>CM077304.1:133417832-134667832 GCA_039655065.1 Glossophaga mutica
CTATATGAACTTCCCCTTTTGTCTATGGGCCATTGTTAACAAACCCAGTGATGATTCTTTCCAGGATTATGGACTTCAGTAGAAAAATATTGTTCTCAAGAAATCATTTTCTGTATAAAAAAGATGTCTCAGAAAAAGTCACTTTCCTGTGTCCTAAATTGTGATTATTTCTCTTTGCCTTTGAGCATATTTATGTATCCAATGTTGTCAATATTGCTGTTTTTTATTTTCATCTTTCTTGAACTTCAATGCTACAAATTACAGACAGCATCACCTGAGTCGCTTGTGGCTTATTTATAGGATGCTCATGAGGTCTAAGAAAGTAATGGCATATTATTTATCTTGTCTCCTGAGGTATCTTCATTTACTCTTCTTCATTGATCACAAAATGTTTGCCAAACACTTGTTTACGGCCACTTCTGCACCACCCAAATGTTCACAACTTAACCCATGAATTTTTGTCTTATTTCACTTAGATTTCTCTGTATTATTTCATCTTAAGAAATGATGAAGGGGAAATTGGAGGGGAAAATAATTTAATACTTACCTCAAAATAATCATTCCAAGTCTACAATGAAGTACAAGATATTTTAGTTTTAAATGTCATTTTTTTAATTCTAAGACAATTAGAAACAAATGTAACTTGAATCAGCCAGTCTAGTTAATAAACTACAATACTCCCTGATACAAATGCCAACTATTAACAAGTGTTATGATTCAAGTCGCATGTTATCTACAGCAAGAAGAAATATTTATGAAGTTTCATGACTTTATGAAGAAAAGTACTACAGATTCATAAAAATTTTCAAAATTCCATTTAATTATTTTTGGGGACCTAGAACATTTTAAAAACTGAGATTCATTATGTTATTTTCAACATGGATTCATAGGTTCTATTGTTTCCTATGAGCTACAAACTTTGAGATCTGGTATTACAACAGTTAAGAAGATACACCTGGTTATTATTTTCAACAACTTCTATTCTAAAAAGGAAAAACAAAATACCTAAGTAAATAACTGAAGAAGAAAATTTCAAAGGTAGATAAATATTGTCATTTATTAATTCAACAAGGATTTATTGAGTTTGAAACATGCATTATATTCCAGATGCTAGGACATAGCTGTGAAAAAAAATTCCAACTCTGCTCCGAATGAATGTATACTTAGTGGAGGAGGCAGATAATATACATCACAGATCTGCGTTTGTGTCTTACTACAGATTCTGAATATTTTAAAAATAAAGTAGGAGTCTGTGATAGACTGAAAAGAGAAAGGGAGGATTACTTTAGATATGGTGATCAAGAAAGACTTCTTTGAGGTGAAATTTAGAGAACATCTTTTGTCTAAAATTTTAATTCATAAATTTCAATGCAAATATATAAAATTACTGACTTTTCATATCAACCGTATACCCCATGGCCTTTGTGGCTTTCTTGGGAATTTTTCTGTATATAAATATATTGTCTAGAAATAAAAAGACTTTTGGCTTTTATTTTCCAATTTTTATGATTTTGATAGCTTTTTCTTGCCTTATTTCAGTGAACTGGGACCACTAGTACAATGTGGACAAATAGTTATTCTTCTATTAATGACCTACAGATATTGGTCTGTAGTTTTTCTTCTTTTTTGTGTAATGTTTGCCTGCCTTTTGTTTCAGGATAATGCTAAACTCAAAAAATGAGTTGGAAATTATTTCATCCTCTTTTATTAATTAGTAACATTAATGAAGAAATTGTATCGTTTCTTCCTTGAATATGTTGTAGAATTCACATGCAATACAATCAGGGCCTGAGTTATAATCTTTGTGTAACATTACTTAGTTTTAATTCAATTTTCTTAAAAAGATACGAGCATTAGTCAGATTATTTCTTCTCTAGTAAATTTTATCAGTTAGTTCTTTCAAAGAATTTTGTCATCTATATTGTCAAATTTATTGGCCAGTTTATTGATAACATCCCCTTATCAATCATGCTTTTATATTATGTTAAATTTCTAGTGATATCCCTTATTTCATTCTTAATATTGGTAATTTGTGTTTCCCATTTTTATTTACTGGTATGACTAGAAATTTACTAATTTTATTGTTTTTCATCTAGTTTCATTGATTTTTATGGTCTTGTTTGTTTGTTTTAAATGTTATTGCGTTCTGCTCTCTTTTTTTTTCCTGTGTCTTCCTTTTACTGGTTGAAGATTTTAATTTATTATTTTTTTTACTTTTTTATTGTTGTTCAAGTACAGTTGTCTTCATTTTCTTCCTACCACTTCCCCCCACCCCACCCTCCCACCCTCGAACTTACCACCTTTGGCTTTGTCCATGTGTGCTTTTTATAAGCTCTTTGATGACACTTCCCCTATTTTTTCCCATTATCCCTCTCCCCCATCATCTCTGGTTACTGTCAGTTTGTTCTTTATTTCACTGGTTATATTTCCCTTGCTTGTGTTTTGTTGATTAGGTTCCACTTATAGGTGAGATCATATGGTATTTGTCTTTCACGATCCAGCTTTCACTTAACATAATCCATCCACACCGGCACGAAGCTTAGGAGCCCCTTCCTTCTTTCTGCTGCATAGTATTCCATTGTGTAAATGTACCATAGTTTTTTGATCCACTCATTTACTGATGGATGCATAGGCTGCTTCTAGCTCTTGTCTACTGTAACTTGTGCTGCTATGAACATTGGGGTGCATAGATTCTTTTGAATTGGTATTTCAGGATTCTTGGAGTACAATCCCAGCAGTGGCATTGAAGGGTCAAAGGACAGTTCCATTTTTAATTTTCTGAGGAAGGGCCATACTGTTTTCCACAGTGACTGCACTAATCTGCATTCCCACCAACAGTGCACTAGGGTTCCCTTTTCTCCGCAACCTAGTCAGAACTTGTTGTTTACTGACTAGTTTATGATGTCCATTCTGACCAGTGTGAAGTGATATTTCATTGTGGTTTCACTTTACATCTCTCTGATGGCTAGTGATGCCGAGCATCCTTTCATATGTCTCTGGGCCCTCTGAATGTCCTCCTTGGAGAAGTATCTGTTCAAGTCCTTTGCCATTTATTAATTGGGTTGTTTGTCTTCTGGGGTGGAGTTATGTAAGTTCTTTATATATTTTGGAGACCAAACCTTTGTTCAAGGTATCATTAGTATTTTTTTCATTTTCAAATAATGGACATTTTAGTTATTAGAAAGTGTACTTTGAAAAGTTGGGTAAAACAGCTTCTAAAGCCCATTCATGCTGAACATTATCAGCTTCAGTGAAGCACACTTGCTGTTGCTCTTGGTGAATTGTGTTTCTTCCCTCTTAATGTTGTTCTAATTTTTCTAGGGCTTCAGGAAGAGTGATAAACTACTAGGAAGCTGGCATATATAATTGTGTTTTTCAGAAAATATCAAAGATCTTCATGTCAGTGTTGCACCTTGAAAAAGAGGGATTTTTATGTAATTTTCATTATAATCATGAGCCTGTTTTATTCTATGCCTCAAGGTCTTTGACTTTTTTAAATTGATAGATGCTTTAAAGAGAAGACTGGTTAAGATATTTTAGTCAATCTTCATTCTTGGATCATAAAATATACCTTTCCATGAAAGCCAGGCACATTTACATCTGTCATATTTTTCTCTCTGCACCTGCCTGAGAAAGACCTTATACAAGCTGTCTTCTTTAGTAAGAGTTCTGATTTAATGCCATCTTATTTTCTTATAGTTTTCCACCCTAATTTTTTTCTTTTTAGAAGTAACTTTTTTACTATCATGATTACTAATATTAAAATACTAAAAACCTTTTCCTTTTCCCCCCTCTCTGTTAACTTAGGGATAGAATCAAAAACAGTACGATTGATCCTTCCATCAGCATTTGAAGTATGCAAAATTTAAATTATACTATCCTCACCCCTTTTTAAGGGTTAAAATTTAAAAAGAATGTTTAAAAGGTAGTTGAGTAAGCCTATGATTATCTCATCACAGCTATTATTCTATATTAGTGTACTTCTTAGATAATATTTGTATCTAAAAACTCTCATCAATAATCTAATGGGCCTACTCATTAGTAATAATTCAACGAACTTTTCTGACAGTATTTGCTTCTTATTTTGTATTTGCTTCTTTATTTTGCTAACACATCTAAATCAACCCATCATTTAGTGCTAGACAAGATCTTGAATTAGTGGTAGCTGTTTCCAAAGATACTATTTCTGCCAAGGCTTTATTTCTACAGGGTTTGGGAATAATTGTCTTTTGAGATAACATCAAGGTTACTAATTGTTTTGTGCTCAAAGTATAAAACTCTATAATGACAATAGCTCAATATTTGGCTTGAAATCTTCAGGAATCCCTTACTACACGTTGTTCTTTCCTAGAACTTCTTAATGTCACATGCATAAAGCTAATCTGTGTGTGTGTGTGTGTGTGTGTGTGTGTGTGTGTGAGAGAGAGAGAGAGAGAGAGAGAGAGAGAGAGAGAGAGAGAGAGAGAGAGAGAGGAACCAAGTTTTCTGTGCTTCTGAGTAAATGGTTGATGACTATAAGAAGATAACCCTGTTACCAATTGACAGAGTTCTAAAAGAAAGCATTTCATTCACTAAGGTTTCACATTCCAATCAAGGAAGAATTCCAATAGGATGAAATCATTTGCTGATGGATTATTGAATAGTCTATATAAGATCAATTTTCTAAGACATTTATGGATACTTCATGTGGTTTGCTTTAAACATTTTCTTTTTTCTCTTTCTGTTTTTCTCTATTTAACTTGATGTGTGTGTGTACAGTTGTGTGATATATTGTCTTTTTCTTTGTTGAAGTTAAATATTAGGACTGTGGTATTCATGTGTCATTCAATTTTCTTTTCCTTCTTTCACAGATTCCCTTTTATTAAGGCTGATTATTGATCCAGGGATTTTGTGTTTCATCATAATTACACACCTGTTGTTCTTTAGCCCTTTAATGACTCTGTTCTTCATAACTGGCATAGTAAGATGCCTCCTTTTTCTTTTCTAAGAAGCTAATATCTTATCCTTGTGAGTTAAACTGATCAATTTCACTGCTTAAAATGGTGTTTGGGTATTCTCATTTTCTCTACTAGTTTCACTCCTTCTTTTTGTTGCTTGAAGCCTAGAGTAAAGAAAGGTCCTAGCAAAATAATGGTTAAGGAAGATGAGTTTCTCATTCAGTATTTTTTGGTGGTTAAAATGTTTCTTCCATATTTTATCTTCTTTTTTTTTTTTTTTTAGAGAAAAGGGATACAAAGTTTTGAAAACAAGTTAAGGAACTGTCAATGAAAATCAGAGAATAGTTGTTTACAATATTTTCTTGATGTAAAAATCCATAAACATGTCCCAGTTAGGAACATAATGATAGAGATAATAGCAGGGTAACTGATCAATACAAGAGTGGGAACAGGCAGCAGGAGGAGACCCACTACCAATGTGATGCTTATCTGAAATATTCTTATCTTATCAACAAATAAGTACTGAGTAGTGTTTGGTGAACAGTAGGCTGAGCACATGGAAAGAGAAAGAAATGGCATACAAATTTATCAATTGCCTTTTTATGGTCATCTAGTTCATAATGTTGTATTTCAACAATGCTTTAAAAATGATGAAGCATCTTTCAAAATAAGGTAACTTAACTTCAGAATGTGAGGTGCCTTACCCACATTTACACAATAGTAAAAGGAAGATTTGGTGTTTTTAGCCACTTTTAGTTGATGCCTGAGCCCAAATGTTTCTAATACATGACATATGCCCCTTACTAAAAATTAATCAAAAGATTATATTCCAAACCATGTAGGAGTCTAGTAAAGAAACAAGTTAATGAACCACTAACCCACATATATTCAACATAGAATATCCAACCAACAAACTACACATAGGAGTGAAGATTTCAAAACATCATTCTAGGTGTTCTGATTTAGAAAGATGTCTTCTAACTGAGGAGTACAAAATACAATGATACCTGAAAACCACTGACGTGGTATAAACCATAAAAATTAAATACTATGGAGCAATATAAAGCTTAAATAGATTTAAGGTCTGAGTGACAAACAGAACTGTTTTCCCCCTTTGGTAGTATGATGAATATTTTATCCAACTATTTATAGGTTTTCTTAAAGCTTTAATTAATTCCCCAAGCCATTGTCATAGTGGAGATATGGGCATAAGTATAGAACATTTATTTACATTCCCAAATCATAAGGACATGAACTGTGCTATTTCTATGCTTTCTGTAGCATTAAACTGACAGAAGTTACCAATAAAATAGTCACAAAGGCACTTGTCAAAAGGTCTTCCTCCTTCATCAGCTTTTCTTAAGTGAAAACATGAGCAATCATAGACTGGTAGGACTTCTTCTGTTCTTTTTTTTTTTTTTTTTTTAAGATTTTATTTATTTATTTTTAGAGAGAGGAGAAGGGAGGGAGAAAGAGAAGGGGAGAAGAATCAATGTGTGATTGCCTCTCAGGTGCACCCCACTGGGGACCTGGCCCACAACCCAGGCGTGTGCCCTGACTGGGAATCAAACTAGCGACCCTTTGGTTCACAGGTCGGTAATCAATCCACTGAGCCACCCAAGCCAGAGCAGGACTAGCAGGATTTCTTTAGGGGCTGTTACATGACTTCGCATTGGAGATGGCATTTTGTTTATATTAGGTATAATTCATACCATTTGAATTTTATCAAGAGTTTTACATTTGCAAGAGAGTAGGAACTTGAAGTAAAATTATTTAGGACTTTCAAGTCCTGTCCAGTTTGCAAAGGCTTCTGAATTCTGTAGGACACTGAACTCAAATTTAACCCAGCACCCATGGCTATGCCATCCCTGCAGTGCTGCTAGGAAATGAATGAACAAGTGACCTCCCTGCACTCTTCTATCCATATTATTCAGAGTGGTATTATACCTAAAAGAAAACAAACATGGAAGTCTGAACTTTTACAAAAAATTCGTGAGTTTAAAAGGGCAAGCTGGGCTAAAGGGTGGGTTTACAAAACATTTTATTTTTTGGTGTATTATCAGTTTCTTTCTTCTTCTAGGTTCCATTTGGTCACATACTTCCTCCATTTTCTTCAGGTGTTATTAGTTTGTTCTGTTTATTGGTTGGATCATATTTTTAATTATCTAACTGAGGAGGCCACCTGTTGATTGTGCCTTCTGTCTGCTGACATTGCCATTAAAAACTCCCTTTGTTTCTCTCCCATTCTGGTCTCATACAGTTTCACCAAGTGTCATTTCTTGTTTATTTTATTTCATACTGACAAAATATAAATTTTCACATAGAATGAAAAGTTCATTTCAGTGTACTTAGAAATATCTGTGGGGTTCATTGTGTGTAGCTTCATGTTATTTTGGAAAAAGAAGCCTGTAATCTACTTTTGAGAGTAGACAGACATTAATCCATCCTTATTGTCATTTAGCTAGAACCTGCCTTATGCATTCTTAAAGTGTGGTTAAATCATCCCTCTAAAGGTCAGTCCAAGCTGCATTAGACAAAACACAATTTTTTCTTGCTACTTTCTTCCCTCTCTTCTTTTCTCTCTTTTGCCTTAGGATCCTTCTTATCTCCAATAAGCAGACTCTTTAGTGTCAGAATTAAAATGTGAATTGTGAATGGATTACTTCACAACTTCAAGTACTGTGAAGTACTTCTCTCTGTGCTCCTTTTCCTTCCAGCTGATGGAAGGAGTATTTCTGCATTATCATTATCACCCTTCCACACCATCCTTCTTTTATTCTTTACTCCAGAATCTGAGCTATTTGTTTACTTATTCATTTTTTAACTCATTATACATGGTAAGCACTATGATAGATTGTAGGGATACAATAGTCAGTAAAAAATAAGAGAAATTCCATGTGGCCTTTATGCACACAGCTTAGGATGGGAAGATAGTCATTAATATAAAAAATAACAGACATAAATATAAAACTGCCCTGTGATAAATATCACAAAGAGTACATGATGTTATAAAGATATATAAATAAGAAAAATGGACCCCATCATAGAAGAGGCAATCAGCCTGAATCCTTAAAAAAAGAGGGAGAATTAGCTAGGTGAAAAGGGAAACAGGGGTATATATTGGGTTGAATTGTGTCCTACTAAAATTCAATCCACCTGAAACCTTAGAATATGACTTCATTTGAAAATTGGGTCCCTGTAAATGTAATTAACTTAAGATGAGGCCATACTCTATTAGGATGTGCCCTGATCTGATGACCAGTGTCCTTATAAGAAGAGGGAAGTTTAAACACAGAGATACAGATAAAGGAAAGTTGTTATGAAGCTGTATTGGAGAAGGCCATGTGAAGACAGAAGCAAAGAATAGATGGATGTGTCTATAGGCCAAAGAATGATAAGGACTGTTGGTAGTCACCAGAAATTAGGAGAAAGTCATTGGATGGCTTCTCCCTCAGAGCTTCCAGAAGGAACTGACCCTGCCAAGACCTTGATTTTGGACTTCGAAATTCCAGAAATATGAGAGAATAAATTTCTGATTTCTTTTTTTTTTTTAAGATTTTTTTTTCCTTTTAGATTTTTATTTATTTATCTTTAGAGGGGAAGGGAAGGAGAGAGGGAGAGAAACATCAATGTGCGGTTGCCTCTTGTATGTCCCCTGACGGGAACTGGCCTGGCAACCCAGGCATGTGCCCTGACTGGGAATCGAACCGCGATCCTTCGGTTCGCAGGCCCGCGCTCAATCCACTGAGCTACACCAGCCAGGGCAATTTCTGATTTCTTAAGCCACACAGTTTGTAGTACTTTGTTACGACAGTCACAGGAAACCAATACAGGGTATTAAGGAATTGGTCAAAAATGTAGAGTAGAAATGGCCCTATTGCTGCAGAGACCATGGTGCCTGCAGTAGGAGGCTTAATGGACTGATGGCCCCAGCTGCTCCTCTTCTAAACCCACTCTCATATTCACTCTGGGATTACATTTCCCAAGGCTGCTTCCCAGCAATGAACTATCCTGGTGGGAGAATCAGTACAGGTCCATTTCTGTGAGATGTGGGACTCTCTCCATGGGTGACACTGGCTCAAGGACATCCCATCAACCTGGCTCAAACTTTGTAGGAACAGAGCTGCAATCTATGAGTTTTCTTATACAATCTTCATTTCTTCCCCATCGCTTTCACAGGCGTCAGATCTGCATCATGGTATTGAGGATTTCCTCCCCAGGCTCCCTTTCCTTTACCTTTTTCAGGTATTCCCCCCAAAAATATCTCACATATCTTATCCCATCTTGATGTCAGCTTCTCTGGGGACTTTAATAAACAAAAGGGGTGTTAGGAGTGACCTAAGAAGACAGACAGTAAAAATGGGATTTAATATTGTCTCACTTACCACCTGGAAGGTAAAGAGGATCCCACCCTGAGTGGCATGTAGGACATCAAATTGAAGAAAGCTATGCAATATGGGGACATGTCCTGGCAGGCATTTGAAAACTGCATAGATGATGCTGTAGTTGCCATAAAAATACACTTTGCAGGGCTAAACTATAGAAACTTAATTGACCAAGAGCTCCATATTCTGTGCTTTGAAATATACCTCGCTTAGTCAAAGGCCATGCTTACCATGGGCTACTCCCAGCCCCTGCCTGAGCACTGAAGGAGTTATAAGGAAGGCCTTCCCTTGGGACACTTGGTACTGCTCTAATACACAAGTTAAGCAGGAGGACTCGGTTGGCCATGCCAATGCTTTCTTAGAATTTACATCACTCTAGGACACTTTCACCCCCTTCCTTCCCTCTTACCTCCATGCATTGTCATTTTAGAACTCTCATACCCTTCCCTGCCTCCCTCTCTATTTTATCTCTTAGACATTTTCTTAATAAAATATTGGAGACCATTTGGCATGGTGTGGGCCCAGCTCCCACTCGGAGACCCACAGGACCCACACCCACAGACAGGTTCTCCTGTGGGGAATCAGGCCTGCACTGTACCTAGACTGCTATGAGACTTGCTTTTGCTAAAACTCCCTCACCCTGAATTGAGGCACAAACATTTACTGCAAAGTAACTTCCGAAAATCCATGCTAAACCTTTCAAGGATGAGTGTAACTAGTTCAACCACTTTTGCCTTTTCATTTGCAAATATCCTTCTTCTGTGTTGTGATTAGCTGCATCCTCTCCTTTGTTTTCTGTAAAAGATAACCTCCTAAAGCAAACATGTGCATAGTAAATGAGGACCTTCATGCAATGTGCCCAGAAAGACAATAAAAGCTCATGGAAGCAAGGGCTGAGGCTTTTGCTCCTCTTGAAGGAGAAGCTGCCTGCACTTTTTCTCCACAGGATTCAGTAGTCCGTGTGAATTTTTTTTGTTTCAGCTACAATGCTGTGGACCCCACGAGCCAGGGTCCTCGACCATAAAACCCTTGCACATTTAAGTCCATCTTGCTATTTACTTCTTAGAGGACATTGAATAATACAAAATTCTGTAAGAGCAATGGAGTTGTCTGGTTACTGCTAACTTATATTGTTTCTCAGATTAATAACAGCTGCAAAGGACTTTTAAAGATAAAAAGAGGCCCTATGTTTCTCAGTGGAAGACTGATACAGCTAAGAAGATTAAAAATATAATAGTGTCTCAAAGATCCAGAGAAATTTAAAGGATCAACCAGGTAAGGGATACTGTCATCCTAAAGTCAGTGTCATAATTCACAAAATCTTAGGACCCTGGAATATAAAATGGGAACATCTGGTTGGATTCTCCTCAGAGTATTGGCCCTGAAGATTCCTGTGGACTCAGAGCTTTCAGATGTGGCCCATATTTCCATAATAAAAGCTATCACAACCCCACTTTCAGAGGACATGGCAGAGGTCTGTCCTCAACAGAACAATAAGTGTCTCTCTTAGGAACTGCACTAGCCTTCTATCCTAACTGCCAGGGTTAAATCTCAGACTAATGTGATTGGGATATGATGGACCTAAGGGAGAAAAGATATAACCTGAAGTGGATACAAGAATTAGATAGCACATACGGCAAAAGTACCACTATGGTTGCTTTAAGGGCACTTGATCAAGGGGGTTGAAATATAAAGCTGTAGGACTCCATTTACTGGAAGCAATTTGAAAGGACATGAATTTAACTGTGTATCAAGAAACCTAGTGGATGGGACAAAGTTGCTGTTAGGGTGGGTCTTAGAAAACTAGAGAAAGCAGTCACTGAAGCTAAGTCCCTGGAATAACACCATTCCTCTAGGGAATACGCCAGACACTTGGTGGCAAGTCAAGGAAAGGATGTATTTCTATCCTTTAAGGTTTAAAAGTAGATTGACATAGGGATAGACAATTTATTCCAGGCATGTATTTGCCTACCTTGCTCTCAGAACCTGCACCATTATTTAAGGAGTTACAGAATGCCTGATCCATAAGAAATGGAATCCCACACAATGTAGCATATAATCAGGGACCTACTTCACAATAAAAAAGGTGCATCAGTGGGCCCATGACTATCTTGTATGATATCACACATAATACCATCCAGAGGCATCTGGCCTCAAAGAGCACTGGAATGGCATTCTTAAAGGCATAGCTAAAAAACAACTTTGGAGAAAGCACTTTCAAAGATTGGGATACTGTCAGTTAGGGTAAAATATATTAATTAAATTAAAGATTGCCATATAACACTGTGTCCCTAAGAAAAAATTGCATAAATCCCAGCACCTGATAATTGTATGACTCCATGGGTTATCATTCCCAATCATCCACTGGGAGATTTTGGACTTTCTATCCTCACAACTCTGAGGTCTGATTGGTGGGATGTCTTGATCCCCTAAATGTACCAGATGATTATAGAGTCAATTTTAGGTCGGATGTCCTGGTCCCCCATGATCTAATTAACATCAGAATGTTGACGTCACAAACTATATAAAATATTCTTTTCTAAAGCACATGGTGCATTCATCAAGATAGACCATATCGAATATCACAGAAGATGAAAGAGTATAGAGCTGCAGGAATCAGTCTCTCCAAACACTTCTATACAGTTTAGTCATGCAGTAGTGTATAGATCCAGATCATCTACCTGGGCATCTTCTGGTATTGGTTTGTCCATTGTTAACTATAAATAGACATGCACAGCCAATGACCTGGAAAGTTTATGGCTGCCAGGGGCTCAGACAACTGAAGAATAAAACTTTTTATGGTACTACCAAGTAACTCTCCATGGCATGCCTGAGTGATGGTTCAAATTGAGAAGGATGTAGACTGGAGAGTAGCAAGGGAGGGGATGTCTGTTACAGCCCTGAGGCCAACTACAGAAATATGGGTTCTAGATTTCTGCCTATTAACCTCTTTTATCTATGATGTCTGAAATAGAAGCACAAAGGAAGTATAAAAACTGTTCTCTAAATTGCACGAAAAAAATAGATCATTGTAGAACAAGGGGTGGATATAGTAGCCATCAAAATGAGCTTCTCAGGAAGTAGCATAATTGATTGACAACCCATGCTTCTTCCCTTCTGAATCCTGGCTAAGTTCTAAGCACAGTTGGGAATGCTAATGCAGGCCCATTCCTGTGAGACACAGAACCCTTTAATAGGAAACTTTGGCTCAAGTGTACTTCCTTACCTTCTTTTTTCCCCCAATGTGGGTAAAACCTGGAAAATGTTCTGCAATCTTTGACTTTTCCTCTGCCTTTCCATCACAGATGGCAAGCCTGTGTTGCAGTCTGAAGGCTCTCCTTTTCTTGTCTGTCTCTTCATCTTTATACTTCTGTATCATCACTTGCATATCTACTCTTATCTTGGCACCTGTTTTTTGGGGGATATACACTAAACACAGTGCTTGAGAGGAAGTGAAGCAGCAGTGTGATGGAAACACAGAGTGAGAGAAGTTATAGTGCCAGAACAGACTAAAGATATAGGTAGTCCCAGATTATCAGACCATATGAGGACTTGTGTTTTCAATTTTTATCTTCACCCTAAGAAAAATGAGAAATGTAAGAAGCTAATACCAAGAAACCCTCTAGTGAAATATTTACTTGACATATAAACATTTCAGAATTGTGTGCATATAAGCACTTACAAGAGGCATATATTTGCATATTTTCTTCAGCTAGAGTTTCTGTAGTGAACTACAAGGAAATACAACAGATAACTTAAGCTATTAAGTCTATGAATTATAACAAGTTATCAATCTTCAATAATCATTGAATGATTTAATCAGAAAAAGAATATCTTTGGAATAATATCAATACTTTATAGACTTGATGAAAATACTGGAGACCCAACGGAGTGGCTATGAAAATTTACCTTCAGAGCCACCCTGACCTTCACATTAGACCATGCTTCCTCCAAGCTGCTCTCAGCCAATGACTGAGCACAACAAAGGTACTACATATAAGCTGGGTGCTTTCTGCCCATTGTGGGATTTTTCTGATGTGCACATTTTCTTAGGGACATGCCAATGACCTGAAAAAAACTATCTCAAAAATACCCAATCCTGTCTTTTTCCCACCTTCTTTCATGGGTGTAGAACCAGTCTGAAGACTTTCCTGTTAGACTGCTGCTCCCTCCTCTTTCCTCAACCTCTTCATGCATTTCCTCCTATTAATCACTTCCACATTTTAATCTATCCAGTGTACATTTTGGAGGGTAACAATGCTTTAAAATTTGACAAATACCAAGGGAGAATGACTGAGCCACAAAACCACCACAAAGTTCATCCCACAGGAGCAGCCAAGTGGAACACTGCTGAGGACAACACTGTCACTGTTTTACCTGATATCATCATCAGGAACAGTCAGTGCTGCTGCTGCTACTGTCTTTCCTATGGTCACCCTCATTAAGACAAATTCTCAGTTGTACCCACTCTTCATGTTACTTTCTCAAGATTCAAAGTCCCAGGAAGTAGTGAATGATTGGCTGAGCCAGAATATGTGTCTGAGCTGTCAATGACAAGCAAAGAAATGTTCCTTAGGTTATTGTAGACAAAGGCAGTGTACCACATTCTATAATACAAATATTTCATGCAATGAGGAGTTAACCTAAATAAGTAGAGGGCAAGACATCTGCAGCCAAACCAAACAAAAATATTCACAAAAAATGCAAAGCAAAATTTCTTGATTAACAGTAAAAAATAGTTTTAGACTTCAAAAGTAGAATTTTATAAAATTTTACTAATTTTTATTTTAAAATAATCATAATTTGTTATATATGTAAAAGAAAGTTGTACATTAATTTTTAGAAAGCATGAATTGTAAAATGTGATTACTCTAGATGGATTTCATATTAGTTCAAAGTAATATTTTTAACTTTTAAATTTTAACTTTTAAACTTTTAAAACAATAACTTTTAAATTTTAACTTTTAAAACAATAATGGTCATTTCTGCAAATTTATCAATTATCCATTATAAAAATTATCTATTTTCCAATAGATTCTCCTAATCCTTTGATATTCAAATCATTGTCTTTGAAATACCAATCATATCAATGTTTTTGTACTTTATTTTAAACTAGTTGAATTTTGTCAGTCCAAGAGACAGTACAGTCTCTGTGCTCTAGTTCAATTGGCTGCATTTGACACCTAGCTAGCACATTTACCTTTGACCTAAATTACAGAGACAAATTACTAACCTCTGTGTAAATTCTTTTTTCCATCTAAAAATAAGAATAGTTTAAGTACCTCCTTAATAGATTTGTTGTGAGGACTAAATAGGTATATATCTTAGAACATTATTACTACATAATAAGTTCTCAATAACTGTAAACTGCTATCACAGTATTTATTTGATAATATTTTGTCTGAGATGTCAGAATACTTTCCTTGGCCTTCCTGAAACCATGTATCAGTTGTAAATTTTACAGTTTAAATTTGCAAATGACTAGCATTTTAATAATGCTTTGGATAGTCAAGGTAGATAGATAAAAGATAAATCAATAAATATAGGTATATGCAAGACATAATTAGCAAGACATTTATTTAAATGCTGACAAGTTAATTGGTGTAATGGGTTAGAAAAAATGTTACAATAAACTAAGAGGGATGTCTAAGGGAGACTAAATAAATATGTGGTTCTTTATTGAATATTTTTATGTTATGACAATATTTGTATGCATTTCTCTAATGGATTTATGGAAAGAGAATCACAGCTACATATAATAAGCAAGGAGTGGTGGAAGAGGGAAATTCTGACCCAAATTTGTATTCTAAGATTTTTTTAGATTACTAATTTATTTTCTCTTAGTTACTAGTTTGAAAATAACTGTTCTAGAGAGTAAAATTGTTTTCTTCTTACTTTAAAATCTGCAAAAAATCTCATAAAATATTATATGTACATTCAGATAAATTGAGTTTTAATTACTACTATCATGAAAGATGTTGAAAACAGCATAGAAAATATTTTGTAATGAAACAACACATAAGATTTTCTGAGGGTCTCAGGGCTCCATTAATATTTTAAATCTAATTTACTATGTAAAGTTGGTTTAAGGAAGAACTTCAGAGACATATTTGCTAGTTCTCTTAGGACAGACATGAAAATCCTGAATGCACCATTCAAGGACACACTTAGATCTCCAACCTCATCTCTGTCTTTGTATTCTGATCTCCAGGAAAGCAGCCTCTTAAAATTTCGTCTTGCAGATCATGCTCTCTTGGCACAGGGGCTTTGCAAATGTTATTAACTTTCTAGATTTCATCTTCCTCACTCTCACCCTTGCCTACTAACTTTTATTCATTCCTAAAATTTCAGTTACATTATATATTTTCAGGGAAATCTTTCCGAACCCTCTACTTTTCAGTACTCTCAGAGAACCATGTTCCTTCCCCTCATGGCAACTCTTTCTCATTAGTTACTAGTGGTTAATTATATTCATTAGTTACTATTCATTATTTATCCCACACAGATTATAAACATAAAAGCATAGAGAATGTCATTTTTATTCCTGGCTCTAACCCAGCCCCTATCAGAGTTCTGGCCACACAGTAGGTGCTCAAAACATATTTAGCATGTAGATAAAGATATTTTATACAAAATAAGTTAATGATTGGGCTTCTGTTGATAAACGAGCCTCTTTAAATTTTATGCTGTTGTGTGAGAGTGTATTTTAAGACAAAATAATCAATGTGTTTTGTTAAATTTGCACCATTAATTTAAAAATAAAGATTCAAGACCATAAATATTCAGAGAGTTTAAGATTCTTTCCAAAATCATTGAGTTAATAAGCAACAAAGTGAGGATTTAAACCCAGTTTTTCTGCTTCCAACTCCAGGAATAATCTAATGTACTACAGTGCGTATTTTAACTTTTTTTTTTCAAACAGCAACATTTAACAAAGTGGCATATCCTACATACAGTCTTGGGTACTAGGGATTCAAAGAGAAAAGACATGAACCATTTCAGTACTACTCAGAAAGATTTTTAAGCTGAAAGATGTATTTATTGCATGCAAAATATTACCAAAACTAGAAATAATAAAATATTGTTATCTCTAAACTAAACAGAAATATATATAAATATGTTAACCAATTTTATATATGTAAACCAATTTCATAAATATATATATGTATATATTTATACCAATTTAGTAGTTCTTAGAGAGTATCTTAGGGCAACATACATTTGGCATAAAATGCCTACACTTTGAGTTGTTTGCATAATCTTATATTACCCATTTTTCAAATAAGAACACTAAGGTATTAGTACTTTATTTCAAATAAAATATTTATTTAGGAGATAGAGGACTGGTGGTCAGGACTAGAACCCTGGTACTAGCTGTCCTAGAGGGGGTTCTTAAGCATTTCCCTTAAGATCAGGAACAAAATAGGGATGTCTGTTTTCACCACTCTTATTCTTATTCAAAATAATAGCCAAAGCAGTCAGACAAGAAGAAATAAAAACGCACCCAAATTAAAAAGGAAGCAGTAAAACTGTAATTATTTAGAGAGCGTATGGCATTGTGTATAAAGAACCCTAAAGATTCCACTGAAAACTACTAGAGCTGATAGGTGAATTTGGTAAAGTAGTAGGATACAAAATAAAGGTCCAGAAATTAGTTACATTTTTATATACCTTAATGAACTCAGAAAGGGAAACTAAGAAAACAATCCCATTTAAAGTGCTTCAAAAATATAGCTAGGAATAAATCTAACCAAGAATGTAAACGATTGGTACTGAGAAAATTATGACAATAAAGAAATTGAAGAAGACACAAGTAAATGACAGCATATACTGTGTATATGGATAGGAAGAATTAACAATTAAAATGCCCATACTACCCAAAGCAAACTATATAGATTCAACACAATTCCTCTACAGCACTAGAACAAATATTCCACAAATTTATACGGAACCATGGAAGACCCTGGGGTGCCTCAGCCATGTTAAGGGGGACAAAAAGCAAACCAATATTAGAGAGATCACAATACTTGCTGTCAAACTATACCATAAGGCCATAGTAATAATCAAAACAACTTGGTACTGGCATAAAAACAGACATACAGATCATATAAATAGGGAGTCAAGAAATAAACCCAGGCTTTTATGATCCATTAATATACAATGAAGCAAAAATATACAATGGGGAAAAGATAGTTTATTTAATAATGGTGTTGGTAAAATTGGATGAATAGATGCACAAAAATGAAATTAGACTACCACCTTATACCACACACAAGAATAAACATGAAATAGATTAAAGATTTAAATGTAATACTGAAAACTATAAGAATCTTAGGGGGAAAAAAAAACAGTAAACTCCCAGACATTTCTCGTAGCAATTTTTTTCAACATATCTCCACAGGCAAGCTAAATAAAATAAAAAAATAAACAAATGGGACTATATAAAACTAAAAAGTTTTTGTACAACAAAGGAAATCATCAACAAAATGAAAAGACAATACACTGAGTAGGAGAACATATTTATCAATGATACATCTGGTAAGGTGTTAATAAACCAATATTTATAAAGAACATATACAACTGAACACCAAATAAACAATCGAACTAAAAAAATGGGCAAAGGACCTGAATAGATACTTCTTCAAAGATGACATACAGATGGGAAATAGACATATGAAAAGATGCTCAACATTATTAACCAGAAATGAAATGCGAATTAAAACTACAATGAGACACCACCTCACACATGTCAGAATGGCTATCATCAATAAATCAACAAACAAGTGTTGGTGAGGATTTGAAGAAAAAAAAGAACTCTCCTGCACTATTGGTGGGAGTGTCAATTGGTGCAGCCACTGTGGAAAGTAGTACAGATTTACCCCCAAAAATGAAAAAAGGAACTGCCTTATGACCCAGCAGTTCTACTTCTGGGAATATATCTGAAGAAACCTGAAACACTGTTTGGGAAGAGTATAAACACCACTGTGTTGATAACAGCACTGTGTAGAATAGCCAAGATTTGGAAGCACCTCAAGTGCCCATCAGTACATGAGTGAATGAAAAAGCTGTAGTACAGTCACACACTGAAATGCTACTCGCTTACAAAAAAAGAAGGAAATCTTACCTTTTGTGACAGCATGGATGGACCTGCAGAGTATTATGCTAAGTGAAACCTGTCAATCAGAGAAAGACAAACACCATATGATTTCATTTATATGGGTGATCGAATGAACAAAATAAACTAACAAACAAAATAGAAACCGACTCATAGATACAGAGAACAGACTGACAGCTGTTAATAGAAAGAGACATTAGGAGAGCTGGGTGAAAAGCTGAAGGGATTAAACAACAAACAAAAAAAATCAGCCTCATAGACAACAATATGGTCATTACCAAAGGGAAAGGGGATAGAAGAACATGTAAGAGAGTAAATAAGGGTAAATAGTGATGGAAGGAGACTCGACTTTAGCCGTTGAACACATAGTACAATATAGAGGTGAAAGCCCTGGCTGGTGTGGCTCAGTGGATTGAGGGCTGGCCGGAATACCAAAGGGTACCCAGTTTGATTCCAACTCAGAGAACATGCCTGGGTTGTATGCCAGGTCCCCGGTAGGGGGCATGAGAGAGGCATCCACATATTGATGTTTCTTTCCCTCTCTCCCTCCCTTCCCCTCTCTCTAAAATTAAATAAATATAATACTTTAAAAAGTATACAGATGATGTGTTATAGAATTATACACCCAGAACCTATGTAATTTTATTAACCAATGTTACCCAAAAAAATCAATAAAAACTTTTTTAAAATAAACTTTACTGTATTAAAGAAATAAAGTTTTATGACTATAGAACATTTAAACTTCCATGCTGCTAAATAAAAGATATGTTTTTATTACAGTAAAAAATGATAGTAATGATCATGATGCTCATATATATTTTTAATAATAAAGAAAAAAGGGGAAGGATTTATAGGAACAAGTATAAAGGACACATGGACAAAAACTATGGGGGGGGTGGAAATGGGAGGGAGGTGGGGAGGGCTAGGGTGGCGGGTTCGGGTGAGAATAAAAGACAGAAAACTGTACAAGATCAATTAAAATAAAAATTAAAAAAAAATAAAAAAAAAGAAAGCACTTTCGAATGTCATAATGTAAGAAAACTATTGTTAGTACATCTTATTATATAGCATGGCTGACTGATCTTGGATATGTTGATTATTGTCAATGCAGTGGCTTGCAAATAAATTTTATCAAGTAAATGAATTCCTAAACAGGGGACCTAAATAATGGAGATCTACTGTGTGTATATACAAGGTCTGTCCGGAAATAGCCAAGCCATTGTTAATATAATAAGAATAGTTTGCATGACATCCATGTAACCTGGCAGCCAAGGAGATTGGACCAGAATTTGAAAGTGTAAACAATGATGACTTCACCATACTAGTCAGTATGGTGGTACTAGTCAGTATGGTGGTACTAGTCAGTATAGTGGTACACCATACTAGTCAGGGTAGCAGCACATATACTGTGAGCTACATTAAGTGAGCATTTGTACTGTATGGTCATTGCATTCAAAATGAGTGAGTGAGTAGAGCAATGAATCTACATTAAATTTTGTGTTAAGCTTGAACATTCCTCCACAGAAACTATTCAGATCATTTAGAAGGCCACAGCTGTGGGCAACTAGTGATTGGCAGCGTCATTACAATATCGTGCCCACTCATGCATCATGTCTCATGCAGAGTGTTTTGTCAAAACATTAAATCACTCAGGTGACTCCGCCCTCTCTAGCCCACATTTGGTGCCCTGTGACTTCTGGCTTTTCTCAAAATTAAAATCACCTTTGAAAGAGAAGAGATTTCAGACCCTCAGTGAGATTCAGGAAAATACAATGAGGCAGCAGATGGAGATTGGGAGAACTGTGTGAGGTCCCAGGGTGCCTATTTTGAAGGGGACTGAAGCCTCATTGTGCTATGTACAATGTTTCTTGTATCTTCTTCACGAAATGTCTCTATTTTTCATATTACATGGATGGATACATTTTGGACAGACATTGTACATATATATTTACATATATATAATATGTAATAATGGGGACCTACTATACACGTACATACTTGTATATATGTAACATATGAATATTTTTTAAAATATCAGCAGGTGCCTCTTATTTTCCTTACTCATATTAATGAAAAATACTATTATTCTTAATGTGATAACAGCAAACTCTTTGACTTAGCCTGCTGCAATTAATAAAATTTGAATAATTTTCCCAGGTTGGACAAGTATCTCGGAGATATTATCATGATGAGGATAGTCATACAACGATTTTATGCAATTTCTTTCATATGAAATAAACTTGCGCCTTCCACATTACCATCCCATAATTAATGCCACATATCTTATTGAAAAGACAGTCTGGAATGATGAAGCAGGAGAACGTACTTTCAAGCCTGTGTTAAATTACATTACTTAGAAAAACACCATTTCCTGAAAGCTAGCAGAATATTACCATTTGTGCTTACAATTGTATTTTATATCTACATGGCATATTTAGTCATCACTTACATGAAAAAGTATCAATTAGTATAAATATTTCTATCTTTCCTTTTGAATCTTCTTTTTTTACTTTTTTCATTCTTTGAGTATCTTCTTTTTTTAGGGACTTTAGATCCTTCCGTAGTCTTTTGGACAATGTTTTTATTGTGTTTATTCTTAAAATAATCACTCAAAATGTTCCTATACTAATTAGCTTTTTACATTATGATAATTATACTATGTACATTTTTTCACTATTTTAAAAAATAAATTTTGAGATATAATTTACAGAAACAGAATACATTCTTCATGAGCATACAAGTAATGAATTTGGATAATATATACACCTGTGTAAACACCCTAGAAATGCAAACATAAAGCATTTCTTTCACACAAAAAGTTGCCTAAGTGCCTCTTTGTATACATTGCAAACCATCCGAGTCCCTGGAAATTATGGATTTGCTTTCTGTTACTAAAAATTATTTTTACTCTTTAACATTTTATATAAATAAATTAATACAGTATAACTGTATTTGTATCTGGCAACTTCCTACAGCATATTTTTATATCCACCCATGCTATTGCTTATATTAGTTGTTTGTTTCTTTTTATTGTTTACTAGCATTCCAATGTCTGAGTTTATAAAAATATGTTTCTTAATTCACCTGCTAATAAGTATTTTTTTTCAGTTTCTGACTCTTATGAATAAAGCTACTATGAACATTCCTGTACAAGTTTTTTATGGACAGATGTTTTACATCTCTTTGATAAAAGGGAAATTATTGGGGAATATAATAGATTTACATTTACATTTATCGGAAACTGCAAAATCGTTATGCAAGTGGCTCTACCGTTTTACATGATCACCTTTAATGTATGTATTCAAGTCGTTCCACATCTATGTTCATATTTGTTGTAATGCCTTTTAATTTTGGCTAATATTTTAGGTAAGGAATTTTAGAACTTGGATTTTCCTAATAATTTATGATACTGAGCCTACTTTCAATACTTACTCGCCATTCGTGTATCTTCTTTTGTAAAATGTCTGTTCCAGTACTTTAATTTTGCCCATTTCCCCATTGTATTAATTTGTTTTTCTTTCTGTGATACTTTATATATCTATATTATGTATCCACATCTCTCTATATGAATTTATTGTAAATAATATATCTGTATAAAGTTTTAAAATCATGGTAGTGCAAGTCCACCAGTTTTGTTCTTATTTTAAACAAAATAAAACAAAACTGCTTTAACCATTTTATTAGGTTAGCCAAAAGTCCACTTAGTTTTTTCTATAAAATAAAAGACACATTTTTCATTTTCACCAATAACTTTATTGATTTGGATATTTTGAGTATGTTGGTTATCTCTCACTATTGGCTTCTAGTGGGTAGAGGCCATACTGCTAAACATCTTCCAATGCAAAAGACAGTCCCACAACAAAGAATTATTTGGCCAAAATGTCAACAGTACCAAGAAACTTCACAAACCACTTTTGACACATTCAGTCAGTCACAGCACCTTCTCTTTATACTGCACAAATCTTTATTTTTTGCATTTTGATTGTGTTTTTAACTTTCATGAAATAATAAAGCATAATATGCCAAAAATGTTATCTATCCTCTTCCATCTTCAGTATTAACACGGCTGCACAAAAAATTCACCAATTTGGTGTTTTTTTAAATGCATGGTGATATGACAGCTGTCACAACACAACCTAACAAAATTGTTTTGAATGAGGTTGAAGACAACTAAGCACTTCTAGAGCCATAGAATGAAAAAACCTAAATTAACTTTTTGGCCAACCCAATAAATTGTATTTTCATATATATTTTAAAGTCAGCTTGTCAATTTCTACCAAAATATATCTATTGGCATTTTTATTTGGATTGCATTGAATCAATAAATAACTTGGGAGAAAAGTAACAACTTAATAACATTGAATTTCCTGATACATGAACTTGGCATATATCTCACCATTGACTTAGGATCCCTTTAATTTCTCTCAGCATTATTTTGCAATTGTCAGTGTATATGGCTAGTCCCTACTTTGATAAATTTATCTGAGTATTTCACAGTTTTGGATGTTTTATCCCTTTTTAAATTAGCTTCTATAATCATTTCATACCATGTATTCTGAAACAATCAAATTTAGAGATGATATTAATAGTGTTTATCTAATTACAGTGTTATTTTGAGTATCTATTAGATCTCCTAATCTACTTCTTTAATCTCACAACTCAATGACAGTTTAGTGTCCCTTGATCATTTCCAGTGATAAGAAATGCATCCTTATCAAAGAAACATTATTTTTTAAAGTGGTTCTAAATACAAGATTTCTTTATGTTAAAGTAAAATAAATAGGTTTACATTTTCACTTACCTCCTACACTGTGAAAGCCTTACAAAAATCCTAACTGATCTTTAATATAATATTCTCTCAAATATTTGCATACTACTTTAGAGTTTATTTGTTTCTTTTCTGACTGGCTCTTCTCCAAGCTGAATACCCCTAGTTACTCCAATAATTAATTACATGGCATGGTTTAAGATCCCAGCATTCCATGTCATTATTGTCCAAACAAGCTCCACCATATGAATGTACTCTCTGAACAATGAAGTCCAGAACTAAACACAATGCTTACAATTGGAACTTTATAGTATTAAATATATTGAAAAGATTCTCTCCTAAACTCTGACAATTCTATATTTTCACAGTTTGGTTAAAGACTCTTGGAATTGGATGTTCAGTAATTAGATGAATCAGATCTCAGAGGGGAGTGGGTTGGGGGACTGGAAGAGATTAGCCCAAGAACAGCTATGAATATACGCATAGCCCATGGACACAGACAACAATGTGGTGAAGGTGAGGGGGAGAGGGGAATTGGAGGAGAACTGGGGAAAGAGAAAAATGGGAGACTTCTGAAATAGTGTCAACAGAAAAAACGTATGCCTGTATCCCTTAGTCAATGTTAATTTTTATTCATTTGTCTATTTCTCAAAATTCTCTTAATTTTATTTTACAGTAAATTATAATACCAAAACAATAACTTCCACATGGAAGAGATATTTGTTGAAAATCTCTCCTTTTTGTTCCTGGTTTTATGCTACCTACACAAGGTGTTAATTTCTGTTTTTAGATTAAGTATCTATGTTAGGTGAACATAAAATATATCTCCAACTGTAATTGGTTACAGGCTTAGTTAATCAAGAGAAAGGTCAACAATTAACATAAATGAACGTAAACATCTTACCCCTGATGTAAGCCAGGTAAAATAAAATTTTACACAATCAAGAAGAATGTAAATCTGTGTTGTTAATTAACCCATTATCCTTTGGGTAAGTTCAAAGTTTTAGATGTTTAACTTCAAACAAGGATGTGAGTGATAGCAAAAAAAAAAAAAAAAAAAAAAAAAAAAGCAGTATGTCAAGAAACAGCAAATATTTAAAAATGAGTAGAGTTGCTTGAAATTCGGGTTTAAAATAACTTTAACACTACATTGTAAAAACAAATACATATATCTCAAACAATTAAATTTTTACTTATGCTTTTAAGTGGCTATTAATTTACAAAATGAGTCATCATTATGGCTCTACTTATAATAGGAAACTCAAGTCTAATTAAACTGATATTAATGATCAGTGTTTTAGTTGATCAAATAGTAATCTCTGATGAATATATATTAAGTTGACCACATACAGTGATATCAGCAAGATAATGAACAGGAAGTTCTATCCCTCAGTCACTCACAGAAACACCAATTTACCAACCATCCCATGGACAAAAATACCTCCATAAAAGTTCCAGTACAGGTGATATTACAGCACATTGCAGGAGCACAGAAAGGAGAAAACATGCATTAAAAAGAATAATAGAGATCCAAAATGGCAGAGGAATAAGTGAAGCCTGAGCAAACCTCCTGTTAGATATTCAGTAATATGGAATTACTACTAAATTGTAAAGAAATCATCCTGAATAACCAATTGAACACTAGCTGGAGAGAAGCCTTATACCCAAGGACAGAAAGAATAAAACACTTCACCACAATGTGACTGTTAGGAAGTGTGGAAGAGGCACAAGAATTCCGGCTGGGTTCCCATGGGTGGCAGCTGAAGTTCCAGAGATGTATTTTAGCAGCTGGGTTCCCCAGCCTACAGCACGAGCCAGGAAAGGAACCCAGATAACATCCATTTCTAAATAACAGTAGGGCTCTGTCTGCCAGGCAGAGATAGGTGGAGAGGACAGTGCACAAAATTTCATTTACAGCCACTTACCCTGGGCTCTGGCAGAGGGAGGGCAGAGTGAACTAGAGACATGTGGGGAGAAGCTGGGACTGGCAGCTCTGTGGAGAAAACTGAAGGGACATCCACCACGATCCCTGTGCTGAGCCATTCCCCATTCTGTAAAAGCCATCTTTCTCAGGCAACAGCACTCCCCTACAAATGACATCAGCCTGAGGAGAAGCAATAGGTCTGCCTGCAGGAACTACTCTGTTCCACCTTGTGGAGCTTATGCTGGGCTGCTGAGTGTAGCTTGAAGCTTTTAGTGATTAAGTTTTACAAATAAGACACATCTCTGGGAGCCGTGAGACTTGCTGGTCTTGGTACAAAGCCTGGTTCTTTCTTCACATACTCAGGCCCAGCAAAGGGAGCCATAAGATGTGGAATAATAAAAACTCTGAACATGTTACCCTGGGCCAGTCACAGGCAACAATGAGATAGGCCTGCACCAGAGTTTTTGCAGACCCACCCAATAAATACACACAAACACAAAGAGGCAGCCAGAATGGGAAGATAATGAAACAGACTCCAAATAAAAGAATAGGAGAAACCTCCAAAATAAGAAATAAATGAAAGGGAAACAAGCAATTTATCAGATACAGAGTTTAAAGTAATGATTGTAAAGATACTAAATGACATGAAAAATGCATAGAAGCAATAAAAAAAAACCAGAGCAGTCAAAAACAACATCCACAAATCAGTAAAAAAATGAAGGATAAAAACCACATGATCATATCAACAGATGAAGAAAAGCATTTGCTAAAATCCAGCACCCATTTATGATAAAAACTCTCAGCAAAGTGGGAATACAGAGAATATACCTAAACATAATAAAGGCCATATCTCACAAACCCACTCCCAGCATTATACTTTATGGTCATAAACCACAAGTGTTCCCCTTAAGATCAAGACAAGAAAGGAATGTCCGCTTTCACCTTTCTTATTCAGCATAGTACTGGGAGTCCTAGCCATAACAATCAGACAAGAAGAAAAAATAAAAGGCTTCCAAATTGGAAAGAAAAAAGTAAAACTCTCTTTATTTGCAGGTGACATGATACATAGAGAACCCCAAAGATTCCAAGAAACTACTAGAACTGATCTGTGAATTTAGCAAAGTAGCAGGGTAAAAAATTAATATACAGAAATTAGCTGCATTTTTATATGCCTATAATGAACTAACAGAGAAGGAAATTAAGTTTATAATCTTATTCACAATTATTTCAAAAAGAATAAAATACCTAGGAGTAAATCTAACTCCAAGGATGTAAAAGACCTGTACTTGGAAAATTATAAGACACCAAAGAAAGATACTGAAGAAGATACAAATAACTGGAAGCACATACCATCTTCATGGTTAGAAAAAATTAGCATCATTAAAATGGCCAGACTACCCAAAGCAATTTATAAATTCAGTTCATTTCCTATTAAGATTCCAATGACATATTTCACAGAACTAGAACAAATGTTTCAAAAATTTATATGGGACCACAAATGGCCTTACATAGCAACAGCAATCCTGAAAAAGAAGTA
The DNA here is from genome assembly GCA_039655065.1 of Glossophaga mutica. NCBI lineage: Eukaryota > Metazoa > Chordata > Mammalia > Chiroptera > Phyllostomidae > Glossophaga > Glossophaga mutica. Next base: position 133,444,499 of record CM077304.1, read on the forward strand.
CAAAGTTGGAGGAATCACACTACCTTATAACAAACTATACTATAAGATTGTAGTAATCAAAACAGCATGGTACTGGCATAAAAACAGACACATAGGTCAATGGAACAGAATAAAGAGCCCAGAAATGAAACCATAATTTTATAGTCTATTAATATTTGACAGAGGAAACAAACATATGCAATGGGCTAAAGATAATTTATTCAATAAAATGGTGTTGGGAAAATTGGGCAGATATGTACAGAAAAATGAAACTAAGACCACCTTCATACACCACACACAAGAATAAATTCAAAATGGATTAAATACTTAAATATTAGATCCAAAACCATAAAAATTTTAGAACAAAATGTAGGCATTAAAATCTCAGGCATTGCTCATAGCAATATTTTATCTTATATATCTCCCCAGGCAATGGTAACAAGTGAAAAAATAAATGAATGGGACTATATCAAACTAAGAAGTTTTTTCACAGCAAATAAGACCACCAACAAAAGAAAAAGACAATCCATGGAATGGGAGAAAATATTCACCAATATATCTGATAAGGAGTTAATATCCAAATTTTATAAAGAACTTACAAAACCAACACACACACACACACAAAAAAAAACAATCCTATTAAAACTGGCCAATGGACCTGAATAGACACTTCTGCAAAGAGGACAAATAGATGGCCAATAGACATATGATAAGATGCCCAACATCATTAATAATCAGAGAAATGCGAATTAGAACCACAATGAGACATCAGCTCACACCTGTCAGGATAGCTATCATCGACAAATCAACAAACAACAATTGCCAGTGAGGATGTGGAGAAAAGGAAAGCCTTTGTACTGGTGGGGTGAATGCAGACTAGTGTAGCCACTGTGGAAATCGGTATGGAGAAACCCCACAAATTATAAATGGATCTGCCTTCTGACCCAGAGATCCCACTTCTGGAAAATTTATCTGACTAAACGTGAAACTCTAATTTGAAAGAATGGAAACACCCTATATTCATTGTAGCATTATTAACAATTGTCAAGATAAGGAAGCAGCCTGAATGTCCATCATTAGAGTGGACAAAACAATTGTGGAACCTTTACACAATGGAATACTGTTTGGCTATAAAAAAAAAGAAAATTTTACCCTTTGTAACAGCATGGATGGACTGAAGAACATTATGCTAAGTGAAATAAGCCAGTCAGAGAAAGACAAATACCTTATGATTTCACTCATATTTGGAATCTAACGAACAAATTGAACTAACAAGGAAAATAGTGACAGATTCATAGATAGAGAGCAGGATGACAGCTATTGGTAGGGGAGGTTAGTGGTTGGCAGGACTGAGCAGAAAGGAGGAGGATTCATGGACACATAAACAGTGTGGTGATTGCAGGGGGAAGAAGACTATAAGAGGGTTAAATTGCAATGGAAAAAAATACAATACATTTCTTTTGAAACAGAAAGAAAAAATAAATAATAAATAAATAGGTTAAAAAAAGAAAATTATAAGAAAAGCAGCACCGATTTTTCTGTGTTATTCTTCTCCTAAGCCAACACAGCATAGCCCCAAGAAAGATCCCTCAGATCACAAGCTTCTGCTGGGGAAAATAGAAAATGAAACGAGCATCTGACTTCTCCAACCTTTCACAGAATTGCTTCTGTGAGACTTCACCCAAAACACTGAGAGAATCCACAGATCTAGATCACTTAGGAGTAGCTAAGAACAAAGAAAAAAAGCATGGACCCTCAACAGTCAGCCATGACCTGGGATAGCAGACCTGCTCTGGCAGCAGGCCCATTCACACTCTGGTACTGGAACTGGGTCTGCTCAACTCTTAGATCTTGACAACTGGCCCACCACACACCATGCTAAATGGCCTTCCCAGAATCTGTGGTCTTGAAGAGAGTCTGTAAACTATAGGAGGTAGTTTGTTTCTTCAAATGTGCCGACACCAATGCAAGGCCACACAAATCACAAAGAATTATAGAAACATGATACCATGAAAAAAAAAACAAAATAAAGTTTCTATGATTGACCCTAAAGAAATAGAGATCTTGCCCTCAGTGGCGTGGCTCAGTGAACTGATTGTGAGCCTGCAAAGTGAAAGGTCACTGGTTCGATTTCTGGCTGGGGCACATACCTGGGTTGGGCCAAGTCCCCAGTTGGGGGCATGCAGGAGGCCACCAGTCAATGATTCTCACACTCATGTTTAAAAAGAAAAAGAAGTAGAGATCTACAAATTACCAAAGAATTCAAATAATCATCTTAAATAAGTTCAGTGAGTTAGAACTAACAATGAGTAAAACAAAATATGACTTCAAAATAAATTATAAAAGTATAGTCATAAAAACAGGATGGAGTGAGCATAAAAACACACATATAAATCATAGAACAGAATAGAGATCCTGGAATAAACACATGCACATACAGGCAGGCAATTTTAATAAGGATGCTAAAAATACAATGGAAAAAGACATTCCCTTCAATAAATTGTTTTGGGAGAACTGGATAACAACATGCAAAAGAATGAAATTGGACTCTTATTTTAGGTAGTACACAAAACCAACTCAATATAGATTAAAGTCTTAAAGACCCGAAACCATAAAACTCCTAGAAGAAAACAGAAAAAAGCTTCTTGGCATTGAAGATGATGTTGAGAGTGGGCTTGAGAATTGAAGAGGGGACTAGATCTTTAAAAGAGATGACCAGGAAGTTTCTCTAGAGGTATGAACATGTAAAGGACTTGAAAATACAGGAACGTCTATTATTAACTTTTAATTTGCTGCTATTTTGTGCTGTTCATAATGTAAATTCATTTCACTTTTTCACATCTTAGTCACACAGTCTTGAATCAGTGATATATCAAGAAGATAAGGTGAAGAATGCATACAAATATAATCAAATACATATAAATATAACCACATGCATAGGATTTGAGTGGTATCCAGCAGTACAATTCAGGAAGGAAAGGAAACACACATGCAAGTATAGACAAAACTCAAAATGGACATAAAAGTTAAGTGAAGGTAGGTATATTGGAATGGATACTGGTTTTCTTATCATATATGTGAATGGTATAAGTTATCCATTAACACAGTTCAATGTCGAGATGGTTAATTTATGTGTCAACTTGACTGAACCACAGGGTGTGACCTCTGGTTAAAAATTTTGACTGTGTCTATGAGGATGTTTGTTTCTGGATAAAATTAACATTGGAATTGGTAGACTGAATACAGCGCATTGCCTGTCCCAATGGAAGTGGGCATCATCCAACCCACTGAAGCTCTGAATGAAAAACTGAAAAAATAAAATTAAAAAAGAAAACTGAGTAAGGAAGTATCTAATCTCCCTGTTTATCTTTAATCTGGGACATCAGTTTTCTGCCTTTAGACTCTAACTTGGACTGAAAATTCCACTATTGACTCTCCAAGTTCTTATACTCATACTTAGACTGGAACTTACACCATCACCTCCCCTTCTTCTCAGGCTTCAGACTCAAACTGGAACTTCACCATTGTCACTCAAGGGTCTCTAGCTTGCCAGTTGCAGATCTTGGAACTTCTCAGACTCCATAATTGTGTGAGCCAATTTCTTATAATAAATTTCTAGACAGATAAATGATAGAGATAGATAGATAAACAGACAGACAGGCATCCTATTGCCCCTGTCTCTGGGAACCCTGACAAACACAGTTTTTCTTACTGAGGCTGATTATAAAACAGAATTTTAAGGATTCATTTTATAATTGGTTCTGGGGTTTCTGGAATTAACTCTCTAATACAGTAAGATTTAGAGATTCTAATGACCTTACTTTCAGTAGTAAAAAGAGCACTTATAGTCCATGGCATGATCTCACAATAGAGATAAGTAAAATATTACCATTGGATACTCTTAATTAACCATTTATGATAAGCTGGAATCTGGAGGATGGTGTATGATACTTTCAAACACTTTGGGAAAACTAATATACAATGAGATTGACTGGTTGTTTCTATTACCCCTACACAAAGCAGGGAAAGGAAAGGATGAGCTCAGGGATTTGAATCCCCAGCTCCAGCACTATATAAATTCCCTGAAAGTTTCTATATGTTCCCTGAAGGAGATCTTTAAGTCCTTCACCCTCAGGGCTGATCCTGTTGAAAATCAAAAAGCAGTTTCAGTGGAATGTTTTGAAGTAAACACCCAACAGCAATGGGTAATAAGTGGTGGCAGGAGAGTGAAAACGGCAAAAGTACTCAACTTTTTCAAGAAATGTGGGCTGAGACAGAGGAGTTGCTGAGAAAACTATGGAGTGGAGATTTGATTTTGATTAAAGGAAAAAAATATAAATACTGATGGCAGAAAACAGGTGAGAATTGAAGTTTGAAAATACAAGGGAAGGATTGTGTAATTAACAGATAGGAAAAAAACTGATACATTTTGATATTAAGACAAAAGTAGGCAGGGGAAAGCTTCCAGTGTAGTTAATATTTTAATAAAAGAAAAGGGCAGTATTAAGAATTAATCTGGGACAACATGAATAAATTGAGACTGTCCTAGGCAAACTGAGTCTTTTCTAATTAAGAAAAAGAAAAAAAATGAGTGCAGACAGTTTGTGGATAAAATGGCAGAGTTGAGAGAGTTGATTTGATGGTTTCTATATACTGTACTCTGTGAAGTATATAGATCATCTAGTGAGACTGAAAGGTGAGATAAAGTCATTTAGTAAGAAAGAAAGCAAGTAGCTAGAAAGGTTGTGGTTTAGAAAGTAGAAAAGCATTGAATTGCTAACTGTGGAAAACGAGAGTCCTAACTAGAAGAACATAAGCAGATTAATAGGTGCCCTTGTGCATTCAGTTAAAATGGAGAACATATATTTACAATCAAAATCGAGATTTGCATTTATGGTTCTCACTCTAGCAGAGTTCAATAGGCTGATTATTGATACAGAGATTTGTTCATGGTCTGATTCAATATTAGAGTTTTCTAATTAGATTTTATCTAAGAAAAATCAGGCAAAAAAGTAGAGCACTGTCTCCAAAGTGGGGATTAATTTATTGTGATGTAAGAAAATTAAAAAATTTGTATTTTTATTTTGTAAATTTTATTTTCCCATTTTCATTTTAAAATAATTTAATAAATGTTTACTATTAATTATTTAATAAAATAAAACTAATTATTATGTGTTACTATATTATTACCATACTCATATTTTGCTATGTGTAATACACACATTTTGCCCAATTTTTTTAGGGAAAAATAAGTCTGCACATCGTACATGGGTATAATGATTACACACCATGAGTATAATAATCCCATGTGTAATGCACACAAAACATGGGTGTGCATTATACAGAGCAAAATACGGGATGTGTGGGTGGAAGTGTGTAGAGAGAGAGATACAAAAATGTCTCTCTGAGAGTAGTGTGAAACTCACATAAAATATATTTGAAAATATATTTACATTTGTGCATAGTCTAGGTGATACTAAACCATGAAAATTGACTTCATTAAAGCCTCTAATCCTTGGTTTTCTTTACTAACCCTTTTCTCTCTTCTTTCTTATTTATCTTAAACAGGTGAAGTAAGTATAACTGAGATAATTGGAAGTACAAACATTTTCATCACTGAGAACTGCTCCATCTCGGAGCTCTAAATTAAGGTAAACCTTTCAACGTTTGATCAAGAATTGTAGAATAGTGGTGGGTGTAGTAATACAAAGGAGTGGAAGTAGTGATCCCAGGGAAAAGGAGGTCACGAAATTGAGAGGTTAGAGTTTTATACGGGTCTTTCACACAAGCATTAATATTACCCTGGCTGATAGCAAAATTGGGTAATAATGAGAAGGAAATGATCCAGGTGTCAAAATCTTCAAGAACGTTCATGTGGGAAAAAGTAGTTTATAAATATCAGCCACTCTGATGGTTAGGAATAAAAAGGAGATTATGAAATATAAAACATAGAACCCTGGGTCATAGGTTTGGGATACATTTTGTAAGAAGTAGTAAGTTTCCCAGAGAAAACACATAAATGGGACAATAGTAAGACCTGATAGATGAACCAGGTCAGTGAAGCTCTGACAAGCTGCCACAATAGTCAGAGCTGTTTCCTTTTTGATGGAAAGGGAACATTAGAAGTCAGCCTGGGAGGATTTCAATTTTGTGAGATTTGGAGGGCTCTGCTGGATGTGGAGAACCTACCCTCTCTGAAAGAGGTCTATTTCTGTCTAAATTGGCTGCAAGACTCTAGCTTTGGGGCTGATAATCCATTGACTCGGAGGGAGTGCCGAGAGACCCCACCTGTGCATGATGAGATTAGCAGGTAAAGGGGCCTGACTTCAGAGGCCACATTCATTACTAGAGACTGTTCCATCGCAGAACTCACCGACCTCAATGTCCACAGCAAAGTCATGGTACAGGTGCAGAGGAGGTAATTGTCCTGGGGAGGGCACAAAAAGGAGGTCATGAAATCTAGAGCTTAGGGAATCCCACAGCAAATCTCACACAGTATGTTACTGTGTAGGTGACTACCTGATATAACTAAGATTTAGGCTTGTTGAGAGTGTGGCTTAGATATTAATCCAATTCTGAAAGGGAAAACATTCAATCAGGTTAAACATTTGGATACTGCAGTGCCAACAGTTAACAAGATGATAGAGAATTAGAAGACTAAATTTCTTGATGTCCTGGGTCCCTCACATTGTGGCATTTTCTTCATTTTAAAGAGGATAAGTAAATGGAAGCAAAGAGTATTGGCCAGGAGTTTAGTTTCTTCTACTGGAAAACAGTGTGTCTTTGAATAATTTAATTAACTTTTCAGTTCTTCATATAGAAAGTAATGTTATAAATATTTATAATTTAAACATATATTTAAACAATCATTATAACACACAAGTGAGTACAATGTGTTTTATATCTTTTTCTTTGAGGAAAATATGCCAGAGGTTACATGATTTGCCCACATCACACAATTCTACACTATGCTCTTGCCTGTGGAGTTGGATTTAGAGTCCTAGTCTCTGACTCAGAGCATTACAGGATACTACAAATTTAAATTATAATTAACGGCATTTACATTTTTTTAAATAGTAATTTCTGTATCACATTGAATTCAAGATAAAATTCAACTTAAAAGCTGGGAATAATTTTCAGAACAGTAATAATAATTAAGCCTTATCCCAATTTCCTAAAGAAATCCAGGAATGCAATAATCCTGTCTTGAAGGTATCCTTACCTATACATTTACTGTGAGACCCATTCTACATACAAGGGATAAGCATAAATTGGGGAAGGGGATGTCAGTGTGATATTTATTAGTCTCATGTTTGAGATGCTCAAAACAGAGACCTGGTAAGGCGGAGTTAGAAAATATGGGCAAGCATAAAAGCCTAAAAGAACATGTACAAAACCAGAATTCTGATGCTTTACCAATCTCGGGCTGGAGTGGTAGCACAGAGGAAAGTATTCATGAATGTGTGCTGAGTTAGTTGGGAGAAAGTGGAGAGCAAGATGGATGAGTCCTAAGAGGGCTGTTAATTGGTACACCATTGCCCTAAGCAGAAGAGACAGTTTTTCAGGGGTGTACATACAATGAGCTTGCTCGTTAATGAAAGTTGTATTAACTTGCTTGTGTCTGATCTGTAACCATAGTAATTGCTCTTTTTTGTGTGCACAGTAAGAGAAGGATAATAGTGAGGAGAAGCAGGGAAGGGGACAGAGATCTTCCTACATACACGCCTATAAAAGGCAACGCCAGTGCGTGGAATGTGAGGGCAGAGATTTAGCAAAAGCTATACCTCCTGCTGAGATTCGTGCATTGAATTGTATATCTGTTACACTGGTGCTGCTCTGGTAAGTCTTAAGATTTTGATTTATATTTTTTTTCTTACTGGAAGTGGCAGATATATCTCATACCTTGGGAGGAGAAGGGGAGTACTGTGTACAAACTTTGAAGATGACTCTTACCCATATTGCAAGCACTAACAAAGCTTCCTAGTGGAATGGAAGTGTTACTGGAACTGAGTGTAGAACTATAATATTGTGTAGCAGATATAATATATGATGCTTATAATGTGGTACAACTTTTTCCAAGTATTACTCTATGGATACTATTATTGTTTCTAATTTACATGTAAGGAAAACGAGGCACAGTGCTAGTAAGGGACAGAATTAGTATTTGAACTTTGCAGTCTACTTCTAGAATCTATGATCTACTATACTACATCAGCCTTTATAGAAAAGGTGATAGTGGTTTTTGAAGAATGTGCAATGGCATGGAGGTCTAGAGAGAATGAGGCATTGCAGGAGCAGAAAATATTGGCATTGTCAGGGCACATGTATTTGTGTGTGTATCTAATGTATACATACATTGCATAACTCAAATCATGCACTTAACAAGTCACTTCTTTTAAAGATTTTTATTTATTTTTAGAGAGAGGGAAAGGGAGGGAAAAAGAGGGAGGGAAACATCAATGTGTGGTTGCCTCTAGCACATCCCCAACTGGGGACTTGGTTTGCAACCCAGGCATGTGCCCTGACTGGGAGTCCAACCAGAGACCTTTCACTTCACAGGCTGGCACTCAATGCACTGAGCCACACCAGTCAGGGCAAAAGTCACCTTTTTTAACATATCAGTAGAAACAAGGCACATTAAAAGTTTCATAAATAGATCCACATATTTTTAGACAATTGATTTTCAATAAAAGCTCTAAAGCAATTAAGTAAGAAAAGTCTATTTACCAAATTTTGCTAGAACAAGTAAATATATGGAAACAAAAGATCTCAAGCCCTACCCCACACCATACATGCACACAAAATTGTTTCAGATAATCCCACAGACCTAAATATAGAAGAAAAGCTATAAGTCTTTTAAATGAAAACATACATTGGTAAAGATTTCTCAGAGAGAACAGGAAAAAAACACCAAGATAAAAGAAAACTGTTAAATTGCCCTTCATTAAAATTACAAACTTTTCCTTATTAATGGTCATCATTAAAATATAAGCAAGACACAGACTGTGAAAATATGTGGGGAGTAGGATTAAGGGTGGGTGAGTCTAGAAAAGCACATGTATTTAAAACATATAAAATGGACTCTTACAAATCACTATCAATAGAACAACTCAATAAAAATTGAGCAAAAGCATTGAGAAGACTCTTCAAAAAGGAAGACATATAATGCTTAAGATCATTAGTCATCATCGACATGAAAATTAAAATCACAATATAACATCTTTTCACACACACTAGAATCACTAAATTTCCCTTTCGTTTTTAATGCTGATAACATCAAGTCTTAGCAAGACTATGGAGTGAGTTGTGTCTCATTCACTGGAGGTGGAAATGTAAAATGATGCAACCACTCAGAAAAGCTGCTCAGAAGCTTATTATGAAAGCAATCATATACTTATTATAAAATTCACAATTACACTTTTAAATATTTGCCCAAGAAATTTTGAGATCTATGTCCATAAAAAAGGCTTGTATGTGAATATACATAGAAGGTTTATTCAAAATAGCCCAAACTGGAAACAACTTAAATGTCTATGAACAGAATAATCAACAAACAAATTGTGACATGGAATACCATTCAGAAATAAATAAATATTATATATAGATAGATGACAGATGGATAGATACCTGCAACAACATGGATGAATGGGGGGAAAAAATCTTTCTGACTGAAGAAACACAGACAAAAAACCCATATATTTTGGTTCTATTTTCATGCTAGACAAGGAAACTCAATATATGGTTATAAATATCATAACTCTGATTGCCAAAGCAGCAGTTGTGGACTGACTAAAAGGGACCATGAGGGAACTTTTGGGGTGTTAGAAATGTTTGATATTAATTGAAATAATGATGACATGGGAAACACATCAACTAAATCTCATACAAATGTAAACTAAGATCTGTGCACTTCCCTCTAAAAACCAAACATAAACAACAACATGGCTTGAGGCTTCACTTCAACAGCCAGAGCCTCATTGTGTGATGAAAGTGTTGGAACATTGTAGTGTCCTCAGGCTACTCTCATCAGCTAAGAAAATGACTTCTTCCCCCAACAAGACCATCTGTGATCTGCAATTCCATCTAATAAGTTTTGGAAGTTTTTTTTTTTTTTAGTAGACTAGCACACTAGTTAAGTGATACAAACTGCTATAACAAACTCTAGATTCTCAATGACTTCACCGAAGTTTACTTATTGCTTTATTAATGTCATCATTTCCACCAAGACAAAAAGAGGACTGTGATCTCTTTATGAGTCAAAGATTTTGCCAAAACAATCAGTTTTCTCTCTTTTTCTTCTCCACCCACAGTGCAGTCCTTTTAAAAACAATTAAATGAGAAACCCAGGAAAGTGCTTGGTTAACCAAGTATTAAGAGGTTACTTGAATGTCGTTGCCTTTCCAGATATGTCTCTTCTCAGTGTAAGTCACACATACTGGAAAAACCAACATGAATATAAATTGACTGAGAAGGCTGTGTTTTATAATTACTAACTTTGATATTGGAATGGAATAGTTAGATGACCAAGATATTAAAACTCTTGGTTAAATTTCAATAGGAATATCATCATAACTTGAGAACAAATATACTCCCTTCTATCTATAGCTGAACCCAGTTCTTTCTAACATATCCTCTTGCCAAAGGAAATATAAAAGGCCTTGATTTTTTTATATTCTAGTTTTTTCAGTTTTCAAAAAGCTCTTTTCTCTACTGTTGCTAAGAAGAAAAAGGAACTGTTGCCAAGTAACAAGAAAATAGTGTCCCCACATATCTGTGTCTCCTCAGCTGCATATCAAATGCAAAACTCTCAGCTGCTCTCAAGGACATGGCACGAGTGAGGCATCATTCATAATACTGAATGCAGGCCCATCAGATCCCATGAAGTTCAGTGCTTCTCTGATAGTGGTATTCAGCTGTATGTGTAATTTTTATATCACACTTTGAGGAACAAGTACATTACTAATGCAATTGCACTTTTCATTTACTTGAAGCTTTTTGCTTAATCGTGAGCAAGTAATTTGAAGAAAGAATATTTTGCTTGTTTCATTTCTTCTTCCGATCAAGAACAGATATCACATCTGACCTGCTTAACAAGTCTTCCTCTTCATTCAGAAGCAATAGGTAGGTAAACAGAGCTATTATAACTCACCTCGATGCAATACCAGAGAGTCACTTTGTGATTTCAGAAAGTTAAAAATAGATATTCAAGAAATTGACTCATTTAAAAGGCAATGCAAATCCACAAAATGTTAAAATATTAAATGAATTCACTCTGAATAACCCCAAATGACAATCTACTTATTGTCTCCCCTTCTATGAAAATTTACAACAATTCTCTATTTTTGTTGCCATTTGTACCATGTGTCCATATTGTGGCCAGAGTTAATTGGACCAATGATTCACCTAAGGAGAATCAATTTTCTAGATGAATTAAGCAAATCAAATACCTTCTTTAGAAAACGTGTATCAAGAGATACTTAGCCAGATGATGGTTTGCACTAGGGCCATGTAGCCTTGGGACCATGATCAGTTATATTTATGCAGCTCAAATTCATGTAGATAGAGAGGAGATAAAGGTAAAGAAAATTAAAAATGAGAGAGACTGCATCACACCTGAGATTAAAAAAGGAAAAAGATAACAACCCATGTGAGGAGTAAATATTGACTTTAATAAGTCTAGATTTTATTAACATCAGTTGGTTTTATTTTTTAATCATTCCTTTCAAATTTAGTTCTATTGATCCCATTTTTTTTTTTGCCTTAGAAAGATTCTATAGCTTCTTGGTTATTGCCAGTTATTTAAATTTAGTTCAGTCTAGTTTAATATTCCTGTCTCACATCTGGTTCAAAACATTTACTCCCCATCCTGCCACACTTCCATCCACCCTTCTAGTCATTAGTTCTTTCACTGGCTTGGGGGTGGAGAGAAAAACCATGAACATAAAGATCTGTGCCCACATTTACCTTGGTAAAGTTATCTCTGGTGGTAAATATCCCTGAACATTTCTGTTCAACCTGATTCTATCTGATCTCGGATGCTTCCAAGAAGTTGTGTGATTTTTTTTTTTTTTTTTTTTTTTAGAATAGTCTTCACCTTGATCCTAGACCCCTCCACTGTTGCTCAATCCCTCAAATAGAGACATTTTTGTTCCTATGTGATTCTGCTTGAAGTCCAGTTTCCGATCCTGTTTTTAATGTTAGGAATATCATTGTTTGGCCACTGTCTGAGGAACTCTATGTCTTCTGCCAATTTATTAATTGACTTCCTCCATTAAACAAATATCCGGTAACTTCTGAGATCCTCTCTGTCATCAACTGAGTATCAAAGAATCAAAAGACTAGAAGTTGCCTCCATCTTTTCCCAAATACACTTCATCATGTTTTCTTCATGCCTTAATACTGTACTGTGAGATATTCCAGATGATCCTCAGCCTGCCAAAATCTGTAGACAACAAATGGACAACACCCCAAACTCAGAGGATGCAAGTTAAGGTCTGCCAAAAACTACCTTGTTTCTTCACTGATGATTGCACAATAATGGGCCTTCAAGTTCTGCAATGTGGCCAACACCCATCCAAGCAATGAGATGCCCAGTTCTTATTTCTTAGAGGTATCCCCACTCTCTCCTAATAATTCTCTTCGACTCTTCAAATTCAGCTTCAGTGGTGGTAAGGAGCCCTTATTTCTCTCTTCATGGTTGAGAGGGTAAGGAAAGGTGTGTATGTAAGAGTGAAGGTATTGAGTAGCCTCTTACCATTTTGAGTACACTCTGCCCCAAAATACTGCCAAGACCCTCCGACTCTTTCACTTATTCTCAAGTCTGTCTGTTTTTCACTAGGGAAGGGGTGGTGGAATGATCGCCAGAAAGCTCTATGAAGAAAAATCTGGCCATCGTTATGGGTTGTCCATTGGAAATTTCCCTAGAACATAAAGCTCTCAAGGATGTAAGCCTAATTTACAGTTAGCCTTGACTGCAATTCCAGAATATCACTCAACATCACTTACACCAATTCTATAGCTTAAGCAACTTTTTATTAGATCTGAATGTATGTTCCGTAAAATTTAGTATTAAGATGAACCAACTACTTACTTTACCAGTTTCTCTGGATTTCTGTTTTTATGCTCAAATTACTCAATGAAGACAATGGGCAAGATCCCATAAAAGTCTCTGAGGAGAAATTAGACAATACTTTATTAGAAAAAGTAGAATCTGCTTGAAAGATAAAACTTACACACACACAAATAATAATATACTACACTATTTCAATGAGTATCAAAAGAACTGTAAGAGACAATGACACTGAAGAAAGCTGTTGCTCACAACTGGCAGTCATGCCAATGTCCTTCTCACGTGCAAAATGCATTCATTCTGTTGGCAGCAGGAAACTGCCAGTTGTGGCTAAGAGAATTCAGAGCCACTTGAATTATAAGGGAAAATTTATTTAGAAAGTTACAGAGGTAGAAGTGAGCCATAGGAAAAAAAATGGACTCAGGAAATGCTACAGCAAAACCATCCTTGGAGCTTAGGGTGGGAGAAAGAAAGGGAGGGTCGGAGAGGGAGAAGGAGAGAGAGGAGATGCACCTTGAAAGAGAAAAAAGGGAGGAAAGGCACTGGCAATGCTCTGGGGAAAAAAAGAGAGAGCAGATCGATGGGAAAGAAAGGGCTGGGAAAGGCTTGGGAGTGCTCCATAGAGAAACCTGCAGCAGGGTCCTCCATCCCGGGGGCTTTTATGTGGCGGTCTCAGGGGAGTACCGCAATAGAATATTCATCAGCTTTCCAAATGTGACTCCTCAGTGTTACGGTCTTCACTAATTGGGTGGCAGCAGGGCAGGAGGTTGTTAGTTAATGCAGTTGGTCCTGATTTCAGCCATGGCACCACTCTGCCTGGTTTTGCTGCTTTTCTGGGCCTGCAGCTGAAACCTAGCTAAAACCTACATGTCATCTTCCAAGGCTTAATGCTTTAGAGAGTGCTCACGGGAAGGCTTGTAGTTTTGCCCCTTGGTAGGCACCTGAGGGTCTCCACCCTGGTGACCCTCTACACCTGGCCTATTTGTTACATTGCTCATACCTGTCTAACTGCCTGTCACAATTCCATCCCAATAACATCAACGTTAAAGCCTAAGTCCAAAATCTCTACTAAATGAAATCTACATCAGATATGATTGAGACTCAAGGTATGATTCATCCTGAGGCAAATTTCACTCCAGTTCTGAACTTGTGAACCCAAACATAATAAGTGCTTTCAAAACACAATGGTGAGACAAGAATAGGCATTTCTGTTCCAAGATTGAGAAATAGAAAAGAAGAATGTGACAGTACCATGTGAGTCCAAAATTGAACAGGGCAAATTCCATTGTACCTTAAGGCTTTTTGGCTGCACATCCATAGCTCAGCAGGATGGTCCCACAGAGTCTCTCTGCCTAGGCACTGCCCTAAGGCAGCTCTCTGAAGGGGTCATTTCTGCAGCAATCTAGGGCTGGGGTGTTGTGTCCTCCATAGCTCCAGGTGACTCTAATCTTTGAAAGCTAAGTGGAGGAGGCCATGCCTCCTGGGCATGTGAACTCTGATTTTGGTAGAAGCTGCCAAGTGGACATTCCAGAGAGCAGTCACAGCACACTGCACTGAATTGGGGCCCATCAGAGCCTCTCCTTGGGCAACTGAGGAGCTTGGCACTGTTGTGTAGGGTGAACTGGCAACAAGGGAAATCTGAAGTCCCACATGTGCCAGCAGTCCCTCCTCTAAATCTGCTGCCACCCTCCCACTCATCCTTTCACCTGGGTCTTGATGGGAGTGATGGCTTTTATGATGATCACATTTGCCGTCATCCTTCCACTGTCTTGGAAATTAGCTCTTGGCGTCTGTTGAGATGGCTGTTCTATACTTTAATCTTTTTTATTAAATGGCCACTTATTCATAGCCTTAGTATTCCAAATGTTTTTCCGTCTGCTTCTTATTTTGCTTAACAATTCTGTCTTTAAGTAATTTACCTCTTCTCACATTTTTATTATAAGCAGGCAAAAGGAGCTTAAAAATAGCTTCAGCTAAATGTCCAGTGTTATTGCTTGCAAGTTCTACTTCCAAAAAAACACTAGAACAGAAAGACATTTGAGCCAAATTCTTTGTCACTTTGTAACAAGTTTGGCCTTTCTTCCAGTTTTCAATAGCATGTTCCTTATTTCCATCTGAGGACTCATCAGAATGACCTTTACCACTTATATTTCTGCCAACATCGTGTTCAGTATTGCTTAGGTATTCTCTAAGACTGAGGGTTTCTTTACAGCTCTCCTCTTTTCATTCTGAGCTTCCTCCAGAATTACCCTTAGCGGTTGGTTCATGGCAAAGTAAGCTTTTTCTAGCATGCACCTGAAAACTCTTCCAGCCTCTGCCCATTACCCTGCTCCAAAGTCTCTTCCATTGTATTTATTAGAATAACATCTGCACTTTCAGTTCATCCCAGATGCTATTACAAAAATACCATAGACCTGGCGGCTTAAACAACAATTATTTATTTCTCACTGTAACAGGCTGGGAATTCCAAGATCAGGACTCTGGAAGATTGATTGTCTAGTGAGAACACTTTTCTTAGTTCATAGACAGCCATTTTTCTCACTGTAACCTCAGCTGGTACAAGGGGTGAGGGGGCTCTCTCAGTTCTCTTCTATAAGGGAACTGACCCATTCACGAGGGCTCTACCTTCATGTGCTAATCACCTCTCAAAACCTTATGTCCAAAATCATCATATGAGGGATTAGATTCCAGTATACGAATTTTGAAAAGAGACATACATTCAGCCTACATCAGTAATTTTAGGTAAGTTAAACTCTAAATATCAGTTTTCTTATTATTTACTGGTGATAAATTTGCAATCATCCCATGCACTAGTTTTAATATTATAAAATATATATAAAACATGACATCACACAATGTCATGGCCTATATTACATATGATGTAACATGTAATATAAAATACATAATATATAATATTGTAGCATATAATGTAATATAACATGTGTGGTATTTTTACTGATAGACAGTCTGTCTGGAGTACCAGGGAAGTCTTCCCAATCAGTTAAGATGGCAGCAGGGGGTGTTTCTTACACTGAGCATGCAGAAAGCTAGAAATATCAATGGATAGTGACTGAGTGCATGGAGAGCTAGCAAGACAGTTGGATAGAAGAAAAGCCCTCCACTCCTTATCAGATTGGGGGTGAGACCAGAGGAAGGCAGGCACACGCACCCTACAAGTCAAAATGGTGCAGCAAGAGGTGCTGGACCAAAGAGGCCTGTCAGTCTAGCCTGGGGAAAGAAGGGATTGGTTGGGAGGTGGACCCACCTGAAGCACATGAAAGTTTGGGAAGTTAATCAGTCATTATGAGAGAGCATCTGGCCCATCCCATACCCAAGCTAATATAAGCCCAGGGAAACAAAGAAGAAGCTCTCTCAGGCTCTCTCTGGCTCATAGCTTGTGGGCTAGTGACCTGCACTGGCATGGTGCACTGGCCTATTCTCCCCATGCGCCACGTGGCCTTAGCAGCCTCCAGGAGTGAGCGTCTCTCACTCTGTTGTCCACCTGCCAAGGCATTTGCTGGTGTGTTCACATACTCTTTTCTGGGAGCACATGACTTTGCTGCCCTCGCAGCTGCACAGCACATGGCCACATGGGCTCCACACACAGTCTCCAGGAAGGAGACCGAAATGAACAGCAGCCAGGAACCAACTAAGTGCCCGGATGACTGCCAGCTGCCTGCAGATTTCAAATGACTGTGCTTTAAAATGGAACAGAAGCTCTGGACGCCGACTCTTGTATTGGCTTTGTGGAGGAGACGAGCTTTGAGACAGGAGTCTACCATTCTCCCAGACGACACAGGACATGAATAAAACCTCTTTCCTTTTACATCAGCATCTGCCTCCTGAGTTTGGCTTTTGTGGCAACAGGCAGCTAAACCTCCACTTTTTTGTTGAGTTACAGTTAGGGAGGGATCCAGATCCTCATGATCTTACCCAAAGGGAGCACACAGCCCCATGGTGGCCATGGTTCTGAGCTGAGTTTTCTCTTTATGTCAGATTCCCAGCCTCTGATGTTTTCTCCCCTGGTATGTAGCTACTCATGCAGTAGATCCTCCCTTAGAGGAGAACTGGGGGCTGGAGAAAAGTGCTGTCTGATTTTTATACAAGGATGGGAGATAATGGGACAGGCCTCAATAGGTCAGCTCACAAAAGAAAGCAGTTAACCCCTCCACCAGGGTGTTAAAAGGAGCCCTTGCCCACACTCAGGGCAGCTCTTTGAGCCCCCACCCCTGAAATTTGCTTTCAATTGTACTTTTGCTTTGCATGCTGAATAAACTTTCTCTTGCAAGTTTGAGGCTTGGCTCTGAACTTTTCTTCCCTAGGCAGATGCAAGTACCGAGGGCTACTTTTCAGCATTTACAGTTTTATTGATGGATAATTTATTGATCATTTAATCATTTTATTGTTATTAATATTTATCACTTTGGGTTTGAAATTCATGAAAATTCTTGGTTACACTTGGAAGAAAACAGAGAGTTTTATACACTTGGAAGAACATAGAGTTTTATAGCATGACCACTGAAGGGGCTTTACTCAGTCTTAACTATCAATATTAGCAGCATATTGATGCCTATTATTTCATCCACCAATCTTTTCGTTTATTCTTACAGTTAAAAAAAATGCTCTCTTCCATACCTCTAGTACTATCTGGGGTGCACCTGACTGAATTAGAAAGGGGACAATTCACCCAAGAGGCCCACTTGTATTCTCTCTACCTGGTAGCATTTGGAATACTGTGACTTGGAGTGACTGTACAAGTCTCAGTTGATCACCTTACCTGAAAAGTCCTTGTAGTGCTGTATGTGAAGTGCTATAAATACATTAAAGTTGAGATTGCTGATCTGAATAATGAGAGAGAGAGGAAGAGGGAGAGGAGAGGAAGCAGAAGTGTCTTAAAGGCATAAGGGAGGGGAAAAGAGAGAGAATCTAAGAGGAACAGAACAGAAGCTCTTGTACATTTCTTGATCCAGGTTGTGAGATAAAGCCTTATAGGGGATTTGTGGACCTGCAAATTTATTAAAAGTAATTTGAGGCTTGAGGTGAACTGGATTAGTTACTTTGTGGCTCATCAAAACCTTCCTTCCCAAACTCTCCCTGACCCCAAGGATCTCAACATTATGGTTTCTCTGGAAGCTGAAACCTACTGTTGCAATTTTCAAGGTGCATTTCTGAAACAACATCGCATAAAATAGAAGGTGGTGTCATGCAAGAAACGTCCAAATTTATAAGAATTTTTACGAGTTTATTTGAACCAAACCGACAAAATTTTCCAGGAAGCAAAACTTCAAAGGGTTGAGAAAATGTTCTGGAAAAAAAAAAAAGGCAGTTTCACCACTTATTTTATGCATAAGAATAAAAGATGAAGACAAGAGGTAAGGGGGTTACATGAAATGCCTGAGTAACAGATTAGGGAGGCTGGAGAAAACAAAGCAGGGACTCTCTGAGATTGAATACAAAGTAAAAGAAATAGACACATACTTTTTTTACTAGGCGGTACAGGATAGTTAACAGTTAACAATTATGATAACTATAACTATGAGGGGCTTTGTCCTGCTCTGGTGGCAGATTGTGCCCTGAGGGGTCTAGGACATGACTACCTGACATAACTTGCATTTAACTGAAAGTTTTAATTTCAGACCATCCTCTGTGGTTACTTGAAGTCTCTGAGTTTGGGAGGCCTGCCATGCAAACCTCCTCTGAACTTGACGGGTTTAGTATGTGGCCACTTTTTCATCCAGTGGGTATATTATATAGGATGAAATGTGCCTTTTTAAACGATTCTATAGTGTGTCTTGACATCATCAATATATAACACCAAGATAATTTCAGTAAGGCCTTAGAAAAAAATAGTGACCCTCTCAAATGGGAATGTAATGTGGAGTCTATGAAAGCAGAAGACATTTTAGGATGGCCTCTAGACTTATGTGGGCTGCTTACCTGATTTACCTATGATAAAGGATCAAAATCTTGACTTTAAATAGTAGGTCTGTTCTATCCAGTTCACTTGCAATTCTTTGGTTTAGGGCTTTTGAACCATTTTTTTGACTTTATGATGACTCACAACCTGTTTATTTCTACTGAAAATATGCAGAAAACACTAAGGTTTCTACAGTGAAGTAGCTTTAATATAAACTTCTAGTTCTTCCTCATTAAACATGTGCTTTGGTTCTATTTCTTTAGTTGTTTTATGTCCATGTCCCACACATTCTTATCCTGCCTGAGGGCAAGGTATTATATTGTTTCATGGCTCTTATGCAATACATCTACCATTCCATAAATTCACTTTCAGGACTGACTTTGTTGATCGATTTATCCAAATATTTGTTTACTGCAATTGTAAAATACAAATTGTAAAATAGCCACTGTTTTTTACTTAGCTGCTTTGGATGACCGTTTTTTTTGTCAACCTCTAGATGCTCTGATGTGTGTCTCCATTATACATACTGTGATGCTGAGGGGATAGCAATGCTGGAGGTAAAACCCTTTCCAACAAGATGGTTAGTTCCTGCTTAGGATCTCAGTTGTGTATGTATTGTATTCTGGACAGAAACATTTTATGAAGCTCTGCTTTGTCTGTATTGTAGCAGCACAGGGTGGGGTGAGGTGTCAAGTTTGTGTTTAATTGCTTCAAACCAATGTCATGTGGTCCATTTAAGCACTGACAGAGAAAGAATTCTTCCATCTTGCAAATTCTCAATTTTTTTATCCTTATCACAGTATCAGACACACAGTAAAAGCTCAATAAACCCTTGTGCATTTCAGTTGACCTGTTTAGTTACAAAACACAGGTAACCTATGCACTTTTTCAATCTCTTTATTCCTACATAAAAAAACCAAACAACAGCAATTAAAAAAAAAACAATTAACTGGGAATAATAACATTCCAAGATTTGACCAAGTTTCTTGTGTGTGACTCAAAAAACTCTGTGATAAATAGGGTGCCATAAGGTGATATATCATTTTTGCAGTGGAAGTGTATTACATCCAAGACTAAATAAAGTATGGAAAAGTGGCTAAAATATCTAGTGCTAGAAAAATCTGAGTTAAGTAAGGTTGTAGGGACAACCAGAAAAGGCAATTGTTACAGCTTCTGATATTTAATTTGTTCAAAGACATTGTCTATCAGCCAATGAAACTTTAGATTGAGATATTCAGATGTGAAAAGTTATTATAACACTACAACCTAGTTTCATGTGCATAATAAGCAATAACACAACAATATTATTTGTAAATTTATACAGTTTCCCTCCAATATTACTACTTCTGAGATTTCACCTTTCCCTTAACTGAACATTTCCTCCTTTGCACCAGCATTTCTTTTAATCCATAGTTATTAGTTAATCATAGTATGTTGTAATTATGTTTAACATGCTTTTCAGCTCTTTTAGTCTATGAGCTTTTGGAAGGCAGGAGCCATAATTTATCTTTTTATTCTTAAAATTAGCATAATATGTTCTCAATACATATTTGTTAAGAAAAAGAGATATCTTTCCTTAGTAGAATCAAAAATTTTAATAACATGGTTCAAAAATTGAATGATCTCACTGTAAGTAAGTGCACACAGTATTGTGCTCCAGTTTAATAACAAGAGCATAGTTAGAATACATTGTGGTTCATGCACATGGAATTTTGGAATGCGTTTTTTTTTTAACATTATTTTCCGATGGTTTTCATACTTACAGCTCCTGAGCAAAGAAACATCCATTCTGTAGACCATTACAGGTCTGTCTCTGCAATAGCCACAAACCGTTTACGTGGGTGTGTGCCTGTCTGCAGTGCCTGCAAGCACGTGAGTGTGTTCAGAGTGAAGCAGCATGGATATGAGGCAATGCTGATCTCAGTGTCACAGACTGCATTTCACTTGTCTCATGCGTTACTTCTTACCACCTTATTTTCTTCTTTTTTTCCCCATTAAGAGAATATTCTGATAGATTGAACACTGATCAGAATCCTAGAGATTACTCTAAAATGTATTTTAAAATTTTACAATATTATAATTTAAACAATGTAATATGGCTTTAAGAGGAAACAAAATGCATATGAGTTTAGAGTACAATAAAAGAGCTTTCACAAACCAATAGGTAAACGAAGGATTGTCCAATAAATTAATTTTAAAGTATGGATTACTTACTGAAAACTCAATTAACGTTTAGATTCCATGTCATATTATTTATATAACATATTCTAAGCATATTAAAGAAATAAAGAATGCATTAAGAACTACTATATTGGGAGAATAATTATTTTTGAAGTAGAGAAGTTACTTTGTAATCTTTGAAGCAAAGGGAAAAAATCAATGCTTATATTGATAATGTGACCACATAAAAACTTCTAATTTTTCACAATAAAGACATTATGAATAGCCCTGGCTGGTGTGGTTCAGTCAGTTGAGGGTTTGATCCCCAGTCAGGGTGCATGTGGGAGGCAACCAATTGATGTTTCTCTCTCCTCTTTCTCCCTCTCTCCCTCTTTCTCTCCCCCACACCCAGCTTCTATCTCTAAATCAATGGGAAAAAAATGTCTTCGGATGAGGATAAAAAAACATGAATAAAATGGAAAGGTAAATAACAACCTTGGCAAATTATCTACCCCCCCAAAAAAAAAGCTGTTATAGAAAAATTGTCGATCCTCATTATATAAAAAAGAGCATATTGACTGTGTAGCCTTGGGCAAATCTCCTCACCTCATCTCTCC
Source organism: Glossophaga mutica (assembly GCA_039655065.1). Taxonomy (NCBI): domain Eukaryota; kingdom Metazoa; phylum Chordata; class Mammalia; order Chiroptera; family Phyllostomidae; genus Glossophaga; species Glossophaga mutica. The sequence goes on from CM077304.1 coordinate 133,466,241, forward strand.
TCACTTTTTTGGGTCTCAGTTTTATAATAAGGAAATAAAGCTAATAACAGCATTTATTGATAAGCATGCTGTTGGAGTATATTAGATAATTCATGTGAAGTTTTTAACTGGTGCCTGGCATAATATTCCATAAAATGTAAACTGTTGATGTTTTTATTAGATGAAAATACTGAGAAAAAACAAAGGACACAACATTTTGTCCAAGAAAATATAAAAATGATTAAATGTGGTATGAAACTGTGATTTCAAGATACTACCCTATCACATTACCAAAAAGTGAAAAATGAAGGCTGCCTCTGTCCTCAACACGTGCCGGGTAAGTTCTAATTCAGTGTGTCCATTGCTGTGTCTGAGTACTTACATATTTTGAAAGTTCTCCAGGTAATTCCATGAGATTAGAACCACTAGTTATAGAGCAGGGGTGTCAAACCCATTTTCACCAGGGGCCACATCAGCCTCACAGTTGCTTTTGAAGGGCTGAAATAATTTGAGGACTGTATAAATGTAACTACTCCTTAACTGTTAAGGAGTTGAAATTACATCCAGCCTTTTGAAGGCAACCATGAAGCTGATGTGGCCCCCGCTGGAAATGAGTTTGACACCCCTGTATGGAGTCACCAAACACTGAACAGAGGTTGTTACTTAAAAAAAAAAAATAGACCTATTTTAAGTATTATGCTGAATGCTAGATCATCAAGCTAAAGAAAGGTGGGCTGGAAGATTTGAGATCCCAGAGCATTTAACCTGATGATTTTCCTTCATAGTTGAGGCCAGCAGCAAGGAGCCTGGCCTCAGGCTTGGTCGTATCAGGTAGAACAAATAATTTGTGAAAAAATGAATATATTACTGAGACAGTTTGTTCCTCGGATTTTCCTGGTCTAATGGTATGACTGCATATGCAATGGGGACAGAAAAGCTGTGAGGGCATGAGGTGACAGAGATCGGCAAGCAGGGCTGGTGGAAATGATGCTTCTTCCATAGGACTCTCTTCCTCTAGGTGTCAGCAAGAGCTCCCACTTTAACTGAATTTTGTTGAGGGTCCTCTGACTAGGCCTCATTCTTGGCCCCATTTTTGACCTGTGGAGCCTAATTTTCATAAGGAATCCCACTAAGCCAGTTCAGAGGCACTCCCCTGACCCTCAATATCCAATCAAGTTCTTCTTCCCCTCACCTGATACCTAAACAAGTTTTACATCCACTTTTTCACCCTGCCCATTGGCACTTATAAATAGGCATTTGCCCTTCTTATATTTGGAGTTGAGTTCAGTCTCTCTTTTCTATTGCAGTAATCTTGACTCCTTTTGCAATAGTCTTGAATGAAGTCTTCCTTACCTGTTTAACTCTGCCTGGTGCAACTTTTCTGTGATAATATCCAGGTCACTACTTCCCATCACAGAGCTTTTCCATGTCCTGTCAAATTGGAAGGAAGCTTTGTACACAGGGTTATTCAGTGAGAGTCAAATAGCTTTACTCTTCCTGAGAGTCTAAAAGAAGCAAGCTGGCTGCTGCCTAGCATGGTCTTCTCTGCCAACAGAGAGTGAAAGTATATTTAAATGTCAATTTAGCTGATGTTTGGTGTCCAAGAACTATATGCTGGAGTTCTGCATGGCTGAGCATTTAGCTCCCAGGTATGGTAACAGATGGAATTTCTTCAAGTAGCTGCTCGTGGCTCGGTGCATTCTGAATGTTGACTCCTTCTGATACACTTGGTGTCTCCACATCTGCTTCCTTAGTCTGGGACCATCCCGTCACTCATCCCATTTCCTTTATCTCCTCCCAGTTGTCTCCAGATCCAGGATGTCTCTCTCCTACAGCATGAGAATCTTTTCCCACTTTCCACACGTTCTCTCACAGCAATTGCCTATGTGCATGAATGTGGCCCATTTCACCGAGGCCTTAGAATTTTAAGTTCAAAAGTGATAGTGCTTTGTTTTTTCTTCTGTCTCTTCATTTTTTGCTGTATCATGACATCATGGAACATGAATACTTACCTAAGTTACTGAGTTCAATGGTCCAAAGAAATAAAGAAAAACTTATCTCCCTTAAACTTCAAAAATGCCATTCTACCTACCACATAAGTAAAACAAAGTAAAAAGAGAAATGTTACCTATCTCAACAAATCACACACCTTTAACAACTCATCTTGTCTATTTGGTCTGAAAATTCCAATGGCTTCTTGGATACTCGAAAACATTTGACCTTCACCTATTTCTAGCTTCATTTATTTTTAAGTGCCAGAATCCATCTGGGTTTAATCCCAGTTCCTCTCCACTCTGGGAAGCTTTACAAATCTCTCCATCATGTTATGCATTCCAATGATACATCCAGATTAAGGGCAGACAAATAAACATCAAACTTAGCCTGGCCAGCCCCATTCATCACCATTATCTCCATTTGAAGATCACGCACATAAATTTCTCAGCAGAGAATCTCCCTCTGACAAAATGTGGTATCATATTAAAATGTAATACCATAGATAAATTCAAGTCTGGTGAGACTTGCCATAGAAAGCATAAGTTATCTCTATATTTACTATGGTTTCCGATCCCCTCTACAAGTTATCTATATACATATATATATTTATAGCATGCATAGAAACTACCTGTAAGTGTTAAGTGTTTATATATTATATTCCAGAATCCTTATTTCAGAAATAAATATGTTTTAATATGCTGCCTCTGAAAAACTTTTTATAAACATATTTTTATTGAGAAAAATTAGTGCTCAGATTATTCAAAGATTGTACTTAGACTGCCATAACATAGCAAAGCATACACACATCAGCTCTTCTGATACATCTAAGGGCATTTTGTAACATACACACACCAAATTTTAGCTCTTAAAAGAATTTTAGGGCATACGGGAATCTATTGTTGCAACTGTTTCATCATAAAGATGATTATTACAGAAAATATTCACTAAATGATCTTGTAATTGTTTGTTCTTTCTGTTTCCATTTACTTGGGGCATATATTTGCTGAATCAATGTTTACGTTAGTGGCTCCTGGCCGTGCCATGCACCATGCTCAATGCTCTACATCAGACATAAGTAGATGAGGCCTTTGCCCCATCCAAGCACATCAACAATGTATTCTTCAGTGCGCTCAACCAGCAATACCTGTGGCTTCTGACCATTCTGAGTGCTTGTGGAGGAGGATTCTGTAGGGGTGTATCAGCTACAGGGGCTTGCTCCTGAGAAGCATAGAGTCTCAGCCCTTAAGCTGGGTCCCCAGCCCAGAGCACAAGAGCTAGGAAGAGGTGCCCACATAACAACTGGCTGTGAAAATTAGCAGGGATTCTGTCCACCAGGGGAAAAAAAAAAAAAAGAAGAAGAAGTTTGCTAGAGACACAGGCACCCTCTTAAAAGGTCAGCACACAAAATCTCGTTTGCAGATACTCACCCGTAGCTATGATGGAGAAAGGATGAAGCAGGCTAGAATCACATGAAGAGAGTCTGGGGTATGTGGCTCTAGTGAGAGAGCTGAAGGGAGAGCTGAAGGGACAGCTGCCAGGATCCCTGTGCTGAGTCATTCTCCCACAGGGCAGATGCTATCTTCGTTGTAGCGCTCCTCTGGGTGGAATCAACCTGGACGACAGTGATAGCCCCACCCTTTGGGCTCCCTCTTACCCCACCTTGTGGAACTTGTACGCTACTAAGAAGTCAGCTGCCTAGGCCGAGGTGTAGAGATCTGGGCAGAGTCAGAAGATGTCAGTGACTGAGTTATGTGTGTTTGAAGCTGGAGCCATTCCCCTCACTTTCCTGTGAACCTGACTGGTGCCTCAGCTTACAGGATATTTGCTAACCTGACTCTCTTGGCTGTTGGCAGCACCACCCTGCTAACTGCTAGTTGCTCCAACTTGCAGAAGTTTAGGCTGAAACTGGGACAGACTGAGTTGTATGTCTCTGGGCCTGGAGTCACTCCCCCAATACCCTCCAAGACTAATAGGCACCTATCCCTCATGGGAGATCCACTAGCCCCATCCTCCTGGCTACCAGCAGCCCCACTCTGCTAAGCTTGGGTTCCTCCCAGCAGAATCTGGGACAGACTGAGTTGTATAGCTCTAAGAAAAAGGTCTGTCTTTCCCTTGTACACCGTACTGTTGCAGAGCTTTCCCTTCACATAGCCAAACCTTGGTCTGTTTGGTCCTGATAACCTTTGCTGGCCTCACTCTGAGACCATGCCCCAGGACAAAGATGTGCAAAACCCACCGGATAGCAACTGCACTTGGTGTACCTTGGGACATTTGTTGAGTGGCATCATCCAGCACTGAGACTGAGTTTGAACCTAAATCAATCTGGTGAACGCCACTCACCCTACCTGGTGACTCACTGAAAACATACTTCATGTAATTCAAGGAGTGACAGAGGCTCTTTCAGTGACTAAGCCTTACAGAAAGACAATCAGTAAAAGAAGGTGGAGGTGTATCTCAGGGTACCCTGAAACTTTTACTGACCTGCCCCTGGGCCTGGTACTGGTAAATGCCAGCCTTGGAACACACCTGGACTTTCCTGCATATACCCAGGCTTAGAAGAGTCAGCCACAAAATGTAGATCACTTTGTAGTTCTAACAGGTTGCTCAGGGCCAGTCACAGGCCATGTCTGACATTGGCCTGTACCAGACTCCCTCCCAAGAGGTGCCAGAACCAACACTCAGTGGCCAGCTTCAGACAACATCAGGGCAGGACGCAATAAGCTTCACCAGCAGCACATCTAAAGGGAGATCTTGGCAGGCACCAGACCCTACTGAGGAAAATTCTGCTTTATATGGTCAAGACTTGCACAGCACCTCTTACACCATGGTTAGGGTTCATCCTCACAGTCAGTCAGCTTCAGGATTGGCCTCATGGACAAACAAGCCAATAATAATCACGACTTATTTACAATAGGAGGGCCCATATAACTCACATAGAGGACATTTCTGACAAACCTATCTCAAATGATCAAGGAGATTGCATCAGTGGATCCCATAGGACACCAACTACGTAAGTCCACCCTATCAAGACTGGGAGTCATAGCCAATCTACCTAATACATAGACACAAACACAAAGAGCAGACAAAATGGGAAAACAAAGAAACATGCCCCAAAAGAAAGAACAGAAGAAATCTCCAAGAAAAAGAGCTAAATGAAATGGAAGAAAGCAATTTATCAAACATAGAATTCAAAAAGATGGTATAAGAATGCTCAAGGAACTTAGTGAGAACTACAACAGGATGAAAAGACATAGAAACCATAAAAATGAGCTACTTAGATATGAGAAATACAATATATGAATTAAAGACTACACTAGAAGAAATAAACAGTAGGTTGGATGAAGTAGAGGATCAAATCAGTAACTTGGAAGACAATGCAGCAGATAACCAAACAGAGCAGCAAAAAAAAAAAAAATAAATAAATAAAACAAGAATAGTTTAAGAGATCTTCGCCACAACATGACATGTAACAACATTTGCATCGCAGGGGCACCGCGATGAGAAGAGAGAGAACAAGGAATTGAGAACCTACTTGAAAAAGCAATCACTGAAAATTTCCCTGATCTGGTGAAGGAAAAAGACACACAAGTTCAGGAAGTGCAGAGTCCCAAACAGATGAATCCAAAGAGGTCCACACCAAGATACATCATAATTAAAATGGCAAAAGTTAAAGATGAAGAAAGAATCATAAAAGTAACAAGGGAAAGATAATTAATTACAAGGGAACTCCCATAAGACTGTCAACTGATATCTCAACAGAAACATTTCTCACCACAAGACATTGGCATTAAATATTCAAAGTGATAAAAAGCAAGGATTTACAACCAAGACTACGTTATCTAGCAAGGCTATCATTAAAATTAAAGGAGCAAGAGAGAGCTTCTCAAACAAGGAAAAGCTAAAGAAGTTTATTACCACCAAACCAGTATTAAAAGAAAAGTTAAAAGGCCTGCTTGAAGAAGAAGAAAGAAGAAGAAGAAGAAGAAGAAGAAGAAGAAGAAGAAGAAGAAGAAGAACAACAACAACAACAACAACAACAACAAAACAACAAACAACAGCAGGGGAACTCAGTTAAAAGAATAAAATTACAATAAATACATACCTATCAATAATCTCTTAAATGTAAACGGCTTAAATGTTCCCATCAAAAGACATATGGCAACTGAAAGGATAAGAAAACAGGACCCATATACAAGGTTTGTTTAGAAAGAATCCAGCCATGTAATAGGAAAAATAGAGACATTTATTAAAGATACAAAAAAACATTGTATACAGGACAATGTTGCCTCAGTCTCCTTCAAAGTAGGCACCTTGGGACCTCCCATAGTTCTCCTAGCATCTCTTCCACTGTTGAAAACATTCTGAAAAATCCTTTGTTGGAATCACCATCAGCTGCCCCATCATATTTTCCTGAATCTCATCAATGGTCTAAAATCCTTTCAAAGGTGATATCAGTTTCAGGAAAAGCCAGAAGTCACAGGGCACAAAATCTGGGATGTAGGGGGCTGAGTTATCTCAGTGATTTGATGTTTCGCCAAAACTCTGCATGAGACATGATGCATGAGTGGGCATGTTCTGATGAAGCTGCCAGTCACTGCTTGCCCATAGCTGCAGCCATTCTCATTATTCTGCATCTCTCAACCAACAGTGAACATTGAAGCAATACTTCTTATTAATTGTTTGACCTACAGGGCCATGCTCATGATGGACAACACCTTCCCAGTCAAAAAACACACTTAACATGGTCTAGATCTTGCTGCAATTTTGCTGAGCCTGCTTCAGGCATGGGGAACCAGTTGACTTCCACTGGGAAAACTGGACCTCTGTTTCTGGATCATAGCCATGGATCCACTATTGATCTCCAGTTATGACCTTCTTGAGGAAATCTGGTTCATTGGTAGTGGTTTGAATCAAGTCATTAGCAACCACAGCACAATGTTTCTTCTGCTCTGGTAACAGAAGCAGTGAAACAAATTTTGCCACAACATGTTTCATGCCAAGATCATGTATCAAAATCTTGAACACAGTAGTTTTTGGAATCCTCAGATCAGCTTTTAATTCTCACACTGTCATTTGTTTTTATCTTTATTGATTGCAGCCTGTACATGTTCAGTATTCTCAGGGTTTCTACTTGTTGCAGGCCTTCCAGAATATGAATCAATTTTAACAGATTCTTGACTATACTTGAAGTGTTTGTGCCACACTTTTATTTGTACTGCACTTGTTGCATCATCCCTGAAAGCCTTCTGAATCATCCGAATAGTTTCCACAGGGGAGCATTCAAGCTTAACACAAAATTTTACGCAGATTCATTGCTCTATTCGCTCCGTCATTTTGAATTCAATGGCCACACAATATACATGCTCACTTAACGGTGTCTACTGCCCCCATTGACTAGTAAAGTGAAGTCATCATTGTTCACCCGTGCGCATTCCAGTCTTCTCTCCTTGGCTGCCAAGTTACAATAATGTCATGCAAATTGTTCTCATTTTGTTAACAATGGCTGGACTTTTCCCAGACAGTCTTCATATACTCTGTCTGTAAGAGACCAACCTCAGAATGAAAGACACACACAAACTAAGAGTAAAAGTGTGGGGAAAAGATATTAAATGCAAATGGAAATGAAAAAAAGCTGGGGCAGTACTACTTATATTTGACAAAGCAGACTTAAAGCTTATAATAAAAAACAAAGGACACTACATAATGGTAAAGGGAGCAATCCAGAGTGTGCAACCCTTGCAAACATCTATGCATCCAATATAGGAGCACCTAAGTATACAAAGCAAATATTTATAAGCACAAAGGGAGAGATAGACAGTAATACAGCCATTATGGGGCCCTTTAATACCACATGTCTATTAATGGATAGATCTTCCCAACAGAAAATCAACAAGGAGACAGCAGCCTTAAATGGCACACCGGATCAAATGGATTTAATTTATGTCTTTGGAGCATTTTACTGCAAAGCCACAGAATGTACATTCATTTCAAGTGCACATGAAAGATTTCCTAGGATATACCACATGTTAGGACAAAAAAACAAGTCTCAAATTTAAGAAGACTGAAATTATATCAAGTATCTTCTCTGAACATAATGGTATGAAACTAGAAATTAATCTAAAAACACTGGAAAACACACAAAGAAATGGAAGCTAAATAATGTTACTAAACAGTTAATGGGTTGAAACGAGATAAAAGAAGAAATTGAAAGATACCTTGAAGCAATTGAAAATGAAAACACAACACAAAATCTATGGGGCATGGTGGATGCAGACCTGAAAGAGGGTCATTCGTAGCATCGTAGGGCTAGCTCAAGAAACAAGAACAAACTCAGATAAACAATGCAACTTTACACTTAAAATAACTAGAAAAGGTACAAAAAACAGAGCTCGAAGTAGAAGACAAGAAATAATATAGATTAGAATACATAAACAAAATAGAGTCTAAAAAACAAAAAAATGATTCATGAAATCATGAGCTGGTTCTTTGGAAGATAAATTGGACTGAAAAACTTTATCCGGACTCAGGGAGAGAGAGAGAAAATGAGCTCCCCAAAATAAAATCAGAAATGAAAGAGAAATAACAACTGACACAAAAGACATACAAAGGACTGTAAGAAAATATTGTGAACAATTATATGTCAAAAAACTGGTCAATCTGGAAGGAATGGATGAATTTCTAGAAATACAATCTTCCAAAAAATGAATCAGGAAGAATCAGAGAATCTGAAGAGACTGATTGTGACCAATGAAATGAAGCAGTGATAAAGAAAAAAAAAAAAATCCCAACAAACAAAAGTCCTGGACCAGATGGCTTTACAGGTGAATTTCACCAAACAAAAGCAGAACTAGCAACTATCTTTCTCAGACTATTTCAAAAAATTCAAGAGGAGGAATGACTCCCAAGCTCATTTTATGAGGTCAGCATTATCCTAATTCTAAAACCACAGAAATCTGATAATGAAAGTTATAGGTCAGTATCACTCATAAACGCAGATGCAAAAATCCTCAAAATATTAGCAAACTGTATCCAGCAATACAATAAAAAGATCATACACCATGATCAAGTGGGGTTTATTCTGGGTAGGCAAGGTTGTTGGAAAAACATTTGTAAATCAATAAACATGATACACCACATAAAAAAATAAAGGATAAAAAACACATCATCATATTGATAGATGTAGAAAAAGCATTTGATAATATCTAACACCCATTTCTGATAAAAACTCACAGCAAAGAAGGAGTAGAGGGAATGTACCTCAATGTAACAAAGGCCACGTATGACAAACCCACAGTCAACATCATGGGCAAAAATCGCAAGTGTTTCCCTTATGATCAAGAACAAGACAGGGATGTCTGCTTTCACCTCTCTTATTTAACATAGTACTGGAAGTCCTAGCCACAGCGATAGTTGAGAAGATGAAATAAAGGCAACCAAATTGGAAAGAAAGTAAAAATGTCACTTGAGGATGGCATTATACAAAAAACAACTAAAACTGATAAATAAATTCAATAATGCAGTAAAATGCAAAATAAATGATCCAAAAATCAGTTGCATTTTTATACACCAATAATGAACTATCAGAAAGGGAAACTAAGGAAACAATCCCATTTGAAAAATGCATTAAAAAAAGATTCTTAGTTTTCACATTTCATTTTCACAGTGTTTGTACAATTTTCATGCATTACAACATTGTCTCTAATGGTGATTTTAAGAGGTTCACCTTGAAATTGTGTTGTGATTTTGGACTACTATGCATCCGTGTGTGGGTGTATACTTACTTTCAGTTTACCTATCATTACACTTTCCATTATAAAAAGTTTAGGTGATGTTAGAGTCAGTTTAATAACAATTCTTTTTGAAGTGCTTTAATTTTCAGATTTCCCTCAGACTGCTCTTGAAGAAGCCAGTTAAATGTTGGCTTACAGCAGGGTCAGACCTTCACTCACAAAATGACACTGAGCCTTGCTCTCATTCAAATTGGTTTCTGCATGATATTTGTAATGGGATTAGAAGGGACAATTAGTGAAATTTGCAGGTGAGTAAGCTAATTATATGTTCACTATAGAAAGCTGTTTCTGATTTGGGATTTTCACATGAGGATGATTGAATTCGCCCTATCTTCCTCTTAGAGTTGTTGTGGGGGTCAAGTCAATAAGGGGGGGGTCGCTATGCAAATTGAAAAGTGCTATAAAAATCGAACATGTTATCATGAATGATTCTTGATTTCCAGATATTTGGTTATGCCGGCTATGTTTAATTTGCCCTTAATATACTAGACATGTTTTTCTAGAATCTAATCCATATCATCACAGCATTCTTGACATCTTAATTCCTTTACATATTTAAAAATATTTAGGCCCTGGCTGCTGTGGCTCAGTGGATTGAGTGTGGCCTGCAAACCAAGGGGTCACTGGTTTGATGCCCACTCTAGGGCACTTACTTTGGCTGTGGTCTAGGTCCCCAGTAGGGAACACGAGTAAGGCAACCGCACACTGATGTTTCTTTTATTTGTTTTTATTTTTTTATTGCTGCTAAGTACTGTTGTCTCCATTTCCCCACCACCACTTTCCCCCACCCCACCTATCCTCATCTCCCACCCCAAATTCTTCCCCTTCCCTCTCCTTCTCTCTCTCCTCCTCTCTAAAAATAAATAAATAAAATCTTTAAACATTTTTTAAAAATTTAAAATACAAATATTATTTTCAAAAGTCTATCACTCTGAGATTTAAAAGAGTGATTTAAAATAGATAAAATAGTTTTTTGACCCACTCATTTGCTGATGGGCACTTAGTTTGCTTCCAGCACTTGGCTATTGTAAATTTTGCTGCTATGAACATTGGGGTGCATAGGTTCTTTTGGATTGGTGTTTCAGGGTTCTTAGGGTATAATCCCAGCAGTGGAATTGCTGGGTCAAAAGTCAGTTCCATTTTTAGTTTTCTGAGGAAATTCCAGACTGTTTTCCACAGTGGCTGCACCAGTCTGCATTCCCACCAACAGTGCACTAGGGTTCCCTTTTGTTGGCATCCTCTTCAACACCTGTTTGTTGATTTGTTTATGTTGGCCATTCTGACAGGTGTGAGGTGGTATCTCATTGTGGTTTTATTTTATTATTTTATTTTATTTTAATTATTGTTCTTGTACAGTTTTCTGTCTTTTACTCCCATTCCAGCCCACCCCCCCAGCCCTCCCCACCTCCCTCCCATTTCCACCCCCCTAGTTTTTGTCCATGTGTCCTTTATACTTGTTCCTGTAAGCCCTTCCCCTTTTCCCCTGAAATTCCCTCCCCTCTCCCCTCTGGTCACTGTCAGCCTGTTCTCAATTTCATTGTGGTTTTAATTTGCATCTCTCTGATGGCTAGTGATACTGAGAATCTTTTCATGTGTCTCTGGGTCCTCTGGAGAGCATTATGCTAAGTGAAATAAGCCAGGTGGTTAGGGACAAATACCATATGATCTCACCTTTAACTGGACAATAATCAACAAAAGAAAAAAGCAAACAAAATATAACCAGAGTCATTGAAATTAAGAACAATCTAACAATAGCCAGAGGGGCGGAAGGAGGAAACAGTGGGGAGAAGGGTTTTGAGGAACTATTGTAAAGGACACATGGACAAAACGAAGAGGGAGGGTAGAAGCAAGGGAGGGAGGTGGGTTTGGAGCAGGTGGGGGGGTGCTGTGAGAAGAAAATACAGACAAATGTAATTGAACAAAAATAAAATAATTTAAATAATAAAATAAAATAAAGTAAAATAAAATAAAATAGATTAAATAATGTTGAGTCATTTCTGATTAGAAAGTACCCTAAACATTATTTATTGATGGGTCAATGTCCCTGGAAGGCACACTACTATGGTTTTCTTAGGTTATGTACTTAGTTCAGAAATCTATTGCAATTTTACCAGCTACCTTAATAAGGTAATATTTGTCATACCTTAATAAGGTAATTAGAAAGTATATTTGTCAAATTTATACATTCTAGAAACCTAATATGAACAAAAATCAAGATTTAAAATCTTCTTTACATCCTGGAAAAAATGACATTAGCTTAAAAAAATACCTATAGCAAAGATACATGTAAGTTTCTAGCAATCAAAAATCAGATAAATGAGATTATGCAGCATCTATTTATATATACTTTTAAAAAATTTTATTCTTATTAATTTTAAGCTCAATTAGACTACATTAATATACATTCAGCATATAGGACAGGAAAGGAAAATACCACTCTATTATGTGTAAGTATGTGTATTTTAAGTGATGTACTTGAAAACCATGATAAGGTTATACTAAACAAGAGGATATCCACATAGTGGTGTACTTTGCAGTTATATTTTAAAAAAAGAAATATTTTTATAATTGTGCCATGTCTTATAATATTTGAGTTATATTATTAAATTTAAAAATAAAGGTTGAGGAAAGGTTGTATGGTATACTGGTATACTGTCATTTTTGACAAAAAAGGAGATATAAATATGTATATGCATAAGTAAAACATGCATTAATAAACCAAAAACTTTTAAAGATTTCTATTTATAAGAGAGGAGACTCAACATAGGAGGCAGATATAAAACTTAAATTTCTTGGAAAATGCATTACCTTAGAGATTTGCTTTTAGGAAATTCTAAATAATAATATAATCATAAAACAAAATTATATTTTAAAAAGAAATATCAGAAAATTAAAAATAAAATAAAACAAATGCATTTTATATCTGGTTGGTGATTGACACAGAAGATCCATTTCAATTTATTTAAAGAGAACATGGTAATTTGACTGCATATCCCCAGTGGATTATAACATCAAGACAGAAGGAATTAAAAAAATGAAACTGTTTTTAGTAATTACTATGTTGATACTGGGGTCACTGATGGAATCATTATGTGAGACTTTTCCTTTAATATTAGATAAAACAACTGAATAATTATAGGATACACTAATTATATCTTTTATGCTGAAGAACCTCTCACTGATGTTAATAGCAATAATAACTACTACAGAAGCAACACATAATATATTATTAAATCCATGAGTTAATAATAAAATATATTACAGGTTCAAACTGGTTCCCATTTGGAGATGTTAGGATAAAAAGACATTATTTTGAGACTTCCAGCCAAGATGGTGGTGTAGGTAGATATACTTTGCCTCCTTGCACAACCAAAATAAGGACAGCAACAAATTTAAAAACAAAAAATAATCAGAACTACCAGAAAATCAAACTGTATGGAAATCTGACAACCAAGGAGTTAAAGAAGAAACATTCACCCAGACCGGTAGGAGGGGTGGAGAAGGGCAGCCGGGGTGGAGAGGACAATGAGACAGCTGGAGGACTGGGGTGGGCAAGCTGGTGGTTGGCAGAGCAGGCAGTCCCACATTTGGGTACAGATAAACTGGGAGGAGCAACTGGGGAGTGAGACAAACTGCACAACCCAGGGTTCAAATGTGAGGAAATAAAGCCTCAAAACATCTGACTGAAAAAACCTGTGGGGGTTGAGGCAGCAGGAGAAACTCCCAGACTCACAGGAGAGTTCATTGGAGAGACCTATAAGGTCCTAGAATGTACACAAACCCACCCACGCAGGAACAGCTTCAGAAGGGCACAATTTGCTTGTGTGTAGTGGAGGAAGTGACTTAAAGCTGGTTGAGAGCTGAGCAAGTGGCACTGTTCCCACTCAGGCCCCTCCTCCACATACAGTGCCACAACGAAGCAGCAGTAACATGGGTTGCCACACCTGGTGAATAGACAAGGCTCCACCTCTTATTACAAAGCAGACATGCCAAAACAAAAAAATATGGCCCAAATGAAAGAACAGATCAAAGCGCCAAAAAAAATACAAGTAAGCAACAAAGAGATAGGCAACCTATCAGATGCACAGTTCAAAACACTGGTAATCAGGATGCTCACAGAATTGGTTGAGTATGGGTACAAAATAGAGAGAAAAATGAAGGCTATGCAAAGTGAAATACAGGAAAATATACAGGGAACCAATAGTGATGGGAAGGAAACCAGGACTCACATCAATGATTTGGAGCAGAAGGAAGAAACAAACATTCAACCAGAAGAGAAGGAAGAAACAAGAATTCAAAAAAATGAGGAGAGGCTTAGGAACTTTCAGGACAACTTTAAACACCACAACACCTGAATCATAAGGGTCCCAGAAGGAGAAGAAGAGGAACAAGGAATGGAAAATTTATTTGAAAAAATAATGAAGGAGTAATTCCCCAATCTGGCCAAGGAAATAGACTCCCAGGAAGTCCAGGAAGCTCAGAGAGTCCCAAAGAACTTGGACTCAAGGAGGAACACACCAAGGCACAACATCATTATATTACCCAAGATTCAAAATAAGGAGAGAATCTTAAAAGCAGCAAAAGAAAAGGAAACAGTTACCTACAAAGGAGTTCCCATAAGAATATCATCTGATTTCTCAAAAGAAACCTTGCAGGAAATAAGGGGTTGGAAAGAAGTATTCCAAGTCATGAAAGATAAGGCCCTACATCCCAGATTGCTTTATCCAACAAAGCTATCATTTAAAATGGAAGGATAGATAAAGTGCTTCCCATATAAGGTCAAGTTAAATGAGTTCATCATCACTAAGCTCTTATTATATGAAATGTTAAAGGGATTTATCTTAGAAAAAAGATGATCAAAACTATAAACAGTAAAATGACAACAAACTTACAACTATCAACAACCAAATCTAAAAAAAATGAAAAAGAAAAACAAAAAACTAAGCAAACATCTAGAACAGGAATAAAATCACAGAAATAGAGATCATAGGAAGGGTTATCAGTGAGGAGGGTGAGGGGAGAATGGAGGAAAGGTACAGGGAATAAGAAGCCTAAATTGTAGGAACAAAATAGACAGGGGGAGGTTAAGAATAGTATAGGAAATGGAAAAGCCAAAGAACTTCTGTGTATGACCCATGGACATGAACTAAGATAGGGGAATGCTGGTGTGAGGGGGGTTACAGGGCAGAGGAGAATAAAGGGGAGAAAAAATTGGACAACTGTAATAGCATAATCAATATAATATTTAAAAATAAAAAAACTTTATTTTGAAAACATCTAACTTTAGGAAAATTTTAACTTTATTCTGCTTTTCTATATGTATTCTGCCAGTGGAGAAGAAAAACCTACTTTATAGAAATATCTCAGCTAGTACATTAAGGATTAATGTTTGACTTAGAAGACTACCATTTCTCAATTCTTATTAAATGAATGAATATAGTCATTGAGCATGAACAGCTTTTAATATTACAAAAAATGGATACAACCAGACAATATGTGTCTCCTCATGGAAGAACATTGCATTACCTATAAAGTATTCTTGGCAAAAAAATTGAACTCATGTTAGATCAAGGTTGTAGATGTAATTTATGGGAAATAGAGATGTCAGAGGAACAAGTTGGACTACACGGCATGAAACTACATAGCACAAATGACCCAATGTCTAGTTCCTTCAACAAAAACACTTGTAGTGCAATATATATGTAATGTATTTGTTTCATATATATGGAGCTTTAATTTTAATAATACATTCTTAAATATATAAATATGCATGCTTTAATAAATATAAAAATTAGATATTCTAAAGGATAATTGGATATATGATATTAAGATGTTATAATTTAATTAAAAGATAATTGGCTATTTGGTGATATTAAAATACATATGCAAATTAAAACCACAATCAGATATCACTTCACACCTGTCAGAATGGCTATCATCAATAAATCCACAAACAGCAAGTGTTGGTGAGGATGTGAAGAAAGGGGAACACTTCTACACTGTTGGTGGGAATGCAGACTGGTGCAGCCATTGTGAAAAGCAGTATGGAGTTATTTCAAAAATTTGAAAACAGAACTGCCTTATAACCCAGCAATTCTACTCCTGGGAATTTATCCTACCAAACCTAAAAAACACTAATTCTTAAGAATATATGCACCCTTTTGTTCATTGCAGCATTATTTACAATAGCCAAGATTTGGAAGCAGCTTAATGGTGCCTCAGTAGATGAGTGAATAAAATAGCTGTGGTACATTTACACAATAGAATGCTACTCAGCCATATAAAAGAAGAAAATTTTACCTTTTGCAACAGCATGGATGGACCTAGAAAATATTATGCTAAGTAAAATAATCCAGTCAAAGAAAGACAAATACCATAAGAATTTACTCATATGTGGAATCTAATGAAAAAACTAAACTAACAAGCAAAGTAGAGACAGACTCATAGATACAAAGCAGACTGATAGCTCTGGGGGGCTTGTGGGGTGGAGGGATTGAGCAAAAATGAAAAAGAACTCATGCACACAGACAACAGTGTGGTGATTGCGGGGGTGGGTGGAGGTAGATGAGGGTATAAGGGGATAAAGGGTAATGGAAATCAAATACAATAAAAATAAACTATTAAAATAATACAAAATACATATAGAAATATTTGTGGATGAAGTAATTTCATGTCTAGAGTTATTCAAAATAAAATGGATGGGAACATAGATGAAACAATATTGTTGTGATTAGATAATATGTGTACACAGATTCACCTACTATTTTGCTTAATTTTTTATGTTTGGAACATACAATACTTTGTATTTTAAACATTTTCTTCATACATATTTAACACATTTATTTTAATTTTATTCCTAGGTATTTTAATTAGATAGTACTATCATAAAGGCTTTTATTTTATTTTCAATGTTCGTAAATAGTAAGGATTGTGTTTTTAGTAATAATCATGTATTAACACACTTTCTAAAACTTCTCAACACTTACAATAATGCTCTACTTAGCATTCTGGGTTTTTCCGGGTAAACAAACATGTTATCTACAAATTATATTTTGTCTTATTTTCAATTGTATGCCTCTATGTCTTTCTCTCACTGATTGCGTTGTCTGAATTCACTTAAGCAATGGTAAATAATAGTTTTGACAAAGGTCATTTTTGTGTTAGTATTAACTTTGATAAGAATGCTTCTATTTATTTCTTCACCTCTGCCCCACCATTAAGCATGGTGCTAGGATTTTGGTGCGTGTTTCTTCACATTGGATTTTTAATGTGAGGTTTTTTTTTTACAATAAATATATTTATTTAGATTTGGTCAGTACAGGGAAGATATACTGGAATCACGGAGCAATATTCATTAACGGGCCACAGCAGGTCATAAAAACTGGGTAACTGTGCACACAAGTTTCTTAAACATTCAGTCACCTAAGGAGAAAATGCACAGATGAATGGTGGAAAAAACTGCATCTAACACTCAAACTACCGTAAGACTCCACCAACAAGTCCAGTTTATAGTGATAAAACCACTGTCCTGAGCAATCTTGGAGTCATAATCCCACATCCACTCTAACAAGACTGAACGGTGCATAAAGACAGGAACAGCATGAGAAAGAACGCCCTTGCACAGAACAGGTGCTAGGTGGGCACTGATTTATAAAAACATCGTCACGTTATACTTTAAGGAAAGATTTCCACTTACAACTTCACATTAACTCTTATAAAAGCAACCTCACCCTACGCGAAATGTCCTGTTAGCAACAAAGTAATTGACTGTTCCAATTTCCAAAGTGGAGAGGTATTAAAGCAAAGGAGGAAAAAAAAAAAGAAAAACAAAACAAAAAACACACCCACAAAAAAAGGCAAATTCTGACAAAAAGTATGCATTAATTTGTTAATTTTCTGCATAGTATCCTCTCTCAAATTAAATGCCACTGTATAAAATTAGCTGGAAAAATATCACAAAACTGAGCCCTGTACATTTACACTTGAGTCCAAGCCACTCTAAATGTGGTGGGAACCTGAGTTCGATTACCCTTCCCACTCACTGTTTTCTTCTCCTGAGGGTCATGGTTAGAGTCTGTGCCATTTGAGTGGGGTGTGAGAGAGTGTTCACTGCCCCTGGGGGAGTCTACACTTTCATCCCAGCACTGAGCTGGTTTATGTAACTACTGCTTCTTCCAGTTCTCTCTGAACTGGTGGAGGCCTTATTTCCATTCCCTGGAGAAGAAAAAAACCATCTGAGGTTGTATCTCCCTCCCTGTGAAATCCAGGCCCAGGAGTCCTCTGTCAGGAGGAACTGCCATTACTTGCTCCTTTGGCCAGTGGACTGCGGTCTTTAGCTGGGGCCTCTGCCTGCACTACTGGCTGGGAAGATATAGTGCGGCTGCTACTTGGGGCTGGGGCTTGAGACTGCTGCTCTTCGTACTGAGCCAATCATTGGCCTGTGTCTTTCCGTTGTTGCTGAAGAACTAGAATGGTACTATGCATATCCTTTTCTTTGTCAAGTTGAATGATGAAGTCAATCAGTTCATCCTGACTACTTTTAAGCTCCTTACTATATTTCTTCTGTAAAGCCAATTCTTCTGTAAGTTGTGCAATATATTCCTGAGACAGCTGCTTTCTAAGCTCTTGGTTCTTGTCGATAAGCATTCTACACCTTTGGCCTGTTTAGTTGTCTTTCTTTCTTTCTTTCTTTCTTTCTTTCTTTCTTTCTTTCTTTCTTTCTTTCTTTCTTTCTTTCTTTTCTTTCTTTCTCTCTCTCTCTCTCTCTCTCTCTCTCTCTCTCTCTCTCTCTCTTTCTCTCTCTCTTTCTTTCTCTCTCTCTCTCTTTCTTTCTCTCTCTCTCTCTTTCTTTCTCTCTTTCCTTTCTTTCTTCTTTCTCCATGTCACAAAATGTCTCAGGCCAGCCCACAGTTCTAATACATCCTTTCCCCCAATCTTCTGGCAGACACCCTCGAAACTGTCCCACTTAATTTCTGCTTCAATATGCTAGGACAAAGCATCAAATAGTAACAAGTATCAAATCTCCTCATGTTTATGATACCAGATAGAAAACAGAGGAACAGTCTTTTCCTTTCCTTTGAAGAGTATAGTGAGACTTTTTCCAAAATCAATCTGCACTCCACAGTACTCCCAAAATCAAAATGTTAAAAGTACAAGAAATTACCATACTATTCCTTGAACTTAAAATTTAAAAAAAAAAAAAAACAACCATTTCAAGGCACATTTAATTTAACATTGAGTGTGATACAAAAGGCCCCATACACTGACGGAACACCTTCCCCCATTAACAGCAATGACAATGCTCTTTCAACTTGTGCCTGTGGAACGGAATGGGGACTTAGTAAACTTCACTACCAAAAACATAGCACAGTGAGTCTCATCACAGCCAATACCCTTGTGCAATCTAGCTGTGAAACGAATGTTTATAATGCTCCAAACAGTTTAAACCTGAAGTTTGATACCATCCCTTCATGTCAGTACCGTCCTCAGCAAGGTTCTCTACATTAGCAACCATTCAAAGAACAAACCACATTGACTTCAGGTTCATTCAAGCAATATAGAGCCCCACACTAAATGGTTAAATATAGAAACTACTTTTACTGATAGTTTTATTTGATTTATAAGAAACAACTATTAAGTTTTCTCTTAGCAGATAAATCCTTTAAAGGCAAATTCACCTTGTTTGAGTATTCACCAAGAAGTTCAACGAAAACCTCAAACTCCAGAGTTTTATTGGCAAACTGTTACACAGTGTCTCTAAGTAACTATGCTCAAGGCTAAGAGTGATACACATTCCATTTCTACATTTTACTGGAATTTTACATGTTCAATTGATGATTTTAAATCTCCAGGTTCTCATTCCTTCAAACCATCTGAAGACACAGTGTGCCACAGACTTAACATGCCCGTTTCCCCCTCTATTTTCTTACAACAAAAACATTGCTCAAGTATCTACGTGTTCTAGAAAGGGAATTTTTTTGGAGGTGGGCACTTGTTCAGAATAATCAGATGTCATTGGGCCTCTGAAGCAAGAGGAGGAGGAGGAAGAGAAAAGAAAGCTGCAACACAAAGCTCATCTGGTAAGTTTCACATTAACCATTACAACCGGCATGGTATAAGAATGTGGCCTTTTGGTTTTTGGCTAAAAATGTCCGAGTCTTGGTGTGGAAACGAGGACTTGGCTGTCCCACCACCTCTTTCTCGCAGTGGGACAGGCCAGGAAGTCTTGACTGGGGCGTATGACTTGTTTCCCTATCAGGTGTAAACTTCCAGGCACTCGGTTCATTCGGGGCTTGTTCCAGTTTGTCTTTAGTCTGTCCCAGTTCACCTTTCAGTTTTAGGAAAAACAAGTTGACCGCGGGATCTACCATCGTGTGACTTCATTTGGGCCGCACTGGGCTTGCTGGAGGAACCGGATTTGAGGAGCCCAGGCTGGCAGCTCTGGCTCCTCCGTTGCTCGTCTCATTACAAGGATGTTTCCGCTGCATTCAGACTACTGCTGCGGTTGCTTTAGTTTCTTTTCCAACTCCCTTAAGCCAGTTACATCATTAGAGTTCAGATGTGAACTTGCCCTGAAAAGCTTGCGCGTGTGTTTCCGTACTGCTTCCACCTTAAAATTAACTCATCTCGTGACATAACTTTGAAGTCTGTATCACTTAATTGAACCTTTTTGGGAAGAAGTTTCTCGTTGGTCATCCTGAATCCGCTCCAGAAAGAGGTCGCCCTGGCACCGCCCAGTCACATAGGCCGAGGCTGTGCTGCCCCACGGTCACACAAGCTGCCTGATCATGCTACAGCAGGACATTGTGCTCCCCTCATTGTGATTTTTAATTAAAAATGGATACCAGATTTTAAAAAATCTTTTCAAAATCTATGAAAATAATAAAATATGTCAATCAGTAATTGAATAGGCAATATGCTCATATAGCTTGTCTTGTTTTATTGAATAATATTCTTCCAATTTTTCTTCAATGTTACTCTATCAACACACTGATCTGGGTGACACATCCTGGTGGCAAAACTCACAACACAGTGTATTGAAACTTCATTAACATTTGGTGTTTCTATCTGTGATAGGCTGAATGATCGCCTCCCAAAAGATTTCCATATCCTAATCCCTGTACCCTGGAATGCTACCCTATGTGGCAAAAACAAAAAACAAATAAAAACCTTTGCAGATGTAATTAAGTTAACAATCTTGTGATGGAAAGATTACCCTAGACTGTCCAGATGGGTTCTAAACTGTCTCTTTGAGGGGGTAGAGAGAGATTTAATATAGACAGAAGAAGAGAAAGTAGTGTGATCCTGAAGGCAGAGACTGGAGAGATGCAGCTGCAAGCCAAGGAATGCTAGCATCTCCCAGAGTCTGCTGGACTAGGCAAGAAACATAGTCTCTCCTAGAGCCTCTAGGGAGAGCACAGTCCTGCCCACACTTTGATTTTGGTCCAGTGAAATTGATTTTAGACTTCTGATCTCCAGAAATTCGATAGAATTTTTTTTATTATTTTAGTCACTAGTTTCTTATAATTGGTTACAATGACATAGGAAGCCAACATACTACACGTTGATCGTGCATTACTATTTAAATCTCTACTCTTCAAATTTCTACATTCATACATTACTCTTCAAATCACTGGGTAGCTCTGCTTTATTCCATGTAGCCTGACAGTTGGGAAGTCTAGTTAAATTGTGTCTATATTGGCCCCAGAATGTACTCTCATCTTGCTCCTCTGTCCTGTGTTGCTCCCAGTTGGACAGAGCAATATTTATGTAAGTAAAGAACCTATTTGTTAAACAACTACACATTTCTTTTTACTTAACATCTGAGAGTGTAGTGCTACTTGGAAATTTTTAATTTTTTAAAATCAATATTTCATTTTGACATTTTGAAGAATTTAGATTTTAAAATCTAGTTATAATAGCCTTAGAAATGACTCATATCCAGCTTCCCTTTTCAGTTTATTCTACCTAAGTTTGGGCTCTCATTCTTTCTGTTTTGGATCTGTTCAATGTACTATTCCCCAGTATTCTTACCACTAGCTTTGTTTGCTTTCCTTACCCTGTATCTACATTACTACAGAATACCAAAGTCTGTTTAAAAAAATATGGATTGTGTTACCTCACTATTTCAGAACCAATGCTAGTTCCTTAAGAAGTGAAAAATCAAATATCAAGTTTTTCACAATTGATGCACAAACAATCCTTCTTAAGATTTTTGATCATATTCTTCTACTCTCTTCTCATTCCCAGTGAGACATATGCCACACCAAACATATCACCATTTTTGGACAGTTCAAGTCCTTTGTATTCTTTACCTTAGCACTTACTGTTCTTGTTACGAAGAACAGTTTTTTTTTTCTTTTCTTTTTTTAATAAAATTTTCTCTCTACCAAAGCAGACTTACTTGCTTTTGTTCTAAGTTCCAAAAACATAATTTCCAAATTTGTATAATATCAATTAGCATGTGGTATTTTACTTTGCTCATATTCACACTTCTCTAGTACTAGAGTAGGAATCATCTGAAAATGGAATATGATTTGTAAGCTTCTTTTTGTCTCAAAAATATTGCAGTCAGTCAAACGGTACACAGTCAGTAACAATATCATGAATAGCTGTCATACAAAATATACTCAATACATACTTGTTGACTGAAATACACAAATGGCACACAAAGGCTTATCTACCTTACATATTTTTTCCTGATAGCAAGAGACTTGTTGGCTTGATTATCCATTATAAGCCCTGAGAATAGCATGGTGCTTAGTAAGTACATATACCTTGAATGAATGAGCCAAGAAATTATTTATGAAGTGCTGCTATCTATCCCTAAGGTTTATAGCTTTATGATTTCATGTCTTCCCCATCATATTACTTAAATTATCTTTTACAAAACTTTTGAATACTACTTAAGTCCCTCATCCTATAATTTCCCTTCATAGCTTTACCTGTCATCCTAGTTGAGATGATCCAAACTCAAAGCTTCTGGGCCAAACTCTTTGATCTTCCTTTTTCTTCAACACTTACCACTGACAAAGCCTTTCTTGTTATTTTCTCTTTTCTTTTTTTTCTCCCCAAAAGGTCAGTTTGTCATGTCATTAAAATACACCTTTTCTTCACAATTTAAACACTTATTTTTTATAATCACAAAAAAATTCACCACCAATAATATTCACTTCTCCTCAGATGTCCAATCTCTTACACATCTCTAACTCATACTATCCTACTCTTAAATGTTTCTAGTTGTCTGCCTTCACAAATGTCAAACAATTTCTTCCCTTAATTCAAGGACTCTACAAAGAAGTTGACCTTGAGACTCTGGATAGAAACATTAGAGGGAATGTGCCTTCCATGGTCTTAGACACTGTTTTAGCTAGAACCTATGAATAGAAAAAACATATTTTTCCCCTTGCTAGAGCTTTCTATCCTTCCTAAAGACTCTACAAGGAATTTACCTCAGGTAGTTGCCTCATAACATGATGCTTGTCTTCCTCAAGACTCTCATCTACCTTCACTAGTTCCAGCAGGAACTAGCAGAAGACACAGGAGAACAGAATTGACTGGGCTGGACAGGATGGGGATGGATGCTAAAGCTGAACAGGGGAGAATTAACTGACATGGAAGCGTTCTCCTGTGATTCAGAACCTAGCATCCTAGCATAGACATTTGAAGCTTGTATGATAGATACACTCCTGATATGGGCTCCCTGAAGCTTGGAAATGACAGTGGTCATAGTAAGTAATGTGGAGATCTGCCCTACCTTTGCAAATATTTAGAAAGGGGTCAAAGGACTCAGGGATATAAGCATGGCTAAAAAGAGTTTTACACAAGTATAGAGAAGGACCACTTGCCTATACCGTTTGCAAGGGCCCAAAGGAAACATGTTTTAAAAGGCTTTGAGAAATTCCTTGGTGAGGGAGCTCACTGGTATAGCTGAGAACTTCTGTAGTAACTCTCCTGTAGAGGCCAAATTTGACAGTGACAAGTGCTGTCATGGAACCGAATATGCTAGTGTCAATATGAATGATAAACAAAGTGGGTATAATTAACACACCAGGCACCGATGTAACCAGGTGTCTTGGCTATAGCGACTTGTGTCTAATAGGCCATGGTATTTTTAAGGACAAGAGAAATGGACAGCAACTAGTGCCTACTTTAGCTTATGGAATCAGAAAGAAAAGGTCAACATGCGGTGAGCAAAGGTTTTTGTCTGCTATTTGAGGAGAAAAGTTCCCATCACAAACTTTATAAATATATGTAAATAATATAATAAAATATAATATAATATAATTAATATAATATAATATAAATAGATTTTTCTTTAGTTACAGCCTGTTCCATAAACAAATTATATCTATAGCCAGTTAAATCTTACCCCATTTGATCAGTGACAGCTTTGCCTCAGTACTCAAGCCTCTAAAGTCAGCCAATCAGCAGCAGGCCATGCTTCTTAAAACCAGATAATCAACAAGGCTGCTCATGTAGGTGTGCTTCCTTGGCTGGAAACCACACAATCCCTGAATGCTTTCTTGGCTGAATGTTAGCCAATCCTTGAATTCCCTCCTCAAATCCTACAATCATTGTTTGGAGACACTGTGTTTTCCAAGACCAGCTATTGTTCAGTAGCAATAAATTCAGTTATGTTTATTTGTTGCAGATTATTTGGAGGGTTGGGAGGGAATCTTTCATATACTGCAAAATTCTTATCCCTCATCCTGTTTTCTGATCTGAGCTGGCTGTCATATACAGATCCCATTAATGTAGAGAAGAGGCCATGTCTCCTTGAGACAGGACCTTGTAATGTCATAACAACCTAATAACTCATATCTCCCAAACATTTTCCCCAAATCTGCAGTAATTCACCTGAGTATGTATACACTGTAAAAAGGGAAATATCTAGGTCTGAGAAACTACCAAGGCTCCCAGTAAGTGTGGGGACTATGAAGCCATGGTAAGTGGAGTCCTGGCCAAAGTTCCGTTCATGGGAGGTGCAGTAGGTTCATGGGTTCACTCTGTAGCCATTTCATCAAAAAGCCTTTTCAGAATTTCAGAATAAGGATCATTATTGTAGAAAAGGATATAAAAAAATGCTTGGCCTATCTATCACAGTAAACCACAATTGATATTCTATCTTGTGTAAATTTCATAGGTTAGTGCCCCCTCAAAAAATTAAAGTGGGCAAGAGTTAAAGTTCCCAATATCTGCCATGTGTCCCTGTGTGGCAGAAACCAGATAGACTATAGAAGGTAAGGGTAAGTCATAAACTTAGTAAGTGGTAGCCACAGTAACAGTTGTTATACAAAATCTTATTATCTTTACTGAAACAGATAAGTATAGCTCAGGAACTTTGTAGCTAGTGATGTGCAATTACATTCTTACCTGCCTGAATAAGTAAAAAGGAGTAAAGGAGTTTGTTTTTACAAGGGAGTTTACAATTCACTGCCATGTCCCAGGGCCCCTTATTAACTTTCCTGCTCTCTGTGACATATGATATGCAAGCCCTCAATTGTCCCAGACAGTCTGCAGGACATTTATTGACTATGCTGATAGTATCACATTAATTAGACCTGGAGAGAAATGAGTGGCAAGTGTTTTGGATGCTCTAGAAAGATGCACTGCATGTCAGATGGTTGTAGAAAAAATGCCTGTGGAGTCTCTGGTAAATCCCAACAGACTTTCAGCATAGACCCAGAGTTTTGGTATAATTTTGTTTCTTTTATAGTTGCTAAAAAAGCAGCTACTGTTTTACTCCTGGGCCCTAGTAGAACCAAAGAACCTGACTGAGAAAACAAGTGGCTTCAACTGGAGCAATCTGTCCATCATGAGCTCGTGTTGTCAGATCTTTCAACTCACACTGTTGAGCAGGAGTAGCACCCATCTATCATAGCTGTAATAACACATTTGTGTGGGACTGTGCAAGTCCAGAAGCCAAAAGTCAATTACACAAACAACTGGATCAAACCAACCATGTTGTTCGCCATTTGGGTGCCTCTCAGCTCACACTTCAGGTTTCATAGGTGGGAGTGATGGGGGTGGTAGGGAGGTATTTTAAAGCAATGGATGGAGAAGAATGAAACATTGGCTTGGATCATAATTGGATCATTTCTATATGTTAACATGAATAAATCATACCACTGTGTCATTCATCTTCATTTGCAGTTATCTAAGGACAGCAGTGACAAAAAATTCATCTCAGGAAATAGAGAAATATACTCATTATTTTTACATGGGGAAGAAGTATATCAAAGTAAAAATTTATATATATACACATATA
Source organism: Glossophaga mutica (assembly GCA_039655065.1). Lineage (NCBI taxonomy): Eukaryota > Metazoa > Chordata > Mammalia > Chiroptera > Phyllostomidae > Glossophaga > Glossophaga mutica. The sequence goes on from CM077304.1 coordinate 133,492,275, forward strand.
TATTTGTATCTTCATATGTATACATATGTGATAGATATATAAAATAAAAGGGAGAAATACATACATGTATCATATATAGAGGGATATATGTGTGTGTGTGTGTGTATATATATATATATCCTTCTATTATATAATATATTATATCTCCTCTATTATATATATATACCCCCTCTATTATAGAAAAACTATATATATACATGGTTCTGCGATACATATAGTTCTATAATAGAGGAAAATAACTATCTCTGGAAGTCAGATTCACTAATGTAATTCTTGCTGCTCTATTTTCATTGACAAAAGTAAATGGGCAATTCTGTCAATATAGTATGATAAGGTTAGGCATTCAAGGATTAGGCCTACTGGAATAAAATTCTGGATTTCTTCACAAAGCAAATAACTTTGACCAATTTATGTGGATGTAGGTTAGTGATATCTGGGAGGTAGAAGAAGAAGATGATGAATATCAATTGCAGATTCAAGACTATAGCTTGTTTCATTAACCCTCTTAATTTAAGTCATTTTTCTTTTTTTCAGTTTTATTATATTAATTATGCTACTACAGTTGTCCCATTTCCCCACTTCATTCCCCTCCACCCTGCACACCCTCTCCCACCACATTCCCCCCCTTTAATTCATGCCCATGTGTCATAAGTTCTTTAGCTTCTACATTTCCCACACTATTCTTGCCCTCCCCCTATTTTCTACCCACCGTCTATGCTACTTATTCTCTGTACCGTTTCCCCCTCTCTCCTCCTCCCATTCTCCTGTTGCTAACCCTCCATGTGATCTCCATTTCTGTATTTCTGTTCCTGTTCTAGGTGTTTGTTTAGTTTGCTTTTGTCTTAGGTGTGGTTGTTAATACCTGTGAGTTTGCTGTCTTTTTACTATTCATATTTTTGACCTTCTTTTTCTTAGATAAGTCCCTTTAATGTTTCATATAATAAGGGCTTGGTGATGATGAACTCCTTTAACTTGACCTTATCTGAGAAGCACTTTATCTGCCCTTCCATTCTAAATGAAAGCTTTGCTGGATAGAACAATCTTGGATGTAGGTCCTTACCTTTCATGACTTGCAATACTTCTTTCCAGTCCCTCTTGCCTGTAAGGTCACTTTTGAGAAATCAGCTGAACAGTCTGATGGGATCTCCTTTGTAAGTGACTGTCCCCTTATCTTTTGCTGCTTCTAGAATTCTCTCCTTCATTTTAATCTTGGGTAATGTAATGATGGTGTGTCTTGGTGTGTTCCTCCTTGGGTCCAACTTCTTTGGGACTCTCTGAGCTTCCTGGACTTCCTGGAAGTCTATTTTCTTTGCCAGATTGGAGAAGTTCTCCTTTATTATTTGTTCAAATAACTTTTCCACTTGTTGCTCTTCCTCTTCCCCTTCTGGTACCCTTATAATTTGGATGTTGGGATGTTTAAAGATGTCCTGAATGTTCCTAAGCCTCTCCTCATTTTTTTTGCATTCTTCTTTCTTCATTCTTTTCTGTTTGGTTGTTTCTTTCTTCCTTCTGGTCCACTCCATTGATTTGAGTTCCAGTTTTCTTCCTATTACTATTGGTTCCCTGTGCATTTTCCTTCATTTCACTTAGCGTAGCCTTCATTTTTTCATATAGTTTGTGAGCAAAATCAACCAAATCTGTGATCATTCTGATCACCAGTGCTTTGAACTATGCATCTGATAGGTTGGCTATCTCTTGGTTGCTTAGATGTATTGGCTCTGAGGCTTTGATCTGTTCTTCTGCTTGAGCCATATTTTCTTCACTTTTCTTTTCTTTCTTCTTCTTCTTTTTTTTTTTTTTTTTTTTTTTTTTTTTTTTTTTTTTTTAGTCTGGTTGTGGCTGTTACATAGTGAGGGGCAGAGCCTTAGGTGTTCACCAGGTCGGGGCAGCCCAGTTTCTGGGTTGTGACGCTGTATGTGGGGGCGGGGTCAGAGAGGGAACAATGGCACTTGCTCCCCTCTCTCGTATCCCAGTCCCCTCTGCCACTTTCCACAAGCAAACAGGGCCCTTCTGGTGCTGCCTCCTGGGCAGGTGGGCCCATGCACATTCTAGGACCCTGTAGGTCTCTCTAACGAACTCTCCTGTAAGGCTGGGAGTCTCTCCCAGCACCTCAACACCCACAAGTGTTTTCAATCGGTGCTTTTAGGCTTTATTTTCCGGTGCTGAGGCCCTGGGTTGCACAGTCTGTCTCCCCATTTTTGCCTGGTTTATTATGTGTGCTCAAATGTGTGTCCGAGATCAGCCAGCCACCTTGTGCCCCTGGGATCTGCCAGCCACTGCCTGGGTTCCCGGGACTGCCAACCACTGCTTTTTCCTGCCGTGACCCCTCTTTGGGGGCCACCGACTCCGCCCTCTTACCGGTCTGGATGAATGGTTTTTAAACTTCATAACAGTTCAATTTTCTGTCAGATCTGATTTTTTTTTTTTCTAAATCTTTATTGTCCTTAATTTTGGTTGTGCGAGGCAGCACAATGTGTCTACCTACACCTCCATCTTGGCCAGAAGTAAGTCATTTTTCTTAGCAATTATTATCAACCATGTATTCATGATGGCATCTGATGAATGTAAGAGGTAGGCTGCTGCAAACAGTTGTAATGCACCACCTCACATCTCAATTACCTACCTTATTTCAACACAATACATGACCAGCAGTACACCTCAAATGGATGGCAAGATGTATCTATGTCTCTCTACACCCCCTCCCCTCCCCCACCTCCTCGCCTCACCACACCCCCCCAGCCCAGTCTGACACTTTTCTCGGTCTACTCAGGTGGATAAAGTCTTAATCTAGAGGTTCAGAGGAGTTAACATTCATGAGGTAATCCTTAACAGTGCTATTATTTATGTATTTTCCAGATAGAAATTCTTGAAACTGTACAGCCTCAGGGAAGTGAATTATTATTACAAAAATTTCTTGCTCTTCTCTTCTTCCTGAACTTTTTCTATATTTAATGGAGCAATAAAAAAACACTTGAATTCTTAACCACTCAAATAGTAAAATACCATTATTTTCTTATATTAAAAAAACATAAAAATTTAAGACATTATACAGGTAATTTTGGTAATAGGAGTATAGATGGAATACATAATTAAGTGACATAAGAAAGTTAAAAATGTATGATTAAACCAAAACTCACTTTATATGACAAAATTATATGAGACTGTTTGCTTCAAGATGTAGTTGCCTTTTATAATGTGATTTTTTTAGTTTTATTTTTAGATAACCTAATGTTTTCTTGGATATGGCTCTTTTACATGAAGTTTTCCATTCTAACCAAAATTTAGAAAGCAAAGACTATTACTGAAAGCAAGGCTTCTTTTTTGATCCATTGAGTCTTTGGTCGGCTGCATGTCGCATGCTGAGGGTAAAGGCAGCAAGAGTATTGGCAGAATTACAAGCTGTACAGTCACCCAGATGTGTCCCTGGATGCCAGTCCCAAACTGTCACCAAGTTTTAGCTTGTATAAATGAGAATCTTAGAACTAACTCTTCAGTGTTGAACCTACTTGTCTAAGCCTTTGTTTTAGTCTTTATAAAGCAGAAATAATCAGACTTTGTCATATTGTTGTGAGGATTATGTAAGAAACACCAAAGGAGTATAACACATTGTCTATAAAATAGTATACACATGTTGTAAATATTAGATGATTGCTCCCACTATTCACAGGCAGCGTAGAGATGAGTCACTGGGCATGGGTGGGCAGATTATTAGACTGAATAACATGAAAGAATAATTATTTAAGACTCGTAATTACTTTAAAAACACTTCAGATATATTTGTAATGATATAAAAAGGAGGGGGTTGGAATTTTCAAATGTATTTGTTACCCAAAGGAAGGTGCTGGCATGAATATTTCAAATGAGACAAGAAATAAACCATTTTAATGTATTTTATTTTACATGCTATTATTAAAATTTAGCTTCTGAATAATGTTTCACACAGGTAAGTATTGAAGTAGTTAGAATTTTTAAAAAATAAAACACAGATTGTCTCATAATATCAAAATATTCATTTGAAAATTATTTTCCCCAGCAATTCCACTGCTAGGATTATGTCTTCAGAACCCTGAAACACCAATCCAGAAGAACCTATGCACCCCAATGTTCATAGCAACACAATTTACAATAGTCAAGTGTTGGAAGCAACCCAAGTGCCCATCAGTAAATGAATGCATCAAAAAACTATGGTACATTTACACAATGGAATTCTATGCAGCAGAAAGAAAAAAGGAGCTCCTACCCTTTGCAACAGCATGGATGGAACTGGAAAGCATTATGCTAAGCAAAATAAGCCAGGCAATGAAAGACAAATATCATACAATCTCACCTCTAACAGGAACCTAATCAACAAAACAAACAAATAAGCAAAATATAAACAAAGACGCTGAAACTGAGAACAGACTGACAGTGGCCAGAGGGGAGAGGGGAGGGAATTTCAGGGGAAAAGGGGAAGGGTTTACAGGAACAAGTATAAAGGATACATGGACAAAAACTAGGGGAGGGGTGGAAATGGGAGGGAGGTGGGGAGTGCTGGGGCGGTGGGCTGGGATGGGAGTGAAAGACAGAAAACTGTACAAGAACAACAACTAAAATAAAATTTTAAAAAATTATTTTCTGACAATTAATGAAGTATTCACCAATATCAACCAAAGTGACCACTTACTGGGTAAGCAACTAGAACAATTTAAAGATAATTTTAGTGATTAAACTTTGAAAATAAGTATATTTCTTATAAACCTTACAGGCTTCCAAATCAGTTTAATTAAATGTTGATATTGTAATGTGAACAGTCTGTAAATAATCATTATTATTTATAAGTACTTATCTATATGGGATAGGATTTTAGAAATTCCAAGCAACCAAACAAAAATATAGAAATAATTAGATAGTAAGGCTTAAAACCTTCACTCTAAGTAGACCTCTCACTGTGACAGGTCTAAAACACTGCTGTGATCCACAGACCACACTTGAATAGCAAAGGTCTAACAAAGTTAACTGCTGTCCTGGCTGGTGTGTCTGAATGGACTGAGCACTGGCCTGTGAACCAAAGGGTCGCTGGTTTGATTCCCAATCAGAGCACATGCCTGGGTTCTGGGCCAGGTCCCCAGTAGGGGGTGTTTGAGAGGCAACCACACATTGATGTTTCTCTCCCTCTCTTTCTCCCTCCCTTATACTCTGCCTAAAAATAAAAAAATAAAATAAATTATTTTTAAAAAGCCAACTGCTTAGATAAGGTAGTTGTATATAAAAAGGTTGAAAGTTAACTTTGATTCTAATAGACATAACAAGTTTATATACAGCAACTACTATGTGCAAAATGACTTAGAGAAAACAGTGACAAGTCAGTGGAAGTTCCATAAAACAAAACCTGAATGATAGTGTACTGTATGTTAATAGTATTCTGCCTAATGTTAGAAGTAACATAGATGAGGAGAGGAATCCTGAAAAATTATTTCTAAACACAAAACTTACATGGTGGAAGACCTCAATGGATACATTTCTATTGTGATGGTTACCTTTTTGTGTCAAATTGAGTCATGGTGCGCAAATGATGGACATTATTCTGGAGGTTTCTATGAGGGTGGTTTTAGAGGAGATTCACATTTAAATCAGCGGACTTTAAGTAAAGCAGTTTGCTCTCCATAATGTGGGTGAGCCTCATCGAATCAGTGAAGACCTGAATAGAATCAAAACTCCCCCTGGCAAGAAGGAATTCTCCAGCAGATGGCCTTTTTACCTGAATCATAACCACAGCTCTTCCCGGGTCCCCAGCCTGCCAGTGCACTTCACGGGTTTTTGATTTACCAGGGTCATAATCATATGAAGCAACCTATTGTTTCTGTATCTGTGGAGAGCCTTGACTAAAAAGAAAATCTAGCATTAAAAATGTATTCTCTAAATTATACAGGTCAGTTAACCATGTGTTAAAAATCATTAAAATGACCTATTCGGAAAGCTTGCAGCAAAACAAGGCTTATAAAGAGGGAAAGTGTAGGCATTCATCAAAGGAAAAGAGCAATTCTTTGTTTGTTTTTTTTTTGTTTGTTTTGTTTTTTAAAGATTTTTATTTATTTGTAGAGAGAGGAAGGGAGGGAGAAAGACAGGTAGAGAAACATCAATGTATGGTTGCCTCTCAAACACCCCCTACTGGGGAACTGGTCCACAACCCAAGCGTGTGTCCTGATTGGGAATGGAACCATTGACCCTTTGGTTTACCAGCTGGCACTTAATCCACTGAATCACACCAGCCAGGGCAAGACCAATTCTTAAGACTAAAATTAAACACTTCCCATTATCCATGTTGAATTACATGCTTATTTCCTTAGGATAGATAGTTTATTCAATGGTGTTGGGGAAACTGGACAGATACATGTAGAAAAGTGAAACTAGACCACCTTCTTACACAACACACAAGAATAAATTCAAAGTGGATTAAAGACTTAAATGTTAAACCTGAAACCATAAAAATCCTAGAAGAAAACAAAAGCAGCAAAAATCTCAGACATTGTTTGTAGCAATATTTTATCACATATATCTCCCCAGACAAAGGATACAAAAGAACAAATAAACAAATGGGACTACATCAAACTAAAAAGTTTTTGCACAGCAAAGAAAATCATCAACAAAATAAAAAGACAACCCACAGAATGGGAGAACATATTCACTGATATATCTGATAAGGGGTTAATAACCAAAATTTCTAAAGAACTTACAAAATCAACATCAAAGAAAACCAAACAATTCAACTAAAAAATGGGCAAAGAACCTGAATAGGTACTTCTTCAAAGAGAACATACAGATGGCCAATAGACATATGAAAAGATGTTCAATGTCACTACTCATCAGAGAAATACAAATATTTCCTTTCTTATTTAATATTTCAAGAGTGTCCGTATTCTATGATACAAAATAACCAGACAAATCAAAGCTTCAGCAAACATCGGTGCAACATTTTTTTCAATGCTGTGATTAACTGATTTATTCATTTATTTATTATTTCAGAATTACAGTTGTCCCAATTTCCCCCTGTTGCTCTCCCCTGCCCCCACCTCCAACAGTCAGTCCCCACCCTGTTATTCATGTCCACAGGTCATTTATACTTGTTCTTCAACTAAACCCTTCTTTCCTTCCTTATCCCCCTTTCCTCTCCCCTCTAGTTCCTGTCAGTTTGATTCTCGTTTCCCTGCCTCTGGTTATATTTTGCTTGTTTGTTTTGTTCATTTGGCTCCTGTTGTAGGTGAGATCTTTGTCTTTCACAAACCCACTTATCTCACTTAGCATAACACTACAGTTCCAACCATGCTGTCCTGAAAGGTAGGAATTCCTTCTTTCTTTCTACTGCATAGTATTCTGTTGTGTAAATATACCACAGTTTACTTTTTAAGATTTTTATTTATTTATTTTTAGACAGGGGAGAGGGGAAGGAGAAAGAGAGGGAGAGAAACATCTATGTGTGATTGCTTCTCATGCACCCCTTACTGGGGACCTGGCCTGCAATCCAGGCATGTGCCTGACTGGGAAATGAACTGGCAACACTTTGGTTCACAGGCTGGCACTCAATCCCCTAAACCATGCCAGCCAGGGCATAAATGTACCACAGTTTTTTGATCCACTCATTTACTGATGGGTGCTTAGGCTGTTTCCAACACTTGACTATTGTAAATAATGCTGCTATGAACATTGGGGTGCATAGGTTCTTTTGAATTAAATGCTACTGGTGTATAATCATCCCAGCAGTGGAATTGCTAGGTCAAAAGGCAGTTCTGTTTTTAGTTTTCTGAGGAAATTCCATACTGTTTTCCACAGTGGCTACACCAGTCTGCATTCCCACCAACAGTGCACTAGGGTTCCCTTTTCTCTGAATTGGACAGCACTTGTTTATTGATTTACTAAAGATGGCCATTCTGACAGGTGTGAAGTGGTATCTCATTATGGTTTTAATTTGCATCTTTCTGATGGCTAGTGATGTTGACCATCCTTTCAGATACCTAAAGGCCCTCTTATGTCCTCCTTGGAGAAGTGTCTGTTCAGGGCCTTTGCCCGTTTTTCAATTGGATTGTTTGTCTTCCTAGAGCGGAGTCCTGTGGGTTCTTTATATATTTTAGAGATTGATACATTTACAAAGAAAGGGACTACAGATTACAGACTACAGAATCATGGCAATGGCCTGGAAAGGCCCTGGGAACAACCGAACATGTAGTGGAACGTCTTCCCTCCTGTCACGGCTAGACAGCACTCGGTGCAGTGCATATGCATGTGCACAATTTATGGACAATACTGTACTCAGTAACAGTGCACCAGATTGTACCAAAAACAAAATCATCTAAAGAAAACAAAATAGGAGCCTAAAAAACATTATGAATATCTATTTTAGAAAGTAGAGGCATTTCTCTTCTCTCCAAAGTCACTCTCTCTTCACGTAACTACTACTTTGCAAGCTATATTAGAGGATTCTCTCTCTCTCTCTCTCTCTCTCACACACACACACACACACACACACACACACACACAAACAATAACAGAGGTATACACATGAGGGATGGAGAGGAAAAAATTTTATATAATCATTTTAGATGCCAAGGCCATATCACATTCTAAAGGCAACAACTACAGTGAACAAAAAAGAAGTTTGATTATGGTAAGAAACTGGCATTTCTACTTTAATTCAGTGAAATATTTTAGTTACCTAAATGCTCTTTTTGTCTTATGTTTCTTTCAGGCTTGACTTTGCCTATTTTATGGATAAAATACTCAAGTAAATCACATGAAAGATGTAATATAGATAAAGCATAATCTACATGAGAAGGGTCATGGAATGTGTGACTATGTATAGACAAAATATTGTGAGTGGATAACAGCAATAAAAAGTATCCTCCACGCTTTCCCTCACCAATTAACAATCCTATTTAGTATTATTTCTATGCTCATATTTTAAAAAAATCAAATAATAAATATCTCAGATCTCTTCATCCACTTCTATTGCAACCATGGTTTAAAGTGACCAAAGTGACAGACAGGACAGGTCTGCCCCCTCAAAAAGTACAACCTACACGATGGAGACTGTATATCTGGAAGGGACAGAGTGAGTGTGTGACAGAAGTTCCACATCTCCAGGACCTATTCTTAATATGATCTCACTTATAAGAGGAAAGTAATGAACAAAATAAACTAATGAACAAAACAGAACCAGAGGCATGGAAACATGGAGAAGATTTACAGCTGTAAGAGGGGCAGGAGGAGATGGGGACTGATTGAAAGAAGGTGAAGGGATTAGCCAAAGAACATGTATGAAGGACCCATGGACATGGATAAGGTGTGGGAAGTGACTATGGAAGTGGGGGCATGGCTGGGTAGGGGGGGGACAAAGTGAGATAAAAAAGGACATCTGTAATAGTATAAACAATAAAATATTATTGCTTATTAAATAAAAAAAATATCCACCTTCACTGTACACTAATAATGGGGCTCTAGAATAGATAATACCAACAGGAAGAAGCATATTCCAGAAAGACTTACAGTGTAAGTACATATAATTATGACACTCAACTTTTTACACAGGTGTCTTATCTCCTTCAGAAGCATAATTGTAAGCACTTTATACCTGAATCACAGTTTCACTCTATTTTTAAGTATTGAAGTGGTACAGAGAGAGTGAAATTAAGATTCTTGTTTTGCAGAATAACTAGATCTAAGCTGAAGTTTGGGGTAGGGGGTAATATGGAGATAAGTATGAAGATAAGTATGAAGAGCTTTGTAGAAAGAAGGAACAACAAGATTAAAGGCATTTAGACTAGGGACAAAATGATTCTTTGGAAAAAAATAGAAGTGAAAATAAAGGGAAATTAATGCTTACTGATGCCTACAATGTTCCAAAAGTCACAATAAGTGTTTCCATGTGTCATATAATTTAATACAAAAACTTTTTAAGTATCATTATCTCTCATTACAATGAAGAAAGCCATACACCAGTAAGTTACTGAATATCTGCATTTTGCAGATAAGAATCCAGACTTTTCAGAGGATAGTCTTGTGTGACATTTACAACACATGCATGAATATAAGTGAAGCTAAAAGGGTAACTAAATTATAGAACGCTTTGTCATATTAGTTTTCTCTGGCTGTGTAATTAATTACAACTTTAGGGTTTAAAACAATACACATTCATTTTGTCAGAATGTATGTAGGTCAGTATTCTGGTCACAGTTTAACTGAGTTCTCTGTTCAGGGTCTCACAGCTGCACTCCTGGTATCAGTCAGCTGCATTTCATCTGGAGGTTCAGCTGGGGAAGCGCCTTCTCTCCTGCTCACACAGTCATTGGCACTATTTCGTTTCCTGCAACTGTAGGATTGAGAATCAGTTGCTCTTGTTGGCTCCTGGCTAGAAGCCACCCTCAGCTCCTAGCTGTTGTCTGAGTTCCTAGAGACTCAACACAGTTGTTTGACATGTGAGGTTTCCTATCATGGACACTTATTCCATTCATCCAGGCACCAAGAGTCTGAAGACTGATCACACTAGCAAAAATAACACAATCATGGAAATCATAGGCCATGATCTTTGCCATAAACTACTGGTTAGGAGTAAGGTACAGACTCTGCCCACATTTAAGAAGAGGGGATAATACAAGGTATAAACATTCAGAGGTGGGAATAAGTGGGGACACTGCAGAGTCTGTCTGCCATAATTGCCATGTTATTTTTTTAGTAGATGAGAGAAATGATCAGAATTGTGCTAAAGAAAAAGAAAATTGAGCTTTTCTTCTAAATAGAAATGGGTGGCATAAACAAATAAGATTTGAAGGTATTGCCTTGGTTGCCTGTACAACGTCAGGCAATAGCTCACAAAGTACTCCAAAAGCCACTGTCTTCTGGTCATTTGCTAGTCGAGGGGCCCATGAGTTGCCTGTGAGATACCCACTTCCTGTGAAGACTTAACACCATCCCCTACTTGCCAGCCTTGATGACCATGAATAACAAGAATAAGAATAGCAATAAAGAAACTAGCCTGCTTATTGAGAAGCTCCTGGTTGCTAAGATGCATGAGGCCTTGGGAATTCATAACTGATTATATTTTGCACAGTGGTACAGTTTGCAAATTGGTCTGTGGGGTCAAACAGGATACAGGGAAAACAACAAATTGCAGCAAAGGTGACATACAAAATTTAACCAGGGGCAACCTTAAATAAGCTATGCCTAGGTTCCCTAAGCAAGAAAATAAAGTGTTCAAGTGTACCAATGGAAGACACAGAGTGAAATCTGCCAAGGAACCGATTAACCTAATCATAAACCAAGCGTGCGGCAACTATACTGATAATTGCACTCCAGTGAGTCACTTATAATAACATTACAGTGCACATTAGTCACTCTGCTGCCCTACTTGCCCAATATATACTGCAGAATGCCAGTGTAACAGCTGTTCTCTGCTTTGTAGCAATTATAAATGTTGTGGAAACCAAGAAAAATAAAACACACTGTCTTGCATTCTGCTAGCTTGACTGCTAGAAGCAGCTAAGTATTTTCTTTAACTAATAAATAAATGTACATCTCGTGGAGAGCCTCCTGATTTTTACAGTTTTTCAGTATATTTTTTAAAAATGTTTCCGAAACACTAATTAGATTGTTTTGGTTTCTGTTATCCAGCATGACCTTCCAGTGACAGGAAGTGTTGTGAGACTAATGGGAAACGACTCCTTAATAGGAGTGATGACATTGGGCCCAAAGCATTCTGTGTCTTGGGAGAGATTCCTTGGTGAAGTTGTCAACATGAACATAAGACAAGGATCTAGAATCCTCAGAAATATGATCCAAGGGCCTAAATTTTTCTATGAGAGCTGTGAAATAAATGTAAAATGTGCACTCTGTCTGAGAATGAGAACTGAGTTTTGAAAATAAAAGTCCATTCTTTCAACAAATGTTCCATGTGGGTCTAAATTTTTACACGCTGTTTTACACATGGGAGTTTCAAATGAATTAAACATGGCCATCGCTCTCAAGGACTCATAATTTAGTGGCAATGATAAATATGTAAATAATAATGAAAATAAATTGCAGTAGCATTTCAATGAAGTACACACATAGTACACCAAGGTAATTCGCTCCTTCCATTGATAAGATTATAGAAAAGAGGTGATAATTGAGCTGCATTTGAAGAAAAAGTATAGGACTGACAGACAGGAAAGGGAGGAGGCAGTAAGTAACACTAACCACGCACACATTTTATGGTACACCAAGACTAAGATGTTTATTTACATAACCTTATTTAATCTTTGCATCAGATTGTCAGTGCACACCCTTAGTCCTTTCTCGGCTAAATTTCAACTGCCAGTTTTCTCATCTCTATACCTGAGATCTTTAACCCACAACCAGGAGAGGCAGTTCCTTCTCCTTATTTGAAGGGAAGAAAAACTAAGAGTAGTCCTCTCAAAACACATGGGAGATGACCCAGAAACACCTCAGCTCCCTGTCCTTCAGGTGGTATAATTATGATGTATATGTATTTTTTTTCACACTAGGTTCTTCTTGCTACTATAACAAAGTACACCAAAGCAGTGGCTTAAAGCAACACAAGTTTATTATTTTAGGGTTCTGGAATTCAGAAGCCCAAAATAAATCTCACTGATCTAAATTGGATGTGTCACCCAGGCTGCATTCCTTCTGGAAACTCTAGAGGAGAAATCTTGTCTTGCCTTCTTCAGATTCTAGAGGCTGCCTGCATTTCTTGGCTTGTGGCTATATTACTCCTCACTTTGTTTCCATCCTCACATTGATAAACAATTCCTTGCAGGATTAAACTCCAGGCAGCTACTGTGGTAGCTGGCTTAATAGTGCCGTCCTTATTAGCAGCCTTTCTTCCTGGTGTTTCCTACACTTCCGCCAAAATTAACGACTTGGACTACAATCAATTTTTACTTCAGGAGAAACTCAAACTAAGATAAAATCTATGTTGCAGGGCATTGCAAATATCTTTGTAGTGATGGGAAATAAAATGTAAAGGGATTGAATAGTTTCTTCAAATGTTCATAGCTGGAAGCTAGGAAGCTTACTCCAAGGTATTTAATATATCATTATTAGCATATCACTCTGCTGTTTATTATTAACACAATAGTAGTTGTAGCAGTAGGAATAATAGTAACAATACTATCAATAATTACGATTATTAACAATCACAGTAGTTACAATAACAAATCCCCCAAACCTAGCACCTTTACATGGTGCAGATCTTTAGAATCTACAAGGTCTTTTCACATGTGTCCTCCCATTTGAGTTGATGACATGTGTGTGATACCACCAGATCAGTTTTCAGGAGGAAGAAATAGTACATATTTTGATAAGGTAAATGTGGCTTCAAAGACACAGAGGCATGAATGAGCACTTCATTTTACCCTGTTTCGTGTTATTTTCAGAGACCTAGCTGAAATGCAGGATGTAATCTGGCTAAAAATACACGGATACATACAGTGCATCACTGCAATGGAAGACCCTGGGCACAGATTCTGTCCACGTCTCTGAGTACCAATCAATCCACCGACTTAAATGTGTATGGAGCATGCCTTTCCTGTGCAATCGTTAGTAGGGGAGGAGAAAGCATTACTAAGGGAGGGAAATGAAACTTCTTCTTTTAGCACACATTTCTCTTCCCTTTTCTAATGCAACCATGCTTGAATTGTTTTAGTTTGAAGCTGAGTGCTCAGTGCCTAGAAGGAAAAATCCCTGCCCCCCTGAATCAGTCGTGCAGAGGCTGGCACACAAGGAACACTAAGTGTGAAACTAAAAGTTAATTCACTGTGTAGAAAACTGTTCTCTATAACAATCTCTCATGTATGCCAAGTAGTAATATCTTAGTGACGAAGAAGAAATGACATCACTGCTAACACTCAGTAAAGAAGGACACGTGAGTGCCCTGACTCGGAAGGCTCGGTGGGTTGGGTGTGTTCCTGAAATGAAAGGCTGCCGGCACATGCCTGGCCCAGGTTGAGTCATGATGGAAAGGCAATCCATCACTCTATCTCTCCCTCCCTCCTCCACTCTCTAAAAATACATTTTTCAAAAATCTTTAAAAAGAAGAACACATGAGTGACCACCATACGGTCATTATCATTTCAAATGGGAAAAATTGTGCCCTGTGTGTCATGTTTTGTTTTGTTTATCCTGAATTACCCCATATGTAAAAAAAGATTCTTCACCATTTTACAAAAATAAAAAAAATCCTGGTTTCCATGGTGCCATGCAGGTCTTAGCAGGTATTACAAATGCAATCAATGAACAAAGAGGTATTTTCAACATGGTGGGCATTTTTCTCAGGTGGCTCTCAGCAGTACATACTCCAAAGCAGAAATAGAAGAACTTTTAACCCAGAAAAGTCTGCCCACCATACTAAACATAAGAGTGTGAAAACAGGCTCCATGCCTTTTCACAGCCCTGATACTGCTGACTCTCTGGGCTTCTTTATGAATACTACTCTTGGTCTTTAGACCAAGACCTCTGAGCCTCTCTGACTCCCCAAAACTTGTCTCCCCAAACCTCAATATCTAAATGTCTTCTCTCTCCTTTACCTGTGCTCTCTCTACACTAATTCCTCACTGCTAGTACACCAACACCAGTCAAGATTACATTCAGGCAATGGCAATTAATTGATTAATTAATAACAGCAATCATTTTATAACTGAACAGTGGACACAGTAAATATCCATTTATGTATTATTTCATCAAATGTTTATCCAAAGTGTACTGCATCCATAACACTGCTGAGAATGAAAATATTTAATATGCAGCATATGTAGTCCATGTCATCAGTACATACTGCCAAAATGAAATAGCACCGAAACACATTCTTCTAACACGTGGGAGTTCCTTTGCTTTGAATGCTTATCTTATTCTGTCAAGATGAAAGAAAAAAATAAATAATTAAAATAGAAAATAAATAAATAAGGAGAAGGACTTAGCAATGGCAAGTGTGTCAGGTAATAGTAATAGCTATATTAGTAACTCTAGTAAAGTCTTATGGGAGCCATTTTTCTTTACAATGACTTTTCTTATCTCAGTCCTCATTCATTATGTGTTGATTATATAGCGTGACTTTCAGAGGACAAGACTTTTTCTAAATTCTGTCCCACTTTTCTTTTCACTTGACAAACTCTGCCTCAGAGATTGTAGTAGTAGGGAACATTAACTGAATTCTTCCCATGTACCAGTACCAGACATTATTCCTGCCTTCATGTGTATTAACTAATTGATTAATGTACTATAGGCATTACTTCAACTATTCCTTATATGCAGATAATGACCAACTCAGATCTCAATTTAACATTCACACCTAAACTTCTATTTCCTCACTGGGCATCTCCACAAGACATTCCACAGGCCCCATGATCTTATGGTGCCCCAAAAGAGATTCATCATCATCTTTGAAAACATATCCCTCCTCCTTTAGTACTAAATTGGGGAATAATTTCAGCACTACTTACCTGACCTATAACTCACTATGAACTTCTTTTTCTGCTCTAAGTTTGCATCTGATTAATTTATCAGTAAATTCTATAGATTCCAATTATTTTTAAAAAATGTGAATCCATCCTTCTATTTTTTCCACCACATTGCCTCACTGGGTTATTTCAATAGTCCTGTGAAAGTTTTCCCCAGCTCTTATAGAATCTTTTACTCTCAAAGTGATTTTTCTAATGTACTTACATGATTCTTTTGCTTGAAAATGTCCCATGGTTCTCCATAACACACAATTCAGTCCTTCAAAATGCAAACTGTGTGTGTAGATGTATGCCTCTTTGTGCACCTGGTTCTTAAATAGAGCCTACCTTAAATTATGCTAATCATAAATTTACAACAAATTAATTACTGGACCTAAACACGAGTTTTTGTTTGCTTCTGCCTTAGTTTCATAAAAAAAATATACATCTTTCAAAATTCAAGGTATGATATAAGTAAAATCAAGCACCAGTGATTTTTAGATACAACTGCTGTGCAAAGTTGGAAGAACAGTTTCTAGGATTCACTCACTGTTCAGTGGATCTTTTAGGGTCATACCCATAGTCTAGCTAAACCATGACTTAATTTTAAGAATGTGACTTTTAAGACCAAATGATTTGAGTTAAACAGCTGTATATCTACATTTAGACATTATAAGTTTAAACATTAAAACATTAATATAAGGCATCATCACAGAAGGCTTATGATCATGAATTATTCATCATTTAGTATATTATAATCATATGATATTTAATAAAATAGGTCATACTATTCTTAGTATACAATTTTGCCAATATTTTCATGTGCTCAAAAACAATATTTTAAATAAAATAATTAAACTTCATTTGGATTTCTGATGTAGTTCCCAAGAAGACAAAATAGCAAAATGAGACATTAAGAAATTTATTTTAGTTCTCTTTTTAAATTGAAAGATACATGCTTTGTGACTTTATTTTAAAAAATAACTTTAGATTGAGCTTTTTTAAAAAAATAGTTTTTTTTCGGAATAGTGATTGACAATGACTTATGTAAGACGACATACAGGTTGTTGACTTTATTACATTACTTACCTCTAAGATTTTCCTGCAATGCATAGGCAGAAATTCTATCCCTTCATAAGACTTGATGTTAACCTTTGGATGTCTTGAGTTTCTATTCCTTTCTTTCAACATTGGCTGTTTAACTGTGTGTTTCACTAGGATGTGTGGTGCAGTCCCTGACACACAAATCTAAGTTCCAATCAAGATCTCTGTTATACTTCACAAACATTTCAATGAAATTTCCATCTCTGAGCTGTTACAAACACCAAAGAATTAGAATACTTTTTTCCCCAGAATATGTAACTTGTTCCTTATGAAATGTGTAGAAGATGTCAACAAACCCGCCTTAAGTACCAAATAAAAGAGGCTGCAGTCACCCATAGGAGTGGAAGCATGTAAAACTGAAATATCAACATTCTAGACAGGATGAGGCAGGACAGGAAGAAGTTAGGGGAAAATCCTGACAAGTGAAGTGAAGAAGTAGGAGCTGACACGCTCCCACCAGAGCCCCCACCTCTGTGCATGATTAAAGGGAAACAGTTTATGGCAGGAAACCCTTGTGGGGCCTGGAAATCACAACAACAGGCCTCCTTCAAACCAGGAGGCAAAGATGGAATATGACACCACAGAATTCCAAAACTGGAAACCCATAAAATCTCAAGAACTAACTGACCATGTACACAACTCACTCCCGAGTTGACTAGTCTCCATTCCAGCAGATCCTTTTTGCTTCTTCCACAGCGGCACTGTGCCCTGGCCTCTTTCCTTTTCTCTACCTAAATGGGAGTTTTGTTCTCACTCCAACTCATCCTTACAATATTTCCCTGGGAGAGTCAAGAACATGGAGGTGGCCTGGCATGCAAAAAGTCCCAGACCTTGCCAGGTAGGGTCAGCCCCTGGTGTGGAAGTTGTCTGGTAATGAGGACAATCCAATGGGTTATTGAAAGGTACAGTTTCAGTTTTTAGCTATGTGGAAATAGAGTCTTATAGTTCAGGTTTCCCACAGTTTGACTCACTTTCAGAGGAATAGTGTGAATGTGGCAGTGGTAGGGGTTAATAATCTAGATAGGAGTTGTGTCTCATAATCCATCACTCTAATGCCCCATAAGTCCTCACCTCTTTTGGTAACTCTTGTTATCCACTCTTCATCCTCCCTTTACCTACTGTTCTCCTACTGTGTTTGACTGCCCTGTGCCATATGAGATTGAAAATAAAATGTTTTGAAACTAACTAGGCTCAAGAAACAAATAAACAAAAAATTAGGATGGGAAATGAAGTCAAAGCACATACTGTTATTATAGCTGATCTGAGAGAAATGTGTGTGTGTATCTATGTCTACGTGACTAATCTCTGCCATCTTTCTATCTTTTGTGGGGGCTTAAAAAGTAATACTTTTCCTACCATCATCTAAGTTCTTCTAGCTGGGCTAATCAAATTAATGGGGATAGAGTAACAGGAGAAAATAAAATTTTAATGTGTACACATGGGCATTCATAAAAACTCCAAAGGCAGTGAGGCAGAATTGGGTATATATGTTATTTTGGACAAATGAGAAAATGGGGTGATGAGAACAAGATCTAGATTTCAAAAGTGAGAGTGGGTGGTTTACAGGTAGCTGAGGAGGAGCAGAACACACCTGGCAGGCCAATTTTGTTTCAGTGAAAAGCAGGCGGTAATCTATCAATCAGGCCCCTGCCTGGAGCCATCTCAGCCACCATAATCAGTTCAAATTGGGCTAAGGCAAATGTCTTAAGATTTCCTTCCTGAGCTAGGCCTTTTCATCTGAATCTCTTATACAGGAATGAGAGAGGGCCAAAGGTTCTTTCTGAGTATTTGCTTCTTAATAATCAGCTTAAAATCAATATCCCAAAAGGCAGCTTCGGGGTGACAAAACTATAGTTTCCTTTCTTTCTCTTTCTCACTGTCTATCGGAAAGAATGGAGTGAGAGAGAGAGAGCACATGCTATTAAGATAATTACAGGCAAATAATCCTAAAAAGGTACTGGAAGTGTAACTTCACCTATGAGGTATAGATTGAGTTATGGGGTAAAGGAGAGAAAAAGCAATAAAACCCTTTCTGGAATATGTCCCTTTATCTAAAGTTGTTTCTATTTGACAACTGGGAACATGTTCTCATGTTGAAGCGAGGACAATGTATTCTTCCACATTGGTTACCATGAGGTTTTGTCAGGCTTGCAACCTTTGGTGGCAATGTTCATTTCCTTCTGTTGATAGCCATGGGGGCACTGAGGGTGAATGATGGGGCGGGGAGTAGTAGCACATGGCAAAGAACTTGTAGTAAACTCCATCTCTCATAGATGTTGGAGGTTTGGGTGAAGAAGGGATAAGGGGGGACTTGGACTGAGCCTTGTTAACTAAAGCCCCATTCTCATGTGTAAAAATTTAATTCTACCTATTGTGGAAATTTTGCTATGCGTAGAAAAAATGGTGTATTGTAACAAAGTGAGTAAACTTTTGTCCATTGTTCAAAAGGGAATTCATGTTACTTATAGTATTCTTTAATTATTGTATTTCTTTTAACTTTTACTTTTGAGTCATGTCTGGAAAATGTTTTTGGTAAATGTATTTAAATACAGGGTTTAATTTTAACCAAATAAATTTATTTAGGTTAAATAACTTTTGTAGCATGTTTTGACCCAATTTGAACTGAATTTGATTTGGATTTATTCATGACCGCCATTATTTCCATTATCACAATCATTTGAGATATTTTAAAATTATTTTTTAAAATATTATAATATTTCCCTGGCTGGTGTAGCTCAGTGGATTGAGCGCGGGCCTGAGAACCGAAGGATCGCGGTTTGATTCCCAGTCAGGGCACATGCCTGGGTTGCCAGGCCAGTTCCCGGCAGGGGACATACAAGAGGCAACCGCACATTGATGTTTCTCTCCCTTTCTCCTTCCCTTCCCCTCTAAAGATAAATAAATAAAAATCTAAAAGAAAAAAAAAAGTACTTAAAAAAAATCTTAAAAAAAAATATTATAATATTATTAAGATGTTATTAATAGTGACTTATATTTTATAGAGAAGTTTATATACATGCTTTTATTTTATCTTCACTTGAATTCCTTGAGGTTGTGGACAAGAAAAAGGGCCACACACTAAACATCACAAGCTCAGGGGAGGTCTGCGTGGTAGGCCTTACAAACTCAGAGACCAAAAGTAACCACATAGGATGGTCTGAAATTAAAGCTTCCTAACTAAAAGTGAGTCACAGTGGGTACTTCTGTCCTAGGCCAGTATCTTCCTTGACAAAGGTCAATCTCTAAGTAAGCCTGTCTATAGTCTTTTTGCATCCCAGATAACATGGCCTTGGAATGTCAGACTAAGCCCCTTTTTCCCCTCAGGGTACACCCACCTGCACCAGAGCAGGAGATCACAGAGCCCCTGGCTGTCATCTTGCTCCCTTGAACACTATCTGTATGTGCTGTAAATGTTAATTATTAACTACCGTACCCACCAATGTAAAAAAAGTATATATTTGTCCCTCCGTACTACTCTTTATTTAACCCCAGAGATTTCCCTGCTTTGCTTTCTCCTGCTTCCTTAATATATCACCAATGAATTTCACAAAATTCTCCCTTATGTCTCCTCCTTTGACTCTAATGTAGAACATAAGCTGTAAAACTGCCATTCTCCAGAGCGCTTTCTCAATCCATTGCGGTTTTGCTCCCTGGCAATTGTCAACAGTTTGGCTCAAATGAACACATAAAAATTCTTCACATTGACAACATAAATGAGAATTATTAGTTCCTTTTTACAGGAAAGTAGCAGAGACTAAAAAAGGTTAAATAAGTTGGGTATATTTTTGGAACCAGAGCGAAGCTTTTATAACAGAATTGATCACAATTAGATAGACAGTGGCAGTGTGATTTTGTGGAAAGGGTCAGAGAAATTTAGATTCAGACCATCCTGTGAAAGTTACTGATTCTGTGATCTTTGTCAAGTAATTAAACCCAGTGATCATCAGTTTTATTGGCTATTAGGTAGAGATAATTATAATTACCTCACCCAAATCTCAGGAATGTAAAAATTAATATAAAGAAAACAGTAAGGGCATGGTGCCTATTATGTGACCAATGAATAGTAGTTCATGTTACTCTTCCTATTGCACATATGCTAGTGTGTCTTTTGTTCACATTAAAAAAGAAAACACACGTCAGGATTTTTAAATTTTTTTTTAAATATATTTTATTGATTATGCTATTACAGTTGTCCCATTCCCGTCTTTATTCCCCTCTGCCCTGCACACCCCCTCCCACCCACATTCCCCCCCTTTAGTTCATGTCTATGGGTCGTACATATAAGTTCTTTGGCTTCTACATTTCCCACACTATTCTTGCCCTCCCCCTGTCTATTTTCTACCCACCGTCTATGCTACTTATTCTCTGTACCTTTCCGCCGCTCTCCCCATCCTACTCCCCTGCTGATAACCCTCCATGTGATTTACATTTCTGTGATTCTGTTCCAGCTCTAGTTGTTTGTTTAGTTTGTTTTTGTTTTTGTTTTAGTTTTAAGTTCAGTTGTTAATAACTGTGAGTTTGTTGTCATTTTACTGTTCATAGTTTTGATCTTCTTTTTCTTAGATAAGTCTCTTTAACATTTCATATAGTAAGAACTTGGTGATGATGGACTCCTTTAACTTGACCTTATCAGGGAAGCGCTTTATCTGCCCTTCCATTCTAAATGAAAGCTTTGCTGAATAGAGTAATCATGGATGTAGGTCCTTGCCTTTCATGACTTGGAATACTTCTTTCCAGTGCCTTCTTGCCTACAAGGTTTCTTTTGAAAAATCAGTTGACAGTCTTATGGGAACTCCTTTGTAGGTAACTGTCTCCTTTTGTCTTGCTATGTTTAAGATTCTCTCCTTTTCTTTAATCTTGGCTAATGTAAGCAAGATGTGCCTTGGTTCCTCCTTGGGTCCAACTTCTTTGGTACTCTCTGAGATTCCTGGACTTCCTGAAAGTATATTTTCTTCACCAGATTGGAGAAGTTCTCCTTCATTTCTTGCTCAAAACAGTTTTCAATTTCTTGCTCCTCCTCTTCTCCTTCTGGCACCCCTACCATTCAGATGTTGGAATGTTTAAAGGTGTCCTGGAGATTCCTAAGCCTCTCCTCATTTTTTTTTTTTTTTTTTTTGAATTCTTGTTTCTTCATTCTGTTCTAGTTAAATGTTTACTTCTTCCTTCTGGTCCAAAGCATTGATTTGAGTCCTGGTTTCATTCCCACCACTGTTAATTCCCTGTACATTTTCCTTTATTTCACTTAGCATAGCCTTCAGTTTTTCATCTAATTTGTGACCACATTCAACCAATTCTGTGAGCATCCTGGTTACCAGTGTTTTGAACTCTACATCTGATAGGTTGGCTATCTCTTCATCACTTAGTTGTATTTTTTCCAGTGGTTTGATCTGTTCTTTCATTTGGCTCATATTTTTTGTCTCAGTGTACCTGTTCTGTAGTAAGGAGTGGAGCCTTAGGTGTTCACCAGGGCAAGTCAACCCACATATGTATGTGGGGGAAGGGTCCTAGAGAGAACAATGCTGCTTGCTCCACTCTGTCAGTTTTCAGTCACTTCACACAATCAAATTGGGCCCTTCTGGTGCTGATTCCTGGGTGCGTGGGTTTGTGTAGGTTCTAGGACTCTGTGGGTCTCTCCAAAGAACTCTCCTGTGAGGCTGGGAGTTTCTGCCACTGCTGCCTCAACCCCCACAGGTGTTTTCAATCAGAGGTTTGAGACTTTGTTTCCCTGTGCTAGAACTCTAGGTTGAATCATCTGTCTTGCTCCCCAGTTGTTCCTCCTGGTTTATCTTCACACAAATGTGGGACTACCCTATTTGCCAGCCAGCACCTCTCCAGGTCCTCCAGCAGCTGCCTTGCTATGAGTCCTCTCTGCCCGACTGCCTGTCTCCACCCTTCTTACTGGTCTGGATGAGTTTCTTCTTTAACTCCTTGGTTGTTAGATTTCCATACAGTTTGATTTTTCTATCAGTTCTAGTGGTTTTTGTTTTTAAATTTGTTGTTGTCCTTCATTTGGTTATGTGAAAAGGCACAGTGTGTCTACTTACACCTCCATCTTGGCCAGAAGTCCCAGGATTCTTATTATTAGTCTGGAACTCCCCTCCCTCTGGTACTGATGTTTAATCAGACAGGTCTAGAGGAAAAGTTCTTGGCTTTGATAATTTCAAAGCACAACAACAACTTCTCTGAAAACTCTCAGTGGCAATATCTATAACTAAATGGGCAGGAGTAAATTCTCATTTTAATTTTTTTATTTTTTCATTTCTGTCAATACTAGAATAATTTTTGTATTTTGTATTTTTACTATTTATTTTTTCATTACCATTCATCCCCCATACCATCTTTCACCTCCACTCACCCCCACCCTCACAATTACCACACTGTTGTCTGTGTCCATGAGTTCTTTCTTTTTCTTTTTGTAATTCTTTTTGATCCCCCCACACCTCCCCAACTCTCCCCAGAGCTATAAACCTGCTCTCTATTTATGAGTCTGTCTTTACTTTATCTGTTAGTTCAGTTTGTTCATTAGATTCCACACATGAGAGGAATCATATGGTATAGAGAACTGGTCCTCATGGCAACAGCAAATGTAGCTCAGCCCTGGTTTGGGAAACCAACAGGCGTGAGGCAGCACACAGGAGTCAGGCCCACGGATCTGCTTTCCCATGGGGAACCAGACCTGCATTATATCTAAGCTGCTTCAAGACTTGCTTTTGCTAAAACTCCCTCACCCTTAGTTAAGGCAGCAAATGTTTAATGCATATCTTTGCGTAACTTCCTAAAATCTGTGTTAAACCTCCCAAGGATGGAGTGTCACCAGTTCAACCACTTTTTCCCTTTCATTTGCAACGTCCTTTTGTTTGTTATCTGTAAGAAGTAGTCACCTAAAGCAAACCTGAACATAATGAATGAGAACCTTCCTTGATGTGATACTCCCAGAAAAGCAATAAAAGCCTGTCCAGGCAGTGGTCGGGGCACTCCCTCAGAGTGGCCATGCCATCCCTTTTTCTCCACAGGACTTATGCAGTCTATGTGAATTTGTTCATTACATCCACAACACCGGGCACGGATAGTGCTGCTTGGAGTCCACACCAATATGGTACTTGTCTTTCTCTTGGCTTATTTTACTTAGAATAATATTTTCCAGGTCCATTCATTCTGTTACAAAGGGTAAAACTGTGTTCATTTTTTCAGCCAAGTAGTATTCCATTATGTAAATATCCCATAGTTTTATCCACTCATCTACTGATGGACACTTGGGCTGCCTTCCTATCCTGGCCAAAAAGTACAACAGAGTTAAGAGCCACACTAAGTCTTACACATCTTAGAATCAAAGACATTCTGAACTTGCTTGGTTCCAAAGATGTTCGTGGAAGCACCCACATTGGACTAAGTAAACAGACCTAACATTAAGATTCTTAGACCCAAGGCCAGCAAGGCCAAAGCCATACAAGCTTACTGAAGAAACAGTCATAGTTCTGTGAGTATCAGTGTAGCCATTATACCCCCTGGGGGCTGATAAGAGCAGAACCTCTGTGAATGGCTTTAGTGTTGCTAGGGAAACATGAAATACACACTGAGTTTCTTCCCTTTTAATGAAATGTCTTTAATAGGCGTTGTATCCAACATATTTGAAAGGAGAACTCTTGTCTCCTACCCTGGCTATCTAGAAGAAAGATTTTCACATGTTTCTGAAACATGAAAAAGCTGATAAGGGAGTACCTTGGACACTGAGTGCCACAGTGTTTCTTATTTTGAGTTAATTAATCAATACTGAAAAGCTAACAAACAGGTGAGGACTGAAGTAAACAGAATTTGGACATCCAATGAAAGAGAACCTTCTTTTAACTTCAGTGAATAACACCCTGACAGTGAAAATTTCAAACATTAACAGCCCAGATACCCATCAAAAACAACAGAAGAATCTAAAAGAAGTATTGTTTTGATATTTTGAAGAGGTTTCTCAGTAGAATTTGCAGCCTTGAACTGAAAGACATTCAATTAACTTTGAATCTCAGCAGGCATTCATTTATTTGAGAAAAGAACAAATTAAAAAAAAATAATAATCCTCTACTCCACTGTACTATCTCATCCCTTACGCACTCCCTGCTCTGGATAACGCTTCAGGTGTCGTCACCCTTTGACTCCTTCATATTTGTGTTAAGTCTCCTCAATACCTGCACTAGTACATTACCTTGTACCATTACTTAATTTCAAAATAATTGAATAATTACAGGATATTGACATCATAAAACACTCAGATAAATGAGCTATTCACTTTTAAGTGAAAAGCATTTGGACTCGACCGTGTAAGGAAAAGTAATCCCGTTCAATGACAGTACCACAGGCTTAAGAATTATAGTTATCTTCAGAAAAGCCATGAGTCCATTTGACTTTGCAAGAAACATCCTGAATCTTTCTCATTTGCAAAGGAACAGAAATCCTTAATTATAAAGATAATTTAAATATGCCCTCTTGACTTAAATGTGGAGGTGTTCAAGATCTCTTATATGATTTTGAAATGACAAAGCAGGGACTACAGAGGCAGACAAGAAAATTACAGAGCAAGACGTGTTCCGTCACAAGAATTAGGTTAGCAGACACCAGCAATCAGGGATATATATACGCACACACACTAACCTAAGCTTCTCTGTTTATATGGGTCAACTATTTTTGTGTCAAAAGCAGAGATTCCAACACAGTGAAAAGGATACGTGACAGAGTATAGCCATAGATTAATTATACATGTTCATGATTTTAAGTAATAGAGTATCAAGAGATTTATATTGTACATTTGGAATTGAAGACAGGATTAGAATTTTGAGAAGGTTGGCTAGAAAGGATATTTTAGGGTTTGACAATCTTTGATGTTAGTTCAGGGCTGGGTCCTAATTAGTCAAATTTGGTGTCAGGAAGGCCTATTTAATATAGATAGTTTCTAAGTATTCATTTTTAAAATAAAATATATGTTGTATTGCAATATGCTCATGAATGTGGTCATGATTAATTGCATTTCTTATAATGCAATTGTGAATTTCTCTTTTGGGATAAGAATACAACAATATCTACTTTCTTCTTCACCATTGGGGAATGAATTTGCCTGGAGAATAAAATCATATTCTATAATTAAGATTCAACTAAAATAATAATGTTATAATTATCTAAGTGTTAAAGTATGACACGAGTCATTATACAATGTCTCTGGTCATTTCTAAATAGCCTTCTCTAATTTTTACTGTTTGTCATACTAATTTAGGATTAATATTAAAAGCAAGTACAGACATCTATAAAAATTAACTCCATCTTTATGGAGTTTAGAAAGGTCTAAAGTCATGTATTGACTACATATGAAGTCATGGGAAAAAACCAACCCTGTCATTCATGCACACATAGGAATAAATTCAGCTTTCTAAATTGCAGTAGACATCAGTATCTATCAACAAGTGCTTATTAAGCAATTGGGAAATGACTGACGCTTTACTTTTTTTTAAATATATATTTTATTGATTATGCTATTACAGTTGTCCCATTCCCCCCCTTAATTCCCCTCCACCCTGCACACCCCCTCCCACCCACATTTCCCCCTTGAGTTCATGTCCATGTGTCATAAGTTCTTTAGTTTCTACATTTCCCACACTATTCTTGCCCTCCCCCTATTTTCTACCTACCATCTATGCTACTTATTCTCTGTACCTTTTCCTCCTCCCACTCCCCTGTTGCTAACCCTCCATGTGATCTCCATTTCTGTGGTTCTGTTCCTGTTCTAGGTGTTTGCTTAGTTTGCTTTTGTTTTAGATGTGGTTGTTAATATCTGTGAGTTTCCTGTCTTTTTACTGTCATATTTTTTTATCTTCTTTTCTTAATAAGTTTCTTTAACATTTCATACAATAAGAGCTTGGTGATGATGAACTCCTTGAACCTGACCTTATCTGAGAAGCACTATATCTTCCCTTCCATTCTAATTGAAAGCTTCGCTGGATAGAGCAATGTTGGATATAGGTCCTGGCCTTTCATGACTTGGAATACTTCTTTCCAGTCCCTTCTTGCCTGGAAGGTCTCTTTTGAGAAATGAGCTGACAGTCTGATGGGAATTCCTTTGGAGGTGACTGTCCCCTTATACCTTGCTGCTTCTAGAATTCTCTCCTTCATTTTAATCTTGATTAATGTAGTTATGATGCAGCTTGGTGTGTTCCTCCTTGGGTCCAACTTCTTTGGGACTCTCTGAGCTTCCTGGACTTTCTGGAAGTCTATTTGCTTTGCCAGATTGGGGAAGTTCTCCTTTATTATTTATTCAAATAAGTTTTCCTCTTGTTGCTCTTCCTCTTCCCCTTCTGGTACCCCTATAATTCGGATGTTGGGATATTTAAAGATGTCTTAGATGATCCTAAGCCTCTTCTCATTTTTTTGAGTTCTTGTTTCTTTATTCTTTTCTGTTTGGTTGTTTCTTCCTTCTGGTCCACTCCATTGATTTGAGTTCCAGTTTTCCTTCCATCACTATTGGTTCCCTGTGCATTTTCCTTCACTTCACTTAGTGTAGCCTTCATTTGTTTACCTAATTTGCGAACAAAAGCAACCAATTCTGTGAACATCCTGATCACCTGTGTTTTGAACTGTGCATCTGATAGGTTGACTATCTCTTGGTCACTTAGATGAATGGCTCTGGAGCTTTGATCTGTTCTCCTGTTTGAGCCATTTTTGGATTTTTTTTGGGGGGGGGGGGTTTGGTTGCACCTGTTATGTAGTGAGGGGAGGAGTCTTAGGTGTTCACCAGGTTGGGGCGGCCCAGTTGCTGGGCTGTGATACTGTATGTGGGGGCGGGGTCCGAGAGGGAACGATGGCGCTTGTTCCACTCTATCTCATATTTCAATCCCTTCTACCACTTTCCACAAGCAAATTGGGCCCTTCTGGTGCTGATTTCCATGTGGGTGGGCTTGTGTATGTTCTAGGACCCTGTGGGTCTCTGCAACAAACTCTCCTGTGACGCTGGGATTCTCTCCTGGCACCTCGGCCCCCACAGGTATTTTCAATCTGTGCTTTTAGGTTTTATTTCCCAGGACTGGGGCCCTGGGTTGCAAGGCCTGTCTCACTCCCCATTTTTGCCTGGATTATCTGTGCTTGAATGTGGAACTGGCTGGTCAGCCAGCCGCCTTGTGTGGCCTCACCGGGTCGGCCTGTTGCCACCCTGCACCCAGGGTCCGCTAGCTGCCACCTATGCACCTGGGGTCTGCTGGCCGGTGCACCTGGGGCTCCTGCGTGCCTGGGTCTGCCAACCTCAGCTTTTTCCTGCTGGGATGCCACCCCTCTTACTAGTCTGGATGAATGGTTGTCGCACTTCCATACAGTTCAATTTTCTGTTAGTTCCGGTTATTTTCTTGTTTCTAAATCTTTGTTGTCCTTAATTTTGATTGTGAGAGGAGGCACAGTGTGTCCACCTATGCCTCTGTCTTGGGCAGAAGGCCTGACTGACGCTTTAGAGTAGTGTTCTCCGTGTTGCAGTCTGATGGCCTATCACAAGTCCTGCCCTTTTTCATGCACACTCTCCTTTCTATCTCCACACTGCCCCTCTTTTTATCTACCAAGTGCTTTAAACAAGTAAAACTGAGAGCAACAGTGAACCAGAGGGAAGGAAAAGAAACAAAGAAACACATTGAACAATGCAAAAATAGATAGATGATAGACAGTTATAGATTAGATGATAGATATAGATGACTAGATAGATGATATAGATATATAGGTGTAGATAGGTATAGATAGGTATAGATATAAAACTAACATTTTAAACTTAATCTTGTGTACCAGGCATTAGATACAAACTTTAAACCACAGTGCTGTTAAGCAAATTCAATATTATAAAAAATGTAAGTGGTTTATTATTTATTAACCCCATTTAACAAAAGAAGATACTGAATGTAGAGATGTTGAAAAACTTGCCCAAGATCCCACATCTGGCAGTGTGACTCCAGAACTCAGACTCCACCACTCTATTAATTTGAAAATATCACAATCAAGTTTTAAAACTTCCTAAAAATAGATTGGATGGTTAGTGAAAAGATTTATGAAAGTTTAAAAAGTATGTGCCCTCTCAATTATGTTGTATACTTAAAAGGAAACATAAAAGAAATCCAAAATGCTTCCTTCTTAATTTTTTTTAAAGAAGTTGTGCAGATTTCACTCAGTCTAATGAAATATATTTGTTTACTTATACTTTTAGAACCTACTACATGCCATACACTATTTTAGGTAGCTTAGGTAGAATAGTAGAGAAATAGGCAAAAATCTCTGCCTTTGCAAAGTCACATTATACTGGAGAAAAACACATTATAATTTATTAGAAGGCAATACATTTTATACAGGAAAAAAACATCAGGGATGGGTCATGAGGATTTGCATAGTAAGTAGGGTAGTCTGGAAACTCCTTATAAAACATGCCATTTGAGCAAAAACTTGAAAGAAGGAGGGAGCAAACCTTACAAGCACTGGGAGAAAGGTTATTTCAGGCAGCAGAAACATTAAGACAAAGGCACCAATGGCAGAGAACGCATGGGATGCTCTAGAAGCCAGAAGCCCTGTGCAGAAAAAAAGCCAAAATGGCAAGGGGCTGGAATAGATAGAGCCAGAATGGTAATGGGGAGACAGATTTTTGCAGGGCCTTTTAGACCATGGAAAAGTCTTTGATTTTTATTCAGAATGAGATGAAGAGACACCAGAAAGTTTTGAACAAAAGAGAGACATTTACATTTAATAGTATCATTCTGGCTCCTCCGCTGAGAATAGGCTACAGGGCAGCAAGATAGAAAAGTAGGAAGCAAATGGCAGTGCTTTCAAGACTTGACAAGAGTATGCCTGTGGTTATGGTGGTGAAAGTGGTGACAAGCAGTAAAACCTAAGATGTATTTTTAAGGTTAAGCTGAGAGAATTTGCCAGTGAATTCAATATGAGCTATGAGAAGTTTATTTTTTTCAACATGTTAAGTTTGATATGTCTATTAGATATCCAAATGGAGATATGAAGTAGGTATTTGAATATAGGCTTCTGCAAAAGTAGGTTTATAGTTGTGAGTATGAAAAACACAGAGTTGATTCTTATATTTATTATTTACTAATTGTATTACTTATTTGTATCACGACAGTAAACTTATTGTTCACCCCTGTATATGAATCTGGCATTCAGGAGAAGGTCAGGTTAGAGATAAAATTTTAAGAGTCGTCAGTACATGAACATTATTGAAAAATCACAGCATTGAAAAAAGGAGCATTGATTGAGAAATGAAAAGGTCAAAGGACTGAATCTTGGGACATTCTAAAGAAATTTTGAGGAAAAAGAACCAGGAAAAAAAGAATGCAAAGGAGGAACCCATAGGTAATACAAAACCAGGAGCGTGAACTATTTTTATAAGAAGGATTACTTACTAACAGTTAAAGTAAGATAATGACTTAGCATTAACTATTGGATTAGTAACATGTCAGTATTTGGCTATACTGTTTTAATTGCAGTGGTAGCAGTAAAATATACTTAAAATATTTTAAGTATATTTTATTGATTTAAAATATTTTAAGTATATTTTATTGATTATGCTATTATAGTTGTTCCAATTTTTCCCTCTTTGCCCCCCTTCATCCAACCTCCAAAAATCCCCACTCAGTTCATGTCCATAGGTTGTGCATGTAAGTTCTTTGGCTTCTCCATTTCCTATACTGTTCGTAACATCTCCCTGTCTTTTTGTATCTACAAATTATGCTTCTTAATCCCTTTACCTTTTTGTCCATTCTTCCCCTTCCCCCTCCCAACTGATAACCCTCTAAATGATCTTCATTTCTGTGATTCTGTTCCTGTTCTAGTTATTTGCTTAGTTTGTTTTTGTTTTTGATTTTAGATTCAGTTATTGATGTGAGTTTGTTGTCATTTTATTGTTCATAGTTTTGATCTTCTTCTTTTTCTTAAATAAGTCCCTGTAACATTTCATATAATAAGGGTTTGGTATTGATGAACTCCTTTAACTTGACCTTGTCTGGGAAGCACTTTATCTTCTCTTCCATTCTAAATGATAGCTTTGCTGGATAAAGTAACCTTGGTTGTAGTTCCTTTGAATACTTTTTGCCTTATTGTGGTAGATTTAAGGGAGGCTAGGAAGAAAGGATTGGTGGTGGTGAGTTTTGATTACTTTTTGAACATTTTTCTATAAGGACAGTGAAATTGAGGTAGTAGCTAAAATGAGCTTGGAATCAAAACAATTTTTTTAAGATATAATAAATATTGGCATGTTTGAATGTTGATGAGCATGATCCAGGAAAGAGAGAATCTTTCTGATAAAGAAGAGATAATGGGGGAAAAAATTAAAGGAGTAAGTTGTCTTTTTTTTCACATTTTTTTATTGCTGTTCAAGTATAGCTATCTCCATTTTCTCCCCAACTCTCCCCTCCACCCCAGCCACCCCTACTTCCCACAAAGGAAAATTGTTCAAGCAAAATCCTTGAGTAAGAAAGAGGAATCGGATCTAGACCCAAGTGGAGAATTTACCCTTACAGTGTATTAGAGTTGCTAATAACAGAAAGGAAGCCACAATATGTAGGTACAGATGTTGGGAGGACAGTATACGTGGTGGTGGGCATTCAGTAGTTTGAATTTTCCCAGCAAAATAAGAAGCAAAGACACCTCTGAAAGGGAGAGAATTATTTGAACTCATTGCATAAAATGCATTTTTGGTTTTCCTTGTATTCCCACCATATTTTAGCAGTGAGTTTATTGCTGTATATGCTATGTTTTTTTCCCATCCACTGCAGTTTGAAATCCCTCTAACATCTATCTAAGGAATTCAAATGCACTAGGTTTTTTGGTAG
Source organism: Glossophaga mutica (assembly GCA_039655065.1). Taxonomy (NCBI): domain Eukaryota; kingdom Metazoa; phylum Chordata; class Mammalia; order Chiroptera; family Phyllostomidae; genus Glossophaga; species Glossophaga mutica. The sequence continues at coordinate 133,523,671 of CM077304.1, forward strand.
TAAATATCCTCCCTGAGAACTGCAGCAGCACAGAAGCTCCAGCAATACTGAACTTCATCCATAACCACCAGGAAACCCACTTCGATCTCTTACTCTGCATTCTTTTCAACAGTGGCAACGTCCAACAGGGTGTGATCACTGGGGTGCCACTGGCAATAGCTGCTTAAGGTGAACATAACAAAGGACACAGAAAAACATGTTGCTCAACAGGAAGTGTCCCTTCAAAAAAGTCCTCTCCCCGCCCCCCACCAAGTTGGCAGGAATACCAAAGTAACATTATAACCTGAGATACAAGCATGCTGTTGTATTTACTCACAGTATTAACAGTGTAGGGTTTAACCCCTCTGACCCCAAGAGGCAACTGCAGCCACCTTAGCATTTTTCAAGAAGTTAGTGTACAGACAGATGCTTAGAATAAATTTTGGAAATAAATGTATCCATTCTTTCCTATAAAATAAATAAAAATAATTTTCCCTTCTTACTAGACAGTTTGAAATAACAGTGGATTTTTTATCTCAACCTAAGAAAAATAAGCATACTTGCTGGGCTTATAAACAGTCCTTTTGCTACTGGCAAAACTGAAAGATTATTTCCTATACTTTGTTTTTTTCCTTTAAAAGAAGATTGGGGAGAAGAGTGGGGATGGGGATAGTGTCTCTGGCCCAAGGCTTTATCTGCAAACCTCTATTATGCTCCATGTTCTGCTAACAATTTGGTCTATGGAGAGAAATAATACACATCCTTGCTATGACAGCTATAAAGAAGTGAAATATATCTGTTAAATTCCCCTTTATTACCTCCATACATATGCATATTTTTAAATGATTACCCTAATAAAAGGAGCATAGGAAATACTCTCATTTTATTCACTAGTCATTTTTGCAAGTTTTTTAGCTTAATCACTGCATGTAGACATGGATGACTGAATATTACATTATAATTAAGTATTCAATCTACAGTTATTAATGACAAAGAAGGTACAACTTGACTTATACTGGCCGATTACTTATTTTTAACTTTATACTACTGGCATGTTTTTAAAGTTCAAATAAGTAATATTTTAAAAAAAAACTGAAATTTTACACCACAATGAAGTGAGTCAAAAGGAGAAAAACACTTTTACATTTTCATAAATTATCTATGAATCATCAATGGCCTTTCAAAAAATGTGTTTTAAATATCTACTCTGAGAGTCTCTTTTGAATATGATCAAAGAGCAGAAAACTATCTAAATGAACTAACTATAATTTGAAGAATTTTAATAATTCCATTTAAGTGCTAATACCTATTGTCTCCCATCTGGAAAAATTCATCATTATTTTGATGTACTACATCAATATATGACTCTAGGATTATAATCAAGAAAACTGGGCCTTGGCCACATGGTGCCTTGACACATGACTCAACAATTAGTTTTGAAGGAAATAGGTTTCTATTAACAAAGTTCCAACCCTGGTGAACCTGAGAGCACTCCTGCTCAGAACCCTCCTCTCCCATGAGACCCAGCACTTCCCTTGCTCCCCCAAAAGCTACAAGCCAATCCATGCCCAGAAGTTTCCTAGTTCCTTATCTGTTCTTAAGTCAGCTGCACAAACAGGTCTCCACCCTGTCTGAAAGGTTCTCTTGTGGGTTTCAGGGTCACCATCCTCTCGCAGCAGCTCTCTCCTTCAGGATCTGGGGTGTGCTCTCGGCCCCCATGCAGTGGTTCAGAGAAATATGTGCCGTCTTGCACTGGGTCATGGTGGAGTCCAGGGAGGCACACGTCCCAGGAGAGTGGCTTCTCCCTACATCCTTCCAAGAAGCAAAAGTAGCTCAGCCTTCCCGGTCACTGTTCAGCTCCAAACATCTCTCAAGAATCTGTGCTCAGCTTGGCAAGTCCTCACATAGCTCCATCAGCTCTGCCGTGGTCTTCTCCTTCTTACTCCAGACCTTGTGGCTTTCCCCTTACACACAAGACCTCATAACTGACTCCCATCTGTATTCTTTCAGACTGTGTGGCTTCTTCTAGTGGCTTATACCTCTTTCTCTCTCTGCCCGCCCTTACTTTAAATTCTTGGCCTGTAACTTTCTATGTGACCTCATATCTGGTATCTGTTATGATGCCCCATTTCTGCCAGTTCCCCTGTGTTTTTTACCTTCTTTCAGCTGCCATCTTTAGTCAGGGCAAGAGTTCCCCATGACACAGGGACATCCAGGGTGGGCATCTGCCCCCTGCTTTTCACAAATGTGCTGTATAAGCTCCCTAGCTATGTCACAAGTCTCAGAATGCTCTCAGAGTCAGGTACGCTTTTGCCCTGGGCAGCAACCCTCTTCCTTCAAGCAAGGCATGGCTATTAACTTGCCATTGTTATGCAAAGTATCTTAAAGCCATATTGTCCGCTTCCCCCTTCCCCCAACCAGGGGTTGTAGAGGTATTTTTCTCCTATTTTCAGAGGGACCCTCACTCTGCATCCCATTACAGGATTCACCAAGAATTATTTTATTGTTTATATGGGTTCTAGCCTATGGACCAGAACTCTTCACTATAAATCCTATTTGTAATACATAATTTCATACCTGTTCTATAACTTTTTGTAAAATATAGAATTGGTTTCAATCACCACTAGGATATCTAGTATCATGCACATCATTTTTTTCCTTTCAAACAAGCCTGTGTTTTGTTTTGTTTTGTTTGGTTTGGTTTGGTTTGGTTTGGTTTGGTTTTCTTTCACAAACTTTCAGTGTCTGACTTTGTTGGATGTCTTACACCTGTTGGAGTCCAGGTTTCTGGGAGGATTTAACCAAAAAAGATTAAGAAAAATATCATTTCAAATGACTTAATACAACTTTCTTAAACAGTGTTTCTAAATGTCCTTAGCAAACTAATAGGCAAGTACCGTATATTGCCATGTATAATGTGGACTCACATTTTTTTGTGCATTATACATGGGATTATTATACCCATTATCGTACTCATGGTATATAATCATTATACGCATATATAATATGCACCCTTATCTTCTACTCAAAAATTTGGGCAAAAAAATTTCACGTTGTACACAGAAAAATTCGGTATTTTCCCATACATTATAATTTCCCATAACAGTTTTTTATTCTCCTTCAACATTTATCATTTTTTGTTTTAATTATTTTTCTTTAACATCAATCATTTCCTCTTCTAACTTTTCTTTTTCCAATATGATTTCTACAAGGCAGAATATATGTTCAATAGCTCATCACTATTTCTCGAACCTCTATCTCTTCCCATTTTTTTCTGTAGATCATGTTCTTTTGTTCATTTTTTCATTTAGATTTCTACCCACTATTTGTTTTATGTTTCTTCTCTTTGATTCTCAGTTAATATGGAGAAAAAGAAAAAGAGAGAAAAAACAGACTAACAGGCCCTGACTGGTGTGTCTCAGTGCGCTGCCCACCATCCCACTAACCAAAAGGTCACTGGTTCCAGTCAGGGCACATGCCTGAGTTTCAGACCAGATCACTGGTTGGGGGTGTGAGAGAGGCAACCAATCAATGTTTCTCTCACACATTGATGTTTCTCTCCCTCTCTTTCTCCCTTCCTTCCCTTCTCTCTAAAAATAAATACAATTTTTTAAAAATAAAACTAACATTTAAAACTTATTCAACCAGTAAGGCCAAGTGCTTTATATCTATTCTGCAATTTAATTTGCATAATAAACATATGAAGTATATAGTACATATCTGTATAATATCTATATTTAAGGATTAAAAAGCTCAGTCTCAATAATATAATTTATCCAACTTACACATTCATTACGTGGATAAAATAGAATTCAAACCACATACTTAATCAAAGTTTGTTCATTTCACTTTGCCATTTTTCTACCATTATCATGAGAAAGAATGCAGTCATAAACCATTTTTTTCTGAATAGTTCTTGTTTTAAGTCCCCCTGCCTATTGAGAAACATTACGATCTTCTCATTCAGATGCTACAACTTCCAGGCAGTTGAGGCTCAGAGTCTACAAGGGTCAAAGTGATGGGTTCTGTGAAAACTCCAGGTGATGGCCACCAGCCTTGTTCTACTGAATGGCAAAGAAATGCTTTTCTTCATTTTATTTTTTAAATTTTTCCAAGTGAACATCCGAAGGGTGCTTCTCAACCCTAATATTGTTATAGAATTTTTTTTAGTAAAACTTTTCCTGTATCACATAAGACCAGAACATATGCCCACAAATACCTGGGCCTTGAAAGAAATCTGAGTGACCATCGCTATACTAGAAACTAAGATTTTGTAGCAGTCATATTTGCTCACTTGACTTTTCTCTTAAGGTGTGTTTTCTTATAACAGACACTCTTGGTCCCTCAGTAAATTTCTTATCTTCAGATAAGATGCATAACTCATATTTATCATTTAGAATAAAAGTATTAATGATAATTTATTTAAATAATATTCTATAATTGCTGTTTTAAATCATAAAATGGGGAAATATAGTTCTTAGCCATGAGAAATCTTTAGTATATCTAAAAACAGGTGGTAAGAACTTAAATACATTTCTTTTTAAGAACAAAGCAACTTAGAATGAATCCAGGCCCCTTCTGTGTCAGAAGTGCATGAATAGTCTCTCTTATCTCAGAGACAACACCCAACCGGGTCCTTATTATTCTGTTGTTTTGAAGGTGGATAAAACCCTGAAGAAAGCTCAGGGATAAAGCAATCTACTGAATTTACAAGAGAGCAGAGCCACATGTGCATCATATACTGCAAATATTTGGTAGTATTATTTTGGGTTTTCTAAATTAAATCATCGATTCCAAGTTCTGATAACTCCACAGCAGATTTATGTGTATCCTAATCAAAAGTGATTGAGTCATCCTGTACAATATATTATCATCAATTAATGATATATCTTATGGTTGTTGAAATGGGCTCAATTTTAATAATCAGCATAATTAAGAAAATAATCCTTAATATCAAATATGCAAATTCTGGTGGGATAATGACTCGTGTCAAGAGATCATAGAGATCAAAGACATCCAACTACAAATGTACTTAGACCAAAGTATTATGCTTCTCAATTTGCTACTTTCAGTTGATGTCTTGAAAAGCCATAATTTACAAAATCTCATAATGCTTTTCCATGACACATTACTTATGGTCCTCTGCCAGTAAAGATTGTGCCTTTGTATTCCATTCACAGACCACAGGACATAAACACATAGTTAGTCCCTTCATCTGAAAGCAATACACTTCAGTACACATGGAGAAGTCAGCATGATTGATGGTGGAGATGAACGGCGTTGTGGTTCCATATGTGCTCATAGAACCAAAGATATGTTGCCTTGTCATTAAATTGGTGAGACATTTTTCACACATTTGTGAAATGTGTCCTAAAAATGTCTCTGCATACCTTCCTTTAAGACTGTCAGAACTAGTTGTGTCAATTAAAGGTTATGAGAATTAATAAATAAAGAGAGAGGATAAAGTCACTGCCAGCCTCTCAGAGAATACTTCAGATGAGGGCAAAAAAAAAAAAAGAATCATTCTGAGATAGGAAAAAATCAAGGCAATTTGATTCTATCCTGGTAGAATTTATCAGGAATACTATTGAAAGGAGCATTGTGATGATGTGAGGTTATCACTCAAACATCCTCGTACCCAGAATACAAAGAAACTTTTATAGGTTCATTAACTTTTTCATTAATGATTTCATTCATTTATTAATTCATTCTTTTTTTATTGTGAACCCATTGTGTCAGTAAATCAAAAAAACCAACAAAACAATCCATATTGTTGATTAAGCTGAAAAAACCTAGGTGTCATTTCTGATTCCTTTCTTTCTCTTTCTCTCTCCCCTTACAGTCAATTTTCTAGTTTCTACCTATACTCACTTCAAACACTACTACCTCCTCAAGGGAACTTCAATCATCACCCTGACCTAAAATAGCCTCACACTCCCAGTTTATTTCCATCACATCTCTTTGGTTACATATTTCCTTCTAATTTTTATCACCATCTGTCAGTATTGTGTTTGTTCTTATTTGTGTCCATATTCCCAACAGTGACAACTTTTAAGTATTATGAGTATTGTATACATTTTTATTGATGGAATGTTTTTTCCAGATGTCTCAAATTCTCAAATTCTTTAAGAGAAGGCTATGAGGCTGAAATATTGTTCATTTGGGACTGCTAAAAATGAATAAAGCTACTGAGGAGAAAGCCCTTTGACTCCTCAGTGGGAGGAATACTTAGGTCAATGTAAACATAGATGACGCCATGTCAAATCCCACTAGTTATGCCTTGTTCATTTTTTAATGTTAGCAGCAAAGCCAGTAGCAATTACACATTGAAACACCGCCATGAGAATTTAGAGCATTTTAAAGGGTCCAGAACAAATAATGCCCCTTTTTAATTACAAAATCTTTTATTACAAAATCATAAGCATGTCATTCTGTAACATAACAATATCATACTCAAGCATACCTTATGACATTTTACGTGAAATATTCAAATTAAAACTATAACTTATTACACCCATATTATTACCCTAACACACTCAAGCAGGTGTTACTTCTGGACCCTGTATATTATGGAAGAAATGAAAATAGTGATAATCAAAGATAAGTCATAAACAATCCAGATCCTACTGGGGAAATATTGGAGGAAAAGGCATTTTATTACTTTGTGATCTAAGCAAGTGTCACACTGGAGCATAATTAACAAATATTTATTTAGAATCTACTATATGTTCCTGCCCTGAAGAAATGCATAAATTTTCTTATAGGCTGGATTTTCTTTGGCTCAATTTTCAGTTAATTATAATGGCTGATATAAGTAAAGGGTGCTGGTTTTACCTATGTTAACTCTCTGTAGAGAATAGACTACATAAACTTTCAATCAAATGGCTTGTTTCTGATAAAAGAAATGCCAGATAAATTTTTACATACTTATATGGGTAGAAGATTTAAAGTAATACTTGTACACATTCAGTTGGAACCTTACTTTTATGTAACAAGACAGCTTCCCACCCATCAGCTGTATCTCCAGGCAAGTAGCTTTCTAGACTCGGAAATAGGCTGACAAGAGAAATAGCGGGGCAGCCCTCTGGAGAAAGCCACTCTCCCAGGGTCCCTGCATCTATGTTGCTAATCTGCTCTGTGTTGCTAATCTGCTCTGATCTTGTCCTTGGCATGATTCTTTTTAAATAGAAGTTTTATTTTTTGTGACCTCAGCTGATCATGAGAATGAAGGAGTCTAATATTTGGAAAAGCTATACTAGTTTTACAGACTCTCCTTAAAACAAAACCGGTTTTGATTTGACTGACCTAATGACCTCTAATAAAACAATGAAAATAGTGTGGACTTCAGTTGACAAATGCAAGCAAGCCTGGTTGGCCCTGTAAGAGGTGACAGAAACATTTCTATTTTTTTTTTAATTTTATTGTTTTATTACAGTTGTCCCAATTCCCCCCACCTCACTCTCCCCTGTCCCCTTCTCCACGCCCCCAATCAGTCCCCACCTAATACAACTCAGCAGTATCACTCTTCTACCAAACGATGTGCAGTTGGCCAGGAGGATTCAAGGCATTCAGGAAGGGCTCAGCTGAGCTGCCACCTTCCCCGGGATGATAGCAGTGACTTTGTCTGGAGCCAGAACCATATCCATGGAGTCCAAGGTGCTGCCTGGACTTGCTTTAATTGAATTTTTTAAATAAGGAGCAGTCTGAATGTCTTCCAGTGCAACAGAGGTAATATGTTAGAAAATCAACATGGTTCCAGAGGCTTGAGAATTATTTTCAAATAAAGAGAATTCAACACTGAAAAGACAACAGTGTTATAACAAAAGTAATAAAGTGGCTTTCTCACAAACCTAAGGTGCTCTCCATTTGTTAGTGAGGAAATCCAATATGGCCTGCTGCATAGAAAATGTCTGGAAAAGACTAGAGCCAATGAATTAGAATTTTCTGGGAAGAATGCAAGGTGCTATTTATTCCAAGCAAGAAATAAATATTACTGATATTTAAAAGTAAATAGAGAACATGAATAGTCTAGCCCTATTTAAAGTCAACTTGGTTCATAGATTAATTCTTAACTTTCAAGGAACAAGTAATTAAGCTGTTGTAGAGTATACAAAGTATTTGAAATTTTCCACTTTTGTCATGAAACTAATTCAACTGTGATGTCCACCCCAGAAAAAAATAAAATTGTTGAATTTACTCATGGTTACATATAGATGGGAAATTATTACTCTCTATCAAAGAAAAACAGAGACTTAAATAAATAGAGATCTACAAAAATTATAAAATTTAAGAATACAACTGTACCTATACATATCATATACATAATAACTCAGCTCCCAATTTGTCAGAATCAAAGGATAATTATAATTACCAATTGTGAAGTAAAAAGCAGATATCTGCCAGTCTAATAGGACAAGATAGTACTTCTAAACATTTAATGTACACAGAGAACCTTGGGATCTTTTTAAAATGCAAACTCAGTAGGGCTGGAGTGGGGCCTGAGAAACTGAATTTCCTACAAGCTCAAAGATTTTGTCAGTGCTGCTGGTCCAGGGCCACCCAGTGGTTTGATATTTGAGTTACTGACTACTGATTTGGAAAGTAAGAAGTTCAGAGGTGGTAATTTTTGTTGTTGTTAATCTGGATAATCTGTTAATTCTGGATAAATTGGTAAATCTTATTGAAAATATGTTAAGAAGAAGAAAGTACAAAAAGAAACAGTAAGTGGATCCACCCTTATAGGAGAGAAGTTCTTTTCATTACAAGAAAGGTCGTGATAGGTTAGTTCATATCCAGAAAATAAGTGCTTTTGAAAATTCACTCTTTGACTTATTTGAGTGATTTCCTGTAGGTATTCTGCCAGGATTTCAATTTTGATATGAAAATTTGGGTCAGGATCAGAGACACAGAAAGCACACAAATGTACCAGGCAACCTGGGCCTATCCTAGTTCTCACTGAATAGCTGCTTGCTCCTGCAGAACAATAACTTGTCAGCAACAATCATTTCTCTCCCCAAATTTATATATAATAACATTCAACCTTCCCATCAATGGGTTTTGTTTAATGCAAATCTTCTATGACAACTTAGGAAGGGATAAATTACTGAAATAGAGAAAAATATACTACTAGTGAACTTGACTAGCATTTTAATGTAAAAGGACTCAAGTATTCTGTTTTCATTAACTTATAGGAGGTTGAAGTCTCTGTCAAGAGCTGATAACTACTCATCTGTTGAATGGAAATATGTAAAGATTATTCCTTGACTATATATTCATTCCATTTCAGGAGCCGTAGGTGTACTTAGGCTGTGACTCAAACTCTGTCTTCACATTGGAAAGTTAATATGGTTTAAAACATGGTTTGACAAGGGATTTTTGGGTTTTTGTTTTGTTTCTGCCTCACTGTGAGATGTTTAGATTCCTCCTTAGAGAGAAAAACAATCACCCAAGAGATCCTGAGTAAAATCAGCCTCTTTATACAACATCCTCCCCTACTAAGGGTCATGTTTTTTATGTCCTCTAAGACCATTATTGTACTCTTGTAATTTTTTACTTACTCTTTTAATAATGCTGTTGGAGGACAAAAGCATGCACAGGTGTGGCCTATAAATATACAAAGACTATCACAGTTTGAAGGTATTCAGAGTGCTTACTAAGATTTTCTTCATTTTAAATGTATTTTATTGATTATGCTGTTATAGTTGTCCTAATTTTTACCTCTTTGCTCCCATCCACTTGGTACCCCCATTCCCTCCAGCAATCCTTCACGTTTAGTTCGTATTCGTGGGTCATGCATATAAGGTCCTTGGCTGCTGTATTTCCTATACTGTTCTTAACATCACCTTTTCTATTTTGTGCCTACCAATTTGTGCTTCTTAATCCCTGCACCTTTTCCCTGCATTCTCCTCCTTCCCCCTCCTAATGATAACAATCCAAATGATCTCCACATCTATGATTCTGTTACTGTTCTGCTTGTTTGCTTAGTCTGATATGTGGATTCAATTATTGATAATTGTGAATTTAATGCAACTTTAATGTTCATCATTTCAATTTCTTCTTTTTACTTATATAATTCCCTTTAGCATTTCATATAATAATAGCTTGGTGATGATAGACTCCTTTAGCTTTACCTAGTCTAGGAAACACTTTATCTGCCCTTCCATTCTAAATGATAGCTTTGCTGGATAGAATAATCTAGGTCGTAGGTCCTTGCTTTTCATCACTTTGAATATTTCTTGCCAGTCCCTTCTAGCCAGCAAAATTTTTTTTGAGAAATCATTTGACAGTCTTATGGGAATTCTGTTGCAGGTAACTATCTGCTTTTCTCTTGCTGCTTTTAAGAGTCTCTCTTTATCTTTAACCTTTGACATTTTAACTATGATGTGTCTTGGTATTGTCCTCTTTGGGTCTATCTTTGTGATTCTCTGTACTTCCTGGACTTGTATTTCTATTTCCCCTTCCCAAATTATGGAAGTTTTCCTTCATTATTTTTTCAAACGAGTTTTCAGTACCTTGCTTCTCCTCTTCTCCTTCTGGTACCCCAATGATTTGGATGTCAGTACATTTAAAGATGTCCCGGAGGCTCCTTAGCCTAGCCTCATTTTTTTTTTAATTCTTTTTTCTTCCCACTGTTCTCACTAAATGATTTTTTCTTCCTTATATTCCAAATCACTGATTTGATTCTCAGCTTTATCCACTTCACTGTTGTTTCCCTGTGGATTTTTCTTTATTTCACTTAATGTAAACTTCATATTTGCTTGGGTCTTTTTTATGCTGTAGAAGTACCCAATGAGTTCCTGAAGCATCCTAATAACCAGTGTTTTGAACTCTGCACCTGATAGGTTGCTTATTTCCATTTTGTTTAGTTCATTTTTGGAGTTTTGTTCTACTTTTTCATTTGGGCCCTATTTCTTCATCTCCTCATTTTGACAGCTTCCTTGTGTTTGTTTCTGTGTATTAGGTAGAGCTGCTTTGACTCCCTGTCTTAGTATCATGGTCTCTTGTGCAAAAGTGCACCTGTAAGTTGTATGGAAAGGAGCCCTAGGCAATCGCTAGGGTTGGGGATCTTTTGACACAGTTCTGTTCCTCAGAGAGGGCTCAGAGAGGGGACAATGACATTGCCTGGGCTCTGGAATTTTGCCTGAGAGCAAGCTGTCTCCTGGCACTCACCTTGCTGCCTGTCACTTCACTTCTCATTGTATGCCACTGGTTCCTTTCCAGCTGTTACCCTGGTGTTCAATTCCAGCATGGGTAGGTCTGTATGAGTCCTAAGTCCATCACAGGCCCTTTAGAAGGAGTCTCTTGAAAATCCCACAATTTTTTCTGCTGCCCCAACCCCCACTGGTTATTACAGCCAGAAATTATTGGGATTTATCTTCCTGGTGTTGGAACCCTGGGCTGGGTGGTCTGATCTATGGTTAGGATCCCTTGCTCCTGAGGTATCACTCTGAATTTTTATTCACCACTTTTGGATGTGGGCCTGCCTGTTCCATATCCTTATGATTCTCCATGCCACCCCCCCACTTTGTGCCTCTCTGCCCATCTCCCCATCTCTGCTCCTTCTACCTGTCAACTTGGCCATGTTACTTACAAAATATCTCTTAGACCAAAGGCAAGAATTCTGAGCCTCACTTCCCATTTATTATGTCATTTTAGTATTTGATAAGAGAAAATTTGTGAAGAGACTCCATCCTTCCACTTTGCTATTCTGAATAGTATCTTCTGATTTCTTACTTAGCATGGACTAAAAGCCAAAAATAGTACCTACATATTTCTTTCCTTTTGTCAGCAAACCAAAATGCTTCTACTTAGAACAGCAACTAAAAAAATGTCTTCCAAGAACTTAAAATGTTTTCGTATATTAACCATTTACTTATCAAAACTCCCAAATATAAAATAATAATAAATTAAAATATTCTAAAAGGGATTAACCCACTTCTAGGTATTAGGGAACTAAAGTAATTAAGTGCTCAAAGGTGTAGAGGTGAATCATTATCAACGTTGAAGCAAAACAGAATGTCTGGCTCATAATAGTTTTTTAAAAGTATTTATTGGCTAGTTTATGTTTGAATTACTTGAGCAAACATTCATGCCCTAATAGACTTTTTGTTGTGGCTGTTAATTCACCTCATTCTCACTTAGGAAAGATTTTATTTCCTAGATGTCATTAGATACTCAATGTAGCAGTTTCTAAGCCTCAGGCTATGTCTAATTTAGACCCTTCTTTTAGTAAGCCTCTTTTCACCTCAGCTTTCATCTTAATCTATGGATTTATATACAGTTTTAATGGAATTTGACATTTCCCCACAAGTTCACTCCTTTGGTTGTTGCAAGTTAAGGTTGCTAGGTCATAATGCAATGAATGTGACTCTTTTAAAATAACATTTAACACCAAATATGCCTTGTTGCTTTGGTGTAGGATATGGTCAGTAGCTCATTCTTATAGAAAATATCTATTGCATGCCCTGGCCTTGTGGTTCAGATGGTTGGAGCATCATTCTATGCACTGAAAATTTGCTGATTCAATTCCTGGTCAGGGCACATGCTTGGGTTAAGGGTTCAATCCCTGGTTGGGGTGTATTTGGGAGTCAACTGGGCAATGTTTCTCTCTCACATTGATGTTTCTCTCTCTCTCTTCCTCTCTCTCTAAAATCAATGGAAACATGTCCTTCATTAAAGATTTTTTTTGAAAAACCTATTGCAAATTAATATTTGAGTGCCTTGCTGATTAGATAGGTTTGACTGAATATTTCTAAAAACTAATTATATTGATTGATCTAATTAAATTTGTTACTGGGTTTGGGATTCTTTTCTGGTTAGGGTTCATTAATATTATTAAATTATTAAGATGATTAGAGTATTTATTTTAGAAAGTTGCAAATACTTCAGGACAACATACAATAAACTACTAGAAACTTAGTTGCCTTTTTAACTAAAAAGAAGAGTATTCACTTTGATTAGGATGCAGTGTGCTGTGGAGAAAAGAGAAACAGGGACCTTAGTTACCATCAAAATTTATCTACTAATCAACTTATAAAAATGGGAAACGTTAACTTTTTTTTACTTTATATTTTAAATTAAATTAGACTTAGAGAGAAGTTGCAAATGTAGTAGAGAGAATTTCTGTATCTCTCATTCAGCCTTTCCTAATGTTAGCACCATATATAACCATAATACAATTATAAAATCCAGGAAAATAATATTGTTACAATATTATTAACTACATTGAAGATTTTGTATCATCATTTTTTTTTACTAGTTGTTTTCCTACCACTATGTGGTCTTTCCAGAAGGTATCCAGCCATATAAAATGAAAAATAGAGACATTTATCGAAGAAGATACAAAATACAAGAAACACTGTACATAGGACAATGATGCTTTAGTCCCTTTCAAAATAGGTACCTTGGGACCTCACACAGTTCTCCCAATTTCCATCAGCTGCCCCGTCATATTATCCTGAATTTCATAGACGTCTGAAGTCTCTTCCCTTTCAAAGGTGATTACAGTTTCAGGAAAAGTCAAAAGTCACAGGGTACCAAATCTGGGCTGTAGCAGGGCTGAGTCACATAGGTGATTTGATGTTTCACCAAAATACTCTGCACGAGACCTGATGCTTGAGCAGGTGCGCTGTCATGATGAAGTTGCCAATCACCAGTTGACCAGAGCTTCGGCCTTCTGAATCATCGAATAATTTCCATGAAAGAATGTCCAAGCTTAATGCAAAATGTGATGCAGATTAGTTGCTCTACTCACTCAGTTATTTTGAATGTGATGGCCACACAATACACATGCTCACTCACCAGTGTCCACTGTCCCCACAGATTAGTACAGTGAAGTTGTCATTGTTCATGCATGTGCATTCTAGTCCACTCAGCTTGGCTTCCAGATTACATCAGTATCATGCAAACCGTTCTCGTTATGCGAACAATGGCTAGAATTTTTCTGGACAGACTTCATTTTTTTTTCTACATTGCAGAAAAAGAAGAGACCTCATCTCTTCTTTTTCTACAATGATGATACTGTGGATCTCACACTGTATCTAGCTGTGATTTATTTTTCTTTGCTCTTCTCCAATGTGTGATGTTGCTTTCTATTTCCTTTTCTTTTATGATCTTGCCATTTGGGAAGTATACTCTTATACAAAGTTTCTCAGTTTAGGTTTAATATTTTTTCATAACCAAAATCAGTTTATAATTTTATTGGTTCAAAAACACATACAAATGATAGAGACTCTTAATCCACTGTCAAAACAAGGGGAAAAATTTAATATGCTTTCTATTAGTTTGTTCTGTTTTTTTTATTTTTTGTACTATGAAATTTTGTCTTCTCTGTAACAGAAAATAACATTTAAAAAATAACATATCTTAGTACTTTTATTTTCTTGGTTGGAGAGTATAAACATGCCATAGGCATCTTTAAAACAGGAAAGTACTTTTTTTTAAGAAACTCAGTTTTTAAGAAAATATATCCAGGGATTTAGGAGCTGTCTTCTAAAACAAAGTTAGCTAAGTTCACTAAAACCATAGCATGATTTTTTGTTGTTGTTCCTTTTACAGTAGCTTGTTATACTATATAGGTTTATTCTAAATATTTGTTGTGTATGTAATTTCTATTTTTAAATGACTCTTATGACCAATTTTTACCTCTGTTGTATATGCGTTAACCAGAAATGGTAGGATGACTTAATTATGTAACCAGTTTACAAAATATATCTACCCAGGCTTTACTACAAAACATTATTATTAGATATCAGAATTATTAATAGATAACTTTTTTATTTTAACACATTGAGATGAATATCATGATATCAATTTTACAAATGACAGGCTGAACTTGGCAAAGTGGGTTCAATTGCCCAGAGGTGCACTGCAGGTAAGTATCAGAGTTGATAGCTGAGTGAAGACAATTGGACTCCACAGATTGTCTTCATAATAAGCATAAGCTACGCACACTTTTTCCTCATCAGGAAAGTAGGTGTACTTAAGATAGGTATAATCATGATACCTAAACTAATGAGGTTTTTGGTTCACCAAATTCATAACATTTTAATTTGGAGTTTGACAGAGGAGAAGATCATTAAAAAAATCAAACATTTTTGTTAGTCTCTTCAGGCAAAATAAAGATAAAAAGCAATGTGATAGATGAAGATAATCATAAGAAATAAAGGGGAGAAATAAATCTCCATTAGAGAATTTAAAAGTCAAAATCAATTTAGTATAATTAATTTACTTTCCATTCTTTAAAATCTCAAAATGCAGACTGTTCAGGAATTGTTTTTTGTAATTTTAGGAAGAGATCAGAGAAAATCATTAACTTTTACAATGATAATAAATGGAGGATCACTAAGTTTTCATGTATGTAAAAAAGTTTCATGTGAGAGCATGAAATCATACTCTCAGTCAAATACATGAGTATTATGGTGAAATTTTATTTTTGCCCACAATGCAAGGATGTAAAATGAAGCCACACTTCCTCAGCACCCACTACTAATGTCTCTTGTGTTCAGAGATGAGTAGAAGGCTCCTTATTCCTTCTGACTGGGAAAAGAGTGTATTTCCATCATTTTGCATGCACTAGTGAGGAAGGAATGGACTAAATTTCTCTAAAGCAGATAAACAGGTTTTTGAAAAGGTAATTCAGGATTCATGACATATTTAAACCCCCAACTTTTCACCTGGTCCTGTAAGTCGAAAGACCCTTACATTTGCAAGAACTATTTTTACTAGGAATCAGTCCAAATTCTCCAATATTCTGTGTCCTTAGATTAAACACAATGGGACAATATTAAAACTTTCTTGGATAAATTCTTAAGGAGAAATAAATTGATTAAAATCTATAATAATTATTGTTGTAAGTAGTTGGTATATTCATTTCTTGGGTCTCACGTCAAATCTAAACTTTGCTGCAATTCCCTGTTTTATGGCTATATTTAGCCCATAGGTTTTACTTATTTTTATATTTAAGCCATTGCACATTTATTAATGACCTATTTCATGATCTTTTAATGCAGGGATTTAAAGATAAGCAAAATATTGTATTTGCCAGCACAAAGTCTATACTCCAGTAATGGTAGGAATAATAAGACAGATACTAAAAAATGCAAAGCAAAGAAGGTACATGGCTTAAGAAAAATACAAATAAAGAATAATATAGATATATAGAGAGGAAGAGCCAGAGACAGAAAGCATATGTCTGGGTAGTCATAAGAAGCTTCTTAGATGAGAAAATTTAAGATTAATTTTAAGGTATTTGTTGCGGACTGTTCAGCCTGGTTTCAGGAGTTGTAACCCTCACCCCATGGTGGGCTGTGTAAAAGCCCAAGGGACCCACTTCATCTGGGTCTGTTCTGTCACAAGGATGTGACCTATTAAGGAGACAAAGCTTATCTCCCTGGCAGGAGCACTGCTTCTGCCTTACCCATCTCTGGCCCCATAGCTTGGTTGGCAGTCAATGACGGGTAAGACTCCTCATGGGAGGGGCAACCTAAGCCAGACGCGACCACTTGGGAGGCCTCATGGAAGGACTCGGGGGGGTTGCAGCAAAGAGGATGTGATGGACCCTCGCCCCCCCGCCCCCCCCCCCCCCCCCGGCTATTCTGACATAGCCTGAGTCCTCATTTCCATCTGGGAGATGTCTCCTGCTTCCTAATTGCCTTAAAGCCTGAAACTGTGGGGGTGAGCGGTGCAGCCCTGTCCTGGCCTGGTCGGCTCCGTGGGTGATCCGGACATAAGAAAGAATTCCTAAAGCCCTGTGAAACCTGCTTTGCTAAGAGTGCTCTTCCTGAGGTGACAAGTGGCCCAGGAGGAAATGAGCATGTCTCCCAAAGTCTGGCAACCCCGCTTCCTGACAAACACTGGCTCGGATTAAGCCCTCAGATTGCTTTGAAATGTTAACCATTGTTTGATCCTTATCGCCTGACATACCTGTATTCCTGTGTATTTGAGCCCAATAAAAGCCTAGTGAGGAAGGGGCTCTGGGTCATTCTCCTCTGAGAGTTTGACCCCTTTCCTCCCCAAGCAGAAGATGTCTTGGTAGTTTTTACTTTCATCCATGATGGAGGGATGGGGCTCTGCGGGCGGAGCCCCCCCACATCTGGCACCCAGGACAGGGTCCCCCGCAGGTCTTCTAACAAGTAAGAGAGGAAGGAAGGAAAGAGGCAGGCATTCTAGAGAGATGGAGGGCAAAGGAGAAAACTGAGAGTGCAGATATGTTCAGTTTCCTTTAAAAGTAGAGTAGATAGGTGATGTAGATGATAGAGTTAAAAGGTTAGAACTTGTAGGACTTGGTAGCTCATAGTGTAGAAGAAAAATTAGATCTGTGGTTTGAAATTACTACATGCATAATGGTAGCCTTATTTAAAGAAAGAAGCAATTCAGGAAAATGTACTGATTTTAGAAGCAGAAAAGTGATGTTTGCTTTTATTAAAAGATTGAGATTAAAGTACCTGCTTAAACATTTGGGCTTTTGAATTATGATTAAGATCTTAAAAAGGAATGTAAAGAGTATAAAAGAGTTATAAGATGTATATCAAATCCTGGATCTTCTAATTTGTATGGCCTTAGGTGTGTCACGAGCTCTTTGAAGATCATTTTGTTCATTATTAAAAAATAAAGATTAAAGTGTTCTTTAATCTACGAAACTCAACAAATTCAAGATATTCCTGTTTATGTCTCCATAAAAGTAATAGGTGAAGCTATTATTAAAGGGCATGACTAGAAGAAGTCTGAGAAGGGGTTAAGGCAATTACTGTGTTAAATTAATGGAAAAGGAAATTTTAACCCTTACAGGGGATGTTTTTGTTGATATTTTTTGTAGTTCTATAACATAAATATACATAACTACACAATCTATTGCTTGAGTTTTTGGTTTTGGACTTTTAAAAAGAATAGTATCTAGCATATATTCCTCTAAATTTTGTTTTATTCTTGCCAGATTATGATTTTAGGATTCATTCATGATGTTTAATTATTAACAATTTTTATTGTTGTAATTAAATATCATTATTGATATTCCATTTTATAAAAATTCCATAATATTTTATCTATTGTACTGGTCATGAATGTTTACGTTGTTTCCAGATTTTTGGTATAAGGGCACTCACTTGATGAACACTTTTGTTATGACTTCCAGCACATGTATGCAACAATAATAGATATCCAGTAATGTTCAACTTTATAAAACAAAGTCAATTTTTTTGTATAATCATTGTGTCATTTTATACTTTTACCAGCAATGTGAAAAGATCCAGGTGCTTCCCAAATTATGTTTCCAATAGATTTCTTAAATTCTGTTGCTGCATGATAGAGAAGGTATCACATATTCTCTATTGACAGTCTCCCAATTACTAGTAAAGTTGGGTGATTTTCATATGTTTATTAAGTATATAAATTTCTTGTGACATATCTATTAATATTGCTGTCTATTTTTATTGTTAATTTCATATCATTTACAGGTTCTATCTACGTGTACTTGATATAGTCTTTGCTGACTATTAAGAATTTCAAATAACTTCTCACACTCTATTCACTGCCTTTAAATATCCTTTGTGAAAAACAAGTGTTCTTAATTTTTGCATTATTTTTGGATCGATCTTAATTTTTGTTCAATTTTTTTTTGAAATTTTGTACTTTTGAAGTCTTTTATAAAATAATCTTTGTACCTAGGTCAGAAAGACATGCACCTATATTTTCTTCTGAAAATTTTAAAAGTTCGGCTTTTGCTTCTTAAAGTTCTCAATCCATATAAAACTAATTTTTTCTATATTGTGTGGTGTAGAAACCCAATCTCATCTTTTCTTGAAGCCCCATTATTAGCTCTATTTACTGAGTATATCTTCCTCTTTTAGTAATCAGTCCAAGGACCTTAGTCAAGTAGGAAGGTTTGATCAAAGCATGAGAATTTTCCTGGCTCTATTTTGTTCCTGTGGTTGATTTTGTCCTCTCCCCACAGCAATATCATCCTGCCTTAATGAAATTGTGACATATAGGGCAATTCCTCTTTTATTTTCTATTAATACATATGAACATATTTTGTGCAAAGTATTATTCTAAGCTTTTTGTAAATATTAACTCATGTAATGCTCAAAACAACCTTATAAGGTAGGTATTTTTTTTTTCTGGTTTTACAGGTGAGGAAATTGAGACAAGAAAGGGTAAGTAACACTTCTAAGGTCAGACAGTGTGTACAGGTAGGATTGTAAACCAGGAAGTCTAGCTCCAGAGTTCATTACTACCTGCATCTTTGTTTCTAGAAGTGCTTTGGCTATTTTTGGTATTCTATCTTCACATACATTTTATGATCATTTACCAGGTGCTAAGAACAACCCTTTTTGTGATTTCATGTTTCTTTTTAAATTAACTTTTAAATTATAGTCGACATACAATATTATATTAGTTTTCAGATGTACAATATACTGATTAGATATTTATATACCTTACAAAGTGATCACCACAATAAGTCTGGTAACCATCTGTCACCATACTTAGTTATAAAAACATTATTGACAATAATGTGTACATTACATGCCCATGACTAATTTTATAACTGGCAGTTTGTACTTCTTAATCTCCTTCACCTTTTTCACCCACTCTCGTGCCCCGAACACTCACGCATCTGGCAATCATTAGTTTATTGTCTGTATCTATGTTTGTTTCAGTTTTGTTTTGTTTATTCATTTGTTTTGTTTTTCAGATATAAATGAAATAATAAAGTATCTGTCTTTATTTGACTTATTTCATTTAGCATGATATTCTGTAGGTCCATCTGTGTTGTCACAAATGGCAGGATTTTCTTCTTTTTATGGCAAAATAATAGTCATAAAATATATATCTATATTATATATACAACATGTCAATATCATTTATATATCATTATATATCTATATAAAACTATATTATATAGAATAGATCTATTTCTATATTGATATATTACATTGATATATATCTATATGTGTAATACAGATATATATAATTGTATATATTTATATATTATATATTGACATATATTGATGCATATTAACACACAATTAATAAATATTAATATATAATTATACATCATATAATGTTTACTATATACTATATAATAATTAATATGTAATATTAATATATTTATGCATTGTATCAATAATGTATTATATAATGTATTATATATTGATATATCTATATAAATATATAAATATATCAATACTGTATATAATATATTATAGATATATAATATGTCTATGTAATCTATCTATATGTCTATATAATCTGTATATCTACATAATCTATCTATCTATCTATCTATCCATATCTCCATTCATATATCAGTGAATACCTAGGTTGCTTCCATATCTTGGCTACTGTAAATAATCCTGCAATGAACATAGAGGTGCTATTTTGAGAAAAAGAACCAAAAGGGAGGTATCATGTTCTCTAATTTCAAACTATACTCTAATTCTATAGTAATAACACTATATGATACTGGCACAAAAATAAACACATAGATTTATGAAACAGAATAGGGAGCCTGGAAATAAACTTACATGGTCAATTTATCTACAACAAAGGAAACAAGAATATACAATATGTTAAAGACAGTTTCTTCAATAAATGGTGTTGGGAAAAATAAACAGATACATGCAAAAAATAAAACTAGACCACTTTCTTATACCATGTACAAGAACAAACTTAAAATGAATAAAAGACTTAAATGTAACATCTAAAACAAACATAAAACTCCTAAAAAAACTTATAAGCATCAAACTCTCAGACATAGGTCTTAGCAATATTTATTTGGTTATGTCTCCTCAGGCAAGACCAACAAAAGCAAAGATGAGCAAGCAGGACTACATCAAACTACATCAAACTACATAAATTACATCAAACTACATCAAACTACATAAATTTTCCACTGGGAAGAAACCATCAACAAAATGAAAAGTCTACCTTCTGAATAAGAGAAGATATTTGTAAATGATATATCCAACAAGGATATAATACCCAAAGTATACAAAGAACTCTTACAACCCAACATATTTAAAATCTGTTTTAAAAATGAATAGAGAACCTGAATAGAAATTTCTATATAAAGACATTCAGATGGCCCACAGATGAATGAAAAAAATGCTCAACATCACTAATCCTCAGGAAAATACAAACCAAAACCTCAGTGAGATATCACTTCACACCTGTCAGAATGGTTATTATCAAAAAGATAACAAAGAATAAGTGTTGGCAAAGATATGGAGAGAACAGAGTCCTCACATACTCTCAGTGGGAATGTAAATTGGTATAGCCACTGTGGAAAACAGTATGGAGAGTCCTCAAAAAATTAAAAATAGAACTACCGTATGATCCAGCAATCCTACTACTGGGTACTTATCCAAATAATTTATGATTCTTACTACAGTTCTAGAACCTATATACAATGATTTGGATATAATTAAACACATTAACATTTCTGCTGCCAAAACATACCTAGGGATATCATTGGGATAAGGAAACATTATATAGTGCTTCTATTCAGTTTAGGTCCATTCAGTTTTGCTGCCAAGTGAGTTATGATGTAAAAGTAATGAACATTTTTGTTTATATCTCTTTAGGTACTTGGAATTATGGAATTTTATTATTGCCATTTAAGAAATGAGGAAACAAAATCTTTGAGAACTTAAATAATCAAACTCAACCATTATTCTTAGATAATAAACTGCATGCAATTTATGCCAGCTTTAAAAAATTTTTTTTACATAGATTTTTTAAACATCATAACTCTGTATGTGTGTGCATGCTTAAGTAGACAGGGAAGATGGGTACAATATTCTCTCTATTACAGATGAGTAAACTGAGGTTCAATGGTTAACCTAAAATCACCCTGTTGGTGAGAGTTCAATAATTTAAATCCAGATTTTCTTTTTCTTTTACTTTGTAACTTGTGATATTGTGATGTTGATAATTTAAAAAATCACATGGGAATTTGTCTTTCTCTTTCTAAAATGCGTGATTCTTCCCATTGGTGTTTTTCAATTAAAAAAAAAATTCATGTCCTTAGCTACTTTTCTACATTCATTTTGCTCTGAATTCAGATATCAACATTTAGATCACAGTTAGTTCCTTCCCCATTCTTTGCTTTACGATGTGGCAAAGCCCTGAGGTTTGAGTTAGTGACTTGAAAATATGGTGTCAGTGGCTTGATAGAAGAAGGAACAAAAAGAATTTGGGCTGCACAAGATACATAGTTTAGTCATTGTTTTAAAGAGTCATCTTCTTAAGGGCAGGAATCTGGGGCTCTTTTACATGAAAACTAAGTGAGAATTAAGATTTTAATTATAGACTTCCATAAAGTTCACCCTTTGTGTTAACCCAGTAAGAAGCAGCTTTTTATAGATACCAAATGATTCAGTTTAACACTTCAAACTGAAAAATCACTTTTATGATTTTTTATTATAAAAAGTTCTTTTGGAGCTGCAGCTATAACAAATGAAGTAATGTTTCAATTGAATTAAAAATAATAGAACAATACAAATGCCCTGTGCTCAGGATTCAAGGTAATTAACTTACTGTGAATAGTGAGTGAGTGCCAGAGTGACGCAGAGGAATAAACAAAGAAGGGGTAACCATGGAGCCCAGAAGACCGGCAATCCCATTTACCTTGACCAAGTATTTGGTACATAACGGTCTGGAACCCATCTGCAGAGGCTTTGCTCCCAGTTCTCCTATGAATCACTCTGCAACCTTTTCAAAGTCATGTGTTCCTCTGGGCCTTGGTTTTCTTCATCTGTAAAGTGAAAATTGATCTATACATACTCAAAGATTCTTTGCAGTGATAATATTCTAAGATCCCAAACACTTATGAAGAGAATAATTTAAAAGGACCTCAGTAGTAATTAAACAAGTAGAAAAAAACAGTATCATATAAGCTGGAAACATTCAATCTCAAATGTGAAGCCTTGTTAAACGTTAAAAATGTTAAATTTATTATCCCCACCCTGAGAAGGGTTGGTGAGCTGACTCAGACTCTAGGCATAATTTCACTGTGATTAAATGTTTGGATGCTGCTTCAAATCATGATACTCATTTAGTCTAATTTGATTGTCTGGATTTTGGTTTCATTTTATATTCTTAGGAAAGTGTATCAAGGTGCTACTTCGCAGTTTTTTTTTTTTTAAACAACACAAAAATTCTATACATTCATTGTTCTGCAAGAACATTATACTTTTGAGAGTATACTACCTAGTATAATGTGATGAATCCATGAAAAATATTTAGCAAAGTAGATATATAATACATGATTTCTTGCATTGATGAGAGCTATAATCTATGGGTATCTTTACTCACTACTATGACTTGGTAATTATTCAGGTTGGACACACATAACTTGATAAACAATTGCTACACACTGTTATCATCCTCCTGAAAGTCAACAATTCTAACAACTACTTGTAGGCTTTTAATTATCCATTGTCTAAGCAAAAAGATAAGAACATTAAAAAGTAAAGTCTACAAATAAAGAGAACATTTTTATGTTGTTTTCCAATAGAAAAGTTGGATTACATTTTACTGGTCACCATTCCTTTTTAATTTATTCTTCTAGAATAGGTAGTAGGAAAAAACAGAGAAATCTTAGCATTTTAGAACTAATCCAGGTTTCTGCCAAATTGGATGTGTAGAATACGCCATTAAAGCCTCTGGAAATCAATTTCCTCATCTATAAATTAGATGATTCATTCTATAATTTTAAATTTCAATTTTTTATCATTCTATAATTAGCTCAAATCCTTATCCCAAATTCTTGAACCTAAGTTCTTATGAACCTAAATGGAAAATGTCATTTTGATACTGATAGACAGGCTATCATGACCCCTGGGAGTGACTGAGGGCATGGTGTGCAGCCCTACAATACCTTCAGAACCACCTGAAGCCATGGCAAGGACATCAAGTTTTGGAGCTTCCCAGTGTAGCAGCGGAGCCACGTTGCCAAAGTAATTGAGCTGGTGCCCTGCAAATGCTTCACCTCCAGTGCACAGTATCCTGCTCCTGGCTGTTGATCCTCCACTCTCTGTTCTGCTTGCTAGGGCCATCCTCCACACCCCCTGAGAAACCATCCTGGGTACTGCAGGAGAGGCTGGTTGGAATTTCCAGGGTCCCTTTACTCTGTTGATGTTCCCCGAGTATGGGTAACTCACTGCACATGAGATATAAACGTAGGGGTGGGGTGCAGAGTTAACAAAACACCTCAGGAATCTCCCCCATCCTCAGGCAAGATAGAGGCAGGAGGAAGTATTAGATTGAGCATGCACTAAGCTAGTAAGATAATTGGATAGGGGAAAAGCCTCTCTACCCCTTTTTGGTATTTGATTGATAGTGGGACCAGAGGAAAGCAGGTACATGAGCCATAATGGTTGAAATGGAGGCAGAGGGTGCATGACCAAAGAGGCCTGTCAGTCTAGCCAGGGAAGAAGGAATTGGTTGGGAGGTACACTCACTTAAATCATGTGAAAGCATATGGTCCTTCCCATACCAGAGTTGATATATACACAAGGGAATGAAGAAAGCATTCTTATCCACCTGGTAAACACACTGGCCAGGTGCATTTGTGGGTGAGTTTGTGGGACCTTGTGGCCCAAGAAACTGCATGGCCAATGGTGGTACCAGCCCCACGCATGAGAATAGAAGGGAATCTGAAACCAGACAGCAACCAGGAACATGGTAACCTACCAGAATGACCACCCAGCATCTGCCTGCCTGTCTCAAAGGATGGTACACTAAATGGGAACAGGAACTCTGACTTTGTCTTTTGTTTTGGTCTTGCTGAAGACAGCTGGGTTTTATTGAGGAGATGGGCTTTGAGATAAGAGTCCACCATTCTCTCAGAAGGGGCAATATCTAAATTAAAATGTCTTTCTTTCCCCACCAGCCTCTGCCTTTAGAGTCTGTCTTTCAGTGATGGCAGGCAGCCTGACCCACTTCAGTTCAGTAACGATTTTATAACAGATAATTAGTGTGTATAAGTTGACTCTGAATTTCTTCTTCAGTAATTCTAAAAATCACTTTATTAAAATGGACATTAACTAGTCATTTTTGAAAAGATAAAATAGACATAAAATCACCACCAATAAGACTTGCCTTTGGAAAACAGAGTTGAATGCATGTTATTGCATATGTTTGGGATATGAAAAGCACTGTGATTGTGTGACTGATATTCAACATGCCTATGAATTGAATACAAAGAACTAGGAGATTTCCTCTAAAACTAAGCCCTGCAGATTTCCTGTGTGTGATACAGAGGAAACCCGATGCTTCATATCTTATTTATAAAATGCTAGAACATTTTGAGACTTCTGGCCAAGATGGAGGCATAAGTAGATATGCTTGGCTTCCTCATACAACCAAAAGAAGAACAACAAATTTAAAAACCAAAAAACAACTGAAACTACTAGAAAATCAAACTGTATGGAAGTCTGACAACCAAGGAGTTAAAGAACAATCACTCATGCAGACTGGTAGGAGAGGCAGAGAAGATGCACAGCAAGGCAATGGCTGGCAGACCCAGCAGGCAAGGCAGTGGCTGGTGGGCCAGGTAGTCACACATTTGTATGCAGATAAACCAGGAAGAACAACTGGGGAGCGAGACAGACCATGCAACCCAGGGTTTCAGTGCAGGAAAATAAAACCTCAAAATACCTGGCTGTAAAATCCTGTGGGGGTTTCAGCACCAGGAGAAACTCCTAGTCTCATCAGAAGTGCCCATTTGAGGGATCCATGGGGTCCCAGTACTTACGCAAACCCACCCATATGAGAATCAGCACCACAAGGGCCCAACTCACTTGTGGGTAGCAGGGGAAGTGACTGAAAGTGGGGTGAGAGCCAAGCAGGCAGCGTTGTTCCTTCTCCAACCCCTTACCCACATATAGCACCACAACACAGTGAAGTGGGTTGCCCTGCCCTGGTGAATATCTAAGGCTCCAGCCCTTACAAAATAACAGATGCACCAAGATAAAGAAATATGGCCCAAATGAAGGAACAGATCAAGCACCAGAAAAAGAACTCAGCAATGAGGAGATAGCCAGTCTATCAGATCAGATGTTCAAAGAGTGATAATCACGATGCTCACAGAATTGGTTGAGTATGGTTGCAAAATTGAGGGAAAAGTGAAGGCTATGAAAAGTGAAATATGGGAAAATGTATGGGGAACCAACAGTGAAGGGAAGGAAACCAGGGTTCAAAGCAATGATTTGGAACAGAAGGAAGGAATGAACATTCAACTGGAACAGAATGAAGAAACAAGAATTCAAAAAAATTAGGAGAGGCTTAGGAACCTCTGGGACAACTTTAAACTTCCAGCACGAATCATAGGGGTGCCAGAAGGAGAAGAGGAAGAGCAAGAAAGTAAATACTTATTTGAAAAAATAATGAATGAAAAATTCCACAGTCTAGTGAAGGAAACAGACATAAAACCCCAGGAAGCTCAGAGAGTCCCAAAGAAGTTGGACCCAAAGAGGAACACACCAAGGCACATCATAATTACATTACCTAAGATTAAAGATAAGGAGAAAATCTCAAATGCAGCAAGGGAAAAGGAGACAGTTACCTACAAAGGATTTCTCATAAGACTATCAGCTGATTTCTCAAAAGAAACCTCATGGGCAAAAAAGAGCTAGAAAGAAGTATTCAAAGTCATGAAAGGAAAGGACCTGCAACCAAGAATACTCTAACCAGCAAAGCTATCATATAGATTGGAAGGGCAGATAAGGTGCTTCCCAGACAAGGTAAAGTTAAAGGAGTTCATCATTTCCAAGTCCTTATTATATGAAATGTTAAAGGGACTTATCTAAGAAAAAGAAGATGATCAAAAATATGAACAGTAAAATGACAACAAACTCACAAATAAAAACTGAAACTAAGAAAAACAAAAACAAACTAAGCAAACAACTAGAACAGGAACAGAATCATAGAAATAGAGATCACAGGGAGAGTTATCAGTGGGGACGTGGAATGGGGAGACTAGGGGTAAAGGTACAGAGAATAAGAAGCATAATTGGTAGCTATAAAATAGACAGGGAGAGGTTAAGAATAGTACAGAAAATGGAGAAGCCAAAGAACTCATGTGTATGACCCATGGACATGAATTAAGGGAGGAATGCTGGAGGGTATGGGGGTGCAGGGCAGAGGGCATAAAGGGGAGAACAAAATCGAGACAACTGTAATAGCATAATCAATAAAATATAGTTAAAAATATACTGGTAGGATATTTTATAGTAAATTACATTTATAACCATTAGTCCTACATAAATACACTAATATTATTATAGATCACCATTATATATTATTATATAATATATATTATATATAATATTATATAATATTATTATAATTATTAAAAATGAGGCATGTACATGTATGTGTATTTGGTGTGTCTGCATGGCACATGTAGCCATCTGTGTGTTGGGAGGAAGATAACAATGAAAAAACAAATAATGGAATACAAGAAGTCTAAATTAATGTATAGTTCAATGAAAGTGTTAAAGAAAATGATCTTTTAAAAAATAAGTTGTACATTGATGAAAAGGTTTTAATTAATAATTTGCACTTGAATTTACTTCCATTTAGCAGTGAAACATAGTACACCATGACTTCTACGTCAAAGAAAGGCACTTAGTGTGAAATATTACAGATAAGAGAGAAAGGGGGGAAATTATTGGTACAATGTACAGTTGAAACAAATCACTGCTTTACAGTCTCAAGCAATTTACATATTGGGGTGCAGGTGTGTATTGGAGAAAATTCATTAGTCAGACTTAGTCTGACAAGGAAAAGAAACACACATAAAACTATTATCCAAATACAAAACTCTGTATTTTCCTAGAATAAAGAAATCCTTTAATTTTGGAAGGAATTATAAAATATGTAACTATCATCATAGCAACAAATATCATTGTTAAAAACACAGGCACTAACACACTTAAACCTAATACAAAAGCAATATTTATAGTTAGTTTTTCTAAGGCAAGCAGATAGCCAAATCAACAAATATATTTTCCACTTGTGAAACATTCTACCTAAAAAACCAGTTCTGTTCTGATAATATGGTTTCCTGAGGCAGTTTCTCCAAGCAGAATGGGGTACCACCTGGCAACTTCTTAGAAATGCAAATTCTCAGGCTCCACCCCAGAACAACTGAATCAGAAAATCTGGGCAAAGCTAAACTTGGGCCCTGACTGGTGTAGCTCAGCGGATTGAGCGCTGGCCTCCAAATCAAAAATTTGAGAAGCACTTGTTTAATAATTCAACAGAGAAATTGGAGAGTACCCCTATGCTGTCATCCTGAAATCACTATATATTTTATTTCATATTTACATTTCTTTGTATTGTTGTTCTGTTATAGTTGTCCCAATTTTCCCCATGCTCTTCTCTACCCCGCCCAACTCTCTCTCCCATAGTCAATCATGACCCTGTTGTCCATGTCCATAGGTCATTTATACCTGATCCTTGACTAGAGCCATCCATGTCTTTCTTATCTACCTCTCCCCTCCCCTTTGGTCACTGTCAGTCTGTACCAATCTCTATTATTTTTTCAATAATGACTGTGTGGCATGTAAAAACCCTTTATCATCACAGTCAGAGTTCAGTAACATATGGTAATTGTGTAACATACTAGATATACATATGGTAACTGAAAACATACTAGATAATGAGAGGGTGAAAAATCCATTACAAATAATTTTTATGATTCAAAGCTAATGTGATTTGTAGCCTTAAAAACAAAGCTGTTTAAAAGAGGAATCGTGCCAAGAGTATGGGGAGAAATAGGATAAGAATAAGTAAAAAAGTTCCATAGAAGCATAAGTTTATCTTTTGAAGATTAATTTATTCCTTGTATTTTATTACACTTCACTATATCTTTGAATGTTTATTTTTACCACATAATTTTTCAGTATTATGAGCAAAAGTATTCAGGTCATTTACTAGGTCTTTCTAAGGATGAGTGTGTACTTCTATTGTCTTTTAAGATCCTTCTACACATGACTCATGCTTGTACGTATGTATAATGTATTTAATACTGTGGAGACACAGAAAACATAACTTTCTTCCCACCTTCTATATTCTTCTAACTGGCCCAATGATTAAATTAATATAAGACATATTAACAGGCGAAAGTATCCAAAGTTTACTGATGTGCATTTGTGGGTGTCATAATGAGACCCTAAGAGGCATTGGGCAGTAGAGGTTTATATGCCATTCTGGAGCTACAGGGAACAAAGTGATTGTGGTTTGGGACTTCAAAGGGTAAGAAGGCAATTTGCATGCAGATAGGAAAACAAATGTTTGGTAAATAAACGTTTGCTGGGCCATCTTTAACAATGGGACACACAAAGAACTTCAAAAAATGGGCCTTGTTCGGTTCCTCACATACTAGTTTATACTAAACTACTGTTATCTTTGATAATATCTCCCTTCTTGGAGCAAGTCCTCTATCTAAAGTCCTTTAGGCAGTTAGGAGGAGGGTCAAAGTTTCTTTCTGAGCCTTTTGTTTCTTAAAATTGGCTTAAAAATCAGTATCCCAAAAGGCATTTATGAGGTTGACAGACTCTACTTCCCATCTATATTGTGAGGCCTGAAAGTACACTGAAATGTTCATTCCAGTTACTCTTATTCTGGACACCATATGCTGAGAGACTGCGATTTCGATGAGAAAAAAGCAGATATAGAGCTCCAATTAAAACTGGGCAGTGCTTGGTAGAATTTTTCGAAGTATACTTTAGAGATTTAGAGATTCAGAGATTTACTTTTAGAAAATGAAACACTAAGAAAGAACAATGTTTCAGCCTACATTGAATTGTCAGTCTATTAGAGAACTCACAGCTACATCCTGATGGAATAATTGACACTGCACTTCCCCTTTCAATGTAACAACTACAAACTGGAGAACATATACTATCTTGATACACTGGGCAAAAAAGCAAGACTATTTCTGACAGAAGAGAAATCAATTAGGTGAGCCCAAAACTCATCTAGACTTTCAAGAGATACCTTTTGGATTGAAGATACTTTCTAGAATGGAATCTAAACAGAGCATGAAAGTCTCACAATGGGCAGACCCAAGATGGTGCAGGAGTAAGTGGAAGCTACACTAACCTCCTCCCAGGACCAAACTGGACTTACAATTAAACTGTAGAGAAATCATCCTGAATAACCAACTGAACATTAGTTGGAGAGAAGTCTTCTAACCAAGGACAGACAGAAGAAACCACTTCACCACAATGTAACTGCCATGTAGTCTGGACCCCAGCAGAGGGAGGTCAGAGTGGACTAGAGACACTCAAGGAGAGTCTATGCCTGGTGGCTCTGGGGAGACAACTGATGGAACCGCCACCAGGGTACCTGTGCTCCGTCATCCCCCATACTGCAGGGGCCATCTTTCTCAGGCATAAAACTCCCCCCCAAGTGGCATCAGCCTGAAGGGAAGCAATAGCCCCAACCTCAGGAATTACTCTGCCCCACCCTGTGGAGTTTAAGCCAAGGTGCTGAATATAGCTGGAGGATGTTATATCAGGGATAAGTTTAACAACTAAGGTGATTCTCTGGGAGGTCTGAGACCCTAGCTGACTCTCCCCTGGGCCTTGTGCTGGTAAAAGCTGGCCTTTGTGCATAGCCTGGTTCTTGCTGCACATAAGCTGGTCCAGCAGAAGGAGCCACATGCTGTGAATCGCTGATAGCTCCAAACAGGTTGCTCAAGGCAAGTCACAAGCAGCACCTGAGAAAGGCCTATCCCAGAGTCTTTGCAGATCTACCTAACACATGGAAACAAATACTAAGAAGCAGACAAAATGGGAACATGATGAAACAGACCCCAATGAAAGAACAAGAGAATTGTCCAGAATAAGAACTAGATGAAAGATAGACAAGCAGTTTATCAAATAGAGAATTTAGAGTAATGATAATTAAGATACTCAACGGCATGAAAAAAGACATAGAAACCACAAAAAGGAACCAGTCAAAAATAAAGAATACAATTTCTGAAATAAATAATATACTGGAAGAAATAAAGAGCAGGTTAGATTAAGCAGAGGATTGAATCAGTGATTTGAAAGACAAGGTAGAAAAAAAAAACACCCAGAAAAGAAACAAGAAAAAAAAATTTTTTAAATGAGGAGAGTTTAAGAAACATTTTGGACAATATGAAGCATAACAACATCTTCATCATAGGAACACCAGAAGGAGAAGAAAGTGAGCAAGGGATCTTATTTGAAACTATTTGAAGAAATAATGACCCCAAATTTCCCTAACCTGGTAAAGGAAAAAAAAAAAAAAAAAAAAAAAAAAAACAGTCAATCCACAAAGCTCAGAGAGTACCAAACAAGTTGGACCCAAAGAGACCTACACCAATACAAATCAAAGTTCAAAGGGCAAGGCTTACAGACAAGGAAAAAATCCTAAAATCTACAGTAAAAAAAGCAGGTAGTAATACACAAGGGAGCACCAATTAAACTGTCATCTGACTTCTCAACAGAAATATTTCATACAAGAAGGGAGTGGCATGAAATATTCAAGATGATGAAAAGCAAGACCCTACAACCAAGGCTACTTTACAGAGTGGCTATCATTTAAAATCAAAAGAGAAATAAGAAGCTTCCTAGACAAGAACAAGTGAAAGAAGTTTGTTAACACTAAACCAGTACTGCAACAAATGTTAAAGAACTTGTTTTATGAAGAGGAAGAAAAGAGAAAGAAAAAAAGCAGAGGAAAATTGTTTAACAATAAACAGCACTAAATATGTATCTATAAAAAATTACCCTTAAATGTAAATGGTGTAAATGCTCCATCCAAAAGACGTAGGGTAGCTGAATAGATTAAAAAAAAAAAAACAAGGCCCATATATATTCTGCCTCCAAGAGACTCACCTTGATCTAAAGATACACAGTGACTGAAAGTAAAGGGATAGAAAAAGATATTTCATGCAAAAGGAAAGGAAAAAAAGCTGGGGTAAAAATCTTCTATATAACAACACAGACTTTAAAACCAAGGCTACAGTTAAGAGACAAAGAAGGACACTAAATAATTATACGGGGAACAGTCCAACAAGAGGATATAACCCTACTAAACCTTTAGGGACCCAACACAGGAGCACTTAATATGTGAAGCAAATCTTTTTTTTTTTTTTTAATGCATTTTTTTAATTTTTTTTCATTTTTTTTCCCCTTCTTTTAGATTTTTTATTTTATTATTTATCTTCAGAGGGGAAGGGAAGGAGAGAGGGAGAGAAACATCAATGTGCGGTTGCCTCTTGTATGTCCCCTGCCGGGAACTGGCCTGGCAACCCAGGCATGTGCCCTGACTGGGAATCGAACCACGACCCTTCAGTTCGCAGGCCCGCGCTCAATCCACTGAGCTACACCAGCCAGGGCCAAATCTTGATGGACATATATGTCCATCAAGGAGAGATTGACAGAAATGCACTCATAAGTGAGGATTTAAACATTACATTGATTTTAATGGATAGATCTTCCAGACAAAAAATCAATAAGGAGACAACAGGCTTAAACAACACATTAGTCAAATGGAT
The DNA here is from genome assembly GCA_039655065.1 of Glossophaga mutica. Lineage (NCBI taxonomy): Eukaryota > Metazoa > Chordata > Mammalia > Chiroptera > Phyllostomidae > Glossophaga > Glossophaga mutica. The sequence goes on from CM077304.1 coordinate 133,556,189, forward strand.
TTATGTGATATCTTCAGAGCAGTTCATCCCAAAGCAGCTGAATATACATACTTTTCAAGTGCACATGGAACATTTTCCAGGATAGAATACAAGTTAGGACACAAAATAAGTCTCAATGAATTTAAGAATATTGAAATTATATCAAGTATCTTCTCTGACAACAATGTTATGAAACTAGAAATCCATCAAAAGAAGAACACTGAAAAACATGCAAAGGCATAGAAGCTAAATAACATGTCATTAAACAATGTGGGGTCAACAATAAGATCAATAAAGAAAGAAAGTTACCTTGAAACAAATGAAAATGAAGACATAGCAATATAAAATCTGTGGGACACAGAAAAGCAATTCTAAGAAGGTAATTCATAGCATTACAGGTTTATGTCAAAAAACAAGAAAATGCTCAAATAAACAATCTAACTTTACACTTAAGAGAACTTGAAAAAGAGCAATAAACAAAGCCCAAAGTGAGTAGAAGAAAAGAAATAGTAAAGATCAGAGCAGAAATAAACAAAATAAAATCTAAAAAATGATACAAGAGATCAATGAATCTAAGAGCTCATTTTTAGAAAGATAAACCAAACCTTTAACCAGACTCATCAAGAAAAAAAAGAGAGAGCATCCAATTAAATAAAATAAAAATGAAAGAGGAAAAAAAAACAACCAACACCAAAGAAATATAAAGGATTGTAAGAAAATATTATGAACAACTACATGCCAACAAACTGGACAACTTAGACAAAATGGATAAAATTTAGAAACATACAGTCTTCCAAAACTAAATCAGAAATATTTAGAGAATCTGAAAAGACATATTACAAGTAGTGAAATTGAAGCACTAATCAAAAAAACTCCCAAACAAAAGTCCCAGAGCACATAACTTCAAAGGTGAATTTTACCAAACATTCCAAGAATTAATACCTCTCCATCTCAAATTATTTTAAAAAATTCACAAGGAGTGAAGGTTCTTAAAATCATTTCATGAGTCCAACATTATCCTAATTTCAAACCAAATAAAGACAGTACAAAAAAGAAAATTACAGGCCAATATCCCTGATGAACATAGATACTAAAATCCTCAAGAAAATATTAGCAAATTGAAGACAACAGTGCCTCAAAAAGATCATACACCATGATGAAGTGGGATTTATTTTGGGAATGCAAGGTTGCTCCAACATTCACAAATCAATAAATGTGATTCAGCACATTAAAAAAATGAATGATAAAAACAACATGATCATATCAATAGATACAGAAAAAGCATTTGATAAAATCCCGTACCCGTTTATGATAAAAACTCTCAGCAAAGTGGGAACAGAGCAAACATACTAAAACAGAATAAAAGCCATACATGACAAACCCACTGTCAGCATCATACTCAATGGGCAGAAACTCAGAGCATTCTTCTTAAGATCGGGAACAAGACGGATATTTGCTTTCACCTCTCATATTCAACATTGTACTGGAAGTCCTAGCTACAGCAACCAGAGAAAAAGAAATAAAAGGCATCCAAAGTGGAAAAGAAGAAGCAAGCCCTAGCTGGTATGGCTCAGTGGATTGAGTGTGGACCTGTGAACCAAAAGATCGTGGTTCAATACCCAGTCAGGGCACATGCCTGGGTTGCAGGCCAGTTCCCAGCAGGGGACACATGAGAGGCAACCATACATTGATATTTCTCTTCCTCTCTCCTTCCTTTCCCCTCTAAAGATAAATAAACAAAATCTTTTAAAAAAAATTTTAAAAGAAGAAGCAAAACTGTCATTATTTTCAGATGACATGATACTATACTTAGAGAACCCTAAAGATTCCACCCAGAAACTACTAGAACTGATAAATGAATTCAGCAAAGTAGCAGGATACAAAATTAATATCCAGAAATCAGTTGCATATTTACATGCCAATAATGAACTAACAGAAAGGGAAATTAAGAAAACAATCCCTTCACAATTGTTGCAAAAAGAATAAAATACCTCAGAAAAACCTAACCAAGGATGTAAAAGACCTGTATTAGGAAAGTTATAAAACACTGAAGAAAGAAATTGAAATAAGTGGAAGCACATACCAAGTTCATAGATAGGAAAAATTAACATCATTAAAAGGTCCACACTGCCCAAAGCAGCCTGTAGATTCAATGCAATTCTTTTTAAGATTCCAATGATGTATGTCATGGAACTAGAACAAATATTTCAGTAATTTATATGGAGCCACAAAGGCCCCACATAGCAACACTGATCCTGAAAAAGAAGAACAAAGTTGGAGGAATCACACTATCTAATATCAAACTATTCTACAAGGCTGTAGTAATCAAACAGCATGGTACTGGCATAAAAACAGACATATAGATCAATGGAACAGAATAGAGAGCCCAGAAATAAACCCACAGCTTTATAGTCAACTAACAATCGACAGAGGAAGCAAGCCCATACAAAGGGATAAAGATAGTTTATTCAATAAATGGTGCTGGGAAAATTGGTGTTGGGCAGAGACATGCAGAAAAATGAACTGGTCCACCTTCTTATACCACACACAAGAATAAATTCAAAATGAATCAAAGACTTAAATGTTAGACTTGAAACCATTATAATCATAGAACATTTACGCAATAAAATCTTGGACATTATTCACAGCAATATTTTAATGAATTTATCTCCCCAGGCAAAGGAAACAAACAAAAAAATAAACAATGGGAATACATCAAACTGAAAAGTTTTCTCCCAGCAAAGAAAACATCAAATAAAAAGACAACCCTCAGAATGGGAAAATATATTCACAATACATTTGATGAGGGATTAATATGCAAAATTTATAAAGAACTTACAAAACTCAACACCAAAAAAACCCAAATAACCCAATTTAAAAAAATGGGCAAACGACTTGAATGGACACTTCTCCAAAGAGGCCAGACAGATGGCCAATAGACATATGAAAAGATGCTCAACATCTCTAATCATCAGAGAAATGCAAATCAGAACCACAATAAGATGTCAGCTCACACCTGTCAGAATAACTATCGTCAATAAATCAACAAACTACGAGTGCTGGTGAGGAAGTGGAGAAAGGGGAACCCTTTTGCACTGTTGTTGCAAATGCAGACTGGAGCAGCCACTGTGGAAAGCAGTGTGGAGATACCTCAAAAAATTAAAAATGGATTTGCCTTTTAACCCAGTGATCCCACTTCTGGGAATATATCCGAAGGAACCCAAAACACAAATTCAAAAGAACATAAACACCCCAATGTTCATTGCAGCATTATTTACAATTACCCAAGATATGGGAGCAGCCCAACCATCCATTAATAGATAAGTGGATAAAACAACTATGGGAGATTTACACAATGGAATACTACTTCACCACAAAAAGAAAGTTTTGCCTTTTGTGACAGTATGGATGGACCTGGAGAACATTGTGCTAAGTGAAATAAGCCAGTCAGAGAAAGACTTAAATACCATATGATTTCACTCATATGTGTAATCTAATGAACAAACTGAACTAACAAGGAAAATAGAGACAGACTCATAGAGAACAGATGACAGCTAAGGGGGTGGAAGGTTAGGGAATGTAGGGATTGAGCAAAAAGGAAAAGGACTCATGGACATGGACAATAGTGTGCCGGTTGCTGAGTGTGGGGGATTATAAGGGGACTAAATGGTAATGGGGAAAAAAATGTTTAAAAAGTCTCACAATGAATACACTAGTGTTCAGAAGTCTTGGAGTCACCTAGTCAGAACAGTCAGAAATTAAAACAAACAAAACAAAAACCGGTAAAATAGGGAGAATCTGTAGTTCAGGAAGGCTGAAGCAGCAGGAATTTATAGAGCAGAGAACCACAGGGTAGAGAATATCATAGAGAAAAAGCTCCAGAATTCTGCAAGGGAGTCCCATTGATGTTGTATTGAATGTGCAAAGATTTTTCAGCAAACACACAAAAAAGCAACAAATACTTCTTAAAAATTGAATTTAACAAAGTAAAAAAATTTGCTCTTCTAAAAACATCTTCAAGATTGTGCTTTAATTCAAGGTTTCTGTTTATATTTTGCTTGCTTGTTTGTTTTGTCAAGGCGTGGATAGATGGGGCAGAGGGACGAAGTGGGGTGAAAATGGAAACAACTATACTTGAATAACAATAAAAAATAAAATAAAATAAAAATAAATACATCTCTGAGAAAATTAAAAGACAAGGGATGAAGTGGGAGAAAATACTTGCAATACAGATATTGATGAAGGAATTGTATTCTACCTATAAGAAGAAATCTTACAACTCAATAAGAAAAAAATCAACAGCATAATAACAAATGAATAAAATATTTAAATGGACATATCACAAAAATGAAGATTAGCTAATAAACACATAAAAATGATTTACTCATCAAAGAAATGCAAATTAAGACCACAATGAGCTATCACTACTGCACACCGAATAGAGTGGTGAAAATTAAGAAGACTGACAATATCAGTTCTTGATGAGAATGTGGAATATCTAGGACTATCAAACTTGCTGGTAGAAATATTAAGTGGCATGGCCAATTTGAAAAAGTGGTGAGCAGTTTATTTTGAAGTTAAATATGTACTAATCATAGGACTCAGCAATTCTACCACAACTATTTGTTCAAGACAAAAAAAAATCATGTGTCCAGTTTACAAAATGACTTGCATGTGAATGTTCATAGAAGCTTTATTCCCAAACTGAAAACAACCTAAAGGTCTACCAATCAGTAAATGGATAAATACATTTTGGTGCATAAATGGGAAAATTTACACCAGGAAAAACAAAGAAACTACTGATACACTGAAATGTAGAGATAAATATCAAAAACTTTATAATAACCAAAATAATCCAGAAACAAAAGAGTATGTATAGTAGGGTTCCATTTACATGAAATTCTGCAATAGGCAAAACTGCACTGTAATGATTCAGAACCACAGAAGCTGCCTGGGACCATGTGATGTGAGTGGAGAGGCTGACTGTGAAACCCTGGGTAGAAACATTTTAAAGTAAAAGAAATGCCCTACATTTTTATTGGTACAGTGGACATACATATATACGTGTCAAAACTAAGAATAATACTCAAAATAATTCATTTTATTATAGGTAAATTATATATTTTAAAATTTTATGTTTTTTATTGTTGTGCAATTACGGTTGCCCGCATTTTTCCCCATTACTCTCCCCTGCCCTACTTACCTCCACCTCCCACATCCAATTCCACCCCCGCTCCCCATTGCCTTTGTCCATGGGTCCTTTAAACATGTTCCTTGACTTGACCCTTCTCCTTATTTGCCCCATTATTCCCTACCCCTCTCCCTTTTGTTTTCTGTTGGTTTGTTCTTTATTTCAATGTCTCTGGGTATATTTTATTTGCTTGTTTGTTTTGTTGATTAGGTTCCACTTATCGGTGAGATTATATGGTATTTATCTTTCAACATCTGTAGGTAAATTGTATTTTTACAATTCTAAATCTAAATATATAGTTAGGTCAATAACAGTAGTTACTAATTTTAGCTACTAAAATAGGAATCTACAAATCCATACTGGCATTAATTAATTACTGAGATTAGAAAAATGTCACTTATAGTAGAATCTCCATGCCTAACTATAGAAGGAATAATTTATTCAGAAAATCATTATTAGGACACCTTTCTTAATATAATTAATTCAACCAAGAAACATCAATAGACATTTTGATTAGTGAGTAAATGTATGCTGAATAATGTGATATTTATGTGGTTTCAAATATTTCCCAATAAAATACTTATGAATATATAGGAAAGAAAGGGCAAATCACAGTGAAGAAACATGACAAGCACCACTCAGGAGATGAAGGTTAACAAGTTGGGTATTACCCGAAAAGATACAAAAAAAACAAAGCATGATTTCTGGGACATTCTTGGAAGAAGTGCATTCCCTTAATCTAATCAAGAAGAAACATAAAACAAACTCCAATTAAGGAACATTCTATAAAATTACTGGAGGTATCTAAAGAAACATAACAAATAAATGCAATATATGATCATATATATTGAAAAACTGGAAAAACTAGAAAAACTTGAGTGGGGCCTGCTTATTAGATGACTGCATGTGTGTATCACTGTTAATTTCCTGATTCTAAAGGCTATAGTCTGATTATACAAAAGAATATCTAGTTTGTAGAAAATATATTATAGAAGATTTTTAAATGCTGGGGTACCTTGTCATTAACTGACTCTCAGGTGATTTAAGTATTAAAAAAAACAACAACTCTAAGTAAGAATTTTGGTTATTTTTTTTTACTAACTTGGCAAAACATTCACTAAAGCTATAAAATTTAAAAAATAAAACTAATATTTCTCCCTCAGAAAATTCATATTTTTATTTTTCACTCGACACAGCATAGAGTTCTCCTTACAAAAAGTCACATGAAAGGTAACCTTTTTATGTCAATGTAAAACTAATAGTAATTATCAACCATGATTGGAAAGATACTATATCTACTATAGAGAAATATTTATTGAAATATTATCTACCACAATGTACAAAACCTTCATAATCAAAACCAGCTCTTGTGAATCATTATTTTCTTAGATTCTAGGCATTTTTTTTAATTTAGCCTCTTCCACAAAAGAATTAAACATTTTTACCCACTTTTCTGGGCCACTTAACACAGTTTAAATAGTAGAGTGTGCAAACCAGAGAACTATTATTATCTTGTGAGATTACATGCTTATCTTGAACCACTCCTGAATCTCTCTGATTTTATTTTGAGATTCTACAATTTAGTTTGTACTATTGTATTAACACTTCCTGTTTTCCAGAAACTTGATCTGATTCATGTCCAGTCATTCATTACATTTTAATACATTTCCAAACTTTCATTGCAATTATTTGTGTGGTGTTTCAGTGTAAATTAGTTGAAACTAATTAAAGTCATTTAGCAGATTTGTGATCATGATTTTTTCAAAACAAAGTAAAATACAGCTATGGCTAATCTTCGTCAGTAAATAGCAGTCCATTCAGGACAGTTATTAAAATATTGAAATATTTCCATTTCTCTTGGTCCTTAGCTGGTGCTTTGAATGTTTCAAATGTCTCACTATGATCTTTGTCACCCCATGCCACCCCAGGAACTACAGAGATAAAGCTGGCGACACCAGAGGGGATCAAGATTCAGCTTCAGCACCACAGTCAGTGTCTCTAAAGATTGCTCCGTGTAACAATACTGTATTGTACATTTCAAATCTCCTAAAGAGTAAATCTCAAAAGTTCTCATCACAAAAAAATAAATGCAACTGTAAGGTGATGGATATTAACTACACTTATTGTGGTAATCTATAAGTTCAAATCATTATTCTGTACACTAAACGATGCAATATGTCAATTATACTTTTTTTATTTTTATTTTGAACAGTATAATTGGGAATACGCACTTTTGTACATAAAACAATGTGTATAACTTTTTCAAATTTGTTTAAAGTGGGCGTTTGCTTTCAACTTTATTTGTGTTACTAATTGCTTGCACTAATTTTAAAATGTAATTATTTACCTTAAAGTTAAATACCTTATAAGGTAAACATAAAATAGTATTGGATATTTTAAAATTCCTATAGTATACTAGTTTATTATGTTACACAAAAATCACTTCTGTATAAATTTTATTTTTAGTGAGGACCAGAAATTATTCAATATATTTTACATTCTGTTTTGTCCCATTAATTAATGTGGATAAAATATTGATTGAATTTTTTCAAATTCCCAAATTATGATGCTGCTGCTGATCCAGAGACCATATCTTGAGTGTCATTGGTCTAGACCAAATGTTTATTTTTATTTATGTTTAATTTGATAAAATATGCTCAACAAAATTTATTACCTTGATCATTTTTAAGTGTACAGTTAAATAGTGTTAAGTACATTCACATTATTATGCAAACAATCTCCAGAAGAGCTCTTTTCATCCGGTAAAACTGAAACTCTATAATTAAATAACAGCTCTTCGTTCCCTCATACCACTACTCCATCTCCATCCATTTTACTTTCTCTCTCTATGAATCTGACTACTTTATATACTTAATATAAGTGGAGTCATACAGTAAAAATGTTGAAATGCTTTATATTATTTTAAAATTGTCTTTTTATGGCTGGTTTACTTCACTTAGCAAAATGTCTTAAAGGTTCATCCATGTTATAGTATATGTCAGAACTTTTTTCCTTTTTAAAACTAAGTAATATTCCAAAAATAGGACTTCCAGCCAAGATGGAGGTATAGGTGAACACACTATACCTCCTCTCACAACCAAAATTAAGGACAACAAAGATTTAGAAACAAGAAAACACCAGAACTGATAGAAATTGAACTGTACCGAAGTCCAACAACCATTCATCCATATCGGTAAGAGGGGCGGAGTTGTGGCAGGAAAAAGTGGAGGTGCGGACCCGGGCTCGCAGTCAGCAGCAACTGGCAGTTCTCAGGTGTGCAGGCAGCAGCAAGCAGACCTCGGGCAAGGGGTGGCAACTGTGCAGACCCAGTGAGACCACACAAGGCGGCTGGCTGACCAGGTGGTCCCACATTCACTCACAGATAATCCAGGCAACGGGGAAGTGGAGGAAGGAACTAGAATCCAAGAGAGAGAGGAGCAAGCATCATTTTTCCCTCTTGGACTCCAACCCCACATACAGTGTCACTACCTAGCGACTGGGCTGCCCTGCCCTGGGGAACACCTAAGGCTCCACCCCTCACTGTGTAACATACACGACCAGACCCCCCCCCTTTTTTTTAGGCTCAAATGGGAGAACAAATCAAATCTCCAGAGCCAATTCCTCTAAGTGACGAAGAGATAGCCAACCTATCAGATGCACAGTTCAAAGCACTGGTGATCAGGATGCTCACAGAATTGGTTGAATTTGCTCACAAATTAGATAAAAAAAAAAGCAGGCTATGATACGTGAAATGAAGGAAGATGCATGGGGAACCAATAGAGATGGGAGGAAAACTGGGACTCAAATCAATGGAGTGGACCAGAAGGAAAAAACAAACCACCAAACAAAAAACAAGGAAGAAATAAGAATTCAAAAAAAAATGAGGAGAGGCTTAGGAACCTCTGGGATATCTTTAAATATCCTAACACCCGAATTATAGGGGTACCAGAAGGGGAAGAAGAGCAACAAGTGGAAAACTTGTTTGAACAAATAATAAAGGAAAACTTTGCCAATCTGGCAAAGGAAATAGACTTCCAGGAAGTCCAGGAAGCTCAGAGAGTCCCAAAGAAGTTGGACCCAAGGAGGAACATGCCAAGGCACATCATAATTACATTAGCCAAGATTAAAATGAAGGAGAGAATTCTAGAAGCAGCAAGGGATAAGGAGACAGTCACCTACAAAGGAGTTCCCATCAGACTGTCAGCTGATTTCTCAAAAGAGACCTTCCAGACAAGAAGGGGCTGGAAAGAAGTATTGGAAGTCTTGAAAGGCAAGGACCTACATCCAAAATTGCTCTATCCAGCAAAGCTTTCATTTAGAATGGAAGGGAAGATAAAGTGCTTCTCAGATAAGGTCAAATTCAAGGAGTTCATCATCACCAAGTCCTTATTATATGAAATGTTAAAGGGACTTACCTAAGAAAAAGAAGATCAAAAAATATGACAGTGAAAAGACATCAAACTCACAGCTATTAACAAACACACCTAAAACAAAAGCAAACAACTAGAACAGGAACAGAACCACAGAAATGGAGATCACATAGAGAGTTAGCAACAGGGGAGCGGGAGGAGGAGAGAGGGGGAAAAGGTACAGAGAATAAGTAGCATAGACAGTGGGTAGAAAATAGACCGGAGGAGGGCAAGAATGCTGTGGGAAATGTAGAAGCTAAAGAACTTACGACACATGAACATGAACTAAAGGGGGGAATGTGGGTGGGAGAGGGTGTGCAGGGTGGAGGGAAACGATGGGGCAGAAATGGACAACTGTAATAGCATCGCCAATAAAATATATTAAAAAATAAAACTAAGTAATATTCCATTGTATGTCTATACCACATTCTGTTTATTCATTCTTCTATTGATTGACACATGGGTTGCTTCAATTTTTTAGTTATTGTTAGTAATGCTTCTATATACATGGTGGATAAATGATCTTTGAGGTCACGCTTTTAATTATTTTGGATGTATATACTCAGTGGAATTACTGGGCCATATGGTAATACTATTTTTCACTTTTTGAGAAACCACTATAACTGTTATCCATAATGATTGCACCATTTTACATTTCTACCAACAGTAACACAACCTCAGTTCCAATTTTTCTACATCTTCTCCAACACTTGTTCTTTTACATTGGAAATATTTTTAATATAGTCATCCTAATGGGGTGTGAAGTGACATGAAATACTCTTTATGAAATGAAAGAATATTAAAGTTAAGTAACTTATAAAAATGGCCCAAAATTGGCATCCAGTGTCCTTGGTCCTTTCTTTTTTCTGATATAAATATTCAGAGATAAAATTTTATTTTAGGGAGGAAGTTATTTTAGCATATTACACATGATTTCTCATACAATGTTTATGTTAGCACAAAAAGTCAGTATTGACTAAAAAAGTACTTTTACAATACTAACATTTGTGTAGTTATTTTATTGATGTCCCCCTGCTCCTTTAGGCTGTAAGTACCACCAGGAAAAGAACTATATCCGACTTTCCACTTTCGTTCTTCTAATGCTCATGCCAACTGTGTCTCAGTTAGTATAATACTTAGAACAAACAAATGAAGTAGAAATGCCAGAGCATTGCTTTAATGAGGGAAGAGAGCAAGGTGCATGTATGGGCAAAATCAGGGCTTTGGCGTTTGGGGTGGTTAGGCAGGGCTGGAGTGCCAATGTTGATGGATCTAGGGGGTAGTCACTGGTGTTGCAACTGCAGTTTTGGGTGGAGGACTGAAGCTCAGGGTGGTGTTAGAATCACTATTTTACCTATCAGATAATTATGTCAATGTTTAAGATGAATAGTTTCATTTGAGACAATTTCCAAAGAATCAGGAGGTTTACCATCTTTACAGTGATTTCTTTTTTCTTTATTTTTATTGTTGACACTCTTGCAGATGTCCCCATCCCTGTTTTATTCCACTCCTCCCATTTCCTTTTTTTAGAAAAAATTAAAGAAGCTCTTTATGTAGCCACACAGAATGATCTCCAAGATATACTAAGTAGGAAAAACAAAACACAAAACTGGGTATATAATATTCTACTATTTATATAAAATTATGGTGAATACACAAAAACATATTTGCTTGTTGTATTAATTATCAATTGTTGTAGACCAAATTACCCCAACACTTAATGACTTAAAACATTTATTATCAGTTTCCATGGGTCAAGTATTGGGCACAGCTTAGCTGGTTGCCTGAGCTTCCTCAGGAGGTTGTAGTCAAGCTGTTAGCTGGGGCTGTGGTCTCACCCAAAGTCTCATCTGGGGGAGAGAGGATCTGCTTCCAAGCTCACTCAGGTAGCTGCCGGCAGGAATCAGTGTCTCACATGAACTCTCCACAAGTTTGCCCCCAGCATCACAGTTGACTTCCCCCAGGTTGGATAATCCCAGAGAGTGAGCAAAGTAGTGATAGTATCCAAGATAGAAGATGTAGTTTTTTTCACAGACTGGTCTCAGAGTGATTTTGCACCACTTCTGCAGTATTCTATTCCCTAAGGAAATCCGTTAGTCCAGCTCATACTGAAGGAGAGGAGATGAACACATACATGGTGCAAGGTGGATGGGGATCATTTCAGGCTATCTTAGAGATTACCCAGCACTGCACTTATACAGGCAAATAGTATTTTTGGAAGGATACACTAGAAACATTAAACATTGTTGTCTCCAGGAAAGAGAAGTGAATAACTGGGGGAGAACTTATCAATGAATATGCTCTTACACCCTTTGAATGTTGTGTAAAGCAACAAGCACAATGCCTGGCACACAGCGAATTATGCTTATACTGTCCCCTGTGCATGGAATGCCCTGCATTCTTCTCCTAATACCAAGAAAAATTAGCCCCAGGCCTAACTGAGATGTCACTATGAAGCGTTCTCCCCAGCAGGTATTTATCATCTCTCTTCTTCCACAGCATTCTATTTTCCCCTTAGATGCACCATTTTAACTACTGTATTACAATTTAAATCTCTTCAGTTTAGTCTGGCCCATGGATCATCAGCATCAACATTACCTGGAACCTTGTTAGAAATACAGAATCTAGAACTCCATCCCAGGACTACAGAATCAGAATCCAAATTTTGACACAATATCAGGGTTTACATGTGCGTTAAAGTTTAAAAAATACTGGTTTAGCACTTCTAGCCAAGATGGAGGCATAGGTAGATATGCTTCACTTCATTACACAACCAAAAGAAGGATAAAAACCAATTTAAAAACAAAAAAAAATAACCATAACTCCCAGAAAATCAAGCTGTATAGAAGTCAGACAACCAAGTTAAAGAAGAAATGTTCATCCAGACTGGTAGGAGGGGCAGAGATGGACAGAAGGGTAGAGGGGGAATGTAGCCCAGTGGAGGCTGGTGGACTGGGTGGGTGAGGCAGCTGCTGGTGACCAGGTTGTCCCACATTTGCATGTGAATAAACCTGGAGGAACAACTGGGGAGCGAGACAAAGCATGCAACCCAGGGTTCCAGCACCACTAAATAAAGCCTCAAAACCTCTGGCTGTAAAAAATCTGTGGGATTTGCAGTAGTGGGAAAAACTGGCAGTCTCACAGGAGGGTCCATTGGAGGGGCCTACAGGGTCCAAGAACATACACAAACATACCTACCTGGGAATCAGCACGAGGACACCACTGAAAGGGCACAATTCACTTCTCGGTAATGGGGAAAGTGACTAAAAGCCAGGCAAGAGCCAAGCAAGCACCATTGTTCTATCTCTGACCCTTCCCACACAGACAGCACCAAATGCAGAGAAGTGAGGTGCCCTGTCCTTGTGAATACTTAAGGCTCCACCTCTTACAACTTAACAGGTGTGCTGAGGCAGAGATATGGCTCAAATGAAAGAACAGCTAAAAACACCAGAAAAAGAACTAACCCATGAAGAGATAGCCAACTGATCAGATGCAGAGTTCAAAACACTGGTAATCAGAATGCTCAGAGAAATGATTGAGTATGGCCACAAAATAAAGGAAGAAGTGAAGCCTATGCAAAGTGAAATAAGGAAAAAATACACAGGGAACCAACAGTGAAGGGAAGAAAACCAGGACTCAAATCAATGATTTGGAACAAAAGGAAAAAATAAACATTCAACCAGAACAGAATGAAGAAACAAGAATTCAGAAAAATAAGATTAGGAACCTCCAGGACAACTCTAAACATTCCAACAACTGAATCATAGTGGTGCCAGAAGGAGAAGAACAAGATCAAGAAACTGAAAATTTATTTGAAAAAATAATGAGAACTTCCCCAACCTGGAAAAGGAAATAGACTTCTAGGAGGTCCAGGAAGCTCAGAATCCCAAAGAATTTGGACCCAAGGAAGCAAACAACAAGGTGCATCATAATTACATTAGCCAAGATTAAAGATAAGGAGAGAATCTTAAATGCAGAAAGAGAAAAGGAGACAGTTAGCTACAAAGGAGTTCCATACAACTGTCAGCTGGTTTCTCAAAAGAAATCTTTCCGGCAAGAAGGGGCTGGAAAGAAATATTCAAAGTCATGAGAAGCAAAGACCTACATCCAAGATTACTCTATCCAGCAAAGCTGTTATATAAAATGGAAGGGCAGATAATGTGCTTCCCAGACAACATAAAGTTAAAGGAGTTCATCATTACCAAGCCCTTATTATATGAAATGTTAAAGAGACTTATCTAAGAAAAAGAAGATGGGGTGGGAGTAAAAGACAGAAAACTGTACAAGATCAACAATTAAAATAAAAATTAAAAAAGAAAACAAAAAAAAGAAAAAGAAGATGATCAAAAGCATGAACAGTAAAATGACAACAAATTCATGACTATCAAAAACTAAACCTGAAACAACAAAAGCAAAGTAAATAAGCAACTAGAACAGGAACAAAATCACAGAAATGGAAATCACATGGAGGGTTATCAGTGGGGAGGGTGAAGGGGAGAATGGAGGGGGAAAGTACGGGGAATAAGAAGCATAATTGGTAGGTAGAAAATAGGGAGGACTGGAGGGCAAAGATGGTGGTGAGGTAGGTGGGAGCTAAGTCCACTTCCCCCTGCACACAGGTGAAACACCTAGCTGATCTTCTGAGGAATAGAACAAACAGCCAACAGTATCCCAGGCATATATGAAGATTGGAGATCAAAAATTGCAGAGGACATTGAAAAATCAGATGGTAAGGAGAGTGCTTCAGGACAATAAGGTCCCTGGAACCAAGCAGGGACCAGGGTGGCTGTAGCCTCAGACCCAGCACCCACTGGATCTGCCACAGGATTCTTGGGAGAGAGCCAGGTCAATGGCTCCCTCCCCTGCCAAACAAGGTTTGAGCAGCACCAGGAGGAACCTGGATGCTTGAAGCCATGGAGGGGAATAAGGATGAAGTTGCAAACACACAGGGGAGGTGTGCATCCACGGAGACTGTGCACACAGGCTGGGAAGAGTTGGGCCGTGACAGGCCCTGTCTCAGTCAGTCTCTGGTATGGTTGGAGAGTTGGGCTGTGTGAGAGGCCAGTTGCTTATTTGGAGCGGCAGGCTTGAATAGGAGGAATTTTTCAAAAAGAAAAAGAGAAAAAAATACGCACTTAGTGGCTGTTTGGGGAATTCTCCACAGCAGCCACCCCGCCTCCTGCACCCCTACCCCTGCCTGGCTGCTCACTCACACCAGAAGGCCCTGGGATGGCGAGCTCCTGACCACACACCCCGGCAGCTGCCCATCCAGCCCCAGCAGTGGAGGCCAAGTGCTCAGACCCGCAGCCCTAGGACAGAGCATACCTGACCCCCACCCCCCAGAGGCATCTCCCACCCAACCCCTGCACCCAGGGCCTTGCAGGGCCAACTGGCTCTCTAAGCAGAAGGTGGAGATGCCCCGCAGAGGAGAGCTGCAGGGCTCAGGGAGTCAGCAATTCCCAGAAAGCCTTAAATAGATTAGTGGGGTGCTGAACTACACTGAAGGGGTGCTGAGAGTCCCTAGCATCTAGGACAGCAAAGAGTGAGAAGGTGGTGTGTGAGTTGCCCCTAACTGGTGCACCTCAAGGACAGCACAACTGGTGTACTGAAGGGTAGGCTACACGCAGAAGGGAACTGAGTGCCCAGCAGCGAACTGAGGAACTGGGTTGGAGGCTGGGCAACTGCGAAGAAGGGAGAAAAACTAAACCAATCCCTCCTCAGCCTGCTGCAGCCAGGAAGACCAGCAGAACTGGCTTGGATGGTTTAAAGCCAGCAGAAGGCTTTTTTTAATTTTTTTTATTCCTTCTTCCTTCTTTCCTTCCTTTCTTTTTTCCTTCCTTCTTTCCTTCCTTCCTTCCTTCCTCCTTCCTTTCTTCCTTCCTTCCCTCCTTCCTTCCTTCCCTCCTTCCTTCCTTCCCTCCTTCCTTCCTTCCTTTTGTTTTTACCCCCATAAGTGAGACAATAAAACCTGGAGCTGTGAAAAGACCAGAGTTAGAACTAAAGAAGGGTCATCCCAACAACTGAGACAAGTGAGACAAATTTCACTTTGCTGCTCCAGAGAACTTGCAAGTTATTGTATATTTGTATTATTATTTTTTATTCTTCTTACATCTTTTATTTTATTAGTATTTTTGTATTTCTCTTCTTTCTTTTTAGTCTTCTTCACTTGGTTTGTTAAATTGCATTGTTTGATTGCTTTCCCTTATTCTCTCCTTCATAGTGTATTTTTAATTTTCTATCTTTCACTTTACTTGTGTTCCAATAGCACACTACTCTAGGTCCTGTACTTCCTATTCTTGTAATTCAGATCACGTAAAATCTGTCATATTATTGTTGCTCCATTACTATTGTAAATAATTGCTGTTCCATACAATTGTAAATACTACATAGCACCCCTCCTGAATCTTAGCTCACTTTATTTTTTCCTAAACTTTATTACTGTGGTGGTGAACTCTATTCTCTCACACACTACATCTATTTTCTATCCTTTACTTTACCTCATAATCTGACCTCACACAAGCTCACTGCTTTCTAGCTCCAACTCATGATCCTTCCCCACCCCTGACAAGAGTCTTTTCTTTTTCCACCCTTTCTAAAAAGAGGCTAGTTGTGTGAAATAGCACAGTTAAAACTCTACGTATCTAAAAGATCTCCTATCTTCTCTTCAGGTTGGTACTTTAAATACCATAGAATACAATCCTGCTGTCATAAGCCATTTTGCCTTCCCCTCCAACTGAACATGTTTGCCAATGATACCTCAGACAAGGGTTGGATATCCAAAATACATAAAGAACTCACATGGCTCCACTCTAAGAAGACAAGCTACCCAATTAAAAAATGGGCAAAGGACTTGAACAGCCAATTCCCTAAGGAAGACATACAGAAGGTCCAGAGATATATGAAAAGATCACTCGCTATCAGAGAGATGCAAATTAATACCACAATGAGATACCACCTCACACCATTGAGAATGGCCATCATAAACAAATCAATAAACAACAAGTGTTGGAGAGGATATGGAGAAAAGAGAACCCTAGTGCACTGTAAATGGGATTGCATACTGGTGCAACCACTACAGAAAACAGTATGGAATTTACTCAGAAAACTAAAATAGAACTGCCTTTTGACCCAGCAATTTCACCACTAGGGTTATATCCTAAGAAGCCTGAAACACCAATGCAAAAGAACCTATGCACCCCAATGTTCATAGCAACAGAATTTACAATAGCCAACTTCTGGAAGCAACCTAAGTGCCCATCACTAAATAAATGGATCAAAAAATTACGGTACATTTATACAATGGAATTCTATGCAGCAGAAAGAAAGAAGGAGCTCCTACTCTTTACAACAGCATGGATGGAACTGGAGAGCATTATGCTAAGTGAAATAAGCCAGGCAGTAAAAGATAAATACCATACAATCTCACCTTTAACAGGAACCTAATCAACAAAATGAAGAAGCAAAATATAATCAAAGACACTGAAATTGAGAACAGACTGATAGTGACCAGAGGGGAGGGGATTATAGGAGAAAAGGGTGAAGGGTTTGCAGGAACAATTATAAAGGACACATGGACAAAAACAAGGGGGGTTGAAATGGGGGAGGGAGGTAAGGAGGGCTGGGATAGTAGGGAGGGATGGGGAAAAGGCAGAAAACTATACTTGAACAAAAAATTTTAAAACTGTTTAAAAATTTTTCTAAAAATGGACAGGGGTTGGTTAAGAACAGTATAGGAAATGGAGAAGCCAAAGAACTTACATGTATGACTCATGGACATGAACTAAGGAGAGGGGAATGCTAGAGGTAATGAGGGTACTGGATATAGGAGGATAAAGCGAAGAAAAAATGGGGCAACTGTAACAGCATAATCAGTAAAATATATTATAAAAAAGGAAATACTGCTTTAAATCCCTAGTTGAATTACAAACCTTTCTAGGGTTCTCTTTCATCTCTTTCCCTAGAACATTTCTAGTTAAGCTATGTTTCCTGAAACCATTGGTTCTTTCTTCTTCATTTTGTATTGCTTATTAACTTATTTTTAATTTTTTTAGTTTTATTAAGATATAATTTGACAAAAAATATTGTGTACACTTAAGTTGTAGACCATAATGGGTTGATATATACAGTATACATTGTGAAATGAGTATCATAGTGGGTTTTTTTCCCACATTGAGGTATAATTGATATATAACATTGTACAGCAGGTTCTCAAATAATGTCATTTCATTCAATATTGCTGAGAAAAAAAATTGATTCCTGGCAGCCCTGAGCCACTGTCTGTGTGGAGGTCACACATTCTCCCCATGTCTGCAGGTTTTCTCTGGGAACTCAGGTGTCCTCACCATCCTGAAGCTGTGCAGGTTAGGTGGGTTGGTGTATCTGAATTGTCCCACTATAAGTGACTGTGGGTATGAATGTGCTCTGCTGTGGATTTGTGGCTCCTCAAACCCTGAGCTGCAAGAGAGGATACAGCCACACATGATAAATGGGTTGGAAAACAATTCTCTTACTTTTTAAATTAATCTTAAATGTATATATAACTCACATTTATTTCTATATTAAGGGAGATTCTTCTCCCCATGTTTTGGTTTCTAAATCTATAGAAAAATTTTCATATCCTCCTCCTTTTTTTGTATGTAGAAATGATTCATTCTGTTTTGTGCACTTTTATTTATAAATATATATTTTTATATTGAGTTATATAGTTGGCACATAACATCATATTAGTTTTATCCATCTCCCATTTTGATAATCTGTGGTTTAAATTATTCTGGGATAAAGGATATTTTACCTGCAAGAGTCTTAAGACAAGGAAAAAAGAATCCAAAAAGGCCATCAAGTTACCTCGGGATCCCGCAGTCCCCTGGATCAACAAACAAACAAATTAAAGAGAGAATTTTTATGTACATTCCAAAAAATCTACTCTTTTGTGGTATTTTGCCACTTTGAACTACTTGTTAAGTCAATAACAATTTCTTAAGTCAGCATTGGAGAGAGAAAAAGTGTAATTAGCATGAGAGGAATTAAATAGAAAGGGCTCATCGTGTAGATGTTTAAAATTTGATTTTGGGTCTGAAAAAAATAAACATATATTTGAACAAACTAGTTGATTCTATTTCCCATCTAATTTTTAAACTAATGTTGTATCTCTATTCTTAAGGCATTTAGGATTTAATTTTTAAATGTGAAAATATTTTTAAATAATATATAGTATACACATGTTGCTGGACAATTCACTTTGGAGATGATTATTGAAATACTATTTTTTAAAAATGAAGGCCCTGCCTGGGTTGTCTAAGTTTGAGTATACATTTGAAAGAGAAACTAGATGTAGGAGTTTTTAGAGGAGAAGAATAATAAAAATGTTTCACATATAAGAATGACCCATGGACGCAGACAATAGTGCAGCAATTGACTGTGGGAGTGGGAAGTGAGGCTGAATGGAGAGGGACAAAGGGAGAAAAATGGGAAAAAATATAATAGGATAACAATAAAAAAGAATAGTAAAACTATTTTAAATTAACATGCAAATTATATTAAAGTTTGATAAGCACACTTTATCTACCCAGAGCAACATTGCCCTGAAATGTGGTTAGATATACACAGGAAAATGAGACTTAAAAAAATACAAACAGGAGGTAATATAGAATCAGCCTTGATTCCTTGGTCAAGTGATTTGTAATCATGAGAGCAGAAGAGTGTATTGGTTAAGTGTGCAGACCAGATCCCCTTTTTGGTCATCCTAGCTCTGCCACTTGCCTGCTCTACAATCTTAAGCAAATCAGTACACTTCTTTTTGCCTTAGTTTTCTCATTTGTAAAGTGGGGATACAAATATCTACATTATAAAGTTACCTCAAAGAATCAATTTTTTTCTTTAAATTATTTTATTTTTGTTCAAGTACAGCTGTCTGCATTTACCCCACCACCACTCCCCATCATCCCAGCCATCCCCACCCCCCTCCCCTGCTTGCACCTCGCCTTGGTTTTGTCCATGTGTGTTTTATAGTTGTTCCTGAAAACCCTTCCCCCGTTCCCAACATAGTATTGGAAGTCCTAGCTATAGCAATCAGACACAAAAAAGAAATAAAAGGCATCCAAATTGGAATCAAATTAATTTTTATAAAATGCTTATAATTTTAATACATAATGAATGGATACATAATTTTCTGAATGCCCTTAGAGCTCACATACTTATGTTTACAGGTGAGATTTCTGAATCTTCCCTGGAGTATAAAGGGTCCAGGGAAAATTGTAGAGCTGTAGGCTCAGTCCCCATAAGTCAGTGTTTCTCTATCTTTTGACGCCTACAGAAATTTGCCACCTTTAGAAAACCATTCTTTTAATAAATAAAACAGAATATTTCAATTATTTCAAGTGATTATTTTACTAAAACATAAGATAAATGTTCATTAGTATCAACAAACTATTTCTATTTGACTATATAATACATAGTTTGAATAATCAGATTCTGCATCTCATCAGTTTCATGTTCTATTAATTCCATTTTCTAAATTTAAAAAATTTATTTTACAATTATTCATTAAATGGCAGCAACTGTTTGGCACCCTGAATTCTGGACATTTCAATTAAAAGCACATGTGAATAATGTGAAGAGATTTCTTAGAGAAGCCTATAGCCTCTTTTGCATGCCTGAGAAAGAAAATACATTAAAGGCATCTTCTGTAAACCGTCATAATAAACTACTTATTTGGGCAGCCCTCTCTACTTTGAACAACTTGCTAGGTCAATATTTCCTTCCTAGACAGACATTGAATAAGGAATACATAGTTGAGGAGCATTAAAAGCAAATCACTTGAACTACTCAAAACCTGAATTTTTTTTTTTTTTTAATATCCATTGAGATCATAGTGAATGGATTCCCATTCTATTCTGTTTTATTCAATTCCAAAAGGTGCTTTTGTGTTTGTGGGTACTGTTGTAGATTTAGATGAAGTTTTCCATGGATAACAATCCATCTATAAATGGCAATAAAGATAAAAATAATAAAAAATTAACACTGAGTCCTTAACATATATATTTAATTTACAGATAATATAATTTACTTATTATATGAAACTGAGGCACAGAAAAGTTAAGAAACTTGTACTAGGCCAATCAGCAAGTGATGGGGCTAGGATTTAAACCTTTCAGCCTGATTTCAGAATCACCATCTAGGTTCTTAATCACCACATATAGGTTCTTAATCACAATATGTGGCAGACCCTACTGCATGGCGTGGGCCCAGCTCCCACTTGGAGACGCACAGGACCCACGCTCACAGATAGGTTCTCTCCTGGGTAATCAGATTTACAATATACCTAAGCTGTTTTGAGACTTGCTATTTGCTGAAACTCCCTGACCCTGCAAGTGCTAAACCTTGCAGGGACCAGTGTAAACAGCTCAACCACTTTTGCGTTTTCATTTGCTAATATCCTTCTTCTGTGATGTGATGAGGTGCATTGGTGCCTTTGTTGTAACTGGGGCAGAGTGAGCGTCTTGTAATGTGAGGAGAGAGAGAACAAAGGCCTGTTATGGCAGAGGCCACGGTTTTTGCTCCCCTTGAGAGAAAAGCGATGATGTCCTTTTTCCTCCACCGGACTCGGTAGTCCGTGTGCATGTTTTATTTCATCCATAATGACGTGGACACTGCTAGCCAGTGTCCGCATCAACAATATACTTTGTGCTTAATGATTCTATCCCTTTCAAGTGACAAATACTACATTCGAGATGGCTAAAGAAAAAAATTACTAAAAATTCATAAAAAGCGCAACTTCAATCACAAATAAATACGTTGGCTCAAGCAATATCCTTGTGACTTGATCAAGCCTTCTCAGACCCGTTCTCTTCATTTTTGACTCCATTTTCAAGCCAAACTCTCCTCTCAAAAACCCACCAGAGAGAAGCGGTAGAGGTGGGGGAGAATCTGTTTCTTCCCAGTAGTTCCAAGGAAATCTTTAATCACATGTTCACACTTTAATAAATTGCAATTGCCTTGTAATTAGTTGGTCTGAATTACCAGGTCTTGGTCACCTGTTCATGCAGAGTTGAATCAAACAGCACAATTGAAAATGTGCACAGTAAAATAGCTGTGATGGGAAAGTATGCACATGTTTTACAGTGCCCTTCAACCCTGAACCAAGATTTATTGATAACTACAAGCTTTCTCCATAAATAATTGAATATCAGTTAGCACTAATCTTTCAAAAATTTGTCATCAGTCCCTATCTTTGCTGAATATGTAGCTGATGCTCTTTCAGTTTGATATCATTGCAATAGTCCATCTAATGGCTAACAAAATCAATGAATGGATACATTAAGAGAAAAACTCCTCTACTGTATTATAAGCTTTTCATGATAAACGGAAGAAAAAGTGTTCAACAATTCTCACTCTTGCAAATACATATACACTGATTCAATCTCTGTAAATCAATAGTTTTATTCAAATTCAAATAAAATGTGTGATAGCCATTAATTTTTTATATTTTATATCATGTATCTATATTATGTAATTTATAACACTGTTACCTTATAAATGATTTCTTTTTACCATAATGTTAACTGTTCATTCCACTTTTTAACATTCTCAACTGTTACATTACTTGTGACAATATTTTTCCCTGAAGTAAGACATCTAAGAATGATGCTTTTTATTAAATGTTTTCATTTTATTTTATTTTTTATTGTTGTTCAATTACAGTTGTCCTGCCTTTCCCCCCACTGCTCTCCCCTGCCCTGCCTCCTCAAACGCTCCCACAGTCAATTCCCACCCCATTATCCGCACCCATGAATCTTCTATTCATGTTTCTTGACTTGCCCCTTCCCCTTCTATCACCCCCTACCCCCGTTATCCCCCTTCCCCTCCCCTCTGGTCACTCTCAGTTTGTTCTTTGTTTCCATGTCTCTGGTTTTATTTTGCTTTCTTGTTTGTTTTATTCATTAGGCTCCACTTCTAGGTGAGATCATATGGTATTTGTCTTTTACCACCTGACTTATTTCACTTAGCATAATGATCTCTAATTCCATCCATGCTGTCATGAGGGGTAGGAGTTCCTTCTTTCTTTCTGCTATGTAGAATTCTATTGCATAAATGAGCCACCATTTTTTGATCCATTCATTTACTGATGCAGGCTGTTTTCAGCATATGCCTGTTGTAAATAACAAATAACCCTGCTATGAACATTGGGGTGCATAGGTTTTTTGAATTGCTGTTTCAGGGTTCTTACAGCATAATCCCAGCAGTGAGATCACTGGATCAAAAGGCAGTTCCATCTTCAGTTTTATGAGGAAATTCCATACTGTTTTCTGTTGGAGCCCAGGAGGCCTGTGAGGGGTCGAGGATAGGGTCCTGCACCGCAGGCGTGGTGACTGGGCCTGGTTTCCGGCCTCGGGGCTGTCTTGGGTTGTGACTGTTCTCTGACCCCTTGAGAAACCAGCCGCCTTCCCTTACCCATTAACTCTTATCCTTGGCCTGTGCGTCATGTACCCGGGGTAGGTATGTTAGCCTGAGAACATCCCGACCTTAAGGGAGTAGATAAACTTTATAGGTCAAGGAAATGAGCTACGGGCCAGAAGGCTTCTCCTTTGTTCTCTATGCACTCAAGATTGTATTTAAGCCTGAAGATCGCGCAATAAACTTGCCTTATGCCAGCAGAGCATTTGGTCCTCTCCTTTGTTAAGTCCCTCACTCAGCCTCACGACCACCCTTGCTGCAGCGGGCTGCGGCAGTTTTCCACAGTGGCTGCACCAGTCAGCGCTCCCACCAACAGTGTACTAAAGTCCCCTTTTCTCCACAACTTCACCAGCACTCGTTGTTGTTGATTTGTTAGTGATGGCCATTCTGACCTGTTTGAAATGATGTCTCATTGTGGTTTTAATTTGCATCTTTCTAACGGCTAGTGATGTTGAGCATTTTTCTCATGTGTCTATCATTCTCTCTGTTTGTCCTCTCTGGAGAAGTGTCTGTTTAGGTCCTTTGCCCATTTTTTAATTGGACTGTTTGTCTTTGTGGTGTGGAGTTGTGTGAGTTCTTTATATATTTCATAGATCAAACCCTATCCAAGGTATCATTGGCAAAAATGTTTTCCCATATGGTTGGTTCCCTTTTCATTTTGCTGATATTTTCTTTAGCTGTGCAGAAACTTTTTTAATTTGATGTAGTCCCATTGTTTACTCTTTCCTTTACACATTTCCCTAGGGGATGTATCAGTGAAAATATTGCTGTGTGGGATACCTGAAATATTCCTGCCAATATTCTCCTCTAGGACTTTTATGGAATGATGTTTTTGTATTATTGTCATTTTCTCTACCTTTGTGTATAATAATTTCCTTTATTCTTGAAAAACTTGATTGTTTTTCCAAAGAGGTACTGTCCTACATTTTAAAAAGACTTGCCACTAGTTCACAGCATTTTATATTAGACAATACACTGATACACAAGAGCAAAAAGATTATGCACCCAATAAATTTCAGTTTTCAGTTATGCATGAAGTTTTCCTATGTCAACTTTCTTTTCATGTTATGTTTATAGATATACTTGTCCTAGCCCATAAAAACTCATATTCTGTATTCAGATTGAAACACCAAACACAGTTACCTTTTATAATATTGTTACAAATTGTAATATTTGTTAGCATTTTCATCAGGAAACTGATTAGTTAATAAACCAATAAAATTAAGCTCCTTCAAAGTGACTATTCCTTTGTAAACAGACAGCATAAATGTCATCAAGTTGTGCAATGGTACATTGAAAACTAACCACTGGAAATATATGGTGTGTAGTACCACTAGGAAAACTTACAACCTAGAACCTGCAGAATACATGGTCCCTCATCTTCAGTGGAAGTGTCTTTCTCCTTAGGTCAAACTAGATCAAAAGAAAAGAGTTAAAGCAGCTGTGATGCATTTCTTCCACAAATACCAGTGGGATGGTGTGGGGGTTACTCCTAGGGGAAACAAAATTTAAACAAGGATCATATAACAGGATTTAGGGTAGTGGTTAATTCCGATCAGCGAAGGCAAGATATGAGTTGATGGAACAGCAAAACCAGGTGGCTAGATGTAGATTATTGTCAATATCTTAGCTTTTATTTGAAGTGAAGACTTCATGGGCAATTGTTATATTATTAAAAATAATTATTTAATACATAAATAAATAAATATAAAAATGGACCCACCCCAGTAATGTTATGTAGTCATATCTCAATAAATCAATGAATTAACTAAATAAAATAGACACTTTCAGAATCAACTCCAAGAAAATATGGATGGATATAAGACCATATGTTGATTAAAGTTTAATTCTTAGCACTTACTATAGTAGTTGCAATTCAGTATGAGCTTTTTTGTATAAATGATTGCATTTAATGGAAATGAATATTTGAGAAGCATTTACCAAATTACAAAAAAATTTAAGGGCTGGGAAGGGCCTGAAAAATGTCACTCCATCTTTACTCTAGTTCATTCAATAAAGTAATATACAAAAGAAAGAAAACAATAAAAATTAGTCATCTCTGGTTAAATACAGGAAACTAACTGAACACATCCACTTCTGTTCCCTTTGGAGGCCATCAATAAAAATAATAATAATTTAGCACAATGTATAGCACCTAAAGAAAGTGTTGATAGCTGAAGAAAAGACCTCTCTCTGGCATTTAGGATTATCCTCATGAACATCCTGTTAGGCAACATAAGTAAAGATTTAAATATAATATCCAGTCTAGAAAGAGAAGGACATACAAATGTTTGGCTAAATATTTAATTCTATAGTAAAAGTGTGATCAAGGTAACATAGAACATTTTCAAGGTAAATTAACCAATAAGAAAAACCTTACATAGACACTGACAAATACTAGCTTCTAATAAATGTTTTATCTTATAATGAGCACATAAAATTTGGTAATTAAATAGCTACATTGTCCTCCCAAAACTCCCATACAAGATAATATTACTTAAGCAATATTTAAAAAATATTAAAAATAAAGAACAACTTTTCACAATTGAATTAGCATAAAAGATAAGTATATAAATAATCACAATACTCAACAATTCCAAGAATGTGAAAAACTCACACATTTATAGATTGCCAATTGCAGTTTAAAGTGATACAACTTCTTTGGATGATGACTTAGCAGTATATTTTTTTAAAGCATGAAAACTCATATCTCTTGATTCTAAACCTTACTTTGAGTAACTTATTTTATAAATATAGGTTAACTATTTCTAATGCTAAGTTAAGTAGTCCTGCTGAAATTTCAAGAATAACCACTAAAAAAATAGAAATCAATTATGTAACTTCCAAAGCATTAGAGGAACAAAAAATGAAAATAAAATATAATTCAAAAACTAATCCAAAAGAAGGCAGGACAGTAAGTGAATAATAGATATGGTAAAAGCTGAACAAAATTAAAAAAAAAAAAAAAGCCGGATAGCAGAACAAATCTAAGTGTATCTATAGTCAAAGCAAATAAACTAAAATTTTCAATTTAAAATAATTTCAGACAGTCTTTATTAAAATAAAATTCAGTCAAATAACATACACAAGAGTATACTTGAAATAAGGGCAAAGAAAACTTTCAAAAAGGTGGGACACTCAGGGAAAATGCCTAGAGCAAGCCTAAACTACATAAAAACCTTAAAGGTGAGTTTTAGGACAAAAATTCACATCTAGGAATAAAGAGTGTCATTAAAAGAAATATGAGCTTTTTCTGCCCTGGCTGGTGTGGCTCAGTGGATTAGATCCCAGTCTGCAAAACAAAGGGTTGCCAGTTCAATTCCCAGTCTAGGGCACATGCATGGGTTCTGGGCCACTTCCCCAGTAGGGGGTGCATGAGAAGCAACCACACATTGATATTTCTCTCCCTCCGTTGCCCTCTCTAAAATTAATTAATTAATTAATTAATTTAAAAGGAAATATGAGCTTTCCAAATTTGTAAGTACCTAATACAACCAAGTAAGTAAAATTATAAGGAATTATAAGGGAAAGATATCCAGAAACTTGAGCACTGATGTATTCTAGAATGAAAGGTCAGGTATCAGCAGTGGTTGCACTGATTTTAAAGATGAGTAGTGAAACCTTGGGTTTTATTAATTACCCTTTATAAATTGATAATATATGTTATATGTACTCATACATATAATATTTCACAATAATAGTATCATAATAAAATATGCAATTATATGGATAAATTAGAAGGTGTAATAGTTATCAAGGTGTGTTAGAATGGTAGAATTTGTGTATATTTTACATATACCTAGAAAATATTTCATCCTCCTTACTACATAAAATTATAAAAATAATATAGCTGAACAATAGATGTGAGAATATAGATGAGCAATGTCTCTATTTATTAAATAGTTAATGAAGATATAATCAAGTCTTTATAATGGCATTTTTCCTTTTGGATGGCTAATGGCTCTTTGAAATATTTTATTGGAATTAATTGTATTTTAAGACTGGCCTGTTTCTCTTCAACTGAAAATATTAAGATTGCATAGGCATATTTATTCACTTTGCTTCCATTGAAAGGATTAAGGAATATAAAGACCCAGAAGATTTTTTGAGTTTATAACTAAAATAAAGACTTTATTATGAGAATAGGTAGTTTTATACTGTACATTAGTGAATTCTTTATTCAGATGAATCTTGAAGTAGTTTAGATTATTAATTAGTATAACTAAAATAAGGTTAAGGTTAGTTCTGCATTAGCTGTAGAATATGGATACAAGATTTTCTATGTAATGTTATTGTTTTTGTACTTATTTATTTGTCAAAATGTGGACTATGACCTCTATCCTGAGTTTAGTGTAGTAAAATTTTCTAAGGAATAAAATAGTAGAAAATTATAATGGACTAGTAAAAAAATATATTATGGTCCTTCAGTAATTATGCTATAATTCTGTTGGAGAAAGCAATTCTATTATAGGTCCTTTATTTGTACACTTGCCTTAACATTCTGAAAAAAGAAAACTATTCCATTTCACTGTGATCTTTTTTTTTTTTATCTTGACATGTGCTCAAAAATTACTAATATTTACTGGCCATTTTTAAAGAAAACACATCATGCATCCATACACGTGTATACCTATACACACATATGCATATACATACATATCTTTATGCTATGACAATCTTCTTAAAAGTTCATCAGTCTTGTCATTTTCATTCGTAGAAGCATATGGTGTTATCAGCTTACTAAGTCTGAAAAGAAATCTCAAGAATTTAAACTGAGCTTTCAGTCAGTTTAGAAAGATTCTTATTGTTTGAGAAAGACTTATGAATGCATAGTACAACTATATTTTGTATAAAAACAATCACTTGATATTTATACACTAAGTAATGTTTAATACAGTTCACATCTCTCCTCACATGCAACAAAATCTTCCAAGAATCCTGATAGGACAAAACATTCTGTAAATAATGAGAGTCTTTCCTTGTACTATGACAATTATATGTGACTTCCTTATTGTTTTGATCAAGGAAACAAATTATGTGTTATCTGTATTTTTTGGTCAAGAAAACAAATGGTACTTGGATGCTAATAACCAGAACATAATACCAAGAATTTGCTTACTCATCTACCAGAATTTTCTCCTCCCAAAGAATGTGCTGACTAAGTTTAGGAAACAAATAAAATTCTCATTTTATATCCATGATAAGGTATGTAAATTTATTTTATTTTTTATTTTATTGATTATGCTATTACGGTTGTCCCATTTCCCCCCCCTTTATTCCTCCACCCTGCACCCCCCTCCCACTAGCATCCTCCGCCCTTAGTTCATGTCCATGAGTCCTACATATAAGTTCTTTGGCTTCTCCATTTCCTATACTATTCTTAACCAACCCCTGTCTATTTTATACATACTACTTAATTTTAGAAGATAGGGAGGACATGTATGAGCTTCAAAAGTCTTTTTCAGTATGATATATCTATAGTTTATAGAGCACCTATAATTCTCCAAGATTACATTTGCACAGATTCTATCAATGTTACCTTTTAAGAGGATCCAATAACAAGGTGTCCTGTCCATTGGCTAACTCATGCTGAAAATCATAATTCATAAATTTTGGCCTTACTTTATACAACAGTAGTGCCACTTCCTGTAATCTGGATTCATGAATGTCAGTATGATTGTTGATTCTGCTCATTTCCCAGCATTCTGCATGACCAACTACTCAGAGACAATGACTACTATAATTCAACTACATGGTAAGACACATCAAATGATTAAAGCAACTAAAGGAAGTTAATATTTCAAAAATCTTCATAGCAGCAGTAAGTCAAACTTATTAAACAGTAAGAAATCTTGTCAAACATTTAAGAACAACTACATAAATCTGTAAGCATCTATGAAATGCCAGAAAAGAATAAAGAGCAGGACAGTCTAGAATCAGATTCAGGGAGAATCTAGCTGCTTTACCTATGACAAGCTATAGAGCTTCCCTGAGGCTTGTTTATACAAATTTATAAACTTAGATAATAATAGCTAGGGCTAAATGAGAAAAATAAATGAGAGTGTATATAAATTAGTCATGGTTACTGAAGAAAAAGAGCCCCCTACGAAAATACCCTCAGTTGAAAAAGGAAAAAACTTATGAAAAGAACAAAATTACAAGATTGTATACAATAGATGAAAATAAAGTAAAAATGACATAAATCCACTCCGATGTGGGGAAGAAGAGTAACAAAACTTGAAGATAAAAGGAGATAAATCTAATTATATAGTTATATGTAAAATTATATCTCATTTATTCTCACTTGTGCTTTATGGTTAAAGATAGGCATTTAATAAATTGGGACAAGAAGATGAGCGTGACTAATGCAGATATGAATGTGTGAGATTTGAATTGACACATGTAATGTACTGGGGATATGTACAAAATGAAATCTACAGACACAAGTATCACTTGAAATAATTGCTGTCCTGATCAAGATCTACTTTGCAATTTAGTTGGACAATTAAGTATAACCACTGGCTCATGATTAAGCCTGGTTTAATTCTCAGCTTTGGAATTAATAGTAGGGAATACCATTATAGATTAGAAGATAATTCCTCCACAAAGAAGACTGTTATTGCCTTAAAATCCAGCATAATACCAACCACTTACAGCTTTTGTAGTTGATACAGATGGCCAATGCTATGAAGAGAGTACAACACTTAAAAGAGCAGGGACATTAAAATTGTCCATGCATGTTTTTGTAAAACTAAATACAGTGAAAGTTCATACTAACATATATGAGAAAGGTTAATTTATTCTCAAGTACATATAATGTCTCTTTTTCTGATCGAATTAAACTCTAGGAACTCATCCATAACTGCTAAAATTACCATGTTGTTAAAGTAATTTGTTGAAGAACATGAATTATACTTAGTCTGAATATTTGAATTGAATTTAAATTCCTTATTCATTTACTCATTTATTCAACAAACTTTGAGTTCTCATATATCAGGCATTGAGAAAAATGCTAGTGATAAAAAAAGAAGCAAGTTATATTAACTTCCCATTCTCCTTGGGAATACAAGCAAAAACCCACTGACCAAACCAACAGACTAGATAGCAGAATATTTCTTTTATATCAACATTTTTATATGAACACTTTTATATCAAGTTACAGGCCCATTTCTCTGTTAGGCATATTAAAAGGATAAGCCAGATATAATAGACATGATAAATTAGGTAAGATATTAAATGTAATTAGCCTATTAGTTAGCATATGATATATAAAATATGTAAAATTAGCTAGAATATAAAATATATAAAACATGTAAATAAAGTAGCAGCAGCATTGAATTTAGTCACCAGATCAAATAGCACCTATGAGATGCGTTATTTAATTAATTATACTTTGAAACTAGCCCAGTTACCTGTTATGTGTGAGAAGCAGCAGTAAATGGTCCTGTTCTGGATACAGAGTATCACCAGATTTGAGGAACTTTGGTGCATTAGACAATAAATGATGCCATTTAAGAGTTTAGCATCCAGTTTGAAAGAATAGGTATGTAAAAGCACGACAATATTAGATAGTGTTTAAAAACTCTGAAAGAGTGGTACAGATAATAACTAATACTCAGATTTAAATGAACTGAATTCATAAAGAAGTGAATATGGTATTTTAGCCTTAAAACTTCAGGTACCAATTTTTTAATCCTAGGAAGGATTAAAATCCTAGGAATTTAAAGTAAGAATCACAAGTGGCATATGATGATATGACAGAGAACACTAGGCTAAAACTTTGTAATAGGATGTCTACAGCCAGAGACCAAGAGTAGAAAAAGCCAGCAAGTTTTCCAAAGATGTCAGAGGGGCAGGGGGCTACAGTGTTCAGTTTTTCATGAATCCATAGGGCAACTGTAAAGAAGGGATTGGGTAAATGGCAGTGGAGAATGGTTAGTAATGGGAATAAAAGCCCCAGAAAATTTTAAGTTGTTTCTAGTTGGCCTCTGATGGAGACAAAAAGGTATGTATAATCATAGTAATTTATGCTAGTTTATGTCAGTTTATGTGATTATTTAAAATAAAATGGGGTGGTGGACTGGGATGGGAGTAAAGGACAGAAAACTGTACAAGAACAACTATTAAAATAAAAAAAATTAAAAAAATAATAAAATAAAATAAAATGGCATGTATATGTATATAAATATATTTTGTATATGTGCACACATTATCTTGTATTCCTGGAAAAAAGGCAGCACAGATTACCAGCCAAGAAGGAAAGCATTTCATAGTCATAAATGCTTTGCTGCTTTGCCCAACCCAAAGAAGGATAACAACCAATTTAAAAATAATAAACAACCAGAACTTGCAGAAAATCAAACTGCATGGAACTCTGACAATCAAGCAGTTAAAGAAATTTCATCCAGACCAGTAGGAGGTGCAGAGATGGGCTGCTGGGCTGAGAGGACTTGCAGCAAGGCAGTGACCATGCAGGCGAGGAGGGGGCTGCCTGACTAGGAACCTAAACACTCAAAACCTCTAGCTGTAAAATTCTGTGGGGGTTGTGAAGAAACTCTCAGTCTCACAGGGGAATTTGTAGGAGAGGACTACAGGATCCTAGAACATACACAAACTCACTCATCTGGGAATCAGCACCTGAAAGGGCACAATCCATCTGCGGGAAATGAGACAAGTGACAGAAAGTGGGGCAAGAGCCAAGCAAGCAGCATTGTTCCTTCTTTGACCCTTCCCCCACAGACAGTGCCACGATACAGCAAAGAGGGTCACCCCACCCTGACAAATACCCCTTATAACATAACAGGTGTGCTGGGACAAAGAAATATGGCCAGATTGAAAGAACAGATCAAAACTGTAGAAAAAGAACTAAGTAACGAGGAGACTGTCAACCTGTCAGATGCAGAGTTCTAAACACTGGTAATCAGGATGCTCACAGAAATTACTGAGTTCTGTTGCAAAAGTAAGGAAGAAATGAAAGTTGTACAAAGTGAAATAAAGGTAAATTACAGGGAACCAACAGTGAAGGGAAGGAAACCGGGACTCAAATCAACAATTTAGAAAAAAAAGGAAGAAATAAACATCTAAACAGAACAGAATGAAGAAACTAGAATTCAAACAAATGAGGAGAGTCTTTGGAACCTGTGGGATAACTTTAAGTGCTCCAGCATCAGAATCATAGGGGTTCCAGGAGGAGAAGAATAAGAGCAAGGAATTGAAAACTTATTTAAACAAATAATAAAGGAAAACTTCCCCAATCTGGCAAAGGAAATAGACTTCCAGGAAGTCCAGGAAGCCCAGAAATTGGAACCAAGGAGGAACGCACCAGGGCACATCATAATTAAGTTACCAAAGATTATAGATAAAGAGAGAATCTTTTTTTAAGAGATTTTATTCATTTATTTTTAGAGAGATGAAGGGAGGAAGAAAGAGAGAAAGAAACATCATTGTGTGGTTGTCTTTCATGTGTCCCCTACTAGGGACCTGGCCTGAAACCCAGGCATGTGCCCTGACTGGGAATTGAACCAGTGACCCTTTGATTTGCAGGCCCACACTCAATCCACTGAGCCACACCACCCAGGGCATAAAGAGAGAATATTAAAAGCAGCAAGAGAAAAGGAGACAGTTACCTACAAAAGAGTTCCTATGAGACTGTCTGCTGATTTCTCAAAAGAAAACTTTCAGGCAAGAAGGGGCTGGAAATAAATATTTGAAGTCATGAAGGGCAAGGACCTACATTCAAGATTACTCTATCCAGCAAAAACTATCATTTAGAATGGAAGGGCAGATAAAGTGCTTCTCAGATAAGGTCAGGTTAAGGACTTCATCATTATCAAGCCCTTATGAAATGTTAAAGGGACTTAGGTAAGAAAAAAAAGAAGATAAAAAATTATGAACAGTAAAATGACAACAAACTCGCAACTATCAACAACTGAATATAAAAAATAAAAAAGCAAAAACTAAGCAAACAATTAAAACAAGAATAGAATCACAGAAATGGAGATCATAGGGAGGATTATCAGTGTGGAGGGTGAGGGGGAGAATGGGGGGAAGGTACGTGGTATAAGAAGCATAATTAGTAGGCATAAAATAGACAGGGGAAGGTTAAGCATAGTATAGGAAATAGAGAAGCCAAAGAACTTATATGTATAACCCATGAACTTGAACTATGAGGGGGCAGATGCTGGAGGGTGGAAGGATGCACAGTGGATGGGGAATAAAGGGGAGAAAAAATGGGCCAACTGTAAGAATAATCAACAAAGTAACTTTTTTTAAAAAAGTAGAGACAGAAAAGAAGACAAACAGCACAAAACATGTTGTGTACCTTACTTACTAACCAGAATATCTTAGAACCCAGTATGTCAGCCACCAATCCCTCTACCTCTAATACAAATATCTGTTGTACACTCAGCTGGAACTTTACATAGAAAAGAGTAAAAAGAAATTACTGCTCCTAGGAGCCAAGAAGGAGAGTGATCTTCCCACAGAGACCCCACATTTGCTTTGAAGACATTGCTCTGGACCTTCTCCCCTATAGCAATGGTAAAATCCTGCCCCTGTCCTGACCTTTGTGACTATTGAGAAAAAAAGTGAAGTTACAGGATGTCTTGTAGATTCTACAGAAACACAGAGGGAATGAAATGCTATGGAGCATGCTTTACATTTGTTATGTGCTAAACCTGGGTTGTTTCATTTTATGCTCACTATCATACTGTGTGGTAATTAGGATTAGATGAGGAAATTGAGTTTAGAGAGGCTATATGTGTATGCCAAATTAATTTTAGACTGTAATAAAAAATAAAGAGCAAAAGGGAGCTGCATCGCTTTTCAGCCTTTTGGCTAAGATCAACTGTAGTATCTGTTCTTATCAGTTTCAAAAGGAGCTGCAGCCCAGGAGACAGTTCAGGTAGCAGCAACCTAAATCATTTCCCACGGAAACACAGGAGAGGCCACCCTTTATAGTGAAACTTTCCTCCTGAGTTCCCAATTAGGTCCATTTTATGTAAATAAAGTATCCAAATTGTACAGTTCTGATTGGATGGGGCAGGTCTTATTCTATTGGTAGAAAGACAAGACTAAGGTTTCCCTGCTGTGGTTGCATCCCATAGGGTGAATAATCAAAGCATAGTTGGGGAAGCTGAGAAAGAGTTCAGGCTCCTCTTCCCAGTACACAGAATGAGTGAGGAGCCCCTATCAGCAAATGGGGGCTAGGTTCTTATTATTTTAAAAATTTAGGCCTTTGGTTTACCCTTGGAATTCATCTCTGCAGACAAATTATGGGGCTCACATAAGAAATCTCCAAGAGAAGCAGTCAAACACAGAGCTGGACTTCAAAAACAAGTCTCTGTCTTATTAAATATCCTTCTTTTCATGACCGTATCTTAATGGTCATGAAATTAAAAGAAATAGCAATGAAGGATTAACAATTTGTAAACTTCCATGTTTGCCTATCTCCTTTCCCAATCTATTTCAAGTCTAATACTTGATTAACCATATAAGTTAGTAGGTGTTATTGACTGTTATTAT
This sequence comes from Glossophaga mutica, assembly GCA_039655065.1. Classification (NCBI taxonomy): domain Eukaryota; kingdom Metazoa; phylum Chordata; class Mammalia; order Chiroptera; family Phyllostomidae; genus Glossophaga; species Glossophaga mutica. The sequence continues at coordinate 133,590,743 of CM077304.1, forward strand.
TTCATTTTTTAAAAATCTATGGTCCTTATAAAATACTCTTACCCTCAGTAAGATAAAATTACTTTTTCTACAGACAATGTAGAATAAGCTGATAAATGATAAACTTTATTATTCACCTCTTTGAGACATGAGATAACACTTACTACCTTAATTGAAGGATATTATCATGCTAGCAACAAAGATCTGTCTGCATAGAAATCTACTTGAAGAGAAACAGAGATAATAAAACCTAGAGAGTATCTTGATCATCCTAGGATAAAGGATCAACAATTGTTCAAATAATGCTTTATAATTTTCAGTCCTCTCCAGATCAATTAAAATCTTTTTTCATAAAGCTAAGGGTAATTAGATTTAAAACATTGATGTAGAAAGAGACACAAACTGTATTCCTGAAATTTGCTACATGATAGTAACAGAAAAGAAATCCAGTAGCTAGCTAGACAGCCCTAATCAATAAGCCAAGAATGTTGTAAAGCGATGGAGCGATGGCATCCAGGGATACAGATTATCAGCCACAAGATGCTCTTTTCATCCCATTTGGGAAAATTAGTGATCACTCAACAATTTAGCAGTGTTAGAGTTTCATGCTGAAAAAAGAAAATAGTGTCCTAAAAAAGGATTATGACACATTCAGGCTACTGAAGCTCTGGCATTTTGGACAAGGGTAGTATGTTAACTAGAACTATATGATTTATTTATTGGTTTGTTTGCTTATTTATGTATTGTTGCTACCTGTATTCCTTTCTTCAAATACAAGTTTATTCCTTCTAGAACTATGCAAATGGCTAAAGTCTCAATTTTAGTGTCCTGCTTTGGGTTGTGAATAAGTCCAATATACTGAAAAATATGAAACATAATATTTGTACTCTACCATTCAAGTGGCATATTCTTATTTTAAAAAATTCAAAAAGAATGTTGTAAAATTAAATAGGGACTGAAAAGGGAAAAGGATTCAGGAACATGGACAACAGAGTGATGATTGCAGGGGGAGGGGAGTAGAAGGGGGTTAAATGGTAATGGAAAAAATAAAACAAATTTTAAAAAATAAAATAAATAGCATTAATGAATTTGCAATTCTAAATAATTCAGTCCACCATAATCGAACAAGAAATGCATTCTTCAGATACAATGACATGATAAGGGATAACAAGGCATTGCTTAAAATGGAGAAAGCCAAGATGTCTGCACTTTTGAGTGGTCTCCTCTTTGTGATTCCTTTCAGGAAGACAGTTTATTTGGCCGATATGAATGGATATTTTATACTTTATAAATGTATTTAAATTACAGCTGAAGTTATCTATGAAATTCTATGGTTTTATTACATAGTGTTGCTCTTTCAGTTTCAAGATGCTCCTGTTCTTTCTTTAAACAATTTTTAGATCCCGTAAATTTTTGCCCCAATGTTGTCAAATATATTTTCTCATTATTTTTTACTTTCAAATTAAATTTCAATGATGGTTCTACAAAACATTTCTGTACCTTTTTCATAGCCAATAGTTAATGTAATTTTTCTAAAGCAATGATTCTTTAAATAATCAGTAACAGACACAAATAAGTTACAAACTGTTTCATGTTTAGCATATAACTGAAAATTTTACAACACAAGAAAAAGACAGAAGTAAACAAATGAGTTTGAGAAATCACAGTTTATGTTCATAGCAGCACAATTTACAATAGCCAAGTGTTGGAAGCAACCTAGGTGCCCATCAGTAAATGAGTGGATCAAAAAACTGTGGTACATTTACACAATGGAATTCTATGCAGCAGAAAGAAAAAAGGAGCTCCTACCCTTCACAACAGCATGGATGGAACTGGAGAGCATCATGCTAAGCAAAATAAGCCAGGCAGTAAAAGACAAATACCATGTGATCTCACCTTTAACAGGAACCTAATCAACAAAACAAACAAACAAGCATAATATAACCAAAGACACTGAAATTGAGAACAGGCTGACAGTCACCAGAGGGAAGAGGGAAGGGAATTTCAGGGGAAAAGGGGAAGGGTTTAGAGCAACAAGTATAAAGGATACATGGACAAAAATTATGCGGGGGTAGAAATGGGAGGGAGGTGGGGCAGGCTGGGATGGTGGGCTGGGGAGGGAGTAAAAGACAGAAAACTGTACAAGATCAACAATTAAAATAAAAATTTTTCAAAAAGACCTATGAGGGGAGAAACTAAAAAAAAAAAAAAAAAAAAAAAAAAAAAATCATTGCTATGCTGTATACCAGAAGATAAAATGAAATAATATTGAATGTAAACTGTAATTAAAAAATAAATTGTACAAAGAGGCAAATTTGTGAGGTGATGGATACGTTAATTAATCCAACGGGGGAATTCTTTCACAACAGATACATATATCAAATCATCATGTTGTACACTTGAAATACCTTATAATTTGATTTGTCCATTATGCCTCAATAAAAGTCAAAAAAGGAAAAGTTATCCTCAAAGACTTCTTAGTAAACAGTGAAAATGAGAAAAAAAATCATTGCCCTTTAATACCTGCATACAATTTTTTGTCAGTCTGGGATGAAGGAAGAAAACACTGAGAATTTTTTTTAACATAACACCTTTATTGAAGTACAATTAACATAGTATATTAATTCAGCCATTCAAATTGTATAATTCAATGCTTTTAGTATATTCAGAGTTGTAAAACTGTAACTACAATCAATTTAGAATATCTTTGTTCCTCTGAAAAGAAATCTACCACTTACCAGTCACTACCCATTAGCTTCCAAACCCCGATCCCACGCTACAGTGATTCTACTTTCTGTCTCCACAGATTTGCCTATGTTGGACATGCCATATACAGTACACAATAATCTATAAGTAAACTCTTTCACTTAGCATAATGTTTTCAAGACCCACCTATATTGTAGCATGTATAAGTACTCCATTTCTTTTTTATTGTGTGGATATAACACATCTTATCTATCCAGAAGTGATGGATATGTGGATTATTTCTTTTTGGCTATTATAAATAATAGTGCTATGAGTGTTTATGTCCAGTTTTTGAGTGAACATAGATTTTCATTCCTTTGGAGTATATACAATAGGCATGAAATTACTATACTGTATGGTAAATCTATGTTTAACCTCTTCAGGAAATGAAAGGTTGTTTTCCAAAGTGGCTGCACCATTTATATTCCTACCAGCAGTGTTTGAGGGTTCCAATTTTTCTAGCTACATCTTTGTCAACACTTATTATCTGTATTTTCTTTATTATAGTCATCCTAGCTGGTATGACATGGTATCTCAATGTGGCTTTGATTTTCATTTCCCTGATGATCGATTAATAATGTTGTGCTCTTTTCATTAGTCTTCTATATATGTTCTTGTGATAAATACCTATTCAGATTTTTGCCCATTTTTAAAATGAATTATCTATTTATTATTAACTTATAAGAGGTTATATATTCTAGACTTACAATTTTTCAGATATTATTTTTAAATATTTCCTCAATTATGTAAATTGTATTTTCACTTTTTCCATGGTAGCCTTTGATACACAGAATTTCTTAAATTTGATGAAGTCAAATTTATTTATTTTTTTAATTTTGCCACTTTCGTTTTTAGTGTCATATAACCAAATGTCACAAAGTTTACTGCTACACAAAATTCTGTCCAGAAAACAGTCTGGCTGTTGCTATATTACCAGGAATAGTTTGTGTGGCATCGATGCAACCCTGGCAGCCAAGGAGAATAGACTAGAATGCACATGCATGAATAATGATGACTTCACTGTACCAGTCAGTGGCAGCAGTAGACTCCATTGAGTGAGCATGTGTACTGTGGCCCTCACATTAAAAATGAGTGAGTGAGTACAGCAATGAATCTGCATCAAATTTTGCGTTAAGCTTGAACATCCATCCATGGAAACAACTCGGATGATTCAGAAGGTTCTGGGGGATGATGCAATGAATGCAGCACAAGTAAAAGTGTGGCACAAACATTTCAAAGATGGTCAAGAATCGGTTGAAAGTGAACCATGTTCTCAAAAGCCCAAAACGAGCAGAAACCTGAGAATGCTGAATATGTACGAGCTGCAATCAACAAAGATTGGAGAACTGTGTGAGGTCCCAAGATGCCCACACTGAAGGGGACTGAGGCATCTTTGTATCTTGTGGGTTTTTTTTTTTCAATAAATGTCTTTATTTTTTATAGTATGTGGCTGGATGCTTTCTGGACAGGTATCATATTTTCTTTTAAGAGTTTTATTGTTTTAACTCTAATACATGCATCTTTGATCCATTTTGAGATTTTTGTATATGGTATAAAGAAAAAACTGAACTTCCTTCTTTTGCATGTGATTAGTAGTTATCCAAATGCTATTTGCTAAAACAATTCTTCTCTTCATTGAAGTGCCTTGCCACCTTGGTCCAAGTTGATCAGAAATGTAAAGATTTCTTTTGGACTCTTAAAATAAAATAGAAATGTTATCATCTATATATCTTTTCTTGGCCAGTGCCGCACTATCTTGATTATAGTAGCTTTGCAGCAGCAAGTTTTTTTTTGTTTTGCCCCTGATTTATTGAGTTATAATTGACATATAACTGTGTAAGTTTAAGGTATATATATCATAATGATTCGATACACAAATACATTGCAAATTGATTATCATAAGAAGCTAAATTAGCACATTGATTATGTCACATAATGACAACTTATTAATTTCTTATGAGAATTTTTAACAGCTACTCTCAACAATTTTCAAGTGTATAATATTGTAAACTATAGTCATATGCTGTATTACAGATCCCCAGAATTTATTCATCTTATAAATAAAACTTTCTACCATTTGATCAACATTCCCCATCATCTCCCAATCACTTACAACCATCATTCTACTGAGTTTGGCTTTTTTGCAGATTCCATATAAGTGTTATCATATAATATCTTTCTTTCTCTGATGTATTTCACTAGCATAATGCTCCTAAGGTTCATCCATGTTGTCATAAATTGCAGTATTTCCTTCTTTTTAATAGTTGAGTAATATTCCATTATAGTACACACAAGATACATATGTACACACACACACAAGGTCTGTCAAGAAAGTATCCAGCTAAGTAATATGATAAATAGAGACATTTATTGAAGAAGATAGAAGATTCAAGAAACATTATATATAGGACAGTGATGCCTCAGTCCCCTTCAAAGTAGACACATTGGAACCTCACACAGTTCTCTCAGTTGCCATCAGCTGTCCCATCATACTTTCCTGAATCTCTTTCAGGGTCTGAAATCTCCTCCCTTTCAAAGATGATTTTAGTGTTGGGAAAAGCCAGAAGTGTCAGGGTGACAAATCTGGGCTTTAATGGGGCTGAGTCACCTAGGTGATTGGATGTTTCACCAAAAACCTCTGCATGAGATGTGATGCATGAGGGGGCATATTGTCATGATGAAGCTGCCAATTACCAGTTGCTCATGGCTGTGGCCTTCTGTATCATCCAAATAGTTTTCATGGAGACATATTCAAGCTTAGCACAAAATTTGATGCAGATTCATTGCTCTACTCACTCATTTTGAATGTGAGGGACCCAGTACACATGCTCGCTCAACGGCAGGTACTACCCCACTGACTAATACAGTGAGGTCATCATTGTTCATGCGCACACATCCAGTCCACTCTCCTTGGCTGTCAGGTTACATCAATGTTGAACAAACTGTTATCATTATGTTAACAATGGTAGGACTTTTCCTGGACAGATCTTGTACAAGGGCACACAAAAATAGATTAATAATGATAAATAATGTTGTAATAAATAAATAAATAAATAACACAAGATTAAATTCTGTGTTTTACTTACAACTATAAGCCTATGTTCGCTCATCCCCGTGTATATAAAACATCTTTATCCATTCACTTATTCACTGACATTTAGGTTGTTTACATATATTGGCTATTGTTATTTTATTTCCTTCAGATATATACTCAGAAATTGGATTCCTAGATCATAGAATGTTTCTATTTATAATTTTTAAAGAACTCCTACGCTGTTTTCCATAGTGGCTGTACCAATTTATATTCCCACCGACAGTGTACAAGGGCTCCCTTTTCTCCACATCCTCACCACTTGTGTTATCTTGTCTTTTTGATAACAGACATTCAAACAGATTTGAGGTGATATGTCATTAAATCATAATTCAGTAGGTCTGAAACAGAGCCTGAAATTATACCTTTCTGCCCAACTTCCAGGTGATGTTGATACTACTCATATATGAGCCACGCTTTGAATAATAAGGCTCTATTCTTACAAAATTTTTCCTTTCCATTGTCTCATTTGGCTGCAAAGCTGAATGCTAACATGTTACTTCTTTATCCATAGATCATCTAATTTTATTAGGATAAATGAAGCAGGGTGGTCAGAATATGACTTTTCAAGAATAGCACATCCCTAATAATCAGATGAGTTAATAGATGTGAAAATATTTTACAGGTAGAAATTTTACAATTAGAAATTATTGCAATGATTACAAGTTTACAATTAGAAATTATTGTAGTTAATTGTTTTAGATGTTATTTTTACATTTTTTATTTTTTATTTTTTTCAATTACAATTTACATTTAATATTATTTTGTGTTAGTTTTAGGTGTACAGCAAAGTGGTTAGACAATTGTATATTTTCAAAAGTGTTCCCCCTGATGTTTCCTGTGTCCAACTGGCATCCAACATACATAAACAATGTTATCAACAATGTTTCCTATGCTGTACTTTATTTTTTAACTGTAATCTTTCTCCTTTTTTCCCCTTTGTTTATCATATTTATTTATTTTCAGAGAGAGAAGAAAGGAGGGAGAAAGAGAGGGAGATACATAATAAACTTGACTGTTGAGCAATGAATGAGGATTAGAGGGATTTACATTGGCTGTCTGCATAGGTGAATTCCCAACACATTGGGAATGGACCCATGAACACTTGTTTGAACTTAGCAGGTTCTAATTCTACTTGGAAATCTGCATATAGTGGACCTGTGCAATTCAAATTCCTGTTGTTCAAGGATCAACTATAATACTTATAAATGTAAAAGTAAAGCAAGGGTGTCTATATCCAGCTGAGGCAAGTTTCTTTACACTAACTTACACAGTAGATTAAACCTCCTGGAGCTAGGTCCTACTCAGTTTTTGCATTAGTCAGCTTGAGCTGGCTAAAAGAATCCCACAGACTGGATGCCTTCAATAACAGACACATTTTCTCCCAGTTCTGAAAGCTGAAAGTCTAGGATCAAAGTGCTGGCCTGGTTAGTTTCTGGTGAGATTGCTTTTCCTGGCCTGTATTTTCACTGTGTCCTCCAATGGCCTTTCCTTTATGTGCACAAACTTCTGGTGTCTCTTTCCTTCTGATAAGGACAACTACCCTATTGGATTAAGGCCCCACTCTTATAAACTCATTTAATCTTAATTATATTCTTAAAGGCTTTATCTTGAATACAATTATATTGGGAGTTGGGGCTTCAACATATGGATTGAGTTCATAACAGATGTCCTCTTGTCTTTCTATTAAGATCTTTTTTATAGCTACTTTTTAGGTCAAATACAGACAGATATTCATAGCTGCAAATAAAAAATTTGTTTCGTTTTATTTTCTCAACAGTTTTCCTTTTCTCCAGTTGAATAAATTATTGTAATCTACTCTGCTTTTATTAGATTACCAACTAATAGTTATTTACTAATTTATAGCATCTACATAAAACCAACCTCTATAATTTTGAAACCTGTCCTTAACCATCTTTCAAAGGGAACATGACCCTTTTACACAGAATGAAATATTTTAAACAGCATAACAAAAACAGCATAAGAAGACTATTAAGTTACAATAGGGTGCTCTATAATTACAAACTATTGCTCTTAATTATATGCTGCTCTGACACTCAGTAGAAAATGCAAGAGAACCATTTAATACATTTATAAGCAAGATAAAATTTGAATATTTTCACTAACTATGCCACTGGTATCTGCTCTTAGCTCCATGCTTGGGTTTTATTTTCTTTCTCACCTTTGGCTGAGCTTTATTATTGGAACAGAGATGGTGGCTCAGGCTTTTAATCCTATAAAATAATCAAGAAAGAAAACATATAAAATAGCATTTGAATAATTATTTTTGAATTGTAAGCCTAACTTTATGTTATTAGAGTAAGGCTATTAGAGTTTTGCTCCAAGGTGATAACCCTTTTTCTAACACAAAATCCACATATAATCATCTGTGCATTCTTATTCATGAAGTAAAACCACAGGAGACATTGGTCTGATTAAAAGACAAGTGCATAATTGTGGAAAGAGACAAATCCAAATTAAGAATAATTTTTTTCTTCTATGTCTCCCTTTAAGAATTGGCTTTAGAAAGAGTCATGCAGGCATATTATGATGGTTCTCTATTGTCTGAGGGTCAGTACAATTTGAAAGCAAGAACAGTGCCAGGATAATTTGTTAAAATTCACACACACACACACACACACACACACACACACACACAGAGCAATCTTTGAAGAAACAATATGCCACAGCCATCACATAAACCATACATTCCTTATATCAATTTTATGAATTTTATTTCCCTTAAAATTGTGTCTACATGAGACCGTCAAACATACAAAATGGAAATGACTGAAAGGGAGTACAGGATATCTAAAGAGTAATGTGAAACACCAACCTAACCTTTCTTTCTTTTTTGTTTTTTGCCAGCACTCCCTAAGCATGTAGGTAAGAATACACTATTAAAATGTTAAAATCACACAACAAAATATGACTTAAGTCATTGAAAAATTATATATATAAATACTTATTAAACACCTTTAATTAAATACAGATAGTTACTTGTCTCCAATCACAATAACAACTATTAATTGAGTGTTACCAAAGTGAGAATTCTGCTTGCATATGTTCATTAATTTTGTCCTTAACTCCATGATATAGGTTTATCTTCATCTCCGTCTTACAGGTAAATGCATATCTAAAAGGATTAAGTAGTTCACCCAAGAACATATAGCTCATTAGTGGCAAAGCTGAAATCTTAACCTCTAAGAATATTATACCTGTTCCATACATACTCTTTTTAACTCTCATTCTTCTCATGCACATGATTAGGCTGCAAAAGCCCCCTCGAAAAACAAACATCAATTTTTTAAAGTTCACATGCCATAAACTGCAATATCTACAAATTAGGCCATGGGTAAACTCAAAACCAGCTTTTTGTCTCCACCCACCTCCTTTTTAGAGTTTCTTACAGGAAGACATGGAGTGAAGAAAAGAGGAAAAACAAGATGGAAAATGAAAATGTAAAAGATTCTTCAGGCAAAGTATTAAAATTAGCAAGAGAATTAAAGATGATTGGATAAATATAAATTTAATATATAAAAACAATTTTCCATCCACAGAAACAAATAGAAATTTTCATTTTAATAAAATACACATAACAACATTACAAATATAAAGTATCTAGAAAATATGGCAAAATATATAATACCTTTTGGAGGAGATTGTAAAACATTTTTTTGAAAAAACATTAAAGAATTAAATAAATGAAGAACTAAATGGATGGATAGAAAGCTTCAATATCATAACAATGTCATGGTCCTGAAATTGGTATGTAAACATAATTTAATTCAGTTCTCAGCATGATACCAATAAATTTTGTAAAGAAACTATAACAACAAAGACCAAAAATACTAAGGTACTAAAAAAATTGTGATAGCATTCTGTTAAATATTGGTTTGTTTTTTTATTGCTTCAGAGCAATCTATCCTAGATTATCAGTAAAAGTTGAATCAAGGAAGCAAGACCAGTAGGATTTCTTACAAAGATTTATTTATTTGACGAAATCGGCCTACACTATTTTGGTAGCTGGCTAAGTAAGTCTGTATGGCCAAAAAAAAATAGGAAGGGAAGATTTTGCAGGATTGAATTCCATGGGCATAAGAAGAAGCTGCTGTTTGAGGTGAAATTTCTTCTCTCCTTGTGAAACATTCAGGCTTGCTTTTAAGGCTATCCAGCAAATTAAGTTAGGCCCACCAGGAAAATTGCTCTTACTTAAAATCAACTCACTAGGAGCTTTAATTGCATCTGTAAAATCTCTACACAGCACCACCTAGATTAGTGCTTGATTGAATAAAAGAGGATTGTAACCCATCCAAGTTGATCTATCAGAAAGCCATGCCAGCTAGGTTATTTTGATTTTTCCATCTCCCTGTGGTGTGCTTTGGATCATCCAGTGGTACTTGGCTGGATGCTAATTTGTCTGGAGAGTCAAAAAACAGCTTCACTCAAATGCCTGGGTCCTTGGCAGGAATAGCCACCAGAGTGGATTTAGATGGCCTCCCTCCCTTTCCATGTAGTCATAAAGTTCTACCATCTGGCATCTCCAGATGGGTAGTTGGGCATCTTTCTTTCAAGGATGGCACAGCAATCCCTCCAACCACTCTGCAAACTACCAGATATTTGAAATTTTAGTTCTGGAGCCATATTCCAGTCATCGCAACAATCAGAGGGCAGCAATTTTTTTGATATATTTCCCATCAGACAGTAGAGTTTGTCCTGTTCCACTAAAAAATTGTTCTGCCCAATGATTGCTTTGACCACTAGATAGATTTACCATATGACCCACCAATGAAATGAAACCTTTATTTGCAAAGATATATGAACCCTTACACTCACTGCAGCATTATTCACAATGGCCAAGACATGGAAACAACAGATGTGTCTTTCCATAGATAATTGGGTGAAGAAGATATACATATATACAATGGAATATTACTCACCCATGAGAAAAGATGAAATACTGCCATTTGGGACAACATAGATAGATCTTGAGACTGTCATGCTAACTAAAATAAGTCAGACACAAAAAGTCAAGAGCCATATGATTTCACACATATATGGGATATAAAACTGAAAGCAACACATTAACAAACAAGATAAACAAACTCATAGACACAGACAACAGTATGGTGAGTACCACAGGGAAGGGGGTAAGAGGTAGAAAAGAGTGAAGGGGGTCAAATATACGGTGAGGGAAGAAGATTTGACTTTGAGTGGTGGGTACACAATGTAATATACAGATGATATATCATAGAACTAAATACTTGAAACTTATATAATTTTATCAACCACTGTCACCCCAATAAATTTAATCTGAAAAAACTATACAAGAAGATCCAAGATGGTGGCAGAGTAGGTATAAGCTGCACTACCACCTCCCAGGACCAAACTGGAATTACAGCTAAATTATAGAAAAAAATCATTTTGAAGAAGCAGCTAAATACCAACTGGAGAGAAGCCTTATAACCAAGGACTTATAGAAGAGAGCACATCAACACACTGAGACTGGTAGGAAGTGCAGAGGCATGAGTGGGCTGGTTGGGCTCCCACAGATAACAGCTAAAGTTTAAGAGGAATATTTCAGCAACCAGGGTGGTTCTCCCTGAGAAGTATAGGGTCTAAACCCTAAGCCAAGCTCCCCAGGCTAGAACACCAGAACCAAGGAACCCAAATAATATACAGCTGTGAAAAGCAGCAGGTGTTCTGTCCATCAGGGAGAGATAGCTAGAGATTTTTGGTTTTTGCTTTTACAGAGCCAACACATAAAATTTTGTTTGCAGACTTCCGGCCAAGATGGAGGCGTAGGCGGACACACTGTGCCTCCTCTCACAACCAAAATTAAGGACAACAAATATTTAGAAACAAGAAAATAACCAGAACTTATAGAAAACTGAACTGTACGGAAGTCCAACAACCATTCATCCGGACCAGTAAGAGGGGCGGAGTCGCGGCAGGAGAAAGTGGAGGTGCGGACCCAGGAACGCAAGCAGCAGCGGCCAGCAGTTCCCAGGTGCACAGGCGGCGGCTGGCGGTCCCTGGGCCTACAGGCAGCAGCTGGCGGACCCCGGGCACAGGGGGGCAACTGTGCAGACCCAGTGAGGCCGCACAAGGCGGCTAGCTGACTGACCAGGTGGTCTCATATTCAAGCACACAGACGGTCCAGGCGGAGGGGAAGTGGCAGAGGGGACTGAATCCAGGAGAGAGCGGAGCAGGCGCCATTGCTCCCTCTCAGGCTCCACCCCCACCTACAGCGTCACAACCCAGCGACTGGGCTGCCCTGCCCTGAGGAATACCTAAGGCTCCACCCCCTCACTACATAATAGCCGAGACCAGACTAAAACCAAAACAACAACAACAAAAAAAAACCGACCAAAAATGGCTCAAACCGGAAAACAAATAAAATCCCCAGAGCCAATTCCTCTAAGCAGTGAAGAGATAGCCAACCTGTCAGATGCACAGTTCAAAGCACTGGTCATCAAAATGCTCACAGAATTGGTTGATTTTGCTCACAAACTAGATGAAAAAATGCAGGCTACAATCCGTGAAATGAAGGAAGATGCATGGGGAACCGATAGAGATGGAAGGAAAACTGGGACTCAAATCAATGGAGTGGACCAGAAGGAAGAAACTAACAACCAAACAGAAGACGAGGAAGAAACAAGAATTCAAAAAAATGAGGAGAGGCTTAGGAACCTCCGGGACATCGTTAAACGTCCCAACATCCGAATTATAGGGGTCCCAGAAGGGGAAGAAGAACAGCAACGAGTGGAAAACTTATTTGAACAAATAATAAAGGAGAACTTCCCCAATCTGGCAAAGGAAATAGACTACCAGGACGTCCAGGAAGCTCAGAGAGTCCCAAAGAAGTTGGACCCAAGGAGGAACACACCAAGGCACATTGTAATTACATTAGCCAAGATTAAAATGAAGCAGAGAATTCTAGAAGCAGCAAGGGATAAGGGGACAGTCACCTACAAGGGAGTTCCCATCAGACTGTCAGCTGATTTCTCAAAAGAGACCTTGCAGGCAAGAAGGGGCTGGAAAGAAATATTTGAAATCTTGAAAAGCAGGGACCTACATCCAAAATTGCTCTATCCAGCAAAGCTGTCATTTAGAATGGAAGGGAAGATAAAGTGCTTCTCAGATAAGGTCAAGTTGAAGGAGTTCATCATCACCAAGCCCTTATTATATGAAATGTTAAAGGGACTTATCTAAGAAAAAGAAGATAAAACTATGACAGTGAAAAGACAACAACCTCATAGCTATCAAGAACCACACCTAAAACAAAAGCAAACTAAGCAAACAGCTAGAACAGGAACAGAACCACAGAAATGGAGATCATATGGAGGGTTAGCAACAGGGGCGTGGGAGGAGGAGAGAGGGGGAAAAGGTACAGAGAATGAGTAGCATAGATAATGGGAAAAAAATAGACAGGGGAAGGGCAAGAATAGTATGGGAAATGTAGAAGCTAGAAAACTTATGACCCATGGACATGAACTAAAGGGGGGAATGTGGGTGGGAGAGGGTGGGTAGGGTGGAGGGGAATGATGGGGGAGAAATGGGACAACTGTAATAGCATAATCAAGAAAATATATTTAAAAAAATTTTTTTTTGTTTGCAGACACTTACCCTGGGCTCTGGCAGAGGGAGAGGAGAATGGACTAGAGCCATGTGAGGAGAGTCTGGGGATGGCAGCTCTGAGGGGAGAGCTGAAGGGTCACCTGGGAGGATCCCTTTGCTCAATCATTCCCCATACTGCAGAAACCATCTATCTTAGGGAGAGCATTCCCCTCCACATGGGATCAGTCTTGGGGGAAAGCAATAGCCTCAATCACAGAACTCTGTCATGCCTCACCCTATAGAGAGCTTAAGCCCTTCTAAGCAGTACAGCCAGACGCTCTCCTAGTGACTAAGCCTAACAGACAGCCTGTAGGTAAAGGCAAACATCTAGGTGCCTTGAGATTTTAGCTGACCATCCACTGGGCCCAGTGCTGCTAAAAACTGGCCTTGGAACAGACATTATACCTTTCATCACACACCTAGGCCCAAAAGAAAGTGCCAAAAGATGTGGATTGTTGATAGCTCCAAACAGGTTACCCAGGACCAGTCCCAGGCAATGTCTGGCATAAGCCTACAACAGCAGATCTACCTATAGATAGAAATAAACACAAAGAGGCAGCCAAAGTCAAAAGACAAAAAATAGGCCCCAAATGAAAGAACAAGAGAATTCTCCAGAAAAAGAGCTAAATGAAATGAAGGCAAGCTATTTTTCAGATATAGAGTTCAAAATAATGATTATAAGTATGCTAAATAGCATGAAAAAGAAACATAGAATCCATAAAAATGAATCAAAGAGAATTGAGGAATGCAATATGAGAAATAAATAATATACTAGGAGGAATAAATAGTAGATAGGATGAAGCAGAGGATCTAATCCATGATTTGGAAGACAAGGTAGGAAAAAAAAAACCCAATCAGAGTAGCAGAAAGCAAAAAGAATTTTAAAAAAATGATAGTTTAAAGGACATTTGGGGCAACATGAACAGTAATGACATTCATATCATAGGAATACCAGAAGAAGAGAGAGAGTGATGGTTTGAAAACCTATTTGAAGAAATAATGACCTAAAACTTACCTAGTAAAGGAAAAAGACACACAAGTCCAGGAAGTGCAGAGAGTCCCAAATGAGATGAAAGAGGCCTACACCAAAACACATCATAATTATAATGGTAAAATGTAAAAACAAGGAGAATATCTTAAAAGCCACAAGAGAGAACCAGATATTTACTACAAAGAAACATGCGTAAGACTGTCATCTGACTTCTCGACAGAAATATTTCAGACCAGAAGGGATTGGCATGAAATACTCAAGGTGAAGAAAAGTAAGTTTCTACAACCAATGCCACTTTACCCAGCAAGGCTATCATTTTAAATTGAGAGAGAAATAAAGAGATTCCCAGACAAGAAAAAAAGAAAAAGAATTTGTTCCCACCAACTCAGCATTATAACAGATATTAAAGGGCTTGCTTTAAGAAGACAATGAAGGAGGAGATGGGAATAAAGAAAGAGAAAGAAAGAAAGAAAGAAAGAAAGAAAGAAAGAAAGAAAGAAAGAAAGAAAGAAAGAAAGAAAGAAAACCAAAAATAGATAATCACTTTTTAAATATTATACTGTGGTAAAAGTAAATATGTTCAGCTACAGGCAATAATTTAAGTCAACAATATTACTTGTAGTGTGATAGAATATTCATAAAGCTCAAAAAATCAAAATAAAACAAATATTTACAAAAATATAAGTATGTGATAAAACCATAAATATGTAGGAAAATATGTGGTAAAAACACATAATGGTTACCCATTCTGGAGTAGCACAAGGACAAAATGAAGAAACAACAAACAAAAAAAGTATTTTGAACATTAGAAGTCAAGTTTTGCCTTCAGGTTCTTAGGTCAAATGATGGGTACAAGGGTATTTATTTCATTCCTCATTTTCTAAATATATATCAGCTACTACATAAAATATGAATGAAGGTAGCAATAAATGTAGTTGAGGTCCTTTACATTATTTTCAACTATTCAGAAATTGAGAGATATAGTGGGCCTACAACCTTCAAAGAAAAAGCATAGCACTTTTCCCTCATGTCAAGCACTGCTATCAATGACTCAAATGTTTCCTCACTCTGTCAGGTGTTCATACATCCATTAATTTACTTTGCATTAATTGTTTGACCACTATATGCAAGACACTAGGTTGCGTGTTAAAATAAACTTTCATCACAGCTATTCAAGATCGAGAAATTCATCTGAAACACATGTCTTTTTCATATTTTTCCTTAGGACTATTTGGTGCTAGTGTGTTCTATCATTTGTCTCTGTTTTAATAAAACTAACTGATATGTAAGTAGAGTCATTTCTAATTTAAACAACCCTTATTGCTATAAAATTCACTGTAAGCCATTGAGGAAATTGCTATTCTTTGTGATCAAGATCCTTTCTATTAACCTGCTTATTGCCCTCAGTAACCTGATACATATATGGCCTAAGCTATGCTTTATTTGTGTGCCTTACCCCATCCCAAAATGCATTTGAAATAGATGAAGCTTTGTAATTTAATAATTATTGAATAAACAACTAGACATAAAATTGAGCACTATTCCTCTTTACCAGTGGGCAAATACCATATGTAATATTTTGATTATTAAAAAGATGTTCACCAAGCATATAAGTTTACCATTAAAATAATTATTTAATTAAAAAAACTTAATTGTAGTATTTTTACATTTAATGGTTTTAAATTGGTTACAGAAATTATAACAGCCACAAAAACATTCTGTGACTTATACTTCAGATTTTTAATGACACATTTCCTAGCATTGGTGCTATAGTTGTTGTATATTTTACTTCTGCAATGTTTGAAAATCCATGATACATTGATATGAACTTTTCTTTCAGCAAAATTTGTCTTTAAAAATATTTCAGTAATAATAAAAAAGTTACTGGTACTTACTCATATACCTAAAATTTCTGGTGCAAAACAAATGGCAAGATACAAAGATGTATGTATACGGTATGTATCATAAAGAAGAAAAAGTGGCAAAGTTTTGTTTCTTTCCTTTATTTTGTAGTTTGCTTTAATAGACTTGTATTGATTTCATAAGGAATGAAAAAAGTTAATATAACTTTGGTGTATTCTAAGTTTATGGGAAATATAAAAACATTTAGGGTATACTAATAAAATATTAATTGGAAAGAGTATGAATAAAATATGTTATATGGCCATAATTAGTATTATCTCAAAATAAAAAGCAATCTTTAAGAAATGGTACTACACACAAAATCAGAGAGTATCACTTTACTGAGCTGCTGTAGACTGCATGGGGTATGGTGGAGTGTGGGGTGTTAGTCTACAAAAGTAGCATCATCTGTCATCTAGGAATCTCAAATTCTAAAGAGGAAATTACTATTCCTACCATGAAATATCTGAAACATCTACTTTCCCCTTGGTGTACAGATGTAATGCTGACTGAGAAGAAAATATAGTGGTAAAAGTCAGAGAACACTGAAGAATGTGGGGGAGCTGCAGCATTAAATGGATAGAATAGGTATTGCTAGGGTATGTAAAGCAATAGACAGGATCCTACAAATATAGACAAGAGAACACACTAATAAACTGACCAAAGACTGATATCAATAACTTTGATTATAAAGTGTTTGAAGACTAAATATGAGTCTTAAAATACATATTTTTCCAAATAAAAGTACACATCACAGCATAAAGCATCATAATACACAAATGGTGTGAAGAATAACAAGGACAGTTAGTACAATTTGAAGAATAGGGATCCAGGGTGGATTACAGCAATGACTACTTTCTTAGCCACAGCTCAGGAGGTATTTCTACCTGTTCCTTGGTGACGAGGAACTAAAAGTTCATAGTTCATAGCAGACTCTTTTACACATCCATTACAGTGTATAAAATAAATTTTTACTGGTGGAAGCAAGTTACATATTAACTTTATGAGAGCTACTGTATCTACTAGCTAGAAATGCTGAAATTCCTAAAAGTTAAATGTCTTCTCATGTAATTGATGATTGGCTAACTCAAGGCAAGTGTGGAAGCAGCTCTGAGATTCTCTGATTTGGGTAAAATGGTGAGAGAATATTAACCTGCTTTAGTCTTTGTCAACTTCCATTTACTTAGACAGAACCTTCACATTTGGATGTTTTCTTTCCTAGTTTAAAATCATTGTATTTTCTCAGAGCATTTCCTTTGTACGTAACTACATGTGGTTAAAAAGAAGAATGATAGTGTTGTTTCTTAGTTCTCAACAGGAGGTATATCCTAGTTACTATGAAAATTTTTCAATAAACATATTTCCTTCACAAAGATATGCTTTGGTGATGAAGGGAGAAGGGGAGAGTGTGATTGTTGGCTATGCCCCCTGATTAAAATCCTAAATGATTCACGCCCTCTCATCACTCATGGATGGAAAAAGACTGCACTTCTGAATTGGGAAACATAGGTATCAGTCAGAACTCTGCCATTCTTCATTAATTTATTCATTCAACTAACTGAATATTGCTCCTATAGGCACTGGGTTAAGTTCTAAGTCTAGAATGGTGAATAAGACAGAGAGGTTCATTGAACTTTAAGTTTAGTTGGTACAACATATATTAAACAGATAATCATCTTAAAATCAATTCAGTTTGAAAATTATACAAAGAGAAATACAATATGTTCTGAGAATGTTAGTTATGTGACTGTACAAAGGTTAACAGACCTCGGTGCCTTAGCTTCACCGTGTGCAAAACTGCATAAGCCCAATTTTAAAAATGACCTTACTAGATACATGGCAAGAATACTTAGAGAAAATAGATGTAAATGTGGCTTAGAAAATTTCATGTGGTAAATATACATGGATGATTACCATAAGTCAGAGAGATTTTTTTAAACATATAAGTAACCCACATCTTCCCCTTTAGCTAGCACAAATATTCTGGTGACCACCAAAGAAAAGGAAACCACAATAGATCCAAGTAGGCTGGACGAGCCCTGCAGCACATACGGAATCACTTAAATTGATGACTAGGAGCAAATTGTTCCAATCACCTGTTATTGCCAACAAATTACCTCACACATTAGTGAATTAGTATAGTTTCAGAATTCAGAAAGGAATCATCTGGAATATTCTCCAGCTCCCAGAATAATGTAGCATCAGTGGCAGTCACTCAGTGGTATACAGCTGGTGGCTGGTCTGGTGGTGAGGCATGGGGGTCAAAGGCTGGCTCCTTGCAAAAAGATCTAGAAGACTAGGCTCAGTGGGTCAGCGGTCCCCTTTCCCCCCTTCAGGTAGTCACACTCTTCACATGGTCACCAGGTTGGGATTCTGGTGTGATAGACTAGGGCCCTAAGAGTGAGAGTTGCAAGGAACCGATAGTAGCAACGATCAATGGGCCTGGAAGTTACCATTGCACCACTTCCACTATATTATACCAGTCAAAGCTATCACACAGTATGCCCAAATTCAAATTCACAGTCTGCCCAAATTCAAATTCACAGTCTGCCCAAATTCAAATTCCATAGACAAAAACCTCCTTTGTCTATGGGAAGAAGGTCTAAGAATTTACAGCCATCTTTAATCTGCTGCACTGGTAACACGGGTAAGAATCAGCTGTAGCTTAATTTTTTTTCTCTTTGCCTCAGCCCCCACTCATCCATCCTTGTTTCCACAACATAAGCAGATTGAGCAAGCTCCTGCATTTAGATAAAATTTATGACAGAAGGATGAAACAGGAAAAATGCTTTCCCCTTAGGCCCCCGTTAGTGAAGTGATTAAAGGGAGGAACTTGAAACAGCTTCTCTAAACAATCCAGCACTGGTACATTCAGTCTACAAGCTTAGAGACCGAGTGAGAGTACGGTTTGCATTGAACATTTTTCCTTCCTGCATTGGGTGCAAAAAAATCATTTTGTTTTTCCTTCTGATAATTTATTAACACATAGAAAAACAGAACTAAAAAAAGCCCTCAGTGCCTGTTTTCGTATGTTCAGATCCTGACTGTAAAAGGAATTTCTAACCATATGCTCATTATGATCAAGTGACAGGTGAATTTTCTTAAAGAGTTTATTGTGACAGAATTTAAAGTGAAATACATTCTTTCTGGCTGTATAAAACGTACAGGAAACAATGCTTTATCCCAGAGGAAAAAGCATGGCGTAAAATGAGAGCATGGGTTTTAGAGCCACATAAATCTGAGTTTGAGAAGCACTCTGCCACACAGGAACTATAAGACTGGCAATCTCACATATGAGCTTCCATTTCTTCAACACCATCGTTGCTGAAGAAATGGAGAGTGAAATGCGCCTATGTAATGACTGACACACGGCAGATTCTCAGGAAATGGTTGCCGAGGGAACAACTAAAATCCACATCATCCAAGTAGTCATCTGAAAAATAAGATTTGATGGAAAAAGAGATGGTCTCTAAAATAATAGAAGAAGAAGCTTATGTTTATTAAGTACCTACCTTGTGATAGGCATTGTGTCAATTGCTGAGAATAAAAAACTAGCTCCTTCTCAGAGAAAAGTGTGTCACCCAAGGGCTGTTAGAGGGAAAAACAATGTGCTGTGGAAATGCAGAGCATATGCATCCGGCCTGCAGGTCCCACAGAGGGGCAGCGGAGGGCCTGTGTGGATTTTAAAAATGAGTAAGAATCAAGCAAAAAATGGAGAGGTGAGAAAGGCACAAAGATTATTATGCAGAAAGATAAAAAGGCCCATTTAAACTTTCTTGAGTTTAGGGCTGAGAAGGCGGGGGATGGGGACGCCACTGCAGGTTTATATTCCTTACTCATCATTCAATCCTTGGCAGTGAGCCCAGTTCCAGGCACATAGTAAGTATTCAATAAGTGCTCATTATAGAGAAGCAGGGAAGAGGATTTTTATACTCTGATGATTTTTATACTCTGTTCTAACAACTTTGAATGTTATGTTAAAGGCCGCAGGGATGCATTGGAGGATTTCAGGGGGGCACCGACGAGGTCAGATTTCTCTTTTCCAAGCATTCATCTGACAGCACTCTGGGGAAGTTCTTTCTGGGGAAAGAACTGGAATGGATCAAGCATGTAGGAAGGGGACAGCTAAGAATCTATTCCAGTAATCTTCCTCTAGTGGGTTGCTAAACTTTGACAAAGATTAAGGCAGGTATAACGTGCTCTCACCATTTCAGCTCAATCAGAGAATCTCAAAACTGCTTCCACACTTGCCCTGAGTAGGAAATCTAGGCATGGGTCAGAGTATTAGCTTACAGCACATTTCAATTGACCTCCCTGAGTGCTCTCCCAGCTAATGAAACTCTCCTGATGAAGTGACAATTGGGCTTCTAAGCACGTCTTTACTGTGAGATGTGTGAAGTACAGACCAATAGAAAATGTCTTGTTTGGTGGGAACATTTTTTTTTCATGTTCTTTCGGCTGCTTTTTGGATTTTGCTCGAAGCTCTGGATATCACTAACCTCTCATACTCAAAAGTTCAATCAAAGAAAACACTAGTTTGTACATGATTCTCATCATGGCAAAATGGCATTATCTGCTTAAGGCTGTAAGATCGTAGATGAAAAGAAGATTGAACATCAAGTCACTAGTGTATCTGGCTGTCAAGCAGGAAAGAGCAAGTGGTCAGTTTGATGAAATGACTTAACAAACATCCCTTAGAAAGTCAAATATTTATCAAAGGAAGTAAGAAAATAGTCTTGACTCACCCAGCCTTACCTCTGGCTTTTCATTCAATTCAATGAGTATCTCTTGAGAACTCATTTTACAAGGCGTGTGGGAAGTAAAATGGTGAACTTGATAAAGACAGGCCCTGTTTTCAATCACTGCCTCTAGGCAATTGAAAATTAGGCCAATCTTCTCAGGGTTTCTGAAATATAGTCTGATTTGTCTTACAACCACACTTGGTTTGTGCCATCTTTTTTAGAATAAATATTTCTATTGTTGAAGGATTTGCTCTTAACCTCTCTTTTCTATGAATCTTCCTTACTATTTTGGCTCAGAGTACTTTCTTTGTTTTTTTTTTAGCCACCTCCCAAATTTTATATAATCATACAATGTGTGTTACCCTTGTGTTGCGCCCTTGATCATAAAATGTGTTACTCTGACAAATTGCTTGAAAGGCTATATATATATGATATAGATATAGATATACAGATATTACAACATAACATGTGGTTTTTGAAATTTGCACCACAAATAAAAATAGGTGTTTATAACTGATGTATTTGAAACATTCTCAGCAAGACTGAATTCTAACTAGTTTACATGAACTTTAAGAAAGATGAACTTGAAGTGATTGTTTTATCTCTCAGGTCAGACTCCATTTAAGAAGTAACCACTAGATATGTCCCATGTTCAACGGGAAGATGTTAGGGTGTGACAAGTCACATATTTCAATCATAAATTTTTAAAAGTTGGCATATGAACAAATGAAGAAAAGAGAATAAATTCCACTCCTCCTCATCAGCTAAAGAACACATAAAGCTGTCACAGAAGAGAACGGAACTGTTCTTTACCCTCTAGCTGAAATACTCCAGAATAAAAGAGATTAAAATGTGATTCCAACCTCAATGCTATGCCTGGGAGAAAGTGTGCTGTGGATTTTATGAACAACTTGCCAGTAGGGTCAGGTTTAGGAGAGTCTCAAAACCTTATCTGTCATTATTATCTATAAACCACTAAACACAAAAGAGACAATCAAGCCAAATAGGACAAGGAAGGCTCATTTCCCCATCCACTACCTGAACGCTCTCCCCACCACAACCTTTCCCCAAAACCTATAAAATGTTTCTTTACTATTTACAGGGTAAGATATACAATTTCCTTTTGTGTTATATCAAAATATCAAAGGAATAGCTGTCTTTCTACATGGCACAGTCAAATAAACATTCAAAAGAAAAAAGAGAGCTCTATTTTCTTTTAAGTAGTGGATTCCCCTCAGTCCATTTAGAGATCAGAGGAGCAGATGCTTGATAGTTATCAAAAGGTCAAATGCTGAGGAGCATACCGTGATGTATATATTTTATTATTTTTTCATATTTCTCTCTCATTTTTTTATTTTTGTTCAAGTACAGTTGTTTCCATTTTCCCCTCACCATGTCCCCCAACCCAGCCATCCCCACCTCCCGCCCTCAATCCTACCCTCTTTTGATTTGTCCATGTGTAGGGTAAGTGGAGGCAGTCTGACTTCCTCACCCAGGTGTCTAGATAACTAAGGGAAGCAGTGTTCCCATAACCTTGGAGGGGCCTGATAATCAGTGTTCTCATAGCCTTGAGACTGGGTCTGATAAACTGTTCCCATAACATGAAGTGGGCTTGCACACATAGAATTATGTTATGTTATGTTTGTTATGTTATGGCAGTTTTCCAGCCTTACTCCCCTCTAGTACTTAAACAAATAGGGACTTCCTGCTGGGTGCAATGAAGAGAAACACACAAGGGGACAGGTGCCATGATGGGTGCCACACTGGGGGGCAAGAGCCATGACGTGTGCTATGCAGAGATATGCAGATAGACATGCAGCTTGCAGTGTGCATGGCTCGCCCACCTGTGAATAAAGGCATGCCAGACATCCTGACTGTTCCATGAATATTATTCTGTCTGTGTGAATACCATGGACATGCCTGGCCTTGAAAGGTTGCCATACACCATGTTTCCTTCATACATGTCCCTTGACAATTCTTCCCCCTTTTCTCTACATTATCCCCTCCCACCTCCCTCTGGTCACTGTCAGTTTGTTCTTAATTTCAGTGTCTCTGGTTATATTTTGCTTGCTTGTTTGTTTTATTGATTAGGTTCCACTTACAGGTGAGATCATATGGTATTTGTCTTTCACCACCTGGCTTATTGCACTTAGCATAATACTCTCCAGATCCATCCATGCTGTAGTTATTGTAAATTGTGCTGCTATGAACATAAGGGTGTGTAAGTTCTTTTCAACTGGTGTTTCAGAATTCTTAATTATTATATTATTAACAAATAATATAGGAGAACTTCCCCAATCTGGCAAAGAAAATAGACTTCCAGGAAGTCCAGGAAACTCAGAGAGTCCCAAAGAAGTTGGACCCAAGGAGAAACACACTAAGGCATATCATAATTACATTAGCCAAGATTAAAATGAAGGAGAGAATCCTAGAAGCAGCAAGGGATAAGGGGACAGTCACCTACAAAGGAGTTCCCATCAGACTGTCTGCTGATTTCTCAAAAGAGACCTTACAGGCAAGAAGGGGCTGGAAAGAAGTATTCCAAGTTATGAAAGGCAAGGACCTACATCCAAGATTGCTATATGCAGTGAAGCTGTCATTTAGAATGGAAGGGAAAATAAAGTGCTTCTCAGATAAGGTCAAGTTAAAGGAGTTCATCATCACCAAGCCCTTATTATATGAAATGTTAAAGGGACTCATCTAAGAAAAAGAAGATAAAAAATGTGAATAGTAAAAAGACAGCAAACTTGCAGTTATTAACAACCACATCTAAGACAAAAGCAAACTAAGCAAACAACTAGAACAGGAACAGAAACACAGAAATGGAGATCATATGGAGGGTTAGCAACAGGGGAGTGGGAGGAGGAGAAAAGGGGAAAAGGTACAGAGAATAAGTAGCATAGACGGTGGGTAGAAAATAGACAGGGGGAGGGCAAGAATAGTGTGGGAAATGTAGAAGCTAAAGAACTTATGATACGTGGACATGAACTAAATGTCATGTGGGTGGGAGAGGGTGTGCAGGGTGGAGGGGAATGATGGGGGAGAAATGGAAAACTGTAATAGCATAATCAATAAAATATATCAACAAAATTAAAAAAAAAGAATTTGGAAAACAAGATTGAATGGGAGGGTGGGGCAGGGAAACCAATGAGGGAAGACTGGGACAACTGTAATAGAACAACAATAAAAATACATACATACGTACAATAAAAAACACACAAAAAAGAATTTGGAAGTATCGAGAAGTATTACTTTTGTCCTTCTTGAAACATAATAAAGAATAGCTACCCAATTATTTTTGTATTAGGAACCATCTCTAAAATCTGATTTCACTCTTATTAAGCAGAGCTTACCATATTTGGTGAATAAAATAAAAATGTTATACATAACATCACTGTTTTAAATTTAAATAAACTATATAAAGTTACCATTTGAAATGGTGTCTTGAAAAAGACTTTGAAAGACCTTCTGATTTCCCCCTACAAATATTTAGTAAGACATAACAATGGCCGACATTTGAAATAACATAAAAAATTAAGCAGAAAATTACCATTGCCAACACTCATTGGAAATTGCCCTAACTTTAAAGTTTTACATACATTAACTGCAGTCATTCATCCACTAGTGCTGTGCTCAACACTGGGGAAGTGAAAACTACCTTCTTCTTTTCTCTCTTCCCTCTGAGTGCACAGAAAGACAAGAGCTGTACAAAGCTGAAAACTGGAAAAAGTGAGAAATCCGTGATTCCATGTGAGTGCTGACAGTTCTCCAAGGTTAGTCTAATACACCCAAGCACACCAATGAATGCTTCAATTCTAGTCAGAAAGAAACACCAAATCCCTGAATACTATTGGCTAGGTAGTAGTAAGAGAGCTGGCAATGCTGTAGATGATCCCAGGAGAAAATGGCGAAAAAGAGAGTGAAAGGGGAGAGAGAGAGAGAGAGAGAGAGAGAGAGAGAGAGAGAGAGAGAGAGAGAGAGAAGAAAAAGAGGAAAACATAGGGAAAAACACTGTACATTATTATCTTTAGAGACTTCCTCTATATAGAGTTCAAACACTTAAAGTGAGAAGTGTCTGAAGATCTCACCACACAGCTCAGCAACAAGGGCTGAGCAGACAAGGCTTTTGAGAACTGTACAAATAATCCTGATATGATAAAGTTTAGGAGAGATTTCAAACATCAGTTAGATAGAATGCACTAAAATAAAACAGAAGAATCAACACAGGGTCCTCAAAAATTCTTCAGTTCAAGAGAAAACAAATATATTTAGCCTCACTAATGTGCCAAAATTAGAGATCACCTGCAAAAAGCAGGAGCCAAAGACATTTTTAAATGCTTTGGAAATCTGATTAGAATGTGTATAAACACACTTTCTATGAAAAGAAAACACAATGAGAAGAGGGGATGGGTAACACCTGCCATGCTCTGAGTTAGGTGTTGTCAGTAAAATTCACAAATAACATTCCAGAAAATAAAAATTTTTATTAACCCACAAGTGCAAATAACACAAAAGAGATATTATAACAAAAAGATTTCAGTACATATTTAGAAGGCAGAAAGCGGGTGGTATAACTGGTTTTCTTGGGTAAAGTAACAACCCAGGTTACACAGATGTGAAGCGAGGGAGCACTCTGCCCCAAAGTCTTTGAAAGGTTTAACTTTGGAAGCACCAAAGAAGTGCGGTAGACAAGGACTCAAAAGGCAGATAGTTGGAAGACTGTACACAGAACAGTTGAAATGTCCTGTGCCTTGAATTTTTTGAAATAGGTTAAGAAGAGATGTTAGTCCTTCTCAGAATGTTTAGTAAAATTCACCTGTGAAGCCACAGATTTAGGTTTTTGTTGGGAGATTTTTTTATTGCTGCTTCAATTTCACTAGTTGTAATTTGTCTTTCACATTCTCTCATCCTTTCTGATTTAG
The DNA here is from genome assembly GCA_039655065.1 of Glossophaga mutica. NCBI lineage: Eukaryota > Metazoa > Chordata > Mammalia > Chiroptera > Phyllostomidae > Glossophaga > Glossophaga mutica. The sequence goes on from CM077304.1 coordinate 133,616,735, forward strand.
TTTTGGAAGACTGTATGTTTCTAGGAATTTATTCATTATGTCGAGGTTGTCCAATTTGCTGGCATATAGTTGTTCATATGTTCTTACAATCCTTTTGTATTTCTTTGGTGTCAGTTGTTATTTCTCCTCTTTCATTTCTGATTTTATTTATTTGGGTCTTCTCTCTTTTTTTCTTGATGGGTTTAGTTAAAGATTTATCAATCTTGTTTATCTTTTCATAGAACTAGCACTTGGATTCATTGATGTTTTGTATCATTTGTTTAGACTTTGTTTCATTTATTTCTGTTCTGATCTATATTATTTCCTTCCTTCTACTCACTTTCAGCTGTTTGTTGTTTTTTAAGTTCCTTTAATTGTAAAGTTAGATTATTTATTTCAGCTTTTTCTTGTTTCTTGAGGTAGGTCTGTAATGCTATGAATTTCCCTCTTAAGACTGCTTTCCCTGTGTTCCAGAGATCTTCGATTGTTGTGTTCCCATTTTCATTTATTTCAAGGTATCTTTTGACTTCCTCTTTGGTCTCATTGTTGACCCACTCATTTTAATAACATGTTATTTAGTTTCCATGTCTTCGTGTATTTTCAGTGTTCTTCTTATGATTGATTTCTAGTTTCATAACACTGTGGTCAGAGAAGATGCTTGATATGCTTTCAAACTTCTTGAATTTATTGAGACTTGTTTTGTGTCCTAATACATGGTCTATACCAAAAAATGTTCCATATACACTTGAAAAGTATGTGTATCTTCTGCTTTGTGGTGAAACGCTTTGTAGTTAGGGGGAATACTGTTTGGTGCAGCCACTGTAGAAAGCAATATGGAGATACCTCATTAAATTAAAAATGGAGCTACATTATGAACCAGCGATTCCACCTCTGGGAATTTATCCAAAGAAACCCAAAACCTAATTTGAAAGAACATAAGCACCCATTTGTTCATTTCAGCATTATTTACAATCACCAATATATGAAAGCTGCCCAAGTATCCAACAATAGGTAAGTGGATTTTACAACTATGGGGCATTTACACAATGGAATACTACTTGGCTGTTGGGAACCACCCTGCCTGGTTTCAGAAACTGTAACTCCTCATGGCTAAGGCTAAGTAAAAAGACCCTAGGACCATAAGCGACTGAGGAGACAAAGCTTATCTCCCTGGCAGGGGTACCATCTCTGCTTCCATTTACTTCACCCTGCTTGACCCCAAATGGATGACCTGTTAGCCAATCACAGGTAAGATTCCTCAAAGGAGGGATGACCTACGATAGGCATGGCCATGAAGGGGCCCTCAGGGAAGGACTTGGGGGGGCTATAGAAAAAGGGGGTGATGGAGCCTCACCCCTTGGCTTTGACATAGCCTGAGTCCTCATTCTATCTACAAGAAGTCTCCTAATCTCTTGGCTGCCTTACTTCCTTTGCCTGACTTAAGCCTGAAACAATGCCAGAGGTAAGTGAGACCCTGTTCTGGAAAACGCAGGTTCCCCAGGGTAATCAAGCCTAAGAAAGAATGCATAAAATCCTCTAAAACTTACTTTGCTAATACCCTCAACTTGAATGATCCAAGGATCCAAACATGAAATGAGTTTGTTTCCCCAAAGTTTTATGGCCCTTTAGCTATCTGACCCTGACTCAAAATAAGCCCTCACAGCTCTTTGAATGTTATCTATTGTTTGATCATTACTGCCTGACAATGATTGATGAGCTTTAGGTATATACCCTGTATTCCTATGCAAATTGAACCTAATAAAAGCCCATTGAGGAACAGGCTCCTGGTCCTTCTCCTTTGAGAGACTGGCCACCTTTCCTCCCCAGGCAGATGATGTCTTGGTAGACGTATTCTCATCTGTGGTGGCTGAGGGGGCCCTGCAGGTGGAACCCTCCCACATTTGGCCTTAAAAAAAGAAGAAAATTTTACCTTTCCAACAGGATGGATGGACCTGGAGAACATTACGCTAAGTGAAATAAGCCATTCAGAGAAAGACAAATGCCATATGATTTCACTCACATGTGTAATCTAATGAACAAGCTGAACTAACAAGTACAATAGAGACAGACTCATAGATGGAGAGCAGGATGATAGCTGGGAGAAGTGTGGTTAGGGAGTGGAAAGATTGAGCAAAAAAAGATAAAGGACTCATGGACATGGACAACAGTGTGGTGATTATGGCAGGGGGCAGGTAGGGAGGTTTAAGGGGGATAAATGGCAATGAAGAAAATACAATATATATATTTTTAAATCCCATGCCTGTAGGAAGAGGATCATTCCCACATCCCCCTGCACTGGCAGGACAACAGTAATCTGTTCTCTGAAAGCTTCTACACTTTGTGACAAGGGCACAGTGGAAAGCAGGAAGATGTGTGAAATTGCAAATGAAATGAGGTGAAGTCTACTGGTATCCCCCTTCCTCTCTTGCATAGAAATTGGATGTAAGGATCTTCTCTCTGCACCCTGCCACAAGGACAAGGAAAAGGGAACATCTGGGTGTAACTCTACAGTTCAGTAATGACTAATACTTATGTAATCACAATAATATAAACACTGACTCTGGATTTAACTAAAAGTTGTGACAAAAGCATTTTTGAGGGACAGAGAGGAAAGCAATAATGGTAGTAGCCTAAAAGTCAATTAGTAAAGAATTCATATTTAAAGTGAAAATATCCATAAAGAGCAGTATAAAAATACTACTTTAACACATGGAGGTATGTAAAAGAATTTGTAGTTTAAAGAGTTAAATAAGAGAATTGAGTGTAGAAAGGAACGAAGAAAAGTGAGCAACAAGAAACTAATTTTTAATGTAAATCCTTTAGTTCCATTTGATTTTTAATTATGTACTTGTACCACTTTATTTTTAAAAATTAACATTAAAAAAGATGTTTACATGTTATAAAAAAGAAGTGAAAATAATTGAAGTGTGTCAAAAGATATAATCAAAAACATAGCTAAAAAGTTCTATTCTGAAAAAGTACAGAAAACAAAACAAAAATTATTTAAAATAAATTCACTCAACATATCATAACTTTTATTTTTAAAAATTTTATTTATTTACTTATTCTTAGAGAGAGCGGAAGTAAGAGAGAAAGATAGGGAGAAAAACATAGATATATCAGAGAAATATCAATCAGTTGCCTTTTGCATGGGCCCTGACCAGGAACCAGGCCTGCAACCCAGCCATGTGCCCTGAGCAGGAATTGAACTGGCAGCCCTTCACTTTGTGGGATAATTCCCAACAAACTGAACCACATTAGTCAGGGCCATAATTGTTTTTTAACAATCTTAAGTCCTGAGGTCTAAATAAGTATATGGAAAGAAAACAGGAGAGGAGAGGAGAGGAGAGGAGAGGGGAGGGAAGAAGAAAGAAAGGCATGATGGAGCTTTAAACAAAAAGCTATGATTCCATAATTTAATATTTTAAAAAATTCTTGTTCCATGTATAAAAGTGAACAACATATATTTTCACTCAAATTTTACAGTGTTCAGAGATGAAATATTAGGTACTTATGTAGCATCCTTAAAAGAAATTCCTTGAAGTTTTCAGGTAGTTCAATGATGACTCAAAATTAATCTAAACACAATAGAGATATTAAAAGATGTACTAATAAGAACTATTCCTGCTTCACTGTGGAAAAATCAATAGGCAAAATGAAAATAATAATTATCAGATTCATGAGGGAGTGGCTTTCTAAATAAATTTTACCAAGATGATAACGAAACTGAAAAAATGTGGAGAAGTTTTTGCCATCTTTCCCTGGAACAACTGGCTGAGTCTTAAAAAGAAGTGGTGTCATTATTATGTTTTATGTTTTATATTTTATAATGGGAAGAGCCCTGTGGTTAGACTCAGAAATCCCCAGGTAAACATCTACAGTTTCTTACATCCAACTAAAATTGATTTTCAACTCTTTTTTAAAAAGCAAAACATTAAACTGTGACATGGTGGATGATATTTTTTTCTTTTATCTTGTCTATATTTCCTAAATCTTCCTTAACACTGAGGACTTATTTTATTATGAAAGCAATAAAATGTAGATTCTAAAGAAAAATTTCTGAAATAGACACAAAAATATACAGGAAAAAGGTGAAATTTTATACCATTATAGAAGTTGTATTCTTCAATTAAGAGTATTTATTTAAACATTTGTAGATAAGAACTATGTGCCTGGGACTGGGTTAGAGTATACACATGTGTTGCTGCTTTCTTGAAACTCTCCACCCAGCAGGAAAAAAAGGCATTTAATACATCAATGTGAAATCCATTAAAGTTCAAAATTCAGTTAACACATACCATTAATTCCAGTCTGTTCAATAATGATAAAGATCTATTTATTAAAGCAGCAATCTTGGTCTTTTTTTACTTACTTCCTTTATGTTTGGTGTATAAACTATAAAAAAAAAAATGGATGCCATTCCTACTCAAGAAGTAACTGAGAGATGGATTTGAAATTTTTCAAAACAGGTGGAACAACTTGGTTCTAAAGTTTATTTGCTTTGATCGGGGTCAACCAACAGTCGTTCTCACCAAGTCAGTGCCAACAGGAATCCCCAGTTTGGGGTGTGGTGAAGAAGGAGACACGATGCTCTGCAGAGCAGCTCAGCTGTGACACAACACAGCTGTGGAAACGGCACAGGGGTGAGGCATCTCCAGGGCCAGGCCCCTCTCTGGCTAGACAGCTCTGCTCTGCTCTGTTCCTCCCTGGTCTGTTCTTTGCTCCATTCAGTGACGATCTGCTTTGTGTTGCACTGGTGCGCTCTGCCCTGGCAAGACAACTTCCATGTTTCAGCTCAACCAGGGAGATACAGTCTTCAGTGCTTTGTGGAAAGGGAAAATGTATTCCCACAGCCAGAGGGGTGTTGGATTATGTAGACAGAAGACCCTGCCCTTGGTCCCTGATTGGTCTGGTCTCATGCAAATGAGGACTCCAAATCCTTGCAATTTGATTGGCCCAAAAGGCACTGTACTGATTGGTCAGAGTAGAGTTGCTCTGGTTTGTTGGAACTATGCAGCTCCAATTGAATGGGAAAAGCCTCAGTCCTAATAGTTGAAATAGAATTCCAGGAACTTCTTTATAACAAGGGACTCAGATGGCAGAAGCACAATACAGACAGGCAGTTCAGTGCAGAGGCAGGTGGTTTAGTACAGGCTTTTGCCAGAAGTGCAATTTGCATGAGAGACCCCTGTATAAAATGGCTGCTAGCTCTGTTATTTAAAATTTGAGCCCAGTTAGCCACCAGGAGTCCTTTTTAGTAGGTATCTTCTTTCTTGGGGTCTAGATAAATAAGAGGTTATTTGGTCATCCTGGTTGTTCCTGTTTATTGAACATAGGAACTTGAAGGAGTCACATTAGTACTCTCAACTTCAGATTCTTCTTCTTTGAAATACAGATTAACATCTTTCTCATCCTACTGATATGAGGAGTAAATAAAACACCCATATCTGGTTCTAAATACTATGCTAGTAACTTTACATAGGTCATACAATTTAATCCTTACAATAATTTGTAAAGTTGTTATTGTGTCCCTTTTACAGATGAGGTTCAGAACTACTTTTAAAAATTATTACAAGTTGTACAACTGGTGAGAGATGAAGTTGGAATATGAAACTACGTCCTACTAATTCTAGGTCCTATTCTCTTCCCATTACATCTTACCTTATTTTACAGATATTTAGATTTTAAAAGAATACCTTTACAGGTAATACATAATCCAAGAGGTGAGGCCCTGCTGTGAAAGAGCTGATGTCATGATATGCAAATGAATGTCTACCTGGAGTGGATGTAATTACTGGGAACAGAGGTAACTATGTTTGTTTTTTTGTTTGTTTAAGATATAATCACTTCTTCCTTCATCTACTGGTGAGACATGCACCATGTTATATTAAAAAAGAAAAAAGAAGAAGCCAAAACCAGTGGCAGTTGCCAAGAAAATATTTTGCATTTGTTTCTAATGCAGGTGGTTGAAACTCGAGTGGTGCTGAAACACAATAGCAATTTATGTGTTGGAAAGCGCCCCTGTCTGTCAGAATATGTAAGACATGTCCTCAACAGCAGGCTGCTTAAAACTGTCACAGTAAATTTCTTTAGCTATTTGCAAACTGTTTGGAAGTATGAAAGAGAAAAGTATAAACAATTCATGGAATTTACAGAAGTGTTTCAGCATCTTGGAAATATAGCTAATTTTTAATTTCTGTGTCTTTAAGCATTAAAGCACACGAAAATGCTACATTTAATCTACCCAGACCCCAAACCATCCCCGGACTGAAGTTGTGTTTAGTAGCCCCAGGTGACTATTTTATGTTGTCTTTGCAATGCAAGGAATTTGGGAAATTCAAATTATTCAAAAATCATTCAAAATTATTTCCTCTTACTCCCAAACTTTCTTTTTATCAAACCAGCTCTGACAAATAAAAGGCACTTCTCCCTCCCTCTCTTGCCCAGTACAGTTACTTTGTTCTTGAGTTATCTTAAGCATGTTAAAATACAGCAGGAAAGCAAATAAGTGGATTAAAACCACAGAGCTGTAGCACAAGTATCTCCTTAGGACAATCTATTTCTGCCTTCAATGTAGAATCTAGTTCTAAAATTACAAAATCTAATCCTAGTGTCCTGGCTTTTTGAAGTCATTATACACTTCAGTGTCTCAGCTTCTCTATCTCTAAAATAAAGATAGTAATATTTGTTCTGTAAATTAAAACAGAAAAGAAATTTGTGCAATGAATTCTTTAAACTTTTTAAAAGAAAAGGATGATTTATGCAAATCATCATCCTCACTAGACAAAAGAATAAAGCAGGCTCAATTTATTTCAATATTGATATTCACAGTTTATCTGAATTTAAATTAATAAGAAAAAGTTTTCTGAAACTGTTAATAATCAAATGTCAGATGCGAATCAAGTCATTTTGATATCTTTTGTGCAAGTATATCTGGTTACAAACACCACGGTAAGTCTGTATTTTAACTCCAAGGAGCATTAAAACTAAAGTTATCTGGGAGGATCCGCATGATAGCATCTTTACTACAGCTGTTTGGTATCCAGGTGTTGCTAAGGACCCTCTCCTATCCTGTGACTTGCTATTTTTAGTGTCTTTACTGGGTTATGCCTCCAGGTGTATTTCTGGAGGCTAGGTTCTGACTAAACAAATAAAGCACTCTGAGATACAGTTGTGTTTCTAAGGTGATAAAAACCAGGGCAGAGGCCAAGTTTTACATTCATCTCCTATTCCCCTTCAACACCTAATACAATGTCTGGCACTCAACAAATGTTTGTTGAAAGGAAATGAAATACTAAACAGAAATTTTGAGGAGGGAGGGGAGAAATGGTGGCTCTAGCAACTAAGGATGGGGGTCCAGAATCCCAACAAGGAAAACTGCTTTTGTGTTCATTCATTTCTGCTTTTGGGACTGCAGATCGGTGGATAGACAACTTAGTAGCAGAGTTCAACCAAAGAGAGATCTTTTCTGCTTATTTTCCATTAGGCAGAAATTAAAAACCACGGAGACTTCCCTGACAGATCCTGATCATGGAGAGGAGATTCCGGAACAAAGAATGTGGGACAATGTCTTCCTGTGAGTCCCAAATCCCTGATATGTATCAAAGCTGCACCTTCAAAATCTGCTTCACCCCTGCTGCCATTACCTCTTTTTAGTGCTAATCTCACAATCATTGGACATAAAAAAAAAATGAAAGAAAAAAGAAAGAAAGAAAACCAGAAGAGTCCAGCATTGCTAATCTATATAAAATCCTAAAAAAGCAAATACAGTTAATACTATGTCTAATTAAAGTGAACCCTCCCTTACCTGAGTGATAAAAGCTGATAGGATCTATAAGACTGAATCCATTTTACAAACCACTATTCAAACATCCTCCCTGTGGTGCAGCAAAGAATTCTACAATGGGGAAAACAGGGGTCCTGCTTTTTATTTCTTAACTCTCCTGTTCTTGCTGGTCAAAGCAAAAGCCACTAATCTAATACTAGGCACTGAATTCAGAGCCACAGCATCATAAAGCAATTGGTGGTCTGTCCAACTCGCTATTAAAAAGTTAATAGTCTTTCCAGCTTTAGAATCTTCTCTCATAGCAAAGTAACCACAGAGGAAGCATCAGCAAAAGGCAGCAACCAGGCTGAGAGGCTCCTATTTTGGACTTCTGACTTAGTCTTGAATTTAACTAAAGCTGTTTGAAGAGTTTTAATACTTTCAATTGTGAATTTTCTCTCCCTTCTAAAGCTATCTCAATAAGTATTATTTTAACTTGGTGGACATTAAATCATTTCCCAAAGATTTAGAATAAATCTGTTTACTAAAGCAAGATCAAAACCTTTTCCCTAATGTTGAATGTTAATCGATATGTACAAAACTATACAATTGGAATAGTTATGGTTTACTATATAGAAAAATATCAGAATTATTCTGAACTGTAAATTTTTCAAGACACTAATTATCTATGGCTTTCTATTTTTTTTTTTTTTAGCTTATTAAATAGCAATCCTCATATTCACCAGCTACCTGGCTTCTTAGATTAAGTATAATAAAGCACATATTAGCATTTTTTAATTAGTGAGTTTGTGATACACTAAAGGTATCATCACAGAAGCAAAGGCAGAAGAACGTGAATAAATATGATGTAGATCAGAAACCTAAGTATGAGTACTTTTTTCTGTTCATTCATTAGTAATTATTTACTCCCAAGTTACTTTTAAAGTTGTGTATAAAATTCAAGAATGAATTCTTGACAGATGAAGGATGAATAAAAGTGAAAGAAAGTTGGGAAGAGAGGGAGAGAAGCAAGGAGGGAAGGGAAAGGGTGGAGAAGCAGGGAGAAAAAATGAATCATATATTAAATATTATCAATTATTGAGCCAATTTAAAAAAGACAGTTTTGTGTAGTTCAGTGAAAAAACATACTGTCTGGGCAGAGGAATAGTTTATTTATTTGAGAAGTAAAAAAATTAAGAAAAATAAAATTGGAGACAGATCATACTAAGTTGCATTTAAAAGAAGAGAAAGAAAGGAAGAAGATCTAGTAGCACCTTACCATTTAAAAACAAGGCCATAAGACTTTAAAGTGTAGTGACAGTGGAAAAACTTAAAAGGAAGAAATAATTTTGGGGAAAAAATGCTATAAGAAAAGAATATATCATAGTCTTATAATTGATTAAATTACTAGAAGAACAGATGATAACATAGAAAAGATAACATAGATTAAAGGAGCGAGAAGGAAGAATGCTGGATGCCTTTGCAGGGAAGTAAAAAGTCCACCATTCAAGTGGGAGATGCCAGCACCCAAACAGATGTTGAGGAACGATTAAAGCCATGCTTATAAAGCCGGTAATCACTGTCTTAGAAGGGAGAATCCACACTCATTAATGTGGTAATTATAAAGTTGAGCAGAGAGGTAAGAATTACATTCCATAATCGACTGGTTTTGTCTGTTCCTTTGTTGGTTACTCCATTGACCTTGTTTGGAACTCAGTGTTCAAGCATTTGCTAATCAGTTACTTTATGGATTCTGTGGAACACTGGAAAAACATTGGTGAGACAGGAATGATCCCAATCTTCAAGGAGTTTCCAGGATGGTGAGGAAGAACCCCAGAGGCACACCACCAAGTTCTGCAGCAAAGGGTCAGGAAGGCCTTTCGGGAGGAAGTAAATGCAGGCTGAGTCCTAAGGAAGGAGTAAAGGCCCCAAGACAGGAGTAAAGTTGTGGCATGGATAGGGGCAGGGCTGACCAGGAAGAAGAAGCAGTGTAATGAAGTGCCAAGAGGAGCACTCAATACAATATTGAGTGTTTGTGCAGGGAAGGGTGGGTGCATGGAGCAAGGAAGACTAAACAGTTTAATTACTGAAGCTTTGAGTCAGGAAGTGAAAGTGTGTATGAGATGTTGAACTAAATCATGGAAGGTTTCATATGTTCTGAGAAATTTAAACTATATTACTTCAGCCATGGCACATTATGAATTGAGGTGGGGAGGTGGGGAGACTGGAGCAAAAAAAAAAAAAAAAATCAAGTAAAAGATAAGGGCTTGAACTAAAGTAGTGGCAATAGCAATAAAGATAAAGGGCAGGAATGTATCCGGGAAATATTTAAGAGTAAAATTTTTCAGTCTTACTAATTAGTTAATAGGACATGGAAAGTTGAAGGAGAAATATAAACACCAAGTTATATTGTGTTTTACTAGGAAGATGGGGGCAAAATATGCCAAGTTCAGTTTTGGGTATTTTGACTTTTATGTAACCTGTCAGAAATCCAGTTCAACATTTTAATACATAGCTAAAACTCAAGCAAGAATCAGTTTTGGATGTATAAATCTTCAGCCAACAAGGGATGAATAAATATCAAATGCAAGGAATAGAATTACCAGAAGAATTTAATTTTCTAATTTACAGGTCAGATCTGCATAATTTCTTTTTATTCATTACATTGGTTGCTTTTCACCTCAGGAGGGAAAAAAGCAAATTTATTTTCATTTTTAAAAATAACAGAAGAGTAAATGAAATTCTACAGAGTACGAATGTCATGAGAATAAAATTGTGAAAACAGAAACATAGGAACACCAAAATTTATGGGGAATCTCAGAAAGGAAGAGACTAGAAAGAGACAAAAGAGTATTCACTGGAGAACCAGATGTGCTTTTTAACTTTATTTTTACATTCACTAAATGATAAATGATGGTTTCCTTGCCTTGTTTACTCTTTACCTTCTAGACTGATGTACATTTTTTTAAAATACAAGTCAGTATACCATGTCCTGTAATGCTCAAGTATAAGGAACCCTAGAAAACAAAAGTTGAATGGCAGCATAGGTTTATTTGAGCTATACTGATTTCCACACTGTTTCTCTGTGATAAATCCAGTAGCAATTCTTCAATGGCATACATTCTATGACTTTTGCTGCTTTCCTGTCAATGAATTCGAAATCTTTCTCAGACATTACAGTCATTATGCAAAGTGCATAGATGGCATTTTCACCACTGTCTAACTGGAAGTTATTAAATATTTATTGTGTTGATTTAATAAAACCATGGCATATTAGGCTTTCCCTACAGACAATTAGTCCAAGAAAGATGTGTATGCCATCTCCTAGATGAACTCTGGAAACAAGATATAAGATAACAGAGGTTTGTTTTTTTTTCCTAGGAATGATCTGCAAACAAAACATTCGTATTTCTATAAGTATTTTCATCAATTTTATTTGGATAATTTAAACATAAATGTTGGAAAGCAGGAGAATGGATTACTTGCTAGAATTTATAATGACTTCTAGTATGTGGATTCCTAACTAGCTAGGTTAAAAGATTTTTTACTAATTACAAGTTCATACCTCATTCATCTTTGTCATTCCCATTTGGTGTCTGACATAGTGTTCTATAAAAGGTAGATACTCCACCAGTTATATTATGCTGAAGTTATTGAACTATTTTCAGGCATAATATTACTTCTATCTTATTGTTGGCTTGGATGATCCAGATTATAAATTTCATAATTTAATCACTATATTTATGGTATTTTTATACCCCACAGTTGTCATAGCAATTTAAAAATTGATCACCTCTGGTTTATTTAAGTATCATGTCACTACCTGAAGAAACACTTGTTGAAAAAACACTTTTGAGTGTGGAGGTCTCTTGTATCTTCTAGGACTTTGGTCAGTTTTCTGTTGACCTGCATTCTTAAGCAGTTGTCTCTGCTGATCTCAGCTATATAAGCAATCTACCAATAATCTTAACTGATTTTTTTAGGAAGAAGGAAATATTGGTTTTATTTTCTCCTAATTATTGTAAATATGCTTTCTTCTTTTCACATTATTTTCTTTGTTCAGCAACACCTTCATTCATCCAAGTGTCTTTGCACCTTATCAGTTTTTGAGTCCTGCCCTTTTGTTGTTGTGTTCTTACTTAAACACTTCATAAATACTGTTTAAGTGACAGTAATTTTTAAAATAATAGAATAATGTAGTAATGATCTTAAATACCTATTAATATATTATTATAGTCTTATTTTTTTCCTAATGAAGTTTCTTTATATATGAACATTATTTTGCTTGGTATGAAGAGTTAAGAATCTGCACTGGTATAAGTTCTAGCTTCAAACTAGAAGTATATATCTCGATCAGACCTGGTAAGCATTTGTCTTGTCATTGAGTATGTTGCCAATGACATTTTTGTTGAACACATAAAACTGGTAGAAGTTTTGAGAAATTTTCATAATGACACTTAGGTAAATGTCAACATTACTTCTGATTTTAGCCTACAGATTTTGTTTGCATTTGGAACTGAATAATGGAAAGACAGCACAACACAAATCGTGTTATTTGGAATTACTTCTGCAATGCAATCGATCTTATTTTTTAAATTGACATAGAATTGTTTTAAGCTAAGAAAATCTCTATTGATGTTTATTGAAACAGAATAGATAAAATTAATATGTGTCTTAAGAGATAATGCAAGAAACACTTGGAATATGTGCAGAAAGTTTTCTGAATTTGGGAAGCAGTGTTGGCTGTTATGAACTGAAAAAAATCTAGAAGCATAAATTTTGATTCCCGTTTCTAAAACTTCTAGTGTAGGTCATATAACAACCTTGAAACAAAGTTCATTTTGAAAAATAGGCCAAAATGCATTTATTTTTGGAAAATTAACTGAAACACATAGATCATCTGGGTTATTTATGGCCAAGAACTAAAATACAAATTGGAAAATACCTTTTCACATATTTATACTTTATAAATCATAAAACCAGAACTGATGAGTTAAGTCACAGTGGCATCACTCACATGACCAGTCATTCCCAGACCAGAAAATGCAATGCATAAAGTTTTTAATCCTCTTTCTAGGAGAAGTTACCAGAAAAATGTTTCTCTAGAAGCAAAAGAGATTGCTAAAACAAACATCCTTAGAATACATATCTATTAACAAATGAATCTAAAAAATAAATTGAGCAAACAAGAACAGAGACAGAATCCTGGATACAGAGAGGGTTTTAGAAGGAAGGTAGTGTGGGCGAATAGGTGAAGAGATGAGAGGATTTAAAAGTACAAATAGGTAGTTACAGAATAGCCATGGGGATGTAAAGTACAGTATAGGAAATGAGGTAGCCAAAGAACTTACATGCATGACCCATGGACATGAACAAAGGTGGGGGGATTGCCTAAGGGAGTGGGGGTACAGGGTGGAGGGAAGCAAAGGGGAAAAATTGGGACAACTCTGATGGCATAATTAATAAAATATAATTTTAAAAAAAATATCTACTTGTGTCACACAACAATAACCAAAAAAGGAGTTGAGGGTGGGGAGACATCAAAAATAATAAGAAGAAGGAATTTATATATTTTTGGATCTTTATAGAAATGATTCAAAATTTATAAATTTGGGAGAAATGGATATTACAGTAATGAGTTTTCCCACCCATGAACATGGAACTTCTCAATTTATTTGGTTATCTTCAATTTCCATCAATAAAGCTTTATAATTCAATATGATTTTTACATATTTTGATTTATACGTATGTGATTACGGTGTTGTTGCTACTGTACACCTTTTTAAATTATATATTCAAATTGGTACTCTAATGTAGGAAGACAGTTGTTTATCTGTTTATCTTGTATACAATTTACTAATCTCTTAAGTTCTAAAATTTTGTCTATACGTCCTATGCAGACAATCATATCTGTCCATAAGGATAGCTTTGTTTTTTACTCTCCAGAGTTTATGCCTTGTGTTGTTCCCAAATTTAAAAAAGAATACTTCCAACATTCCATTATTATGTTTAGAGTAAATTTGGGTAGATAAAACTTTATCACTGATTACCTAAGGAATTTTTTCTTTTTTTAGAAAGAGTTCCACATTTTAATAAAGTCTTTAACTTATTAAAAAAAGAATTATGGTCATGTTTTCTGTAAATAGAGATATCTCTGAAGAGCGTGTTTGGTGTGGAGGAATAAGAGGTTAATAGCTAATGGATGATTCTTAATAGCACTATGAAATCTAAGAGACATAATGACAATTCTTCTATACAATAGCTGCTGTTAGTTATAGGTATGCATCATAGCAATGGAATCAGTTATGCCCATATGAGCAATATCACACACTCTGGTTCCTTTTTATGTGAAAATAACAATAGAGAACATATTGTAAAAATTCAAATATACTGACTCTTGACTTACAGGGTACTTTTAACAGATTATTATAGATTATATTTCTGATCGAATGGCTATTCCGTAAGTCAAGAAGGAGGAAGGGAGGGAAGGAAGACCAACCTTGTAAGACTGAATCCATGTTTTTAACTGGTATTACAAATAGCATGCAGAATAGGATTCTTGAGAAGAAATCAGAATAGAAACCCTGAAGAGCATTTCTCTTTAATCTAGTATGGGTGAAACAAACATGTCCAGGCATACTCACAGTTGGGCTGTACGTACCATGGAAGTTGTCACCAGTTTATAGAGACTCAGAAATGAAAAATAAATACAAACAAAGAGAAATAAATAAAAAATAAAGGAAATAAAAAGAAATGTGGGGTAGAGAGAAAGTACCATAATCCTTGAAAGAGGAAAATGAGCCCTGGAAAGAGCTAAAGATTTCTTGTTTTGTTATGTTTTTAATTTTATTTTAATTGTTGATCTTGTACAGTTTTCTGTCTTTTATTCTCACCCCAACCCACCACCCCATCCCTCCCCACCTCCCTCCCATTTCCACCCCCCCCCCCGCATAGTTTTCGTCCATGTGTCTTTATACTTGTTCCTGTAAACCCGTCCCCGGAAATTCTCTCCCCTCTGGTCCCTGTCAGCCTGTTCTCTATTTCAGTATCTTTGGTTATATTTTGCTTGTTTGTTTGTTTTGTTGATTAGGTTCCTGTTAAAGGGGAGATCATATGGTATTTGTGTTTCACTGCCTGGCTTATTTCGCTTAGCATAATGCTCTCCAGTTCCATCCATGCTGAGAGCTAAAGTTTTTATTGAAGGGAGTCAAGCAGTCATTCATTAATCCTTTTAACAAATATGTGTTAAACTGTTCCTACACACTGGAGGTGGTCCTACTGTTAGGAAGACAGAAGTGAAGTATAGAAAGTCATTGCTCTCAGAAACTTAATCTAATGGGGAAAGTCCAACATAGACTGGTAAATAAATAAATATAAAATGTATTATTAGGCATTATAAGTACCGTGAAGAAAAATAGATTAAGGGATTTGAGAATAACTGAGACATATTTTAAGTGAAATAGTTTAATAGGTCTCTTTGAGGAGATGACACTGGGGACACATCTGATTGAAATGAATAAGGGATTTATGCAAAGATGCAGGGAAAAAGCATTTCAACAAAAGGAGAGAGCAAATCTATGACTAACACACAAAGAGGTGTGGCAGGAGATGTGACAGTAAAGATGTAGACATGGACCGATACTGGAGACACTTGTCACTTATTCTAACTGTGATATGCATCTGTTGGAGAATTTTGAGCGGGGGAAACATAATATGATCATGCTGAGACTGATGTGCTTTCTGACTGGAGAATGCACTTTCAGAATGACAAGAGTGGAGGAGGAAAACTGGTTAGATAATTATGGCAGAAATCAGGAGGAGAAATATTCATTTTAACTAGAAAGGTAGTGATAGAGCTGTGATAAAATATAGTGGGATCAGAGGGAGATTCTAGCTATATCTTGGAGGTAGAATTCATTTTTAATATGTTAAATTTAAATAAAATTAATAATGATAACATGAAATATTGCTATAAAGTCACCTTATTTCACTTATTTTTCATCCTGGGCACATGGCTAGATTCTATTTCCCAGTTTCCCTTAGTTAGGTGGGGTCAGGTGATGGGATACTAGCCAATGGAGTGAAGGTAAAACTGTTATATAACACTGTGAGTCTTTACTCCTAAAACAGCTCCATGCAGTCTTCTGTGCCCTAGCACTCTTTCCTCACCTACAAGAGGTTGCAGAAGATCTAATCAAGGATTCTCAGAAAAGGAGACAGACCCTATCTAATTTTGGTTATAATAGTAATAATAATAATAATAATGATATAATAAACATTTTATACAGACTGTATGACATTGTTTTCTATTCATATACATTACCATATTTGATATTAACAATGGCACTGTGAGGCAAATAGCATCATTAGCTTCATTTTACAGATGTATCTCCAAGTGAAAACCTGTGGTAGCTAGTTGTTAAAACATGGCATTTAAGCAGTGGAGCACACTGACTTGGAGTTTAGACAGCAAAGTCACACAAACATGAGTTCCAATCCTAGCTCTGATTACCAGTAATATAGTCTTCTGCAAATTATTTAACTTCTCTGGCTCTCAATTTTTTTAACCTATAAAATGAAGACGATAATATCTACATAGGTAGTGGTAATAATGAAATAATTTTTAAGCATATTCTACAGTATTTTCCAAAGTTGCTTTACAAATAACTAGTATTGTTATTGTTGTTTTATAAGTTGGAAGGGATAAGAATCTATATCCCCTGAAAATAACCCTGGCTTATAGAAAAGAATCAGTTCAAAATACAACATGAACAAACATGTAGGAATCAGAATCAGGAATATATATCCTTCCAGCTGTCAACTTAACCCTTTCCTATTTTTGCTACTTGGAAAAGAAAACAGATTATCTTAAGTTTATTCCCCCTAAAGGATGACCTTGAGATCCTGAGACCCTAAGGATTCAGTTTATTTGGAATACAATCTCAGAAAGCAGAAGAGAAAGTGAGAAAGAAGTGGGAGGAAACCCAATAAAGAATAAAGTTATTGAGCTAGTTACCACTGCGGGCAAATGAATTCAATCTCACTGAGGACCCTCTAAAGAATCGTGTAGGCTGTGCTCAGGATTTTCTATCCAAAGGAGGGTCTGAGGCATTCATCTTTCTCCTTATTGGCTGAGAGTTGCCATTCAGAGGTGAATGCCACCTACGAGGCCCTATACCTTAGCACTTTCCAATTGCCTTGTGTTTATGGTAGGTGGCCTACCATATGTTACAAAAAGTGCTGAGAAATGAAGAAGGTGGGCAGGAACTTGGAATGCAATGCTATCAATATGCAAACAAACTGTTGATAAGAACTTCAGGCAATATTAGAGTTGAGCCAAGGAACAGGTTTCATGGTATCAAAAGAAATGGATATGGAAAATCAGCTTCTCCTTAGGATCCCTTGTCGTATGGAAGGTTAAGGAGTACTTAACCTTCCATATTCTACCTGTAACAGGTGAAAGATAATGAGACCCAATGAGATGGATCCAAGAGGAAAGTAGTGGTACACTTGGATCTTGGCTTCTGAACACTTCTGCATAAGAAGGCAGTGTTTGTGCCATATCAGAAAGATTCCTTAATCAGACACATTTTGGAAATACTAACTTAAAAAGAGTTAAACAGATGTCATTAGCTGGAATTTTTCTCATCCTTTAATATGGTAATATCTACAGTGAAGACACAAAGGAATATAATGTTTGACATTTTCTAAATTTATTTATATATCAGTTCCTATTTCATAATATACTGTGGAAATTTCCCAGAAAAGTGTTTCAGAACCCAGTTGAGAAAATATTCAATAGTATCATATTGTCTGATGGAATAACAAAATACATCACTTTCCTTGTGATGTAAGTGGGGGGAAGTTCTGAGAGCTAATAACCAAATTTTTAGGATCAATAAAGGTATTTTCTGGAAATATAGGCTTAAGATATATGACTGCCTCAAGAGAGGCACATTTCTACTTTCATGTTTAGATTTGATGTAGGTATAATATTGGAAAAGGGGTACATAGATGCTATTGCTTTTTTCTTACTCTCTTTTCTCGTCTACTTAGGCTTTAACTCAACATCCCAGTTGATGGCCCCCCAACTTTTGACCTGCCAGAATCTCTCTTGAAGTGTGTGGGAATCAGACTGACCCTTATTGTAGGAAATCACTTTTCTTTACATGATTTATGTTTTGAGAGAAGAGGGGGAGAGAGAAACGGAGAGAAACACTGATGCAAGAGGAAAACATTGATCAGTTGCCTTCTTGTATGCACTCCAACCAGGGACCCAAACCATAACCTAGGCAAGTGCCCTGACCAGGAATTGAACCTGAGACTTTTCAGTTTAGGGTATAATGCTCCAACCAACTGAGCCACACCAGCCAGGGCTACATGAATTCTCAAATAAATGCAATAAGCTTTGAAATGACACAAAATGGACAATGAGACAAAATTATAAAAGACAGGAAGGTTTTAACAGAGAGTCTAAAATGAAGAGAACACTAAAATTTAGGACACTAAAATGAAGAGAAATTGAGCAAGAAGCTGTTTCAAATGTCACAAGAGCTTTAGAGATCAGTAAAATTAAAGAGAGATGTGTGCACAGCAAGGGGATAATAGAATCAGTTTACAGCATGGTATGAAAAAATTATTTTCCAAAGTTACTTTGACTTCTGTAAAAATTCTTTTCCAAGGTTACTTTGACTTCTGTGCAAGGAACAATAAAATGAGAAATATTTGTGTAACTGTATACTCTGTTTTAATCACTAAACTAAAGCAAAAATTGAGAGAGATGATTTTGCGGAATAGTCATAGAGCTTAAGACCAGGTGTGCATAAACTACTTTTGTCAATACTATTAGTTCTGATGGGCAGAATCATATAATTTGATGTAACTGAAATAAGCAATTAAATTCATTAACAATCTAGAGCCTAATAACAAAAAGAAAAAGTATAAAAAAGCATATCTGAAACCTGGTCAAGGAGATAATTAAGAAGGAATATTCAAAATCTAAAAATAAAGAATAACTTTTTTTGGTGAGGAGAAAAATTTTTCACAATGTTCTGACTAAAAGCAAGCCCATTTAAGAGGACTAAGAAGGACAAATCACATCCTCATTATTCCCTCTATCTGGAATACTTCTTTCATAGGCTTGCAATGGGCCATCATCTCTCAGCTTAGGAGCTGCTTCTCTGTAGAAAATTCCCCATCCTTAGCAGAGATGAGCTTAGTTTCTCATCACTCTTTCAGAAGTGAGGAAGGTGTAGAGGAATGGGGGAAAGATACAAGGAATAAGAAGCATAAATGGTAAGTACAAAATAGACAGGGGTGATTGCTAAGCAAAGCCTGTATGAATCGAAGTACCCGCTGAGCTAAAGCCAGCCCATATGGAGGGTTAGCAACAGGGGCGTGGGAGGAGGAGAGAGGCGGAAAAGGTACAGAGAATGAGTAGCATAGATAGTGGGTAGAAAATAGACAGGGGGAGGGCAAGAATAGTGTGGGAAATGTAGAAGCTAAAGAACTTATGACACATGGACATGAATTAAAGGGGGAATGTGGGTGGGAGAGGGTGTGCAGTGTGGAGGGAATGATGGGGGAGAAATGGGACAACTGTAATAGCATAATCAATAAAATATATTAAAAAAATAGACAGGGGGAGGTTAAAAATTGTATAGTATGTGGAGAAGCCAAAGAACTTACTGTGTGTGTACAATCCATAGACATGAACTAAGGTGGGGGTGAATGCAGGTGGGAGGCAGTGAGCAGGGCAGAGGGGAATAAAGGGGGAAAATGGGACAACTGTAATAGCATAATCAATTATATATATATGTTTAAAAGAAGCTTTTCCCCCCTCTGTCACAGCACTTAACATAGTTCTTATTTTCTCATTAAACTGTAAGCTGGTTAAAGACAGAGCATATACATTTTTGTTGTTTACATTTCCCACACCTGGCAATCAACAGAGTTAAAATTTTTAGTTGGTATTTAATAAGTGACTCCCTTATTAACAAGTGAGTTAAAACTAACTCTATTAGTAATAGACTTAATGAATAAATGGACTAATAAATGAATGAACAATACAGTGGTCAATGGAATTAAAGTTAGATTTTGGGAAACATATGAGTATTAGTTTTTAAAATAAAATTTAATTAAACAAACCAAAGTCCAGACTTTAGTTGTAACCTATGAACAATTTTATCTAAAGCTACTAAAACAACTAAGCACAATTTTAAAATGCATTATTTTCATTTTAATACCTTCCCAAAATTCACACTTTAGTTATGTTATAGCTTATATTGAAAATGATCTTTCAATATGTTAATATCTACTAGCTTGTTTTTAAAAAATCAGCTATTTCTTTTAATGATCATCGTTGTACTAATAAAAAATAATCTCTGGTAAAAGATCTTATTGAGGATGGAGTAACACATAGTGGTTTATGATGCGGCCTCTCAAGAGCTGTCTGGGTTTAAACCTGGGTCTGGCATCCAATAGTTGTTTATTATGCCTCCATCTTTTCAGCTATAAAACAAAAATAATAATCATACTTGACACATATAGTTTATGTGAGAATTAAATGAGATAATATACAGAAAACGTATGTTTTCTGTTTCTGACATACATTAAACACTCAATAAATATTAGTACCATGTGATTATCAGTATTATTAAAATGCCCACCACAATATTTGCAGATCCTATATTTTACCTGAAAAACCCCAAAACTAAAACAGAAAGTTTAAAAAAAAATCATCGCTGTGCTGACCTTCCTTCTCAGGCTCTCACAGTGTGGTCTAGTTCTCACCTTTGGTGAGATGAATGCTCTTCCCTACTTTATCCATGTGGCCAACCTCTATCTCTTGGTCCTGCTCTATAAATTACAATTCTAAAGTCCGGGGGACTAGCTTCCCCCAAACCACATTAATTCTGTTATTAGCCACAAAATGCAGGGGCTTTACTCTCCACCATTTTTGCAGTGCCTCTAGTGATATTACTTTTTAATTTAGCTTATGCCTTAATATATTTTTGCCCTTCTTGAACTTTTATCAATTCTTGGAGGAAGCAATAATACATAAAGAGATTTTTGGTCAGGGCATAATGGAGTGATAGAGCAAAGCTTTGCCCTCAAATATAGTCCTCCCCTCATCTGTAAACTGGATTCCCCACACCTCTCCCCTGAACTCATCCTTCATCTGGGCTGGGAAGAAGAGGAGGGCACTGTTTTGAAGTTTTATGTAGTCTTAGCCCAGGATCCAGCTTACAGCCAGTGACTGTCTCATTGGAATTGGCCCTATCAGGTACAAGGAGCCCTCTGGTAAATGACACTAGAGTCAATATTGCCCCAACAGTCCTGGATACGCCCAAATTCTGAATAAGTATACGGTTTAGGCCCTGACTAAATTCTTTCTCTATAAGTATATTGTGTTCCATTCTGGTGCCATTAGAAGCATAATATAATAGGGCAAAAAAAATTATCTAGTATTTGAAACTTGGATCCAAAAATACCACCTCTGTAACAAATTATAAATAGGATTAGTTAGTTTTTCTATTGTGATTTTCATTTCTTTATCTCTAAAATGGGATATTCATTTCTTTTTTTTTTAATTTTTATTTTCATTGTTGATCTTGTACAGTTTTCTGTCTTTTATTCTCACCCGAACCCGCCACCCCATCCCTCCCCATCTCCCTCCCATTTCCACCCCCCCATAGTTTTTGTCCATGTGTCCTTTATACTTGTTCCTGTAAATCCTTCCCCTTTTCCCCTGAAATTCCCTCCCCCCTCCCCTCTGGTGACTTTCAGCATGTTCCCAATTTCCATGTCTTTGGTTATATTATGCTTGTTTGTTTGTTTTGTTGATTAGGTTCCTGTTAAAGGTGAGATCATATGGTATTTATCTTTCACTGCCTGGCTTACTTCGCTTAGCATGATGCTCTCAAGTTCCATCCATGCTGTTGCATAGGGTATGAGCTCCTTCTTTCTTTCTGCTGCATAGAATTCCATTGTATAAATGTACCACAGTTTTTTGATCCATTCATTTACTGATGGGCATCTAGGTTGCTTCCAACACTTGGCTATTGTAAATTGTGCTGCTATAAACATAGGGATGCATAGTTTCTTTTGGATTGGTGTTTCAGGGTTCTTAGGATATAGTCCTAGCAATGGAATTGCTGGGTCAAAAGGTATATCCATTTTTAGTTTCTTTAGAAAATTCCATACTGTTTTCCATAGTGGTTGTACCAGTCTGCACTCCCACCAGCAGTGCACTAGTGTCCCCTTTTCTCCACAACCTCTCCAACACTTGCTGTTTGTTGCTTTGTTTATGAGGGCCATTCTGACTGGTGTCAAGTGGTATCTCATTGTGGTTTTAATTTGCATCTCTGATAGCTAGCGATATTGAGCATCTTTTCATGTGTCTCTGGATCCTCTGTATGTCCTCCTTGGAGAGGTGTCTGCCCAAGTCCTTTGCCCATTTTTTAATTGGGTTGCTTGTCTTCTTAGAGTGGAGTCGTGTAAGTTCTTTGTATATTTTGGAGATTAAACCCTTATCTGAGATATCATTGGCAAATATGTTTTCCCACACAGTCGGTTCTCTTTTTATTTGAATACTGTTTTCCTTGGCCATGCAGAAGCTTTCTATTTTGATGAGATCCCATTTGTTTATTCTTTCCTTTATGTCCCTTGCTTTAGGAGACATATCAGTAAAAATGTTGCTGCGTGTAATATCTGAGATTTTCCTGCCTATGTTCTCTTCTAGGACTTTAATGGTGTTATGGCTTATGTTTAAGTCTTTTATCCACCTTGAATTTATTTTTGTGTATGGTGTAAGTTGGTGCTCGAGTTTCATTTTCTTGCACGAAGCTGTCCAGTTCTCCCAACACCACTTGTTGAAGAGGCTATTTTTACTCCATTTTATGTTGCTGCCCCCTTTGTCGAATATTAATTGGCTATAGAGACTAGGGTTTATTTCTGGGCTCTCTATTCTATTCCACTGGTCCACATGCCTGTTTTTATGCCAGTACCAGGCTGTTTTGATTACAGTGGCCTTGTAATACATTTTGGTATCAGGTATTATGATCCCTCCTGCTTTGCTCTTCTTTCTCAAGATGGCTGCCGCTATTCTGGGTCGTTTATGGTTCCATATAAATTTTTGAAGAGTTTGTTCTATATCTGTGAAATATGCCATTGGTACTTTAATAGGTATTGCATTGAATCTGTAGATTGCTTTGGGAAGTATGGACATTTTGATGATGTTAATTCTTCCGATCCATGAACACGGTATGTGTTTCCATTTATTTGTGTCTTCCTTGATTTCCTTCTTCAGTGTTGTGTAGTTTTCTGCATACAGGTCTTTTACCTCCTTGGTTAGGTTAATTCCTAGGTACTTTATTTTTCTTTTTGCTATATCAAATGGTATTTTTTTCTTGATTTCTGCTTCTGTTGTTTCATTGTTGGTATACAAAAATGCCTTTGATTTCTGGATATTGACTTTGTATCCGGCTGTTTGGCTAAATTCATTTATTAGGTCGAGCAGTTTTTTGGCCGAGACTATAGGATTTTCTATGTATACTAACATGTCATCTGCAAACAATGATAGTTTTGTTTCCTCCTTTCCAAGTTGGATGCCTTTTATTTCCTTTTCTTGTCTAATCGCTGTGGCTAATACTTCCAATACTATGTTGAATAGCAGTGGAGAGAGTGGACAGCCTTGTCTTGTTCCTGATTTTAGTGGAAAAGAATTTAGTCTTTGCCCGTTGAGTATGATGCTGGCTGTAGGTTTCTCATATATAGCCTTTATTATGTTGAGGAATGCTCCCTCTATTCCCACTTTGCTGAGTGTTTTTATCATAAATGGGTGCTGTACCTTATCAAATGCTTTTTCCGCAACTATTGATATGATCATGTGATTTTTGTCTTTGCTTTTGTTTATGTGATGAATTACATTTACTGATTTGCGAATGTTGAACCATCCTTGCATCCCTGGGATGAATCCCACTTGGTCGTGGTGTATGATCTTTTTAATGTGTTGTTGGATGCGGTTTGCCAATATTTTGTTGAGGATTTTAGCATCTATGTTCATCAGTGATATTGGCCTGAAGTTTTCTTTCTTTGTTGTGTCTTTATCTGGTTTTGGGATTAGGATGATGCTGGCTTCATAAAAAGAGTTTGGAAGTCTTCCATCTTTTTGGATTTTTTGGAATAGTCTGTGGAGAATAGTGGTTAGCTCTTCCTTAAATGTTTTGTAGAATTCTCCTGTGAAGCCATCTGGTCCAGGGCTTTTGTGCATCGGGAGTGTTTTGATTACTGATTCAATTTCACCAGCTGTTATTGGTCTGTTCAGGCTTTCTGTTTCTTTTTCATTGAGTTTTGGAAGGTTATATTTTTCTAGAAACCTGTCCATTTCACCTAGGTTTTCAAATTTCTTGGCATACAGTTCTTCATAGTAATTTCTTACAATCCTTTGTATTTCTGCAGTGTCGGTTGTAATATCTCCTCTTTCATTTCTGATTGTGTTTATTTGAGTCCTCTCTCTTTTTTTCTTGATGAGCCTGCTTAAAGGCTTGTCGATTTTGTTGATCTTTTCAAAGAACCAACTCCTGGATTCATTGATCTTTAGGATTGTGCTTTTAGTCTCTATGTCATTTAATTCTGCTCTTATCTTGGTTATTTCTTTCCTTCTACTTGCTCTGGGCTGTCTTTGTTGTTGTTCCTCGAGTTCTTGTAGGCGAAGGGTTAGGTTGTTTGTTTGAGATGTTTCTGTCTTTTTTAGATAGGCCTGTATCGCTATAAGCTTCCCTCTGAGGACTGCCTTTGCTGTGTCCCATAAGTTTTGGGTCGATGTGAGTTCATTATCGTTTGTTTCCAGAAACTTTTTGATTTCCTCCCTAATTTCATTCTTGACCCATTCATTGTTTAATAGCATGCTATTCAATCTCCATGATTTTGAGGGTTTTGGGTTTTTCCCCTTGGGGTTGGTTTCTAGTTTCAGTCCCTTGTAGTCTGAGAAAATGCTTGGTATGATTTCAATTTTCTTGAATTTGTTGAGGCTTGATTTGTGTCCTATCATGTGGTCTATCTTTGAAAATGTTCCATGTGCATTTGAAAAGAAAGTGTATTTAGCTTCTTTGGGATGAAGGGCTCTATATATATCAGTTAAGTCCATTTCCTCTAGAGTGTTGTTCAATGCCACAATATCTTTGTTGATATTTTGTTTGGAAGATCTGTCCATTTTTGACAATGGGGTGTTAAAATCCCCTACTATAATTGTGTTGCTGTCTATATCTTTCTTGAAGTCCTCTAAGATTTTCTTGATGTATTTAGGTGCTCCTCCATTGGGTGCATATATATTTACAATATTTATGTCTTCTTGGTGGATTCTTCCCTTGAGTATTATGAAGTGACCTTCTGGGTCTCTCTTTATGGCCCTTCTTTTGAAGTCTATTTTGTCTGATATGAGTATTGCTACCCCAGCTTTTTTTTCCTGACCATTTGCTTGGAAAATTTGTTTCCAGCCCTTCACTTTGAGCCTGTGTATGTCTTTTGTCCTGAGGTGGGTTTCTTGTAGGCAGCATATGTGTGGGTCATGCTTTCTTATCCATTCAGCTATTCTATGTCTTTTGATTGGAGCATTTAATCCATTTACATTTAAGGTTATTATTGATAGGTAATTATTCATTGCCATTTTCGTACCTGTGTTCCTCTCTCTCTTTCTCTCTCTGTCTTTTCCTTTCTTCCCTTAAAGCAGTCCCTTTAGTATCTCTTGCAGAATTGGTTTGGTAGAGGTGTATTCTTTTAGACTTCTTTTGTTTGGGAAGCTCCTTATTTGGCCTTCTATCTTGATTGAAAGCCTTGCTGGGTAAAGTAGTCTGGGTTGCAGGCCTTTGGTTCTCATTGCTTGGAATATTTCTTGCCATTCTCTTCTGGCTTGGAGCGTTTCCATTGAGAAGTCAGATGCTAACCTAATTGGGGCCCCCTTGTATGTTACTTCCTTTTTCTCCCTTGCTGCTTTTAAGATTCTCTCTTTGTCTTGGAATTTTGCCATTTTAATTATGATGTGTCTTGAAGTGGGCCTGTTTGGGTTCCTTTTGATTGGGACTCTCTGTGTTTCCTGGATTTGTGTGGCTTTTTCTCTCACCAAATGAGGGAAGTTTTCCATCATTACTTTTTCAAACAGGTTTTCTATCCCTTGTTCTTGTTCTTGTCCTTCTGGTATCCCTATTATACGAATATTATTCCGTTTCATGTTGTCTTGCATTTCTCTTAAACCCTCTTCATTCTTTCTAAGCCTCTTTTCCTTATCTTGCTCATTCTGAGTGTTTTTTTCTATTTTGTCCTCCAACTCGCTGATCCGATCTTCTGCTTCATTGATTCTGCTTTTCATTCCTTGTACTGTGTTCTTCAGTTCAGAGATTGTGTTCTTCATTTCCTCTTGGCCCTTGTTGATAGTTTCTATTTCCTTTTTCATGTTGATATAGTTTGCCGTGAGTTCATCATAACTTCCCTGTAGTTTATGGTAGCTCATTGAGAGCTCATTGAGCTTCCTGACAACCATTGCTTTGAACTCGATATCTGAAAGTTGAGTTGCCTCTGTTTCATTTAGCATTCTTTCTTGAGCTCCCTCCTTTCCTTTCGTTTGGGGATTGTTCTTTTGTCATCCCATTGTTTGTAAGACTCTTGTTGTTAGCCTCAGCTTCTTAAATTGATCTGTTCTGGCTCCCTGGGTTTGTGGTATGGCCTTCTGTGGTAGAATATCTGTGAGATTCAGTGGTGGATTATTCTTCAGATATCCTGTTGTTCACCGCTTCCACTGTCTCATCAGCTGGAATACCCTCTTTTGGGGGCCAACTCTGGTTTTTGTTTTTGTTTTTGTTTTTTTCTTCCCCCACAGTTTCAGGCTTGCTTGTTTGTTTGTTTTGTCTCACTCGTGGGTATTTACAAAAAGAAGAGGGGGGAAAATGAAAAAAAGAAGAAAGAGGAAACAAGAGGAAGGTAGAAGAGATAAAATTGAAAAGAAAGGAAGAGGGGATAAGAGAAGAAGGAATTCAAGGGAGGCAAAAGGAGTTGGGGAGTAAAGAAGAAGATATAAACAATGAAGAAGGAGTAGTTAAAAACTCATATAGATAGACAGGCTTACAAACAAAAAGACACTAACAAACTGGCAAAACAAAAAAGAGACACGCACACAGACACCCCCACACAAATATAAGCAGCCGGTGGGGGGGGGGGAAGGAACAAGCAAAGCACAACAAAATATTTAAAAAATAATAAAAATATATTAAAAAAATAAAATTAAAAAAATGAAAAAACAAAACAAAACAAAACAAAACAAAACAAAAAAATACCCTCTTGTTGTTTTCAAACTTGCCAGCCTGTTTTTCAGGTCTTGCTGGCTGCAATGGCCAAGGGGTGATCTTACTGCTTTTCTCTGTGTTCAAAACTCAGTCCTCATTGTGCTATGTATCCCAGCGTTAGTGGGCGCCTCTCCCCACAGGGTTTCCAGCGTGTGATCTGAGCCTCCTTGTGTGTGCACACTTCTCCGAGTTTATGGGTGTGTGCTAGGTTCTCCAGACGTGCACAGCCGCCTGCCTTTGTCCCTGGGAGGCTTTCAGTGTTCGGGCACAGCTGCCTGCCTTTGCTTCTGAGAGGGGCCTGCGTTCCAGCTGCTATCTGGCGCCTGCACCTTGGGCCTGAGCTGTCTGAGTTTGAGCACCCGCCCGTGAACTGGCACCTCTGGCTCCACAGCTGTCTCCAGCGGCCTGCGCCTATGTTTTCACGAGTGTCCACTAGCCCGAGACCGTGTGCGGTCCCCTGAGGGTGTCTATTTTCATGCAGTTGTCTCACTTCGCCCGCGCCTCTGTCTCTGTTGGGGGGCCTGTGCTTTCATTGTCGCCCGGCGACCACAAAAACTCGGTTCAAAGTCGTGCAGTGACCTTGTGCGGGGCACCCACTTTCGCTCCCTTGCGGGGCAACCACTTTTGCTCGGGCGCAGTCGCACGGTGGCCCCTGAGATCTCCCAGCTGGTTCAGCGGCTGACCCAGCTCCCTCCCCAGGGCCCTGGGGCAGGCTTGGCGGAGCGCCAGGCCGGGGCCTCAGCCGCCCCGCTCTCTGCACGCTGGAACCCTGGACTCTTAT
Source organism: Glossophaga mutica (assembly GCA_039655065.1). NCBI lineage: Eukaryota > Metazoa > Chordata > Mammalia > Chiroptera > Phyllostomidae > Glossophaga > Glossophaga mutica. The sequence continues at coordinate 133,644,597 of CM077304.1, forward strand.
TGTTCCGCAGAGCTCTCCTTACCGCTTGTTTTTCAGTGTCCGCTACAATTTCCGACCTCTTATTCTCCAATATGCTGTGTTACTGTTCCTTGTCTGTTCTTGTCTTTCATAGATTGGTCTGGTTTTTCTCCCGTGTGTAGAGGGGGAATAGGGTCTGCTCCCTCCTACCACGCCGCCATCTTCCCACTGGATATTCATTTCTTTTTGATCAATTTTACAGAGTGTTCATGATAATAAAATGAGATTAAAAAAAAAAAAAACAAGCCTTGAAAATTAGGATGTCTGTATAGTAAAGTAGGAGGAACATCAAACATCAGTTCAGAAAGACCAGGGTTTGTAGGTACATTTTGCCTCCGTTTAAGAGGATAGAACTAAACTGGGGACAAGTTTTGAAGCCATGTAAGCCTCATCTGTAAAAGAGAGGTTTAAATGATTTCCTCTTAGAATTTCATGATTAAATTAGAAGTACCAGATGCATTAGACAAGATTCCTAGAACAAAGAAAACATCCAATAGCAGCTGATTGTCTCTTTGTCTCTTCCTCCAAAACAAACTAAACAACTACGGACATTAAATTAAACACTTATTGTTATATAAATATACCAAGAGTATGAGTATGAGTACATGAACTTTAGCTCATATAATGTGCTTTATTCTAATATATCATTTAAAATAATCCTTTGAGGTCATTCCTTTCTTTTTAAGTCCATAACTTACCTGGTCATGTTCTCTAGGCAAAGCAGAAAATCTAATTTTTGTTTTTTTGTAAACATGTTTTAAATAACTATTCCTAATACTTCTTCTCTGTATCTATATTGCCTTTAATATCAGTGTTTTTGTTTGACTCAGAGAACAAAGCTCTTCTACATGGACTGTACCTATTAATTTCCAATAATCTCTTGATATAATGTTATGTTAAAACTTCACTCTTTCAACTGTAAAGCACATTGCCTTTTTTTTTTTCATTCCCTTCATAAGATCTGGATTTTTCTTAATTTATCACAGTTTCTTGATGTAGTAATAGTTAAAGGGAAGGCAAAGTTTAGTATTTAATTGAACAAGACTTCCAAAACTTGAAATTATTTTTGACAAATGCACTGTCTATTTCTGACAAAGGTATTCAAGGTAGGGGCTGTGTTCTATTCTTCTATGCAATAAGCAACTGGAAAATTTTTTAAGATTTTAAAAATAATAGCATAGGTGCATGCTGAGTTCTGTTAAAAGAAATCATGGTATCAATTTATTTTTTTCTGTGGGTTGTGAAATACATGTAAAGAACTTTATCACAATATATGTGATTGTGTATTCAATACATACAATATGCTTTTCAAAAACATCTTTGTTTCATAGTTAACCTTGCTGCTATCGTGAATATCACACCAGGACTATTCTTTTGTGTCTCCATGGGAACTCTTTTCTCGTAACCTTCAGTAGCTATCCACATCGAGGAGGTAAAATACCTTGAAAACAAGGTGCTCCGCAGAAAGTTGTATGCCTCCTACTCTGCATCTCTCTCAGCCTCTGAAAAGCTTCATTTAGACGTCTATACTAATGATGTTATGCGTGGGCGTCTTTTTCACTTGCAGGGCTGCTGAATAAACTTCCTTAAAGAGACTAAAATTCAAGTGCAACTGAGTTAAGGACACTGGTAAGTACAGTATAAATAGAATTTATGAAAAGGTGTTTACTCCTCTATGACTTGAAAACTGTAGTTTTGATGCAGGATGTTTTGTCATGAATATTTCCCTACTGATACAAGGGGAGCCAAAGGTCTTTGTGTTCTCACACTCAAATGAGCCCAATTCATTTTGTAACATTATACATGCATATTATGCATATTATACATACATATTTCATAAATATTGATACAGAATTCATGCAGAGGTCATTTCCAATTATTATTTAATACAAAATGCTTCCATATTTATGTATTAGACCCCTAATCATGTTATAGTCACTGGTATTGAGCAGGAACTTTAAAAATCCAACAATAGGTCCTGGGTAGAATGTTGACAAGATTTGTCCATATAACCTTACAGATCAGAAAGCTGAAACACATCATGTCTTGTGTACCATGTTCTTATGGAAGTGAAATAACCCATGCAAGAATGAGCCATGTTTCCAAAGTTCTTGTGGGGCCAACATTCAATTACATTTCATATTTGAGGTTAACGTTGTCATGTTATGTTTCAACATGCCAGTGCAACAACAAAATAGTGGGTTTCAAAGACATGGGAACCAATTTACTGAAGACAAATAAAACTTAACTCTAAATACATTAACATTTACTATACCTTTAAAAAATGTTACCTTCGGAGGCCTCACTAGACCCCAGAGAGAGGCTCTGGGCCACGCAGAGATGATTAGGCCAAGCAGAAGGCCAGGGGACCACGGTGTCTGTGAGATTCTGTACGGCACACATAGTAAACTCCTGTCAGAGCACGTGATGCAATTCCAGGAGACAGACCACTTAGAATTGATATGACTAACTGAATTTTTAAAAAAACACTCCAAACCCCTATGATCAGCTAACAGAAGGATCAGCATCACTTAGAACCATAAAATAGTAATATGTAAGTTTCTCCTCATTTGGCTCCTTAGGGTCATTTCAGTTGTTGAGATTACATTTTAAGGATATACATAAAGCAAACATCCTTCACAGGCACAATGTAAGTATGGCTGACATCCGCCAAGCTAATACCATGAAACTCCTTAATTTTTTACTTTTAAAGGCAATTTCAATATTGTTTTTTATAGCTGTACAAGAAAAATCGTATGTCCTGTCATAGATACCTCACTTAATCAGCACACTGGTAATAATGCCTGTCAAGAACCAAAGCCCTCTATTGGGAAAGCAAAATAGTTGCTAAGTGTAATGCAAAATAAGAATTAAAATGATACTAATTAGTTTTGCAAGCTCCATTCTTCTGCCTTTTAACCATTAAATAATATGAATTTAACAAATCAAAGCCCTCTAATGGGTAAGTTTTGGATCTGTTCATCTTAGCACACATCTTAGAAGATAAAGTATCTATGACAAAGTGGACCAACCTAGCAACAATTGATAGATCTTTTCCCAAAACATTTCCCATTAACACACACACACACACACACACACACACACCACACACATACTATATAGTAGGTTAGCAGTTATATTTATTCTTCGCTCACTCCATGTTTATAGAAAATAATTTATCTTAAACCATTAAAAATATATTTACTTGGGTACAAGGGGATACAGAACATCAAAACAGCATTTTGATCATTTAAACACAAAATAAATTTAATCCAGCTCAGTTGTATTGCCACTCTTAACTTAAGTTGCACCTTCTATTTGTTATTAAAAACATGAGTGCTCAGAATGTGCCGGTTGATATATTCTAATAGCAAAATAATTTTTGATTCAGTAAATAGGCCAACTGTTGTTTTATTAGTCAAGCACAATTATAAAAATAAGAAATAATATAATTGTAACAAAATTATATTTGAATTAATTTAGAAACTAGAAAATATTTTTATATTAATCCTATATCACATATTAAAACTTGGATTTGGTTTCTTTTGCAACATGAAAATCACTTTTCCTAATCATAAATTAACACAAGCTGCTAAAGTATATATATGGTTTGTTTTTCAAAGAACAAAATGATCTTCTTTCTCAGGATTGCTGTTGCTATGCAGGGCCTTTTGTGGTTCCATATAAATTTTTGAAATATTTGTCCTAGTTCTGTGAAATATGTCATTGGACTTTTGATAGGAATTGCACTGAATCTATAGATGATTTTGGGTAGAATGGGCATTTTAATAATGTTAATTCTTCCAATCTATGAACATGGTACATTCTTCCACTTACTTGTATCTTCTTCAATTTCTTCCTTTAGTACCTTATAATTTTCTGAGTACAGATCTTTTACATCCTTGGTTAGCTTTATTCCTAAAAATTTTATTCATTTAAAATCAATTGTGACTGGGATTGTTTTCTTAATTTCCCTTTCTGTTAGTTCATTATTGACATATAAAAATGAAATTGATTTCTGGGTATTAATTTTGTTTCCTGCTACTTTGCTGAATTCATTTATCAGTTCTAGTAGTTGGAGGAATCATGCTACTTGATGTCAAACTATACTCTAAGGCTATAGCAATCAGAACAGCATGGTACTAGCATAACAACAGATACTTAGAGCAATGAAACAGTATAAAGAACCCAGAAATAAACCCACAACTTTATAGTCAATTAATATTTGACAGAGGAAGCAAGCACATACAATGGGCTGAAGATAGTTTATTCAACAAATGGTGTTGGGAAAATTAGATACATTTTCATGCAGATACACACAGAAAAATTAAACTAGATCACCTTCTTACAACACACAAAGGAATAAATTCAAAACAGATCAAAGACTTAAATGTTAGATCTAAAACCATAAAAATCTTAGAAGAAAACATAGGCAGCAAAATCTCAGACATTATTCATAGCAATATTTTATCAGCTATATCTCCCTAGGCAAGGGAAACAAAAAAATAAACAAATGGGAATATATCAAATTAAAAAATTTTACACAGCGAAGGAAAACATCAACAAAATAAAAATGCAACTCACAGAATGGGAGAACATATCCACTAATACATATGAAAAGGAGTTAATATCCAAAATTTATAAAGAACTTACAAAACTCAACACCAAAATACAAACAACCCAATTAAAAAACAGGCAAAGGACCTGAATAGAGACTTCTCCTAAAAGAACATACAGATGGCTAATAGACACATGAAAAGATATTCCATTTCACTAATCATGAGATAAATACAAATTAAAGACACAATGAGCTACCATCTCACACCTGCCAGAATGACTATCATCAATAAATCAACAAACAACAAGTACTGGTGAGGAAGTAGAGAAAGGGGAAATCTTTTGCACTGTTGGTGGGAATGCATATTGGTGTAGCCACTATGGAAAGCAGTATGGAGATACCTCAAAAAATTTTAAATGGATCTGCCTTTAGACCCAGAAATCCTACTTCTGGGAATATATCTGAAAGAACACAAAACACTAATTGGAATGAACATAAACATGCTTATGTACAATGCAGCTATATTTATAATCACCACAATATGGAAGCAGCCTAAGTGTCCATCGGTAGCTGAATGGATAAAACAACTATGGGATATTTACATAATGGAATAGTACTTGGCTGAAAAAAAGAAAAAAGTTTTACTCCTTGTTACAATATGGATGTACTTGGAGAGCAGTATGGTAAGTGAAATAAGCCAGTCAGAGAAACACAAATAGCATATGATTTCACTTACATGTGGAATCTAATGAACAAACTGAACTAGCAAGGAAAATAGAGACAGACTCATAGAGAGCAGATGACAGCTAAGGGGGGAGGGGGAAAGTAGGGAATGGAGGAACTGAGCAAAAATGAAAAAGGACTGATGGACCTGTACAACAGTGTTGTGACTGCAGGGGGAAGGGGAGGATAAGGGGACTAGGTGGTAATAAAAAAATACAATAAAAAATGCAAAAAAATAAAGAACACCAGAATGAAAATAAATTAGAGTCTCCTTTCATTCAAGCAAGCATTGACATTCTGACATTAAATAGAGCACAGTATTTAAGGCAGCAGGTATGACCTTCAAATCAGTACACCAGATGGTTACGAGGTATATTTCAAAAGTGTTTATCAGGATTTCTTTTCAGATTTTCCTTCTGAAGGAGAAACATCACCTTGCCTCATTTACTTTAAAGTACTCATTCATTACAAGAGAACTGGAAAGAACAAAACCAAGTGTTGAGGATTTTCTAATGTTTTTCAATTTGCCATTAAGAACTTTTCCCAATCTATCCATCCAGGAAGCATTATTCTGCCTCATCTATATTTCATATGTTTTTAAACTTCCTTTAGTTTTCTCAAATGTTTTTCAACAAGCTCCAAAATGTTTCACTGTGAGATGGTATTCCTCTTCTGGGATGTATCGCTTCTCTATCATTTTTATTTTATTCTCGTCTTCCTTTTTCCTATGTTGAAGATTGGAAATATCAATAAAACTTTATGCAGAATCATTCTTTCTATTAACCATCAGATGTTTATCAGAAGAACAACAAAACAGAAAGCCTTCCTGATAAAAGTTAAGTATCAGAGTTTCATTCAAAGTACATATGGAAAAAATTGGAGAAGGGGTACAATGACTTAAAACGTTAGCAGTAGTCACCAGAAAATGATTCTGTTGAAGAACAAGGACAAACCAAATTTCACTACAGCATGAATTTCCAACTGGACCATTAATAAATAATAATCTTAGGTCATTTTTCCCCTTCAGCATTAAAGTCATCTGCAACATCATCAAATAAATGCTTTTTCACAAATACATAGGGAAGCTGAGTTACAGCTTTGCCTGTGTGCTCTCCTGGATTGGCAGAGGCTACTTTTCCCCAACCCTTACTCAAGAGAAAGGTCTGCTCAGAAAAAAGAGTTACACAGAGTCAGAGGAAACAGTTACTTGTTCTAACCATCATACATTTTTTAGTCATAAATATATACAAGTATTTTCAAATAAACATTCACAAGGCATTTGAAGAATATTAACAGTGTGAGAGGGGAAGGGAGGGAGAAAGAGAGGGAGAGAAACATCGATGTGTGGTTGCTTCTCACGTGGCCCCCACTAGGGGCCTGGCCTGCAACCCAGGCATTTGCCCTGACTGGGAATCGAACCTGCGACCTTTTGGTTCGCAGCCCGCACTCAATCCACTGAGCTACGCCAGCCAGGCAATAAATTTATTTTTTTTTAATTTGAGGTCAACTAAAAGAAAAATAAAGAGTTAACAGTGAGATTGGCTGGGGATAGATATTTGAAGAGGAAAGAAGACAACTAGATTTTAGATTTTATTTAATTCACTCTATACTGCAAAGTTTTTAACCAAGCAAATGAATTGATTTTATCATTAAAAGTTTAATAAGAAATACATTAAATATTGTCTTTGATAATTGCTAGTTAAAAATAAAGTATAATATTGCTTTAGCATTACAAAGGCCATAACCTCAGAAACACCTTAAGATTATTAATATATTAAATGGTAACTACTAAAGAAAAAAAAAAACATTTAAAACCCAAGGGTCAAAAACACTAGTAGCATTACAGAAGGTCTAGGTACTCATTCTTTTTCTCATCATTGTTATTGTGATCTGTACCAGGTTCAAAGGATGGATACTTAATAAAACCAGAAACTATGACCTTTGACCAAAAGTGGCCAAAGCCCTCTACCCCATTAGCTTACTCTAGGTGCCATCAGTGGTCTTCTGTTAGCCACGGTAATTGGGTAGATTGCATGACACACTACAATGCCTCACGGATCTACTGAGTGTCATGCAGAGAGAAGAAACCAGGCCTCATCAGGGAGTGAACTTTATGGTAGATCCAATTGTAAAAAAACAAAAACAAAATCTTCACCCTAGCTGGTGTTGAATAGGTGCAAGTTCCTGTTCTTATAGAAAGTGGTATTTTCCAGGGAAAAGAGGTATTTGAAGTCAAGTAACCACGGGTTTGTTTGTTTGTTTTTAAGTGCAATTAATGGATTATGTTATTACAGTTGTCCCAATTTTTCCCCCTTGCCGCCCCCTTGACCAGGAATGTGAGACCATTGCTGCAATGGTGGAACCACCTTATCACAATACTGCCTCTCCTGATGGTGGTAGGGTTCAATTCTGTCAATCAATCCAATAGCTATTTTTAAATATATTTTATTGATTACACTATTACAGTTGTCCCAATTTCCCCCTTTGCCCCCCTCTGCACAGCACTCCTTTTCCTTCCAGCAATCCACCCCATTCATTCATGTCCATGAGTTATGCATATAAGTTCTTTGGCTTCTCCATTTCCTAAACTATTCTTAACATCCCCTTGTCTATTTTGTACCTATCATCTATGCTTTTAACCCCTGTACCTTTTCCTCTATTCTCCCTCTTCCCCATCCCAGCTGACAACACTCCAAATGACTTCCATACTTATGATTCTGTTCCTGTTCCGGTTGTTTTCTTGGTTTGTTTGTTTTTTTTTTCTTTTTTAGATTCAGTTGTTGATAGTTGTGAATTTGTTACCTTCTTAATGTTCATAGTTTTGTTCTTTTTCTTAAATAAGTCCTTTTAATACTTCATGTAATCATAACTTGGTGATTACAAATTCCTTTAGCTTTACCTTGTCTGAGAAGCACTTAATCTGTCCTTCCATTCTAAATGATAGCTTTGCTGGTTACAGTAATCTAGTTGTAGGTCCCTGCTTTTCATCACTTTGAATACTTCTTGCCAATCCCTTCCAGCCTGCAAAGTTTCTTTTGAGAAATCAGCTGACAGTGTTATGGGCACTCCTTTGTAACTCTCTGTTTTTCTCCTGCTGCTTTTAAGATTCCTTCTTTATCTTTAACCCTTGGCATTTTAGTTATGATGTGTCTTGGTGTGGTCCTCTTTGGGACCAACTTGTTTAGGATTCTCTGTGCTTCCTGGACTTGGATGTCTAGCTCCTTCACCAAATTAGGGAAGTTTCCTTTCATTATTTTTTCAAATAAGTTTTCAACTTCTTGCTTTTCCTCTTCTCCTTCTGGCATCCATACGATTTGGATGTTGTTATATTTGGAGATGTCCCAGCGGCCTATACTATCCTCGTTTTTTGAATTTGTATTTCTTCTTGCTGTTCTGGTTGAATGTTTATTTCTCCCTTTTGTTTCAAATTGTTTATTTGAATCCCAGCTTCATCCCCTTCACTGTTGGTTCCCTGTAGATTTTTCTTTATTTCACTTACTGTAACATTCATTTCTTCTCCCATGTTGTTGCCATAATCCATGAGTTCTTTGAGCATCCTGATCACCAGTGTTTTGAACTCTGCATCTGCTAGGTTGGTTATCTCCATTTTGTTTAGTCCTTTTCTTGTAGTTTTGTTCTATTGTTTTATTTGGGCCGTATTTCTTTGCCTCAATTTGACAGCCTCCTTGTGTTTGTTTTTGTGTGTTAGGCTGAGCTTCATTGACTCCCTGTCTTAGTAGTGTGGCCTATCATAGGAAAGGCACCTGTAGATTGTGTGGGTTGGAGACTTAAGTAATTGCCAGGGTAGGGCAACCGACTTCACTTCTTTGTGGCTCTGTGTGGGGGGAGGGCTAGGAGACGGGACTGTGCTGTTGCCTGGCTTTTAGGGGTTTTCCCTGGCATTCTCCCCATTTCCAGTAACTTCATCCACTCCCCATATATGACTTGTGCCCTTCCTGCTGAATCCCAGAGTGGGTGAGTTTGCATACATTTTAAGACCATGTGGGCCCTTTATGTGGAGTTTCCTGAAAATCCTGCAGTTTCATCTGCTGCCCCAACCCCCACTGGTTTTTGCAGCCAGAATTTATGGGGATTTATCTTCCTGGCACTGGAACCTTGGGCTGTGTGGTCTGGCCTGGGGCTGGGATCACTCACCCCCAGGGTATCCTTCCCAATTTTTATCTACCACATACAAATGTGGGACCTCCTGCACCTGTTCTGCTGCTGCCACCACCTGTCTGTGCCACACTGCATCTCCTTGCCTCCCTGCACCATCTCTACGTCTGCTCCCCTGCTACCTGTCTATATGATTATGGCTATTTTAAATCCTTGGTTGACAGACTTCCATACAGTTCAATTTTCTGGCAATTCTGAGTGTTATTTGTTTTGAGATTTAATTGTAATTCTGTTTGTGGTTACGCAAGGAGACAAAGCGTGTCTACCTACTCTTCCATCTTGACCAAAAGTCTCAAGTAACCTTGAGTTTGAATTCCATCTTTATCTTGTACACTATCTCAAATAAGATAATTATTCAAAGATAGCACTGCTCTTGATTTGGTTTCCTTACCTTCAAATGCAGAGAATGAAAGCAATTGCTTGAGGTTGTATTATGACATAAATAAATATGCTTTTGCTTAGGATCTTCCATAATTCTTTCTATGGTTTAGAATAAGCAAATAAAAAGAATAACTTATGTAAACATTTTCATTGTCATTACTAAGTACAATTTAAGGTATAGAACAATAGCAGTTCCTTTCTTGAGAACACATGAAAAATGTTAATTCATATTTTAAATTGTAGAGCTATTTGTGTGAAGTAAAGATTTATGAACAATTATTTATCATAGATCAGGTTTTAGAGAATCACATGTAAAGGTCAAAAAAAGACCTAACATTGTCAGCTGACCTTTCAAATTTGGATGGGTGACAAGAGATCTTTGTTTTACTATTTTAATGTTTCTCTCTTTTAAAATTTGGTAGTAGGGACTCTAGTAGATTGCCTCTTCCATCAGTGTGACATAAAGGACCAATGACTCTATTAACTGTCATACTTGATTTTTTTCAGATGCTAAAGATATTACAGTGAAGAAGTCATTTTGTCAAGCATACAATTAAAGGAGGTAGTTTTCTATAGAAAAAGTCAGATTTTAGAAATACCCTGAAAGCATAAAAAATGTGCTATTCAAAACCAAAGTGACTTTTTCTTATTTCTTACATTGCTTTATTATTATAACTCAGTTTCCATTTTGACTACATGCATCAACTAGTGCACAAATCTTCCCCACTAGTGATTTGGCTCTAGGAAGAAAATGTGATTCAGTATTCACCCTATAAAAAAAACTAGCCTGTTATCAATTTTAACTTGTTTTTAGATCTATAGTGAAGAGGAAAATGTACATGTTGAAATGTACATTTTGTAAACTGGTTTTCCAATTAATTACTAGGGAGATTTGTGGAAGTTGTGCTAAAGGATGTACACAATAAAAGACATCCTAACTTTCTTTTATTCCATATAGTTTTATAGACTCTGTACTTGTAGAAGGTCACTTTTTAAAAAAAGATATTATTTATTTTCAGAGTGAGAGAAACATCAGTTGGTTGCGTCTTGCACCCTCCCCAAATCAGGCACCGGGCCCACAACTGAGGCCTTGACCATGAATCAAACCAGTGACCTTTCGCTTTGTAGGATGATGCTCAACAAACCAAGCCACACTGGTCAGGGCTAGAAGATCACTTACACTTGAGGCTCGTCTGAAACTAGATTCTCATTGCTCTTCATACCCTTGTTGTGTGTCAGTATCCATTTAAGTCCCATCCTTCTCAATTCATTGAATATCTGATGAAGAACATATCCTCATTCATTTTTGTGAAGGTCTAAGTTAGATTAGGACGTTGTTTTTCCAAGTACTGCTTATTCTATAGAGACCATTATTTTACTTGGTTGATTTTCCTGGAACGTCCTTTAACACAGACTGTCTCCCAAAATCAAAGTTTTTAATTATTTATAATAAGTGTTTCTAAGTAGAATTAATGTACCAGCACTTAAAAGTCAATTCCCTGGCTCCCTAAGGAAATTCTACTTCTCACACACTGCACTTAGCTGATACAGACTATGAAAGTATCTGTAGTTAAGTATACTTGGCTCCTCAACTTTTTGCTGTTATCTCTTTTTCTGTGTATATAAGATAATAAGGCTATGATCTATTCTTAATGTCATTGCTGAAATGCACTCTTTTCTATTACTTTATTGACTTGTTGGAAGGAATTCGAAAAGCACTCGGTTGAGACAGCCACTCTTCTGAAAAAAATAAAAAAACAGACCTTCTGTACAATGAGCTCATCTATATTTCAATCTTGTGTACCTTTTTGCATTCTGCACACTCTTTCCAAGATGGACAAAATCATTGTCTATTCAGTATGGCATGTGGACAAGTGGTCTTAATTGCATTTCACACTTTCTTCGTATAATTCTTTTTTAGCAATGCTAAAATAAAGAATTTACCAAGTGTGAAAAAACGCCTTCCCTTCCATTCCCAAAGTTTTACTTTTCTTAGCTTTCAAGCAAGATCTGAAAGTTCCATTCCTTCCCTCCATTTGAGCCAGAACAGAGTCTGGAAGACTTTTAGTCACTCTGCTCGTACACCTTCACATCACATTGCCACCTGCCTGCACTGCACTCTTCTCCTCTCTACCAACCAAGCCTACACCTGATTCCACCAAAGGTTTTTCTTTAATGACACTATACATTCTTGTAATTCCCAAACTGCTCCTATCCATCTTCCTTGCATAATCTGTGCTCCACTGTCCATTGTTTGAGGATGTGTTTTGACCTCATTTTATACTATGTTTCATTTTATACTATGTTTAAAAACAATTTATCTGTTTTTATTCACAGATCTCGAATGGAGAATAGCTGGAAAATCATAAAAAAATACTGAACTTAGAATATCCGGGTTTAACTCTAAATCTGCCATTTGCGAATGATTAAAAATTTGGTAAATTATTGAAACTTTCTAGGTCTTAGTTTTCTCATCTCAGAATTAGAGATCATAATATCTATTTCATGTGATGAAAATTAAATTAGAATATCTGGAAAATCCTTGCAATTTTCCTAGAATAAAGTAAATATTCAGTAAATACTTATTCTAAATAAGCACTGTGCCTCTTTTCATGTTGAATATCTCTATCTCTTTCAGTCTAAGTTGTAGTAATTTCATCAAAAACATGAGTATATTTTGTAACAGGTTATAACCCACTCCAGTAGGGATCACCACATCTATAAATTTCTTTGAACTATACCCTTTCTCCCTTAGAGTAAGTGTCAGTGTATTCTGGGACAATAAAATTAAGGTTCCTAAAAAAGCATCCTTTCTACAAGAATCTAAAAAACATGTCCTCAATTTCTGTTGGAAGAGTGAAAGAAGGAATGTTTTCTGTATACAGATTACCTGTATAGAACTGTTCTGTGTATTTTAGTACAGTTATTGATTTCTTTCCTACTAAAATGAATTAATTTATACATTTATCCCATGATTCATAGACTACTTTGGCACTGAACTTTGTGTATGATCTCATTTTAGGCATTGACAAACATTAAAAATGGAATAGAGAATCGTTCCTGTCCTCAAAGAATGTATGCTTCAGAACAGGGGTCAGCAAACTTCTGAAAGTGTAGATAGTAAATATTTTTTTGGCTTGTGGACCATAGAGTCCCCATGACTACTACTCAGCTCTGTTATTACAGTGTAAGAAAAGAAATTAACAATACATAAATGATGGGCATGGCTATGTTTCAATAAAAATTTATTTGCAAAAAAACAAGCAGCTGGCACACTTACTCTAGTTTACCAGCCCCTACTGTAGAAGATATTGATACTACTACAGAATGACATTACTTTCATTGTTTAAATACATGAAAAATATAATTGAGACGGAAAAATATCCTTTTGTATAAAGTGTATTATACATTTTGGGGGTTACTTAATTTTAAAGATCTCTCTCTCCCCCGATTTCTTCCTCCCTCTCTCCCTTTCTTTCTCCCTCTCTCTCAGGTATATTCTTTCCATGACTCAAGAATGAAACTTGTAGTTTCATTCTTTCCATGTATTTGGATACACCTTAAATAAAAAAGTGATGATGACACCATAATTCTTAAAAGTCTTTTTGTCTAGCTGAGAGAGTCTATATAGAACTGCCTCAAGTTTTTCTTAAATTTTAACAAAGGGTCTTATAATAGCACTTCTGACATCTTGACCCTGAAATCATGTTTTATGGGTAAAACCCTGTATTTGATAATTTCCTGAAGCTATTTCATTCTTTGAAAAGTTTTTCCAGGGAAGATGGTTTTATTTTTGAACCCAGAATAACGTAACTCAAAAAATGTTCCTTTAAAATTCTATTTGAAAAAAATAAGCATTTTTTTCTTTAATTTATACATAAAACTTATCATATACAGCTTAAATAAACAAGATGGTACTTTCAACATTCTTTCTGATAAGTTTCTCTAAAAATTTAATTGACCAAATTCACGTGTATATTTTCGATCTTCCGCAGTAACACGAGTTGTCACCTATAAAAAGTTTTCTTTCTATTTTTCCAAACTTCACTAACAATCTCCTTGAAACAATTGCAGATTCAACCTTAGCAGACTCAGAGCCAACATCACGTGTTAGAGGTGTTCCTTTCAGCACCACTCTACTTCTGAAAACAAATTTTCTTCCAGTTTGTTACTGAGCAAAAAAAAAAGCAACTTCCAAACTTAGTAGCTTCAAACAACAATAGTTTATGTCAATTATATCTCAATAGATTTAGGAAAAACTATTCTTCATCTCTTTCATTTTGTAGATTGATTTGACTCAGTTGCACAGCTCTGCTTCACTCATTTTGAAGAAAAGTCATCTGGATATCTAAAGTCGTCTAAAATCCAAAACAGTTTATTCAGAGCTGGTATGCCAGCTACTAGCTGAATGAATGTTCAGCTGGGACTATCAACCTGAATGCTTATATATTGTCTCTCCTTGTGGCTTGGTTCTCTCACAGTACAGTAGCTAATAATTCCAAAAGGAAGTACTCCAGGATGTTCCCTGTTGTGAGGAAGCAAAAGCTTCTGGTACTGTTAAAGACTCAATGCATAACTCAAAGAAAATCACTTCTGCCATCTTCTATTAGTTAAAGCACAAAGCCTGCACATACTTAAAGGGTGGAGAAAAATCCACCTCACTTAACATGTGATGACAAAGTATCAGAGCCATTTTTATTCAACTATGTCTCGGGTACTGCTTTCATACTGGAGATGCAGAAGCAAAAAAAGAAAACCCTTTCCTTCTGTGAGCTTATAACTTAGGGATTATATATAAAACAGCTTAAAAGCTATATTTGTGTATATAAATTATATTTATATAATTTAAGTACAAAGTAAGTTAGATAGTGATAAGTATTAGGGTAAAGAAAATAGGAAGTGATTATGTGTGAGAGCTATAGTATTTAATAGGGTTCCAGAGAAGACAACCACAAGGAGATATCTTGTTTGAGGAAAAACATAAAGAAATAAGGGAGCAAGACATAGGGACATCAAGAACAGAGCATCCTAGACAGAATTACTACAGAGGTTCCAAGGTGAGAGCATGTCTGTTCAGGTAACAGCACTGAGACCAGTGAGTATGAGTAGATATCATAGAGTTTAAATAGAGCCAAATCACAGAGGGCCTAGTCAATCATATTCAGAACACAGGTTTTTACTTATAATGAGACAGAATGATACTAGAGCATTCTGAGCAAAGAAGTTGCATGATCTGACATAAAGCTTAATATGATTGCTCTGGATCCGGGCTTTAGAATAGACATGAGATTTAGGAAGGAAGCAGCAAAACTAGTTAGCAGTCTATTGTTGCAATCCACTTGACAGATGATGAACTACAGATGGCTTGGATGGAAAGAGATGTAGTAAATACTGGATATAGTTTAAATTTAGCAAACAATATTTTGAGAATTTTGATATGGATTGTGAGAAAAAAAATGAATCAAGGATAACTTTGGCCTGAGCAACTAGAGGAGAATAGAGTAGCCATTTACTGAGCTGGAGTGACAATAAGAAAAACTGATGGAGGGATAAGAATAAAGATATAAAATGCTCAGTTTATTTTTTGTAGGATGTTGAAGTGCTATTAATCATGAAAGTAAAGTTGTTAATGAAGCAGCTGGATAAACAAGTTGGATTTAGGTAAGAGGAGTCATTATGTAGTGATGAGTGTTGCAGTCAGCCACCAAGGTGACGTGCAATGACTCACACTTTCTGGTATCTGTGCCTTTACATATTTACTCTCACAATGAGTCAAAGCTGACCCTGTATGACTAATAGTATGTGGCAGAAATGAGAGCGTGTGGCTTCTCTGGGTAGGTCATAAAAAGGCATTGGAGCTTCTGTCTTAGTATCTTAAATTGGTTGTTATTAAGGGAAGCAATACTCCATGCCATGAGGACACTCAATCAGCCCTCTGGAGAAGTCATGAAAAGAGAAAAGAGGGCCCTTAGAAACTAGCCAACACCAACTGGCTAGTCATTTGAATGAGCCACCCTGATACCAGACCCCTCAGCCCTAGTCAAGCTTTTAAGTGACTGGAGTCTCAGCTATGTCTGATAGTAACCTCATGAAATACCCTGACCCACAAATATGCAACTAAAGCACTCTCCATAAGTGGCCCTACCAAAAACAAAACAAAACAAAACAAAACAAAACAAAAAAACCTTAAAAGATTAATTTCATATTGTCAAACAACTATGTGTTGGAATGATTTGCTTTGCAGAAATAAAGTAAAAATATATATTTTGGTACCAGGCATAGGAGGCCATCATAATAAAACCCAAAGCATGTCAATTTGGAATTAACAGACCAAGCTAGAAGAATGTCAAGGGTAGTATTAGTGAAATTGTAAGGGGCCAGGAGATGTGTCAGCAAGACCCAATGTTTCTCAAATAGACTGTGAGCAAGGACTTCAATGAAAGTGATGAAATGTTATGGGAAGCGGGAGAAAGGGGGATTGTTATGTAGTAACTGAAAATTTGGCAACATTGTTATCTACAATAGCATGGGAAATACAAAATATACTAGATAAACAAGTTTATTTAGCTAAAGATATTTCTAGGTAGATGTTGAAAGTATTACCTACCTTCCTGCTGTCTATAGAAAATGATGATGAAAATGCAAAAGGAATGATGATTAAATATATAAATCAAGGTAAAGGAGGGTTTGTTGTGACAAGATTTGTTGATCATTGAGGCTTTTTTCTAATTGAGTAGACCCCAATACAATTCATACAAGACCCCAAAATATTTTTTAAGTGAATTGTGTTTGCAGAAACTGCTTGCTTGGAACAAAGGATTATGTGACAATACAAAGGAAAAACATGGCTCTGGACCGAAATTAGTATGAGCTAGAAGCAGGCTAAAAAATAAATAAGTTACAAACAACAGATATTTATTATGTTAAAAAAAGAATTCAGAATATGGAATCAAGATCTCAAATGATGGTGTTAAATGTCAAAATGAATAACCAAGATACTGGTGACTTGTGCCCAGCTGGATTTTATAATTGCTTGAGACCAGTTACTCCTGTGGGCCTCCTAGTCTCCTACCTTTTAAAATGGAGCATTTAGGACAGTTATACCATATCTGTCCCACTAATGTATGTTGGATGTGTTAGGGGCAAATAATTTGTCTCTTTAGTTCGTAGGTCAATAGGAATTTAGCTGGAAGAAGTGCACTTTATGAACTTAACCAGTCATATCTGGACTTAATTTAGATGAGGATATGCTTGACAATAGTCTGCACCTAAGGCAAAAAGAGATGAGATTTTTGTAGGGTATTAGGGGAAGGGTTAGTGTACTTTGTGTAGGGGAGTGATATTATTGGGGGACAAGAGTAGACTATGGTAGCTGACTTCACAATGGCCCCTAATGATCTAAACCTCTTGGTAGTTTTTTATTTATGTAGTCCTTTCCCAGATTAAATCAAGGATGGCAATATGTGACCAACAGTGGGAGTGGAAGTATATGACTTCCTATCTGGACGGGTACATTGAAAATAACTGAGGCCTTTGGTGAAGAGCAGGGCAGCTTGACAGCTATGTAAATGAGTCACCCCAGTCAAGCCTTCAGATGGTGGTAGCTCCAGTTAACACCTGATGGTAACCTGAGAATTTACCTCAAACCAGAACCACTCAACTGAAAAACTATGAGAGACAATAAATATTATCATTATTTTTAACCACTAAATACTGGGGTAAGTCATTACGTAGGAATAGATACCTAAAACAGATTATTTGGAGGCATGGGACTATGGGAAATCATCAAATGTAGAAAAAAATATAAAGAGAATAAAAGAAGTCCAATGACTAAGCCCAGAAATACTTCAACATTTCGGGATCCAGTAGATCAATCAGCAAAGGAAACTTGGGGCAGTGGCTACAGAGACAGAGAGAAAACCAGGTAAATGTGATATCCTGAAAGTCAAGGGCAAAAAAAAAAAAAAAAAGTATTTCAAAGGAAAGGAATGATCAATGTGTCAAAAGCTGCTGCTGGATTAAGAGTGACAAGAATTAAGCCTTAGATTTAGCAATGTGAAGGTCACTAGTTACCTTTATAAGAGAAGTGTAGAGCAAATCTGATTTACGTTAGCTTTAACAAGCTTGGGGGAAGAGAAATTAGTATAAATGAGTATAGACCACTCTTTCAAGGAGTTTTGCTATAAAGGGAAAGAGAGCAATGAGGCAGTCATGTGAACATATTCAGACTCCCCTCAAAAGATATTGACTCAAGAATCACCCTGGCTGGGTGGCTCAGTTGGTTGGAGTGTTGTCCCACACATCTAAAGTGTCCAGGTTCAATTCTCTGTCAGGGCACATACCTAGGTTGTAGGTTTGATTTCCTTGCCTGGGCTCATATGGGAGGCAATTGATCAATGTTTCTCTCTCGCATTGATGTGTCTCTCTCTCAAAGCAATAAAAACATGTCTGCATGTGAGGGTTTACAAAAAATAAATGTGCATTATTCCAGCCAAAGAATTACACAAGTTCAGAACATACTAGAAAAAGGAAGCACTACCAAATTTATGTATATTCCATATTTGAAATGCTGAGCCGGAACTGCCAAAAAAAAAATAAAGTAAACCTATCAAAAGTAGCAGAACGCCCAAATGACTACCTTAATGATGTACCTGACAGTCCCAGCTGCCACTAAAAATATCATCACATAATTACCACAGTACATAAAAACAGAGCTGAAGAATCTCAGTAATCATATGATGAATGTGCTATCATATTGAGTCAGACAACTGTTATATTGCTTCTCCTAATCATTAAAAAATTAGTGAAGAACTTGATACTTGTATCTCAGAAAAAATGTTCTCTAGCTTCTATGGCTCCTAAAATTATTAGGTGACAGATTATTGTCAAGCATATGGAATGCTTAGAAACAAGGACAAGTTAGTTTGTTTAATTACTAAATTGTGAGATGAACACACGTGGAGGTTTGGGAAGTTAGACTACAAATATCTAAGTAGCATATTTTGCCCTATATGAGAATGAAAATCAATGAATCTGTGCCATGAAGTGATGTCATTTAATAGTGGATATAACATGGATATCGGATCAAATCCTGACTTGCCACTTATCAAGCTCTATCATCACAGGCCAATTATTTAAGTCCCCTAACCTCAGTTTACATACCTATAAAATGAGGACAAGAATAGCTGCCATGAAGGGTCATGGCGAGAATTAAGAAAAAGAAAAGGAAAGTTCCAGGCATGGTGCCTATTACAGGATGGGTGTGTCAGTAAGCTCAGGCTGCCACAACAAAACAACACAGACTAAGTAGCTTAAACAACAGAAGTTTATTTACTCACTCTGGATGTGCTCACAGAGCACTTTGAAAGAGTGAATGAGTGAGAAATTGAGGGCTGGGGGAGGTAAGCTCTCTGATGTCTTCTTTTAAAAGGACATGTCCTGTCATAAAAGCCTCACCCTCATGGCCTAATTTGACCCTAATTACTCCTCACAGGTCCTGATTTCTAAATATAATCACGTTAGAGGTTAGGGCTTCAACAAATGAATTTTGAGGGTGATCAAAAATATTTAGTCTATAAAAAATGGGTAATCAAAAAAGATACAAAATTGTAAAAATTTTTGTTACAGAGACTCTATTACAATAAAATCTACCATTGATGATAATCTGGATCTTAAAATCTTACTTATGGTTTCTCTTGCTAACCATAGTATTGGGTTGGCCAAAAAGTTTTTTTTTTTTTTTCCTGTAAAATGCCTCTAGTAGCATTTAGTTGTCTTTAACTTCATTTGAAATAATTTTGTTAGATCGTATTGTGGCAGCTGTCATATCAGTGGGCATTTTTTTAAATTATCAAAATTGGTTAATTTCTTCATAGCCATTTTAATATTGAATATGGAAGAAAATGAGTGACATTTCAACATATTATGCTTTATTATTTCAAGAAAGGTAAAAATGCAACTGAAACACAGACAAAAAAGATTTGTGCAATGATGGAGAAGGTGCTGTGCCTGATAAAACTGGCCAAAGTGGTTTAAGAAGTTTCATGCTGGAGATTTCTCACTGACACTGTTCCATGGTTGGGTAGATGAGTTGAAGATTATAGCAAACAAATTAAGACATTAACTGAGAACAATCAATGTTCTACCACACAGGAGGTAGCTGACATACTCAAAATATCCAAATCAATAAAGTTATTGGTGAACATGAAAAATGTGTCTTTTATTTTACAGAAAAAAGAAAATGTAGACTCTGTGGCCAACTCAATATTTTGATAGCTTTTGTTTCCTTCACAAAAATTTTGTTTTTGTATTTACCATCAAAATACGTTACACCCAAGGCAGTAAGGGATGGGTTGTAAGTTTTTTGAGGGCAACAGCCATGCCACATCTATTTTTAAGCTATGGTACCAGTCACAAGGCCTGGAATACAGTAAATGTTTCATAGGTGTTTGATGAATAAACAACTGTAATTTTTCTGTCTATATTCACTCTCTTTAATTTTTATGCCCACAGTGGACGAACAGAATCTGAAAGGGTGAACAATAATGTAACTTGCCACAAACAAAGGCATATGACTTAAAAATGATATGTAAAAGCTATTTGAAATTCTAGGATATTTGTTAATAAAGGCCACAGTTTCAAGTTTCACGTGCTATCTCTTTACTCTCTGAAAAGAAAAGTGGTTCTTCTGCACAGTAAACGGGCCATTGTAAAAATCTAACTCTTACTGATAGGAAAATTAGCAGACAGATGTGGCTCTTGTCTTTAATGGAAATGTAATAAGCAGGCTCTCTTGTACACTGCCCTCACTGAATATCCACTTAGAGGGCAAGGCCAAGGCAGCAGGCAGCATTACAAAAGCATTAACATCCCCCAGGTGACAAGAAAAGGGTGAAAAATGCTTGTGGGGAGAGAATCCACTACAAACTTCCTATTATTTTAAAAGTAAAACAGAAAGTTGTACATTTTACATCAATTTAGTCTGCTGAGGTTCTCTAATTTGCCAATAAAAGCCTTTACTGCCATCCATTCAATGAGAACTTTCAGTGCATCTGTTAGCTGAAGAGTATGTTCCTCTGTCAGTAAAGCAAATTAAGCCAGCCAGGTCTCAGTAGAAGCTTTCAGAATAGTTCTAGATCCTTCCCATGACACCTTTCATAATCCAGCCCCTTACTTCCCTGTAAAGTTGCTTCTCAAAATATCTCTCCAAGATTGTAGAACTACTTGTACTTTCTAATTATGCATATGATTATAAGTTTCTGTATTTTTGTATAATCTTCTGCACCATTCTGGTATTCCTTTCCTCCCTCGTTCTTCTGGAAAAGCTCTTAATATCCTCCCAGACCAAAGGTAAGCCTCACTTCCACTATAGATAGGCATTATCCGAGAGGATAACAGAGGACATGACATCTGAAGAAAATCTTGGTAGTTGAGCTCTAATTTCACCTAAAGGACAGGGAGACAGGCAGAGAACATTGCAAACAGAAAAGTAGAATTATGTTTATGAAAGACACAATTTTCCACTCAATAGCTATTTCCCAACTTCTTACTCAACAAGAAGACCTTGATTTTGTTCAACCTTCTGCAATAAGTCCTTTCAGGAAGGTAAAGTCTCTTTCTAAACAGTGTGGACAAATTAAGACTGCAAACATTGACAAAGGATAGGAGGAGATACCTGAAACCTTCAGGAAAGTCCTCACTACTTTAGAAAGTGATGTAAGACAGAGAAACTGCCTTCATACCTGGTTATTTGAAAACATGCTTTCTGGAGCTGGTTCAGCCAGCTTGTGACCATGAAGAGAACAAAAGTAATGTGATGAAGATGGCAGAGAGGAAAAAGGAATGAACCTTTTAGATTTTTCTAAACATATTTTATTGATTATTCTATTACAGTTGTCCCATTTTCCCCCCTTCACTCCCCTCCACCCTGCACACCATCTTCCACCCACATTCCCCCACTTTAGTTCCCCCACTTTAGTGTCATACGTATAAGTTCTTGGCTTCTACATTTCCCACACTATTCTTACCCTCCCCCTGTCTATTTTCTACCCACCATCTATGCTACTTATTCCCTGTACTTTTTCCCCCTCTCTCCCCCTCCCACTCCCCTATTGATAACCCTCCATGTGATCTCCATTTCTGTGGTTCTGTTCCTGTTCTAGTTGTTTGCTTAGTTTATTTTTGCTTTTGTTTTAGGTGTGGTTGTTAATTATTGTGTTTGCTGCCATTTTATTGCACATGTTTTTTATCTTCTTTTTCTTAGATAAGTCCCTTTAACATTTCATACAATGAGGGCTTGGGGATGATGAACTCCTTTAACTTGGGTTTATCTGAGAAGCACTTTATCTGCCCTTCCATTCTAAATGAAAGCTTTGCTGGATAGAGTAATCTTGGATATAGGCCCTTGCCTTTCACAACTTGGAATACTTCTTTCCAGCCCCTTCTTGCCTGTAAGGTCTCTTTTCAGAAATCAGCTGACAGTCTTATGGGTACTCCTTTGTAGCTAACTCTCTCATTTTGTCTTGCTGCTTTTAAGATTCTCTCCTTATCTTTAATCTTGGGTAATGTGATTATGATGAGCCTTGGTGTGTTCCTACTAGATTTTTGATGACTTCATTATACCACTGAATCACTTTTTCTCTGGGCCTTTTTAATATAAAATAATATTATTTTATCTAAGCCACCTAAATCTTGTCTTCTAAAAACATCCTAACTGATTTAGTATAAAAATGCAAATACATGATAGATTTGGGAAAGAGTCAAAAATATCATGTGTAACCAAGGGCAAGGGCATATTTCGGAGCAGGGATGTTTGGAAGAGTGAGTAGTGAGTGAAAAGAAGCATTAAGTCTCGAAATATAGGTAAAAGGTAAACCCTGAAGGGACTCTTCTGCAATGTTAAGAAATTCTTTGTCTCACTGTCTATGAAATCACAGACCCTAAAGTGAAGTAGAGAAAGAAGCCTCTGAGGAACAGATCTGAGGTGAGTTAAGAATGGACAGAATGACAGAATGTGAAAAAGAGAATGAAGACACAACAAAGAGAAATCTCTTAAGTATAGAGGGAAATTGTGAATCACATCATAGAAGAGATAAATGATTTTTAAAGTGTCTTGAATGAAGAGGGAACCCATCTGAAAGCATCGTTTTGTTTCTATTTTTATCTTACAAAGGCAACAGAAATTTTATTCAAAAGTGTTTGAAATGAGTCAAAATCAACAAGTAGTTAGAAATGATGTGTTAAATCAAAGAAGTACCAAGTGTGTTACCATAGTGGCCATTATGTTTAATTACTCTTATAAAGTGTAGTTTAATTATAGCTCTCTCAAGACAGATGTAGATGCATTCCGAGGAAGCTCAGGTATCTAAATGATAGGAGGTCATACTTACTTGAATGTTAACACCTGCTACATCAAGCCTCTCCAAGAGAAGGAGAACAACCCTCCATGTAATTACTTAATTGTGTTTAGCAGAAGAAATCAATAGACATACCTCCCATGACCCTGTGTAGCCAACCAATGTCAAAGAGATGTTGACTAACATTTACTTTAACTCATTTTAACTTTTTTAAAAGAAATGTCCTTCATTTTTTTTTTGAAGATTTTATTTGTTTTTAGAGAGAAGGGGAGGAAGGGATAAAGGAAAGAAACATCAGTGTGTGGTTGCCTCTTGTGAGCCCCCTACTGGGGACCTGGCCCACAACTCAGGCATGTGCCTGGATTGGGAATGGTACAGGTGACCATTTGCTTGAGAGTGCTCAATCCACTGAGCCATGGCAGCCAGGGAAATTCATTTTAACTTTTAAAACAACACTTCTTATTTTAAGCCTTTGCCAGATTGTGTCTACATAGTGTTTTACACTTCAAAGGTTTTTTTTCAAATATACTCATTCCATCAACATTCATTTATTCAGCAAATATTTATTGAATGTCAACTATATGTTAGGAATTGTGCTAGATTCTGGACATACAATGGTACATAAAACAAGACATGATCCCTGCTTCACTTACAGTGATATTTCCACTGCTAAGTTTCTACCTCAAACTCTCCTGAAGGAGGTTTTGAATTTTACTCATGTCAAGGTCCATGACCTAATATCATAAGCAAGTATGTGTTTAATTCATTCTGGAACTATTTCCCTAACATAAGTAACATATACAACTAGCATTCTTGATCAACTAGATCTTGAAATTGCAGATGCTCCTCTCTCTATTCTTGTCTAGTTTCCTAACAGACAGAGAAAAAGAAATTACTTGGCATGATGTAATGGATCCCCCTCAACCTCAGTAACTGTCTTTTATTCAGTAAATGTTTCTCTGGCACCAACTTGCTCCTTATTCTTTCCCTGCCACTGCCCAAATCCATAGATTGGTAAACTATTTATTATCATTATCATTATTATTATTATTCCTTCCAGTTTAAAAAGCTTCACTAAAGTTATAGGCTGCTATTTTTGAAAGACCTTAATCAGTTTCCAGTATAAACACATAATTTAAAATATTTTATGATCAAAACAAATGTAAAAGAATGGATAGATGACATTTCTAACATACAGGTGTAACCACAATTCTCCATAGGAAAAACTCTGTCTCATTAATTTTTCCAAATTCTACTCCAAATGGTAAAATCCTCCTTTATATTTGTCTAGTAATTGTGTCTTTTCATTCCAAGGTTCCCAATAGATTTTTTTTATACCCAGTTTCTGTTTACTTCTGTGGTTGAGCCCTTCTGTGATTGAGGTCATTCATAACTAGTTCTCTTGTCCTTCTAGAAAAATGGCAAGATAATTTTATGTCCTGACCTCCTTGGAATTAGGCAAGGCCATATGGTTAGTTCTGGAAAATAGCTTGGGGTATGCATTTATTCCGACCACAGCATTTTTAACTACTGGTGAAAGACTTTCCAGCATTTTTTCTTTTGCTGTGCTAAGAAACTTAGGAATCATTTTTGAGATAGTGTAGCTCTAAAATAGATATTAGGGCCCCCAATAATCTGGGTCCCTGAGTGACTATGCCAATCTGCATGAAATAGTAGTATGAAAAAGGAATAGATATTTGTGAATTGTTTGCTACAACATAAGGATAATCTAACCTGGCTTGTTGTCTTGGGATAAACCAGGTTACTCATAGCTTTATTCTTGTCTCAGTAAATAGGAGGTTTCATCTGCCACCATGAAAAAACCCAAACAGCCCAACAGGTCAAACTCTAAGGTTGAATCCACAGACACAGTACCCTGCTGCTTCTTATCTTTCTCTCAAAATAGCGTAAGTGGGTGTCATTGATAGCAGCCAGGTATATAATTATTGTCAAAGGCACCCATGACGTAAATTATTTATCCACTTATGTTTTCCAGTCCTGAATGTCTCTTATTTTTTTCTAAATCCTTTGATTATTTTTGTTGTTTAGAACTAATCCATTGCTCTTCGAAATTGCCTCTCTGAAATAATGCCCTAGACTCAAAGAAGATGCTGTATGGGGAACATAACTCAGAATCATAGATTAGCCAGCCATAACTGTACTTTGTGGTTACTCATAGTATTTGTACTTCCAAAGGAAATTCCATTCCACTTACAGCTGTCATTCAACATACTGAAAACGTTTTCCCTTCATGTACAAAGGTCATGCCGAATGCCAAAATGCCTCCTCAAAAAAGTGATGAAACAGCCAGTCCAGATGGAACAGAAATCATGCCATTTTATTCTAAGCATAATTAGGAATGCAATGCATTTGAAGTATTTTAACTCTAAAATGAAGACCTCATTTTTCCTCAGAAAGAAATGAAATTGCCTTTCCACTTATAAGACTATACTAGCCAAAAAAAATTATTACTTCTACTCATGATTAACCTTTTGGCTATGAGAAATGTATTTCTAATTTTGTCTATTACATTTATAACATTTTTTTCTGCACTTGGTTTGAGCTCTAATTCCATCATTCACAAATAACTACTTGAGCAAGTCACGTACTCCCTAAGAACTCTAAACATTCAAATTCAAAGTGACTTTAGAGTCCTCTACAACACCATACTCCTAAATATGAGGAAACTAAGTTCTTTCAATAAATAATACCATTTAATAAGAACTTGATGCAGACCACCTTGTGACCTTGATACTTTTACACCGCTGCCCCAATCATAGTTAACCACTTACCCTACAACAAAAAAACCTCTGGTGAAGGTGGTGGTGTAGGTAGACAAGGCTCACCTTTTCACACCACTACATCAAAATTACAACTAAAATATAGAACAACCATCACTCAGAACTGTCGGAAATTGAGTTGAATGAAAGTCTGACAACTACAGAATTAAAGAAACTGCATCCATTGAGAATGGTAGAAGGGGCAGAGATGCAGAATGGGCTGGATTATCAGTCATGTGTGGTGGATAAAAATTCAGGAGGGATATCTCAGGAGTGAGGAGTCCCAGCCCCCATATTAGGTCCCCAGTTTAGGGTTCCAGTGCCAGGAAGATAAGCCCCCACAATTTCTAGCTGCAAAAACGAGCAGAGATTGAGTCGGTGGAAGAAACTTCAAGTGCCCTAAGCAGTTCTTCTTAAAGAACCCCCACACAGACTCACCTGCTCAGACTCACTTCCTCTGAGCTCCAGAGCTGGGGTGACAGCTTACAGGATAACAGTGGCATAGTGGAAGAGGCTGAAGTGTCTGGAATCAGGGTGAGGGGAGGCCATTGTCCCTTTTCTGAGCCCTTCCCCCACAGAGCTGCAGAGCCACAAAGCCAACAGGCTGGTGCCAGATATTAGACTCCATCAACCTGGGTAACACTGTTAAACCCAACTTGGAGATCCCCAGAGACTCCTTTCCATTCAATTCATGGGCCCACCCAAGCTGCTTTTCTATATGAATGGTTGGTCTTGGCTCCTACTGCATGTCTTCCAAAATCCTATCAAACAAGCAACAGCTGGCCTCAGTGAGCTCCAGGCAGGGTGCTAGCAGCAGCCAGATTAGTTTCACAGCTTGACTTCACCTGGGAATCTCCCAACCCAGCATAAGTAGCAGCCCTCTCAGATTGCTTTATAGTTTAGGAAGGGTGCCCTGGGCAAAACAGGTGGGGACTGAAGTTGGCCTCTACCACCCAGGAAACCCCAGGGCCTGCACACCCAGTGGACAGCTATAGACCACATAGGAGCACCACCACCCTGCCCCTGCACAGCTGATCCTCCATGAAGGGTGGAGTTTGGTGGTAAGTGGTCACAGCCAATCCTTGAAGCTGACTGATCTGGGTAAATCCCTCCCTCTGATCTCTCAACAGCAACCAAGTTTCAACTACAAGAGGAGGGTGTACTCAGCATGCACAAAGGGCACACCTCAAATACCCAGCTTGGGTGATAGGGGAGGCTGTGCCACTGGATCCTACAGGGCACCTACTGCATTAGGCCACACTACAAAGACAAGGAGTCATAGCAGCTCTACCTAATACATAGAAACAAACACAGAGAGGCAGCCCAAATAAGGAGGCAAGGAAACATGGCAGAAAAGAAAGAACAGATCAAAACACCAGAAAAAGAGCTAAACAAAATGGAGATAAAGATGCAGAGTTCAAAACACTGGCTATAAGTATGCTCAAGGAATTAGCGAGGACCTCAGCAGCATAAAAAAGATCCAGTTGGAAATGAAGGATTCACTAATTGAAATAAAGAATAATTTACAGGGAAACAACAATAGAATGGATGAAGCTGAGATTCAAATCAATGATTTAGAACATAAGGAAGCAAAAACCAACCAATCAGAAAATACCATTGGGTGTAACCCTGGCCAGCATGGCTCAGTTGATTGGAGTGTCATCCCTTACACCACAAAAAGTTGCAGGTTCCATCCCTGGTCGGGGCACATATGAGAGACAACCAATCAATGTCTCTCTCTCTCTCTCTCTCTCTCTCTCTCCTCTTCCTTCCTCTCCCTTCCTCTCTTTAAAACCAATAAACATATTTTTAGAAATAAAAATAGAACATCATTTAGTCTACACTACCATTACAAAATATGTTAGAGCACTCAAATAACAGCCTCTGGTGTGGCTGACCACTCTTCTTTTCACTATTCCTGAATTTTTAACTGCATTATACTCCATACTCTATTGCTTTAGAAATGCAGCCTCCACACAACAATGTATACTTTAGTTGATTTCTACAAAATTCAACTCTTACTTGGTTATCCTGCAGAAGTAGTAGTGGCAAAGGTGATAGTGGTAGTACTTATAGCAATAATAGGAGTAGTAAACCCATTTTATCTTACAATTGACTTACGGTGTATAGTAAGTCCTTACTTCATGTAGTAAAGATGCAAAT
Source organism: Glossophaga mutica (assembly GCA_039655065.1). NCBI lineage: Eukaryota > Metazoa > Chordata > Mammalia > Chiroptera > Phyllostomidae > Glossophaga > Glossophaga mutica. Next base: position 133,672,751 of record CM077304.1, read on the forward strand.
TTAAGTGAAATGACATATAACAGAACCTGTTTTATCACAGGCTAATTGATACAAATAAGAGTTAAGTTCCTACAGTGTCTCATCAACATTATAACTAAATGATGTTGAACAAATGATATTATTCAAGAACCTGCTGTACTGCGAAATACCGATAAGAAAACAGAAGCACAGAGAAGGTCAATTCCTTGTCCAAAGTTCCACAGCTAGAAAGTGGCAAGAGCTGGAATTTGAATCTAGACAGTGTGACTCCAGAGCTTATTCCTTAACCACTGTGCTTCATTGCTTCCTTCTTTCTTTTAAGTCTGCTGATCTAAGTCCTTGTCTCTCTACCCGCCTTGTGATAATTACTTCATAAAGCTTCTCTTAAGGTAATTTACATTCCTAGAACAAATATGTGAAACTAATCATTTATTTCTACTTATCTTCATTTTATGACATTATAGAAGTAAACTTCAATAAGAGAGGAAAAATGCTATGAAATTTTGGTTTGGAGTAATTAATATTTTTAACAATATATTGTTTCCTTAAATAAATTACTTTGTGATACACTTTTACATGCACTCATACATCTAATTTTATTTTAATGCAAATATAGTCTGTTTTTATATTATTGTTATGATCATCTATTTATCTGTATACCACAACATAAAAAAGATCCAGATGTATACAAATACATTCTCTTTCAAACTACCTAGACTTATTACTGCGATGGATGTTAAATATATTTTGTTTCATATATAGATAGGAGGCAGGACCCCCCCCCCAAAAAATAGAATTATCTTCTGGAGGGTAGGCCCCTTGTAGTACAGGCTTCCCCTACTAGGTGAGTATTCTGCAAACCCATATGTATCAGTGTACCACCTGGTGTTGTTGTGAGAGGCTGTGTTCAGCTTCAGTAAATTTTTTTTGAAGACTCTTTCAACGTGTTTGCCCATTTCATGATGGGTGCTTCACGAGTGCACCTGCCCACACCACACAGAGTGTCCAGAAGTTTTTAACCAAAAAAGACAAGACTCCCATGCCACACTCTATCTATTCACCCAATATCACCCCCAATGACATTTTTTGTTTGTTTGTTTCCCTAGCTGAAAAACATCCTTAAAGGGAATAGTTTTGTGACATGGAAGAGTTAAAACAAAAAATGGCAGAAGCACTAGAAGGCAGCAAAATCGACAAGTTCAAAAACTGTTTTGAGCAGTGCAAAAGTCTCGATAGGTGTCTTGCATCAAATGGAGAGTACTTTGAAGGTGACTGAAGTTTAAACATATAAGAAAAATACACAATATTTTATAAATTATATATATATATATATATAAATATATGAATATAATCTCTTCTCTTTCTTTTTATGGTCCCTCCTCCTTCTTTGCCCTTACTTTTAAAGTGTATTGGAGCCATAGTTAGCATGAAATGCTCTTTCCTAGGTCATATTCAGATTTTCTAGTAAACAAAGATATTTTTAGTAAAATCTTTTCTCAGATAATACTGAAGAAGTGTTGAATGTATTACATGAAATTCCTATGTTGTCACATAACAGGATTAGTCACATCACTTACAGACTGAGAATCCTGTGACTAAAGAGGTAATGATTTGGGGCATCATAATAGAGTTTGAGGTGCTGAATTTTCAATGACTAATCACTTATTAGTAAGGAATTCCCTTTTGGAGCAATCACTTTTAAATCTTTTTTTTTTTTTTTTCCAGAGTTGTTTGTATTTATTCAGGTAGAGCGGTATGAATTGCATATAATTTTACCAATTTTTTTTATAAATCTCAACTGTATTTTCATTAGAAAGTATGATATTTCAAACCTACAGATTGATATTATGTTATCTATTTTTCTCATTTTACTTTTATCAGATAAGTAGTTATAGCTATTTTATTCTTTTTTTTTCTTTCTTTTTTTAATCAGTATTTTTTAATTGTTGATATTGTACAGTTTTCTGTCTTTTACCCCGCCCCAGCCCACCACCCCAGCCCTCCCCACCTTCCTCCCATTTCCACCCCCCCATAGTTTTTGTCCATGAGTCCTTTATACTTGTTGCTCTAAACCGTTCCCCTTTTCCCCTGAAATTCCCTCCCCTCCCACTCTGGACACTGTCAGACTGTTCTCAAATTCAGTGTCTTTGTTTATATTATGCTTGTTTGTTTGTTTTGTTGATTAGCTTCCTGTTAAAGGTGAGATCATATGGTATTTGTCTTTCATTGCCTGGCTTATTTCGCTTAGCATGATACTCGCCAATTCCTTCCATGCTGTCGCAAAGGGTAGGAGCTCCTTCTTTCTTTCTGCTGCATAGAATTCCATTGTGTAAATGTACCACAGTTTTTTGATCCATTCATTAACTGACGGGCACCTAGGTTGCTTCCAGCACTTGGCTATTGTAAATTGTGCTGCTATGAACATAGGGGTGCATAGATTCTTTTGGATTGGTGTTTCAGGATTCTTAGGATATAATCCAAGCAGTGGAATTACTGGGTCAAAAGGTATGTCCATTTTTAGTTTTCTTAGAAAATTCCATACTGTTTTCCATAGTGGTTGTACCAATCTGCAATCCCACCAACAGTGCACTAGGGTCCCCTTTTCTCCACAACCTCTCCAACACTTGCTGTTTGTTGCTTTGTTTATGAGGGCCATTCTGACTGGTGTCAAGTGGTATCTCATTGTAGTTTTAATTTGCATCTCTCTGATAGCTAGAGATATCGAGCATCTTTTCATGTGTCTCTGGATCCTCTGTATGTCCTCCTTGGAGAAGTGTCTGTTCAAATCCTTTGCCCATTTTTTAATTGGGTTGCTTGTCTTCTTAGAGTAGAGTCTTGTAAGTTCTTTATATATTTTGGAGATTAATCCCTTGTCTGAGGTATCATTGGCAAATATGTTTTCCCATACAGTTGGTTCTCTTTTTATTTTAATACTGTTTTCTTTAGCTGTGCAGAAGCTTTTTATTTTGATGAGATCCCATTTGTTTATTCTTTCCTTTATGTCCCTTGCTCTAGGGGACGTATCAGTGAAAATATTGCTGCGTGAAATATCTGAGATTTTCCTGCCTATATTATCCTCTAGAATTTTAATGGTGTCATGGCTTATATTTAAATCTTTTATCCACCTTGAATTTATTTTTGTGTATGGTGTAAGTTGGTGCTTGAGTTTCATTTTTTTGCATGTAGCTGTCCAGTTCTCCCAGCACCACTTATTGAAGAGGCTATTTTTGCTCCATTTTATGTTGCTGCCCCCTTTGTCGAATATTAATTGACTGTAGAGACTTGGGTTTATTTCTGGGCTCTCTGTTCTATTCCACTGGTCCACGTGTCTGTTCTTGTGCCAGTACCAGGCTGTTTTGATTACAGTGGCTTTGTAATACAGTTTGGTATCAGGTATTGTGATCCCTCCTACTTTGCTCTTCTTTCTCAAAATTGCTGCCGCTATCCGGGGTCGTTTATGATTCCATATAAATTTTTGAAGTGTTTGTTCTATGTCTGTGAAATATGCCATTGGAACTTTAATAGGTATTGCATTGAATCTGTAAATTGCTTTGGGTAGTATGGACATTTTGATAATATTAATTCTTCCGATCCATGAACATGGTATATGCTTCCATTTGTTAGTGTCTTCCTTGATTTCATTCTTCAGTGTTGTGTAGTTTTCTGCATACAGGTCTTTTACCTCCTTGGTTAGGTTTATTCCTAGGTATTTTATTTTTCTTTTTGCTATATCGAATGGGATTTTTTTCTTGATTTCTGCTTCTGCTGTTTCACTGTTGGTATACAAAAATGCCTTTGATTTTTGGATATTGACTTTGTATCCAGCTATTTGGCCAAATTCATTTATTACGTCGAGCAGCTTTTTGGCCGAGTCTATAGGATTTTCTATGTACACTATCATGTCATCTGCAAACAATGATAGTTTTGTTTCCTCCTTTCCAATTTGGATGCCTTTTATTTCCTTTTCTTGTCTAATTGCTGTGGCTAAGACTTCCAATACTATATTGAATAGAAGTGGTGAAAGTGGACAGCCTTGTCTTGTTCCTGATCTTAGTGGGAAAGATTTCAGTTTTTGCCCATTGAGTATGATGTTGGCTGTAGGTCTCTCATATATGGCTTTTATTATGTTGAGGAATGCTCCCTCTATTCCCACTTTGCTGAGTGTTTTTATCATAAATGGGTGTTGTACTTTATCAAAAGCTTTTTCTGCATCTATTGATATGATCATGTGATTTTTGTCCTTGCTTTTGTTTATGTGATGTATTACATTTATGGATTTGCGAATGTTGAACCATCCTTGCATCCCTGGGATGAATCCCACTTGGTCATGGTGTATGATCTTTTTAATGTATTGTTGGATGCGGTTTGCCAATATTTTGTTGAGGATTTTAGCGTCTACATTCATCAGTGATATTGGCCTGAAGTTTTCTTTCTTTGTTATGTCTTTATCTGGTTTTGGGATTAGGGTGATGCTGGCTTCATAAAAAGAGTTTGGGAGTCTTCCATCATTTTGGATTTTTTGGAATAGTCTGTGAAGGATAGGGGTTAGCTCTTCCTTAAATGTTTTGTAGAATTCTCCTGTGAAACCATCTGGTCCAGGGCTTTTGTGTGCCGGGAGTGTTTTGATTACTGATTCAATTTCACCAGCTGTTATTGGTCTGTTCAGGCTTTCTGTTTCTTTTTCATTGAGTTTTGGAAGGTTATATTTTTCTAGAAACTTGTCCATTTCACCTAGGTTTTCAAATTTCTTGGCATACAGTTCTTCATAGTAATTTCTTACAGTCCTTTGTATTTCTGTGGTGTCAGTCGTAATCTCTCCTCTTTCATTTCTGATTGTGTTTATTTGAGTCCTCTCTCTTTTTTTCTTGATGAGCCTGCTTAAAGGCTTGTCGATTTTGTTTATCTTTTCAAAGAACCAGCTCCTGGATTCATTGATCCTTAGGATTGTGCTTTTAGTCTCTATGTCATTTAATTCTGCTCTGATCTTGGTTATTTCCTTCCTTCTACTTGCCCTGGGCTGTCTTTGTTGTTGTTCCTCGAGTTCTTGTAGGCGTAGGGTTAAGTCGTTTGTTAGAAATGTTTCTGTCTTCTTTAGGTAGGCCTGTATTGCTATGAACTTCCCTCTGAGGACTGCCTTCATTGTGTCCCATAAGTTTTGGGTTGTTGTGAGTTCATTTTCATTTGTTTCCAGAAACTTTTTGATTTCCTCCTTAATTTCATTCTTTACCCATTCATTGTTTAATAGCATGCTATTCAATCTCCATGATTTTGAGGGTTTGGGGATTTTCCCCATCAAGTCGGTTTCTAGTTTTAGTTCCTTGTGGTCAGAGAAAATGCTTGGTATGATATCAATTTTCTTGAATTTGTTGAGACTTGTTTTGTGTCCTATCATGTGGTCTATCTTTGAAAATGTTCCATGTGCGTTTGAAAAAAATGTGTATTTAGTTTCTTTGGGATGGAGGGCCCTATACATATCAGCTAAGTCCAATTCGTCTAGAGTATTGTTCAATGCCACAATATCTTTGTTGATAATTTGTTTGGAAGATCTGTCCATTTTTGACAGTGGGGTGTTAAAATCTCCTACTATAATTGTGTTGCTGTCAATATCTTTCTTGAAGTCCTCTAAGATTTTCTTGATGTATTTAGGTGCTCCTATATTGGGTGCATATATATTTACAATGTTTATGTCTTCTTGGTGGATTCTTCCCTTGAGTATTATGAAGTGACCTTCTGGGTCTCTCTTTATAGCTCTTCTTTTGAAGTCTATTTTGTCTGATATGAGTATTGCTACCCCGGCCTTTTTTTCCTGTCCATTTGCTTGGAAAATTTGTTTCCAGCCTTTCACTTTGAGTCTGTGTAGGTCTTTTGTCCTGAGGTGGGTCTCTTGTAGGCAGCATATGTGTGGGTCATGCTTTCTTATCCAGTCAGCTACTCTATGTCTTTTGATTGGAGCATTTAATCCATTTACATTTAAGGTTACTATTGATAGGTACTGATTCATTGCCATTTTCGTATCTGTGTTCCTCACTCTCTCTTTTCCTTTTTTTCCTTAAAGCAGTCCCTTTAGTATCTCTTGTAGTACTGGTTTGGTAGAGGTGTATTCTTTTAGACTTCTTTTGTCTGGGAAGCTCCTTATTTGGCCTTCTATCTTGATTGAAAGCCTTGCTGGATAAAGTAGTCTTGGTTGTAGGCCTTTGGTTCTCATTACTTGGAATATTTCTTGCCATTCTCTTCTGGCTTGGAGCGTTTCCATTGAGAAGTCAGTTGCTAACCTTATCGGGGCTCCCTTGTATGTTACTTCCTTTTTCTCCCTTGCTGCCTTTAAGATTCTCTCTTTGTCTTGGAAGTTTGCCATTTTAATGATGATGTGTCTTGAAGTGGGCCTATTTGGGTTCCTCTTGATAGGGACTCTCTGTGTTTCCTGAATTTGTGTGACTTTTTCTCTCACCAAATTAGGGAAGTTTTCCATCATTACTTTTTCAAATAGGTTTTCTATCCCTTGCTCTTCTTCTTCTCCTTCTGGTATTCCTATTATACGGATATTATTACGTTTCATGTTGTCTTGCATTTCTCTTAAACCCTCTTCATTCTTTCTGAGCCTCTTTTCCTTTTCTTGCTCTATCTGGCTGTTTTTTTCTACTTTGTCCTCCAACTCACTGATCCGATCTTCTGCTTCATCGATTCTGCTTTTCATTCCTTCTACTGTGTTCTTCAGCTCAGAAATTGTATTCTTCATTTCCTCTTGGCCCTTTTTGATAGTTTCTATTTCCTTTTTCATGTTGATATAGTTTGCACTGAGTTCATCGTAGCTTCCCTGTAGTTTCTGGTAGCTCATTGAGAGCTCATGGAGCTTCCTGACAACCATTTCTTTGAACTCCTTATCTGATAGTTGAGTTGCCTCTGTTTCATTTAGCATTCTTTCTGGGGCTTCCACCTTTTCTTTCATTTGGGGATTGTTTCTTTGTCTTCTCATTGTTGGTGAGACTCTTCTTGTAAACCTCTGCTTCTTAAGTTGATCTGTTCTGGCTACCTGCGTTTATGGTGTGAACTTCTGTGGTGGAATACCTGTGAGATTCAGTGTTATAGTCTTCTTCAGGTATCCTGGTGTTCACAGCTTCCACTGTCTCAGCTGTGGGAATACCCCCTCTTTTGGTCCAACTCTGGTTTTTTCACAGTTCTAGGATTTCTTTGCCTCACTCGTGGGTATTCAAAAAGAGAAAAGAATAAAGTGAAAAAAAGAAGAGAGAGAAAAAAGAGAAAACAAAAAAGAAAAAAAAGAGGAGGGAAGGAGAGATAAAATTGGAAAGAAAGGAAGAAGGAATAAAGCCAGAAAGAAGTAAAGAGAAGCAAAAGGAATTGAGGGATAAAAAAGGTAGAAGTAATAAAGAAATAAAAAATATATAATCAAAACAAAACAAAAAGAACCCCACAAAAACGAAAAACGAACCAAAACAAACAAACAAAAAACCCAACTAAGCAGACAAAAAACAACTATCAAAAAAATCCCCCACAAAACAAAACAACCCCCCCCCCAAAAAAAAAAAAAAAAGAATAAGAAGGGAAAAAAAAAGAAAAAAAAATCTCTTGCTATTTTCACACAGGCCAAACTGGATTTTCTGGACTTGCTGGCTGTAGCAGGCTGGGAGGCGACTCGTACCGCTTTTCTCCCTGTTCCTCACTCAGTCAGCTTTGGGCTACTGTCCTCAGTGCCAGCCCAGCACTGTCCCCAGGGCTAATGGCGTACTCTCCATGCAGGGCCTTGGGTGTGATTTCTGAGCCTCCTGCAGGGGGCGAGCTTTCCAGAGTTTATGGGTTTCAGCTGGAATCTCTTACAGATCCATCCCTCCCCGAGCCTATTGCTGTGAGCTCCGGGTCTCCTACAGGGCGCAGGCACCCGCCTGAGACTACGGGCGTGGGCTCCGAGAGTTTCCCGAGTTGCGCGCACTCACCCCAGTATCACAGATGTGAGCTCCGGGTCTTCCAGAGTCCCCTTCTCTAATTGCAGGGTCGCCTCTGGCCGCAGGGCTGCTTCCAACCCGGTCGCAGAGCCGCCTCCGGTCGCGCGACCTCCTCCGGTCGGTTGCGGAGCCGCCTCTGGTCGCCGGGCTGCCTCCGGTCGGTTACGGAGCTTCCTCCGGTAGCCGGGTCGCCTCTGTCCCGTCTCAGGACCACCTCCCGTCGCTCAGCTGCCACGTCTAGTTTTCCAATGTCTGCTACGGATTTTGATCTCCTATTTTCATATATACTGTGGTATTGTTGGCTATCTGCTCTGTTCCTCTGTAGATCAGTTAGGTTTTTCTCCCATGTGCAGGAGGAAGGACAATCTGCGTCCTCCTACCATGCCGCCATCTTGAACCCCCCTACTTTTAAATCTTATTTGGGGGATATTTTAGACAATAGTTCCCACTCCAATATTCCTGGAGTCCTTGCCACAGCGTATCTCTTTTCTAATAGTAATAACACATGAAAATATTTTAAGTGTTTGGAAGTGTTAAGTGTTTGAACTATTTAAACCATTTAAACTATTTTAACCAAAAGCAAATATTTTAACCAAAACAAAAAACAACCCACGTTACTTTAACCCAAAAAAGGAGGGGGGATAAACTCAGGATGCTAGTTTAAAATATTTTAAGAAATGTAATTAATCCAAGTGCTTTGTAAACAAATCAGCATACATTACAAGTATTTTATGAATGTTAGCATATGTTAGTCATTGTGCTGCAACAAATAAACCCCCAAATTTTCTGGCTTATCACAATGGAAGTGTGTAATGTGTTTCTTGTCTGCAGAAAGCCCTCCATGTGGTAATTAAAGTACCAGACTTCTGCCATCTGATGTTAGTACTTTCTGCTAGGTTCTCCTCTGCAGTGAGCCAGTGATGGCAAAAAAGCAGGCTTTGGGGGGCATATGTCACTGCCATTCATATTCCTTGATAGAACTAGTCACAAGGCTCACAAGATGAAAGGGAAATGAAGGGATATTACTGGTTGAGCGGCTGCATTCCAGTACTCACTCTACCCCTTAGTGTGGGACAGTTTGAATCTTTGTGAGACAGCTGTCTGTCTATACCAGAGCCAGCATTCATACCAAAGTTCTCAGACTCAAGTGCATACATGGACATTAATGAATGGAGTGGTCTGAATACAAAACTAGAGAAACTAGAGAAAACAGTAGGGAACCTGGGAGAATATTCTCTGACTAAAGAAGGAAGATGGTTACCGTGTAGAAAAGCATGCACATTATTGGTAGAGCTTTGCAAGTGAGAAAAAAAAATCTATATTTAAAATGTGAAATCTTATGAGTTTTAAAAGTAGGCAAATAAGTGAAGAAAATAATACTGTGTAAAGGCATAATACACCTGCAAACCAGATTGGGCTCAAAGTAAATGTGTTTGCAATCTCTAGTGTGCATGGTACCTCCCTCTAATAAATTCACCCTTCGATAAAGAGAAAGAGTGGTTATTGTCTTCACAGGATCAGTGTTCTCCAAACTATTTTTATTGTTTGGGATAAAAATGTGAAGAGGTACTCCTAGTGCCCATGTAAGAGAATGTTATATATACAGTGTATACATCATACATATTGCCTATACCTTAAGGCACAATATGCATCTAGGGTGAGGTTCATCACTAATGATGTAGACATAAAAATCCACACTTTGTAATTTTACTTTTTCTTTTAAACATCAACGTATGGTTGCCTCTCCTGCACTTCCTACCGGGGACCTGGCCCACAACTCAGGCATGTGCCCTGACTGGGAATTGACTGGGGATTGAATCAGCAACCCTTTAGTTCACAGGCTGACACTCAGTCCACTGAGCTACACCAGCCAGGATGATAATTTCACTTTTTAAAGAGCTTGCTGATAGATATATTAGGTAATCATTGTTCTGTCTTTCAATGTGGTACATCAGAATAAGAGAGGCATCATCTTCTCCAATTTATCTTTACTTATGCTTATCTTCAATGCAAGTTTACTCACAAGAATCTTTATTTAGCCATTTCTTAATTCTAGTAACATAAATGTTATTAAAGCCTTATGTCTTTCCACTTTTTATACCAAAAATTATACTAATAGAAGTTCTGAAATTTTCTCTCTGTCCAGATTACTTTGCATATCCCTTATTAAACTCACCCCATTTCTGCCCAAGATTATACCCTTTTTGACCAAGTAACATCTGGAATATAATAGTTCACATTTGCACACAGTTCTGTGTCAGTTCATCTGGCACCTATTAAGTATTATCTCACCTTGCAATACCACATTTTAGTTTTATTTATGATTCTTCAATAAGCTTTTACTTACTTAAAACATAGAGATATACCACTAATGTCTGAAAGACTGAGGATATTTTATTAGTTAATCATTTTACCAAAACTATTTTCTTGATAATTACAATAGCAAAACAGTAATTTCTATAAAGTGAGATTTAGAGCCTTTTAGTTGGTTTGAATCAAAACAAAAAAGAAAAAGAAAAAAATTGGAGCTAGGTTCTCTAGAAATTCTGGTTTAAAATGTGTAAAAAGATGCAGAGAATAATTCTTCTCTTGGTTCCAGGAGAGTTATGATTGTGACTCTTCATACATAAAAATGAGCATATGCCCCAAAGTATCTTGTTACACTAAAGAACTACTTATATTTAAAGTTTGCAGTTGGTTGGCAGCCAATCCAATTAGGCAAAATAGAGTTTTCTTGTCTGTACCACAGAGAAAGAGATATTTCATACTATTGTCCTCAGGCGAAGGTAAAGAGGAAAAAAACATAATTCCAATTATGGAATTGCCTAAATATTCCTCATACTGTCCCTTCTGCAATCTACTTACCTATTGATGATTTTCTTTGATACTAAAAACTATTTGATATTTCTGAGTTAGTACTGATTGTAACCAAATTTTTTATTTATATTATATTATATTATATTATTATTATGGGACTTAATTTCAAAAATGCCTTAGAAAGAGAAGTTCATCAAATAAATTATAAGCCAAACTCTTAACACTATGTATGGGAGGGTATTACCAGGATTCTTATTTTTACTTCCTATATTTCTATATTATTTAAATAAGATTACATTTGGGAATAAGAAAACATATGTGTATAGAAAAAGTAAATAAAAACTAATATATATTTGTCTATAAAATCTGTCTATCCATCCATCCATCTAACTAGTATTTCCTTTATGACAGGTACTTCTCTGAGCCCTTTATATTTTTCTTTCAATCCTACGTGATCTTCAAGCAAGATACTTAATGATTCTGAGTCTAAAGTAATAGAAACACCAATTACATCTGTCTCATGAGTGGATGACAAGATTAAGTGAAAATATATACATATATATTTCTTATTTAAAACAGTGTTTGGAACTCTCCATGTATTGAATAGTTGTTAGCTATCACCCACAGAATGGGAGCTCCATGAGGCTAATAATTTTTGCCTTTTTTTTCACTTCTATATTCCTATTACCCAGTATTAAGTAGCTTATAATATGTGCTCAACAAATATTAAGTGAATGAATGATCTTATAATTTAGGTATGCTGTGATCCCCATTTTACAGGTAAGAAACAGAAACAGAGAAATTAACTAAAATGGCAGAGATCACATAGCTAGTAAATAATGAAAGTGATTCTAAGTAACTCCAAGGGTTTGCACACTTATCCCTTTTATCTCTACTAACAAGATAAAAGGGAGATAGAAGGAAAATTAGTTGTAGAAAACTGAGATCTGATTAAGGCCCTTTAGTCCTTCAAGATCGACTAGAGATATCATGAAATCACAGTTTCCTTAAACAACTTTCTGAAACTGAATGTAGAAAAAGATACTCTTGGTTAGGCATATTCTGCCTTTGAAGCTGGAAAAATTGTCTCATAATTTTAGGATGACTTCAACAACAAAAAGAATTAAATGTTAAAACCAGTAATAAAAGTGTAAATTCCAACCATTTACTCATGCCCAGAAGGCAGAGGTTTTACTGCATTTTAAGGTTTTATTCTCTCAAAAGGCATTGAAGTTTTCCTCCTCCAGATTCTAGAAAATTAACAACATTTTCCTCTACCACTCGTGACGCTGTTCCCAAATGAAGTTATGTACTAAAATCACTCTTTCAACAAAGAGCAGGGGTCAAAGGTCATGAAATAAGCTGTTTCTCCAGGTTTGTCCTAAACAGCACTCTGGATCCTACATTGAAATTTATTCATCTCAAGTGCCCTAGGAAGAGAAGTTCATCAAAAATATTATAAGCCAAACTTAACAGTGTGGATGGGAGGATATTACTGGGACTCTTGAAATTCATTCATCTCAAACCAAAATCATTACTCTGACTCCAATGTATAGTGCCAAATTCACACTCAAGGAATATTCAATCATACGGACTTTTTAAAGGGCCTATATTTTTATTTATATAAGTAAGTTTTTTGTTAAAAAATGTATTGCCAAAAGAGCAATAATGCTATTAAATAGTGAGGAAGGACCTAAGAGAAAGATACTAAAGTAGTGAGATCAAATATCAAATTGAGTTTTAAAAATATCTTTGGAGAGTCAAAAACTTAAAATATGAAGTATATCAATGTGCTCATTCTGTTCATTCAGAAAGTTTCCCATCAGTGGTTTTGCTTCTGGACTCAGTAAGGCTAACACTTATAGTCTCTGAATTTACTTGTTTTCTTGCTGCCATTTATTATCTAATGAGGAATTTTATATGGAGAAATTTACATGTGACTTTTTTGTTTTGTTTTGTTTTGTTCTATTTTTATTTATTTATTTTTGGAGAGAAGGGAAGGGAGGGAGAAAGAGAGGGAGAGAAATGTCAATGTGTGGTTGCCTCTCATCTGGCCCCCACTAGGGACCTGGCCTGCAACCCAGGCATGTGCCCTGACTGGGAATCGAACCTGTGACCTGCTTTGCAGGTCCGTGCTCAAGGAGACCTACATGTGACTTTTGATTAAAGAAATTGTCCTTTGATTTTTAAGATTTTATTTTATTTATCTAAATAAAGAGGCTTAGAAATTAGTCTTGGGTAACAGGTAGGAATCAAAGATCCCTGGAGGCAAGGACAACCAAGGCAAACCAGTGCAAGCAGTCTGATCTGAACCCCACCATAGATAATGAGCCCCCAACTATTGCTGGCATCACTTTCCCAAGATTGTAAGTCCTACGAAGAAGCATTCACTTTTCTAAGCTCGTGTATGTACCTAATATAACTTCTCCCTCCATCTATGCAAGGACAGGAGCAGGAGGAATTATATCTCCCTCTAAGATTATATGCAAATGAGAGGGTAGACCAAAGGGAGATCAAGGTACTATTAGAAATATGGGATTGAATACTTACACTGCAGTCAAAAAATTAACAATACCCAGTACATACACATAAGCAAATACAGAAGTTGGCTGAGACTTAGGCATGATCAAAAGATACTGTGTACTCTAGAAGGAACACTCAAATTGAATGGGGCCATATCCTAGATGTGAGACCATGAGTGTGTAGCTCAATGTCTGTGGGTCTGTTTCTTCATCTATAACACTCTCAATACAAGGACTGTTTTAAGGATTAGTAATAACCCACCTAGTGTTACTGTCCTCACTAAAATGACAGCACTCCACAGGGATGACAGGAATGTCTCTGCATCACCTGTCCTCAGGGCTACATCTACATCCCCTGACATGTGTTCCTCTAGACTAATATCCTAATGACACCTTGTATTCTCTAGCTATAAAAATCTGGCAGACTGCCTCAAATTATTGAAAACATCACAAACTGGCCTTGATTCAGCCAATATTCTCTCAACCAATGCTGAGAAATGTGTCATTATTCATCTCTTTAATGCTTAGTATAATCCATTATGATCATCCCAGATTTTCCCATTGCTATGGTGAGACCATATGAATTCATTGTTTGAATTGTTTCAATAGAAGAATTCGCTAAATCATAAATTCTTATCAACTTCACATTATAAATCTTTATTTTATGTTGGCTGTTGCATGGTCATATTCTTCTGAGGAAAGCAGGCTTTTAAAAAATAAGATTGCAGTTGCTGGTGACATAACTTAAAAACTGATTTTTTCCAGTGGACCACACTGCAGACATTGGTGACTCTAGTATCAAAATAAATGTAAATACTTACAATGCAACCATGGGTTCCAAAGGAGGTCGATACTGATGAGTTCACTGTTCTAGAAGTTAGTTGAGTCACTATCATGTGAATGTATACACATGCCTTTCCTTACAAACCACTGGCCATCCCACTCCTTGGAACAGATGGCCTTCCCAAGTACTGAGATCCCAAGCTCTGCTTTTGGCTTGCCTCAACCTTAGAAACAAGGGCTGATTCTTAATGAAAAATCTGTTCTTCCTGTAGTTAGTGCATAAACCAACCATGAATTTACCATAAACCATGAACTTATACAATAAAATGAAAATGTAGGTATTGAGGAGCTGTATGGGACTTAACAATTACAACAACAAAAATCCACTTTTCCCATGGATTATTATCTCAATTATAGGTAATTAGCAGAGAAATAGACTTGTGTAAACTTATGTTATTATTAATGGAAGGTGATAATTATAGTTTAAAGAGTGTCAGCATAATCTTTTATAATCCTTATGATCCCTTAATAGATGTTAATTATCTCATTTTCATAAACATAAGGTAGGTTATTGCAAGTAATTGTATTGTTTATTTATAACATTAAAGGTAACGTTTGTTTTACAATCACTTACATTAACAAGCAGCAAAACTTTCATTTGGAGGACTCTTGTGTATTAATATGTTAATTTGTGCTACATGTAAATATTACTTGATTTAGAAAGCAAGCAATAGACTCTACACTGATTAGTTTACAGTGTAACCACATTATTTTATTTGTTTGTGAAAAGTTTGGTTAAATATAAGTGACATTTTTGTTCCATATGATATCACATATTACCCAATTACTTTGTATTTCAAAAGAATTATATTTAGGTGGATGCTAATGCTAGTTTTTTCTTTTTGTGTAATAAGAATACATTAGTGGGGAAAAAATACCTAACTAGAGCAAGTTATATACCAATTGCTGAAACCTCATAGTAATAGTTTTCCCCTTCTTCCTTCATTCCTTCCTCCTTCTCTCCATGCGTTTCCTTCTTTCTTTCTTTCTTTCTTTCTTTCTTTCTTTCTTTCTTTCTTTCTTTCTTTCTTTCTCTCTTCTTCTTTATTTTTCTTTCTTTCTCTTTCTCTCTTTCTCTTTCTCTCTTTCTCTTTCATTTTTCTGGTTAGGTTTATTTGCATAAATAGCCAAGGAGGACACTACCCCCATGCAGACAGCAGCCTGAGGGGCACACCAGTCCTTCCATTCTCACATGCACAGGCAGAAACCTTTCCTGTGGGCCTTGGGTGGGGTCCTGGGCACCTGTGAGAACCTGAGTATGGGCTGCAGCTGTAGCTTGCAGTTTGGTTTGAACCTTGGCCTTGGACTTTGGCCAATAGAGACTGAGACCCTTGGTGATGTGAGCACAAGCACATTTTCCAAGCTTGGGGTGAGTGATGTAGGCAAGTGGATTGAGCATTTGGCTGCCACCCTTTGGGATATATCCTTGGGCTTTACAAGGTCCTTGATAGCCTCAGCACAGGTGCTCATGGCTTTAGCACTGTTGGCCTGCATCTTCTTCAGGCCCTTCTTGTTGTGCTTCTTTACAAAGTGCATGTTCCTCAGAAACTTAGGGTCCCCCCTTAAGAGATTCACATCTTTGTAATCAAGGTTTCTTGATGCCATTTCTGTGCCATTTTCAGGACTGTTTGTGCATGCCATGGTTCTTGGACTCAGCCATATCTGCACCAAAGCCTGTGGCTCCTGCATTGCCTGAGACCAAAAGAGATCTCCTTCCTTCCTTCCTTCCTTCCTTCCTTCCTTCCTTCCTTCCTTCCTTCCTTTATTTAAATTATATTTTATTGATTATGCTATTACAGTTGTCCTAATTTTTACCCCTTTGTCTCCCTCCACTCAGTACCCCCCACTCCCTCAGGCAATCCTCACACCATTATTCATGTCCATGGGTCATGCATTAAGTTTTTTGGCTACTCCATTTCCTATACTGTACTTTACATCCCCATGTTTATTCTGTAACTATGTAATTGTACTTCTTAATCATCTCACCTCTTCACCCATTCCTCTAAAACCCCTTCCACCTGGCTGGCAACAGTCAAAATGCTCTCCATATTCATTACTCTATCTCTGTTCTTCTTATTTTCTTAGTTTATTTTTTAGATTCAATTTTTGGCAGGTTTTTCTTTATTGACATAGTTTTGATCTTCTTCTCTTAAATAAGTCATTTTAATATTTCATACAATACTGGTTTGGCAATGATGAACTCCTGTACTTTTTTCTTACAAGGGAAGTTCTTTATCTGCCCTTCAATTCTCAATGATACCTTTGCTGGGTAAAGCAATCCTAACTGTAGGTCCCTGCTTTTCAGGACTTTGAATATTTCTTGCCAATCTATTTCAGCCTACAAAGTTTATTTTGAACTTTCTGTTGGTAAGTAACTGCTTGTCTCTTGAAGATTTTAAGATTCTCTCTTTATCTTTAATCTTTGGCATTTTAATTATGATGTGTCTTACAGTGGGCCTCTTTGCATCCATCTTGTTTGGGACTCTGTTCTTTCTGAACTTGAATGTCTATTTCCTTCATAAAATTAAGGAAGTCTTCTTTCATTATTTTATTAAATAGATTTCTAATTTCTTGTTCTTTTCTTCTCTTTCTGGCATCCCATGTTGTGAATGTTGGAATGCTTGAAGTTGTCCCAGGAGCTTTTTTTCGTATTATTTTCTCTTCTTATTGTTCTGATTGGTTGTTTTTTGCTTTCTTATGTTCCAGATCATCGATTTAATTATTAACTTCATCAATTCTACTCTTGTTTCCCTGTAAATTGTTCTTTATTTCAATTAATGAAGTCTTCATTTCCAACTGAATCTTTTTTATGCTGCTGAGATCCTCACTAAGTTTCTTGAACATCCTTATAACCAGGGTATTTTGAACTCTACATGTAATAGATTGCTTATCTCCATTTCATTTAGCTCTTTTTCTGATGTTTTGATCTGTTCTTTCATTTGGGCCATGTTTCCTTATCTCCTCATTTTGGCATCCTTCCTGTGTTTCTATCTATGTATTAGAGCTGTTATATGACTCACTGTTTTGGTAGGGTGGTCTAATGTAGTAGGTGTCCTATAGGATCTAGTAACACAGCCTCCCTATCACCCAAGCTGGGTATTTGAGGTGTGCCCTTTGTGTGGGATGAGTACACCCTCCTCTTGTAGTTGAGCCTTGGTTGCTGTTGGCAAGTCAATGAGAAGGATTTACCCAGGTCAGTCAGCTGCAAGGATTGGCTGTGACTACTGACCATCAACCTCCACCCTCTATAGAGGATCAGCTGTGCAGAAGCAGGGTGGTGGTGCTACAACATGGTCTGTAGCTGTCCACTGGGTCCACAAGCTCTGGAGTTTCCTGGGTAGTGAGGTCAAGGTCAGCACCCACCTGTGTTCTCCTAGGGCCACCCCACCTGAGCTATAGAGTAAACTGAGATGACTGCTACTTGTGCTGGGCTTGGAGATTCCCAAGTGAAGCCAAGCCATGAAACTAAGTTGGTTTCTGTTAGTTCTAGGCCTGGGGCCACTTAGCAAGCCTTAAAAGACTGGGGTCTTACTAAGGCCAGCTGTTGCATGTTTGAAAGGATTTAGGAAGTTGTGAACCTTGAGCCAAGACCAACCATTCATATGGAAAAGCTACTGTTAGTAGCTGTAAACTGAGTCAGATGGAGCCTCAGAGAATCCCCAGGGCAGGTCAAACAGTGTTAGCCAAGTAGATGGAGTCTCAGATACGGCACCTGCCTGCCCACTCTGTGGCTCTGCCTGCCTTTTTGTCTGGGAGTAAGCTGTTCAACAATTCTTGCCTAGATGCCAGCTGCTTCCTCCCTCTATGCCACTGGTGCCTTTCAAGCTGCTACTCCAATGCTAGAGCTCAGAGGGAGTGAGTTTGAGTAGGTGAGTCTGTGTGTGGGTTCTTTAAGAGGAACTGCTTGGGATTCCTGCTGTTTCTTTCACTGACTCAATCCCTGCTGATTTTTTGCAGCCAGAAGTTATGGAGACCTACCTTCTTGGCACTAGTACCCTGTGCTTCAGGGGCCTGGTATATGGCTGGGGCTCCTTGTTCCCAAGATATTCCTCCCAAATTTTTATCCACCACACATGTATGTGGGACCAGGCCATTCAGCGTCTGCACCCCTCCTACCAGCCAGGATGGATATAGTTTCTTTAATTGTGTAGTTTTCAGACTTTTGTTCAACTCAATTTCTGCCATTTGCGAATGATGGTTGTTCTATAACTTAGTTGTAATTTTGATATGGTTGAGTGAGGAGGCAAGCCATGTTCACCTATGCCACTATCTTGACCTGAAGCCCCACTTCCTTTATTTTTTTAAAAAAGCTTCATAATCCCCCTCTAGATTCTAAGTTCCAAGAGCATAAAGACAATGTCTCTTATCTAATATATATGATATTCTTGGATCTTTGTACAGACCTAGAACAAGAAGGCGTTCACTTATTTAGAGCCGAATGAATATCCATTACATCCTAGAAGTATTCCCAGGTCATTCCCTCATGGCTCCACAGTCACTTCACTCTATCACATCTTTTATTCTCAACCTTTTGGGGCCCATGATTGATGTAATCTCAATTATAAAACAAAGTTTTTTCTTCTCTCATGCACAATGCAATCTAATTGCAAAAAAAAAAAAAGTATACCTTTTGAAACAATTTTTTAAGTGGAAATTTTATAGTAGACAAGAAGAAGAGATTAATGCCCAAGACACTTGAAGAACACAAAGAGTTGACAGGATTGTGGAGATTCAAATGACAGCCTGGCTTTACCTAGATGATTCATTTGGTAGAGTAATAAGGCATAGTAATAAGAAGCTAGGAAAATTCCTTGGCAAGTGGGATGGGGAAACTCAGACAGAGAGCTAAACAAATCCAAGCAATTTATGGCCATATAATAAATTGCCAGTTCTGGAAGATGGTGTCTAGGTAGGTGGGAGCTGAACCCACTTGCTTGTGCACCCAACTGGAACACCTAACTGATCTTCTGGGGAACAGAGTGAACAACCAGCAAAATTCCAGCTGATACAAAGTTTGGAAGCCAAAGGTTGCAGAGGATGTTTAAAATTGGACAGTAAGCAGATTTTATAGGTCAAACAGAGGGTCCCTGGGCCCTGTACTGGAGACCACAGCTGTCATGGCAGCTTTACAGGAAAGCCAGGTCAGTGATTGTGACATTGCGGCTTCTTCCTCTCCCAAAGTGGGGAGTTCACAGAGCCATGCCAGGAGAGACCTGGATCCTTAAAGTCACTGCGAGGATAAAGATGCAGTAAGAGACACACAGTTGGTGGTGTACCCTAGCTGGGACTGTGGTTGCAAGCTGGGATAGTACCAGAGAAACTGGGGAGCCAGGTGACACCTAGAGATGGGAGAAGTGAAGGGCTGTGATTTGGCATGACCCAGATGGTACCTGGACTAGTCAGAGAGTTTGTCTGTGTGGAAAGCTGGGCACCTGTTACAAACGGCCAGCTGCAAACAAGGGGAATTCACTCAAAAAAGGCTCTCAGCCACTATTCAAGGAAGTGGCCAGGACAGAGAAGAGGAAGGAGGGGGGCGCAATTTGCTCCCATACAGGGCACCTCAAGGACTGATCAAAGGGAAGCAGCAGGGGCTCAGAGAGGTAGCATTCCTCAGACAGATTTAATTAAATAGAGGAACTTAACTTCCCTGAAGGGATTTTGCGCACATCCAGCACCCAGGCCAACAAAGAGGGAGAAGGACAGGTGTGATTTGCTCCCACTCAGTGCACCTCACAGTCTAATCAAAGGGTTGCACAACTAGATGGAGTAGAGGTGCCGTCCTGGCACATATACACAGTGGACAGTGTGGGCTGCACAACACTCTGAGGGTGTGGAATAGAAACTGGACACCTGTGAATATTGTAGCCCAGACACAGCCCCCATGCTCAAGTAAGCACAGGAAAGGGGGAAAAGAACTGGGCCCAGCCCATCCCTGCCTGCAGCATCCAGGAAGAACAGCAAAACCTGTTTGACAGGTTAAAAGTCAGTGAGAGGCTATTTGTTTCTTCCAGTGTAAGACAATAAGACCTGGAGCTGTGAGAAGACCAAAGACAGATCCAGAAAGAAATCAGAAGGCTAAAACCAACAGCTGAGACAAATTTCACTTTACTATCCTTCCGAACTTGCATTTTACTTATTTTTTGTTATTTTTATTATTTAATTTTTTAATTTCTCTTCATTTCATTAAGCTTTTTCTTTTTTTTTTTTTTTTGGTTTTGTTTCTTTGTTGATTTCATTGTTTGATTGGCTTTCTTTACTTTCTCTTTCATATTGATTTGAATTTTTCTTTTTTCACTTCACTCATATTCCAATAACACACTACTCTTGGTATTGTACTTTTATTCTTTTCATTCAGTTAGATATTTCCAATCATATTATTGTTGTTCAAAAATCCCACACAGCACCCTTCCCTGTTCTTAATCCATTTCACCATCTTCCTGAGTTTATTACCATTGTGGTTAACTTTATTCTCTCACACACTAGTCTAAGTTTTGATCCTTACTCTCACAATATCTCACCATCTAAAC
This sequence comes from Glossophaga mutica, assembly GCA_039655065.1. Lineage (NCBI taxonomy): Eukaryota > Metazoa > Chordata > Mammalia > Chiroptera > Phyllostomidae > Glossophaga > Glossophaga mutica. Next base: position 133,693,397 of record CM077304.1, read on the forward strand.
TTTCATAAGTGCTCTGTTTTCTAAAGTCAGCTCACATTCCTTTTCTCTTCTAATAAGACTCTTAACTCTTTTTCACCTTTTATAAAAAGTGGCTAGCTGGGTGAAATATCATAGTTACTGCTGTACTTCTCCAAACAATCTCCTATCTGTTCTCTATTTGTTAGTACCTTAAATCCCATAGAAGTCTCTCCTGCTGTCTTACTCCATTTCACCTTCGCCCTGCCTCTGATCACATACAAGACAAGGTGGGAGTTGTGAACACCAGTAAACCCTCTGGAGAGGAGAACCCACCACCAAAGGAACCACCAACAGGTAAAGCCCAAGTACAACAAAAAAGCCCACACAAATGGAAGAAAATGCAATCCAAGAGCATCCAGAAAAGAAGACAAAAGAGACCATACCATTGAGCCCCATAGAATTCCTACCACAGAAGTTCACCCTACAAAGACAGCTGACAAAGCAGAGCATCTGGAATCACAGAAACAAACAGAGTTGCCTAAAATGAGAAAAGGAAGAACAAGTAGAAAAAGAAAGAACATTCAGTCAAAAGGAATAGAAGAGCTAAATGAAATGGAGGCAAGCAAACTATCAGATATAGAATTCAAAAGAATGGTGATAGGATGCTCAAGGAACTCACAGAGTACTGCAAGGAACTGAGTGAGAACTACAATAGTATGAAAAGGAAATAGAAACTATAAATAAGAACCAGGAAGAAATGAGGAATACAATTTCTGAAATAATAATAATAATAATAAAACACTAGAAGGGATTAGAAGTAGACTGGATGAAATAGAGGACCAAATTAGTGAACTGGAAGACAAGGTAGAAAGAAACACCCAGGCAGAGAAGCTGTATGAAGAAAGACTCAAAAAAATATGAAGAAATACTCAAAAAAAATATGAAGATAGTTTAAGGGAATTGCAAGACAACGTGAAATGCAACAACATTGGAATCATAGAAATACCAGAAGGAGAAGAAAAAAAGCAAAGGATACAAAAACTATTTGAAAAAATAATGACAGAAAACTTCCCTAACCTAGAGAGGTGAACATCCATGGAAGTTCAGGAAGCACAGAGGGTCCCAATCAAGATGAACCCAAAGAGGCCCACTCCAAGACATATCACAATTAAAATGACAAAATTCAAAGACAAAGAGAGAACCTTAAAAGCAGCAAGGGAGAAACTAGAAGTAACATGCAAGGGAGCCCAAATAAGGCTAGAAGCTGACTTCTCAATGGAAACACTACAAACCAGAAGGGAATGATAAGAAATATTCCAAGAAATGAAAGGTGCAGGCCTGCAACCAAGACTACTCTACCCAGCAAGGCTTTCAATTAAAAAGGAAGGCAAAATAAGGAGTTTCCCAGATGACAGAAAGCTGAAAGAATACACCTGCACCAAACCAGCATGGCAAGATATGCTAAAGCAGGGGTGTGAAACTCATTTTCAATGAGCCACATCAGCCTCTTGATTGCCTTCAAAGGGCTGAATGTAATTTTAGGACTGTATAAATGTAACTACTCCTTAAGAGTTAAGTGAGAGCTCAGTGCTGCTGGATAGAAACAAGGTGCTGGGCTGGATAAAATAAGGTGGAGAGACAGATTCAGCCTATAGGCCTTGTGTTTACCACCTGTGTGCTAAAGGGACTGCTTTAAGAAGAGGAAGAAAAACAGCGAGAGAGGAATATAGGTATGAAGGGAGTAAAATGGCAATGAATAAGTACCTATCAACAATAACCTTAAATGTTAATGGATTAAATGCTCCAGTCAAAAGACATAGGGTAGCTGAATGGATAAGAAAACATCACCTGCACGTATGCTGCCTACAAGAGACCCACCTCATAATGAAAGACCTACACAGCCTTAAAATAAAGGTTTGGAAAAAAAATTCCAAGAAAATGGGCAGGACAAAAATCAGGGGCAGCAATACTTACATCAGACAAAGTGGACTTCAAAACAAAAGACGTAAAAAGAGACACAGAAAGACACTTCATAATACTCAAGGGAAGAATTTAAAAAGAAGACATAAAATTATAAACACGTATGACCCAACACAGAAGCAAACAAATATATAAGGAAAATCTTGGAGGACTTCAACAAAGATATAGACAGCAACACACTTAAACCAGGGGATTTCAGCACCCCACTGTCAAAAATGGATAGATCTTCCAAAAATATATAAATAAGGATATCGTGGCATTGAACAATGCCCTAGATCAAATGGACTTAAACAATATATATAGAAACTTGCATCCAAAAGAGTAAACTACACATTCTTTTCAAATGTACATAGAACATTTTCAAAGATAGACCACATGAGAGGATGTAAAACAGGCATCAACAAATTCAAGAAAATTGCAATCATATAAAGCATTTTCTGTGACCACAAGGGACTGAAACTAGAAACCAACCTCAAGGAAAAAACTCAGAAACACTCCAATTCATGGAGATTGAAAAACATGCTATTAAACAATGAATGGGTTAAGAATGAGATCAAAGAAGAAATCAGAATTTTCTGGAAACAAATGAAGCAGAACACACAACAGTCCAAAACTTATGGGACACAGCGAAAGCATTCCTGAGAGGGTAGTTCATAGTGATACAGGCCTACCTAAAAAAGGTAGAAACATTTCAAACAAACAACCTAACCCTATACCTACAAAAACTCAAAGAACTATAACAAAGACAGCCCAGAGCAAGTGGAAGGAAGGAAATAACCAACATCAGAGCAGAATTAAACAACATAGAGACTAAAAGCACAATTCTGAGGATCAATTCAATAAATCCAGGAGCTGGTTCTTTGAAAAGATAAACAAAATTGGCAAGCCCTTAAGCAGACTCATCAAGAAAAAATGAGAGAGGACCCAAACAAACACAATAAGAAATGAAAGAGGACAGATTATAACTGATACCACAGGAATACAAAGGATTGTAAGAAATTAGTATGAAAAACTATATGCCAAGAAATTTGAAAACCTAGGTGAAATGGACAAATTTCTAGAAAAATATAATCTTCCAAAACTCAATGAAGAAGCAGCAGAAAGCCTGAACAGACCAGTAACATCAGACAAAATTGAAGCAATAATCAAAAAATTCCTGACACACGAAAGCCCTGGACCAGACGGTTTCATAGGAGAATTCTACAAAGTATTTAAGGAAGAGCCAACCCCTATCCTTAAAAGACTATTCCAAAAAATCCAAGAAGACAGAAGACTTCCAAACTCTTTTATTGAAGCCAACATCATTCTAATCCCAAAACCAGATAAAGACACAACAAAGAAAGAAAACTACAGGCCAATATTGCTGAGGAACATAGATGCTAAAATCCTCAACAATACAATGTGGCATCCAGCAATGCATTAAAAAGATCAGACACCATGATCAAGTGGGATTCATTCCAGGGATGCAAAGATGGTACAATATCCACATCTTTGCAAGTACAGAAATTAGTTTTTTAAGTTTTTGAAACAAAAGGAAAAAAGACCATGTTTGCTACAGAAAAAAATAATCACTTATATATTAAGAAAAGCTAAATAAGAAGTCATTAGAAAGAAAGGAAAATAAATGTAAACTGGTTAAGCCTTGTCAGTGGGTGTCATCAAGTATTATTTTCAGTGAAAATTTGCCTGAAACATTCACAGTATTTCTTTAATTTTCCCTTTTGGTAATATTGCTTTGAGAGGAGGTAGAGGTAGCACTGAGGATTTACAGGAAATACTATGATCGCTGAGCCAGTGCTGGCCTTTGTTGTTAATGTTGAAGTGATTCAAAAATCGGGAGACATATTTATGGCATTAAATGCTTCTATAAATGAGAGTAGTCACATTTCCTCCCTACAATCAGAATGTCCCTCTAGGCATAAATGCCAGCATGCAGGATTACACATTCCTTTGCATTCTGGTGTTAGTAAAATTGGTCACCTTCAGAATACTTTTATGCCAAAAAAAATTTCTTTTTATATGGGGTACATCAGCAAAGGACTGTGGCATTTAGAGAGCTTTCAGAAAACTTGCATGTAGGCAACAATTTCAAAGATAACCAAAACTGAAAGTCATAGCTCATCTTTGGGAAGAGAGTACTGCCAAAGAACTGATACTAAGAAAATCTACTAATGATCAGAACTAAGCAAATCATTTCAAGTGGACACTAAATTTGCTTTTATGTGTTTTGATAGTGAAGGCAAAAGAGAAGCCTGTTAGGGATTTCTAAAAACAAAATGCATACATATTCATCTCCAGACTTTTTTCTCTACTATTTTATTCAAACAAAGATATAGAAAATAAGAAATTTTAACTGTCATAACGATGAAAATTTAAAATCTTAGCTTAAAAGAGAAAGAATGGGCATTTTAATTTAAAAACAACTTTGTCTCCCTACATATAAATTATTCAGCATTTCTCTAATGTAAATTCAGCCCTATGTTGTCTCTATAGACTTTAATAAGATAAAGATTGAGATGAATTTTTTGCTTTAAAGTTTCAGATCCCTGAAGTAGCATTTACTTGGGCAAAAGTTTAAACCAAATATACACAGGTTTCTATAATTTAAATGGTACAGTACATTTTTTACCCTTGGGGGCTCAGGAACATTACAAGATTTAAAAGCCATTGTTTTTAAAATTCCTCTCCTGGAACTTAAAAGTTTGATTGGGGGACTTCCAGCCAAGATGGAAGAGTAGGTAGACACACTGTGCCTCCTTGCACAACCAAAAGACGGACAACAAATTTAAAAACAAAAAACAACCAGAACTGACAGAAAATCAAACAATATGGAAATCCAACAGCCAAGTTAAAGAAGAAACATTCAATCAGACCAGTAGGAGGGGTGGAGATGGGTAGCTGGGCAGAGAGGACTTGCGGCAAGGCAGCAGCTAGAGGACTAGGTAGGCAAAGCAGCGGATTGCAGACTGGATGGTCCCACATTTGTGTGCAGACAAACTGGGAGTAACAACTGGGGAGCAAGACCACAAAACCCAGGGTTCCAGCCCAGGGAAATAAAGCCTCAAACCTTTGATTGAAAACACCTGTGCAGGTTGAGGTGGGAGAAACTCCCAGACTCACAGGTGAGTTCACTGGAGAGACCCACAGGGTCCTAGAACATACACAAACACACCCACCTGGGAATCAGCATCAGAAGGGCCCAATTTGATTGTGGGTAGTGGGGGAAGTGACTGAAAACCAGCAGAGAGTGGAGCAAGCACCATTGTTCCCTCTTGGACCCCTCCCACACATACAATGTCACAACACAGTGACCTGGGTTGCCCCACCCCAGCAAACACCTAAGCCTCCACCCCTTACTACATAATAGGCTCACTGAGACCAAAATAAAATAAAATGGCCCACGTAAAAGATCAGATCAAAGATCCAGAAAAAATACAATCAAGCGACGAAGAGATAGCCAACCTATCAGGTGCACGGTTCAAAACACTGGTAATCAGGATGCTCACAGAATTGGTTGAATTTGGTTGCAAATTAGATGAAAAAATGAAGGCTATACAAACTGAAATACAAGAAAATGTACAGAGAAAGAACAGTGATGGGAAGGAAACCAGGACTCAAACCAAAGGTATGGACCAGAAGGAAGAAAGAAACATTCAACCAGAATAGAATGAAGAAACAAGAATTCAAAAAATGAGGAGAGGCTTAGGAACTTCCGGGACATCTTTAAACATTCCAACATCTGAGTCATAGGGGTGCCAGAAGCAGAAGAGGAAGAGCAAGAAATTGAAAACTTATTTGAAAACATAATGAAGGAGGACTTCCCTAGTCTGGCAAAGGAAATAGACTTCCAGGAAGTCCAGGGAGCTCAGAGAGTCCCAAAGAAGTTGGACCTGAAAAGGAACACACCGAGGCACATCATCATTACATTATCCAAGATTAAAGATAAGGAGAGAATCTTTAAAGCAGCAAGAGGAAAGGAGATAGTTACCTACAAAGGAATGCCCATAAGACTGTCAGCTGATTTCTCAAAAGAAAACTTGCAGGCAAGAAGGGGCTGGAAAGAAGTATTCAAAGTCATGAAAGGCGAGGACCTACGTCCAAGATTACTCTATCCAGCAAAAGCTATCATTTAGAATGGAAGAGCAGGTAAAGTGCTTCCCAAATAAGGTCAAGTTCAAGGAGTTCATCATCCCCAAGCCCTTATTATATGAAATGTTAAAGGGACTTATCTAAGAAAAAGAAGATAAAAAGTATGAATGGCAAAATGGCATCAAACTCACAATTATTAACAATCACACCTAAAAAAAAAGGCAAGCTAAGCAAACAACTAGAACAGGAATAGAACCAGAGAAATGGAGATCACATGGAAGGTTATCAGCTTGGGAGTGTGTGAGGAGGGAAGGGGGGAAGGTACAGAGAAAAGTAGCATAAATGGTAGGTAGAAGACAGAAGGGTGAGGACAAGAATAGTATGGGAAATGTAGAAGCCAAAGAATATATATATATATATATTTCTTTGAATATATATATGTGTATGTATGTATATAAATATATATATATATGAGACCCATGAACATGAACTAAAGGGGGAGAATGCGGGTGGAGGGGTTTACAGAATAGAGGAGACTAAAGGGGGGGAATGGGACAACTGTAATAGCATAATCAATATAATACATTTTAAAAAATAGTTAAACTCAAAAAAAAGCATTTGATTGGGGGTAAAGAATCAATTCTTTAAAGAAAAAGTATTTAATTTATAAGAATCAATTCTTATTTAGAGAAAAAAAATTATTTAATCTTTGCACTATAAATTGTCCTTCAGAACTGAGAAAAATAGAATCCAATTCTACCGTGCCTTAGCATGTGAGCTCATCTAGTAAATCAAAGAGTGTTGCTCAAACTTGATAATTCAATAATTTATAGGTCATATGTACATAGCTGAACTCATTTGGAATATATACAACCTGGAAGTTCAGAGGCAATTCAATAGAATCAGTAATGTAAAAGGTCTGTCCAGAAGGTATCCAGCCATGTAATATGAAAAATAGAGACATTTATTGAAAGAGGCACAAGAAACATTACACATAGGACAATGATGCCTTAATCCCCTTCAAAGTAGGCACCTTGAGACCTCACACAGTTCTCATAGTCACCAGCAGCTGCCCTGTCATATTTTCCTGAATCTCATTGATGGTCTGAAATCTCTTCCATTTCAGAGGTGATTCTAGTTTTGGGAAAAGCCAGAAATCACAGGGCACCAAATCTAGGCTGTAGGGGGCTGAGTCACCTGGGTGATTTAATGTTTCACCAAAAAACTTTGCACAAGACATGATGCATGAGCAGGTGTGTCCATAGGGCATGTTGATAGTAATAAGAAGCATCCAAATGGTTTCTGCAGAGGAATGTTCAAGCTTAATGCAAAATTTGATGCAGAGTTGTTGCTGTACTTGCTCAGTCATTTTGAATGTGGTGGCCACACATTACATATGCTCACTCAATTGCCTCTACCACCCCCACTGACTAGCACAGTGAAGTTGTCATTGTTCACACATGCACATTCCAATCCACTCTCCTTGCCTGCCAGATTTCATCGATATCATGCAAACTATTGTCATTATATTAACAATGGCTGGACTTTGTACAACTTGCAAGTAAATTTAAGAGTTAGTAATCATAGAGGAATTGGAGGGAAGGTGGCAGAATAGGAAACACCAGAATTCTGTCTCCCCACCCAGACAATGCACTGGTAGAATCTGATATAACTTGTTTGGAACTCTAGAATCTTTTGAATGCTGAAAGGTAAGGCTTAAATGTGTACATTGTGATTAATTTCAGTCAATTCTAGCTCTTAGTTCAGTAGTGGGTACCCATCTCTCGCAGCTGCTCCTTGGCAGGCAGCTAGACACATTCCTGGAACAACGTGCATGCTTTTTGTAGAAACAGGTGTGGACAATAAGAATCTTGTTCATCAAACTACCAAGAATCTGTGCTCTGATCGCCAGATACCACTTCTGATTGCAGAGGTACAGACAGAGAGGAAGATATTTCTGCACACTTAGCCCCCATTGTTGTAAGTACCTACCCTGATAGTTCTAGTGATTTCATGCAATTTAAGAGATTCCCCCATTCATTTTTCTCTTTTTACCTATTGGGGAGTCATTTATTTAAGGACTCTGATGTTTGAAAGCAACCATATATTCAGGGGAATTTAGAAAATCACTATGCATGTTCAGGAAAAGTGCAAACTCAGAAAAGACCTGAGAAGACTTTAAATCATCACTGGCACAGGGACACTGTACAACAATACAAAACAAACAAACAAACAAACAACAAGTAAAACCCAGAGAAGAGAGAACCTGATCTCCAGAGTTACCAAATTATAAGATTCAAATGTCCTATTTTCAACAGCAACAACAAAAAATCACAATACATACCAAGTAATAGGAAGGTAGGGAATATTCAAAAGAGAGAAATAAATCAAAAGAAACTATCCCTGAAAAGAGCAGATGGCAGAGTTACTAGGCAAAAACCTTGTTCACAGAGCTAAAACAAGAGGTAGGCAAAGTCAAGAAAATAATGTATGAACAAAATGGAAATATTATTAATGAGATAAATACAAAAACAACTAAAAAGAAATCCTGGGGCTTAAAATTACAATAACTGAAATAAAAATTTCAGTAGAGGGATTCAAATGTAGATTTGAGCAGCCAGAGAAATCCGTGAATGTGGTAATAGGATGGGCAATGAAATGATCAAGCCTGATGTACAGAGAAAAAAAGATTGAAAAAAGTGAACAGAACCTAAAGGGCCTTTGAGACACCATTAAGTGGATTAATATGCACATTGTGTTTGTCTCATAAGGAGAGAGAAGAAGGGGAAGAGAAATTATTTGAGAAAATAATGTGCACAAACTTTTAAAACTCAATGAAAAACATAAACATTCAAGAAACTCAAAAAACTCTAAGCAGAATAGATTCAGAGGCCTGCACTGAAACACATTAAAATCAAATAATTTAAAGCCAAAGTCAAAGACAGAATTTAGAAAGTAGCAAAAGAGAAATGACTTACCACATGATACGGACCCCTGCTTGTGGGGTCTGCCACATTGTGGATGAAGCATGAGAAATTTACACGGACTACTGAGTCCTGTGGAGGGACTCGGCATGGCTTCTCTCTCAAGAGGAGAAAAAGCAGTGGCCCTCACAGTGACAGACCTTTATTTCCTTTCTGGGCACATTAGGTGATGGTCCTCATTTACTATGCACAAACCTTTTACAGAAAACAAAGGAGCCGATGCTGCTAATCACATCACAGAAGAATATTTGCAAATAAAAAGGGAAAAGTGGTTGAACTGGTTACACTCATCCTTGGAAGGTTTAGCATAGATTTTAGGAAGTTACTTTGCAGTAAACATTTGCTGCCTCAATTCAGGGTGAGGGCGTTTTAGCAAAAACAAGTCTCAAAGCAGCTTAGGTACATTGCAGGCCTGATTCCCCACAGGAGAACCTATCCATGGGAATGGGTTCTGTGCATCTCCGAGTGGGAGCTGGGCCCATGCCAAGCAGAATAGTCTCCTACAACCACGTATAAGGAAATTCCCAATAAAATTATAAATAGATTCACATCAGAAACCTTGGAGACTAGATGACAAAGCATTGATATATTTAAACTGATGAAGAATAAAAGTTGTTAATGAAGAATCCTATATCTAGCAAAACTGTCCCTCAAAAATGTGGGTGCAGTTAAAACATTCCCAGGTCGGCAAAAACTTATGGAGTTTATTATCATTGGACCTGAATTGCAATAAATACTAAAGGAAGACCTTCATTTTGAATAGAAAGACAGTGGACACTACCTCAAAGCTGTATGAAAAAAATGAAGATCTTTGGTAAATGTATTTACATTGACAAGTATATCAGGTAGTCTTACTATAACTTGGGTTTGTAACTACATTTCTTTCTACATCATCTAAGAAACTAATGAATAAAAAACAATATTATTCCATGTGTTTAGATACACAATGTAAAGCTGACAGTAGAGATGGAGTTGTAAAGGAGCAAAGGTTTTGCATGTTATTAAAGTTAAGCTGGTATAAATTCAAATTAAAATGTGATGACTTTAGGATGTTAGATATAGTTCCCATTGTAACAGCAAGGACAGAGGGTAGAATAGTAGTTTCCTGAGGCTGGGGAGAGGGAAGAGTGGAGAGTTATTACTTAACAGGTAGAGGGTTTCAGTTCTGCAAGTTGTAAAAAGTTCTGGAGATGGATTGTGGTGGTGATTTTACAACAATTTGAATGTACTTAATGCTACTGAACTTTATTCTCAAAGATGGTTAAATGATAATTTTATGTTATGTATATTTTTCTATAATTTAAAAATAAATAATTTTAAAATGAGTAGTCATGAAATTAAGTGAGAACATTCATTATGGTTTTGTGTCTTTTGTATATTTCAATTTAGTTGTATGGGTGCAGTCCACCACAGATCCAGTGAAGAAGTATGTTTCTCAATGTCATAGATGATAAGGTGATGTGAGAAAGGGGTCAAAGAGTTAAGCGTACACAAAAGATAAATTTAACGACAATAAACTGATCACTAAAACTCTAGCCGTTAACATCAGGCTGGTAACAAGAGGAAGCAGGAGACAACAAAAGGGTCTTGACCTTAATGAGTCGACTTCCTTCATACAGCCTTCCCGGAAGTGTCAAACACATTTCAAAGGACAGAGTCAGTCATGTTCTATACATAGCTATAAGGAATTCTTGCTAAAAATCATGCTCTTTACTAGGAGAAAAGGGAGAACACATATAGAGAATGCATGAAGAAAGCAAATAACCTCCTTTGTCACAGTATGAAATAATGTCCTGTTTAATGAGTCCCATTGGGAAAGAGGACTACAGAAGTTGATTTAGCCTTGAGGGAAGGAGATGTTCTCCTTTAATCAAAGCTAGGGACAAGGCCATGTAGGCAAAATATGTGAGTTAGACAACAGTATGTTTTTGCTCATCCATCTGTCTCTCTTTTCTTCTTCTCCCTTGGGCATACCTATCTTTCAAGTCATAAAAATCTTCATGCATTTCTCATTGCTTCACTTACAGAAGCTTCTTTCAGAAAAGAGTCTGACAAATTCATTTTCATTATGGTTTAAATGACTGAAAAAGTGCAATCACTCATCTGAACAGGCTAAATATTTTTAAAGGGAATGAAACCTGATCTAAAATGTGTGACATCTCATTGCTGTGGGCTCTAGCTTATAAAGAAATAGTTTAAGGGATATGCGGAGCTTTCTGTAGCTTCTGTAAGGATGCCATCTTGGCCATTCTCTATCTGAATGCTCCTAAGGATATCACTGGCCAATGTTACATGGTTCAGTCTTTCAGACTGTCAATCTGGCAACAGCTACTAAATTCAATCTGAGACCAAATAAAAAGGAGAATTTTGCAACTGGATTGAATAAGGGTTAATGGCGTGAAAGATGCTGAAATCATGATCAGATAGCTGTGGGACTCATACTTCTCACAACTCAATCAGTGAATGCTAGGAAGTTAAGTTAACCTCATGACATCTAGTAGAATTGGCCCAGGACAAGTTTTTGTTTATGATAGAAACACACTTGTTTTGGTGTCATTGAATAGCTACATGGAATTAACTGATGGCTTGCCACATGCCACGGAGAGATATCTTAGGTAACACATCTGATAGATGACAGAATAAAAATGCTGCTTAGCATGAATTTTATTGCATCTTAGCACCTGCTCCAGCCAACAGTCATTACTATCTAGGGGAGGCTGTGCTCAGATGATCATTATTCCTGTTTCTTTGCATTCATATTCTGCTGACTACTGTGCAAGGTAAAATTGATAAATGGAGAGACTGATTGTGAGTGGCAGAAACCTGTGGCTGCAAGTTCTTTGCAAGCCTGGACTATTTGGAAAGGTTGGGAGGGGGGATTTTTTATGTAATTGGAATTATTGTCTAAATACACCTCTCTCTCTCTCTCTCTCTCTCTCTCTCTCTCTCTCTCTCTCTCTCACACACACACACACACACACACTCGACTTCATTCCTTCTCCCCTTGCCCCATCTCTCTTCTCCAATAATTTTATCAAAGTATCCTCTCTTTATAATAGAGATGAAAAATACGTAATAACCAGGACAAAACCATCAGGCCAAAAATCCAAATTTCTAATCAGTAGTATAAATGTTAAAATTGTAGGGCCAGGCATAATACTCAGAATAGATAGGCCAATTGTTAAGATATGGAAATTTGTCTTTCTAAATGGTATATATCTGCTACTCCAAACTTTTTGAATATATCCTTGCCACAGACCCCCTTGGTGGGTCATTAAGGGACCCCAAATCCTTAAGATAGCCTCAATATGTGGAACTTAAAGAGTTAAACCTTGGTATGGCAGGGGGCCAGCAGGAGGCAGCTCCTGGTGTCAAATCTGACTATTCTAAACCCATGTTACTTGCATTGTTAACTGCTAGAATGCCTTCCAAAGACTCAGAAAAGGCTGCTGTGGGATAGGAAAAAGAAAATGAATTTCCTTTTTATATATATATATATAATGGCTTTTTGTTCTTATCACTTAGCCCTAGGCACTTAAGTCCTCTTGGACCTTTGGCAAGGAACTGAATCAGTATTCTTTTGCTTATCAAACTGTTTTTAAGCAGGTAATATTGACTCTGAGTAGATTGAAAAAGCAAAAGGACATACTGAATTCATGGGTCAAAGACCCCTATATATCTATGACATAATTCAACTCATTTTATGTGGCCTATTGTAACCCTTGCAACCTTTGCTTGTTAATCTATAAAATGGATTTATTATTATATATTATTTGCAGATGTCCTACTATGTATAAGACCCCAGAGGATCCGAGAGCGATTTGAATTTTTTGTTTTGTATATTTCTTTCCTCCCAAATTCAATAGGCATAAAAATTCATCCTATCTTTAGCAGGATTCATTTCTTTTCAATCGCAGTTAACAATGGTATTCTTGACAGATAGCGCATCTTCTGCCATGTTATTATGTGCCTGTCTTTGAGCCATTCTGTATGTTGTGCGTGATTGGGTCTGTACAGGTTAAAACAGCATGGGGAGAGGCAATTTAAAAATTGGGGTGAGTGAGTCTGAGCATTAGAGGCATACCAGCACACACACACCTCATAAATCTAGTTGTTAAATTTGCAGTGGGTATGATGGAATGTGCAGCCTTTCCCCTTGTTAGTGCAAAAGTAAATTGTTAAGGGCTTCACACACAGCTTCCTGAGGAATAAAGAAGTAGCTGGAGCAGAAAAGATTTTCTGAAATCTGAGACTTATCCTCGTTGGATGCAAATACACCAGTCAAAAAGGCTAATGCCTGTGCTGATTTTAACCTTGTATGCTAAATAAATACTTGCTACAATATTATTTAGTAAAAGAAAATCAGAATGGCTTTTAGCACATTCAGATGGAATCGATACTATCAACAAGCCTTCTATAAACAGTTCATGAATAAATTATGGTCAATGGTGGAAAATTGCTAAAGATTAGGCTCATGATAGCATGTCTGAGAATTGAATACTTATTTTCTTCAATAATTTGTATTGTTAAATAACAAACATATTAACTAGATATGATCATATGTTAGAGCAGTTGTTCTGAACTTTGTAGACATTAAAGTCTTCTGGGCGCTTTAAAATATACTGACACCTTGGTCATACCTAAGAAGATTCTGATTTATTCAGGCTGGTGTGTGGTCTGGGCATCCAAGTTTCTAAAATACCCCTGGTGAATTAAAAAAAAAAAAATTGTTCCCAGCTTTATTGAAGTATAAATAACAAATAAAATTGTAATACACTTAAAATGTATAATGTGTTCACTTGATATATTTAAATGTGGAAGGATTCACATAATCAAATTAATGAATACATCCTTCACCTCATATAGTTACTTTTATTTTCAGGTGTGGGGGAGAATGCTTAATGCCCACTATCTTAACAAATTTCAATTACATAACACAGTATTGCCAATTATAATCACCATGCTATACATTAGATCCTCAGAATTTATTCATCTTTTAACTGACAAGTTGTCTTTTTTTACCAACCAATCCCATTTCCCCAACCCCCCGCCCCTGGCAACCACCATCCCACTCTCTGTTTCTATGAGCTCAAGTTTCATTTTTCGATTTCACATGTAAGTGAGACCGTAAGTGTGTGTCTTTTCTGTCTGACTTATTTTATTCAGCATAAAGCCCTCCAGGTTCTTCCATGTTGTATAGTCCAGACTGAGAAGCAGTGGGTGAGAACAACTTTTTTTATTTTTTTAAAGATTTTATTTATTTATTTTTAGAGAGTGGAGAAGAGACAGAGAAGGAGAGACACACACTGATGTGCAAGAGGAACATCGATCACATGCCCCAGCAGGCCTGCAACCCAGGCAGATGCCCTGACTGGCAATTGGACCAGCGACCTTTTGCTTTACTGAGTGACACCCAACAAACTGAGCCACAATGGTGAGGTTGAGAATCACTTTGAACCATTTAGTCTAGAGTAAGGTGCCTTATTGACACAATGGCTTTAAAAATAGTAAATCATTTATTTATAGCTGTATATTTTAATATACATATATTCTTTAAACTATAAGCGACTCAAAATAATTGTCTAAAACTTTTAAGGCTTGGGAACACTTGAATTAAGAGATTAAATTTGTAATGGACTATATGTAGAAATTTTGTTTCATAGCTTAGCTTAAAATTATAAGGCATAAAATTCATAGAAATCCAGAACTGTACTTATTTTGGATGTTATAGTAACTTTAAGAAAGTAAAACTTCAGAGCACACCTAGTTAATAGCTTTAACAAGAAATGTTTTCCTGCAGGCAGTTAGCAAGAACAAAGGTATTTCTATATAACAAAGTAATATTTGTTTTTCATTGGAAGAGAAAGACAATAATCTCTGATAGAAGATAATAGCAACTGAATGCTGATGAAGGCTGGATTGATTTGATTACAGTTAATTAAGAATTCAGGCATTTCTGAGACTCAAACCTGCTCTGTATCAGAGGTGATGGATCATTTTGGCACTTCAAACAGTCTGTGAGTTGAGTGAAGTCTATTGTAACTTTGAGGTCAAGAGAAAGGCTTTGATGTAATTATGTCTCATTGCTTGGCTACTGGCACAAAGAATAAAATCACTTCATTAGTAACCCAAAAGTCTATCCAGTGGGGCCTATTTAAAATGTCCATTAAAAAACATTGTGAGGCACTTTTTCTTCTTTCAGAAACAAATCACCTTTCTCACCTTGTCTTTGCTAAGTCTGAGTAGGGAAATATCTGAATATTTTTAAATGGCTTTTCATTCTCCAATAAGACAGTAAAGTTCCAAAGCCAGGCATTCCTAGGTGACCCTCATCTGCCAGGGATATACTTCTATCACAGCATTTCTGAGGCAAAAAAAGCATTAAGAGAAAGGTATGTACCAATTTGCATGGGGGAATAGTCTGATGGTTGATGGCAACACCCTATGTTGCCAACAAACATGTTAGAAGTAAAAATAGCAGTTTTTGAGAGTGCAATTTCTCAACACAAGAAGTTTTTGATTTATGGATAGTTGTGAAATAAACTGTATTCATTTTACAAAAGTCTCAGTAAGAAGTGTCACAATGTATCTTTTTACAGCTGATGTTATTGTCCCCAAAATCAATCTCTAAGGACAAAGTGAATCCTTCAAGATTTCAGTTTTTTTCTTTCTTTACCATAATAAGTTCTATTATTTCCTTTTCTCAGATTATATGATGGTTAATTTTATGTTTTAACTTGGGTGGCAAAAGGCTCCCCAGATAGCTGATAAACCAGTATTTCTTGGTATGTCTGTGAGGTTGTTTCTGGAAGAAATGAGCATTAGAATCATTAGACAGAAAATCACCCTCACCAAGGCAAGTGGGCATCATCTGAGAGCCTGGATACAAAAAAAGACAGAGGGAGGATGCATTTGCCCTCTTTGCTTGAGCTAGGACACCCATCTTCTCCAGCCCACAGACATTAGTTCCCCTGGCTCTAGGACCTTTGGGTAAGGACTGGACTTACAGTCAGCTCCTCTCATTCTCAGGCCTTCAGACTCGGACCGAATTACTCAACCTGCTTTCTGGTTCTCCCACGTGTAGACGGCAGGTCATGGAACTTCTGTGTATCCATAATTTAATTCCTATAATAAATTTCCTGTTGTATATATCTGTATATGTCCAATTGATCCTATTTCTCTGGAGAACCCTGACCAATACAACTTACATGTCATAAAGAAATCAGCAGCCTTGAAAATAATCCTGAAGTTTCTTTTGGTTTTAGGCTGACAGCATGTAAGCCTTCCACACTGTAGGTACTTAACAGAGATTACTTCGAATGAAAAAATAAAAAGGAAGACATAATTTACATCAATAAAAATGGGGAAAAATGTGATTATCAATAAGGGAACTTCACCAATCTACTACCATTTTTTAAAAATGAGGTTCAATCTTCACTGTTCCTGACCATTCCTAAGAAATAACATTTGTTTCCCTTTACTTCTAATCACTAGTTAACCCTAATTTACTTTATTCCATCCAATAGTTGGTGTGAGAATTTTGAATTGTCTTTGCTCCTTAGGATCATAGAATGTTAAGAGTTGGGCTTAGGAAATCATGAAGTAAGGATTTAAAGGACATAACACAGCCTATGGCATTTGCCCAAAATTAAAATAAGAGCTGTCGTCAGAAGGTGGGATAAAACACAGGTACTCCTGCAACTTAATCTAATATTTTTAAAAACATGTTGCATCAATCTCCTGATTAACCAGCTGCCAGCCTGTGTGACAGAGGCAATGTTATGATTCTTACCAGATCCCATTTTATTTTTCCCTCACTGGGCATGTAAGACTATTTTGCCGAGTCTTCTTAGATTGGGAGCATGGATTAATTTCTGAACAAGGGGATACAGTTAGCATTGATTTAAGCTAGTTTCAAGACTTGCACTTAAAATACCCTGTATGATCCTGTCCCCCAGCTTTCTTTTCCCTTCTGGATGGCCTTAGATGCCATGTGTTCCAGATAGTTTAGCTACATAGTGTCAGGGGCCCAGAGTCCTGAGTTACAACCTGAAGGAGAGCCATTGAGGAGAACAATATAACTTTCACTAATTAATAAGAGAGATGAAATTTGTTTTGTTAAGCCACTAAGATTTCAGTATTTCTTTGTTACTTCAGTATAGCCTGTCCTATCTACGTAGCCTATGAGAATTGCGGGCTTCCATCGATTTTTTTTTTATCTGCTCTACAAACCTTATTTGTACCTTCTGTTTTTTATGGTGAAACAACCTATGACCACTTTTAATTATAAGAAACGCTGAATAATTTTTCCCATGTTTCTCTATTTTTCTGTCTTTTCTTCATTTGACTTAGTTCTATATTAACTCTGACCTTGGGCAAATTTTTCATGGGCTTTTTGCCTCAGTTTCCTCAATATGACATAGA
The DNA here is from genome assembly GCA_039655065.1 of Glossophaga mutica. Taxonomy (NCBI): domain Eukaryota; kingdom Metazoa; phylum Chordata; class Mammalia; order Chiroptera; family Phyllostomidae; genus Glossophaga; species Glossophaga mutica. The sequence continues at coordinate 133,710,832 of CM077304.1, forward strand.
AATAATGTTTCCCTATTTATTACTCGTGGCTGTCAAAAAGATGAATGAGTTGATAATTATTAGGAAAGTAGTATATAAGCATAGAGAATTGTGTTATTATTATGTTATTCTCCCAAGAATAGTAAAAAGTTCCTGTGCTATGGATCTGGGAAATGTTATAAAGGAAAGATTTATGATTTTTTCAGTGATTTGTTTTTCTTTGTAGAATTGGAATAATTCCTTTAGGTTATACAGATAATCTACTTATCTTAAAACTTGAAGGCATCTTAATATGTCCATATGAATATTTAAAATGCTTCAGGGTACTGATATTAAGATAAAGTGATTGATATAAAGAAAAACATGGGTGATTTTTTATGCAATTTCATATTGCAGTGCAAAAGTGCAATTGATTCTAGCCTAGGCATGAAGGAAAAGTAGTTATAATACTTAGGAACTCAGTAAACCTTGTAAAAAATATTATAAACAATGGTTGATCTTACAAGGAGACCTGACTTTAAAAATTCAATTAAAAAATATTGAATTTATTGGAGTGACATTGGTTAATACAATAAACATTCAATTCTTAATAAGGTATATGTTATTTCTGAAGCAGCATTAATATTTAACCATAATTAGTCTTTAAACTTAACTGGTTATGGTAAAGTTTTCTTCATAATCTTCTTGAACCATAACTTGATTAAAGAAGTTATATTTATTTTAAGGATGTTCAACATCACTAGCCATCAGAGAGTTGCAAATTAAAACCACAATGAGATATCACCTCACACCAGTCAGAATGGCCATGATAAACAAATCAACAAACAACAAGTGCTGGTGAGGATATGGATAAAAGGGAACCCTAGTGCACTGTTGGCGGGAATGCAGACTGTTGCAGCCTCTCTGGAAAACAGTATGGAATCTCCATAAAAAACTAAGAATGGAACTGCCTTTTGACCCAGTGATTCCACTGCTGGGAATATACCCTAATAATCCTGAAACACCAATTCAAAAGAACTTATGCACCCTTATGTTCGTAGTAGCATTATTTACAATAGCCAAGTGCTGGAAACAGCCTAAGTGCCCATCAGTAAATGAATAGATCAGAAAACTGTGGTACATTTACACAATGGAATTCTACACAGCAGAAAGAAAGAAGGAGCTCCTACCCTTTGCGACAGCATGGATGGAACTGGTGAGTATTATGCTAAGTGAAATAAGCCAGACAGTAAAAGACAAATATCATATGATCTCACCTATTAGAGGAACCTAATAAACAAAATAAACTATCGAACAAAATACAACCAGAGTCTTGAAAACAAGGAACAGATTGACAGTGACCAGAGGGGATGGGGAAGTGGGGAAGAGGATAAGGGTGGAAAGAAGGGAAATGGACTAGTCAAGGAACATGCTTGAATAACCCATGGACATAGACAACAGGGTGAGGAATGACTGGGAGTGGGGGGTGGGCTGGATGGAGGAGGGAAAAGGAGAGAAAATTGGGACAACTATAATAGAATAACAGTAACATCTTTAGTAAAAAAAATCTATATTTATTTTTAACTTTAAGACAATCTCAAAGTATCCTCAAATATATTTAATCTATAATATATTTAATTACATTAGTCAATGGTTAAGAATAGAAAAATAGGATTAAGCACAAAATAGTAGTTCCTTTGCTTCATATATTCACCTTATTTGTAGAACTAACTTCCCTGATATTCCCCTCAAATGAGTCTAATAATCCTCAGAAAGCTGTCAGTGTATGCTCCACTGATAATCCAATGCATGCTTGTGCTTGGTAACCTTTTCTCTTCTTCAGCATTGGCTCATTGGGAGATACATCCTGTCTTGTTGGTATCCAAAGCAGGGGGAAGGCTCCTAATGAGCCTCAAGGTGCTACCTGGTCTGGCACTGATGCCTGTAAACATGCTCTGAGGTTACTAATGTATTATGGTCAGGCCACCAATTTTTGTCCAGTGATCTTTGTGTCCAATGAAGCCTTGGCATGAAGAGGTTTCTGCAGCCAATGCTACTCAGTCTGATGATGGCAAAAGTTATATTACTGTTGATGACAGCCAATAGCTCCACTTAGGCTGACAATGGCTAAAACTGAAGATGTTACTTTTACCACAGAGATTGTGCTAAAACAATTCATTCAGGTTTTGCCCCTCTTTTGCTATAGTTCCCATTATTGACAATTCGAGTATCAGCTCTTAGGACAGGGTCTGAGAGGGGACAAACAGAATTGGTAATAAGCATGTTTTTTTCAGAATGCCTTTTTCAATCAGTTTGACTCTTGCCCTTTGTCATATGATAGAACACAAGGATGTCATCTTTTTTTGGAATTCATAGCTTAGCATTCTACCTTCTTTGTTTTGGGGAGACCTGAAAATTATGTGGACACATAATAATGACTAAACAAAAGGGAAACCAAATGTATTAATCTTAATAATCAATATTAAACCTCGTCCTCACGTTCTGGAAACCTATGCTAAAGAATATAAATTAGCTAGAATCTCAGGTGGGACCATTTACCTTTCATCTTACACAGATCTCTTGGTATGTACGCTTTCCTACAGAACTATATTGGGGGAGACTATAGGAGTATAGGAGTCAAGGAGCATATTTGTGTATGTGTTTAAAGATGGGTGATACTAGAATATATTTCAGTGTTAATGAGTATTAATAAAATAAATGAGGCAGCAGATGCAGGAGGGGGACTTGGAGAGCCACTGGAGTTGATTTCCCGAAGAGCATTGTACATAACCAGCCTTTGACAGCAGGATGGACTCTTGTGCTGTTTCTTACATTTGGGAACTTTCCTAGCTAGAGCTGTGCCTGCAGTTTTTCTAGCTCATATCCGTGCTCACCTAGTAATCAAGGACACTTTGATCATAGAGCTTTTCATACTTTATTAGTCAGTAATTACCTGTTTACTTCTCAGTTCCTCCCACGAGGCTGAAAACTCTTTTAGGACCTTTTCTAACTTGTTTTATTTTTATTATTTTTATTGTGGTGAAATATAGATAATGTAAAATTTAGCGCTTTAACCATTTTAAATGTTTAGTTCTATGGCATTAAGTACATTCACATTGTTGTGCAATCATCATCACCATCCACCTCCCCAACTGAAACTGCATATCTGTGAAACAGTAACCTCCGTTCTCCCTTCCCCCAATCCCTGGCAACCACCATCTGTTTTTATAATCTCATAGAGGAGCATATGGCCTGTCTTATAATTGGTGGGCAATAAATGTTTATTTGATAAATGAGTAAAGATACTTATGAATTTTTGTTAATTTTGAAGTGAAAACTATGGGTCAATGCCTTTAAATTTGGAGTGACTATCTCATCTCTACACTAATTAAATGAAATGTAATATATCAAAATTTATTCTAATCATATTGTGCTCTTATTTAATGAAAGAGCATCATGATTTAAAGAAAGAACTGAATAAAAGTGGATGACCATCAAACTCAAAAATATGGGTGCATGAAAACAGAGCATCCGGATCATTAAAAAACACATAAATACAATGGAATTCAATTATCAGTAACCTTTACAAAGTAAATACAAGAACAAAAATAACTACTAATTTTTTTAAAAGGCCAAATAAATGGCAATACCAGCTCTCATAATTATGGAATTAGAGCACAAGCCACAAGATTACACAAGTGAACTTTTTTTTTGTTTTTACAGAGACATTGTTAATTGATGATGGGGCTTCAGATATTGCTTAGAAATGCTAATAAAAAACAAGGAGGTTGATCCCAATCGAATCATTTGTATTAATGAATAATTGGACTGTTTTATCAGGGAAAAGAAGCAGTATTATTTCTCAAGTTTATAATGCTTTCTTTAATTCTTAGTTTGACAAACATATGAAGCTTGAAAACTAGCTATATTGTAATATTTTTTAACTCAGTGGTGCTTTTTTTGGATGACATTGTATTTCCCAGAATTAAAACAAGAAGAAGCATGAGCTTCCTGAGTATCATAGGTGTAGTTACAATAATAAATGAATGACAATTGGCAAATCCTTCCAGAAAAACAAATTCCTATTAGCATTGGTAGAAGTTGGGTTCCTCTGTTCTTCTTTGTCTGATGTTAAGGGGTTCAGATTGGCATTAGACTGTTGTGTGATTTCAGCTTTCTCTAAAATATGGGTTAATTTCTTGAGTCACAAAGAGAAAAATAATCTAAAGCACAGTGTGAGTTTCCAGTGATAAGATTCAGTCATGTGAAATTGGTACACTGTAGGGTAAGTGGAGGCAGTCGGGCTTCCTCACCCAGGTGTCTGGGTAACTAAGGGGAGCAGTGTTCCCAGAGCCTTGGAGGGGCCTGATAACCAGTGTTCTCATAGCCTTGAGACTGGGTCTGATAAATAACATGAAGTAAGCTCGCATGTGCAGAATTATGTTATGTTACATAATGTTCTGGCAGTTTTCCGGCTTTGTTCCCCTCTAGCACTTAAATAGGTAGGAACTCCCTGCTGGGGGTGATGATGGTGAGAGACACGCAAAGGGACAAGTGCCACAATGGGTGCCACACTGGGGAGCAGGGCCCATGACATGAGACATGCAGATAAACATGCAACTTGCAGCGTGAGTGGCTTCCCCACCCAGGAATACAGGTATACCAGACTTCCCAGTGGCTCCGTGAATATTTTTCTGCCTGAACGAATACCATGAACCTGCCTGGCTTTGAAGGGCAGCAGCACACACACCTTCCTAAGGATGAGACAAGAAAATCTGGCAAAGAAGGTGGGAGTACTATAGGAAAGAACACTCACAACAGAGTTATGCGATTATGTGGTAACAACCTGATTTCCTCAAATTTCACAGAATTTCTTTAGAATGCAAAATGATGCTTTAAAATTTAGAAATTCATGTGACCCTACAATTTGAGAAATGCTTTAGACCATTTAATAGTATTAAATAATAACCTGGAAGTAGCAGATAATATTGAGATTCCGAGTTTTAAATGATAGGGTAGAATTTAGTTCTATCGTTTACCATCTGTGAGACTTAGGCTAAGATCTTTAAATTTGGGGGGATTTAGTGTTCTTTTTTTGTAAAATGAAGAGAATGATCTAGATAATCAAAAAATTTCAAAGTTTTATAAAGCTATAAAATTTATGAACATAAGAAATATTAGGGAAACCCTTTGCTTCCTCGCACAACCAAAAGGAGGATAACAACCAACCTAAAAACAATAAACAATCAGAAGTGCCATAAAATCAAACTGGATGGACTCTGACAATCAAGGAATTAAAGAAACAGTCAACCAGACCAAACAGACTGGTAGAAGGGAGAAGAGGGAGACGGGGAAAGATGGGTGGATGGAGAGAACCTGTGGCAAGGCAGAGGACCTTGAGGGCAGGGCCTGAAAGGACCTAAGTGAGGTGGTAGACTGTGTGAGCAAGGCTGGCTAATTGAAAAACTGAGACTCAGAGCAGACTGTGGACTATGGTGGGGGATTGCACGAGAGTTCATTAGAAAGTGGGGCTAGAAGCAAGTGAGCTGCATTGTTCCCCCTCTGGCCCTTCCCACACAGGCAGTGCCACAATGCAGCAAAGACGGTTGCCCTGCCCAGTGAATACCTAAGGACCTACCCTTTTACAACTTAACAGGTGCACCAAGACAAAAAAAATATGGCCCAAATGAAATAACAAGGCAAAACTCCAGAAAGAGAGCTAAGCGATGAGGAGATAGCCAACCTATCTGATGGAGAGTTCAAAACATTGCTAATCAGGATGCTCACAGAATTGATTGAGCTCAGTCACAAAATGAAAGAACAAATGAAGGATACCAAAAGTGAAATAAAGCAGAATATTCAGGGAGCGAACATTGACAGGAAGGAAACCAGGACTCAAATCAATGATTTGGAACAAAAGGAAGAAATAAACATTCAACCAGAATAGAAAGTTGAAGAAATAATTTTAAAAAATGAAGAGAGGATTAGAAAACTCTGGGACAACTTCGAATGTTCCAATATCTGAATTATAGGGTTGCCAGAAGTAGAAGAACAACAACAAGAAACTGAAAACTTATCTGAACAAATAATAAAGGAGAACTTCCCCAATCTGGCAAAGGAAACAGACTTCCAAAAAGTCCAGGAAGCCCAGAGAGACCCAAAGAAGTTGAACCCAAAGAAGAACACACAAAGGCACATCAAAATTAAGTTACCCAAGATTAAAGATAAGGAGAGAATCTTTAAAGCAGCAAGAGGAAAGGAGACAGTTACCTACAAAGGAGTTCCCATCAGACTGTCAGCTGATTTCTCAAAAGAAACCGTGCAGGCAAGAAGTGTCTGGAAATAAGTATTTGAAGTCATGAAAGGCAAGGACCTATATCCAAGATTGCTCTATCCAGCAAAGCTATCATTTAGAATGGAAGGGCAGATGAAGTGCTTCCCAGATAAGGTCTCAAGTTAAAGGAGTTCATCATCACCCAGCCCTTATTATATGAAATGTTAAAGGGACTTATCTAAGAAAGTGAAGAAGATCAAAAACTATGAACAGTAAAATGAGAACAAACTCACAGCTATCAATAACTGAACCTAAAAAAAAAAGAAAAAACAACGAAACAAAAATAAGCAAACATGCAGCAGAGGAACAGAATCAGAGAAATGGACATCACATGGAGGGTTTTCAGTGGGGATGGTGAGGGGAGGAATGGGAGGAAAGATACAAGGAATAAGAAGTATAACTTGGAAGGCATAAGATAAACAGGGAGAGGCTAAGAATGGTATGGGAAACAGAACTCAAAGAACTTATATGTACAACCCATGGGCATGAACTAAGAGCAGGGGATGTTGGAGGGTTGGGGGATGGAGGGTGGAGGTGTGATAAAGGGAGAAAAATTGGGAAAACTGTGATAGCATAATCAATAAAATATACTTAAAAAGAAATATTGAACTGTTATTTCTTACATCAACTTCATAAGGGATGGGAAGTGGCTTCAGATGTATTTGCATTTCTTCACTTAAAGTATTCTTCAACTCATTTGTAAACTGTGTCATATCCTCTCTCTTTTAAAGCCTGTAATACCCCTTTCCCCATCTTTAATTTCAGTTAGCAACCTATTTCTCATTTGAAGAAATAGGCTTAATCGCATGAATGCTTCTACAGGCCCCTACCACTGTTTCTACTTATACTATAGTATTTGTTCCCAGGTGTGTTTTCTTCTCTCCTGAGACTATGGATAAGCCCTACCCTTTGTACACTGAATTCCATCCCCTCTCCCCTCATCAGACATTGCTCCAGAAATCCAGGAGTTTTGCCTTCCATCTCTTACACCACCTCATTTTCTTCTTCCTACTAGAACTCTCCCATTAACATCAAAAATATAGGTTTATTTCTTTCATCGCTTAAAAGAAGAGAATGCTATAAGCACTTCTTCAAGGAGGACATACAGATGGCCAATAGACATGAAAAGATGTTCAACATCACTAATAGTAAGAGAAATGCAAATTAAAAACACAATGAGCTATCACCACACCCCTGTCAGAGTGGCTGTGGTAATCAATCAATAAACAGCAAGTGCTAGTGAGGATGTGGAGAAAAGGGAACCCCTCTGCACTGTCGATGGGAATGAAGACTGATATAGCCACTATTGGAAACAGTATGGAGGGTACTCAAAAAATTAAAAATGGAACTGCCTTATGACCCAGCACTTCTACTTATGGGTATATAGCCAAAGAAACTCAAAACACTAATTTAAAAGAATATAAGCAACCCTATGATCATTGTTATTTACAATATATGGAAGCAACCCAAGTGCCCACCAGTAGATGAGTGGATAAAATCACGGTGGTACATATATACAATGGAATATTACTCAACCATTATAAAAGAATGAAATTTTACCATTTGCAACAACATGAGTGGACCTAGAGAGTATTATGCTAAGTGAAATAGGTCAAAAAAAAACAAATTCTGTATGATTTCACTTACATATAAAATCTAACGATAACAAACAAAATTTACACAGACTTATAGGCACAGAGAATGGACTGATATTTGCCAGAGGGAAGAAGGTCTTGTGGGATGGGGTAACGAAGGTAAAAGGCTTAAGTATATATTGGTAGTAACAAAATAGTCACAGGGATGTAAAGTACAACATAGGAAGTAGAGTCAATAATATTGTAATAAACTGTGTGGTGCTAGGTAGGTACTGGAAATATCAGGCGGAACACTCTGTATAGTATATGATTATCTAACCACTATGCTGTACACCTGAAACTAATACAAAATAATATTGAGTGTAAACTTTAATTTATAAATAAAATTAAGTAAATACTTTTTTAAAAAAGGAGAAAACCCTCTCCTTAACCCTGTACTCTACATATTAACCCATATTTCTACTTTGTTTTACAGAAAAACTCTTTAACAAGTTCCATACTCACTGTGATTTCATTCTGTCTTTCTATCTCCTCTGCCCTCCCTTCCCCCTCCTCCTCATCCTTCTCTTTAGTCTCGTGTGTTTCATCCTCTTTATTTCCTCTTCTTCTGAATTTTGGACCAAGTTTCAGTCTTGTATCTTTTATCTCTAAATTCATTTTCTTGAGAGCTAATCCAGTTTCATGGATCTCTCTGTCATCTATGTTTATGGTCCAAATGTGTATCCCTATCTTGGGGCTCTACTCTAAGCTCCAAACTTGTAAAACCAATTGCTTACAACACACATATCCACTTGGAGGTTAGAGCGATGTGTGACTAACCAAGGGACAGAAACCATGTAGTAGGTTCAATAGGGAAGTTTAAAATAAAAAATTAGGAACTTTTATAAAAAAGTAACTAAGGCATATGGCATCCTAAAGCTGCAGGAGGAGTACCCAAGGAAGGATCAATTTGGAAGGGGTTCAGACCTTGTTGGAGAAGGTGTTGGTCAACCCAGCTGATAGTAGAGAGGCCAAAAGTAGTCTGGAGTTGTTGGATAAATGACAAGCCAGTCTTTAGAGTTTGGGTAGAAACATGTATACTGTAGCCAGTAACTTAAGGAGGAAATCAGGGTATGGGCAGAGGAAGGAGCCTCTTAGAAAGCATGGGACTCTGGTTGTGGCAGATCCTTCTGTGTGGTGTGGGCCCAGCTCCCACTTAGAGATGCACAGGACCCATGCCCACAGATAAGTTCTCTCATGGATAATCAGATTTGCAATATACCTAGGTTGCTCTGAGTCTTGCTTTTGCTGAAAAATCCCTCACCCTGCAAGTGCTAAACCTTGCAGGGACCAGTGTAACCAACCGGCTCAACCACTTTACCTTTTCATTTGCTAATATCCTTCTTCTGTGATGTGATTAGGGGCGTTGCCCCCTTTGTTGTAACCAGGGCATAGTGAAGGAGGACCATCTTGTAATGTGAGGAGAAATAGAATAAAGGCCTGTCGAGGCAGAGGCTGCAGCTTTTGCTTCTCTTGAGAGAAAAGCCACGCTGTCATCCTTTTTCCTTCACCAGACTCGGTAGTCCATGTGTATGTTTTTATTTCATCCATAATGACGCAGACACTGCTAGCCGGTGTCCACATCACTGGTTTCCTTGTCAAGTGGTCTGTAAACGAGTTACTGCTATACTGATGCTACAGTGTCCATAGAGGGGCCAGATTCTGATTCCAGGGCTGAAGCAGCTCCAATGAATGTCCTCAAACCCATATTGCCAATGCCCAGTCTCCACCAGAAATGGCGAGAGGAAAAGCCTCTTCCTCCTGCAATGTTCTGCTGGTACCTTCTATTAAGAAAGCTTAATATTTTGCTCACTTTAAAGGAGATATGCTTTTAAACATTCTGTTGTTTATCACAGAGCAAACAAGTTCTGTCCAGAAAGTATCCATCCCTGTAACATGAAAAATAGAGACATTTATTGAAGAAGATACATGATACAAGAAACATTGTACATCGGACAATGATGCCTCAGTCTCCTTCAAAGTAGGCACCTTGGGAACTCACACAGTTCTCCCAATCACCATCTGCTGCCCCATCATACAGTCTGAAATCTCTTCCCTTTCAAAGGTGATCTTAGTTTTGGGAAAAGGCAGAAGTCACAGGTTGCCAAATCTGGGCTGTAGGGGTGCTGAGTCAACTGGGTGATTTGGTGTTTCACCAAATAACTCTGCATGAGACTTGATGCATGAGTGAGTGTGTTGTCATGATGAAGCTGCCAATCACCAGCTGCCATACCTGTGGCCTTCTGAATCATCAGAATAGTTTCCACAGAGGAATGTTCAAGCTTAATGCAAAATTTGATGCAGATTTTTTTGCTCCATTCATTCAGTCAAATTGAATGCAACAGCCACACAGTACACATGCTCACTTAATGGCGTCTAACTCCCCCACTGACTAGTACTGTGAAGTCGTCATTTTTCACGTATGCACATTCCACCCCACTCTCTTTGGCTGCCAGTTTACAATGATGTCATGCAAACCATTCTTGTCATATTAACAATGGCTGGATTTTTTCCAGACAGACCTTGTTATATATTGGAGCTGAGAAGCAATAAATTGATAATGGACACAAATGTTTGACAGGCATTTAAACTTGACATGGGCAAACTCAAGTCTTGGTTTTGACCAAAACCTCTTCCAATCTTCTTCATCTCAATAAATGGCAACTCCTTTCTCTAGTTCATCTGCTGAGAATATTTGGAGCTATCCTTTCTCCTGAATTTACTCTCCTACTACACAATGTTGGCTCTATCTTCAAATTAAATCTGGAATTGGTCTACTTCTTATGAAATTGATGGCTACTAACATGGCCCATGCCACCATCATCTCTCACCTTGAGCATTCTGACTGGTATTTCTGCTTCCACCTGGTCAATTAGTGAGTCTATTCCCTAACACAGTAATCCTGGTAAAAGTAAAGCATAACTCATGTCATTTCTCTGCTCTACATATCCCATTCCCTATGCTCAAGTGAAAATTAAAGTCTTTACAGTAGCCTATAAGGACTAGTCAATATGTTCCCCACTCAATCTCTCTTTCATGTCCTGCTAAAGCCTAGCTCTAGCTACATTGGCCTCTTTGCCTTTTCGCACACACATCAGGCCCAACTCTACCTTAGGGACTTTGACATTTCTTTCCTCTGCTTGGGACACTTTTGCTTTAGAAATCTGCACAACTTATTCCTTGACATTCTTTAGTTTATTTTTACTCAAACGTCACCTTCTCAGCAAAATGTTTTGTAGCTACTTTATATCAAATGCAACCAGAGTTTAGAACCACCACAGGTTCTCAATAAATATTGGTTGAATAAATAAATAATGAATCATTTTATGAGGGGGACTTGTGAATGAAATTCATATACTGAATAAGATGATACGATCTTCGGCACCTGATAATACCACAGAGCTACCACACCAGCCCTGGACTGCCTACTTCCAAAATAGTGAGAGAAATAAACTTCAATCTTATTTTACTCATTGTTTGAAGTTTTACTTGCACACATCTGGTAGCTGACTAATCCTGATATTTCTTCTGATAGTGCACTGGTTCTCAATCCTAAATTTATGTTACAATCACCTGGAAATCTTTCAAAAACTACTAATACTTGGGCCTCACTTTCAGGGCTACCAATTTAATTAATCTTGCTAAAGCCAGATATTATTATGTAGAAGCCTCCTAGCAATTCTACCAAGCACCAGGACTGAGATGAATTATAATAACCTTTTGTGTTAAATGTTTTTGTATCATTATTCCAAAGAAATAATTTTCTTTTTTGTTCTCAGTTTTTATCCAGTGACTCTTGGATCTGCCACCATCAGATTATATTTAAAAAGTAGAATAATAATAATAATAAACTATAAACACTATTGGCCCATTATTTATACTTTACAATGCTTTCACATAATAACCAACTTAAGAAAGGTTTGTACCTTATCAAATGCTTTTTCCACATCTATTGATATAATCATGTGATTTTTGTCTTTGCTTTTGTTTATGTGATGAATTACATTTACTGATTTGCGAATGTTGAACCATCCTTGCAACCCTGGGATGAATTCCACTTGGTCATGGTGTATGATCTTTTTAATGTATTGTTGGATGCGGTTTGCCAATATTTTGTTAAGGATTTTAGCATCTATGTTCATCAGCGATATTGGCCTGAAGTTCTCCTTCTTTGTTGTGCCTTTATCTGGTTTTGGGATTAGGATGATGCTGGCTTCATAAAAAGAGTTTGGGAGTCTTCCATCATTTAGGATCCAGAGACACATGAAAAGATGCTCAGTATCACTAGCTATCAGAGAGATGCAAATTAAAACCACAGTGAGATACCACTTAACACCAGTCAGAATGGCCATCATAAACAAAGCAACAAACAGCAAGTGTTGGAGAGGTTGTGGAGAAAAGGGGACCTTAGTACACTATTGGTGGGATTGCAGACAGGTGCAACCACTATAGAAAGCAGTATGGAATTTCCTAAGAAAGCTAAAAATGGATCTATCTTTTGACCCAGCAATTCCACTGCAAGGATTATATCCTAAGAACCCTGAAACACCAATCCAAAAGAACCTATGTACCCCAATGTTCATAGCAGCACAATTTACAATAGCCAAGTGCTGGAAGCAACCTGAGTGCCCATCAGTAAATGAATGGATCAAAAAACTATGGTACATTTACACAATGGAATTCTATGCAGTAGAAAGAAAGAAGGAGCTCCTACCCTTTGCAACAGCATGGATGGAACTGGAAAGCATCATGCTAAGTGAAATAAGTCAGACGGTGAAAGACAAATACCATATGATCTCACCTTTAACAGGAACCTAAACAAGAAGACAAACAACCAAGCAAAATATAACCAAAGACACTGAAATAGAGAACAGGTTGACAGTCACCAGAGGGGAAAGGGGAGGGAATTTCAGGGGAAAAGGGGAAGGGTTTAGAGCAACAAGTATAAAAGACACATGGACAAAAACTAGGCGTGGGGTGGAAATGGGAGGGAGGTGGGGAGGGCTGGGGCGGTGGGCCGGGATGGGAGTAAAAGACAGAAAACTGTACAAGAACAACAATTAAAATTAAAAAGATTAAAAAAAAGAAAGGTTTGATTCCTTTTCCCCTTTGCAGATGATGAGACTTCCTACTGAGAGAGCTCATCCTTGGTTTCTGGTAAGAATGACTCACGCTATGCTTAATTCTTTGGTGTGTCCCATGATCTAAAATAAGCTGGCACAGTCCACTTTTCCTCTACAGGGCCAGAGACTAAGATAGAGCTTCACCCTATAGTGATTAGAGAAAGGAAATATATCTTATACAATCTTTTATAGACCCTGATTTACATGCTTCCCAGCAAAGTAACCCAAAACCCAGAGAGCACAAGAAACAACCAAACCAACTGAGCCAGGAAGATGTACCCTGAGGCCAAGGAATAAGACTTCAAAACAAAGGCATTAACACTATTATTGATCTAGGGCAGAGGATATTTTTATTACAGAACCAAATCTAGTTCCATTAAATAAACAATAAGACTGTAAATTCATGAAAGTTTATTGTATTTTATTTATAACCTAGACAGCAGAGCACCACATATCTGTAATCTAGAATAAAAATAGAGGTAATTCCAAGGATTTTACCTCTCTGCTGGTTCCTGGTCAGCCAATTTTAGCATTTCTGACTGCTACCCATGTTAAATGGTAGGAGCCTTCATGTACCAAGGACAAAATGGGGAAGAACATCATAAACAATACTCCTTGCCCTGGCCCAACCAAAGGATAAATTATGCCATGATCCCTATGCTTATTAATTACTACAATTTTTATTATTGAGAAGCAGCATAGCATACTGCTTATAGTTATTACAGAAATGTTTTATGCCTCAGCTTCATCATTAATGAAGTGGGAATAATAACAATACCTCTTACATTAGTCTATTGTAGGGATTAAATGAGCTAACCATGTGAAGTGTTCAGAAAGTGTCTAACCCATTATAAGTGTTGCAAAATATTTGCTATTATTATTTATATTACTAGCAACATTATCATTATTACTAATATCATCAATAGTAACATCATGCAGGGAAATTCATTTCAAACACTTTCACACTCACTTGGGCAAAACAGTTATGGACCAAATTGTGTGCCGCTCCTCAAAATCATCTGTTGAAGTCATAACCATTAGCACCTCAGAATGTGATATATTTAGAGATAGCACCTTCAAAGAGGCAATTAAGTGAAAATGTATATGTGGTGGTCCCTAATCCAGTATGACTAGAATCTTGAGGAGATTAGGCCACAGACACACAGAAGGAAGCCATCTACACCTGAGGAGAAAGGCTTCAAAAGGAATCAACCATTCTGTCACCTTGATCTTGGACTTCCAGGCTCCAGAGCTGTGAAAAAATAAACTACTATTGTTTAAGCTGCCCAGTCTGTGGTATATTATTCTGGAAGCACTAGCTAACTAATATAATAGTGCAGTTCTTTATTTTCTATAAATGTACTTAATGTTGATTTCTTACCCATCCCTTGCCTAGATAGTGTAAACACAATCTCAGCAATTCCTGGGAATTCACTAGAGTAGGAAAACTATGTGAAGGTCCTAGGTAGCTCAATGACAAGAGAGTAGCCTTTCTTGCCACTAGCCATCTGCCCAATGATAACTACCAAGACATGTCTCACATGGTCCCTCTGAGTCCAGCCTTCTTCCTGACTGCTGCTTCTCTCTGCCACACTGGCAACACAGTAATCTTTGGCGAGCCTGGGATCCACACAATATTCCTCCTTCAGGTCTTGCTTCTTCACAGCACTTAGAGCAGGCAGGGTCTCTGCTGTGACATTTGATATACCTTTACAATGATTCCCTCTCCTTGCACCCTTATCAGGAAGAAACTCTTCAATATAAAGAAAATGAATTCTTTCCTTTCATCATTCTCCTGAAGCATTCTCTCTCCTCCCTCAAGTTCATCTAACATAACTTCTTCAAACAGTCTAAACTGTTAGAAAATGAAAATCTGGGTGGAGTGAAACTTCAGTGTATTCATACCCAAATTTTCCTTGAGACAAAGAAGCACAGAGCCTAACTACCTATGTGAATGAGGATATGAATGGGAAAATAGAGAAAAACACATACATTGACATTTTAGAAGTTACCCTGAAATATTACCAAATGGTTTTATATTGTATAAACATTTAAGTCATAAATTTTATGATTTTTAATTCTAAAAAATATGTATTCGGCTTCTTATTTTTTTCTCTTGTCAGCTTACTTAATGTGCTAATTCAGTTGTGAAAGACGGCCGTGTACGCAAGCAAAAATTGTGAGTTGTTTCTACTGTCTAGGCTCTCTCTCCTCTGACCTCTATTTCTTTGGCTTAATAGATAGAAAATGTATTGGGCAGGGTCGTTAGTTGCAAGCAAGAGAAATCAACCATAACTGATTGAGTGAGAGGAAAAAAGGAATTTATTTAAAAGGCTGTTGGGAAGCTCTCTGAACCACCAGGAGAGCTAGAACATCTTGCTCAGAACTATGCATTTTAAAACAATGCCACAAATTACGCTGCAAAACTGGGCTCATAAGGGAAGGACTTTTGCCTCTGCAAGCATTAGAATACTGATTGCCCCAGCTACTGCTGTCACTGATATGCAAAGCACAATTTTGCTATAACCACCTCTTTTATCAGAGAATGATCCACTCTTCATGTTTCTCTGTGACCAGGTCCACACTAAAACCTGGTATGGATACATCCATTGAAAATCCTTATTTGTCTGCCCTAGGTTCAAGTGAGGCTGATAAGGAAACTACCTAGCATTTTTAGTTATTAAGTTTAAAGCTGACTCTGTGTCTCACCAAGGTTCACATGACATAGGAAGGGGATTTAAATGCTAGGCAGCCAAAAAAAAAAAACTAAAAATTCTTCACAACAGAGAGACTGATAGAAAGCCTAATAAGAGACAACAAGAAATATAGGAATTCAGGATTTAGTTAGGAATGCTTTGGACTGTATAAGTACTAAAATAGCTGACCAGGAGTAATTTAGATAATAAAGGGTGTTTTCATCACATTATATAAAATCTGAAAGTAAAAAGTTGCTTGTGTTAGCTTAGTAGCTCGATAGTGTCAAGATTAAGTCAAAAATTATCTTGGCCTTTCCCTTCTAATTCCAGTACAACAGTTTTTAGCTTCAAAGCAGGAAAAAGAGATCAGGAGGAAGGAGAGTGTCAACAGAATTCTATATACGCTATGTCTCATGAGCCAGAATCATTAACAACCAGTCCACAGGAAAACATAACATTAAAGCCATGAGCTAGAGCAGTATTGTCCTTATATATAAGGTAATGCAACACAATAGAGTTCCTTTAAATGATCCTAATTGAAACATATTTCTAACAAGCGTGTTCCTATTTTATTGCCAAAAGCATAATCATCCCAACTGTGAGTAATCAGTTCTGTGCACTTTCAAAATTTTAACTATCAATTGTTCCTGGGCATATGTACAATAGAGAATATAAGTGAATACTCATTATTTTCTAGAACTAAGATGATGGATGTCAAGGAGGGTCACCTCACTTATAACTGCCTTCCATATAAAGATGTTTCTGTAGAACTTATAGACAGACACCCTCATCTATTCATTTATTTTTCTCTCCCATCAGATATAGTTCATAGTCGTTGTCAAAAACAGTCCTATTTACTTTAACTGTCACTGAAAGTATTCATAGCTTCATGTTTTTCTCCTTCGTTTCTGAAATTCTTTTAAAGACTTACTTTAACTGGTCTTGTTTGGTGACATCTAAAATACAACACTTTTTCTAAGGTACTGCCTTCTCAATCGTAATTGCCCCCACTGATGTCTAGTTTGGTTCTGACATTCTGTACACTCCCTTATCCCCTCTCCATGCTGCACTTTATTCTGAAGAGAAGACTTGATACATGGTAGTAAACAGAAGGCTATATCACATCTCTGTATGAATGGGATACTGAAATAAAATAGGCACAAAAAATTAAGACTCCTGTAAAAAATTACTCATGGTACTAGGGGTTGAAATCCAGGTAGTCCTATTTATTATTCAGGTGAGTTTGAACATGTCAATCTCTTCAGGCCATTTTCATTATACGTACCTTACTTGATACAGATATTTTTGTGAAGAACTGTGTGAAGATTTTGGATGTGGAATCTTTCTGAAGTCTATAAAATTGTCTTCAAAGAAAAAGTAACAGCCTCTCCTCTTATCCATTATTATTTGTAGTGCTTTTGAACCCTCTCGGAAAGCATTCAGAAAGTTTGCTTACCCTTACGTCCGGTTTTCTTCTCCACTCTCCTCCTCACCCCACATCCCCTGTACCTGCTTCCATCTTGGCTACAGTATTCTCACACAACACGGTGTAGTACATGTATACAAAAGAAGGACGTGTGTATTTGATCCTCTACAGGGAAAACTGTAAGGATCAATCTGATTTTAATGGCATTCTTATTCTCTTTGTCAGGACCCTGAGTGGTAGATTCTGGTCTCTACATTAGCTGTCAAGAGCAGTTATTTATTTCACTCTACAAAATTCTCTGGCCCAGCAAAATTGACTTCTCAAATTTGTCCTGTTTTATCTGAGACTCAGCTTCTGATCTATGTCTTTGCCACAGATTCTAAACTTGCCTAGTGGGTTAACTGGGTTAAGTGTCAGGATTCTTGATATTCAGCCTTAGCCTAGCCTAGTAATTCATTCATCCTGTTTTCAATCTTATTTTCTTCTGGAGGGGATGGTAAAGATTTTAAAGTTAGTCTTAGGGGTAGTCTCTGGCTTGATTAGAACACTTTTCACATGACTCATGTTCCATAGATCTGAAAGTAATTGATACAATTTCCACGGAGTGGGAAAGCGCATATGCCACACTCTTACAGTGGGTAATACCTATTTACTCATGGGAGATTTAGCTTGGTATTTAATACAAAAGGTGCTCAAAACTGAAAGAAGATACCTGAAACTAATGTAAAATAATATTAAATGTACACTGTGATTGAAAATTTTTAAGTTAAAAAATCCTAAAGAACTTACACAATTTTTTTGTACTTTTCTCATTTATCTTCACTTTTTTACTGTCTTCTTTAAAGGCCTCCTTTGAGAAGATTTTTTTCTTGCCTGGAGCAGGGGTCCCCAGCCACTGGGCTGCAAGAAAAGCACACCTGAGCTCCGCCTTCTGACACTAACGCCCCTATCTTCCACGAAACTTGTCCATGGTGCCAGAAAGGTTGGGGATCGCTGGCCTAGAAGATCTCTACTAACAATTTTAATTTATTTTTTATTTTCAAAATTATTTGATAAATTCATGAAGAAAAGTGCCTACTTTTCTTTTTCTTATATTTCTTCAAGCTTTTGTTTTGTAGTGTTCATACTTTGGTAAATTTGAACTCTACTGTTTTCCTGAATAAAGAACATTTTTCTCATAAGCACTATCACTTCTCCATGCAGTAAGTAAAAGAAAGTATGTTCCAGTCTATCCTCTTATCCATAAGGTTTCTGCTAATAAGGAGCTTTCTGGGGACTGACTTCCCTCCAGAATACATGAGAACAGCCCAGAATGCACATTCTCTGGGGAAAAACAAAGAAGGCCTGGGGACAGGGTGAGAGTGCTACATACTCTAAAGGAGTGCAAAAAATACAGATGTTAAAAGTGACAGCATTCAACTCACACTTGCTTATGCAAGAAAAAGTAATATATTGACTCACATACCTGGGAAGGATGCTGGGGACAGCACATGGTATAAAAGGAATGACTGAAGAGCCAGGGGCAGCAGTTGGGAGCTGGAACTCAGAGGTCATTATCAATTCTTCCAATCAAATAATGTGTTTTTTCTACTTGACTTACTTTCCTCAAGAGAATCTGCCTCTTATCAATTAGCAAAAGTGGCTATCGGATTGTATTTAGTCCTCCCCCATACCTCCACTACAGAAGTTCCCTGTCCTGATGTTCATAAAAGTGGAAAGCTCTGGCCCCACTTTTAGGGTTGCCAGATTTAACAAGCAAAAATACAGGATACCTGTTTAAAACTTAATTTCAGATAAACAACAAATATAAGGCTTCCATATAAGTCTACAACAGTATGAATATGTTCCACTCAATATTTGATAAGATTTCTACAGAGATGCAAATAATGCTATAACCTAGATCCCAATCATTTGTTTATCAAAAAATCAAATTTAAGTGTGAACCCTGTGTTTTATCTAGCAACACTATATGCTTGGGTCAAACTCCCATCATAGAGCAATCATTGTGTCCAGGGAATGCAGTCACTATTCTTGGTCACAACCCCCACCCCATCCAGTCATCATGAGGCTGAAGTCTGAGACCAGGACAGAGACAATGAAGGAAACAGCCAAAAATAATAACTACCCCACTTCATAACAAAGATGGTTAAAAGTGAATGAAGAGGGACTAAAGATAAATAAATCAAATATATTCACCATTTGCTTAGAATTTGGCCTAAAACCGGGAGATGCTGATCAAATTGGTTCTCACTGTTAATTCACATTATTATCCACTGCCACTTGGTTACAAGAGAAAGCCATAGAAAACTCTTCTGGTAGTTTTAGAAAGCAGAATAATTCCTATGTAATTAATACATTGATGTGAAAGACTAGTGGTAAGGACGGATGAAATGACTATGTTTTAATATTGGGGTCATCACCAGGATGGTAGGCAGTCTTATTTTATGGTTTTCCTGGGATTCAAGAAGCTTCCATTAGACTCTCTAAGTGGCGATTATGAAATAATAAGCAAAAAATATGATGGCTCTGACATCAGGCAGGATGATGGAAATGTAGACTTGTCTGAGCTTGGCAGAAGCACATTTAATTACACTGACAATGTGTGGCCGTGTCATTTCTTAGGAACTAATTATTCCCTTCTTTTGGAAATAAAATGTGTCTAAGAACAGATTATTTGAAATACAACTTTTGGATCAAAGACCTCAGACACAGGATATCAAAGTATGATGCTTGGTTGTTGACAGGATGGTTTCAAACTTTGAAATGTTGAAACATCTATATTTCTTTACAGATAAAATGTAAGTAAACATGGCTGTTGAATAACTATAAAATATTCTCATAAAATTCAAAGATTAAGTATAATTTCTCAGAGGAGGATCAGGTTTTTAAAACAAAGTGTTCTGCACAGAATGGGAAAGGGAAATGAAGTTTTTTAACTAATGTCAATTTAAGTGGGAGCAACCATCCAGTTCTATCCATAATTGGTGATTTGTCAAAAATTATTGAGCTCTGATAAATGTATTTGAACTGAAAATGAAAGCAGCAGAGTGGCAAAAACTAATGCACATGTGTACATATGTGCACATGTGTGTGTGTGAGAGAGAGAGAGAGAGAAGGCAACACACTGCTTTCAGGTTGAAAAGTTTCATCATGAAAACAGTTTGGGACATTATGTAGAGGAATAGACATGGGCCACGGTGACTGCACTATTCTAGACCAGTTGTGACTCTGACTTCTCTCTCTTTCCCTTGCTGGCTTATCTTCCTTTTCCTTTGACCCTCTAAACTAGGTCATTTCCAAAAGTTCTTCCTCAATACTCTTTCCCCAGTAAATATTTGTAAGAAAGTTTGGCTAGGCTGTGCAGAGCACAATTCTGGTGGTCCTGTAAACCTATCAACTTTAGTGTGACAATCTAATACAGATGACCAAATCTATCTCTACCTCTCATTTTTTCTTCAGAACTCATGGCAACTCATGACTCTAGCTACTCATCCAACAATTCCTTAACCAGAAAGTAAAAGCCGATTTTATTTTGCTCGAAGAGTAGAAGGAACTAAGAGCAAAGGTCTTCCTCTACCAGAAGAAAATAATAATTGCATGAAGCTGACCCTATTTTGTTGGTATTTTTGAACAATAAGTGGCCTACTATGATTACTTGTACACATTTTCCCAAATATGATAGAAATGTAGCATTCAAAGGACTTGGTCACAAGAATACTACACACTCATAGAAGTAGTGAAGGGCAGTTGAACATGCAATGCTCTAAACACTGGAATACAGTGATATTATTTCGGCCTAACAAAGTTCCTGGTTCTTGAGGCAACCTGTAGTTACTAAGTGGGGAAAATAAAATATTTGGCTAAGAAAATAGAGCACTAGCAACAGATATAGCAACTTACTGAGCAGGCTAGTAAGATTGATCTAGCCAGTATGGAGAGCAGTATGGAGCTACTTCAAAAAATTAAAAATAGGTCTGCCTTTTGACCCAGTGATCCCACTTCTAGGAATATATCTGAAGGAACCCAAAATACTAATCTGAAAAAATAAAAACACCCCATGTTTATTGCAGTCTTATTTACAATTGCCAAGATATGGAAGCAGTCCAAGTGTCAACAATCAGATGAGTGGATAAAACACCTATGGTACATATACACAATGGAATACTACTCAGCCCTAAAAAAGAAGAAAATTTTAGCCTTCGTGACAGTATGGATGGATTACCCTTTGTGACCTGGAGAACATTATGCTAAGTGAAATTAGCCAGTCAGAAAAAGACAAATGCCATATGATTTCACTCATATGTGAAACCTAATGAACAAACTAAACAAGAAAAATGAGGACAGACTCATAGATGGAAAGCAGGATGACAGGTTGGGGGAAGGGGAGATTAAGGAATAAAGGGATTGAACAAAAAGGAAAAAGGACTCATGGACAGCATTGTGGTGATTGCTGGGGGAAGGGGTATAAGGGGACTAATTGGTAATGGATAATATATTAGAAATAAAGTAAAATTTACCTAGAATTGTGTTATGTAGATTAGGGCACACTATTCTATGATTATGAAGATCCTACTAGCTTTCCTTGTAACTCCATGTTTCTTACAGGTTGGGGTGAGGTATGTGTTTAGACATGAGGTCAGCTCAGGACAGTGATGTTTCCCTTATCATTAGAGTTCCCATGGTCTTGCTTTTGTGGAACTCTCCATCTCAATATATCCTTTGAGCTCTGCTCTCTCTGGAGCTCCTGAATCTAGACAGAGAACATAGTTCTGTTTCTTTAGCCCTTCTGTGACAGCACCTCACCCTCTTCACCCCACCCCCCAAAAATACAGCCCACATGAGACTTTTGTGAGTGCAGCAGAGTCTACTCACATTTGTAGCAACAGAAGTGGTTTATATCACAAAATGCAAATATATTAGTTTGCTAGAGCTGACTTAACAAAATGCCACTGACTGGATGACTAAACAAAACTTTACTTT
The DNA here is from genome assembly GCA_039655065.1 of Glossophaga mutica. Lineage (NCBI taxonomy): Eukaryota > Metazoa > Chordata > Mammalia > Chiroptera > Phyllostomidae > Glossophaga > Glossophaga mutica. The sequence continues at coordinate 133,732,983 of CM077304.1, forward strand.
CTCACAAATCTGGAGGCTAGAATCCAAGATCAAGGTATCAGCAGTGTCATTTTCTTCTAAGGCCTCTTTGTTCAGCTTGAAGCTGGCACCTTCTTGCTGTATGCTCGTATAGTATTTTTTTTCTGTGTGCACATATCTCTGAAGTTTCTGTCTGTGCCCAAATTTCCTCTTCTTATAATAACACCAATGGTTAATAACCCTAATGGTTTCATTTTAACTTAATTATTTCTTTCAAGGCCCTATTTCCAAATTCACATTCTGTGGATTGCAGGTTAGGGCTTCAACATATGAATATTTAGGGTCTACAACTCAGTCCATAACAAACGTAACTTCAACTTCAGCATCAGGGTATCCTTGTGCCTATAAAACTTCCTCAGTACTCTGACACCAGGAATTTCTCCCAGACCACTTTTCTTCAGAAGTTGCAGCTCTTCTATACAGAAACTCCAGTGCCACTTGATGATGTTTTGTTTCTTTTGTTTCACCATCAGCCATATGGAAGCAGAGTTTTAAAACCTAAGTTTATCCATTTCAGAATATGAGGTCTCTCTGGAAAAAGTCCAGCCATTATTAATACAACAAAACAGTTTGTGCGACATCGATGTAACCTGGTAGCCAAGGAGAGTGGACTGGAATGCCCATGGGTGACCAATGACAACCTCACTGTACTAGTCAGGGAGGTGGTAGACACGGCTGAATGAGCATGCACACTATGTGCCCATCACATTGAAAATGACTGAATGAGTAGAGCAACAAATCAGCATTAAATTTTGAGTCAAGCTTAAACATTCCTCTGTGGAATCTACTCGGATGATTCAGAAGGTTTTCGGGGATGATGCAATGAGTGCAGAGCAAACAAAAGTTTTGGAAGTGATCCACGTTCTGGAAGTCCTACAACAAGCAGAACACCTGAGAATGTTGAAAGTGTGAAGGCTGCAATAAACAAAGATCAGTGATTGACAGTGTGAGAACTAGAAGCTGATCTGGGGTTTCCAAAAACTACTGTGTCCAAGATTTTAACACAGCATCTTGGCATCAAACATGTAGTAGCAAAATTCATTGTGTGGCTTCTGCTACCAGAGCAGAGGGAACATCATGCTTCAGTTGCTCATGACTTGATTCAAACCACTATCAATGAACCAGATTTGGCACCTTGCAACTTCTGGCTTTTTCCAAAACTAAAATCACCTTTGAAAGGGAAGAGATTTCAGATCATCAATGCAATTCAAGAAAATACAATGGGGCTCTGATGGTGATTCCAAAAAAGGATTTGGCAGTTATTTGAACAGTAGAAGAGATGCTGGGAGAGCTGTGTGAGGTCCCAAGGTGCCTACTTTGAAGGGGACTGAGGCGTTGTTGTCCTGTGTACAATGTTCCTTATAACTTGTGTCTTCTTCAATAAATATCTCTAATTTTCATATTCATATTCATACTTTCTGTACAGACCTAATATTGATTCCAGGATTTCTCTGCTAATACTCCTCCAATCCAAACAAGAGGCTCCACTAGATATATTAAGTACCAAGAACTTTTGATTACTAAATATGTTTGCACATAGCAGATGTTCACACTCAAGTGCTGGTGTACTCCGCCCTGGGATTCACACTGCCTAAGCACATCTGGTCAGGATTGGACTGAATGTCTGTACAAAAGAGCACACTGCATTTATGTATCAGTCAGAGGTCAGTGAGAAAACAGGAAATGCTCCTGGTGTTTTAAACAGATGGAACTTAATACAGAAAGGGGGTTATAATGATAATGAAAGAGGCATAAAGACAAGCAGGATGTGGTGCGGGAACTGAATGATTAGCAAGAGCAGAAAGCCACCACCACTTTTAGGGCTGGAGGAACATGGAAGAGAGGTATTAGCAACAAAATTAGAAGCTTGGAAGGAGCTATAACCTTATCTGGGCTTGCCTGATAGGGTTTGGGTCTACAAAAGGAGAGCAATTCAGAAGAACTTTCTACCCTGAAGATAGCCACCTCCAGGAACTGCTACTTGAGGCAGAAGAACCTGAGAAATATCTTGGCTTCTGTACAAATACAACCCTCTAGTATTCCACCAATGCCTCCCATAAACTGCACATACCTAGAAGCCTGAAAATATATAACGCATATAGACAAGATAGGACACATAATAGGGCAGGCCTTGGCTCTTAGCGCAAACAGGCAACGACCAGAACTGTATTCAAGGAGAACTGATAGAGCAGAGTATGTCTTACAGAATATATCCTAAGGTATAATAAATGAATTAATGCCTGAATTCTTCAAGAGCTGAGGAAGCTTTAATAACACAATTAAAGCAACTTTTTATACCAAAAACTCCATGTGCTACTGGAGAATATGGTCCACATTCTAATCCTTAGAATCAGTGAATATGACAAAAGGGACTTTGCATGTATATTTAAGACAGAGGATCATGAGATAGGTAGATTATCCTGGATTACCCAGGTGAGCCACATCTAATCACACAAGTCCTTCAAAGTAAAGAATATTTGCTTGTTGTAGTCATGGGGAGACGTGACTATGAAAGCAGGGTCAGAGATGCGGTTTTGCTTGCTTTGGAGATGGAGGCAGGAGGACACATGTCAAGGAATATGGGTGAATTCTAGAAGCCAGAAAACACAAGGAAACATATTCTTCCCTAAAGTCTCAAGTAAAATGTGTTCCTGACACCTTAAGCCCAGGAATATTTGTGTCAGACTTGTAACTTTCCAAAACTTTAGGATAATAAGTGTGTGCTGTTATAAAGGCACTAAATGTGTTAGAACGGCCATAGGAAATGAATTCAGGGAACAGTGAGCTCTGCTCAAAATCAGTAACAAAGTTTGAATGAAAGAGGAAATAGTAGGAAAAAGAGCATAACCCTGGCCTCCGAGTGGAAAGCAAGGTGGCTTTGGTGCATTGTCCCCAAAGAAGTCAGCACCGGCAGAGCGATCACCACGCAGAGTGTGAGCTGTGTCTGACCACAGGTAGAGGAGCCCTGGAGAATGAAGCTTGATGGACAGCACTTACAGGGATGTTGAGGCAGCCTTGAGAGAAGAGGTTTCAGCAGAAGCAACGTTAGGATCCCAAACAGTGTATAGGGACAACTACTTTATAGAACACAGGAACCCCAGTTAGGTACTCTCCATTTTTCTACCCCTTTACTCATTTACTAATGGCCATGACATAACAGCCACCTCTGAACCATTGCAGTAACTTCCACCGGTAGAACTCACATTGATAACTTGAATGTTAACAATACACTCTTTGTGTTCATTATATCCGCTCCTGGTAATCACTTTTTTGAATCTTTACTATAACGGTCATTGCTAGTGTTAGAATTTGCAGGTAACAAAAGAGGCAAAAACTGACATAATTTTCAGAATGCTAAATGTTACAGTGCTTTGTTGGAAAGCATGAAAGCTATTTCTTAGCTTAGTCAAAGATACAATTTTGAAGACAAAACAAACTTTTAAAAATATTTTAATTAATTTTTAAAACATTTTGTATTGATTCAAGTGATGTGTATGGAATAAAAAGTTAAAGCCAAGGCAAGAAAGCTCACTATTTCAAGTATTATTTAACCTTGTTCTCAAAGTCCTAGTGAATTAAATGAGCAAAGAAAATGAGATTTTTAAAAACTGGAATAAAAAATGGAAAATGATCATTGTTTAATAGTGATAGAATTTACATTTGTAGAAAACAGAGAATCAACAATATTGGAAATAAAAAACAATTGGTTGAAAATAATGTATAAAAATCAACAACACCTGAAATGCAAAGAATTTTTTCAAAGGTACATGAAAAGAAAAAATCCTTTATAATGCAATAAGCAGATAGGAATATATTTAAGAAATACAGGGTCCAGCACAAATAACAACCGTTTTTATTACAAAATCTTTTATTACAAAATCATAAGCATGTAATTCTGTAACATAACAATATCACACTCAAGCACACCATATAGCATTTTAGGTGAAATGTTCAAATTAAAACTATAAATTATTACACCCATATTATTACCCTACCAACCACACTCAAGCAGGCATTACTTCTGCTGGACCCTGTACGTTTGACCCATAAGAAAACTACTATAAAAACAAACTGGGGGAAATGAAGAAGAAAATTAAAGCAAGATATATCATACTCTTGAATACATCATGTTCTTGAATAGAGATGCTCAGTATTGTGAAATGTGAGTTTTCCATAATTTATTTAATATATTTTACACAATCCCAGTTAAAATAGCAACAGATTCCTTTAAATTAGAAAACCTTGAAGACTCCACAGATGATACTGATGGCACAGCTTTCTCATCTATCATTGGAGAGTCTTTTAAGAAAGCATTTAGCAATAACTATCAATATTAAATGTTTATGTCATATGATCTACTAATTCATCTACTAAAACTTAACCCTATGCATATTCTAATAATAGAATTCCAATTAAAGGTAGTCATCCAAGCTTTGTTTACAAAAATGATAAAAATACATCAATAGGGCATTTTTGTGTAAGTGAATTCTTAGTGATTTTATTTAGGTGAAACAATATTGGTAAAAAAAAAAACAGGTTTAAATGAGACTTTTTCTGCATTTGATATTATCCACTGTTAGATGGTTTTTTATTACCATGTGCATGTAAAAGCATATTAGCTGTAGTTTACCTTTATGGTGGACTATGGGCCATTTTAAAATTTCTTTTTTATTGGATTCATTCAACATTTACTTATTGAATACCTACTCTATGTATCACACTGTTCAAGCATTGATGTATGCCGCCCAGAAGTTTTCCATGCTTTCACACATGTGATAAAGACAGAAATAGGTAAAGATGATACACACCAATTACATAGACTCACATTCAAAGACTTTTAACTGGAAAATATCACATGTTATTCTGCTTCCCTCTATTTCTTAAAAATATGTAAATTACTTAGGGACCTGTTCATTTCAGTACAAAAAAGTGTTTTTCATGTATAATTGATTTATAATCATTAAACCACTTCTCTTTTCATATGCATTTGAATTGTTTTAAATATTCCATGATCATAAACATAACTGCAACAAATAATTCTACGCATATCTACTAGGAGTGAAATCATTTAGTTTAAGCACATGTGCTTCTGAAATCTTTTTTTTTTTTTTTTTTTTCGCTTTGGTAAAATATGGTTTATTTATTTATGTTTGCAGGTCTAAAATACTACCTCAGTTTGTCAGAGCACACAAAAATGACCAAGGAAGTCAAAAGGCATAGGGATATATCAATATAAATCTATACCAAGTTCTGCAAAAATGACACACTGTAAAACCATCTCAAAGAACAGTGTTTAGCAGGAATAGGACTTGTCATTTATGTTTTCACTTTGACTTCTAGTGTATCTTACTAAGAATGTGAAGAAAAATAGAGAAATTCTATTACTTTAACAACTGTCTATAAGGAAAGAAACAAAAGAAAATTAACGTAGAGTGATGGGCCTTGTTAATTAAGAATCTGTGAACATGAATATATTTTAATATAGTGAATATTAAATCACACTTGCAACCTGATGATTAATATATTACAAAACTTTATAATCATAAAATTCCCCCATCTATTATGGAACTTCAAAACCAATGGGATTAACTTCTTTTTCCTTTTAATTGCTCCTTCATCAGAAAGTCTTAAAACTGAGTAGTCATTGAAATTCCTACATTTTTACAGGTCATTTAAACATGATTTTGTCAAAATTATGCAGAAAGCACTTTCAAGTGAGGTCAAGGGTCTTACAGACTCTCAAAACATATTTTCAGTTCTTTGTACTCCAGGTTACACAAAAGAAATGAGAGGACAGCTGGACTCATGTAATTTCTTTCCACCCAATGTCATCAAACTCTCAGTGTTACCATGCTAGGAAAGGATACAGTATTTAAGTGCTCTATTACAAAGGATCTCTAGTCCTAAAATAGAGGGTTTTTTTTTTTCTTCTCTCTTTAACAGGGCTGAAACAGTGTCTCTTACTTAGCGAATACCAGTCACTGACTTCCTTCTTGTACTAGCTTTCCAAGATGATACTAAGTGAGTTTTTGACCTAATATTTTTGCCTGCAGTTTTGCAAGGCTTCTTTTCTTTGTGCACCTTCATGTGCTGCCTAAGATGAGAGCTCTGGCTGAAGCATTTGCCACATTCACTGCACTGGTAGGGCTTCTCTCCTGTATGGGTTCTCTGGTGCTGAATAAGGTGGGAACTCTGGCTGAAACATCGGCCACATTCATCACACTGATAAGGTTTTTCTCCAGTATGAATTCTCTGGTGCTGAATGAGGTTTGAGCTCTGTTTAAACCTTTCTCCACACTCATCACATTTATAGGGCTTTTCCCCAGTATGGATACGACGATGCTGAATGAGATTAGAACTCTGAAAGAAACTTTTTCCACAATCAGCACATTTATGGGATTTCTTTCCAGTATGGATCTTCTGATGTTGAAAGAGAGTTGAGCTCTGACTGAAACTTTTTTCACATTCAGTACATTTATAAGGCTTCTCATCCAAGCTTCTTCGTAGTCTACTCAAGCTTGAGTCAAAGCGAACAGTCATTCCCCATTTCTGCCCTTGCCGGCCTATTTTGCGCTGGTTCTCAGAAGTCTTTCCTTGGCTTGCGCTCCGAGAAATATCTCCCTTAAGTTTTCCTAACCGCATGGTGAAGAGCCAAATGCACTCTTAACAAAGTCTACTCTCTTCTTCTGAACTACTGTTTCTCTTCCTAGAGCTACATAGCTTGAATTTTCATTCCCAGCTGGCCACCGCCATCACTGCCTCACTCTGAAATCTTGATACTGTCAATCTGCCCATCAAAAAGCAGTTCCAATAAACACCTAGAGAGAATGAAAATGTCTATTTTTCAGTGCTCCTGCTAATTCCACATACTGCGCTTTGTCATTAGATGAGCTAAAAAATATGATGTCATTACTCATTAGATTGAGACTCTTAGAAATTATTTGGGGCCACCTGTATTTATTATTGTAAAATTTGCGGCTTATATCCTCTTCCAGTTTTTTTACTGGTTGTCTTTCTTATTGACTTAAAGGTGTTCCTTGTGTAGTATGCTTATGAATTCTTTGCTAAATGTTTACAAAAAATTTGCTAGATTTTTCAATTGTCTTTTAACTTTGTTTATAAATTTTTTTTTAATATTAGAAATAGGTGGGGCTTTTTGGTCACCAGTTTTACATGGTCACATTTTTAAAGCCTTTCTTCTATGGCTTTTGGACCCCACCATTCCTACTGGTATGTAGGTAGTTTCTGCCCAGCCTTGGTTAAAAGTCTCTTCAGGTAGTCTTTGCTTGGTACTTCCAGGTGACTGTTCCTCTACTTAGTTTTATTTACAGTTTGGTTCTGGGAGGAGGTGCAAGAAAAATCCTCCTACTCCCCTGGCATCTTGTGACTCATTTTTCTTATTTATTGTGATGTATAGTTGATTCTTTGGTGTTTTCCAGATAGTTATTCCTATTGTTTCCAAAGAGTGAGCTCTTTTTATTCTCCAATATCTTGATTTCATTTTTTCAAGATGTATTTCATAGAAGTATCTATGAAATATCTACGGTAGTGCTGAAATTGTATCTCCTTTTGTCATTTCTTATTTTAGTTATACTATTTCTAATGTATTAAATGTTTTGGTTATTATAGCTTTGTTTTTTACAGCTTTAAGATCTCCTTTAAATTCTTTATAAGCTAAGGGATGTTTCCTTTTTTCATAGCTTACTAAGCATTCTTATCACTTTATATTTAATGCATTAAGTAGTTAATTGGATTGTCTAATAATTGAAAACTATTCCATTCCTCAGATAAACTCTTTGTTACAAAGTTGAATTTGATCAGTCAAAGTTTTGCCTAGAGTAGTTGGACCTATTAATAAGAGAAATGAATCTAAATTTTTCTTTCTTTCAGTTTATTGTACTTTTTAAAAATTTCGTGTATGTGCACTCCTATCAATCCCAATGACTAATTCACCACATTGAGAAGAGCTGCCTGCAAGTCTCACCTATGCCCTCATCAGATTTAATTTGACAAGTAAACTTTTCCAGGCTAAACCACTGATATTGCTGAAATTTTTATTATTGCATCATCCTGAATACTATAAAAGATTTCCATATTTTTTAATACTCAGGAATATTTTACTTTTATTTTATATTTTTATTGAATTTGTTGGGGTAACATTGATTAACAATGTCATACAGGTTTCAGGTGCACAATTCTACAACACATCATCTGCACACTGTATCGTGTGTTCACCACCCCAAGTCAAGTCTCCTTCCATCACCATTTATTCTCCCTATATCCTCCTCCACCTCCCCGCTTCCCCTGGCAATCATAACTCTGCTGTCCGTGTTCATGAGCTTTTTCTCTTTTTTCTTTTTTTTTTTTTTGCTCAATCCCTCCACCTCCCTGACCCAGCCACGCCCTCCCACCACAGCTGTCAGCCTTCTCTATGTCTATGAATCTGTCACTAGTGTGCATATCAGTTTATTTTGATCATTAGAGTCCACATGAATGAAATCATATGGCATTTGTCTTTCTCTACCTGGCTTATTTCACTTAGCATAATGCTTTCCAGGTCCATCCATGCTGTCACAAAGAGTAAGATTTTCAGGAATATTTTAAGCGATGTATATAAATATTGTTTGATAAATCATTGTAAAATCTTTGGGCCTGGTGCCTTTCTAAAAACTTATATTTACTATTCAGTTTCTTTTTCTGCCTCTCCTCGAGTTAGGATATAATATCTTCAAAAACATCTGTGTTTTTAATTTAATGACTCAGTTTCCAAATTTATTGGTATGAAGTTACATAGTCTTATAAGTTTTAAATTTCTATCTATATATCGGTAACTTATTTCTTATATCTAATGTTGTTTATTCATGCTTTCATTTCTCTAGTTTCTGATCTCTTCTTTATCTTTCTTCAAGCTTCTTTTACCCTTTTCTCATTTCTGATAAGCCATAGGTTTATATGGCTAGTTTTTGTTGTTCTTTTTTTTTAATTGAAGACATAGTTCATAACATGAATTTTCTCAGAAATTTGTGTTAGTTTTTATATGTGATTCTGTCTTTGTTATTTTTCAGTTTGTTACAATATATTTTAGCATTCCCTTTACTCTATTTAAATAACTAATTTTAAAATTATCTGCAAGACATTTCAGAAATTTATTTTGAATATGAAATTAATATATTTATTTTGAATATACTTTTCTGCTTAATTACTATTTTCATTACTTGTGTTAGAAAATCTGTCTTTTATAATTTATATATAGATTTAGTTAATATTATCTTTGTAGCTTAATGAGCCCAATTTTTAAAATTGTTTTATGAATATTTGATAAGAATATGTACCTTCTGTTTATTGGTACAGAGTAACATATACCTAACTATTATGTTGATGTAGTTATTGTGATATTCAAACTCTCTCTATTACCTTATTATTTCCCTCATTTATAAATTCTTAAGTCCCCTATTAAGGTGATGGATTTGTAAATTTCTCTGGCTAGATTTAGTTTTATATTCCTTAATATTATGATGATGAAAACACAAAGTATAATAAAAAACTTAAAAGTTTCTAATTCATTAATTTCAGTCAATAGACAATATCTCTTTTTCTCATGTAATACATTAAATCTAAAACCTACTTTTAAGTATTGATTGTTGCGGACCCCAGCTTGTGGGGTCCACAGGCGTTATAGCTAAAACAAAAGAAATTCACCGAATCCTGTGGAAAAAAAGGACAAGCGCTTGTCTCTCTAAAGGAGCAAAAGCCTCCGCCCTTGCTTTAACAAGCTTTTATTGTCTTGCTGGGCACATTACAAGAAGGTTCTCATTAACTGTGCACAGGTTCGCTTTAGGGGGTAGCCTTATACAGAAAACAAAGAAGAGGATGCCAGTAATCACATCACTGAAAAGAAATATTTACAAATGAAAAGGCAAAAGTGGTTGAACAGGTTACTCTGGTCCTTGGAAGGGTTAGCCTGGATTTTAGGAAGTTATTTTGCAGTAGATGTTTGCTGCAAGTCAGGATAAAGGGGTTTTTTGGCAAAAAGATGCAAAGTGGCCTAGGCACATGGCAAGCCTGATTTTCCACGGGAGAACTTATCTGTGGGTGTGGGTCCTGTGCATCTCCAAGTGGGACCTGGGCCCACGCCACACAGAAGGGTCTACCACACCTCCCCCTTTCTGTTTTAATAGAACCGCTATGATCCCACAAAGCTTACTGCTTGCTGGTGTCTCACATGGCCCTGAGAAAACAATTTTTCAAATACGGCAAAGTACACAAAGCATCATAATAATCAGTAAGCAACCAGTGGTTCCAAAGACCCACATTCTCAGATTAAGCTCATCAATCACTGTCAGGCAACATTCAAAGAACTCTGAGGGCCTACTTTGAGTCGGGGTCAGATAGCTAAAGGGCCATAAAATTCTGGGGAAACAAACTTATTTCAGGCTTGGACTCTTATCATTTAAATCGAGGGTACTAGCAAAGTAGGTTTCAAAGGATTTTATGCTTTCTGTCTTTCTTAGGCCTGATTGCCCCGGGGAACCTGCCCTTTCCAGCCCATGGGCTGCACCCACCTCTGGCATTGTCTCAGGCTTAGGTGGAGCTGGGAAAGGCTAGTAGCCAAGATATTAGGAGACTTCTTGCAGGGAGAATGAGGATTCAGGCTATGTCAGAGCTGAGGGTCCATCACCCCCCTTTTTTCTATAGTCCCTCAAGTCCTTCCCTGAGGGCCTCCCATGTGATCGTGCCTATCTAGGTCGCTCCTCCCCTTGAGGGGTCTTACCCATCATCAACTTTCTTTTTGTTAGAATGTACTGCATATATTTTTGTTCCAATCTATTGTATTTAATACAGCTCTGTCATTTTTTGTGTATCTTTTTTTAAGTATATTTTATTGATTGTGGTATTATAGTTGTCCCAATTTTTTTCTCCCCTTTATCCCCTCTGCCCTGCACTCCCACACCCTCCAGCATTCCTCCCCACTTAGTTCATGTTCATGGATGGTATGTATAAGTTCTTTGGCTTCTCTATTTCCTAAACTATTCTTAATCTCCCCCTGTCTATTTTGTGCCTATCTATGATGCTTCTTATTCCCTGTACCTTCCCTCTGCCATTCTCCCCACCATCACTCCACTGATAACTCTCCATGTGATCTCCATTTCAATGATTCTGTTCCTGTTCTAGTTGTTTGCTTAGGTTTGGTTTTATTTTCTAGGTTCAGTTGTTGACAGTTGTGTTTGTTCTCATTTTACTGTTCATAGTTTTTGATCTTCACCTTCTTAAATATGTCCCTTTAACATTTCATATAATAACAGCTTGGTGATGATGAACTCCTTTAACCTGACCTTATCTGGGAAGCACTTTATCTGCCCTTCCATTCTAAGTGAAAGCATTGCTGGATAGAGTAATCTTGGATGTAGGTCCTTGCCTTTCATGACTTCAAATACTTCTTTCCAGCCCCTTCTTGCCTGCAAAATATCTTTTGAGAAATCAAAAAGATACCAGCTTTTTGAGCTGATAGTCTTAAGGGCACTCTGTTTTAGGTAACTATCTCCTTTTCTCTTCCTGCTTTTAAAATTCTCTCCTCTCTGATGTCCTCTCTGACCTGGCTGCTTGTCTCTGCCCTTCCTATGAGTCTGGATGAATGTTTCTTTAACTCCTTGGTTGTCAGACTTCCATGCAAATGATTTTCTGGAGTTCTTGTTCTTTGTTTTTAAATTGGTTGTTATCCTTCTTTTGGTTGTGTAAAGAAGTGAAGCATTTCTGCCTACGCATCCATCTTGGCCAGAACCCCATTTTTTATATATCTCATGTAAAAGAATGTAAGTAGATTACATTGTATTTTTAATACAATCTATTTCTGTCATTAATACAATAGTTTAAGTGCTTGTATTCATTTTTGTATTTTACACTCAGAGAAGTTTTCATAAAACTTTACCATTTAAAAGTAAATCTTTAAGAACTGACCAGTATGGCTCAGTTGGTTGGGCATTTTTCCATAAAATGAAAGGTCACTGATTCAATTGTGGTTGGGGCACATGCCTGGGTTGTGGGCCCAGTCACCAGTTAGAGTGCAAACAAAAGGCAACCAATCAATGTTTTTCTCACACATTGATGTTTCTCTCTCTTTCTCCCTCACTTTCTCTCTAAAAATAAATAACTAAATCATGTCTTAAATAAATTTTGGGGATGATAGTATTTAACATAGGAGTTTTGGGGTTTCTTTTTCCATTTTATTTCTAACTTGCTTCACTTTTTCTGGGTTACAATTTATACTGGTTTTTTGTTTTGTTTTTTTGTTTTTGTTTTTTGGTTTTTTGGTACTGCATGCCCTTTTCTTTGTTTTCTTTTTTAATTCAATTTTTATTATATTTTTTCTATTTAACTTTTTAAAATTTTATTTTGTTATTCAAGTACAGTTTTCTGTCTTTTACTCCCATCCCAGCCCACCCTCCCACCCCTCCCCACCTCCCTCCTTTTTCCACCTCCCCTAGTTTTTGTCCATGTGTTCTTTATATTTATTTGTTCCTGTAAACCCTTCCCCTTTTCCCCTGAAATTCCCTTCCCTCTCCCCTCTGGTGACTGTCAGTCTATTCTCTATTTCAGTGTCTTTGGTTATATTTTGCTTGTTTGTTTGTTTTGTTGATTAGGTTCCTGTTAAAGGTGAGATCATATGGTATTTGTCTTTCACCACCTGGCTTATTTCGCTTACCATGATGCTCTCAAGTTCCATCCATGCTGTTGCAAAGGGTAGGAGCTCCTTCTTTCTTTCTGCTGCATACAATTCCATTGTGTAAATGTACCACAGTTTTTTGATCCATTCATTTACTGATGGGCATCTAGGTTGCTCCCAGCTCTTGGCTATTGTAAATTGTGCTGCTATGAACATTGGAATACATAGGTTCTTTTGGATTGGTGTTTCAGGGCTCTTAGGATATAATCCTACCATTTAGATCTTTTATTCACCTCTCCCTCCAGCAACCACCACACTGCTTTCCACAAGTGTTAGTCACTTAAGCCTATCAATTAAGGCTAAACTCTTTAACACCTGAGTTCTATTATATCCCCCTGTTAGTTTTTAATTATCTTATTTCTTTAGGGTTAGTTTACAAATTAAAACAACATAAGATAGAAAATCGCCACAACTTTGAAAGAATGGCAGGTTTCTGCCTCAGAATTTGTCCCCTCTAGAACAGCGAATGGAGACAACAATGGAGACAACTTGATCTGAACAACAATAAAACAAATTTTTAAAAAAGAAGTATAACCCTGCCACCCTCTGCCACACTAGCATGATCCTAGGCTGTGCTGAGAGTTCCTTCCCATTCGAAATGCCATCCTTTAAGAAACACATGCATGCTTTTTTCTCATTTCCATTTCTATTCATGTTGTAGGACCATGTCTCCAAATCATCTTTTTTATTCCACAATACATATTTGAGGGTGGAACATTTTTGAACTCTTGCTTGTGCAAAAATTAATATTTATCTTCATACTTGGTTATAGTTTGAATAGGTAAAAAATTCTATGTTAAAGAACCATTTATGTCTTTGAAGTTATTTTTCAATGTTTTCTAGTAGCTAGGATTGTAAACAGAAATTGCAATGCCACTGATTATCTTCTGCAGGTGTACTCTGCTACTGTTGCAAGTTACATAGTACTTATTTCAAATAGTACCAAAAAAAAGGCCTCTTTTCTCACCATAAAGCCTAAACTATTGGCAAGATAGAACAAGTATGGATTAATTCACAATGTTAACAGGACACAACTATATTCCTATTTTTTCTAAAGATTTTATTTATTTACTTTGACAGAGAGGTGGAGGGAGGAAGAAAGAGAGGGAAAGAAACATCAATATGTGAGAGATACATCTGTAGGTTGCCTCTCACACATACCCAACTGGGGACCTGGCCTGCTCCCCAGGTGTGCGCCCTGACTGGGAGTCCAACTGGTGACCTTTCAGTTCACAGGCCAGTGCTCAATCCACTGAGCCACACCAGCCAGGGAATTGCTATTTTTTATTTATTTATTTATTTTTATTTTTTTTTAAAGTAAGGGTTTTTTTTTTTTTTTTTTTTTTAAGATTTTATTTATTTATCTTTAGAGGGGAAGGGAAGGAGAGAGGGAGAGAAACATCAATGTGTGGTTGCCTCTTGTATGTCCCCTGACGGGAACTGGCCTGGCAACCCAGGCATGTGCCCTGACTGGGAATCGAACCGCGATCTTTCGGTTCGCAGGCCCGCGCTCAATCCACTGAGCTACACCAGCCAGGGCTATTTTTTAAATATATTTTATTGATTATGCTATTACAGTTGTCCCATTTCTCCCCCATCATTCCCCTCCACCCTGCACATCCCCTCCGATCCACATTCCCCCCTTCAGTTCATGTCCATGTGTCATAAGTTCTTTAGCTTCTACATTTCCCACACTATTCTTGCCCTCCCCCTGTCTATTTTCTACCTACTGCCTATGCTACTTATTCTCTGTACCTTTTCCCCCCTCTCTCCTCTTCCCACTCCCCTTTTGCTAACCCTTCATGTGATCTCCATTTCTGTGGCTCTGTTCCTGTTCTAGTTGTTTGGTGTGTTGAACAAATGTCCTTATGGCCAAAACAGGACTGCCACAATTCCATTGCATGCTACATCTTCTGCAGAGGAAGATCTGTATTTATTTTTTCTCTCTTTATCCAAGAATGCAAACCTTCCTTCTGGAGATAGATTTCCCTTTGTGTCCCATGAATCAGACTGAATTACATTTCCATGACCAAGCCACTCCTTGCAAGGAAAATATATGCATCACAATTCTCCTTTTGGGAAAGAGGTCTACCTTCACTGAAGAGGCACAGAGCCTAACAGTCACTGGATAGAGTAGAATTCTTCAAGAAAAAAAAAATGGATTGCTGGCAATGAAAAGTATCTACTAAATAGGTAATTTTTGGGCTGTCCTCCTTGTAAACTTTTAGAATGTTTGCCTTTAGAGTCCAGAAATTTACCAGGATTTGTCTAGATGTTTATTTTTTCCAGCTTAGTATATGGTGAGTTTTTACAAATTGGACAGTTGAGTCTTTCTACAACTCAAGGAAATTTTCCTCTACAACTCCTTTGTTATTTCCTGCCTTCATTCTTTGTGGTTTCAACTTAAACTTCAAATTTAACTTTCAGCTTAATAACTTATTCTTCAGCAATAGCCATTCAAATTTTTAGCCTTTCTTTTGATTATTTTCCTGTATATGTATTTTTTTTCATTTAGTATAAATCACTTTTGTTTTCTCAGTATTCTTTTTTCATAGTTTCTTGGTCTCTTTTATGAATCTAAAATTAACCCCAGTCACTGCAATTACTAGTAAGTTTGAATGAGGTTATAATCTATGGCCAACATTATCTGTTTTTACTTAAGTTGGTCCTCTTTAGTCATATGATTCCCCTCTCTGTACTATTGATTTATCTCAAATGTTTGAAGATTCTTCATTTTCTCTTCCTGTGTTTATGTGAAAACAGATTCTTTCATGTAAAGACCCAACTTGAGTTTTCTTTATGGTTCTGGCATTTCTTTCCCTACTTTCCCTGGGACAAAGGGGAGCTCCCTATAGGTTCTGTATAAATGGATTGGGCAAGCATAGATAAGCTCCCTTACTGTGCACGATTGGGTGGAAACAGGCAAGTTAAACACTCCCAGGTTTGCCAAAGCAAAAAAAAAAAAAAAAAAAAATAGTTCCAGGAAAGTGGAAAACATCGATATATTTTCCTTAAAGGAGTTACCTTTCTTTCTTATCAACTATGGTAGAGATCCAGTTGTCTCAGAGACCACCTGCTTCTCTGTTGCTCCTTGGTATCTGATATAAGAGCTAAATCTACATGCAGAGCCTCTTAATTGGTGCGGCAGCCTCAGCACCTTATCCTGGAGTAAATTACTTCTGTTTCTGTGGTTTAGAAGATATAACTGTTTCATAAGAACTGTTACATTAACATATAATGTTCCATGGAAAAAGGACTGTGAGAATACATAAAATAAGTGTATCACCAAATTGAGCCAAGCTAGCACAGTTATTTCTAAACAGGTAGCAAACGACAAATAATCTTTGTTTACCATGAAATTCTGTTCAGCAAGGATCTATTCAAAGTGAACAAGTCATTCCTTTTATCAGGGTTGTTAATCTAATGTGATAATTTCTTTTTTTTATTCTGTTCCCCCAATTTTTTCAATTACTTTACATTCAATATTATTTTGTCTTAGTTTCAGGTGCACAGCATAGTGGTTAGACAATCAGATACTTTACAAAGTGACCTCTTGATATTTCCAGTGCCCACCTGACCCCATACATAGTCATTACAATGTTATTGACTGTGATCCCTATGCTATTCTTTATGTTCCCATGAATATTTTGTAGCTGCCAATTTGTACTTCTCAATCCCTTCACCTTTTTCACCTGTCCTCCAACACTCCCCTGTCATTCTGGAGCAAATTCTAAAGCTAGAAGTTCCATAAAAGGTGGGGATGGGGCAGGGCAGGACAGGCAAAGGGAATTTACAGAAAGAATGTTACATAAGGTACACTTCAATTAATTAACCTAATGATACCATTGGTGCCCATTTAACTCTGCATTTGAATTTCTCCAAAATTTCTTTTCTGGCAAATTTTTTCTGGACCAGTTTAAGGCTAACATTTCCACTCTGGTTTTCCTTCAAATCAGATTCCATCTGCTTTTAATCTTCCAATAATTTTTCAAAATGTGTTCGTTTAGGCTGGTGCTTCTTTCATGATTTATAAACCACTTATGGTTTAAAAAAATCAGTCTTTAATTTCACAATGTTTGGAACAGACAAGAAAGAAAAGATCCTGTGCTTCACCTACTCTCTTGACAGGGTTTTAAATACCTTCTTTATTTAACCACTTCACAATCCCTTCCCTATTTCAGCATTTCCAAAGTCATGACAATGAAGAATATTATCAGGAAAAGTCAGTTGATTACTGGGGACCTTGCTCCAAACTTTCAGATGGTCCGTCCTCATTGTCCTCAGCCTACCTCCCACACATGCTATTCAACTCCACTTCATGACCTACGGATTTTCTCCTGTGTCCAGCATTGATAGTCTAGAAGCCCAGTTACCAAAATCCTACCTGTTGCCTTGATAAAAGTGAAAGAAACTTTCTCTTAAAAAAAAAAAAAAACAGAGTTTTTCTAGGTAATGCTGTTAAATAGGCATGAACTAGCCTGATGCAGAAGTTAAGGCTGTAGCCAGACTTAGTCCCCAGGTGGCTCTGATTCTTATATCTCCATGCTTAAGGAGCAAGTCTATCCAGAAGAGTATCCTGCCCCAATTCTGAGTAAAACCACCACTCAGAATTGCCTAGCACAGAACTTTGGTAATAGTCCTTTAAATGCACCACAGTGGCTTAATGGATTGAGTGCCAGCCTGTGAAACGAAGGGCTGCCAGTTCAATTCCCAGTTAGGGCACATGCCTGGGTTGTGGGCCATTTCCCCAGTTGAGAGCATGCAAGAGGCAATCAATCAATCTGTATTTCTCTACCAATCTATATTTCTCTTGCACGTCAATGTTTATCTCCCTCTCTTTCCCCCTTCTTTCCACTGTCTCTAAAAATAAATAATTAAATAAAATCTTTTAAAAAATAAATAAAAACTTATTTAAATGCACCCACAGAGGCAATGCTTATTGACTCAAATGATCTAACGTCAAGAGACTCTGGTAATGACTAGTTAATTGCCCTTTAGTAAAATACTTAGCCTCACTGATCCTCAGTTTCTGTATACACTCCTAGATTCCTCCCAGCTAAGTATTTCTAGGATGTAGAGCAAAAAAAATGAGACTAGAGATGCTTGGGGGTATCAACATCTGATTTTAGAGCAATGTGGTTGGTACCCACACTTAGTATTATAGTATCCCCATATGTCAAAATGTCTGCATTTGGTAGACTTTATAATGAAAGATACAGTTGATAGGGAGCAAAGGGCTTGGAATTACAAATACATATACAGCCTTCAAAAAAATTGCAGGTGGCCTAAATAAGGAATCTTATTTCCCAGGTCATGGTGAATATCATATTAGGTACAGCAAGAACTCCCTCAAAGGCTGGTCTCACCCAGTGTCAATGAGTGTGGCACAGCAGCGGAAAGGACAAAACCTTGGAGCTGACATAGCTGGACTTGAGATCAAAGTCTATTAATTCCAACTATATGGTTTTAAGTTAAAAAAAAGTACACTTTCTGATTTTGTTTACCTATAAAATGGGACAGTGTACTATGCATTACCTACTTCAAAAGGTTATTGTGAAGAAAAAAAATAGGTATTAAAGGGATTTGGAAACTGAAAGCCTGAATATAATTATGAAGCTGTTTTCAGGGAGAAACTTAAGTGAGCAGAACATACTTTGCTCTTTTTAGAGGTCATAATCCTATTCTGGGGCATGGACCTAACCAATTAAATATCTGCCCCCCATCATATGTTAATGGTGACGATTACAGACTCTGACATTCAGTTTTGCCGTATTAAAATCCACATATTAAATCACCTTTTTTTTTTTGTTTATGAATCTCCCATCTATTGTGTACCCTCTCCTGGAAAGAAACTGAGTTTGTTTTTAAACAAGATGTCAGCTTTCAGACTCTAGGGCTCCTAAGTGCATCTGAGCTGGTGAATCTTTCCTACCAGTCATCAGCAAATGGATCTTGTCAGATCAAGTGGATTATTTGATAGGAGCAAGATTGGAACATGAACCTGCTCAAGGAATGCATGTACTTTATAACACAGGAAATTCGTCTGTAAAAAAGAATCATGTTTTTCTTCTTCAATATTTCAAATTTTAAAAAATAATAAATAGAAACAGCTGCTACTAATGGCACTGAGTAGTCCAAAATAAGACCAAAAACATTTGGCATTTTGCTGTTGAGGGAAAGCAGTATTTTTGCTGCTTGCTATTATTATTACAGTAATAAAGCCTGAAAGAAACGTACAGAGAGGGAGACAAATCTAAGCTCTGTTGCACTAGCAGGGAAATGGCACCTAGGAGCAAGCCCATTGCCAACTTCAACGACAATTTGTCAGGTTTGATTAAAACCTGAATTAAGTAGTCCTCATTAGAACCTCAGAAGGATGAATTATGCTGCATAAATAGATCACTCACGCCCTGATAGAAACACTGGCACCACACACCCCACTAGTAACTTTCAATTACATTGATAAATGAGAAGTTAAACTGTAATTTTTTAGCACTATCCATTTTGTCTCTAATACCCTGCCACTTCTGTTTTTATTGTGATGGAAAAAAGAGACTGCAATGGAACAAATAGTCATCTAGATTAGTGACACACCCCACCCAGAGGTAACAAGGCATTGGAGCTATGGTGGGAAAAAGGCCGCCAAGAAGAGTGAAGAGTGCTCTTTATGTATCCCCAGTGCTGCCCCAAATGCTAACTAAAATGTACAATCATTGTTTTAGAACTTATCTTCACTCATATCATAGGTAAACTAGCCAGATTATTGGAGAAACTACTAATGACACTGTCTTGAAAGTGCTATTGAAAAATTTAATCTTATAGGACAGGGTCTAGACTCATTAACCTGCCAACGCATCCATACAGTTGACCTTTGAACAACGTCAGGGTTAGGAGCACTCATCCCCACCCCATGCAGTCAAACATCCACATTTAACCTTTTAACTCTCTAAAAATTGAACTACTAACAGCCTATTGTTGACTGGAAGCCTCACCAATAATATAAACAGTTGACTAACACATATTTTAGGTATTATATGCATTATATACTAATCCTTATAATAAAGAAAAGAAAATATTAAGAAAATCATGAAGAAGAGAAAATACATTTACAGTATTTATTGAAAAAATAAAGTGGAGCCAGACAGTTCAAATTCATGTTGTTCAAAAGTCAACTGTAGATTTCGTTTGCCACACTTAATCATTTTGTAATGTTTCAAAAATAGAGAAGACAGTGAAAGTACTCAGCATGTTAGTTGCCACTTCCTCCATTCAACTGTTTATAAGTACTAGTTAAATTCACCCACATCTCATACTTTTGGTTCCTGCCACACAGTCATTTCTCCTATTAATGCAGACTGTGACTAACTGGGCTAAGCATTGTGTGAAAGAGAGAAGGCAGCAAAAGAAGTTGTTACTTTCTAAATGAAACTGTTTTCTCTGCTTCAACTTTGAGGCCCATCTTAGCATGGTATTAGACCCAATGACACGGAAACCCAACTCCTCAAAGACTTGGAAAGCAGTATGCTTATACCAAAGTCTCTCAGTTAAAAAAAAAAAAAAGGAAGAATTATATCTAATGACTGACTCAAAAAATTTCTTCTTTAAGTATATTTTATTGATTATGCTATTACAGTTGTCCCATTTTTTTTTCTCCACTTTATTCCCCTCTGCCCTGCATCCCGCCCCAATCCTGCGACATTCCCTCACACTTAGTTCTTGTCTATGGGTTGTACATATAAATTCTTAATCTTCTCCATTTCCTATACTATTCTTAACCTCTCCCTGTCTATTTTGTACCTACTATTTATGCTTCTTATTCCCTGTACCTTTTCCCTGATTCTCCCCCTCCTCTATGTGATCTCCATTTCTGTGATTCTTTTTCTGTTCTAGATGTTTGCTTATTTTTGTTTTGTTTTTTTTAGTTTCATTTTTTGATAGTTGTGAGTTTGTTGTCATTTTACTGTTCATAGTTTTGATCTTCTTCTTTTTCTTAGATAAGTCCCTTTAACATTTCATATATTAAGGGCTTGGTGATGATGAACTCCTTCAACTTGACCTTATCTGGGAAGCACTTTATCTGCCCTTCCATTCTAAGTGAAAGCTTTGCTGGATAGAGTAATCTTGGATGTAAATGCTTGCCTTTCATGACTTAAGATACTTCTTTCCAGCCCCTTCTTGCCTATAAATAGTTTCTTTTGAGAAATCAGCTGATAGACTTATGGGAACTCCTTTGTAGTAACTGTCTCCTTTTCTCTTGCTGCTTTTAAGATTCTCTCCTTATCTTTAATCTTGGCTAATGTAATAGTGATGTGCCTTGGTGTGTGCTTCCTTGGGTCCAACTTCTTTGGGACTCTCTGAGCTTCCTGGAAGTCTATTTCTTTTGCCTAATTGATGAAGTTCTCCATTATTTTTTCAAATAAGGTTTTGATTTGTTGCTCTTCCTCTTCTCCTTCTGGCACCCCTATGATTCAGATGTTGGAACATTTAAAGTTGTCCAAGACATTCCTAAGCCTCTCCTCATTTTTTTTAAATTCATGTCTCTTCGTTCTGTTCTGGCTGAATGTGTATTTCTTCCTTCTGTTCCAAATCATTGATTTGAGTCCCAGTTTCCTTCCCTTCACTCTTGATTCTCTGTATATTTTTCTTTATTTAACTTTGCATAGCCTTCACTTTTTCCTCTATTTTGCAACCATACTCAACCATTTCTGTAAGCATTCTGATTACCAGTGTTTTGAATTCTGCATCTGATAGGTTGGCTATTTCTTCATTGTTTAGTTCTATTTTTGGAGCTTTGATCTGTTCTTTCATCTGGGCCACATTTCTTTGTCTTGGCACACCTGTTATGCAGTAAGGAGTGGAACCTTAGGTATTTGCCAGGGCGGGGCAGCCCACATCACTGCATTGTGCCACTGTATGTGGAGGAAAGATCAGAGAGGGAACGATTCCACTTGCTCAGCTCTCACCCCACTTTCAGACACATCCCCTGCTACCCTCAAGTGAATTGGGCCCCTCTGGTACTGATTCCCAGGTGAGTGGGTGTATGTATAATCCAGGACCCTATGGTTCTCTCCAACAAGCTCTTCTGTGAGGCTGGCAGTCCTGCCACCAAACCCCCACAGATTTTTATAGTCAGTGGTTTTGAGGCTTTCTTTTTCCATACTGGAACCCTGGGTTGCACTGCCTGCCTCGCTCCCTGTTGTTCCTCCTGGTTTATCCACATGCAAATGTGGGATCTCCAGCCACTGCCTTGCCCACCTAATCCTCCAGCTGTCTCCTTGCCACGTGTCCTCTCCACTCTGGCTGCCCATCTCTGCCCCTCCTACCAGTTGGGACAAATGTTTCTTCTTTTACTCCTTGGTTGTCAGACCTCCATACAGTTAAGTTTTCTGGAAGATCTGGTTGGTTTCTTTTTTGTAAGATTTTACTTATTTATTTTTAGACAGAGGGAAAGGGAGAGAGAAAGAGAGGGAGAGAAACATCAATGTGTGATTGCCTCTCAAGTGCCCCCAACTGGGGATCTGGCCTGCAACTCAGGCATGTGCCCTGTCTGGGAATTGAACCAGTGACCCTTTGCTTCACAGGCCGGCACTCAATTCACTAAGCCATACCACCCAGGGCTGGTTGTTTTTGTTTTTAAATTTGTTGTTGTCCTTCTTTTGATTGCCCTAGGAGGCAAAGTGTATCTACACATGCCTTCATCTTGGCTGGAAGTTCCAGTGCCAAAAAATTTTTCTTAAAATCCCTTTTCCCTTTACCTGTCTTTCCCTGAATCTCCTCTCCAGTTTTAAATAGCTGTTAAAATTCTTTCCACCTAGTATCAGAATTTCTCCAAACTTTCTTAATTTCACTACTCTATATCCTCTCTCTTGCTGCCCTTTTCCAGTCATCTAGGCCTTTTCTTTTCTTCCAAATCTAAGTTTAGGCCCAAAATGTAAATTAAGTTTTCTCAGCTTCCTCCAGTTGTCTTCCCCATTCATTAATCTAATCAGACAATAAAGAATTATGATCCAAAAAGCATAAAAAATCCTCCCGGTAGTAGAAGACACAGGATCTGATTACTTACCTTTTAATATTTTTAGAATGGTTCTATTACCAAGGAGCTTGGAAGACCTGTCCAAAATAAAAATGAAATCGCTAGAAATTTCACTGACAGCAGTTTCTGCAGTTGTGGGTTTGAAAGCAAATTCCTCTTAGCTTTTTCTTACCCCATAGCAGGTTTATGCCAGCTTAGATCATCTGCTTTCAAAACCTTCCCCCTTTTATATAAAAGAACTTCAGGTTGAGAAGGAAGAAATATGAGGAGAAATTTTTAGTGCATAGACTTGGAGAAGAAAGAAAAACATGAGATTTTAGGCAAGAAAGCATTAAAGACAAAATACTATTGCAAAACTAGTCTAAAGCTTGGAGTGGGGAAAGAGAAAACAAAGAAATAAAAGAAGCCTGCAGTCATTAGGCCCCAAGTCCTGGAATTTGAATCCTGGGCTTCCCTTGTATTAGGAAAATCATCTCCTGGGCCTCTTTGCTTTTCTCTGTAATATGAGGAAATTTGACAAAAGAATCTGAAAGGCTCGCATCCCATGATTTTATGAACCCCTCTTCAGCTAATCTGCCACGGATCCACCCCATCACTGGGGTCCTCCTCAGGACTCTGACTGTGCTCTTGCCCACATAGTCTGGAGATGTGTGGTTGCTGCTTTATGCTCTACGCAAACTCCAGCAGTCTTTGAATACAGGTGCATTCTCTACATTATTAAGTTTATCACCTACAACAAAAAAGTATTTTAATTACCTGATTGATTATGATACTTCACTAAGTTAATAGAATAGTGACCTCAAGGGAGTTGATAAATTAAGAAAAATGAAGCTGCCATGGATGCAGTTACACATACAAAGAAGGAATAAAATCACTGAATCAAAATACATCTGACCAGGCCCTTGGCTGGGTAGCTCAATTGGTTAGAGCATCATCCCCAATACGCCAAGGTTTCAGGTTCAATCCTCAGTCAGCACATACAGGATCAACCAATAAATGCATAGAGAAGTGGAACAACAAATTGATGTGTTTCCATGAGCTATTTTATGTGGTAACATTTATCTGTGTGTGTGTGTGTGTGTGTGTGTGTGCAGATTTTAAAATAGACACCTAGAGAAAAAATGTGCACCAATTAGAATTTTTCAGCAGTCACACACAAAACTAACTAAACTCTTTTTTGTGCCTCTTCAACTTAATTTCCCAAAATGGAACTTGTTAACTTTTGTATCTACCTTATTCACTGGACTTAATTTCAAACGATTTTTGTCTATTCTCAGGAAAAGGATAAGCCAGGCTTCAGGTTTCAAAGGAAATTCAAAAGAAAAATTCTAAATAACATAATGAGCTATTTAGTATCTGATTTTCTATACTTTGAAAAGAATAAGAGAAACAAAATTAGGATTAATAAAAATATCAGATTATTTTTATTCATGTGTTAATATGTCAAGTTCATCTCAGCAGCAAGGCACTTTTGTAATAAGAAGACACTTATATGAGACCTTGCAGGCACCAAGGTAAGATGCCATTTCTTGCACTAAAGATCTGCTCACCACTCAGCTCTCCTAGGGCACTATATCAATGTTATGTGTTTCACCGAACAAGATACAAATCTTATTTACATTTGAAAGAAAATCTCAGCAAAAGTCATGGAATTAATTTGCTGAAGGTTGAAACATAGATAAGAAGAAACCTTTAAAGTCACTGTTTCTATTCTAAGACTTCATGTCACCTGAAATCAGAATAGTGTCTCAAATAAAAGGAATTTTGGTTGTTTTTCTATTTTATTGGGAAAAAAATCTAGTAAATAAAATGTTAAGGAGAAAAACATTTCTTCATGTGTCTCCTTTTTATCATACAAATCCTTCCCTGCAATCCAGAATACTGACATAACACTGAACATTTGAATATACACTGTAATATTCATATATACTCATAATAAAATAAACCCATGCGAGGTTCTGAGAGAATCTCTGAATCATCAAGCCCTGCAGTGAGGAGAGAGGAGACTTCCCTTTTTTATTTTTTTACAAAGTTATTTATGTTGTTAAAATAATTCTACCAGGCTTTAAAAAGAAACAAGCAGTGCTCTGATCTTCCTCCTACTACACATTCACACCTCCCTCCCCCACTCCGACTCCGCAATTCTATGCCTCGTGTCCTAAACTCAGAATCTCACTGACTCCACCTCTCCAGAAAATCCACCTACTTTTACTCAGGGGGAGGGAACTGCAGGTACCTGACAGTGTGGGCTGAAGGAGGAAATCTGGGGGTTGATATCTTAAATGTCATTTCTAATCATAATCCTCCAGGTTTTCAGTCCCACTAGCACTACCAGTTTCAGATTCCGCATGCCTCCATGTGGCCAAATTGTTTTGCTCCTGGTCTTTAACTCCCTTCCCAGTTTAGGTTCAACTTCCTGCTGTCTGCTGATTTCAGCTTTCATACATCTATTATATTGTCATCTCTATTGTTAACCTTGCTATTGTGGATTTTTGACTTCAGAAAAGTCACCTTATTGTCCTTTCATTGGAATTTTAGAAGGGAGCATGGAATAAAATGTGTGTGCCATACTTGGCCAAAAATCTCAACATTTATTTTTTATTCTAAGTCCTTATATATTGATAATTACCAGTATATTTTCTGTAATTTAAAATGAAGCCCACATAATCTGTAAGAGTTCTGTCCCTACTCAGAGGCCTTCTATAAGTTTTCCACTATTTTCTGTTCTCTGGCTAATTCTAGATGGTTATACTTCTTTGAAGTTAGTCTTCCAATTGGTGCACTTCTGTATAATCCACATATATTCAAAATGATATTAAACGAAATGATCATTCAAGTCACTGTTATAACAGTTATAAAAACCAAGTGTTGCTTTCTCCACACAATGATTCAGGATATAGTTTGTAGAGGTAAACTTCCTAAAGTTCTTAACAATCTTTTGCCCCATAGGTTGTTTAGGCTGCCACATATAAAGGCACTTTAAACACAATCCTTAAGACAGTTCTTCCTACAGTATTCCCTCTCTCTTACCTTTTAAAATAAAGAATCTTATGTATTCTTCAACACACAGCTCAAATATTACTTCCCTCCTTGGTGTCCTCTTTTTCTTTCTATTTCCCTAACAGAATCAATTACCCCATCATCTGAGCCCCTTTAATATTTTGTGTATACTTCTACTTTAGCATATAACAATGTACTAGAATGATTTATCTCCACCCTCACTATATTTTAAACTCCTCAAAAACAGGATCTATGTTCCATTCTTTTTGGTACCTGCAATAGCTAGCAAACTACCTAGAACTCAAGAGAGCATAAGTAAACAATCTTGGACTTATCACAACAAAGCAAATACCCCTTTTACTCTGAGAAAGCCCAGGGCTACGTAATGAAAAATGAGGATGAACACTCAATTCAAAATCTACAATAAAAAAGTGTTATGTCTTAACATGACAGGTGAAAGAATTGCGATTCAAAAAACTTGGTCAAGGTCAAAGCTAGTAAGCATTAGAATAAGAGCATTTGAACCCTCATCTGGTTCCAAAGCTAGTGTTCCTGTTTTGGTTTTCTTTTTTAAGAGATAAGTGAATATAACATACATAAAGAAACAGCTTTTCATCTGTGCTTTGCCAGATCTTTTTATAAGTTTACTATAATCTTCAACTACAAGTTATGTCCAAATATTTGGTTTTTGACTTATATTTCTATTGTTCATATCTGAGCCATTACATCAGCCATAGTTAGTTAAGACTGACATGAACTAGTACAGTCTGAGACTGCTATTCCTTTAAATGGAAAATCTTAGTGCATGAAGATGATACTCCCAACTGTTCTACCTTCAGAAAAAGAATAAAGGTATAACTAATTCCTTGACCTGCATTCTCAACCTCATGTGATATGCCTGTAATTTGCATACTTTGGAAAATATGCCTACTAGGGGCTTTGATTTTTTTCCTGTGTTTTTTGAAAAGGTATGAGACACATGCATAACACAATAAACTTTGTGGGGATGCACACTTGGTGCTATTTATCTTATTTGTCTCCCTTAGGCACCAGCATATAAGCTACAACATGTGAGTTTGAGACCGCATGGTATAACTCTACATCTAGTTTCCTATATAGTTAGCAGGGACAGGCTCTGCAATGTCAACATGAAGAGGTTTTTCTTTTTTTACTTCCAGCCAAGATGCAGGCATAGGTAGATACACTTTGCCTCCTCACACAACCGAAAAAAAGGACAACAACAAATTTAAAAACAAAAAATACCAGAACCTTCAGAAAATCAACCTCTATGGAAGTCTGATAACCAAGGAGCTAAGGAAACATTCATTCAGACTGGTAGGAGGGGCAGAGATGGGCAGCCAGGGTAGACAAAGCTCGGGACAGGGAAACAGATGGAAGACAGGGACAGGCAAGGTGGCAGCTACTGGACCCAATAATGCAGCAGCTGGAGGAGTGGGCAATCCCACATTTGCATGCAGATAAACCAAGTAGAACAACTGGAGAGAGAGACAGACTGTGCAGCCCAGGATTCCAGTTCAGGAAATAAAGCCTCAAAACCTCTGACTGAAAAAACCTGTGGGGATTGAAGTGGCAGGAGAAACTTTATATTTCACAGATATAGAACAAACATTTCAAAAATTTATATGGAACTGCAAATGAACCTGAATAACCTCAGCAATCTTGACAAAGAAGAACAAAGTAGGATGGATCACAATACCTGATATCAAACTATACTATAAGATCACTGTAATCAAAACAGCCTGGTACTGGCATAAGAATAGACACATAAATCAATGGAACAGAATAGACAGCCCAGAAATAAACTCATATATCTATGATCAATTAATATTTCACAAGGGGGACGGGAGCATGAAATAGAGTAAAAATAGTCTCTTGAACAAATGGTGTTGGGAGATCTGGACAGCTACATGCAAAAAAAAAAAAAATGATATTTAACCACCAACTTACACCATACACAAAAATAAACTCAAGATGGGTAAAATACTTAAATATAAGTTGCAACACCATAAAAGTCCTAAAGAAGAACATAGGCAGGAAAATTTCAGATATTCCATGCAGCACTATCTTCACTGCTATGTCCCTAGAGCAAGGGACACAGAGGAAGGAATAAACAAATGAGACCTCATCAAAATAAAAAGCATCTGCACTGCAAAAGAAAACACCAGCAAAATAATAAAGGAACCCACCATATGGGAAAATATATTTGTCAATGATAACTTGGACAAGCATTAGACCTCCAAAATATATAAAGAACTCACATGACTCTACTCCAGGAAGGCAACGCAATTAAAAAATGGGCAAAGGACCTGAACAGACACTTCTCCAAGAAGGACATACAGAGGGCCCAGAGACATATGAAAGGATGCTCAGCATCACTGGCCATCAGAGAGAT
Source organism: Glossophaga mutica (assembly GCA_039655065.1). Lineage (NCBI taxonomy): Eukaryota > Metazoa > Chordata > Mammalia > Chiroptera > Phyllostomidae > Glossophaga > Glossophaga mutica. The sequence continues at coordinate 133,761,168 of CM077304.1, forward strand.
CTCATTGTAAAACCACAATCAGATACCACTTCACACCAGTCACAGTGGCTACCCTAAACAAATCAACAAACAAGTGATGGCAGGGTTGTGGAGAGAAGAGAACTCTAGTACACCAGTACAGACTGGTGTAGCCACTGTGGAAAAAGGTATGGAATTTCCTCAAAAAACTAAAAATGGAACTGTCTTTTGACCCAGCAATTTCACTGCTGGGATTATACCCTAAGACTCTTGAAACACCAATTCAAAAGAATCTATGTACCCCAACGTTCATAGCAGCACAATTTACAAGAGCCAATTGCTGGAAACAGTCTAAGTTCTCATCAGTAAATGAGTGGATCAGAAAACTATGGTACATTTACACAATGCAATACTATGCAGGAAAAGGAAAGGAGCCCCTACCCTTCATGACAGCATGGATGGAACTGGTGAGCATTATGCTAAGTGAAATAAACCAAGCAGTATAAGACAAATACCATATGATCTCACCTATAAGTGGAACGTAATCAACAAAACACACTACTGAGCAAGGTATAACCAGAGATATTGAAATAAAGAACAAACTGAGAGTAACCAGAGAGGAGGCAGAAGGGGGACAAGAAGGGAAATAAAAGTCATTAAGGAACATGTATAAAGGACCCATTGAAAAGATCATGGGGTGGGGAGAAAAGTGAATGTAGAAGCTGGGGGTGGGTAGGATGGGGGAGAGTAATGGGTGGAAAATGGGGACAGCTGTAATTGAACAACAATAAAAAAAGAAAGAACAAAATTAGGGACATTTTAGACTTTAGGGATAAGAAGCATCACTGTCCAATATGTAATGGATTCCCTCCTACCCCTGACCAGTGAGTGATACCTTTGCAATACAAATTACTCCTTCCAATCCAAGCTGCCTTCCACCTCTGGGGTTAGTATTTAATCACATCATGTCCTGTTGCCCAGTCTTTTCAAGTAAGTGTTTACCACCTTTTCTTCTGGTAAGCTGCATACATGTATACACGCGTGCATGCACATACACATTTATTTTATTATTTAATTGTTTTTATTTCTTATTACTGCTATAAACACAGGCTGCCCCTGAGCACCTGTGTGCTTCAGCCAGCCCCACATTCTGAGCCAGCCAGCACGCAAGTATGCCCAGGGCCAGTCACAGGCAGTGTCTGACATTGACTTGGACCTAGAGTCCCTCCCAACATGCGCCAGAAACAACACACCTGGTGTCCAGTTTCAGACCACAATAGAGTACCACCCAATTTGCTGCACAAATGGCACACTCAAAGGAAGATCTAGGCAGGCACCAGATCCCACTGGGGCAAATACCACTCTCTGGAGTAGCTTATACACTGTGGTTATGGCCAATCCACACAGTAAGCCAGACTGAGGGTCAGTCCCACCCACTGACACACCAATAGCAATCCAAGTTCGATTATAAGATGAGGGCCCATATAACCTTCCCAAAGGATATTCCTGGGGGCACCTAGCTCAGATGATCAGGAAGAATGCAGCACTGGGCCCTATAGGACACCTACTGCATAAGGCCACCCTGCCAAGACTGAGAAATGTAGCAGCTCTACATAATACATAAAAACAAACACAGGGAAGCAGTCAAAATGAGAGAGAAAGAAACATGTCTGAAAGGAAAGACTATGAGAAGTCTTCAGGGGAAAACAAAACAAAACAAAACAAAAACAAAAACTAAATGAAATGGAAGCAATCAATCTACCAGATATAGAGTTCAAAATAATAATTACAAAAATGTCCAATGAACTTAGGGGAAGAATAGATGAACTTCATGAGAACTTACACAAAGAGATTAAAAAAGGACAAAATAATCAGTCAGAAATGAAGAATACATTAGAAAGGATCAATAGCAGGTTAGTTGTAGTTTGCTGTAAATAAATTACCATAAATTGGTGGTTTAAAAAAATTATCTTATAGTTCTGGAGCTCAGAAATCTGAAATGAGTGTCATAGGGCTAAACTCAAAGTGTTGGCAGGGCTGCATTTCTTCTGGAGATGCTAAGGGAGAACCAGTTTCTTTGCCTCTTCCAACTTCCAGAGACAACCTGCGTTCCTTGGCTCATGGCCCCATTCCTTCATTTTCAAAGCCAGCATTATTCAACTGAGTCCTTCTCATGCCTACCTACTTCTTTTTTTACTTTTTATTGAATTTTATGTGGTGACACTGGTTAACAAAATTATACAAGTTTCAGGTGCACAATTCCACAACATATCATCTGTACACTGTATTGTGTGTTCACCACTCCAAGTCAAGTCTCTGTCCATTACCATTTATTCCCCCTACACCCTCCTCCACATCTTCTCATTCTCCTATCCCCCTGGCAATCACCACACTGTTGTCCGTGTCCATCATTATTTTTCTCTTTTGCTAAATCCGTCTATGCTGCATACCCAGTCCCTCAACTTGCCCCCAACAGCTGTAAATCTGTTCTCTATATATGCTATGCTCTGATATATTTCTGGTTCTTTCTCTTCTGTCTCCTTCTTCCACTTATAAGACCCTTGTGATTACATTTGGCTCATCCAGATATCTCAAGATCAGCTGATTAGCAAATTTAATTCCATCTATAAGGTAATTCCCCTTGTTATATAATCTAACATATTCAGTTTTTAGAGATTAGAATATGGATATCTTTGTGAGGGAGAATATTACTCTACATACCACAGCAATTTTTTTAAATATTAATTCTGTTACCTACTGCTGTCAGGCCTAAATTGTTTATATAAAGATGGCCCTATTACCTTACTCACTCTAGAAATGCCATCTATCTAAAACATTGAATACTATACTTGTGGGTCAGTATTGCAATAATTGTCAATATTGAGAAACCGTGGTGTGTCAGTTATTTGGTGCACTAATCAATGTTTAATAGTTACAGTGTAGTCATCAGAATCAGACTGGCCTGGCTTTGAATATATGTTTACCACCTAAGTGGGTAATACTCTGGACAACTTCATTAAATCCTTTGAATCTCATTCAATCAAGTGTTAAAGAGGCAATATATCTCCTTCATAGTGATGAGTTGATCATTTTATTTAATAGCTGACACTAAAATTCCTCATTAAAAATTTTGTCATAATTTGAAAAAATTGAGACTATTTGATTACACATAGAATTGCCACATGTTTTGTTAACTTTAATACTTCCAGAATTAGACCTAAATGATGGTTGAGAAATTAGCTTTCCCTTATTGACCCATAACATGGAGAATGATAGGGGAAGCAACAGTAAGAGAAAAGTAAAAACAAAAAAAAATAATTTAATGCTATCTATAGTCAGACACAGCTGTGTCTCGAACACTAGAAAGTCTTTTACAATATAATCACCTTAGATCAATAGAAGACCAATGTTCGGTGTCATCCTGCAAGAAGGGTTACTTTAGCAATATTCTCCAGTTTTCTCCAATGTCCTCCTTTAGTATGGCTGATAATATTTTTGGTGACCAGCTAAGATGGAGGCATAGGTAGACACACTGTGCCTCCTCACACAACCAAAAGAAAGACAGCAGCAATCTAAAAGCAAAAGGCAACTGGAACTGACAGAAAATCAAACTGTATGGAAGTCTGCCAACCAAGAAGTTAAAGAAGATGTATTCATCCAAACCAGTAGGAGGGGTGGACTCGGGCAGCTGGGTGAAGAGGACTCAAAGCAAGTCAGTAAAATGACCAGGGTAGGCAAGGCTGCATGCAGCTGGCAAACCCAACAAGTCGGGAGCTGGTGGAGTGGGCGGTCCCACATTCGCATGCAAATAAACCGGGAGGAACAGCTGGGGAGCAAAACAGATCTTGCAACCCAGGGCTCCAGCATGAGAAAATAAAGCCTCAAACCACCAATTGAAAACACCTGTGGGGGTTGAGGCGGCAGTAGGAGAAACTCTCAGCCTCACAGGAGAGTTTGTTGGGGAGACCCATGGGATCCTAGAATGTACATGAGCCAACCCACTGGGGATTCTGCACCAGAAGGGCCCAATTTGCTTGTGGGAAGCAGGGGAAGTGACTGAAAACTGGCAGAGAGTGGAGTGAGTGCCATTGTTTCCTCTCGGACCCCTTCCCCACATACAACATCACAATGCAGTGACATGGGTTGCCCCGCCCTGGTGAGCACCCAAGGGTCCTCCCCTTATTACGTATCATGTGTGCTGAGAAAAAAAAAATTATCCAAATGAAAGAACAGATCAAATCTCCAGAGAAAATACAACTAAGCTACAAAGAGATAGCCAACCAATCAGATGCACAGTTCAAAACACTAGTAATTAGGACGCTCACAGATTTGGTTGAATTTGGTTGCAAATTAGATGAAAAAAATGAAGGCATTGCTATGTGAAAAAGAGGAACATGTACAGGGAACCAATAGTGATGGAAGGAAACCAGGACTCAAATCAATGGTGTGGACCAGAAGGAAGAAAGAAACATTCAACCAGAAAAGAACGAAGAAACAAGAATTCAAAAAAATGAGAAGAGGCTTAGGAACCTCCAGGACATCTTTAAATGTCCCAACATCCAAATTATAGGGGTACCAGAAGAAGGGGAAGAGCAACAAATTGAAACTTATTTGAACAAATAATGAATGAGAACTTCCCCAATCTGGCAAAGGAAATAGACTTCCAGGAAGCCCAGGAAGCTCAGAGAGTCCCAAAGAAGTTGGACCCAAGGAGGAACACACCAAGGCACATCATCATTACATTACCCAAGATTAAAGATAAGGAGAGAATCTTAAAAAGAGCAAGAGAAAAGGAGACAATTACCTACAGAGGAGGTCCCATAGACTGATTTCTCAAAAGAGACATTACAGGCAAGAAGTGGCTGGGAAGAAGTATTCAAAGTCATGAAAGGCAAGGACCTATATCCAAGATTACTCTATCCAGCAAAGCTATCATTTAGAATGGAAGGGCAGATAAAGCGTTTCTCAGATAAGGTCAAGTTAAAGGAGTTTGTCATCACCAAGCCCTTAATATAAGAAATGTTAAAGGGATTTATCTAAAAGAAAGAAAAAATATGAACAGTAAAATGACAGCAGAGTCACAGTTATTACCCACCATACCTAAAACAAAAACAAAAGCAAACTAAGCAAACAGGAACAGAACCACAGAAATGGAAATCGCATGGAGGGTTAGCAACAGGGGCATGGAAGGGGGAGAGAGTGGGGAAGTATACAAAATAAGTAGCATAAATGGTAGGTGGAAAACAGACAGGGGGAGGTTAAGGATAGTATAGGAAATGTAGAAGCCAAAGAACTTATATGTAAGACCCATGGACATGAACTAAAAAGGGGAAATGTGAATGGGAGGAGGTGTACAGGGCAGAGGGCAATAAAGGGGGGAAATTGGGACAACTGTGATAGCATAATCAATAAAATACATTAAAATATATATATATTTTTGGTGATTGCCACCTACTCTAGACACCTTGCCTTAAGGGCTCTGTTGCCCACTGTAGCCTGCACATCCCTGTCCATACTCATAGTTCTCATAGTTACACCCAGTATAATCATAGTGGCCATGGGTCCTATAGTTTTGATCATCACCATAGGCACTACTCTAATTTCCATATCCTTGATCATAATAGTTATCAAGTCTTTGACTCCAGCTTTGGCCCTGACCTCAGCCATGATTCCTAGTCAACCAGCTGCAGCACCTGTGCTCCTTTTTATTGTTGCTGCCACCACCTGTAAACCTCTTTGTGTTGGGCAACTTGGATTTCATACTTTCCAGAAGTTCCCAGACCAATTAAATGATAGGTGCTTTCTAACTATTTCTTTTGGCTCTGTGTGTGTATATGTAATAAAACAAAAACCTCTTCTATCATTTGTTTTCATACCCATGGGAAGCTCAATATTTTTAATCTCTCCAAAGCCTCAAAAATATTCTTTGATTTGTTGTTCAGAAGTGCACCCAGAAAAATATTTTTGGGAGTTTCTTTCCCTTGTAAAGCTTTGGCCCTTTGCAGGTCTATCAATTTCCCCTCCAGTTTGTGTTCTTTCAGTTCCAAACCCTTATCAACACTAGCAGTATCTTTGAAAAGCACAAATCCAACCAAATCCTCTTGATATTCCAGTACTGGAGCTGTTTCAATTGTGGAGTCTGCAACTTCCCCAAATCGAGACAAATATTCAGCCTGATCTTTCTTACTAGCTGAAGCCTCTAATAAACATTTTACCTTCACCTTGCTGATTCTTGCTCTCATTGATCTTGAACCCCTCTGCCAATTCCGTATGTTGCTGTACTAGTTCAGGTTCTCTGTGGTGGCAGAGTTGCCGGCCAGGGTGTTCTGACCCACAGTCAGAGTCATGAGTCATGGCATCATGGAGCAGCAGCAGGGAAGGTGGGTCTAGAGCTATCCCCCTACTCTTACCCCCATCTTCATCCTCCCAATCCTCATCAGGGCTGAATGCATAAACAAGTGAACAATAAATCTATGTTTCCCTCCGTCCTTCCCCCAAAACCATTCTTTTTTTTTTTTTTCATTTAAATGGCGGTGGAAGAGCGAGAAAAATTATTTCAACAAATATTTGATAGATGAGAAATAGATGGTGAAGTGGTGACTGACTTGCCAGAATACAGGAAGTTGAAGCCTACCTTGGTGTCAAAAGGGACCAGAAAAGAAGCTAGTCAATTCATCTAACAAAACACCTGAAGTTCAGTCTTTGCAATCAATCAGCTTTACAAAAACAGGGAAGAGTTGAAGTAAACACAGAGAAATGTTTAAAAACCTACACTCGTAGTCATTGGAGAAATGAAGACCTTCCCACCCATGTTCCCTTTCCTTCCTGTGCAGTTTGGCAACTTATTCTCAACCTCTGCTATATGAGAAATGGAATAAGTTCTTCCTCTGGAGAAATGGAGTCAGTAAGTTTCTTAACATGGGAACAAGAAACACATGAAAAATGGGGTGATTCATAGTACTGACAAAGAGGGAATTGCATATAAATTCATATACTGAACTATGGGATTCCCCACACTCCATCCCCATCAGGAGAAAACTGGGGGATTTTTGCTTAGGGTAAACAGTTCCACATACTGATCTTTGGGTGACCCTCAGTGAAATAATTGGCTCCACACAGAAGGTCATTAGATGACAAGTTCATCTACCTTCCACAGAACTGATCAAAAGTTTAGTGATAAATTTTTTAATATAAAAGGGAGGCCAAAGATTACCAAATATTTGAGGAAAGTTTACAAAGTAAAAGAGCAAAATAAACAGAAACAAATAAACAAAAAAGATAAAAGGCAACGAAGAAGAGCTTCACAACACATAAGATGTTCAAAGAGATGTCATCCTGTCTATAAAATGAGAAAATGATGCAACTAAAAAGGAACAGTCCTAGAGTTTAAAAGAAATGAGCTCCTGAAAATTATAACTGATTTTTTAAATCAAATGCTGGAATAGAAGTTAAAGTCAAGAAATCCAGGAAAACAGACTAAAACGTAAAACAAGAGAGAATATAGGAAAGACATGACAACAACAAAATGAGAGAACTTCACTCTGCTTTCCTAACAGGAGTTCCAGAGAACATGAATACAGAAATAATTAAGAAATATTAGGACCGGAGGGGGCCCTGCAACCGACCGGAGGCGGTCCGGCGACCGGAGGCGGCCCTGCAAGCGACCGGAGGCGGCCGCGCGTCCGGAGGGGGCCCTGCAAACGACCGGAGGCGGCCGCGCGACCAGAGGCGGCTCTGCGACCGGGTTGGAAGCAGCCCTGCGGCCAGAGGCGACCCTGCAACTAGAGAAGGGGACTCTGGAAGACCCGGAGCTCACATCTGTGATCCTGGGGTGAGTGCGCACAACTCGGGAAACTCTCGGAGCCCACGCCCGTAGTCTCAGGCGGGCGCCTGCGCCCTGTAGGAGACCCGGAGCTCACAGCAATAGGCTCGGGGAGGGATGGATCTGTAAGAGATTCCAGCTGAAACCCATAAACTCTGGAAAGCTCGCCCCCTGCAGGAGGCTCAGAAATCACACCCAAGGCCCTGCATGGAGAGTACGCCATTAGCCCTGGGGACAGTGCTGGGCTGGCACTGAGGACAGTAGCCCAAAGCTGACTGAGTGAGGAACAGGGAGAAAAGCTGTACGAGTCGCCTCGCAGCCTGCTACAGCCAGCAAGACCAGAAAATCCAGTTTGGCCTGTGTGAAAATAGCAAGAGATTTTTTTTTTTTCTTCTTATTCTTTTTTTTTTTTGGGGGGGGGGGTGTTTTGTTTCATTTTGTTTTGTGGGTTTTTTTTTTTTTGATAGTTGTTTTTTGTCTGTTTAGTTGGTTTTTTTCTTTGTTTGTTTGTTTTGGTTCGTTTTTCGTTTTTGTGGGGTTCTTTTTGTTTTGTTTTGATTATATATTTTTTATTTCTTTATTACTTCTACCTTTTTTATCCCTCAATTCCTTTTGCTTCTCTTTACTTCTTTCTGGCTTTATTCCTTCTTCCTTTCTTTCCAATTCTATCTCTCCTTCCCTCCTCTTTTTTTTTTCCTTTTTCTCTCTCTTCTTTTTTCACTCTATTCTTTTCTCTTTTTGAATATCCACGAGTGAGGCAAAGAAATCCTAGAACTGTGGAAAAACCAGAGTTGGACCAAAAGAGGGGGTATTCCCACAGCTGAGACAGTGGAAGCTGTGAACACCAGGATACCTGAAGAAGACTATAACACTGAATCTCACAGGTATTCCACCACAGAAGTTCACACCATAAACGCAGGTAGCCAGAACAGATCAACTTAAGAAGCAGAGGTTTACAAGAAGAGTCTCACCAACAATGAGAAGACAAAGAAACAATCCCCAAATAAAAGAAAAGGTGGAAGCCCCAGAAAGAATGCTAAATGAAACAGAGGCAACTCAACTATCAGATAAGGAGTTCAAAGAAATGGTTGTCAGGAAGCTCCATGAGCTCTCAATGAGCTACCAGAAACTACAGGGAAGCTACGATGAACTCAGTGCAAACTATATCAACATGAAAAAGGAAATAGAAACTATCAAAAAGGGCCAAGAGGAAATGAAGAATACAATTTCTGAGCTGAAGAACACAGTAGAAGGAATGAAAAGCAGAATCGATGAAGCAGAAGATCGGATCAGTGAGTTGGAGGACAAAGTAGAAAAAAACAGCCAGATAGAGCAAGAAAAGGAAAAGAGGCTCAGAAAGAATGAAGAGGGTTTAAGAGAAATGCAAGACAACATGAAACGTAATAATATCCGTATAATAGGAATACCAGAAGGAGAAGAAGAAGAGCAAGGGGTAGAAAACCTATTTGAAAAAGTAATGATGGAAAACTTCCCTAATTTGGTGAGAGAAAAAGTCACACAAATCCAGGAAACACAGAGAGTCCCTATCAAGAGGAACCCAAACAGGCCCACTTCAAGACACATCATCATTAAAATGGCAAACTTCCAAGTCAAAGAGAGAATCTTAAAGGCAGCAAGGGAGAAAAAGGAAGTAACATACAAGGGAGCCCCGATAAGGTTAGCAACTGACTTCTCAATGGAAACGCTCCAAGCCAGAAGACAATGGCAAGAAATATTCCAAGTAATGAGAACCAAAGGCCTACAACCAAGACTACTTTATCCAGCAAGGCTTTCAATCAAGATAGAAGGCCAAATAAGGAGCTTCCCAAACAAAAGAAGTCTAAAAGAATACACCTCTACCAAACCAGTATTACAAGAGATACTAAAGGGACTGCTTTAAGGAAAGAAAGGAAAAGAGAGAGTGAGGAACACAGATACGAAAATGGCAATGAATCAGTACCTATCAATAGTAACCTTAAATGTAAATGGATTAAATGCTCCAATCAAAAGACATAGAGTAGCTGACTGGATAAGAAAGCATGACCCACACATATGCTGCCTACAAGAGACCCACCTCAGGACAAAAGACCTACACAGACTTAAAGTGAAAGGCTGGAAACAAATTTTCCAAGCAAATGGACAGGAAAAAAAGGCCGGGGTAGCAATACTCATATAAGACAAAATAGACTTCAAAAGAAGAGCTATAAAGAGAGACCCAGAAGGTCACTTCATAATACTCAAGGGAAGAATCCACCAAGAAGACATAAACATTGTAAATATATATGCACCCAACATAGGAGCACCTAAATACATCAAGAAAATCTTAGAGGACTTCAAGAAAGATATTGACAGCAACACAATTATAGTAGGAGATTTTAACACCCCACTGTCAAAAATGGACAGATCTTCCAAACAAATTATCAACAAAGATATTGTGGCATTGAACAGTACTCTAGACGAATTGGACTTAGCTGATATATATAGGGCCCTCCATCCCAAAGAAACTAAATACACATTTTTTTCAAACGCACATGGAACATTTTCAAAGATAGACCACATGATAGGACACAAAACAAGCCTCAAGAAATTCAAGAAAATTGAAATCATACCAAGCATTTTCTCCGACCACAAGGGTCTAAAACTAGAAACTGACTTGATGGAGAAAATCCCCAAATCATCAAAATCATGGAGATTGAATAGCATGCTATTAAACAATGAATGGGTAAAGAATGAAATTAAGGAGGAAATCAAAAAGTTTCTGGAAACAAATGAAAATGAACTCACAACAACCCAAAACTTATGGGACACAATGAAGGCAGTCCTCAGAGGGAAGTTCATAGCAATACAGGCCTACCTAAAGAAGACAGAAACATTTCTAACAAACGACTTAACCCTACGCCTACAAGAACTCGAGGAACAACAACAAAGACAGCCCAGGGCAAGTAGAAGGAAGGAAATAACCAAGATCAGAGCAGAATTAAATGACATAGAAACTAAAAGCACAATCCTAAGGATCAATGAATCCAGGAGCTGGTTCTTTGAAAAGATAAACAAAATCGACAAGCCTTTAAGCAGGCTCATCAAGAAAAAGAGAGGACTCAAATAAACACAATCAGAAATGAAAGAGGAGAGATTACGACTGACACCACAGAAATACAAAAGATTGTAAGAAATTACTATGAAGAACTGTATGCCAAGAAATTTGAAAACCTAGGTGAAATGGAAAAGTTTCTAGAAAAATATAACCTTCCAAAACTCAATGAAAAAGAAACAGAAAGCCTGAACAGACCAATAACAGCTGGTGAAATTGAATCAGTAATCAAAACACTCCCGGCACACAAAAGCCCTGGACCAGATGGTTTCACAGGAGAATTCTACAAAACATTTAAGGAAGAGCTAACCCCTATCCTTCACAGACTATTCCAAAAAATCCAAAATGATGGAAGACTCCCAAACTCTTTTTATGAAGCCAGCATCATCCTAATCCCAAAACCAGATAAAGACATAACAAAGAAAGAAAACTTCAGGCCAATATCACTGATGAATGTAGACACTAAAATCCTCAACAAAATATTGGAAACCGCATCCAACAATACATTAAAAAGATCATACACCATGACCAAGTGGGATTCATCCCAGGGATGCAAGGATGGTTCAACATTCGCAAATCAATAAATGTAATACATCACATAAACAAAAGCAAGGACAAAAATCACATGATCATATCAATAGATGCAGAAAAAGCTTTTGATAAAGTACAACATCCATTTATGATAAAAACACTCAGCAAAGTGGGAATAGAGGGAGCATTCCTCAACATAATAAAAGCCATATATGAGAGACCTACAGCCAACATCATACTCAATGGGCAAAAACTGAAATCTTTCCCACTAAGATCAGGAACAAGACAAGGCTGTCCACTTTCACCACTTCTATTCAATATAGTATTGGAAGTCTTAGCCACAGCAATTAGACAAGAAAAGGAAATAAAAGGCATCCAAATTGGAAAGGAGGAAACAAAACTATCATTGTTTGCAGATGACATGATAGTGTACATAGAAAATCCTATAGACTCGGCCAAAAAGCTGCTCGACGTAATAAATGAATTTGGCCAAATAGCTGGATACAAAGTCAATATCCAAAAATCAAAGGCATTTTTGTATACCAACAGTGAAACAGCAGAAGCAGAAATCAAGAAAAAAATCCCATTCGATATAGCAAAAAGAAAAATAAAATACCTAGGAATAAACCTAACCAAGGAGGTAAAAGACCTGTATGCAGAAAACTACACAACACTGAAGAAAGAAATCAAGGAAGACACAAACAAATGGAAGCATATACCATGTTCATGGATCAGAAGAATTAATATTATCAAAATGTCCATATTACCCAAAGCAATTTACAGATTCAATGCAATACCTATTAAAGTTCCAATGGCATATTTCACAGACATAGAACAAACACTTCAAAAATTTATATGGAATCATAAACAACCCCGGATAGCGGCAGCAATTTTGAGAAAGAAGAGCAAAGTAGGAGGGATCACAATACCTGATACCAAACTGTATTACAAAGCCACTGTAATCAAAACAGCCTGGTACTGGCACAAGAACAGACACGTGGACCAGTGGAATAGAACAGAGAGCCCAGAAATAAACCCAAGTCTCTACAGTCAATTAATATTCGACAAAGGGGGCAGCAACATAAAATGGAGCAAAAATAGCCTCTTCAATAAGTGGTGCTGGGAGAACTGGACAGCTACATGCAAAAAAATGAAACTCGAGCACCAACTTACACCATACACAAAAATAAATTCAAGTTGGATAAAAGATTTAAATATAAGCCATGACACCATTAAAATTCTAGAGGATAATATAGGCAGGAAAATCTCAGATATTTCATGCAGCAATATTTTCACTGATACATCCCCTAGAGCAAGGGACATAAAGGAAAGAATAAACAAATGGGATCTCATCAAAATAAAAAGCTTCTGCACAGCTAAAGAAAACAGTATTAAAATAAAAAGAGAACTAACTGTATGGGAAAACATGATACCTCAGACAAGGGTTTAATCTCCAAAATATGTAAAGAACTTACACAACTCCACCCTAAGAAGACAATTAACCCAATTAAAAAATGGGCAAAGGATTTGAACAGACACTTCTCCAAGGAGGACATACAGAGGATCCAGAGACACATGAAAAGATGCTCGATATCTCTAGCTATCAGAGAGATGCAAATTAAAACTACAATGAGATACCACTTGACACCAGTCAGAATGGCCTTCATAAACAAAGCAACAAACAGCGAGTGTTGGAGAGGTTGTGGAGAAAAGGGGACCCTAGTGCACTGTTGGTGGGATTGCAGATTGGTACAACCACTATGGAAAACAGTATGGAATTTTCTAAGAAAATTAAAAATGGACATACCTTTTGACCCAGTAATTCCACTGCTTGGATTATATCCTAAGAATCCTGAAACACCAATCCAAAAGAATCTATGCACCCCTATGTTCATAGCAGCACAATTTACAATAGCCAAGTGCTGGAAGCAACCTAGGTGCCCATCAGTTAATGAATGGATCAAAAAACTGTGGTACATTTACACAATGGAATTCTATGCAGCAGAAAGAAAGAAGGAGCTCCTACCCTTTGCGACAGCATGGAAGGAATTGGAGGGTATCATGCTAAGCGAAATAAGCCAGGCAGTGAAAGACAAATACCATATGATCTCACCTTTAACAGGAAGCTAATCAACAAAACAAACAAACAAGCATAATATAAACAAAGACACTGAAATTGAGAACAGTCTGACAGTGTCCAGAGTGGGAGGGGAGGGAATTTCAGGGGAAAAGGGGAACGGTTTAGAGCAACAAGTATAAAGGACTCATGGACAAAAACTATGGGGGGTGGAAATGGGAGGAAGGTGGGGAGGGCTGGGGTGGTGGGCTGGGGCGGGGTAAAAGACAGAAAACTGTACAATATCAACAATTAAAAAATACTGATAAAAAAAAAGAAAGAAAGAAATATTAGCTTTCCCTGAACTGAAATAAATAATTTTCCAGAAAGAGAGTGCTCAGGAATGCCCATAACAATAAATAAAATCACTAGACATTTCATCAAGGGTTAAAAGAAGATTCTGAAAGCTTATAACACATATACACACACAAGGCCCTTATTAAATAATTGGTATCACATGACTCAACAACTCTAGATGCGCAATGACTGTGAAGACAAACCTCTCAACTTCTGGCGCAAAATCATTCTTAGTCTAGAATTCTATGTTAACTGTATCAGTCTTAGTTACAAAGAAGAAAATGCACACTGCTGGCCAAGAAAGGTAAATTTCTAAAGTAGATAATTAATTCACTGAACCATTGCAAGGGTTAGAGAAATAAGCTCAAAATCAGGTTCCAGTATCAAAGTCCAGCACCACCCTGCTGCGGAAAATGTTTTATTTTATCCCTCCACCAACCTCACACTGGAATCCACTGCAACTACCCTTGCTTTCAGCACTGATGACACTGCTGCCTCTGAAAACCTCCTGCCTCTGAACCTTCACCAGAAAAATGGCAAACTCCTACAGACTCAAACTACTTGCCTCTGAATGGCAATCTGTACTGGTTTGTTTGAGAGGCTGCAGTCACATAACTGCACTATAGCTGCAAAGGAAGTTGGTGAAAGAAGTCTGGATTATACCTTGGAAAGACAGAATTCACAAGGTGGGGGATCATAAAAATACAGGGAAAGTACTTGACAGATACTCTCAACTGCCACTGTTCCAATCAAATGACAGATGTATATTATTTGAGTGAAATTATCAGTCAAATGTGAGTATAGAAATAAACACATTTTTAGACATGCAAGGATTCAAATAAATTGTCATGGATCACTTCTTAGAGAGACACTAGAAGAGTAGTTGCAGCAAAATAAAAGAATAAACCAAGAAAGAAGACTAAGTAGTATCCCAGATAAAGGATCGAACACCGAAGAAGACTGATGTTTGTTCACATGTCCTAGAGTATAACCACCTGGGACGTCACCTGGATGATGGGGGGATGGGAAGGAGGCTTCAAAGTGGAAAAAAGTAATAAATTGATTGGTTATCTCTTATATTTTAACACTTCAAAAAATATTAACAAGTGTTTGAAAGAATTATTAGAGCCTTTGATAAAAATGGAAAATAGAAAAATACAAACAGAATAATAAATACAATAAAGTAATAGAATAAATTTGAAAAGGAAGAAAGAAAATATACTACTAGGCTCTGAAGTAAATATTTAATTATTCAATAACTTGGAAACTAAGTACTGAGTTCATCAGAAATATGCTAAACTATATTGAGAGAACAGTTTAAGGGAACATGCATGTTATGTGGTGTATAAAGGGAGGGGGTTGCATTGAGTGAAGGATCCTGAACTAGCAAAGCAGAAAGTCTAAAACCACTGATATTGATAAATTAAGAAATAGCAATACAAGTATAAGTATTTACAAAGATGCTGAAAAATTATAAAACTGTAAAAGAGCTGAACTTGGTATATATTAGGAGAACAGGACCTGAAAACAAGAAAGAATGGGATAGGAGAATAGATTTTATTCAAATACACATTTTAGTTCTATTTGATTTTAACTATGTGAATGTAATATGTTGATAAATGTAGGATTGTTTTTTAAAAAGAAAACTTCCTTGGAAAATGATAATGTAGAAAGTGGGATCTGAAAAGCCTGGATATCATGTGGCATAACTTTAAAAAACAGTAACTAGTTTGGCATAGCAGAAGACAACCAATTTGAATTCCCAGGAAAATTAGGAATAAAGAAAGTAAAAAGAAGCATTCAGGAGAAAGACATAATGGGCAGTAGACAGGAAAAAAGGTGAAAATTTGTGCCACACATTATATAACTCTTTCCCATCTACAAAACCATCAGTGCCACATCCTAAACTCATAAATAATTGCTGTAAGTGACCTCTGACAAGGAAGCTGAAGAAATTTCTTTTTTAACATAGTTGGAATCAGATGAAGAAAGATCCAATGGGCTGGGTTAGTTCTTAGAAAATGAGCTCCTTTAAAATTAGCACAAATCTTAGGAGAATTTTTAATTCAAAGATTTTACTTTTCCTGGATCTTGAGGGGAAGCAAACTACCCAACTAATATCTGACTGACTGTGGGTTAGATAAAAAAAATATCTGATGAGGTTAGCACAGTTCTGACATACAGTAAGGATTCAGGGTAGGATACATGTTATATATAAGCTCATCTTAGCTTCATAAAAACCCTTTAAGGTAGGCAATATTAACTTCTTGTCAACCCCAGTTTTTTTCAAGGAGGAAAAGTCTGAGAGACATGATTTTCTCAAGATCACATAGACCAGTTCCCTGTCAATCAAAGCCTTTGCACAAACTGTTAGAAACATCATCAAGTTTATCCTAAGATAAAGGTAAAACCATAAATATGCTGATCACATCATTAATGCCTTATCCATTACAGACTATTTTTGAATGAGTGTATTAAAAGATGAGGAAATACACCCTTTTGCTTTGGAACCTAAGACACTCCAACTATCTTAAACAGATTGAATGGTAAAAACTGAGTAGGAGTCAAAATGGTCATGATAATATAGAGGAACTTTTAAACATGTCCATATTTTAAGTGGGAGGGTTGTTTTGTTCTGGTTTATTTTTAACAACATTTTTGTTTATGAGTAACTTCTATTCTCACTGTTTTAAGAAACCCAATACCCAATTTACTTAATATATTAGATCATTAATGATATCCTGATTATGTTAAGTGGATTAGATCCTCAACTACCAAAACAGAAAGTCTGAAAATACCAACTAAAATTAATAAATTAAAAAATGTACATACAAGGATGTTATTTGGAAAGATGCTGGAAAATTTGATTTGGACATGATTCATCAATTCCTGTAATCATTGATAAAATTGTTGAGTACGTTACACTGCAGACAATCCTTTAGCTTTCCACTTCCCCGATTTACTGAACGTTACTGTTAAATACTTTTTAAAAAGGAGTTAGTAGGAAATCATTTGCCCTGTGTCTTAGAAATCACTCTTTTCTCTCCAGTATTTTTTTAATTACAACTTTTATTTTGCAGTTGTACAAAATAATTCAGAGAAATCTCATGTTTCTTTTACCTAGTTTTCCTCAATGGTAACATTTTGCAAAAACTTTAAATGTCAGCAGATAAATTAAATATTTAAATACTATATGTACACACACACACACACACACACACACACACACACACACACACATACAGATCTAGCACACAATCAGCCAGTTTTCTTCTTTGGGATTAAAAGCTGTCAATTGTATTTTATTGACCCATGCTGCTTCCTTTACCTCCTCTTCTTCTTTTTTTCTAATTTTTAAAGTATATTTTATTGATTATGCTGCTACAATTGTCCCATTTTTTTTCTCCCTTTTATTCCCCTCCACTCTGTAACCTTTCTCCCATTAACATTCCCCCTACACACACTAGTTCATGTCCATGGTTTGTACATATAAGTTCTTTGGCTTCTCCAAAAACCTCCCCCTGTCTATTTTGTACCTACCATTTATGCTTCTTATTCCCTGTACCTTTTCCCCCATTCTCCTCCCTCCCCACCCCCATTGACAACCCTCCATGTGATCTCCATTTCCGTGATTCTGTTCCTATTCTAGTTGTTTGCTTACTTTGTTTTTGTTTAGGTTCAGTTGTTGATAGTTGTAACTTCACTGTCATTTCATTGTTCATCTGTCCACTATTTTAAAAACCTTCATCTTTGCAATGGTATATTCTAGAATATTGCATAGGATCAATGACAATGATCTGTTGGACTCTAAAACACAAATACTTCAATGAATCAACCAGGGAATAAAATTGGGGAGCACAGCAGAGAGAGGCAAAAACTATGATAAACTATACAATATATATCTCCTAAAAATATTCAAATTCGATAACTTTTTCTGGACCAGTCAATAGATTCTTGCCAGTTTTATTTGTCCTATAGGCTACCAATTTGTGACTTCTTATTAAAAGTACCATTGTTAGCCATCAACATCCTTTTCAAAATCAGTGTCATCATCCACTTCAGTTCCTACTGACACCTCAAAGGTTGCCTGCCTACTGAGATTCAGTGAATTATTTCATTTGTTGAAGGTGTGCTGAGTCCCAGCTATGTCCCAGGTACCCTACCAGCCATCAGGGAAACAGCACGGAGAGCACAACATGCAGCTTTTTTTCTAGTGTCATACCTGGGACAGAAAAGCAATCATCAGCGTAACAACACAAATAAATATACTTCCAAATCATAACATATACTGTTTCACAGGGTGCTATGAAAAAATACAACAGGAGTATTGATCTGTCTGAGATTGTCTTAGTCTTCAAGAGCATGTTTCTTCTAGTAAGAGCCTGAGCTCATTAAGATCTGTTATCTGCTATCTCATAATATCTTCACCCATATAGATTTAAATTGCCCTGTAACCAATTGTGTTTTACTCTCCTATGGTTTGGAGATCATCCTATTTGACAGAGAGGGCAAAGACAAAAGCAAAACAAAAGTTGAAATTGTCTGCTCCTCTATATTACTCATCAATATGTAATGTTGGCCCTAATCAACACACTGTTCATTCATTGATCTTTTGCCTCAAATACAGCTTTTTAAAAAGGCATTTCTGATGGTCTTTGCATGCTCATTCTAGTCTCAAATCAATTTGAAACTTTGGATTTTAAACTTTATTATACAATTTTTAAAAAGCAGCTAAGTCTAATAGAAAGATAGCTTGGTTCAGATTTGAATTCTTAATAGAACACTTACAAGTTGTTTTATCAGAACCAAATTATTTCATCTCTCTGAGCCTCAGTTTCCTCATTTAAAAAATGAGAGTAACAATTCTTACTTTGCAGTGCTGAGGTAATGATGAGATTAGATCATGAAAGCAAAATATCTCTTGCAATGCCTAGCACAGAGCAAAGACCCAACATACTACTGAGGGCTATTATTTTTACAGGCCTGCGCTATATGTAATGGGTATCCTCACCTGTATTGTGAGTTTCTTAGGTACAGAGACAGAGCCTTTCATTTTTGTTCTCTCATACATTATGTCTAAGTACATGATACCCAATACACAGAGCAGGCAGGTGTGTTGACAATAACACTGGTGAAAACTTTAAAGGAATTCCATATTTGACAATATTCCTTAGTTTAACAGGAAAGAATAGCTTTTATCTTCTAAATACTAAATTGCAGGCTCTTTTTCTAGTTAAGCACACAGTTTGTTTACCATTAATTGTCACCTTGGTAGCTTCTGCTCCAATGTACAGTCATATACTGGGTTGACAGGTTTACACTCCTGTTCTGTCCCTGTTCTCACAGAATACATACCCTCCATAATGAAGACTTATCTCCCTATACCAAACAACCCTCTGCCTAAATTTTTTACTCAATCAAAGTGTTCAGTTATTTTGATCCTGCTGAGTAAAGGTAAATTTCAGCAAACACCATTAGAACAAGGTATAGAAGAGAAAATCTATTCCTACATATTTACAGCCTCTTTGTCTATGGCAATGATTTCCTAACTCTAGGTAGTTATATAGAGGAAGAATGAAGGGAGCTCATACTATCTCAGTCATTTTAAAACTACTATAAATATGTAAAATATTACAGATGAGCTTCACCTTACAAAATAGAAAGGCAAACAATCTCTTTTATAAATCAGTTGAGTTCTAGCAGTTTGGTCCAGCAAATATATCTCTTGGGTTATCAGAATAAAACTATGTTCCATTTAAGAATGAAATTAAACTTGTCTGGACCCGTCACCTAATAATAGAGAAAAGTCCATTTTTTCCTCAACCCCTGCCAATACTGTTTCTGTGATAATAACCTGGAGTAATGGACACTGTGGATGCTCTTCCCAGATCCCTTCACATCCTTTCCATAGGTCCAGGGTGCCCACCTCTGGCTTCTGCATTCCTTGGTTTCTAGTGCCATATCTGTGACTCTCCTTGGGGAGTCATACATTGCTAACATACCCTGTTACTATCAGACTTAAAATATTTAAGTACAATTTTAAATGTTACTTCTAAAAAGATTAATTTATACTTTAAAATTATATTCTAAAAATACACTTAACCTTCTAATCCAAAGACTATCCAAACTGGCACCATAAAAAAAGGTTCCCTCACCTGCAAAATAATAGTAATCACAGCTCCATTGGTGACTTGAACTACCAGGTGTTTCTATACTGTGGCCTTTGAGACCAATGCTACAGATTCCTCAGGAGCATCTGGATTTAAAGGTATAGAAAACCTATATGCACAAATATACACACATGTATTTTAACACTTAGTTTAGCTCCAATGCCTATATCAGTGCCTTCTATCTTATAGAAGGCACTTAATACATGTTACAGAAATTAAAGAATGACCAAATGTGTAAACAAATAAACTCATGATTTAAAAGACTTCTACTGAATATTTTCCACATGCCAGGCACTGACCTAGCCTCTAGGAATATCATGATCAGCAAAATGATTCATAGACCCTACTCTTATAGAGTTTACATTCCAGTGAGGCAAAAAGATAATCACTGTGTGCATGCACACACGGAACACCAACTGAATTCAATAGAAGGAATAATGTTTTATAGAGATGACAAAGATCCAATATGGGATCTAGCAGCAAAGACAGGGAGGTACAGGATTTGATACTTGCCCTAGTAGCTCCTGAAGCTATGGATACCAATCCATATGCACATATCATTGGTTTATCAAGGGTGGACAATATTCCCAGAAGTGTATATAAAAATAAGTGTCTTTATAAGGAAAATTGTATTTTCAATAAATTCTTTAAAGTCATTGTATAATAATTTTTCATGCAAAATAAGGAATCATCTCTAATCAGTTTTGCAACTTATCTTTACTGTTTGCTTAAGTAAGATGAATCTGCACAGTGTGATTAAATAATAATATAGTGAACTGTTAGAGCCAAGAATGACAGGAAAGCTTATAATGAGTTCTAGCAAAGATTGAGAGAATTTGGCTCCCTCCCCAAGAGGCATTTTTCTTTTTACTCTTTGGAAAGTGTGAGCTCCTGTATACTGTGGAATACCATGCTAGTATCAGCCTCAATATAAATGTTATTTTATAGAATTATAACATTTTTGACAGAATAAAGAACCCAGTTTAATTTTATTAACTGTTTGCCTACTTTAGTAAAAAATAGTGTTTAGTGTGATGCTATGGGAAATAACTTAACTCCCCTGCAGCTGTACTGGCAAGCCTATAAACAATTTTATTCATTCTTAGAATATTTCCTAAGCTCAACAGAGTCACATGATAGCTAAAGTAAGACTGTGGGTGCTATACACAGGAATAGCTGTGCTGCTGCAGTAAGAGAATTGGTGAGGCAACTCTGCTATAAACACTGAAAAAAATTATGAAAGTAGAAGATACAAATACACCATGATAAGGAATGAACTTTAAATCTGGAAACTATATATCATTGCTGCAATAATATCTTCCTACATTTTAGACCAGGGTTGTTCAGATACCTTGGTTCTAAAGCATGAAAACACGTCCATCAACATGCTGTCAGTCTTCATGGAGGTTCTGGATAAATGCCTATTTTTGACATGTCATAGGTAGACAGTACTAATATCTGTAAGAATAAAAAAGGTAGAAGAAAATCTTTAGTCAACTCTGACATCTTGATTAGAGACTGCCTTGTATGGTCCTCCAGTGTCTCTATTGATCACTGGGTCTTGAGTCATGCAGGGCAGTGCATATGACAGGCAGTGTAGTGTGGCATAGACCACACAGCTGTTGCAATCAGAACACTCTGGTTTAAATTCTCTCTTGGCCAAAGAGGAGGTGTGCAACATTGAGCACTTAACACTATAAGTGTAACCTTCCTCATCTGTTAAAGGAAATAAGAAAGCATGCTTTACAGGTTGTTTATAGTGCTAAATGTAACTATACATGTAAACCTCCTTGCATGGTGTCAGGGCAGGTCTTTAATAAATGTTCAAATAAATACAAAGTTGTCTTCATCTCATCACTAAGGAATGAAATGTGGAGATTTGAACAATTACAGTGACTCCTTGGGGTACACTCACCAAAGTCTTCCAGCTTCCCTCTTCTTATTTACTTCCAAGTTAGACAATTGTTCAGGATCCTCCCAGCTCTAAAGGGATCTGTTTTACTACTAATGTCCAGCTGTCCATAGCCTTCCCCATGTGGCATCTACCCTTCCCTTCTGAACCCCATATACCTCCAGACTAGTCTCCATAAAGCCTCACTCTGACATGTCACTTCATTATCTACAACTTTTGGAATCCAAAAAGTCCACAGAAATTGTTCCAATTCTAAGTTAAGGCACTGAAGACCCTCCATTTTTAACTTACACGTGGGGATGAAATAGAAATAAAAACTATCATCAAAATGACTATCAAAATCTACTAATACAAATTATAAACCACAGCACAATATCCTATGCCTAACAGATTTAAAATCAGTTACGCAAACATACATCTAGTCAGTAGCAAATATCTTTGAATCTTTCTCTACTAGAATTGCTAGCATGTCTCTAAAATATTCTGAACAATTTGCTTTTATAGCAAATAAAGAGGTTACGCTGTGCTGCATAGCAAGATAGTCTGAACAAAGTAATGACTCATAGGGTCTCAGGTAGGTGGCATAATACCAATAACAATAGCAACTAATCAATGATGCCTGTCTCAGCCCAGTCCCCTAGACAGACTAAGATGCTAACATCTTACTAGGAAGAGCAGATGTCAAGAAAAAAGGCACTAAAGGAGAAAGAGAACCTGTAAAGCAGAATATTACTGAACTAGCCACAACTTTGTAGCAAGGCCCATTGATTGCCTGGGCTCCCTACATGACTTTATAGAAGCATGTAGGACTAACAAGTTTCCAAACAGCCCAGAGAAAAGGGATAGGAAATAATTTCTTTGTTTGTTCCTTCCTGGGTTCTTCCCCACTAATAGTTGATGTTCACACTATGGATTCCCTAAATCTTGGTGGTGGTGCCTGTCCCTTCAGCAAATACTAAGGAAGTCAGATCCTATGTCCTTTACCTTGGTGCTTTGAGGCAGGAAGTGGTAAAAGAAGGTAATGGATCCCACAGACCTTGTGAAGGTGATCACTGAAACAATGAGTTTTACCACAGCAGGTAGCTAAGTGAAGTCTATGCTGAGTCAGTCATAGGTTCCCTTCTGTGTCTCTTTGGATTTAAGTGTGTAATGCTCCTGAAAGATAAAGTGGGAAGAAGCAGGTTACACAGGGCAGGTCTTCAGAGCACTCAACAGATCTGACACCTGTGAAAAGTTAAGAGGGAAGGAAGCAGACTTGGGTTAGGTAAATTGCAGGCTGTGATACGAGTCTGACAGACCCTAAGCCAACTCCACATGGTGCTCTAGAGCAAAGACTGCCCAGTACAGGAGACCTGTATTAGGCAGAAATGTCCAGACTCTATTTCCCTGTCCTTGCTCAGTGATGTGCTAACAACCACCTGGGAATTAGTGACCTTGGTCCAAATGCCATTGCAGTTCCCGAAGGTAATATAATTGGATGCTGCTATGTAACTACATGTCTCCCAACTTTAAAATAAGTGAGATATCACTTACTTCTTGAAGTGAGATCCAAGCAGGACATCTCCACAGCTCCCACACCCACAAAGACCTTGCTTGCCTCGGAGCAGCTGGCCAAGCAAATTGAGAGTTTGATGAGATTGATCCCCTAATTGTAAAATTCAATACATGGTTTTTGTGTTTGAACTTTCTGATTTTCTTTAGCTAATCTGCCTGGTGAAATATATCAATTCAATATACTTCTTCGTAGCAATAAACTTGGCAGGAAAAAAAATGGCCAAAGTTATTTAGGGGCAGTTTCCATTCAGAGATATGCATAGGTCTCTATAACTAAAAACCCAAAAGTTTTCATTCTCTTTGGACCAGTTCAGCAACACAGAGCAGGTAACAGATAGGAGAGTGTTCCAAGATGAGCAATGGTTATAATTATGGCAGGATTCATTGATAGAGGAAGAAAAAAATATCTGATTTATACAGCTGGTCTTCACAGTTTTTGAGAAGAACTAAAGAAATCTATAAATACTGGGGATGTAAAACACAATTAGTAGAAATGCAATGAATATAAGTTCATGCAATGGGATGAAGTTCTGTTCAGAAAAATAAATAATTTTTCTTGGGGAATGACAAGAAAAAAAATACCCTAACCTAGGAGAAGCTTATGAAATTATATTTAAAAGTACACTAGAAAGAAACCCAGGTCACAGTAAACAATTTTATACCATCCCATAGGGGAATCAACTTATTGAATTTTTTTTCCAATTTCTTGTTTACCTCCTTCAGTGTCTATACCACAACTTTCCAGAGACTTTATTAGTGCTCTTGGCAGCTCTGGGCACAAATGTATTACTAATGATTTCCCTATGGAAGGATCAAACATCCTTGGAGAGAAGGCTGAACTGAAATTTTCGGGCAACTACCACATTCTCTCCTAACATAGCAGCTGGTCTCCTGAAGAAAACCGCAGGAAGTCCCGAACTAGAGAGTAGATTGTGTTCTAAAAGCTGTAGAGTGAAAACTCATAATCCAGTTCCCCATGGAAAGACTTAACCATTAACAATGATTAACTGTCATTAGAGAATACTGCCTGGATCAAGTTTGTTTAACTTCTACAGTACCAAAGGTACAGTGCTAATAGTATTAGTTTAAACAAATCTAACTTCCTGTTCACTTTTATCACTCCTAAGTACCTGCTGCTAGGGGCAAACGCATTGCAAGTAAGCAGGGCAATGCAGTAAGAAAGACATGGCAAGGCAAGTAAGAAAGACAATGCAGCCTTGCTAAAGCAATGACAGTGAACACTTTCTCAATTCATATAGCAGCAGTACAGCAAGCAGTGGAACAAGGAGGTGCATCCTATTAACACTCAGGGATGGTTTTGTGGGCATACAGCTCAACTTAGTCACACTATGCTTAGAAAAACCCTACCTTTGGTTTAACGTTGTGCCATCACCACCTTGAAATTCTTAATAGTTTCTGAATAACAGGCCCCACATTTTAATTTTGCATTGAGTCCCACAAATCATGAAGGCAGTCCTGCTAATACTATCTCAAAATTAACAAAGTGCTTTCCCATACATTACCTCACTTTATCATTGCAAATGTCTGTGAGGTAGGTATGGCAGGTTTTATTGTCTCTGTTTTACAGCTATGTAGAAGGAGGCTCAAAGAAAATAAGGCATTTGCTTCGCAAAGTTAATTGCAAGGTAGAACTGAGACCTAAATCCATGACTTCAGACTTCAAGGTAAGTGTTCTTTCCATTAGTCCACACTACCTCCAGATATCCTGAACTATGGGTTCAGTAGGGCAGGTGAGAACAGCCTCCTATTCTCAGTAGTTCCACATTACTAATATTATTTCATCTCAAATTCTTTCCATGTGACAAGATCTTGCTCTTTTTTGACAAGAGCAACTTCTTTCTTTTCCATTTGTTAATAGACATTAAAATCTGGCTATTTAATCCTTATCTAAATCCCTCTTATCTTTGTGTGTAAATGTCCTTTCCCTAATTGGCAGGATTATATTTGGGTTTCCTATGCTTTTTGACCCATGTCAGTACACAGAAATGATCTATGATCTTGCTGCCTGAGTGTGTGGGATTACTGGGTAAATTGTTCTTAGCTTTATACAGTAAAAAGGGAGTTCTAATTAAGAATCCCTGAGGCATAGCTGAAAAATATTAAATAGCATGTGGTAAAGTACATCTATGCCTGTTAGAGAATGCCTAGGATTAGCAGTTGAGGGGAAAGATGAGTGTGATAAGATTTTAGGTTATAGAGATTATAGAAACCCCTAGAAGACACAAAACATGGCAGGAATGGCCAGGGGTTTCTCACTTTGCACAAGAGATCTGAAAATAGGGAATTTCTTGAGGCTTCTATCTGTAAGTATAAAAGCATTTTGAAAGCCTCTCTCTCTATATATATATATATATGTGTGTGTGTATATATATATATTTCCTCTCTAAGGAGCAAAAACACAAAGAATCATATTTAAGTCACCCAGGTCTTTGGTCTTGGGGGAGAGTTATAGCCATCCCAATGGTGAATCTGACTGAACTTCAGGGAAAAAAGACAAGTGAGATAGTAACTATAATGTACCATAAAAAAGAGGCAGAAAAATCATTATAAAAGATTATATTACAATGACACCCTCAGTTTCAGAAAATTACTAAAGTAAAAATAATACTGTAGCTTAATAATATATTCTAGACCTCAACCTATGTAGTACACAGTATAGAGAAAAAAGCAGAAACTCTTGAACTGTACAGATACACAATAGATACCAAGCTTACTTTCTCCATAGTTTGTGGGCCTAGACAATTTATTTAACCTCAATAAATCTTCCCCACTTTATAAGAATATGGGAAATAATAACATTCACATTTGTCTGTGGAAAATAATAAACAACCGTTATCTCATAGTACTTGACACAGAGCATGTGCTCAAAAGGGGAAGCTGTTACTATTCATTCCTCTCCAATCAAACTGACAACACTTGGTGTGCCTGGGAGACATTCTTTTCCAACCTGACTTGATTCTTTACCCAGTAGCACAGAATCTACAGCTGCCAGTGGCCAAGGTGACAGACAGCTCCTCCATTTCCAGGTAAGGGAATCTTACAATTGGAGTGGAAGGGAATGTAGTCCTCTTCTTTTGTATGTTCAAGCCTTGGCACTCCCCCCACAACAAATACATATATTGAAAATAATTCTGCTGCATCCTCCTTTTTATCTACCACTGATTCTGACTCAACACTGGTGTTCCAAGATCAAGTTTATTCTCAGAGGATCTGTTATTTGATGCACCACTGTGCATTACAAGAGGAGAAGCATTTTTATTACTTGCTGCTTTCAGCACAGAGTCATTTTGTGCTAGCTGCAATTAAGCATTTACAATCATTTAAAGCAGTAAAAGAGACATGATTTTAAAACAATCGTGATGTTGGCTTTGCAGGATTTTTTTTTATAGCTAAATATTTGCAAACATGCATTGTTCACATATGCACAAAAACTACCTATGGAAGAACAAAACACTCTATGGTTTTATAAAGAAACATTGAATATTTTGTTATTACCAAGTTATAATATTTAAAACATTTAATAGATTCTAAGAATTTGAGTTTTTCATATTTTGAATTGCTACAATAATTTTGATTTCTATGTGCAAATGGTAACAATCAGCATCTAACTTTTCTGAAAGAACTATCACCTCTTACCATAAATTAATGAAATGTGTAAAGCAATTGCTTGAGTCACTTTAGCAATTTCTGCTAAATCCATCTACCAAGAAAGTTATCACATTTATTGTGTTCCTTGCTTCCACACATAGCTTATAGTGAACTATAGAAGATATTTTCAAATGTTTTCAATGTGGAGAAGAAAGCCAACGTAGTAAGGCCTAAAGAAAGACATCATAGGATTAATAGTCAAAAGACATGAGTTCTTTTTCCTACCTGCTGAAAGCTGAATGTTTGTATAACCCCTAAATTCATAAGTTGAAATCCTAATGTCCAATGTGATAGTATTAGAAAGTGGGAGTTTGGTGGAGGGCAGGGGGTGATCGTGTCACAAAGGCAGAGTACTCATGAATGGGATTAGTGCTTTTATAAAAGAGGCCTAGGCACCAGAAAGCTCCCTCCCCCTTCTACCATGTGAGGAGGATACAACAAGAAGTCTGTGACTCAGAAGATGACCTTCACCCTGATCGCAGACTTCTGGTCTCCAGAACTGTGAGAAATAAATTTTTGTTGATCATAGGCCACCCAGTTTGTGGTATTTTGTTATTAGCAGCCCAAATAGAGAAGACACTACTTTTGAATTTTGCAGCATTTTAACTTAAACTAATCACTTCACCTCTCTGAGCCACTTTTTCTTTATTTGAATCTTAAAATATGGCCAAGGTTAACTATGAGATCTATTTCAGAGATCCCTATGATCCTGTTTTCCTGGAATATTATATTGATGTAAAAGATAGGTCCACGCACTGCTTTTGCCTCTTGCCTTGTCTTGCTTGCCACATTATAAGGCACACACACACACACACACACACACACACACACACACACAAAAAGAATCTGCCAGAATGAATTATAAAAAATCATTAAAGAGACAAATGGAAGAAGCAATGTGGCTGAATTTGTTCCTCTAACTCTATATTAGTAAATTGTTTATTAATATCAGAGAATATAATGACCTTAAAAAGCATCTAGATAGATCAAATGTCTCAGTTAACAGATGAAAACAGGCATGAAACATTTGCCTAAGTGTAGGGTAAATGGAGGCACTCTGGTTCCCTCACCCAGATGTCTGGGGAACTAAGATAAGCTGTGTTCTCATAGCCTAGAGACTGGGTCCAATAAATGGTTCCCATAACATTGAGTGGGCTCACATGAGCAGAATCATGCTATGTGATGCAATAATCTGGCTTCCTGCTGGCTTTGTCTGTATTTAGTATAAAGGGATAGGGGATCCCAACTGGGGTCACTCAGCTTTCAGTGTGTGTGGATTGCCTACCCTTGAATAAAGTCATGTCAAGCACCCCCTTGGCTCTGCGCATTTTCTTCTGTCTGCCCGAATCCAGAGTGAACCTTCCAGGCCTTGACAGGCTGCAAGACACCAAGGCTAACCACTGAAGTCATAGCAAAGCTTGGACTAAAACTCAGATTTCCTGACTCCAAACCATTGTTATTTCTGATTTGTAAATGTGCCAGGATCTTAACATTTATATGATAATGGGTGAAACTTTAAGAAAATTTATTCACATGAAATTGGAAGCCACATCACTCATATTCTTATGTACTTCCTAGTAATCTCTGTCCCAATAGTATGCAGAAGTCAGGAAGAATGAGAAAGACATGAATGATGAGAAGAAGCCTTGGGCCTTTCAAACCCTGAGCTAATCTTGAATATCAAAAATTTCTTGTGGCCTCTATGGATATTATAAAAAAAAATTTTCTTTATTCAGTTTTTAGTAATAACCACAGCATTTATCAATTAACATATTTGGGAAGAAAACTGATCTTTAAAAAGTAACTTCACAGAGACTGATATTGAAATCTATCATCAACTTGCTTTTGATAATATTTACTGATCATGCTTTAAGAATACCTCTATTTCCTCTCTGTATCTCTCTCAAATTTCCTCTCTATGGCTTCTAAACTGTGTATCTGACCTCTCAGTCTTTGGTTCATCTTTTGTACTTGGCCCTACATTACTCAGGATCTCACCTAAAACATTTTGTGGATGGATGGTAACACTTTGTTGAGCTTCACCATCACAAGTAATCAGCAAGAAACAAGGCAGCTGGTCTTGTTGCATTTAGAAAACCTGGAATTAAATCAGAGCATGATTCCCACACAACCCCCAAATCAGTGCCTCATTTGTTCCTCAGGGGTTGAGATATGCAAAGGTCATTTTTAGCTTTCAGGGGGTACGAAGGTGCACCAACAACTCTTCAGAATTAGCATGTAAAAGATCACAGTTCCTCTGGACACTGGCATTTGGTTTCATTTAGAATCTTGTACAACTTGTTTTGTTGGTGGCTGTTTCTTCTCCAGGTTGTTTTGTGTAAGTTGTCATCTCAACTACTGATTATTTTGTCTAACTTAAATTTTTTAAATGTATTTACCGTATGCTACAGGAACTTAGAGCTCCTCACCAAAATCTGTTTTCTTCTTCTTAGTCTCATTTTGAGTGTAACATCTCTTTTCTGCTAAGAATCTGACCGACACAGATGCTGAAAGAGGGACATTGATGGCCCATTAGAAAAGAAACACAGAAACCAACAGCCATAAGGAGTTGAGACATTTTCCCCTTATTCTCAGATTGCCTCTCAGTCCCCCAATCAGAGGAGTGAAGTCTTGAGAAGAGACAGGGAGAAGGTCTGACTCCAAAATAAGCCCCCACCCCCCAGAGAGAGAGAGAGAGAATAAAGAGATCAAAAGAGACCCACACAAATATGATAAGTATAAACTTTTAAAACAACAGAGAAATAAACGTCATTAAATAATAGTGTTGTAAGGATGAGTCAATATATATAAAGAACGGGTGAGGGATGGAAAAAATTGAAGGTCAAATTTCAAGCAAAACTAGGGAAACAAATTGACTAAGGTGCCTTTATAATCATTATTTCACAGATGTAATCACTGAAATTGTCAAGTGGGTTTCACAGTTTACCTCCAATCATAGGAACCTGGGGGCAAAAATAGCCTTAGATTTTCACTTGACTCTTTTGAATTATATTGCTTTGAAGGATGTGGACTTTTACATTTAATCCCCCTTGAAAAATATCAGAGAGTGATTGAGAACCACAAACAAGGCAGTTATATTTCCTGTGAGGGAATGAAAAAGTTACAAAAGGGCTTTCCAAACAGAGAGGAAAGAAAAATTCAGTCTTTTGTATTTAAAAACCTACACAAGAGCATGTCATTCAATTAACCTTAAAGACTTATCTGTAAATGACATTTTATAAATATATACTGTAAGGGCACAAATCTAGACTTCATTTTTGATCATAGATATAACTCAGGAACCAGTGTTGAATTCTAATATTATAGAACTAGCTCTCCAGCTAACATCCATAGCCCGAGGTAATTTAATAATCATAAAACAAGATAGTATTTTTAATTACTATCTTGAAAATACATTTTAAAGTGGAACATGAAATATATTGTAATAATATATGTAATTCATGTACTAATGTTGGAGGTGGGGCAGTTTAGAGCTTTTCCTCATCCTCAGGCATTTATTATTAACTAGGTTAAATCATTTCTTTTAAGAGCTTACAAAATTCATCTACTAGCAGGCAAACTGGAATTCTACTATGAAGTATGTTCATCTTCAAAATTATATTAATATTTGAAAGAACTTTTTAAAATATAAACAGATTGTGTTCTAGGTATGACATGAAATATATGTAACATATTTCTGACTAGGATGTGCTGGCATTGTGGATGTCTGAGACCATCTCAACACACTTTAGGTTAACATCTATCCATCACTTAATAAGATGCCTCTAGTTTACTTTCTAAATGAAAAATGACTTCTAATATTTTTGTACATGGGGGGATGATGTTGGGTTGCTACAGCAGTGATCCATGTGTATATCTATGCCTGTGAATGTGTACATGCACTCACATGTTGAGGAAGAGGTTTTCTTTAAAATGGCAATAGGACTTGAAAAAACCGTGGTACATTTGCATGATGGAATACTATGCAGCAGAAAGAAAGAAGGAACTCCTACCCTTCGTGACACCATGGATGGAACTGGAGAGTATTATGCTAAGTGAAATAAGCCAAGTGATGAAAGACAAATACCATATGATTTCACCTATGAGTGGAACCTAATCAATAAAACAAGCAAGCAAGCAAAATACAACCAGAGACGTTCAAAAAAAGAACAAACTGACAGTTATCAGAGAGGAGGGGGGAAGGGCCATCAAGGAACATGTATAAAGGACACATAGACAAAGCCAAAGGAGGTAGGTTCAAGGGTGGGAGGTGGGGATGTGTGGGTCTGGGGGACCTGGTGGGGTGAAAATGGAGACAGCTGTACTTGAACAACAATAAAAAGATAAAGATAAAAAACTAAAATGGCAAGGGGCTCACATTCATAAATCTTTGTTTTCATCAGAAGAGTCATATCCCCATTCCTAAACTGGCATTAAGACATTCCAAAAGCATGCCTTAATTTTATTTCCAAACATTAATCTTCTCCATTCTGCATTTCCTTATATATTTACCTCTCTGTTGGCCTTTTCTCTCCATACTTTTGATCATGTTGTAGGGGTGTCTAACCCACAACCCATATGTGGGGCCACATGTGGCCCAGGATGGTTATGAATGCAGCCCAACACAAAATCATAAATTTACTTAAAACTTTTTTTTGCTCATCAGTTTTTGTTAGTGTTTGTGTATATAATGTGTGGCGCAGGACAACTTTTCCTCCAGTGTGGCCCAGAGACGCCAAAAGGTTGGATACCCCTGTCCCACTTGTTTCCTCCTAACCAAATTCTATCAATAATTTATGCCCTGATTTAAATTCTTCCTCTCTATAAAATGGTCCTGAAATATTTTAGTTCAATATTCACACTCTCCTGTTCTCATCTGGCACTGTGAGTCTGTCTTACTAATTTTAAAATTAATTATTCACTACCTTATGAGAGATCTATTTATATTGAAGCTAGGCCCTTAGAGTTTTATCATTTTACTGCATCCATAATTACTGGAACTTTCCTGAGTGACTCTGTGTATGTATGTGTATGTGTGTCTTTTGACATGAAATTTGAACAAAATATAAATAAGAGAAGGAAAAAGATGATGACATGAGACTTTTTAATTACGTAAATGTCTATATTTTTTATTTTTGTAGTTTATCACTGCTTTGTAATTTGCCATTTCTTGTGCTCTTTCATTTGAATAACAGAGATGTCTTTTTGCATTTTAAAATAGTTCCTGCAAACACCTCACACAGCAATTAATACCTATTCCCAATCAACATTTTTCCTTTATTTATGACATATAGAACCAGAGTACTGACTAACACATATAAGCCTAGAGTCAGACTTGGTATCAGAGAAAAAAGGAAAAACAAAACAGTAACAATGAGAACCTAGGTTGGTTGCTTTAGCCTTTCATACTTCTCCCGCTGGTTCAATTCCCAATCAGGGCACATGGCTAGCTTCCAGGCCAGGCTCCCACTAGGGGGCGCGTGAGAGGCGACCACACATTGATGTTTCTCTTCCTCTCTTTCTCCTTCCCTTCCCCTCTCTCTAAAAATAAATAACTAAATTAAAAAATAAAAAATAAACCTGAAGTAGCCAAAAAGCCCACAATGTTCCCACGTCTTTAAATGTCTTACAAGTATCCCCTGGGGTCAATCACTAAGGAAGTTCCTTGAGGCTGTCCTTTCAGGTCTGTTTTACCTCCCTCTGGTGGTGTGTCACCTCTTTGCTGGTGTCACCCTTTGTCTGTGTTCTCTGTATCAAAAAATAATCTTTGCATATTCCTGTGTAAATAGGGGAAGATGAACATGCCTTATCAGTGATTATAGCTTACCTGCAGGTCTTTGAGCTCAGGCTATAAAGCTTGCCTCTTAATGTGTCTCCTCTCTGTTTGGAGAGCTATTGTCTCTGCATAAATATTCTCTCTCTGAATAAGGTCATTCTGTTTCTTCTCTGTATTGTCTTGTGGTTCAGATTATGCCTGAGCTGCAGGAATCTCCTCAAACTCTCTTTG
Organism: Glossophaga mutica; assembly: GCA_039655065.1. Taxonomy (NCBI): domain Eukaryota; kingdom Metazoa; phylum Chordata; class Mammalia; order Chiroptera; family Phyllostomidae; genus Glossophaga; species Glossophaga mutica. The sequence continues at coordinate 133,794,295 of CM077304.1, forward strand.
ACCCAGGGCCCCTTCTTTCTCTAAGTACTAGGCATTTGTTTGTCAATCTACTGTTTAGTACAGTCTGTACACACATACATACTAGGGGACAAGGGGTGGCAACTGACTCTCTCCAATGACTATCAGTAAGCTCCATATGGGAGTGATCCAATGTTACTAAACTAGGTGAGCACTTTCTTTAGCAACTTCTAGACTGAAAGTTTTGGACTGTCCCACGACAGCACAGGAGTGTATGCTGGATATGGGCATCTGAAAGGACAAAGAAGGGAGCAAGAGGTATTGACTCAGGGCAGCCACAGAAAATAAGGCTCAAAGAAAATAAGGCTCAATTCCAAATTATAGGCAGGGAATAAAAAAAAGATTATGCCCTGCAAGATGGCACCAGGAATGTGTTCTGATGTTTATACCAGCTCTGGGTAGGGCTGGGGAAGGGGATGGGAGTGGATAGATTGAACAAAAGAAAAAAAGGACTCATGAACATGAACAACAGTGTAGTGATTGTGGGGTGGGGAAGTATAAGAGGAATAAATGGTAATAGAAAAAATACAATAAAAACATATTTTTAAAATAATAGCATTATTGATCACAGGTACAATACTTGTAACATAAGTGCTTACTAATAATGTAGTGAACTTACAAAAAATAACTACTTGGTACTTTATAATATTCAAAACTCTTCCAAATATACTACTCATAAGTTTCTCACAACTTTTTTTGTTACCTTTTTTATATTTTATTGATTATGCTATTACAGTTGTCCTATTTCCCTCTTCATTCCCCTCCACCCTGCACACCCCCTCCCATCCACATTCCTATGCTTTAGTCTATGTGTCATAAGTTCTTTAGCTTCTACATTTCCCACACTATTCTTGCCCTCCACCTGTCTATTTTCTACCCACCGTCTATGCTACTTCTCTGTACCTTTTCCTCTCTTTCCTCCTCCCACTCCCCTGTTGCTAACCCTCCATATGATCTCCATTTCTATGCTTCTGTTCCTGTTCTAGTTGTTGGCTTAGTTTGCTTTTGTTTTGGGTATGGTTGTTAATATCTGTAAGTTTGCTGTCTTTTGACTGTCATATTTTTTATCTTCTTTTTCTTAGTAAGTCCCTTTCACATTTCATATAATAAGGGCTTGGTGATGATGAATTCCTTTAACTTGACCTTATCTGGGAAGCACTTTATTTTCCGATCCATTCTAAATGACAGCTTTGCTGGATAGAGCAATCTTGGATAGAGGTCCTTGACTTTCATGACTTGGAATACTTCTTTCCAGCCCCTTCTTGCCTGGAAGGTCTCTTTTGAGAAATGAGCTGACAGTCTGATGGGAACTCCTTTGTAGGTGACTGTCCCCTTATCCCTTGCTGCTTCTAGAATTTTCTCCTTCATTTTAATCTTGGCTAATGTAATTATGCTGTGCCTTGGTGTGTGCTTCCTTGGGTCCAACTTTTTTGGGACTCTCTGAGCTTCCTGGACTTCCTGGAAGTCTATTTCCTTTGCCCGATTGGGGAAGTTCTCCTTTATTCTTTGTTAAAATAAGTTTTCCACTTGTTGCTCTTCCTCTTCCCCTTCTGGTACCCCTATAATTCAGATGTCAGGACGTGTAAAGATGTCCTGGATGTTCCTAAGCCTCTTCTCATTTTTTTGAATTCTTGTTTCTTCATTCTTTTCTGTTGAGTGTTTGTTTCTTCCTTCTGATCCTCTCCATTGATTTGAGTTCCAGTTCTCCTCCCATCACTATTGGTTCCCTGTGTGTTTTCCTTCATTTCACTTATTGTAGCCTTCATTTGTTCATCTGATTTATGACCAAAATCAACCAATTCTGTGAGCATCCTGATCACCAGGGCTTTGAACTGTGCATCTGATCTCTTGATCGCTTAGATGAATTGGCTCTGGGGCTTTGATCTGTTCTCCCGTTTGAGCCATTTTTGTTTGTTTTTGTTTTTGTTTTTGGTCTGGTCATGGCTGTTATGTAGTGAGGGAAAGACCCTTAGGTGTTCCCCAGGGCAGGACAACCCAGTAGCTTGGTTGTGACTCTGTATGTAAGGGCAGGGTCTCAGTGTTTTTAGGTTTTATTTCCCAGTGCTGGGGCCCTGGGCTGTGAGTTCTGTCTTGTTCCCTGTTTTTGCCTAAATGTGGGACCTCCTGGTTAGCCAGCTACCTTGCTCCTGGGGTCCACTAGCTGCCACCTGTGTGCCTGGGGCCTGCAAGCCACCGCCTGTAGGCCTGGGTCTGCCAGCAGCTGCCTGCGCACTCAGGTCCACCAACCTCCACTTCCTCCTGCCATGACTCCACCCGTCTTACTGGTCTGGATGAATGGTTGTCGGACCTCCATGCAGTTCAATTTTTCTCTCAGTTCTGACTGTTTTCTTGTTTCTAAATCCTTGTTGTCCTTAATTTTAGTTGTGCAAGGAGGCACAGTGTGTCCACTTGTGCCTCCATCTTGGCCAGAAGTCGAGTTTCTCACAACTTTAAAGTGGACTTCATTATCATTGTCATGTAATAGAAGAAAATATGGTGTTTAGGGAGGATTTAGTGACCCGGGCCTTTTGCCTTGGTGATAACTGGACTTTTGCCTCATTCCCAAGAATTAGGTTACATTTTGTAGCCCAGTGTTGATATCTAAGCCTCAACCTTTGATCTATCACCAAATCCTTACCTTAAAATCTGCATACATATCAGACTATAGAATCTAGAATCTACAGAGCCCTCTGAGGATGAAAGCCTGACCCCTGAATAGAAACCTCCATGGCTGAGCCTCCTCCCCAAGGCAGACCTCCCTGATTCACTGCCTACAACTTCTTGGAAGCTAATCAGACTTCTCAAGTCCTCTGGATATTCTTAGGCTACCCATCCCTCCCTCCATATCATTTACAACACCCAGTACAAATTGCTTGTCTTGTCTGGAAGATGTTGTCTCAGAATACACATAATTCTGTATGTTTTGTTTTATTTTGTTTTTTTTTTCTTTTGTTTTCAAGATCAAACAGCACTGAGTACCCACAATGATATGCATCCCTCCGCCAACACCAAATGAGAACTGCCCCTCCTGCTACTCCTTCTGATACTGACGGAGCCATGCCCAGTCATATCTGTAACTACTGCAGTGATGACATCAAAGCTTTCCTCTTAAAATTCCAGCTCGGAATTAAAGTCCACTCCAAGCCACTTCAAAGCAAGAAAAATGTGAGTCGTAAGAGACTTTTTCAGTAACAAAGTTGTCCACCCCATAGTGCAGTCCCTTATGATGTTGAAGAACTCTTTTCATAACATTATTTCTTTCTGTGTAAATTTAGAATCCGCCAGACAATAATGTGGTAGGTGCTGTAAGAAACTACAAACATCAGTGAACATCCTTTAATAAGACATAAAAATTCTCCATATATGTCAGTATTGGTTTCCAATAAGAAAAGATATTTCACAAGAAAAAGGGCAAAGCCGCCAGCTAATCTTTAGATCAGAAGCAGGCACTAAGAGTGTTCTGGCAACTGCACAAAGAAATATTAAAGCTAGCACTTTGTCTTTTGATGAAGTGTTGCCCTTTTCCCCAAGTAATATCTAATTATTAATCTTCTGCCCAAAAATAGTAACACCTATGTCCATGTGCTCATTGTCAGGGGCCCAGGCTCTAATAATTATAAGGGCTTCTCTATTTCATGAATAAGTAAAAGGTTATTAACAGAGATATTGTTTTAGGATGCCATTTCCAGATGTGCTAAATAAAACTAGCTCTCACCCCAAAGCTACCTTTTGTAATGAACTAATATTAGCACAATTGAGCAACTGGTGTGGGTAAAAAGACATGGAGAATCTTAAAATTAAAATCTGAACCTAATTCCATTGCTTACATTATGACCAGTATGAATTTGGCTTAAAAAATATCTTTAAGCCTTGGTATCCTCATCTGTAAAGTGAGTCCATCAGTACTGTTCAGTTTATTGTTATGAGGATAAAATGAGTGCAAGTACATTATAAAGCCTTAGGCAAACATAAGTGATAATTATTCTTATATTGACAGTCTGAGATAGAGTTTTCAAAGAAGCACAGCTAGACAGGGGAGTTGCTGACAGAGAGTTGTATGACTACTATACTCTCTCTAGAAGTTACAAGAGTTGAGGAGCAGGGCAAAGGATGGTTCAGATCACTTCCTGTTCAAAAAATTATCATCCCAAGAGGAATCTTTGGGAAGCAGAGATAGGACACAAGTTTGAAGAAATATTTGAGCCCCCCACACACAAAAAATGTCTATCAGCATTAAAGAACTTGAAGTTTACCCTGGCTGGTGTGGCTCAGTGCATTGAGTGCCAGATTGCAAACCAAAGGTTTGCTGGTTTGATTCCCAGTCAGGGCCTGTGCCTGGGTTTCAGGCCAGGTCCCCAGTGTGGGTGCATGAGAGGCAACCACACATTAATGTTTCTCTCCCTCTCTTTCCCCTTTCCTCCTTCTCTCTCTAAAAATAAAGGAATAAAATCTTTTAAAAAAATGAACTTGAAGTTTTGTTTTAATCAAATTTAAATATGAATGAAATCCATGCACTTCTATTACCTCTTACCAGATAAATATATCTGTATGACCAGAGGCATTTTTTTTCTGACCATAAAGAGAGAGAAAGTCTAACCTTTTACTTTTTTTGTTCCTTTCACTTAAACCAGTAAAGAAACACAGTGAGCATCCAGACTGACCAATATATTTCAAGTGAAGGCATGCATGTAATGCACAAATTTCTATCCAAAGACATTCAGATTACCTAACAAAATAAAGTCTGCCTATGAGTCCTCCCCAGTTATCAAAGACACCTCAATACAGTCATGATCACTCATATTTGCACCATTTACTCTTGCTCCAAAAGTTATGAACAGTTCTAGATATCATATTAACACAAGACTACAGCCTGCCAATAAAAAAATAAACAGTGGGCATTCTATCACTTACTAGGCGCCTGCCCTATGCCAGGCAGGGCAACAATCACTGAGAAGAGAGACATGAACAATACAGTCAGGTTCCCAGACCTCAGGTAATCCTCTAGTCAATCAAAACACAAGGCTCATCCTCCATTAGTGCCACCATTGTGTGTGTTGTAAGGAAGGGAGACTGCAGATGTGGCACTGGGGAGCCTCTTCCAGCTCCTAGGCTTTGGTGACTCCAGCAGTGGCCCCTACTCCTACCTCTTCTCCAGCTCTTAAGTAAAGCTTCCTGTCTTTAGGATGGTCTGCTTCCTGTTTCTGGAATATAGTGTCTCCAGATATCCTTTCACCTTCCTTTCTTGTGTGAAAATATTCATGAGGTAAAGTGGAAGAAAAAGAAAAACAAGGCAAGGACTTTCCTGTTTGCTGGAAAAGATGTAGAAAGAGTCAGTAATTGTTCATTTGTCCACTCATTAAAGCAAGAGATATTGAGCATTCTAAGACTTATGCAAGTTTCTGGAGCCACAAAGATGGCAAAAGACATTTTCTGCTGGAACACAAGTCTCAGTGCAGTAGCAGGTTGGACTACAGTGCCACAAGACAAATGTTATAGTGGATGTGTATACCAGGATCAATGGCAGAACTAAGGAGGACATCCCCTACTTCTAGAGCTTTCTGAAAGGAAGGAATAAGCTTTACTAGACCTTTGAGAGGAAGATGGAAAGTTGGAAGCCAACAGGAGAGCAGAGAGGAGTTATAGGATAAGAAGCATGTGCCAAAGGATATAGACATAAGCGTCCATAGCCCAGGGACTCCAAACACACGACATGGCTCTGTGGTAGGAAAAGACCAGAAAGAGGCAGGGAATGTGGGTAGAACCAAAACTTGAAGGCTTTGAATGTAGGATATGGGATTTGGACTTTATTCTCTGAAAAAAAAATTTAAGCAACAAAGTGACCCATTCAAATACGAATTTTGGTAATATATTTTTCTGAGGCTGTATAAACAATGGACTGCAAAATGGAAAACAGGCTGTAGTTAAGAATTTACTACATGAAAATCTAGTGCCCATTTATGATAAAAACTCTCAGAAAAGTGGAAATAGAGGGCACATACCTAAACATAATACAGGCCACATATAACAAACCCACAACCAACATCACATTAACTTGGCAAAAACTACAAGTGTTCCTCTTAAGATCAAGAACAAGGCAGAGATGTCTGCTTGCACCACTCTTATTCAACTGGAAGTTCTAGCCATAACATTCAAACAAGAAGAAGAAATAAAAGGCATATAAATTGGAGAGGAAGAAGTAAAAAACAGTCATTATTTGCAGATGACATGATAATAAATGTAGGGTCCTAAAGATTCCACCAAAAATCTACCAGAATTGATAAATTCAGTAAAGTAGCAGGATACAAAATAAATATCCAGACATCAGCTGCATTTCTATGCACCAATAAAGAACTATCAAAGAGAAATTAATGCACATGGAACATTTTCAAAGATAGACCACATGAGAGGACACAAAACAAGCCTCAACAAATTCAAAAAAATTGAAATCATACCAAGCATTTTCTCTGACCATAAGGGATGGAAACTAGAAACCAACCCCAAGGAAAAAAACCCAAAACACTCAAAATCATGGAGACTGAATAGCATGCTATTAAATAATGAATGAGTCAAGAATGAAATTAGGGAAGAAACAAACAAAATGAACTCACAACAACCCAAAACTTATGGGACACAGCAAAGGCAGTCCTGAGAGGGAAGTTCATAGCGATACAGGCCTACCTTAAAAAGAAACATTTCAAAAAACAACCTAACCCTACACCTACAAGAACTCCAGGAACAACAACAAAGACAGCCTAGAGTAAGTAGAAGGAAGGAAATAACTGTGGCAGACCCTGCTGCATGGCGTGGGCCCAGCTCCCACTCAGAGATGCACAGAACCCACACCCACAGATAGGTTCTCTCGTGGGTAATCAGATTTGTAATAAACTTAGGCTGCTTTGAGTCTTGCTTTTTGCTGAAACTCCCTCACCCTGCAAATGCCTGTTGTAACTTCCTAAAATCCATGTTAAACCTTGCAGGGACCAGTGTAACCAGCTCAACCACTTTTGACTTTTCATTTGCTAATATCCTTCTTCTGTGATGTGATTAGGGGCATTGGCTCCATTGTTTTAACTTGTGCATAGTGAGTGAGGACCATCTTGTAATGGGAAGAGAAATAAAATAAAGGCCTCTCATGGCTGAGACCATGGTTTTTTGCTCTCCTTGAGAGAAAGCCACAATATCCTTTTTCCTGCACCAGACTCGGTAGTCCGTGTGTATGTTTCATTTCATCCATAATGACATGGACACTGTCCGCATCAAACAACCAAGATCAGAACAGAATTAAATGACATGGAAACTAAAAGCATAATTCTAAGAATCAATGAATCCAGGAGCTGGTTCTTTGAAAAAATAAACAAAATTGACAAGCCTTTAAGCAGACTCATCAAGAAAAAAATAGAGGGGACCCAAATAAACACAATCAGAAATGAGAGAGGACAGATTAAAACTGATACCATAGAAATACAAAGGATTGTAAGAAATTACTATCAAGAACTGTATGCCAAGAAATTTGAAAACCTAGGTGAAATGGACAAGTTTGTAGAAAAATATAATCTTCCAAAACTCAATGAAGAAGAAGCAGAAAGCCTGAACAGACCAATAACAGCAGATGATATTGAAGCAGCAGTCAGAAAACTCCCAACACACAAAATCCCTGGACTGGTTGGTTTCACAGGAGAATTCTACAAAGCATTTAAGGAACAGCTAACACCTATCCTTCACAGACTATTCAAAAAAATCCAAAATGATGGAAGACTCCCAAACTCTTTTTATGAAGCCAGCATTATCCTAATCCCAAAACCAGATAAAGACACAACAAAGAAAGAAAACTTCAGGCCAACATCGCTGATGAACATAGATGCTAAAATCCTCAATAAAATATTGGCAAACCACAGCCAACAGTACATTAAAAAGATCATACACCATGACCAAGTGGAATTCATCCCGGGGATACAAGGATGGTTCAATATGCACAAATCAATAAATGTAATACATCACATAAACAAAAAGCAAATATAAAAATCACATGATCATATCAATAGATGTGGAAAAAGCATTTGATAAGGTACAGCATTTATTTATAATAAAACACTCAGCAAAGTGAGAATAAAGGGAGCATTCCTGAACATAATAAAGGCCATATATGAGAGACCTACAACCAACATCATACTCAATGGGAAAAACTAAAATCTTTTCCACTAAGATCAGGAACAAGGCAAGGTTGTCCACTTTCACCACTTCTATTCAATATAGTATTGGAAGTTTTAGTCACAGCGATCAGACAAGAAAAGGAAATGGAAGGCATTCAAGTCAGAAAGGAGGAAACAAAGCTGTCATTGTTTGCAGTTGACATGATAGTGTACATAGAAAATCCTATAGACTCCACCAAAAAACTGCTCCATATAATAAATGAATTTGGCAAAACAGCCAGATACAAAGTCAATATCCAGAAATCAAAGGCAATTCTGTATACCAATAATGAAACAGCAGAAGCAGAAATCAAAAAAATAAAAAAAATCCCATTTGATACAGCAAAAAGAAAAATAAAATACCTAGGAATAAACCTAACCAAGGAGGTAAAAGACCTATATGCAGAAAACTACACAACACTGACAAAAGAAATCAAGGAAAACACAAGCAAATGGACACATATACTATGTTCTTGGATCAGAAGAATTAATACCATCAAAATGTCCATACTACCCAAAGCAATTAACAGATTCAATGCAATACCTATTTAAGTACCAATGGCATATTTCAGAGACATAGAACAAACATTTCAAAAATTTATGTGGAACCATAAACGACCTGAATAGCTGCTGCAATTTTGAGAAAGAAGAGCAAAGTAGGAGGGATCACAATACCTGATACCAAACTGTATTACAAGGCTACTGTAATCAAAACAGCCTGGTTCTGGTATAAAAACAAGCAGACAGACCAGTGGAACAGAACAGAGAGCCCAGAAATAAACCCAACTCTCTACAGTCAATTAATATTCGACAAAGGGGGCAGCAACATAAAATGGAGTAGAAATAGCCTCTTTAACAAATGGTAGTGGGAGAACTGGACAGCTCGAGCACCAACTTACACGACACACAAAAATAAAGTTAAAGTGGATAAAAGATTTAAACATAAGCCCAGACACCATCAAAGTCCTGGAGGAGAACATAAGCAGGAAAATCTCAGATATTTCATGCAGCAACATTTTTACTGATATGTCCCCTAGAGCAAGAGACATAAAGGAAAGAATAAACAAATGGGATCTCATCAAAATAAAAAGCTTCTGCACAGCTAAAGAAAACAGTATTAAAATAAAAAGAGAACTAACTGTATGGGAAAACATGATACCTCAGACAAGGGTTTAATCTCCAAAATATGTAAAGAACTTACACAACTCCACTCTAAGAAGACAATTAACCCAATTAAAAAATGGGCAAAGGACTTGAACAGACACTTCTTTAAGGAAGACATACTGAGGATCCAGAGACACATGAAAAGATGCTCAGTAGTGCTAGCTATCAGAGATGTAAATTAAAACCACAATGAAATACCACTTCACAGCCATCAGAATGGCCATAATGAACAAAGCAACAAACAACAAGTGTTGGAGTGATGTGGATATCGGCTAGCAGTGTCTGTGTCATTATGGATGAAATAAAACATACACACGGACTACCGAGTCTGGTGCAGGAAAAAGGACGACAGCATGGCTTTCTCTCAAGGGGAGCAAAAGCCACAGCCTCCACCATGACAGGCCTTTATTCTATATCTCCTCACATTACAAGATGGTCCTCACTCACTATCCCCCGTTACAACAAAGGAGCCAATGCCTCTAATCACATCACAGAGGAAGGATATTAGCAAATGAAAAGTCAAAAGTGGTTGAGCTGGTTACACTGGTCCCTGCAAGATTTAGCATTGATTTTAGGAAGTTACAACAAGTATTTGCAGTGAGAGGGAGTTTTCAGCAAGAAGCAAGATTCAAAACAGCTTAGGGATATTGCAAATCTGATTACCCACAAGAGAACCTATCTGTGGGTGTGGGTCCTGTGCATCTCTGAGTGGGAGCTGGGCCCACGCCAGGCAGAAGGTTGTGCCACATTGAAGAGGTTGTGGAGAAAAGGCAACCCTAGTGCAATGTTGGTGGGATTGCAGTCTGGTACAACCACTATGGAAAACAGTATGGAATTTTCTCAGAAAACTAAAAATGGATCTGCCTTTTGACCCAGCAATTCCAATGCTAGGATTATATCCTAAGAACCCTGAAACAACAATCCAAAAGAACCTTCGCACCACAATGTTTGTAGGAGCACAATTTACAATAGCCAAGTGCTGGAAGCAACCTAGGTGCCCATCAATAAATGAATGGATCAAAAAACTGTGGTACATTTACACAATGGAATTCTATGCAGCAGAAAGAAAGAAGGAGCTCCTACCCTTTGTGACAGCATGGATGGAACTGGAAAGCATTATGCTAATCAAAATAAGCCAGGCAGTGAAAGACAAATACCATATGATCTCACCTTTAACAGGAACCTAAACAACAAAACAAACAAACAAGCAAATTATAACCAAAGACACTGAGATAGAGAACAGGCTGACAGTGACCAGAGGAGAGAGGGGAGGGAAATTCAGGGGGAAAGGGGAAGGGTTTACAGGAACAAGTATAAAGGACACATGGACAAAAACTGGGGGTTGGGGGGGGGTTGGAAATGGGAGGGAGGTGGGAAAGGCTGGGTGGGGTGGGCTGGGATGGGAGTAAAAGACAGAAAACTATACTTGAACAACAATTAAAATAAAATTTAAAAAAAAGAACAAAAGAAAAGAAAAAAGAGAAATTAAGAAAACAATCTCATTAAAATAAAATAAATTTTATTTTATTTGGAATAAATTCAATCAAGTATGTAAAAGATTTGTATTCACAAAATTATAAGAGACTGAAGAAAGAAACTGAAGAAAATCCTGATCAGTGGAAGCATATACTGTGTTCATGGATTAGAAGAATTAACATCATTAAAATGTCCATACTACTTGCTGCAATCTATAGATTCAATGTAACTTCTATCATGATACAAATGGTATATATCATAGAACTAGAACAAATACTTCAAAAATTCTTATGAAACCCTAAAAGACTTCCAATGGCCACAGGAATCTTGAGAAAGAAGAACAAAGTTGGAGCAATCACACTACCTGACATCAAACTATACTACCAGATCACAGTAATCAAAACAGCATGGTACTGGCATTAAAACAGATCTATAGATCAGTGGAACAGAATGGAGAGCCGAGAAATAAACACATTCCTTTACTGTTAATTAATACCTAACAAAAGAGACCACAACATATAACAAGTCTATTCAATAAATGGTATTTGAAAAATTGAACAGATATGCGCAAAAAAATGAAACCAGACCAACTTCTAAACTATACATAAGAATAAATTCAAACTGGATTAAAGACTAAATATTAGACTTCAAGTCATAAAAATTCTAGAAGAAAACATAAGCAGTAAAATCTCAGACATTTCTCATGGCAATATTTTTTTCTGATATATCTCCTAAGGAAAGGGAAACAAAGCAAAAAATAAATGAATGGGACTATATCAAACTAAAAAGTTTTTGCACAGCAAAAAGAAACTGATCAACAAAATGAAAAGACAGACAGCTGAATGGGAGAACATATATGCCAATGATACATCTGATAAGGGGTTAATATTCAAAATTTATAAAGAAGTTATAAACCTGAACACCAACAAAATCCAATTTAAAAAATGGGCAAAGGACCTGAATAGACACTTCTCCAAGAGGACATACAGATGGCCAATAGACATATGAAAACATACTCATCATCACTAATCATTGGAGAAATGCAAATTAAAACCACAATGCGATATCACAGCACAGTTGTCAGAATTGCTACCATCAATAAATCAACAAACAATAAATGTTGGTGAGGATGTGGATAAAAGGGAACCCTTGTGCACTGTTGGTGGGAATGCAGATTGTTACAGCCACTTTGGAAAGCAGTATGGAGTTACCTCAAAAAATTAAAAAATGGGACTGCCTTATGACTCAGAGATCCACCTCTGGGAATATATCTGAAGAAACCCAAAACACTTATTTGAAAAAATATATATATGCACCCATATTTTCATTACGGCGTTGTTACAATAGCCAACATTTGGAAATAATCCAAGTGCCCATTAATAAATGAATGGATTAAAAAAGCTGTGGCAACTGGCTGGTGTGGCTCAGTTGGTTGGAGCATTGTCCTGTGAATTAAAAGGTTGTATGTTCGATTCCCAGCCAAGGCATATGCCTGGGTTTTGGGTTTGGTCCCTACTTGGAGCACATGCCAGAGACAACCAATTGATGTTTCTCTCTCACATTGATGTTTCTGTCCCTATCTCTCTCTCCCTCCCTTCCCCTTTCTCTTAAGTCAATAAAGCATGTCCACAGGTGAGGATAAAGTGGGGAAAAAAGCTGTGGTACATTTATACAGTGGAATACTACTCAGCTGCAAAAGAAGAAGAAGAAGAAGAAGAAGAAGAAGAAGAAGAAGAAGAAGAAGAAGAAGAAGGAGGAGGAGGAGGAGGAGGAGGAGGAGGAGGAGGAGGAGGAGGAGGAGGAGGAGAAGGAGGAGAAGGAGGAGAAGAAGGAGAAGAAGAAGAAAATCTTACATTTTAGAACAGCATGGATAGACCTGGAGAGTATCATACTAACTGAAATAAGCCAGTCAGAAGAAGTCAAATACCATATGATTTCACTTATAACAAAATAAACTAACAAAATAGAAACAGACTCATAGATACTGAGAACAGACTGACAGCTGTCAGAGGGGAGTGGTTAGTTGGGCTGGGTGAAAAAGCTGAAAGGATTAAGAAAAAAAAAAAAAAAACTCATGGGCAGACAACAGTATGGTGGTTACCAGAGGGAGAGGGAGGTGGAGGAGGTAGGAAAGGGTAAAAGGGAGATAAGTGGTGATGGAAAGAAACTTGACTTGGGGTGTTGAACACACAATGCAATGTACAGATCATGTATTATGAAATTTTATTAACAAATGTCACCCCAATGAATTCAATTTTTAAAAAAGAACTTATGACATGAATGGAAATGATAATGGAGGTAAGAAAATAAAAAAATAATAAAAGCATTTGCAAGAGATTTCAGAGGTAAAATCGGTGATAATACCTCAAGATAAAGTGACTGTGGGAAGTGAGCATTAGGTGAAAATAAATAACTCAGAGGTTTTTCTCCAAGACAAATGATTTAGTTGGAACACCATTAACTGAAATGGGGAATAAAACTATTTCAAGAACAAATAGTAAAGAACAAAGATTAAAGTCTGGCTTAAAGTTCATTGAATTTGAAGTACCTGATGCCATCTATCAGCTATCTAAAAGCAGTTGGAATTATAGGTCTGGAGAATACCAATTGAAGACATTAATTGGAGCATCATTAGCATAAATTCTTCATGGTTGAGAAAATATATGAAGCAAAGAAGAAAAAAATGTCAGGGAACCCCAACTGAGGAGCAGGATGAATGATGTGTAGGAACTGTTATTATAGGACCTCTGTTATAGCGATGACCTGTGGAGTTTCTGACTTATATATATGAATATTCTATGTCACAAAACCATTCTCATAGAGTCCAAAATCCAAGTAAAACTGTAACTGAACCAAAAGCAGGCTGCAGGATGTGGTGCCATTTATATTGCTATTTCATTTCCTAATCTTTTCAACCAAAGGAATTTTAAATGCATTTATATTTTGTTAGAATTTTAATACATTAATTGATTCTTTGATTCCTTTGGTAAATAGGAAACCCATAGTTTCACAGTACTGATATACAGCTACCATCTGGTAGCAAAATCTGGTATCCACAGGATTGCAAGATCAGGGTGAGGAGAATATATTCCTACCTGGTTCCCTGGCAGTTTTAAGAATTACATTCAGTGAAAGAGTTGCTTTGCTGTTCATCGTATGACACTTGAGGAGGCCAAATAAAAGTTGTGCAAAGTGAGGAAGATCTCTGTGGGCACAAAAGAAATCCCTCATCTGGTGACCCATAGTGCTCACACCATCCGCTACCCTGACCCCTCATCAAGCTGAACAACACCATTCAGATCAATTTGGAGACTGGTACAATTACCGATTTCATCAAGTTTGACACTGGTGATCTGTGTATGGTGACCAGAGGTGCTAACCAATAGTACCAAATGCCAATAGAGAGACATCTTGGTTCTTTTGATGTAGTTCATGTGAAAGATGCCAATGGCAACAGCTTTGCCACCTAGCCCTCCAACATCTTTGTTATAGGCAAAGGCAACAAACCATGGGACTCTGCAGCTACAGTTTGAAATTGGTACACAAGGTGAGTCTAATGTGTGCACTCTAGAGATAAAATTTTTGGCATATGCTTGTCCTTGTGTTTTACTATTCAAAAAACACTTTTACATATTACCTCCTTGATTCTCACTTACAAGTCTACTGAGTCATAGGCAGAACAGGTTTTTGTTTTCACTTATTATATTTTAAAAACTTTTTATTATAGAATACTTCAAATACATAAGCAGAGAATATCATAATAAACTCCCCTGTACCTAGCAAACTCCCAGTTATATCAACCATAATGAATCCCATGACCTATACAGATGTGTACATTGAATAAATCTTAATCAAATCTCAGAAATATCTGAGTGTAAATCAGAGGAGAAATTTTCATTTTTATTTTACTAACAGGACTCTTTATGCCATGTCCACAGAGATGATGACTTGTCCAAAACATGTGCCTAGTCTCAGAACTGAGGCTAGAATTTATGGTGTGACAGTGAGGGTGGAGAAGATGCGAATACAGACAGCTACACCCTTCACTAGACCTTGAGGCTTATGCAACCCCCAAATTTGGGAGGGGAATGGTGGTGCATCTTATAGTCCAAATGTAGCTTACCTGGCTCACTGGTGGGGGAGGGGGGATGCAGCGGCCTATGTTATTTACGTTATTAAATATTTTACCACATTTTTTGCTTCAAATTTCTTTTCATAGTTTCCTCCTCTAAAACCTAGGTGCTTCTTATGGTTTGGTGCATCTTACAGTCCAAAAAATTAGGTAATTCTCTAGCTATGTGTGTATATGTGCATGCATGTATGTTTTACAAGAAGGTAGGCAACTATCTCTTTTGAATGATTTCTGGTAAGTCCTGCCTGGGGGCCCTCACAGGTCTCAGATTCTAGTGCAACTAAACACAAGTATTTTACAAACGCAAACACCCCGTGTGCTTGGAAACCTTAAGCTATGAGGAAATGGCTGTGTAGATGCACCAGAGAGAAGCACTGAGCCAAGGGCAAGCGAGCTACAGCTGTCCTGTGGAACCTTACACCATGTGAACTGTCAGGAAAACGAATGCGACTGAAACGCATGCTTCCATTTGAAACTGTGGCTGACAAAACAAAGCCCTGCCTTGGGCTGTTGAGACAGTGACAAATGAAATGTTCGTTGATCCCCCATTTATTTTATTTTTAAAGTGGTTGCCAATATTGGAGCAGTCCTGGTTATGTTGGACGGCCACGCCGCCAGCGGCGCTGAGATTCTCTTCTCTGTGCTGAGAGTCCCATCCTATCTCAATTACACTGTTCTCCACCTTTCCCAGTAATGACCCAATTAGGAGAGTGTCTGAAAGTGAGTGGGCAAGGATTCAGATTGGCTAAGCGGCAGGTATTACAGTGAATCCATCTGGAAAACATGGCAGGGCAGCTTTTAATGTCTCATCGTTGGGCACAGGGTCAGACTCTGTCAGGGCATTTTCACAGTTTTAAAACTCGCTTAGGCAGGTCTTCTTGAATGTAACAAGATGTTTGCTGTGACTAAGCAAAAGCACATGTGCTTCCTGGTTGAAGTCTTCCCATAAAGCCGTCCACAAATGAACATTGCTATGCCAAGAAAAATAAAAGCACTTAGTGGAATATTTAGCATTTCTAATGTAAAGCATTTTGTAATTCTCTATTTGCCAAACCTCTCTTGAGAGGAGGTCAGTAATTTTCTCATTATCCTGCTAAGAAAACAAGTCAGCTGTTGTTCCCAAAGTAACATATGGTCAATCAATATCCGGAATTAGAACACAAACCATTCTCATTCCAGGGACCATGCTAAGCCAACAACTAATTTGGGTGTAAGATTATTGTAAGTTTTGGAGGTAACCAATATAATGAAATCATTCACCGGTGACAGGATATGCATATGAATAAAGTCAAGAAAGAAAATGAATTCTCCATTGCATTTAAAGCCAAACATTTGTTTGTTTGTGCTTTTTAAGTTTCCTAATAATGCATGAGATGAAGGAAGGAAAGGGAAATATGGGGAGAAGGGGAGAGAGAGGAAACGATTATGTCAGAGAAATTTCAGAATAAAAATAGACTCTGAACACATATGAAATTAGTTTAGTCATTTTTTTTAATTTAACAGTTCTCTCCTTGTCTCAGAAGAAAGATAAAGATTTCAGAATACCTCACACAAAATATTCTGAATAAAATATGACAATGTCATATCATGAATTTAGTCTCCAAAGGGAATATATCAAATAAATAAAAGCATCTTATTTTGTTATTCTGACTCAGAGTAGCAGGATTCTCAAGCTATTATTTTAAGTCAATACTAAGATATTAAAAAAACTTTTATTCTTATTTGCCACTTAAGTTCAGAAAAATATATGTCACCACCCTGTTACTGATGTTACCCTTGAATGAATGTTTATCTTTTTTTGCCTCGTGTCTTGTCAGTCTAGTGAAGTTTTATTATAATTCTCTCAGCCGAGATCTAGTATAATCCTATTTTCTACATAACCTTTAACATTTCATGTGCATATTTATTAGAAATGAACTGAATAAAAAACAAAAAATATCCAATAGTAATATTGCAAAAACAACCATACCATCTTCCTTAGACAGTTTTTTAAAATCAAACACTCCAGACTATCAAGTCATATGCATTATATATAGCATTTTATATTTTAATCATACCTCAATGAAATGTTTTAAAATATTTTTAATATAATATTTGGTTCAAAACTAAATAAATAAATATTTTTTAAAAATCAAATGACATCTATCAGTTGTAGGGATGAATAGGACAAAGGCTGTTTTACACAAATCCTCTAATAACTTTTGGTATTTTTCTGAAATAAATGCATATCATCCAGTTCATTATTTTTAAAAGATTCATATTCTTTTTAGAAATTACCATGTTGCTTTTTTGAAAGGAATTTTTAATGTATATGGGAGGGTTAGAGAGACTTGTTATATATTATTTCATATTTCTTGATGCATAATAATCTTTCCCAATTTAAAGTGGTATCTTTACATTATCTTCATCACCCTGTGTGCATTTACTTAGACTACCACAATCACCAACTCCTTATTTAAAAAAGAAAACAACTTGATTAATAGAAACTGGTACAATCTTAATAGCTGGAGTTCCACAACCAGGAATGATTTGTGGATGGCAAAAAATAAAAGGTGTTTTTTTTCTTCTTCTAAAAACTAAGCAGTATCTCCCTCAAGATTTGCTCTCTGCTGGCCTGAAGATGCTGGTTCTGTACAGACTGATCTGAGTGTAATTCTGATTCTAGAAAACTTAGATGGCATACGAATACTGACTCTGCAGTTGCTTTCCTCATTTGGAATTAATCTCGGTAGACTGACTCTGAGCCTTCAGCATTGAAGCAATCCAAACACAAACAATCCAAAGACTGCTGAGGAATTCTTTTGCAAGATGTATATTCTGCAAATATGGGCTGATCATTGTATCTTTTTTGTAAATAGACCCACAAAGTGATTAGATGTTGTCTCCCAGTTTCCCTTTTCTTTCAATGAGGTCTGAGAAGTTGTTTGATGACGCAGAAATTGCTATGGGTGATCCTCTATCTGTCCCTGGGTATAAATAAGTTATAATTACACATATCTCAGCCTCTGCTGTTTTCAAACACTTGTAAAATAAATTGTCTATCTTCAGTTATTCATTTGCTTTAAATTTACCTAGATGAAATCTGAAAACATAGAGAGATCAGGCAGTTCACAATGTACAATCCAAACCGAATATACCAAATTAATAGAAGCTCACTGTTCCTTTATGCTGACTTAGATAACAGGATTTACATGATATTATTGGAAGTTACTACAAAGAAGTAAATAAAAACTTTTTATTTTTATTTACTGTTTTGTTTCAGAACAACACAGAGGCTTAAGCAGTTTCTCAGGTGCTAAGCATGAAATAAACATAGTTTACCTTATGAAGTTCCAGCCTAAACAATGAACCAAATCACCTTCTCTGAGAGTAACCTTTGTAAATATTATGAGGTAAGACCCTGGCAGCTCTATTTTACTACATGACCCTCACCCCTATTCATAGCTATTTGGGACAAAGGTGGACATTGATTCAAATTGCTCAGTTTCTCTCCCCTGAGATTCAAAATTTGACCAATGAAGCAGCCACTCACAAGGGCATAGAACTATGACAGAAATATGTGAGCCATGGAGTAGCCTGTTTTGCCATGTAATGGGCAGGGAGAGACCAGACCACAAGTACAGAAGGGCAGTCTAGACACAAAATTCTGCACTGACCTTCATGGCTTTCTTTTCCCTGCTTCCTGGTTTTTCCTGAAGCCCAGCTTCATTCCTGCCATTAATGTCCATGTATGTGGGGTGAGGGGGAGCGACCAAAAAAACTGCAAATTACATATAAAATTCTGTATTCATTCTTTTTTAAGTATATTGATTATGCTACTATAGTTGTCCCATTCTTTTTTCTCCCCTTTCTCCCCCTCTGCCCTGAACCCCCATCCCTCCAATATCCCCCCTGCCTTAATTCATGTCCATGTGCCATACATATAAATTCCTTGGCTTCTCCATTTCCTACAGTATTCTTAACCTCCCCAGGTCTATTTGTATCTACCATATATGCTTCTTATTCCCTGTATCTTTTCCCCCATTATCCTCCCTTTCCTTTCTAACTGATAACCATCCATGTAATCTCCATTTCTGGGATTCTGTTCCTGTTCTATTGTTTGCTTAGTTTGTTTTTTAGGTTCATTTGTTGATAACTGTCAGTTTGCTATCATTTTACTGTTCATATTTTTGGTCTTCTTCTTGGTCTTAGATCCTTTAACATTTCATATAATAAGGGCTTGGTGATGTTGGACTCCTTTAACTTGACCTTATCTGGGAAGCACTTTATCTGCCCTTCCATTCTAAATGAATGATAGCTTTGCTGGATAGAGTAATCTTGGATGTAAGTCCTTGCCTTTCATGACTTTGAATGCTTCTTTCTAGTGCTTTCTTGCCTGTAAGGTTTCCTTTGAGAAATCAGTGATAGCCTTTGGGAACCACTTTGTAGATAACTCTCTTATTATCTCACTGCTCTTAAGAATCTTTCCTTATCTTTACTTTTTAATATATTTTATTGATTATGCTATTACAGTTGTCCCATTTATCCTCCAGTTATTCCCTTCTGCCCTGCACCCCCACTCCCACCCACATCAACCCCCTTAATTCAGGTCCATGGACCATACATATAAATTCTTTGGCTTCTACATTTCCTATACTATTTTTAACCTCCCCCTGTCTATTTTGTAACTACTATTTATGTTTCTTAATCCCTGCACCTTTTCCCCTATTCTTCCCCCTCCCCTTCCCCACTGATAACACTCCATATGATCTCCATTTCTGTGATTCTGTTTCTGTTATAGATGTTTGCTTAGTTCATTTCTCTTTTTTTCTGTTTTTTTATGAATTTTTTAAATATATTTTATTGATTATGCTATTACAGTTGTCCCATTTTTCCCCCATCATTCCCCTCCACCTTGAACACCCCCTCCCACCCACATTCCCCCCTCTAGTTCATATCCATGTGTCATAAGTTCTTTAGCTTCTACATTTCTCATACTATTCTTGCCCTCCCCCTGTCTATTTTCTACCCACTATCTATGCTACTCATTCTCTGTACCTTTTCCCCCTCTCTCCTCCTCCCACGCCCCTGTTGCTAATCCTCCATATGATCTCCATTTCTGTGGTTCTGTTCCTGTTCTAGCTGTTTGCTTAGTTTGCTTTTGTTTTAGGTGCAGTTCTTAATAGCTGTGAGTTTGATGTCTTTTCACTGTCATATTTTTGATCTTCTTTTTCTTAGATAAGTCCCTTTAACATTTCATATAATAAGGGCTTGGTGATGATGAACTCCTTCAACTTGACCTTATCTGAGAAGCGCTTTATCTGCCCTTCCATTCTAAATGACAGCTTTGCTGGATAGAGCAATTTTGGATGTAGGTCCCTGCTTTTCAAGATTTCAAATATTTCTTTCCAGCCCCTTCTTGCCTGGAAGGTCTCTTTTGAGAAATCAGCAGACAGTCTGATGGGAACTCCTTTGTAGGTGACTGTCCCCTTATCCCTTGCTGCTTCTAGAATTCTCTCCTTCATTTTAATCTTGGCTAATGTAATTACGATGTGCCTTGGTGTGTTCCTCCTTGGGTCCAACTTCTTTGGGACTCTCTGAGCTTCCTGGACATTCTGGTAGTCTATTTCCTTTGCCAAATTGGGGAAGTTCTCCTTTATTATTTGTTCAAATAAGTTTTCCACTTGTTGCTCTTCTTCTTCCCCTTCTGGGACCCCTATAATTCGGATGTTGGGACGTTTAACGATGTCCCGGAGGTTCCTAAGCCTCTCCTCATTTTTTTGAATTCTTGTTTCTTCCTCATTTTCTGTTTGGTTGTTAGTTTCTTCCTTCTGGTCCACTGCATTGATTTGAGTCCCAGTTTTCCCTCCATATCTATCGGTTCCCCATGCATCTTCCTTCATTTCACGTATTGTAGCCTGCATTTTTTCATCTAATTTGTGAGCAAAATCAACCAATTCTGTGAGCATTTTGATGACCAGTGCTTTGAACTGTGCATCTGATAGGTTGGCTATCTCTTGGTCACTTAGAAGAATTGGCTCTGGGGCTTTTATTTGTTCTCTGGTTTGAGCCATTTTTGGTGGGGGTTTTTTGTTTTGTTTTGTTTTGGTTTTAGTCTGGTCGCGGCTATTACGTATTAAGGGGTGGAGCCTTAGGTGTTCCTCAGGGCGGGGCAGCCCAGTCGCTGGGTTGTGATGCTATAGATGGAGGTGGGGTCTGAGAGGGAACAATGGCGCCTGCTCCACTCTCTCCTGGATTCAGTCCATTCCACTACTTCCCCTTTGCCTGGACTGTCTGCACGCACGAATGTGGGACCACCTGGTCAGCCAGCTGCCTTGTGCGGCCTCACTGGGTCTGCACAGTTGCGCCCCTGTGCCTGGGGTCCACCAGCTGCTGCCTGTGGGCCCGAGGACCGCCAGCCACCGCCTGTGCAGCTGGGAACCGCCAGCCGCTGCTGTTTGCGTTCCTGGTTCCGCACCTCCACTTTTTCCTGCCGCGACTCTGCCCCTCTTACCGGTCTGGATGAATGGTTGTTGGACTTCCGTACAGTTCAATTTTCTATCAGTTCCGGTTGTTTTCTTGTTTCTAAATATTTGTTGTCCTTAATTTTGGTTGTAAGAGGAGGCACAGTGTGTCCGCCTACTCCTCCATCTTGGCCAGAAGTCCTTTTTTTGGTTTTTTTTTTAGGTTCATTTGTTGATAGTTGTGAATTTGCTGTCATTTTACTATTCACATTTTTGGTCTTCTTTTTCTTAGATAAGACCCTTTAAAATTTCATATAATAAAGGCTTAGTGATGATGAACTCCTTTAACTTGACCTGATCTGGGAAGCACTTTATCTACCAGTCCATTCTACGTGATAGCTTTGCTAAATAGAGTAATCTTGTCTGTATGTCCTTGCCTTTCATGACTTTGAATACTTCTTTTCAGCCCCTTCTTGCCTGCAAGGTTTCCTTTGAGAAATCAGCTGATAGCCTTATAGGAACTCCTTTGTAGGTAACTCTCTCCTTTTCTCTTGCCGCTTTTAAGATTCTCTCCTTATCTTTAATCTTGGGTAATTTAATTATGATGTGTCTTGGTGTGTGATTCCTTAGTCCAACTTCTTTTGGACTCTCTGAGCTTCCTGGACTTCCTGGAAGTCTATTTCCTTTGTCAGATTGGGGAAATTCTCCATTATGTTTTCAAATAATTTTCAATTGCTTGCTGTTCCTCTTCTTCTGGCACCCCTATGATTCAGATGTTGGAGCACTTAAAGTTGTCTCAGAGGTTCCTAAGCCTCTCTTCAATTTTCTGAATTCTTGTTTCTTCATTCTGTTCCAGTTGAATATTTATTTCTTACTTCTGTTCCAAATCATTGATTTGACTCCTGATTTCCTTTCCTTCACTGTTGGTTCCCTGTATATTTTTCTTTATTTCATTTGCCATAGTTTTCATTTTTCTTCCTCTATTTTGCATCTATACTTAATCATTTCTGTGAGCAACCTCATTACCAGTGTTTTGAACTCTGCATCTGACAGATTGGCTATCTCCTCATCACTTAGCTCTTTGTCTGGAGTTTTTATCTGTTCTCTGATTCAGGCTATATTCCTTTGTCTCGGGGCACCTGTTACATTGTAAGATGTGGAATGTTAGGTATTTGCCAGAGTGGCACATCTCACTTCTTTATATGTGGTGCTGTATGTTGGGGAGGAATCAGAGAGGGAACTATGCTGCTTGCTTGGCTCTCAACCCACTTTCAGTCACATCCCTGACTTCCCACAAGCAAATTGGGCCCTTCTGGTGTTGACTCCCAGGTGAGTAGGTTTATGTACATTCTACGACCCCAAGGGTCTCTCCAACAAACTTTCCTGTGAGGCTGGGAGTTTCTCCCACTGCTGCACCTGCCACAGCACAAGTGGCAAACACAAGGCCCATGGACTGAATCCAGCCCTCCATCTTATTTTATCCAGCATCTTGCTTCTACTGGAAGGTAGCACCAAGCTCCTTGCCCCTAGTTAAGGAGTAGTTACATTATACAGTCCTAAAATTATATTCAGCCCTTTAAAGGCAACCGGGAGGCTGATGTGGCCCCCAGTGAAAATGAGTTTGACACCCCTTCCCCACAGTTTTTACAGCCAATTAGTTAGAGGCTTTATTTTCTTGCACTGGAACCCTGGGTTGCATGCTCTGCCTTGCTCCTCAGTTGTTCCTCCTGGCTTATCCACAAATGAATGTGGGACCACCAGGTCCACCAGTTGCCGCCTCACCTGCCCAGTCCTTTGCCTTGCTGCATGTCCTCTCTGCCCTGGCTGCCTGTCTCCACCCCTACTACCAGTCTGGATAAATGTTTCTTCTTTAACTCCTTGGTTGTTGGACTTCCATATAGCTTGATTTTTCTGGAAATTCTTGTTGGTTTTAGCTTTTAAATTTGTTTCTTTTTTGTTGTGCGAGGAAGGAAATTGTACCTATCTATGCCTCCATCTTGACCAGAAGTCTGTATTTATTCTTATATGTTTAAACTTCAGTCACCTTCAAAGTACTCTCTGTTTGATGCAATACAACTATCGAGATGTTTTTTTCCACTGCTCAAAACAGTGTTTAAACTCATTGATTCTGATGCCTTTTACAGTTTCTGACATTTTTTGTTTCACCTCTTCCACATTGGCAAAACATTTTCAGTTGAGGACTTTTCTCACACAAGGAAACAAAAAAAGGAAAGCTGCTCAGGGCAAGATCAGGTAAATAGGGAGGGCAGGACACCAGTTTCATGCTGTTTTGGTCAAAAAATGCTGAACAGTCAGCACAGCATGCTCAGATGCACTCGTAAATCACCCATAGTGGAATGAGCAAATGGGTTGAAAGAATCTTCAAAAATATTCATGAAGCCAAATGCAGCCTCTCACAACAATGCCATCTGGTACACTGATACAGATGGGTTCTTAGAATACTCATGGAGTAGGGTAAGCCTGTACTTCAAGGGATCTGCCCTGTAAAAAATAATTCTGTTTTTTTGGGCCCCCCTCATATTATCCCTGCTTTCTTATAGTAACACTCTCTTTTTCTTCCTTGAACTAGCTTAAGTTGGCTTTTGATACCTTTACCTAATACAAAAGGGGCCAATGGGTGTTGAAAAGAAAAAAGCCTTGAATATGTATGAACAGCCTTGAATATGTATAGAATTGAACTAAGCCACTGTCACCAAGCCACATCATTTAGGAATTGCAGATTCCTCCTTTATCTCCATCTACAAATTCTTTCCGCTTTCAGACTATGCTTAGTTTCCATTTTATTTTATAGAGGATAAAACTGAGAAACACACATTACATCCTCAGGACTTTGCTGAGCATATAAGAATAAGACTGTCTTATTCTTCATAAGGGAGCAAGTAAACACAATGATTTTTATTAGCTAATGAACCTGCCTCAAGTTTATGCTTTCTCTTCCTCTTTTTATGATCATTCTAAGTCCTTAAATGCTCACTAGGACTCCCATACTGCACATTGATTTTGAAGAGAAACCTTGTTAAAGGATACATTACTATTTTTCCTTGAGTCTAAACAAATGAACTGGGCTTCATAATCATGGATTAGAAAAAAACCTTTTCTTTCTTTGGACATACCTGTATCTCTGTATGAAGCTGGCACTTGGTAAATGTTAAAAATCTGTCATAGATGTTGTACTGTGGTAATGTTCATTAACACAAAAAAAATCTAATAGGCATCAAGAGCCCAATGCAGAGAAGTGATAGTGAGACCAGCAGAGCTTACCTGAGTGCCCTGATCTCCCCCATGTCTCAGGTAGGCCAGTGCCCCCATGCTGCCCTCAGAGCACTCTACTCAGTCTCATTTATTAGGTAACATGACTTCAAATTCCAGAGAGATTTCGTCCTGCCCCAACCCCCATTAAAATTTATAGTTTCTCAGTTCCATTTTATTGTTATCCCCCCCTACATTAGTCTACCAATGATTTAAGGAATCTTAGGAAAATATATTTTAATAGAAAAAAGTTTTAAAAATTAACTCAGACCCAAGAAAATGTACTTAATTGCAAGAATGACACCCCTATTGCAATTTCCTCAGGGACTGAGGAGAAAGATAGCTTATCCAAAAATCAAATTAGGTCTTTTAAAACTGGCTATATTAACCCTTGAATGAATCAGAACTAAATGATTGTCTTTTTTAAGCTCTGTATTATTTTGTGTCTTTGTTACGAAAAGTTTAATGTAGCCCTCCCAGTATCAGAGGTTGGGGTATCTCAAGATCCACTTTCTATTCCTCTGCAACACATTTTTCCAAATCTCAGCTAGCCAATCTGGCAAGACTATCATGGAACCTCTACCATGACATCCTATGTTGGATACTGGCATGGTCCACGAGACGTGGTCTTTCCAAGCCTGGTTCCTTTGGCGTGCAAGCTGCAACCTTAGTGTTATGTTCTGATATCAAGTAGATAAGTGATGGAACACACACAGCCCTCCCAAAGAAGTCAGAATTCAATCTAAGCAAAAGCCAAGAAATATTGAGTAATTTTATGTGACAATTATTGCCTACACACATTTTATACATTTTTCTTATTATACTTTACAGCCATCTTTTGAGATAAGTACTATTTCCTATTGCTCTCCATAGGTGATACACATTCCCAAGGTCATATAATTTGTACATGATTGTTGCTCAAATCCTGTTACTCTACCTAACAGGATGGAGGAAGTAACTAAGGCCATGCTCACTTCCTTTAGGAATACTTCCTGTAAATTGTAGGCACTACTCCTGCTTGTATCCCACTGATTAGGATTCAGTTCCATGGGTATACCTTCAGCAAGGAAGTCTGAGAAAGTAGTCTTTATTAAAAGTAGACATCTATCTAGCTAAAAATTAAAGTTTCTATGACTGAGGAATAAAAGTAAACAAATAGGGGACAACTAGCAGTCTTTGCCATGTGGAGGGGAACATTTCAAAATTGATCCTGAGGAAGACATGGTGCTGAGGAGAAACCAACATATGGATGATTCAGAGGAATAATGTGACCAATTTTCCCTCTATCTCTGTACCCCATAAGGTGGTGAACTGGGAAACGAGTGATAGGAGTCTGATGCTAAGGTTATGTATATACATAGAAGGTCAAGGCTTACAGGAAAATTAGAAGGGAGAAATGCTGGACAAAGTTTCTACTGCTGTTAAACTAACCATATATCAATATATGTTTTCCAGGTTATCTAAGAAAACCAAGTGATTCTAGTCACTGAGGCTCATTACATAAGAACAAACCTTTTCATGGGCTTTTCTATAGGAGACATTGACACATACGACAGCAAGTCCTTGTTATTCTACAATTAAGTATTCGGTGAAAAAAATCTCAACTGTACTTAGCTAAAATAATCTATCTTAATGTATTAAAATCCCCCAAATATTTTGCTTGCTTGTTTGTTTTGTTGAATAGGTTCCACTTATAGGTGAGATCATGTGGTATTTGTCTTTCACTGCCTTGCTTATTTCACTTAGCATAATGCTCTCCAGTTCTATCAATGCTGTCACAAAGGATGGGACTCCTTTCTTTCTGCTGCTTAGTATTCCATCATGTAAATGTATCATAGTTTTTTGATCCATTCATTTACTGATGGGCACTCATTGATATTAAGAACAAACTGACAGGGGAGGTGGGAAGGGATAATGGTGGGAAAAGGGGGAAGGGTTGTCAAGGAATATGTATGAAGGACACACAGACAAAGCTAAAGGGGGTTAGAATCAAGAGTGGCAGGTTAGGATGCCTGGGGCTGCAGGGGAGTGGCAGGAGGGAAATGGAGTCAACTGTGCTTGAGCAACAATTTAAAAGGTTTAAATAAATAAATAAATAAATAATACCTCAAATATTTATATTTTAAAAAGTAAATGTGATATTATACCTAATAGTATAAAATGTTTTTCACATGTGGTGGGACTAAAGAGCTTTCTGACTGCCGCTGAAATTCTACCCCTTATGATACACATCAAGTCATGAAAATTACTATGATAGATGATCCAGAACAGACACTTCCCCCTCATCTTCTTTCTTCCAACTGAAATAATACCCACCCTTAAAGATCCAGGTCATGTTACATCTCCTCCAAAAACTTATTTGACTATATTAATTCTCATTTCTCTTCCTCTTCTCTGAATTCCCACTGCATTTAACAGCCTGCCCCAGACAATTTAACACTTAATTATACGCTGCCTGCTAATGTTTTGTGTGTGTTAAGATCCTAGAAGACATGCATCTTGTGTTTCTTTGCAAACCCCCATGGCCTCTAGAATAGCAGTCCCCAACTTTATTGGCACCAGGGACCGATTTTTGTGGAAGACAGTTTTTCCATGGATGGGGCTAAGGGGGAGGGAAAGGGAGATAGGCGGCAGAGCTCAGGACTCTCAGGCAGTAGTAATTTGAGTGAAGTTTTGTACCTTCTGCTATGCGGCCATGTTCCTAACAGACCACTGACCAGTACCAGTCCACCTGGAGGTTGGGGACCCCTGCTCTAGAGTACTGAGTGTTTAATAATTGTCTGTTGTATAATTGACTTTTGTGTTAGAGCCTAGGGTAATTACCAAAGTGCATTGTCCAAGTGGTCTGTCTGTCCAGAAGGTATCCAGCCCTGCAATATGATAAATAGAGACATTTGTTGAAGAAGATACAAAATACAAGAAACATTGAACAGAGGACAATGATTCCTCAGGCTCCTTCAAAGAAGGCACCTCGAGACCTCACACAGTTCTTGCAATCACCAGCAGCTGCCCCACTGTAGTTTCCTGAATCTCACCGATAGTCTGAAATCTCTTCTCTTTCAAAGGTGACTTTAGTTTTGGAAAAAGCCAGACATCACGCAGTGCTGAATCACAAGGCTGTAGGGGGCTGAGTCACCTGTGTGACTTAATGTTTCACCAAAGAAATCTGCACAAGAGGTGATGCATGAGTGGGATACATTGTCATGATAAAGCTGCCAATCACCACTTACCCATAGCCGCAGCCTTCTGAATCATCCAAATGGTTTCTACAAAAGAATGTTCAAGGTTAATGCAAAATTTGACACAAATTTGTTGCTCTACTTGCTCAGTCATTTTGAATGCAACAGCCACACAGTGCACATGCTCACTTAGTGGCGTCTATCACACCCACTGACTAGTAGAGTGAAGTCATCATTGTTCACACATTCCAGTCCACTCTCCTTGGCTACCAGGTTACATTGATGTCACACAGACCATTGTCATTATATTAACAATGGCTGGACTTTTTCCAGACCTAGTTACCATGAGTCCGCCTGCTGAGTATTATGGAAAGAAGGAAGTGAGATCACCATGAGCTGGTAGGAAAACAAGTGCCTGTGTGTACATGTGTGCATGTCCCCCTTAATATGACTAATGAGTAGCAAAATACTTAGCTAAAAATTATTACTGATAGTGTATGTGTGAATGCATGTGTATGCATGCACACATTTGGAACATGCACAAATCAAATAAGTGGTCATTTATGTGATATAATTTGAAAGGCACTTCTTGGCTGCTATGAAAACACTTGCTCATCCTATTTGGCTTAAAACTTCATCATTAGAGTCAAAAAGTTTTAACACAAAGGCAAGTATGCTGTCTCTCTCCCGAAGTCCATAAAAATGCATGTTATATTGATGCTTCCCTTAGCTCTCTGTTATGTGGTAAGATCATCACCTTAGTCTCCTTTGCCTATTAGTATAAAAAGTAAGGTGAGACTGCTAGAAGGGATAACAAGGAAGAAACTGTCTTCAAAATTAAATTCTGCTTTCTTTGAGACCTATTTGAAACCAACTCAATAAGGTAAAACATGGCAGAAGGCAAAAGGAAGGAGCACTTCTCAGCCAAGAAGGAACTCTGCATCCTTGGCACTCCCTCACCCCAGAAGCTAATGCTACTATAGCTCTTAAAAACCCCATGGTGGATAGGAGCAGAGTCTGAACACTGCAGCTCCAGTCCATCCATCTCACTTCACAGATTAATAACTTATTCTCTGACTGTACAGGTCAGAATATAAATTAACAGATACATCAGTAGTAGAATCCCGGTCCTTTTATTCTTGGTCAAATGCTTTTTCCACTGTGTTTTTGATTTTGAGAGCATGAACAACCTCCCTTATATCCAGACTATAAGAGTTCAGAAATACAGGTGTCTGAAATTGTCCCTTCCATTTGCACTAGCACCACAGCCATCTCTTGAGAGTCAGGATTGCCTAGAAATTAGCAG
Organism: Glossophaga mutica; assembly: GCA_039655065.1. Lineage (NCBI taxonomy): Eukaryota > Metazoa > Chordata > Mammalia > Chiroptera > Phyllostomidae > Glossophaga > Glossophaga mutica. The sequence continues at coordinate 133,823,472 of CM077304.1, forward strand.
GGAAAGCAGTGGCTCTGTATCACAACTGTGGGTTCAAATTCTGACTATGCTACCTTCTAACTGTGATTTGAAGCAAGTTATTCAAACTCTGTGGTTCTTGGGTTTCCTACCTGTGTATAGAACAATAATGGTAACTATCTCATAGATATATTGGGAAGATAAAATCCATACAAGCACTTAGAACAACGGATTGGCATTATCGTTAATACTAAGTGTTCACTATTACTGATATCTTTAAGTACAGAGATAAAGGAAATGAGCAACATGAGTAACTGAACTTCAAAAAACCTAAAGTTAATAGTCTAGCTTCCCTGATGGGCAATGTCTGTTTGAATCAGTATTGAGTACTGAGGCCCAAGCATTGATCAGTGAGCACCACCCTTTAAAGAGTAAGCAGTTTAAGTCTCTGGTCAGGACTTTCATTTCAAAAGCATAGGACTATGGAGAAATAAGTAAACAGATATACCAAAAAAATGCCTTATATACTAAAGTCTTATCAACGCTGGTCTTTATCCCAATTTTAAAAGTTGGTCTATATCAGTGGGAACAATTCAAAAAGCCTCAAGAATTTAGTACCTTCTTCAGGCCTTTAAACTAAGGATTAGATGACCATCTGTCCCAAAACAGATACTGCCTCTTCTATTTTGTGATTTCTAAACAATGAAAATAATATTAGTAACAATATAAATTCTCTGGTGGGCTCCAGGAATCTCAATGCCAAAGGCATTCCATACTAAAATTATTGGAAGTGAAGTAGAACCATTCATTCACCATTGGTGGATGGAGCACCATTTTTCCTTGGACGGAGCTATCTTTTCCCCCTCTGCTCAGCACGTGTTATTGCTAAGGACAAGGTGATGTACCACTTTTCAAAATAAATTGGTTTATAGCATTCATACATAACAAAAAAGGGGAAGTATTGTAAATCTGAGTCTTGTATACACAGGGTAGAGGTGTGAAGCCTTCCAATCCTGGGCCCATGCAAACAAATTCATGAGGAACAAAAACCTGTTTAACCTATTCAGTATTGCCCTCCAGGCCCACCACTCCCTCCCAAATCTACTCCCTTCCATCTCCAGACCAAGCACAAACCTGCCCCTGACTACCAATGGCCCCAGTTCATCTTAACCCACCAAGCCCCTGCATTATTATAATTTTATGAGCAAGAGGAGCAGTGAGTACCCTGAGAGTGTGGGATTTACATTCCTTAATGTGAAGGTGTCCCATAGCAGCAGAGAAGAGACAAGCTAAAACAGAAAGTCAGAAAAACACCCTCCTAACAGAGGAACAGTGAGTGAGTAGTGCATGAGAGGGTGAGCAGTAGACCAGAAGTAGTCAATGTAAGGGATGTACCTTAGAGTGAGGGCCGAGAGCTAGGATCCTAGATGCCAGTGTACTCTCTGTATATCTTAATGGCTTATAGGATCATTCATATGTTCATATTCCAAACCTACTGAGGGTTTCATTTTTAGCTTTTGGCAAAATCATTCAAAACAAAGTGACATGAATGTCAGGGAATGTTAAGGACATTGTAAACACTTAAAATTAATACATACTACTATAAGACAAGTTTTTTTTTTTTTTTTTTTGAGATCTCATCTCTTAATTCAAAATTAAAAAAGAGTCCTTAAAAATAATGTTTTAGGAAACAAAACAGCTTAATATTTGGGGCATAGGTCATTTCATCCTCTACAACCTACAAGTTTGCAGAATCAATAATATGAGATTAAAGTTCTGGAGCTATCTTTGTATTTTTCTCCAAGAAATCCAGAGGCATTTTACTGAGCTTCGGAGAGCAAGCCTCTCACTACTGTTATTAAGTATGGTTTATGCTTTTTAGGGTTATAATAAATACATAAGTAGAGAATAGGATGAGATTCGAGTTAAGATTTCAATCATCAGATCTTAAATTAAAATATTTAATGATTTACACTTTTATCTATTTATTCAAATAAATAGTTAATGTCAGACACTATGCTGTGGAGTTGCAAATTATATACATTTATCCAATTATTTTTTTAATTTTTTAAAATTTTATTTTAATTGTTGTTTTTGTACAGTTTTCTGTCTTTTACTCCCATCCCAGCCACCGTCCCAGCCCTCCTCACCTCCCTCCCATTTCCACCCCACCAGTTTTTGTCCATGTGTCCTTTATACTTGTTGCTCTAAACCCTTCCCCTTTTCCCCTGAAATTCCCTCCCCTCTTCCCTCTGATGACTGTCAGCCTGTTCTCAATTTCAGTGTCTTTGGTTATATTTTGCTTGTTTGTTTTGTTGATTAGGTTCCTGTTAAAGGTAAGATCATATGGTATTTGTCTTTCACCGCCTGGCTTATTTCCCTTAGCATAATGAAACACCAATCCAAAAGAACCTATGCACCCCAATGTTCATAGCAGCACAATTTACAATAACCAAGTACTGGAAGCAACCTAGGTTCCCATCAGTAAATGAATGGATCAAAAAACTATGGTACATTTACACAATGGAATTCTATGCAACATTTATCCAATTATTATTAATTCAATAAATATGTTGAATTGTTACTTTTAACTAGGCATTTTTCTAGCTTCTGATAGTACAGTAAAACAAACTAAAAGGCATGACATTTTAATAGAGGTGATAGAAAGAAAAAATACAAGAAGAGAAAACAACACAATATAATAAACACCTAAGATAGGTAGTCATAGAAGACCTCCCTGAAAATGTAATTGAGACCTGAATGACAAGAACAATTCAGTTATGCAATGATCCAGAAGAGTAGCCCTAGCATGCAAAGACCATGAACTTTGTATGTTGGAGGGATAGAAAGCAGACAAGGATAGCAGCTGGTATAATGAGTGAGTTGGGTATGGTGTAGGGTGAGGTCAGAATACCTTTGGCCTGGAGTATTCAGGAAGTAATTTGTATTTTACAGGATCTCATCGTAGATTTTAAAGCAGGAAGATGACAGCATATAATTTATTTTTAAAAATATCACTTTTGCAGCTATACGGCCAGTGAATTATAGGCAGTGGTGTGCCAGTACATATTTACAATTAGCTACCTGAAAAATGTATTTTAAAAATTCCTGATTTATATCATATTGTGCTTTCTGTAGTGTAAATATTGCCACCATGGCCAATTTCAAGCTACCAATATGTTACTGAAGGTGGAGTTGAAAAGTGATGCATACAATTGGCTCCTGAGTGGCTGAACAAAGCAACTTCTGCACATACCACTGATTGCAGGGCAGTAGGGGTGGAAAGAGGAAAGCCATCCATGAGGCTTCAGCAGCCATCTAGACAAGAGAGATGGTGGGCTGGTAGAATGGCTTGGGTGATGATGGATGTGTTTAAAAGAAATGAACACATTTAAGAGGAATTTATAAGAAAAAATAGATAGGCCTTGATGAATTTAATATAGAAGGTAATATAGCAGGCCTCAAGAATGAATTCCGTATTTCAAAAAGATAAAGTTCCTTTTAGCTAATTACTCTTCCCCAATTTGTCTCTATACTTCCTACATCTTACCCAGACTCCGTTTTTTAAGTTTTTAAACATCATTCATACCTATTTGTTTCTTCCCTAATGCAGGGAAAGTAAAGAAGTTTTGTCCCTGTGCCATGTTCTATTCTATTCTAGGTAGACATAGCCCAAGAGGCACTGGTGAAAGTGAGGATAGACATTCTGAACTCAATACTAATCTTATTACTCCAGCTGCCTATTGTCATCATTGCTCATGGAACACTTGGACATATGCTTATGTCAAGGGCAGGGTAGGAGTGTTTGGTGACCATATGTTTAGGGGAAAAAAAAGGACAAGGTGTTAAGAGAAAGTCATAATCTTTTCCAGATGATTCCCAAGTCTATTTTTCAATAATCAATCTGACAAAAAATTTCAAAGTCTCATATGAGGGTCTTTCTCATATGAGAAAGTCTCTCATTCAAGTAGCTATTCAATAAATATTCAGTGATAACAAAAAAGATCTAGTTCCTATAAGCTGGTTTCACTTTACATTTAACTTCTCTTTTTTTAAATATATTTCATTGATTATGCTATTACAGTAGTCCCAATATCTCCTCCTTTGCCCCCTCCACTTGGTACCCTCCTTCCCCCCAGCAACCCCTCCCCTTAGTTCACATTCATGGGTTGTGCATGTAAGTTATTTGGCTTCTTTATTTCCTTATACTCCTCTTAACATCCCCTTGTTTTGTAACCTACCAATTATGCTTCTTAATCCCTGTACCTTTTGCCCCATCTGATAACTCTTTCTGGCTCAAGTTATTGTGCAAGAGTGCATTGTTCCTAATCTGTCAGCTTTAATCTGTTAGCTTTAGTAGAGTTTTTTTGTTCATTAGACAATCTTGATCTCTTCTGACAGCTTCAATGCTATAACGCTTTTCCCAAAAGGTTGTACTTAAAATTTAGATATCTCTATACATCATAGAAGTCCAACTTCATGATTTCACTTCTTATTAGACTCTTATTGAAACTCCAAGCATCTTGGATATTTGTTATATAGGATCCATGGAATCTATGGTAGTTACTATTGAAGGTTTTGCAGTTCTTGTCCAGAATTTCTATATCTGTGAGGTCACACAATATGTCTGGTATCTGGATGATTATGTTCCTTTTCTTTACATTGGTCCTAAGGAGTGAGAGATCATATGCATAAAATCCATATTCCCCCACTTTACCTGCGACTTATAAATACATTAAGTGAAACAAGTTTACTATTGGGAAGTAGCTTTATAGTAAACAAAAAAAGGACACTAGGCTTTAGGACTTGAGCACACAATAGAGCATACAGATGTCATAAAGCTATACACCTAACTTATATAATATTATTAACCAATAATACCCTAATGAATTTAATTTTTTAAATGATGGTTATTTTATCTTTGCTTGAAAATTACCTTTCATTTCCGGCCAAGATGGAGGTGTAGGTGGACACACTGTGCCTCCTCACACAACCAAGATTAAGAACAATAAAGATTGAGAAACAAGAAAACAATCAGAACTGATGGAAAATTGAACTGTATGGAACTCCAACAACCATTCATCCAGACCAGTAAGAGGGGTGGAGTCACGGCAGGAAAAAGTGGAAGTTGGTGGACCCAGGCTTGCAGGCAGCAGCTGGCAGACCCCAGGTGCATAGGCAGCAGCTAGTGGACCCCAGGCACAGGGTGGCAATGGGCAGACCCAGTGAGACCACGCAAGGCAGCTGGCTGACCAGGAGGTCCCACATTCATATGCAGATAATCCAGGCAAGGCAGAAGGGACTGGAATCCAAGAGAGAGCAGAGCAAACCCCATTGTTCTCTCTCCGACCCCACCCCCACATACAGCATAACAACCCAGCCACTGGGCTGCCCCACCCTGGGGAACAACTAAGGCTACTCCCCTCACTACATAACAGCCTCAACAAGACCAAAAACAAAAAAAAAAAACAAAACAAAAAAAAAATGGCTCAAATAGGAGAACAGATCAAAGCCCCAGAGCCAATTCCTCTAAGTGACCAAGAGATAGCCAACCTATCAGATGCACAGTTCAAAGCACTGGTGATCGGGATGCTCACAGAATTGGTTGATTTTGGTTGCAAATTAGATGAAAAAATGAAGGCTACAATAAGTGAAATTAAGGAAAACACACAGGGAACCAATACAGATGGGAGGAAAACTGGGACTCAGATCAATGGAGTGGACCAGAAGGAAGGAACAAACAAACAAACAGAAAAGAATAAAGAAATAAGAATTCAAAAAAATGAGGAGAGGCTTAGGAACCTCCAGGACATCTTTAAACGTCCCAACATCCGAATTATAGGGGTACCAGAAGGGGAAGAGGAAGAGCAACAAGTGGAAAACTTATTTGAACAAATAATAAAGGAGAACTTCCCCAATCTGGCAAAGCAAATGGACTTCCAGGAAGTCCAGGAAGCTCAGAGAGTCCCAAAGAAGTTGGACCCAAGGAGGAACACACCAAGGCACATCATCATTACATTAGCCAAGATTAAAATGAAAGAGAGAATTCTAGAAGCAGCAAGGGATAAGGGGACAGTCACCTCCAAAGGAGTTCCCATCATACTGTCAGCTCATTTCTCAAAAGAGACCATCCAGGCAAGAAGGGGCTGGAAAGAAGTATTCCAAGTCATGAAAGGCAAGGACCTACATCCAAGATTGCTCTATCCAGTGAAGCTGTCATTTAGAATGAAAGGGAAGATAAAGCGCTTCTCAGATAAGGTCAAGTTCAAGGAGTTCCTCATCACCAAACCCTTATTATATGAAATGTTAAAGGGACTTATCTAAGAAAAAGAAAATCAAAAAATATGACAGTAAAAAGACAGCAAACTCACAGCTATTAACAACCACACTTAAAACAAAAGCAAACTAAGCAAACAGCTAGAACAGGAACAGAACCACAGAAATGGAGATCATATGGAGGATTAGCAACAGGGGAGTGGGAGGAGAAGAGAGGGGGGAAAGTACAGAGGATAAGTAGCATGGACGGTTGGTAGAAAATAGGCAGGGGGAGGGCAAGAATAGTGTGGGAAATGTAGAAGCTAAAGAACTTATGACACATGGACATGAACTAAAGGGGGGGGATGTGGGTGGGAGGGGGTGTGCAGGGTGGAGGGGAATGATGGGGGAGAAATGGGACAACTGTAATAGCATAATCAATAAAATATATTTAAAAATAAAATAAAAGAAAATTATCTTTCATTTCATTGAATCAGATTTACCATATCTAGTTTGTGATGGTAACAGAGAAAATAAATATCTATAAGATTTCTGGCCAAGACATAGGCATAGGTTGATACAATCTGCCTCCTCACACAACCAAAAGAAAGACAACAACAAATTTAAAAACCAAAAAATAACCAGTACTTTCAGAAAATCAAACTGAATGGAAGTCCGACAACAAAGAGTTGAAGAAGAAATATTCATTCAGACTGGTAGGAGGGGTGGAGACAGGCAGCTGGGGTGAAGAGGACTTGTGGCAAGGGGGTGGGTGGCAAAGCAGGCAGTCCCACATCTATGTGCAGATAACCTGGAAGAACAACTGGGAGTGAAACCTAGGGTTCCAGTGTAGGGAGATAAAGCTTCAAAACCTCTGACTGAAAAAATCTATGGGGGTTGAGGCAGTAGGAGAAACTTTCAACGTCACAGGAGAGTTTGTTGTACATACTCACAGGGTCCTAGAATGGACACAAAACCACCCATCCAGGAATCAGCACCAAAAGGGCCCAATTTGCTTATAGGAAGTGGGGGAAATGACAGAAAGTCGACTGGGAACTAAGCAAGCGGCATTGTTCCCTCTCAGACTCCTCACCTCCACATAGCACAACAATGCAGTGACGTAGTTTGCCCTGTCCTGGCCAATACCTAACAGTCTGCCCCTTACTACATACCAGGCATGCCAAGCCAGAATAATATGGCACAAATGAAACAAAAGATCAAACTCCATGGAAAATACAACTATGCAATGAAGAGATAGCCAACCTATCAGATGCACAGTTCAAAACTCTGGTAATTAGGAGGTTCACAGAAATGGTTGTGTATGGTTGAAAAATAGAGGAAAAAGTGAAGGCTATGGAAAGTGAAATAAAAGAAAATGTACAGGGAACTAACAGTGAAGAAAAGGAAACTGGGACTCAAATCAACAGTTCGGAGCAGAAGGAACAAATAAGCCCTAAACCGGAACAGAATGAAGAAACAAGAATTCAAAAAATTGAGGAGAGGCTTAGGAACCTCCAGGACAACTTTAAATATTCCAACATCTTAATCATAGGGGTGCCAGAAGAAGAGAAACAGCAAGCAATTGAAAATTATTTGAAAACATAATGAAGGAGAATTTCCCCAATCTGGCAAAGGAAATAGACTTCCAGGAAGTCCAGGAAGCTCAGAGAGTCCCAAAAAAGTTGGACCCAAGGAAGCACACACCAAGGCACATCATAATTACATTACCCAAGATTAAAGATAAGGAGAGAATCGGAAGCAGCAAGAGAAAAGGAGACAATTACCTACAAAGGAGTTCCCATAAGACTATCAGCTGATTTCCCAAAAGAAACCTTGCCGGCAAGAAGGGGCTGGAAAGACGTATTCCAAGTCATGAAAGGGAAGGACCTACATCCAAGATTATTCTATCTAACAAAGCTATTACTTAGAATGGACTGGTAGATAAAGTGTTTTCCAGATAAGGTCAAGTTAGAGGAGTTGATCATCACCAAACCTTTATGAAATGTTAAAGGCTCTTATTTAAGAAAAAGAAGATCAAAAATAGGAACATTAAATGGCAACAAGCTCACAACTATCAACAACCAAACCTATAAAACAAAAATGAACTAAGCAAACAAGTAGAACAGGAACAGAATCACAGAAATAGGGATCACATGGAGGATTATCAATGGGGAGGGGAAGGGGGGAGAACAGGGAAAAAGGTACAGGGAATAAGTAGCGTAAATGGTAGGTACAAAATAGACAGGGGGAGGTTAAGAATGGTATGGGAAATGGAGAAGCCAAAGAACTTACATGTATGACCCATGGACATGAACTAAGGTGGTGGAATGATGCTGGGTGGGGTACAGGTTGGAGGGGAATAAAGTGGAGAAAAAAATGGGACAACTGTAATAGCATAATTAATAAAATATATTTAAAAAACAAAAACATACTAAGCAAACAACCTGAACAGGAACAGATTCACAGAAATACAGATCACATGGAGGATTATGAGTGGGGATAGGGGGAAGAATAGGGGAGAAGGTATGGGGAATAAGAAGCATAAATTGTAAATACAAAATAGACAGGGGGAGGTTAAGAATAGTATGGGAAATGGAGAAGCCAAAGAACTTATATGTATGACCCATGAGCATGAACTAAAGTGGAGAAATGATGGTGGGAGAAGGTGTTACAGATGGAGGGGAATAAAGAGGAGAAAAAATGGGAAAATTGTAATAGGATAATCAATAAAATAGATTTTAAGGAAAGAAAATATATGTTTATATATATCAAGTATATGTGGCTTTATATGTGTATCACATATGAATATTTCCACAAAACAATATTTAAAAGGCATTTTAGGTCAATGAAAATTTCCCCAAAATAATTTTTGTATAAAATTAGCAACATAGGGAAGATCTACAATTGTATTGAATCCAGAATGATCATTTTTTGTTTATGCTTTAGCTTATACTTTTAGATGCCTATAATGTATATCACAATAAGCTTGGACAATATTTGGCTTCCCATAAGTTTTATTTATATATTTTATTCAAGACATATTTTCCTCTATAATGGATTGTTATAAAAATTAGTTAAAGTAAAAAGCTATAATATGAGAATATGTTACATGGTTATATATTACACTGCTTATATCTTCCCTGAACCTATGCCATTTCCAGTTGCTACAACATTTTTCTTAATATTTTAGGAAAAATGCTTGAAAGAGTGTTAGTTCTTTTGGTTTGCTTTGCTTTGCTACTTTTCTGTTTTTACATGCTGTATTTCCTTTCTTTCATCAATCCACTCCAATTAGACTTTTCCCCACCAGTCTACCGAACCCATTCTTGACTTGGCCATCAATTAACTCTACCTTAACCAAACCCAATAGTCAATTCTACCTTCTTCTAACTTGACGTTCTAACATCTGACTGTGGGATGTTGCAGTGCCTCTAATCTCAGTTCTTGGCCCTTTTCCTTACAGACAATTCCTCCTTTGGTGGAATGACTTTAAAAATCATCTTTAAGCTTATGATTCCCAAATTTCAACTTTTAGTCTAGATCTCACATTTAATTCTCAACTCACATTTTCAGCTGTCTACTTAACATCTCCACTTGGAAATCTAAAACTCTCATGACACATAACTATCCAAATCAAAGTATTTTACTTTCTCCTTTAACTGCTATTTCCCAAATTTTTCTTATCTTGGCAAATGGTCTTGCCACTTACTCAAGCACACAAGGCAAAAACACAGGGTTCATCTTTTATTACTTCTCTTTGCCTCACACCTACATCCAGATCATGAACAAGTTCTGCCAGTATAACCATTTTCCGTTACTCACCAATTCCAACTTGACTTAAGCCTTTTCCATTTCTTGTCTCAATTACTTAATCAGCTTCCTAATTAATTTCCTTATATTTATGCTTATCCTCCTGCATCTTGTTCCCCACTGTGCTACCAGATTGACAATTTCAAATTGTGAGCAGAATCATTCTCCCGTTCAAAATTCTCTAATGGCTTTCCATCATAATCAGAATAAATTCCAAAATCTGTACCATGGCCTATAGGCCCTCTGTGATCTGATTACTGCTTGTCTCTACAAATTTACCTCTCAATCACTCTCTTCTTATTTGCTCCATTCCAGCCTCTTGCTTGTACTCCTTTCTTCCAGTAGTTCAGTTGGCTTCCTCTCACTTCATTCAGGTCCCTGCTCAAATATTATTTCCTCAGATAGACTTTTCCTGGCATACTACCTTAAAAAAGTAAATTCCTTCCTTATGTTCTACCTATTTACCCTGCTTTGTTTTTCTTCATCAAACTTACACTTTCCTAAACGGTATTACATCTTGTAAATTTGTTTACTGATAATATCTCTCACTAGAATATCTGCTTCTTGAGGTCACCTCTCTTGTCTGTATCTTTACATCTGTATCTCAGTGCCTAAACTAGATGCTATTTGTGTACAAATGAAAGAAAACAAACTGATTGATTAATGAATATGAGGAAAAAAGAGTACAGATTTTTGCACACAGTTTTATTAAACTTTTACTCCATATATGTTAAGGCTGTACCTCAAGATACATTTTGAAAGATCATAATCCATAAGCTGATATGTCTATGAACCAAGGACTTGATTACTCTGCCTATATTATTCATGTACTTTGCATTTTATATTTATTTCATCTAGAAAACTATACACTCTCACACACTTACTTGGTTTTCCCAGCCTCCTTAAATGTTTCACTAGGTTCCATGTTTAAGAACATTTATTGAAACTTCTGATAATAAAACTGGAAATGTAGTTTTAATTATATATTTGCGGAATACTTATTATTACAGAATCTATCTATATAATTCTCACTGAGTTTTTACATTCTCATATTTCCCCCCATGTTCAGCAGCCATGGCTCTCCCATTCAGCCCACCATTACTATCTTAAGTTCTACATCTGATGTTCAAAGTCCTCCATTATCTTTACAGCCTATACTCTATTCTTCTAAAGCCAACCCATAAAACTTGTTCTGCACCACACATACATACACTGTGTTTCCATGAATCTTTGTCAGTGGTCATATTTTTCCTGTAAGCTGGACACTCCTTCCCTCTCCTTCCATCCACATTCAACTTCTAGGTATAAAAATTCCACACATCTTTCAAATGTTCTCTCCTAATATTCCTCATCAGAATGAACTTCTCTTCTAAACTCTTCAAGGGTACACTGTATCTGTACTCTCTTTAAATGGGACTCAGCACTATGTGGCATTTTTATTTCTATATACATATATCATCTTCCTTTTGGATGTGAATTTCTTGAGAATAGGCTCTGTGTCTTAAAGAGCTATTTATATTAACAACACAGTCCTAAACAAAATAACTTCTCAATAAATTAATAGTTAAATATTGTAACTTAAATGTATTAGTATTAGAACAAAATATTTCCAGCATATTTCAAAATTATGGTGATATAAAGTATTCTTATTTAATATATTCTGATCCATCTTCTATTTACTGTCTTTTGTCTAAAATTTTTGTAATATATCATGATGTGGCCAAGTAAATAATAATAATAACAATGACAACAGTGGTGGTGGCAGCAGCAGTGATGGCAACAGAATGGAAAGGGGAAGTTAATACTTGGAGCCAAATTTTCACTGAGTGCATCATGGAATCTCGGAGACAATATTAGCCACGCAGAACTAGCATGATGTTGGGAAAATGGAAGTAGTATTTAAAATGGTGTGAGTTTATATATTAATGGCACTAAACATCTCAAACTTAAAGTCCTAACAATACTGTTGAGAGATAATTTTTCATAGGTATTTCATTCTTCTACACATCATATGAGCAGAGGACCTGACTCTTTATCCTTATAATTTTTTTTCAAAGACGATTATACAGTGAACAGCCTGGGAAGGTAATGTCACTCCCCAGAGGAGAGGCAATTTTGTTTACTTCCTATCATAAAAACCTCAATTTTCCTAAACTCAGAGTGACTCAGCTGTGACATGCATCCACTCTGTCTGCAGAATCCACCTAGGTATCTTCATGTTGCTGCTGTGGGACTTGAGGGGTGATGTGAACTGGCTCAGATATGATACTCATGATGCTTCCACATAGTGACTAATAAAGCCATTTGTCCCTGATCCATAAGGCTCATTTTATTTTGATAAAAGTAAGAGAAATCAACTCTAGGTAAAGCAGTTGAAGGGATGGGGTACTTATGAGAAGTATACTGGAGAGTTCACAGAACTGAAGAAGGGGTTGAGCAGCCGAAACTCAGGGGAGATGAATCTGGGAATCTCAAGAGCATGGACCCTTGAAGAGTCACTTCTGATTTTGACATTAATAATCATGTTTAATGAGCCATTGCATATCCTATACATTTTGTAAATCACACTCCTGAAAACAATATGATTAGCTTGGGTTACATGTCCCACACTCTATAGTGAGAGGAAGAGGGACCACATAATTGGCATTCCTACCAATCAGAATAAGAGAACCACTAAATCAATAAGAATGTTAATTAATAAACAAACAACAACAACAACAACAGAAGGAGACATCCCTTGCCCCTTCCTTAAACAAATGGTTTTCTCCTCTGAAGAAGTTGCAGTTTTCTCCTAGGAGAACAGTGGACAGCTCATAGCTTATCATGTTACCCTATTTGTTTTGACTACCAATAACCACAAATTTAGCTGAATGTTAGAAACTATGTAAGACCAAATGCCTTACATATTGGTCCCTGTCTTGCCCTTGCCTTGACCCTCATGTTATTTCTTGAAGTAATTTTTAAACTATATACTTTATATGTGAGAAACAAACAAACAAATAACTACCAAAGAAACACACTCTACTATCGCACTCGTTCTTACCCCTACACCTGCAAACCATGCAGGACATTGATATGCAGGGACTGCTGCTCCTGCTGCCAGGCAGGAGTAAGCTCTTTGCTGACCTCCACACACAGGGCCTCCTCCCCTGGGGGTGGTCCCAGGTGTCACTTGCTCAACTCTATTTATCATTTAGATCTAGGTAAAGTTATTCCCCAGTTCTTTCTGCTCTCTATGCACCTTTATTTACCTGTAGAATCCAACCTATCATAACATTATCTGTAATTCTTTGTTTAAATCTTTATCTGCCAGTAAATAGATAGACCTATGTCTCATTTATCACTTTATTGCCTACACCTACTCTGTTTCCTGACACTTAAGAAAAGTTAAGTGAAGTCCTGTTAATTAAAAGGGTTAATAAACAAATAAATAAATTAGACATTGCAGAAAAGCAAGGAGACAGGGATACTTCTTCTTGTAAGGTGGTTCCCACAGTCTCCGTTTTGGTGTTTGTTTTCAATCTTTTCCCTTTTCTTTTTATCTGTCTATCTCTGTACTAGTCTCTAAAATAGTAGTTTTCAACCTTTTTATATCTCATGGCACACATAAACTAATTACCAAAATTCTGCAGCATGCCAAAAATATATATTTTGCCAATCTGACAAAAATAAGTATAGTTTTGATTGATTCAGATGAAGATTACACATATCACTCAAAGACATAGTGTACAATAGTAATGTGTATCAGGAACTTATACTTGCATACAAGGATTTCTGGTACCAGGAATTAACCAATCAAATGCAACCTTATTATATGACATAGCCAATAAGATGCAACTCTATTATAAAACCTATATATTTATGAGTCAAGAGAGGGCATTCACACCAGTAAGCTATTGATGTGTTGACTGTTGTCATTTTATTAAATTTGACAATATAAGGGATAAGAGGTCACTGTCCCAGATAAATAGCCAGATGTTGCATGTTTTAAAAATTCTTGTAGCACACCAGTTGAAAATTGCTGCTCTAGAACACTGATATTTTCTTACTCTTCATAACTTAATTCTAACTTTAGCACTAAGCTCCTCTTGAGAATCTATACAGTCAGATTTTCATTTTAAATTCCAATTTCTCCTCTTTTCTAATATTAAGGTGTCTAGCACACTGCTTCCACAGTTCTATTTAATGTGGTTCACAACACTTTGGGAATTTATAGTTCTCACTACCATCAAGACCCAGATAGCCATCCTAATAAGTGGCCAGGCTGAGACTTTCAACCCACCATGATACTATCTAATAAGTTTTTTTTCATTGTACTAAATTCTACCATCAGCTGAGAGAAATAATGTTTCTCCCCAAACTGCATAAGTTCAAGCAAAAATGATGTTATTTGCTTCATTATATAAATCACAGCAAATGCCTAATATTGCCTCTGAGATTTTAATAAGCAGAACAGAAAGTCATGGGAGTTTAGAAGGTGTAAGAACATATTCCTATCCATGGAAAACCTTACTCCCTATTAATGTCTTTTCAGAATTATGCCCGTGCTTTGTTTCAAATCACTTTGCCAATGCTAAATAAAGTGCTGTTTTCTTGCTTTAGTTGCTTTCTTTGTAAAACTCAAAGAAAAAATTATATGCTACAATGTCACCTCTCCATAAAGAGGAAAATATTTTCTTCTTTGTTTGCTTTTATTTTAGTAATTGAAACACTGTCTCTCTCTTGCTAATTGAGCCCATTCACCTGTGACAAATGCAAGCTGTGCTTACAGTTCAGACAAGTTTGTCAGCAGGGTCACTCGCAGAAGCTCTTTGCCAGGGCAAAATTGCTGATGTTCCAGAATTTTCTTAGTTGTTAAATTTTAGCAGGTGAGCATAAACAAATAACTCCATTTAGTCAAAAAAAGGGGAAAGAGTTGAGAGGGGAGTGGAGATGTGACAATTGCTATTTTCATCCTCTTGCAAAATCAATAAGATTCTGCAAAGCCAGTATATGTGATACATGGAAGAAATTCCATGGCAGAGACTGACTGGCTTACAACTTCTCAAGTATTTTTTAACTCAGTTTTCTATGCTGTTCCATTACCTAGACTCAACTAAAGTAAGGAAATGAGGAGAAAAAAATTAGGTATATTTTATTGATTATGCTATTAGAGTTGTCCCATTTTTTCTCCCTTTATTTTCCTTCACCCTATACCTCCCCTCCCACTAGCATTACCCATCCCCTTCTTAGTTCATATCCATGGGTCATACATATAAGTTCTTTGACTTCTCCATTTCCTATACTATTCTTAACTCCCCCTGTCTACGTTGTGCCTACCAATTATGCTTCTTAAGCCCTGTACCTTTCCCCCATTCTCCCCCACCCCCTCTCCACTGATAACCCTCCACGTGATCTCCATTTCTGTGATTCTTTTTCTGTTCTACTTGTTTGCTTAATTTGTTATTTGTTTTTGTTTTTTAGGTTCAGTTGTTGATAGTTGTGAGTTTATTGTCATTTTACTGTTGGTATTTTTGATCTTCTTCTTTTTCTTAGGTAAGTCCCTTTAACATTCGATATAATAAGGGCTTGGTGATGATGAACTCCTTTAACTTGACCTTATTTGGGAAACACTATCTGCCCTTTCATTCTAAATGATAGCTTTGCTGGATAGAGCAATCTTGGATGTAGGTCCTTACCTTTCATGACTTTGAACACTTCTTTCCAGCCCCTTCTTGCCAGCAAGGCTTCTTCTGAGAAATCAGCTGATAGCCTTATGGGAACTCCTTTGTAAGTAACTTTCTCCTTTTCTCTTGCTGCTTTCTCTTGCAATCCATTTGTCTTAGGAGTCTAGAAAACAGAACTTAACTAATGTCAAGAAAATATGAGTTTTCATATTTTTATAATAGTTAATGAGAAGACCCAACATTGCATGCAACAGAGATAATGTATATTTTTGTTTGATTTTTATTGTTGCTTTTAACTTTCTTATCTTGAATTTACAAGGAAATAAAATAGTTCAGTGATTTTATAAGTAAACACTATATATGTGATTCAGGGCATTGTCTAACCCACATACATTAATCTTCAAGTTCTAGAGCCACAGACAATATTCCCCTTAACATTTCTTTTCTAATAACTATCTGTATAAATATATTAATAATCTACTTCTTATAACTATGTCGATGATAGAACTTGCTTCTTTGTAACATTAGCACTAAGCAGGTCTTTATCAAGTAGGAAAAAAATATTAGTCATGTTTTCACTTGTATAGTACTTCCTTTTTGTCATTCATTTAGGCAGTTAAATAAACATTGTTAAATAGTTCTTTGCTCTTGTCTGCATCCTTTTTATGTCTATCCATTTCAACTTGATTTATTGCCCTTTGCTTATTTTCTCCCTGTACCTCTTTACTACCTGCAAAATGAGATGGTCAGGCTAAATCAAAACTTAATGTAAAATTCTATGCAAATGTGCATTTTTCTTAGGAATGAGAATCATCATTTATCAATTACTTAGAGTATTTCTTAAACTGTACCCAGTTTACTGCTTACACTAGCCAATCAACATTCTCTTTTCTCTTGACTTCTAAAACAACCCAGGCAATATGAAGAGTTGTTTTCCCCATAGACCCTGAAAAAGTGTCCCTATATTTCTGGAGAATGAAAATTTCCTATGATATGTGCATGTGTGTTTTTCCTAAATAGCATTTTAAATTATATTAATGCTATCAGGCAAAAAATTCAGTAGATATCAACAACAAAACTTATTAGAAACTATGTTTGAATAAATAAAAGCTGGACAATGTTAAGCATGCCATTAACATCCTTAAAAAATGTAATATATGACATTATATTTTAAAATAAAAGATAGTTTCAAGGTGATGGAATACTGTAAAATAATATTTTTATCCAATATCTGATTATTTCAACTACATTATTATTAGTTTGGAAAAATATGATGATTGAACATGATATTTATGTCAAACATTTTAGAACTTAAATACATGTTATTAAAGGGTAGCTTAAGTTTATAGACATACAAAATATATATTTTTTCTGGTGAAGTGTGTGTTCTCATATTCTCACAGCCAGATGAAAATTACCTAACCTTACCACCATGGAGCTTTACATGGCTAACCAGGCCTGTCCTTAGGGTCTATTGCCAGGAGAATGTTTATTGGTGTTCACAGGTTAGGATATGATGCTACATGGAAGAGAATTCTATTTTCAACCCTGACTCTAAGCAGGAAGTGGCTGATCTTTCCAAGAGAGATTTAAATCCTCTACATCCACACTACACTGAATACCAATCCCTGCAGAGAAACTGCATATACAGCTTGCTCACATTAGATAAACACAGATACCATATTAATTCACAGCAATACAGGACTGTGCAGAGCATTTCTCATGAAAATAAAGATCCTGTAAGCTCTACCTGGAAAATCCCAAAGAAATCACTATTAGAATTTTATAAAGAATCAGTAAGTGATTCGTACAAAAAGCAATAGCTTTTCTTTATACCAGCAATAATCACTAGAATGAAATGGGGAAAAAAATAGCACATAGACAACAATATCATAACACATAAAATAGCTATGGTTAACCAAAAATATACAAGTTCTATATTTAAGAAAAGAGAATCTATAAAACTTTTTTCAAGGATTAAAAATTGACTTAAATTATCTCTGTGGCATGGAAGAAGAAATATTGCAAAGTTATCTTCCTCCAAATTAATGGATAAATACAATTGAATCCACTAAAATGTGAAGCTTATTTTTAATGTTACAAGACAGTGCTAAAGTATATCTAGACCACATGAAGTCAAATGTCACACTGCTTTTATTCTTCATCCTGCATTCACTCTGCGGTATTGTTAATAGCACATACTCAGCCCTTGACTGATGACTGTACATTAATTGAATAAATTAATACAATCTATGTAATAAATCTGACATAGTATATGTGTGTATGTGTATAAAACAAGAGCATAAATATTTTTGAAAATGAATAACAGCCTATCAAATATCAAAATATTCCATGAGATTTTCCACTGCCTGCCATGACTAACTTATTTCACACTAACCCTTCCACCATGAACAACATAAAAGTAGAACACATAAATGAGGAAAATACTTTCAGACATTGAGCAAAAGACATTGAAATATACCAATTTTTGAAAACAGGTAAAACCACAAGCTGAGTCCCACCTGTGTCCCAGCTCTCTGCCCATAAACAACTTTCTGAGCATGGCATAGAAAAGAGGATCCAAGTAGAGTATGGCAGTTCTTTTTAGACACCTGGCAATGACTTTACAGGACAAAACAATCACATACTGACATTTTTCATTAACATAAATGCAAAACTTCTCAACAAAATATCAGATAACCCAGTCCAAAATGTATAAAAACAGAGACATTTTATGACTACATGGAGTTTATCCTGAGAATGCAAGGTTGGTTTAACATTCAAAGCTCAATGAAATCTACTACATTTAAAAAATATTCAGTGAAACTATAGTAATTAAAACAATCTGAGCAGTAAGAGCCTTGCTGTAAGAAATGAACATCCAGGCCCTGGCTGGCATAGCTCAGTGGATTGAGCGCAGGCTGCGAACCAAAGGGTCGCAGGTTCGATTCCCAGTCAGGGCACATGCCTGGGTTGCGGGCCAGGCCCCTAGTGGGGGCCATGTGAGAGGCAACCACACATTGATGTTTCTTTCCCTCTCTTCCCCTCTCTAAAAATAAATAAATAAAATCTTTAAAAAAAAAAAAGAAAAGAAAAGAAATGAACATCCATCATCGAGCAGAACACTGATGACTACTGTAAAGAAGGTCCACATGGAAGTAGCTCCCATGGCTTGGAGGTAATAATAGTTAGTTAGAGAATGGAAACTTGAAACTGAAATCAAGAGCAATTATGTGTGTGTGTGTGTGTGTATTTATATACATATAAATACACCATATTTTTCCATGTATGATGTGCATTTTTTGCCCAAATTTTTGAGGGAAAAATAAGGATGTACATTATACATGGGTAGTACTAATTCTGTATCTATATAATTGTTTTTAATTATTTTATTTATGCTTATCCATTAAAAGTGTAACTCTAGAAAGCAATAATGATATCCATATGCAAAATAATACCCTGGAAAACAATAATTGGTTTTGTTTCAAATATAAACAAGTAAATAATTAGTTAAAAAATTAAAATGAAAGTTTTTCCTGGAAGTCTTGGCCAAAAGCATTGGTGTGCACTATACAGAGGAACATGTTATACACAGCAAAATATGGTGTGTGTATGAATATATATGTTTACATGTGTGTGTATGTATAAAGAAAATCTAGCCCTGATTGGTGTGGCTCAGTGGATTGAATGCCGGCCTGTGAACCAAAGGGTCACTGATTTGATTCCCAGTCAGGGCACACACCTGTGTTGTGGGCCATGTCCCCGGTAGGGGGCATGTGAGAGGCAACCATACATTGATGTTTCTCTCCCTTTCTTTCTCCCTCCCTTCCCCCTCTCTAAAAATAAATAAATAAAATCTTCTAAAAATGAAAGAAAATCTATACTTTTCATTACAGAGCCCTACTTTAAGCTATCTCAGCAAATTCTTTTAATTTCTTCATAACATTCAAAAGTTGAAGAACCTCTCTGGCTATTCCCATAAACAGAGACCCAGCAGATCCTAAATAGCCAATAGTGTCCAGTGTTGAAATGGGCAAAAAATGGCCAATTGTTCCCACAACAAAATGCAACTTTAATGAGATTTATCTATAGTTGATCTTTATGTGTTACAATTTCATAGAAAACATATGCGATTTCTAAGAAACAATTAAGTTTAAGCTATAGCATTCATTTCCAGATAAATAACTGTTGTTCTTCAATAAACCACAGTATTAGAAAAGTTATAACACCTCAGTTGTAAATTTCACATATACTACACTGTACTTGCAAACTGTTCCAGTGTTTGCTTTCCCCAGCCCCTGTGAGATAAAGAAGTCAAGTTCACTAATGCATAGCTAGTTTCCCAGATTATAAATCTTGTTGTGTCACAGATTAGAGACTTGGAGAAATAACTGTAAGAACCAATTTACAGGTTTTGAGGACTTTGATGGATTAGTATTACTTAAGAAAAGAAAGAATATCTATTTTAGTCTCTGAACTACCTTTCATTTATTTCACCTCTAATTTAAGGTATTTAACTCTAAGACTGATAGATATTTTCATCCTGGTCACAAATACCTTTCTTGGGTATTTCCCTCTGATGTATTCCTTGTCTTTGCTAGCCTCTGCTATATATGGCTAAAGAATTGATTGCATTGTATCACCTGATTGATTTAAACAGTAGCTTGTGGCTCAGCTACACTATTCAGAGACACTGGAGAAGCTGAGCAGCTGGCAAAAGGAAAAACCAGGCTATTTCTCCATCTCCTTGCCACTCAACATTGGGCAGTGTCTCTGGTAGTAACTGCATCTCTAATGTGGCTTCAGCTCCCATCAGACAGGTCTACGGGGGTTTAACTGGCTGACCCCAGCACCTTCACCCCTTTAACCAGGCTGCTTCCCCTTATCTGTCTAGACCAGTAGTTGGTGGTTTTGGCTTCCTGCTACCGATTACCATTCCATTTGTCTTCTATCCTATGTTTGATGCGCACCCTGCATACATATGTCTAATTTAAATATTTGCAAAATTTTCTGTTTTCCTAGATGGACTATAACAGTCATTCTACCTATTAAAAATACATAAAAAATTGTGTGAGTTTTTTTTACTGAGCAAAAAACTTTATTGCTCTGCCCTTGTTTTATTTTTCATCAGCACACAGTGAGAGTACATCCCTTGAGATGAGGTTATGGGGTTTGTGTGTAATTTTCACTACTGCTACTACTGACTCTGTACCTGCTAAAAGAGAGCTATACTTCTTCTAACCTCTCTTCTCACCTGCAAGTTTGAACTGTGAGACCTAAAAATGCTGATCCCAGGATTTCTTAGGGTCTTTGACTTTAATACTAGCTCACTTTTGTAGATGTTTTACAGCTAGGTCTAAAATCTTTCCTGAATCCTCCAAGTAATGAACATCCATTGTGTTTGGCTGCCTGGTGTTCCTCCACCGTTAGTCTGGTAACTACAGATATGTTTTCAATAGTAAACTCATCCCATATGCTGGAGGAGAGAACCACTTCTTCTCCCTGATCACAGTGGTGGTCATGTACTCTGGGCCTGGCCAATGGTGACAGCCTGTACTCCTGACCACAGTGACTGTGTAAGAGAAAGGCAATTTTAACAAGCAGACCAATCAGAGCCCATCCTCCCAGCCCCTTGCTAGGTTATCTGGCTGCCAAAGCTTTTGAAAAAGATTGCCTCTTTCAATTGGATTTGCTGTGGCAGACCTGAAGAGGCACTGCTCAGATCCTATTATAAGGAAAACTTTTGCATTATGGCTCAGTGTAGTTAGTAAATGGACTTTGGTTAACAGTTTTTTCAGGGTCTATCTAAGTTTTTAAACTCTACTGCATCTGAGTTTATCAGCCTGCAGCCTACATCCAGTGATTTACTAAGGTAGAGTTATAAAGGCTCATTCACTTTGGCAGGAAGCAGGAAACTCTGACAAGCTATTTGCTAGATCCCAATAGGGTTGCCAAGGCTTTGTCCTGCACATATCACAGTTTGACTAAGAATAGCATGGCCAAAGGACCCAGACCCCTTGATCTGAGGGCCTAGGTCATGGCTATAGGTAAACCATTAATGTGAGCACAGATGGGCACAGATAGTAGCCAAAATTAAGAAAAAAGTAGGATGAATATTAGTGGAGGAAGAAGTAAGTATCAATTATGACCCTAAGAACAACTTCAGCGGCAGGAACTGTAGTTAGTCCCACTAAACTCTCTCCCACACATAGGTTTAAGAAGATCTGAGCAGCCCAACAGGCAAACTGTGGTAGACATAAAGACCCCCTCTGAGGGGGAAACATTCTGTACACCTGCACAAAGTACAGCCAGTAGACAACCTCCAGATGTCAGCTCACTTAGGGTCTGATGTGGCTTCCTCACCATACAAATCCACCTTGCCAGAGGTCACGCAATCTCAACATAGCATATTTCCAGTGACTGAATGATGTGGGGATATAAAGACACTGCCCCTGGAACCTGGTATAAAACCACTCTGAAAGGCAATACTCCAAACTTCCTTGCCAGGTCGGTTGACACTTTTTTAGAACTGAACTTCACTTTGACCTCTCCTTCTTCCAATTCCTATTTTCCCTCTTTCTTTCACAGATGTTGATCCCTAGTAAAAAGCTTACACCACAAATTTCATCTTAGTATCTACCTATGAAGAATGCAACGTATGATAGCTGCTAAGCAAATGGATGAAATTATTGGACTCTTCATCATCATTTGTCTGACACCTCACACATCATTTGAGTTCCACATCATG
This sequence comes from Glossophaga mutica, assembly GCA_039655065.1. Classification (NCBI taxonomy): domain Eukaryota; kingdom Metazoa; phylum Chordata; class Mammalia; order Chiroptera; family Phyllostomidae; genus Glossophaga; species Glossophaga mutica. Next base: position 133,845,909 of record CM077304.1, read on the forward strand.
CTTGAAGCCATGTCTAAAGCCAAATATACTCCTGGATTTGCCATTTTGTAAGTCAACAAATTTAAGCTCATATTTACAGAAAACAGATTGGTGGTTGCCAGAGGCAAAGGTTGCGGGAGTGGGAGAAATGAATGAAATGTTTTTGTTTGTTTTTTTTACTTTAAATAAATTGAATTTTAAAATATAGTATATCTGTAGAACCTATAGGAATAGCAGGATCAGGGGGGTGAGCTGGGTGGCTGGAGCTTCCTAGGATAACTTAAAAAAAAAAAAAAATAAGGACAAAGGACATAATGAGATTAGTCCTAGTGGACTCAAGACAAACATTAGTGTTGAAGCCATAAGTATTGAAAGGTAAGGAGGAAGGGGTACTTCAGCCCCCTCTCGTGTCCCAAAGATGGTGAAAGAGCTTCCACCTTGGAGGTCTATGGAGGCAAGGTCTTAAACTATGCTGATTGTTATTGATACTAATATTATGAATAAGCTGTTTTAAATATATTTCTGTCATTTACAACTAGATAACCTTGATTGACAAAATACAAATACACTGAATTTAGGTGAACTATGAATGTCTATGAATGAAATAGAATTTCATACCACCATGGCTTGTCTCAAAAAAGACACCCTGATGTTGGACTTAGTCTCAACATCACTTATGAGGAAACATTGGTCATTGTCACCATTCATCATGTTGAATCAGAATTACCTTGTGTCTCTATAGGGCACTTGGTTTTTAACATATGCCCAGCTCTTAAAATATTGTTTTAAAACACATTATGGGCATAATGAGTAGATGGCCATATATCTATATGTAAAGCCCAGTAGATAAGTGTGAGTAGTAAAACCAATGAATTATACAGAAGACTTAACATGTCTTTGCAATTGACAAACAGGTGAATCTATTTTCAAAATGCTTTATAGTTTATAAGAAACTTTGAGCTGCTTTTCTGACACTTGATTATCTAAATACACAGAGAAACCATATGAATAAAGAAAATACCTAGCCCTGGCTGGCGTAGCTCAGTGGATTGAGCTCGGGCTGTGAACCAAAGTGTCACAGGTTCGATTCCCAGTCAGGGCACATGCCTGGGTTGCAGGCCAGGCTCCTAGTGGGGGGCCACGTGAGAGGCAACCACACATTGATGTTTCTCTCCCTCTCTTTCTCCCTCCCTTACCTTCTCGAAAAATAAATAAATAAAATCTTTAAAAAAAAAAGAAAATACCTGATGGGAGGTATCTTGAAAATACTCATGAATGTTACTTAGGGTTTTTCTATTTGACACGCCAATTTCCAAAAATAGGAGAATGGAAAAAATAGTATACTAAAATTTAACAACTATGTAGTGAAATATAAAAGGCACTTTTAAGCCCTAGTAAATTATTATCCTGCATTTATAAGAACAGTTGTGTGTAGTATAGGTTAAGCAAGTTGCTCAAAGTAACAATGAATAAATTATGGACCTGGGAGTCATTGTCAGTTCCTCTATCCGTATGACCAAGAGTAATGATATCAGGCTGAGATCATCGCTATCACATACTATTTTATTTGCGCTCTGGAACCTAAACTACAATGTGAACTGTTCACTCTGGAGTTGTAAAATTGATATCCTTGGTAACCTAGGCCCAACTGCAGGCTTAGAAATGACCTCATCCAGAGGGAGCTGCATGGCTTACAGCTGACAGGATACCTTGTGTTTATTTATGCAAAAGGTTTAATTATAAACATCTTGCCTATGTAAACATTACTGAGAGGTAAAATCTGCTCTGATTACACAGAATAATGTGTACACAAATGACCACAGCAGCTTTTTTCATAATACCCTCCACTGAAATCAAGTGAAATATTCATCAATAGGAGAAGGGATACATAAATTGTGAAGGTTGGTGCAATAGAATACTACATAGCAATAAAAGAACAAATGAATGATACCTGTAATAATCTGAATGCAAATTGCAGGTATTACATCGAGTAAAAGAAGCCAGATAGAAAAGAATACGTAGTAACATATTATTCCATTTACATGAAGCTCGAGAATGGGCAAAAATCATTGATGACAACAGAATCAGAACACTGGTTGCATTCAGAGGCTGAGTACTGACTAAGGAGGGGTGTGATGCAAGCTTTGGAATGATAGACACGTGTTGTATGTCGACCTCAGTGGTAATTATGGATAGGTGTGTAAAATGTTCATTGAGTTGACACAAGATTTTTGTATTTTATTCACTTTAGTATCTCTATGCTAAAAATTAGTAATAAAGTTTGGTTTTATAACTCTCTGAATCATCTCACATGAACATGCTGACTAATCCAACACAACACAGAGCAGCACAGTGAAACCCAGGGCCGTATATCTAAATATGCCACCAACCCGACACTCCACTTAAACTCATTGTTTCTTAATACACACTGACCTTTTCTATTGCTGAGATGTGTTCTTAATAAAACATGAATTTTGAACTGTTCATTCAGTTGCAGTAACAGATTTTCCCAGAGCTATGTTCTGAGATTCTGCTGCTGTGTAATCAGCCATTGTATATATAAACAAACCAAAAATAATATATATAATATATACCCACTAGTAATCATATCAGCTATTAATAGGACTGGTTCATGTCACCTTATGCAAAAAAATGATATTTTAAAATGGGGTAAAAATTCACTTTTTATAAATAAAAGTCTATTTAAACTCTTTTTTTCATAATATATTTTATTTTTTCTATCAAAATCAACCACAAATCAAAGTAATTATCTGAAACCCCTTAGACATCATAGTCTATTTTGTAAGACCTTTTCTTTTCTTCAAACTTCTCAAAACTATATCATAGGTTAACAAAAGAAAGACACATGTGTTCTTTTTTTTCTCATTACAGGGTTTGGTAGAGAGTAACTAGAAGATAAAAAAGACCAAGTAATTAAGTCATTCAGACTGGGGCCCCCAATTCCGAGTCAGACAGAATGAGGTTCATAATCTTAAACTTTACTAGGAAATGTGGATTATTTGAAATTTAGAAGTTCGGGTCTATTAACAGCCTCCCTGTGGTGAGTGAGAACTCGAAAAATTGCCATTTCTGTCTAGACTGCATTTTAAACAAATTTCTCCTTGGCTGCTTTTCAGAACTAAATGGTTTCTGTGCTTAGAAAACTGAACAAGCAACTAAATTATGGCCTTGCAAGAGTCTCTCTGTTTTCAGGTTGGTGGCACTTCACCTATTATATGTTACTCTATTTTTGAGACTAGAACTCCCAGATCATCCTTGAAAACAAGATCAGATATATTTTTGAGAGGGATAATGTGCTCTATTGAGCCTACTCTACTTCATGCTAGATTAAAGAAATCTGCTCAACACTTCTCCAAGGAGGATGGACAGAGGGCCCAGAAACACATGAAAAGATTCACAGAATCACTAGCCGTCAGAGAGGTTCAAATTAAAACCACAATGAGATACCACTTAACACAGGTGGCAGTGGCCATCATAAACAAATCAACAAACAATTGTTGGACAGGATGTGGAGAAAAGGGAACCCTAGTGCACTGTTGGTGGGAATGTAGATGGTGCAGCCACTATGGAAAACAGTATGGAATTTCCTCAGAAAACTAGAAATGGATCTGCCTTTTGACCCAGCAATTCCACTGCTGGGATTATATCCTAATAGCCCTGAAATACCAATCCAAAAGAACCTATGTACCCCAATGTTCATAGCACCACAATTTACAATAGCCAAGTGCTGGAGGCAACCTAAGTGCCCATCAGTAAAAGAGTGGATCAAAAAACTATGGTACATTTACACAATGGACTTCTTTGCAGCAGAAAGAAAGAAGGAGATCACACCCTTTGTGATAGCATAGATGGAACTGGAGAGCATTATGCTAAGTGAAGTAAGCCAGAAGGTGAAAGACAAATACCATATGATCTCACATTTAACAGGAACCTAATCAACAAAAAGAACAAGCAAGCAAAATATAACCAAAGGCATTGAAATTCAGAACAGGCTAACAGTGACCAGAGGGTAGTGGGGAGGGGATTATAGGGGAAAAGGGCGAAGGGTTTTCAGAAACAATTATAAAGAACATATGGACAATAACGGGGGGGGGAGGTGAAAACAGGGGAGGGAGGTGGGGATGACTGGGGTGCTGGGGAGGGCTGGGGGAAAAGGCAGAAAACTATACTTGAACAATAAAAAAATAGGCGGACACACTGTGCCTCCTCTCACAACCAAAATTAAGGACAACAAATATTTAGAAACAAGAAAACAACCAGAACTTATAGAAAATTGAACTGTACGGAAGTCCAACAACCATTCATCCAGACCGGTAAGAGGGGCAGAGTCGCGGCAGGAAAAAGTGGAGGTGCGGAACCAGGAACGCAAACAGCAGCGGCTGGCGGTTCCCAGCTGCACAGGCGGTGGCTGGCGGTCCCCGGGCCCACAGGCAGCAGCTGGCAGACCCCAGGCACAGGGGGGCAACTGTGCAGACCCAGTGAGGACGCACAAGGCAGCTGGCTGACCAGGGGGTCCCACATTTGCACACGCAGACGGTCCAGGCAGAGGGGAAGTGGCGGAAGGGACTGAATCCAGGAGAGAGCGGAGCAGGCGCCATTCTTCCCTCTCGGACCCCGCCCCCACCTAAAGCGTCACAACCCAGCGACTGGGCTGCCCCGCCCTGAGGAACACGTAAGGCTCCACCCCTCATATGTAATAGCTGCGACCAGACTAAAACCAAACCAAAACCAAACCAAAAACCCCACCAAAAATGGCTCAAACCGGAGGAAAAATGAAAACCCCGGAGTCAATTCCTCTAAGCAATGAAGAGATAGCCAACCTATCAGATGCACAGTTCAAAGCACTGGTCATCAAAATGCTCACAGAATTGGTTGATTTTGCTCATAAATTAGATGAGAAAATGCAGGCTACAATACGTGAAATGAAGGAAGATGCATGGGGAACCGATAGAGATGGAAGGGAAACTGGGACTCAAATCAATGGAGTGGACCAGAAGGAAGAAATTAACAACCAAACAGAAAACGAGGAAGAAACAAGAATTCAAAAAAATGAGGAGAGGCTTAGGAACCTCAAACGTCCCAACATCCGAATTATAGGGGTCCCAGAAGGGGAAGAAGAAGAGCAACAAGTAGAAAACTTATTTGAACAAATAATAAAGGAGAACTTCCCCAATATGGCAAAGGAAATAGACTACTAGGATGTCCAGGAAGCTCAGAGAGTCCCAAAGAAGTTGGGCCCAAGGAAGAACACATCAAGGCACATCATAATTACATTAGCCAAGATTCAAATGAAGCAGAGAATTCTAGAAGCAGCAAGGGATAAGGCGACAGTCACCTACAAAGGAGATCCCATCAGACTATCAGCTGATTTCTCAAAAGAGACCTTACAGGCAAGAAGGGGCTGGAAAGAAATATTTGAAATCTTGAAAAGCAGAGACCTACATCCAAAATTGCTCTTTCCAACAAAGCTGTCATTTAGAATGGAAGGACAGATAAAGTGCTTCTCAGATAAGGTCAACTTCAAGGAGTTCATCATCACCAAGCTCTTATTATATGGAATGTTAAAGGGACTTATCTAAGAAAAAGAAGATCAAAAATATGACAATGAAAAGACAGCAAAATCACAGCTATTAAGAACCACACCTAAAACAAAAGCAAACTAAGCAAACAGCTAGAACAGGAACAGAACCACAGAAATGGAGATCATATGGAGGGTTAGCAACAGGGGCATGGGAGGAGGAGAGGGAGGAAGGTACAGAGAATGAGTAGCATAGATAGTGGGTAGAAAATAGACAGGGGCAGGGGAAGAATAGTATGGGAAATGTAGAAGTTAAAGAACTTATGACACATGGACATGAACTAAAGGGGGGAATGTGGGTGGGAGAGGGTGTGCAGGGTGGGGGGAATGATGGGGGAGAAACAGGACAACTGTAATAGCATAATCAATAAAATATATTAAAAAAAATTAAAGGAGTGAATCAAAAAACTAGGGTACATTTACATAATGGAATATTACACAGCAGAGAGAAAGGAGCTCCTACCCTTTGTGACAGCATGGATGGAACTGGAGAGCATTATGCTAAGTGAAGTAAGCTAGGTGGTGAGGGACACATACCATATGATCTCACCCTTAACTGGAACATAAATAACAAAAGAAATAAGCAAACAAAATATAATGAGAGACATTGAAATTAAGAACAATCTGACAGTAACCAGAGTGGAAGAGGGAGGGAATAATGGGGGGAAGGGTTTTCAGGAACTACTATAACGGACACATGGACAAAACAAACGAGGAGGGTGGAAGCAAGAAGGGGAGGTGGATTCGGCTGGGGCGGGAGGAATGGTAGGGGGGAAATGCAGACAACTGTAATTGAACAACAATAAAATAATTTTTAAAAAAAGAGAAAGAAAATAAAACCAAACAATACTTTTGGAAATTAATCAATATAGTATCAAACACTCAATAAATCAAAAATTAAAACAAAACAAAACAACAACAACAACAAAAAAGAAATCTGTTCAAAAATTTATGATGACCTTAAGTTTCCAGTCAAGATAGTGGCACAGGTAAACGCAGCTTGCCTCCTTGCACAACCACATCAAAATTACAACTATACTATAGAATAAACATCACTCAGAATCATCAGAAATTAAACTGAATGAAAGTCTGACAACCACAGAATTAAAGCAACCACATCTATCCAGACTAGTAGGAGGGGTGGAAACATGGAATGAGCCGGTCCCACATCCACATGTGGTGGATAAAAATTTGGAAGGGATATCTCAGGAACCAGGAGTCCAAGCCCACAGCAGACCACCCCACTCACCCAGGGTTTTGGTGCCAGGAAAATGAGTCCCCATAACTTCTGACTGCAAAACCAGCAGGGATTGAGTGGCAGAAGAAACTTCTGGAGTCCCAAGCACTTCCCTTTAAAGGACCTACACATGGATTTACACACAGCTTGACTTTGCCTGGGAATCTCCAACACCAGCATAAGTAGCAGCCATCTCAGATTGCTTTATAGCTCATATAGAGTGGCCCTAGGCAGAACACAGGTGGAGGCTGACCTTGGTCTGTACCACCTGGGAAACCCCAGAGCCTATGCACCCAGTGGACAGCTATAGACCATGCTGAAGGACCACCACCCTGCCCCTACACAGCAATCTTGAACAGAGGGTGGAAGTTGGTGGTAAGTGGTTGCAGCTGATTGGCCTGGATAACTCTCTCCCATTGACCTGCCAAAAGCAACCAAGGCTCAACTACAAGAGGAGAGTATACTCAGCCCACACAAAGGGTGCACCTTGAATGCCAACTTGAAGGATAAGATAGGCTGTGCCACTGTACCCTACAGGACACCCACTACCTTAGGCCTTGCTACCAAGACAGGAAGTCATAGCAGCTTTACCTAATACATAGAAACAAACTCAGAGAGACTGTCAAAATGAAGAGGCAAAGAAACATGGCTCAAATGAAAGAACAGATCAAAACTACAGAAAAAGAACTAAACGAAGTGGAGATGGCAATCTATCAGATGCAGAATTCCAAATACTGGTTATAAAAATCCTCAAGGAACCTAGTAAGGACCTCAACTGCATAAAAAGACGCAATCACAAAGGAGGGATACACTAATTTAATTAAAGAATAGTTTACAGGGAAACAACAGTAAGTGGATGAAGCCGAGAATCAAATCAATAATTTGGAACATAAGGAAATTAAAAAACAACCAATCAGAACCACAAAAAGAAAAAAGAATCCAAAAAACCAAGGATAGTGTAAGCAACCTCTGGGACAACTTCAAGCATTCCAACATTCACATCCTAGGGGTGTCAGAAGGAGAAGAGAAAAAGCAAGAAATTGGAAATCTATTTGGAAAAATAATGAAAGAAACTTCCTTAATTTAGTGAAGGAAATAAAGAAGCCCAGAGTCCCAAACAAGATGGATGCAAAGAGGCCCTCTCCAAGACACATCATAATTAAAATGCCAAAGCTCAAAGTTAAAGAGACAATCTTAACATCAGCAAAAGAGAAGAAATTAGTTACCTATAAGAGAGTTCCCATAAGACCGTCAACTAATTTTTACAAAGAAACTTTGCAGGCTAAAAGGGATTGGCAAGAAATAGTCAAAGTCATGAGAAGCAGAGACCTACAGCCATGATTGCTCAACCCAGAAAAGCTATTATTTAGAATTAGAGGGCAGATAAAGAGCTTCCTAGGCAAGAAAAAACTAAAGGAATTCTTCATCAGCACACCATTATTATATGAAATGTTAAGGGAACTTATTTAAGAAAAAGAAGATCAAAATTATGAACAATAAAATGGCAATAAATACATATCTATAAACAATTCAATCTAAAAAAAATAAGCAAACCAGAAGAACAGAGACAGAATCATAAATAAAAGAGCGTTTTCATGGTTGCCAGGTGGGAGTGGGGTGTGGGAAAATGGATGAAAAAGTGAGGGAATTAAGAAGCAGAAATAGGTAGTACAGAATAACCATGGGGATGTAAAGTATAGTATAGGAAATGGAGTAGTCAAAGAACTTACGTGCATAACCCATGGACATGAACAATGGTGCGGAAATTGCCTGAGGGAGTGGGGTATTCCAAGAGGAAAAATTGAGACAACTGGACACCTGTAATAGCATAATAAAAAATATATAATTTTAAAAAATTAAAAATGAATAAGATGGGTATTACACCATTCTGCCTTAACAGAAAAAAAAAAAAAAACAAGAATTTATGATGACCTTCTATACATTGTAATTTCACTCAGAGCAATATAATTTCAACTCTTTTCAGGTAAAGAGTTAAGTCTTTCATATATTTTATTCAGTGTGAGAGCCAAAAATTGTATTACTTATTAACAAAATATTATATGCAATTTATTACAATGTTAGACATATTAGAAGTGCCCATATAGTGTCACTGAGTGATTGACATGAACTGTGTGATTCTCTGTGATATTTTATAGATTCAGAAGTTCAGGAAACACACTATGTATTCAAGAAAGAACTAAAAGATCAGGGTCTAAATGCCTAATTATATTGTTCTGTTCATTCTTCTTTGACCTTGGTGAAAGGATATGTAACTTAGGTTTAACTGATATTTAGTTGCATATACTTGACTTTCCATAACACAAATAGAGTGGAAGCAAGTTATGCATAGAACAGAAAAGACTAGTCAACATCTAACCCCAAAATAACACGAAGTATTTTAGCACTAAACTGTTTGTTGTTCAAGTTCCTACAGAGGAAAATGTCTGGTACTGGCCCTGTAAGAGCTCCCAATACACTGAATTCTGGTCTCTGAAGTCGTAAATACTGAAGAATAAGATGACTGTAATAGGAAATGTTCAAAAGTGAATGTCCTTTGTGTTGAAGCTGAATGAATGTGTAACTGAAGTAGATAGAGATATTAGGGAACTTATTCATATAACCTAATTTACAGAAGAGTAAGTTGATGATTTTATTTTTTAATATATTTTATTTATTATGCTACTACAGTTGTCCCATTTTTTTCTCCCCTTTATTCCCTCCATCCTATACTACCCCTCCCACCATCATTCCCCCACCTTAGTTCATGTTCGTGGGTCACATATATAAGCTCTTTGGCTTGCCCATTTCCCATATTATTCTTAGCATCCCCCTGTCTCTTTTGTACCTACCATTTATGCTATTTATTCCTTGTACTTTTTCCCCCATTATCTCCCCTCCCCTTCCCTGCTGATAACCCTCTATGTGATTGATCTCTATTTCTGTAACTCTGTTCCTGTTCTAGTTGTTTGCTCAGTTCATTCTTATTTTTTGTTTTTGTTTTTGTTTTTTTTTTAGGTTCAATTGTTGATAGTTTTGAGTTTGTTGTCATTTTACTGTTGGGATTTTGATCTTCTTTTTCTTAGATAAGTCCCTTTCTTATATATATCTTTTATATAATAAGGGCTTGGTGATGATGAACTCCTTTAACTTGACCTAATCTGGGAAGCACTTTATCTGCCCTTCCATTCTAAGTGAAAGCATTGCTGGATAGAATAATCTAGGATGTAGGTCCTTGCCTTTCATGACTTGGAGTACTTTTTTCCAGTCCCTTCTTGCCTGCAAGGTTTTTTTTTGTTTTGTTTTGTTTTGTTTTGTTTTTTGAGAAATTAGCTGGTAGTCTTATGGGAACTCCTTTGTAGGTAATTCTCCTTTTCTCTTGCTGCTTTTAAGATTCTCTCCTTATCTTTAATTTAGGGAATGTAATTATGATGTGCCTTGGTGTATGTTTCCTTGGGTCCAACATTTTTGGGGGACTCTGTTCTTCCTGGACTTCCCGGAAGTCTATTTCTTTTGACATATTAAGGAAGTTCTCCTTCGTTATGTTTTTAAACAAGTTTTCAATTCATTGCTTTTTCTCTTCTCTTTCTGGCACCCCTATGATTCAGACATTGAAAAGTTTAAAGTTGTCCCAGAGATTCCTAAGCCTCTCATTTTTTTGAATTTTTGTTTCTTCATTCTGTTCCAGTTGAATGTTTATTTCTTCTTTCTGTTCCAAATCATTGATTTGAGTTCAGTTTCCTTCTCTTCACTGTTGATTCCCTGTACACTTTCCTTTATTTCATTATTCATAGCCTTCAGTTTTCTCTCCATTTTGGGATCATACTCAACCATTTCTGTGAGCATCCTGATTACCAGTGTTTTGAACTGTATATGTGATATATTGGCTATCTCCTCATCACTTAGTTGTATTTTTTCTAGGGCTTTGATCTATTCTTTCATTAGGGCCATATTTTTGTGTCTCAGTGGGCCCGTTACATAGTAAGGGGCAGAGCCTTAGGTATTCGCCAGTGTAGGTCCACCCACGTTGCTGCGTTGTGGTGCTGTATGTGGTAGAGGGGTCCAAGAGGGAACAATGCCACTTGCTTAGCTCTCAGTCCACTTTCAGTCACTTCCTCCACTACCCACAAGCAAATTGGACCCTTCTGGTGCTGATTCCCAGATGAATGGTTTTGTGTACATTCTAGTACCCTGTGGGTGTCCCTATCAAACTCTCCTGTGAGGCTGGGAGCTTCTCCTGCCACCTCAACCCCCATAGGTGTTTTCAGTCCGAGGTTTTGAGGCTTTGTTTCCCTGCCCTGGATCCCTGGGTTGAGAGGTCTGTCTCACTCCCCATTTGTTCCACCCAGTTTATCTGCACACAAATGTGGGATCATCCGCTCCACCAGCCGCCACCTTTCTTGGTCTGCCAGCCACCATCTTGCCCACCCCAGTCCTCTAGCTGCTGCCTTGCCCTGAGTCTTCTCCACCCTGGCTGCCTGTCTCCACCCCTCCTACTGGTCTGTATGAATGTTTCTTTTTTAACTCCTTGGTGTTGGACTTCCACACAGTGTGATTTTTTGGAAGTTCTGAATATTTTTTGTTTTTAAATTTATTGTTGTTCTTCTTTTGGTTGTGTGAGGAGGCAAGGTGTATCTACCTATGTCTCCATCTTGGCCAGAAGTCTTGGTTTGTTTTTAATGGGTTTTGTTGTTGTTGTTGTTGTTGTTTTGGTTCTATGTTGGTTATGCCCTTTAGTCCTCATACTCTACTACTTTTAAGAAGAGATCTTTTCCCAATAAGAAAGCTTACCAATTCAATATTATCAATGAATTTAAACTAGATATCCCTCTGTAGGTTACTATACTAGATAATTATGCATGTTTTTCAATGTCCAATTTACATATGTAGGTTGAGTTCTTGGTGACTTAAGTAATACTGATACTGTTTGGGTAAAGACTTGCCTATACAAACAACAGCATTATTTTTGCTCACACTATTGGAAAAGACTATGGAAAATCCTCTAAACATTGGCTTTCTGAAATTTGGTAAATTTTATGAACTCCTAAGTGGTTATTCTGATATTTGACTAGGCAGCTATATAGACAATTCTAATTGACTCACTGATACTCTGTTAGTACATAATGAATCACTTCATCAAGAAAACAGAAGCCAGCCTATGAATTATGGACATAAAGGGTTTCATAAAAAAATTAAGGGCTTACACTTTTCTTAGATGAGATGAAAGAACAGAGATCAGGAAAGCTTCTACCAAAGGTTAGAGGAGCTGTCCCTGAAGTCAGAGAAGTAGTCTCAGCCCAAAGCACTAAAGCTGCTAATTTGAGGTCTTGCCTGAAAAATGCCTGATTCTCTAGTATCTCTGGGAAGGTTCTATACACTTGCTCAAACTGAATTCATTTAGCTGTTCTCAAAATCTCTCCCCTGACTATGCATCTAGTTATGCTATCCCTCAAAAATATTGGTTTTCTCAAAAAGGTTGCTTTTATGGGCAAGCTGAAAATCAGGACTACTCAGAGAATGGGATTATGGGAAATATAGTTCCCAGCTTCTTTGCTGAAATTCATATTTTAAACAGGAGTTAAACAGGAGATTTTAAAAGGAATATTATGTGCTCACTGAACTGCAGATGATACAGCACAAGTTTTCCCAAAGTGTACATCATCTTCTAAAATAATGCACATGATAAAATGTTATTACCTTAAAGAGACACTTGTATTCAATTTAAAAAGGAGAATGATTTTAAGGGGGAAAATGTGTGAGAAACACATATTTTAACCCTGGCTTAGAGATTAACAATGAATAATAAATATAGAAAAGGAATTGTAAAGCTTGTGTCAAATAGCATTTTGAATTCATTTAATGCAACGTTTCCACAATTATCGGATCAAAGAGTCCTTTTTCTTCATGTAGAACTTATTAGCAAGCTTCCACAGTGTGCTTTTCTGTAAACCCTATTCTAGCAGATGTTTTCAGCAACCTTCAAGATTATTAATCAAACTATGGTTAAATAAAGCCTACTGGTTACTGCATTTATCTCTTCCCCCTCCTAACACTCTACTGAAATCACAGTATTGGGATTTTTAAGGCATAAACCCCAAAACAAATGGAACTAGAAAGAAAAACATCAGACGTGTCAAATTTCAATAGTTCGAAAAGATGGATAATAGATGTAAAATCAGAAACTAAGAAATGTGATTTAAAATATTTAACAATCAACATGATCTGGGAACCAGCCAATCAGAGCTGAGTCCTGGAGATAGATATTAACCCTTTATTTCTGCTGAGTTAGATACTAAGTTTTTCACTGATGGATGATGAAGAGTCCAGGGCCCCAGGTGAATAATTTAAGATTATGGAAGATGGACAATACTCAATAGGTTAGGGGACAAAACTATTTATGAATTGACACAGAAGTATTTCAGGAGTTTAACAACTGGCAAAGCATTCTAGGATGAAGGCGTTCTAATTAGAGAAAGATGATGAAAACCTTAAGCCGTATGTATAAAATACAGTCCAAGTCATCCAAGTCTGTGTCACAGGGTTACTGTGACCTGCCAAGAGGTCCTACTGGTCCTGGAAGGAAATCATGTGGCATATATGCCAGTGCTTTGTAAGCTACAAAATGTTCTGCACATACTAGTTATTATTTCTTCTGTAACTGCCAGCATGGTGCTTGCTTCCTATAATTAAGAAATTATTGGTAACTTTTAGGTTCTTTCACTCTATTTTCTCCTAAAGAATATACCAGAATTGTTTACTGCTTACAAACAAGAATAAAAAATATATATTTGCAGCAAGAATATATGCCCTGAGACATTCTCCAAATGTATTCTCAGTAAAGAAAGTTAATCTTTCATGATCTAGCACAGCAACCACCAAACAAACCTTCAGGATTTTTATCAGAATAAACTCATCTTCTGGAATTGCCTTTCCTCAAGCATGAGTAGCTGCTCCTTCACTGCTACCAACCCTTGCACATGCACACACAGCCCACCCCACACACACACTGGCCATCTTTGCCTCTCTCGACCCTTTCAATAAATGTACTAACTCATTCTTCAACAAACTCATGCCACGGGGAATTTGAAGGATTGCCCAAAAGCTAAAGAGTGTTTTGCAGGGACAGGAAGGGCAACTTTTGTTTTTGTTGCTTCATTCCTGAGCCTTTATTTTCTTCTTTTACAAAAGATCACATTGTACCCAGGATTCTTGAACTTACTCTGAAAATCTACTATAAAAAATAACTGCTATTTCGCGGTTAGGGTTAAATACTTGACATTTTATTTTCTTGGTAGTAACTCACAATAATTTAAAGACATTATTAGACTTTCTAGCTGCTTGCAGAATAACAACCAAGGTGAAAGTTTAAGTGGATGTTAGTCTAAAATGAAATCAGTTTACTATGCTCTGGACTCAGCATACTAATTTAATCTCGATAACTGCTAATGCCGTTCACTAAACAGAATGGCTTTCTCATTTTTCTCTGATGTTTAATTTTTATGCATCCTTCATAAACAAATTCAAATTTCATTTTATTGTTAAATGTTTTCTCACTAATTCTTGACCATACTGATTCCTTACAATCCTGGCATCCTATAGTGCTTATTTTCTATATCACACATTTCAGCTTATAACTAAAGGTGATCCTGAACTGCTGTTTATGCTTTAATCTATAGAGACCAGTTCTCTTATGAGATTGTAAACCCTTTGACAAAAAGACTGTCTTGTCAAGAAATATTTACTGAGTGCATTCCTCAGGGTTCAACCAGAGAAGTGGAATCAGTAGGAGATACATTTATTACAAAGTAATGGTTAGTATAATTGTGGGGGTGGGATAAGCAAGTCCAAAGTCCATAACACAGGCAGTCAGGAAAAGGAAATGACAAGCAGACAGAAACCCCACAGGCCCAAGCTGAAGCCTTCTGTGCACAGGAGGTGGACTGGAAGAAAGTTCCAGAAGAGCCAGAAGCTGTATGGAGTCCTGACTTTAGGAAAACCTAAATTTTCTATTAACGTCTTTTCCACTGATTGTGAGGCCTGCACAGGGTATTCTTCCTTTTTCTTAATTTAAAGTCTACTGATTAGGAGCCTTAATCACATCTGCAAACTCCCTTCACAGCAGCACCTGGATTTGAGTTTCAAGGACTGGAAGAAGTTATATGTATGCTACAAAATGATGACTACCTTCCTATTCTCATGAAAGGATAGTCTTTGTAACCCGCCCTAACCAGCCATGTACAAAATAGAGAATTCTGGGGACTATAGTTCAATTGAACTAAGCTGACATCAGAAAGCCATTACAATGACCACATGGTATGTAGGACAAAAATGACACTGTTACTGCTCTTAAAGAAGTGAAACCTTCTGTAAATAAATAAATAAATAAATAAATAAATAAAATAAGGTACTGATATTTCCTATTTCCCCAAACTCCCTGCTCCATGCTAAGAGGAGGTACATTTATTATGTACCTCCAGACATAAGAGGTACATAATAAATACTTGAAAAAATAATTGGTGGCTTTGGCTAATTTCTACCCAATTCGCTTATGTTGATTTGAGTATTAAACAGGTTTATGAATATATTGTTTTGCCTGCATAAACGATTCGGTGGGAAGCAAAAGTTGAGTTAATAGCAGCACTGTTTTTCTCTCACTATTTTTCTTTAGGGAACACATGCTAAATCGTTATGTCTGAAAATGGCACAAAAATGCTCTGTATTAAACAATGTTTATTATTATGTTTAATGGATACAGGTTATTTCAAATACTCAGCATAAGCCATCAGTAAGAATTATCAAAATAATTGAAGATATAACAATAACTTATCTTTTGAATTCAATGGTATAATTCATTCCTTCATTCATTTAATAAATATTTATCAAGTATCTTTTGTGTGTTATTGTGGTTCCAGATGCCAAAGACATAGTTGAGGACAAAACGGTTTCTGCACACCTACAGCATATGTTGTGCAGGAGGGGGCAGAACATAAACATGTGAAGAGCTTAATATACAAAAATATCAAGTAGTCAGGGCAGATTCAATAACTTCAATCTGAAATTTTTCATAGCCTTCATTAAAAGAAAATAATAAAACACACAAAATAAATGACTACAAAATTAGCTACACAATATAATACTTATTTAGTGAATGAAAACAAATTATAAATCTTACAAAGCTATCAAAAAATCACAGAATTTATAAAAATTTCATAATGTTTTTATTCATTAACTTCCTGACACATTCTATAATTGATTTATTATATTTTTGACTGAATACTATAAAACTATGAAAACTATTCTGTATTATTTGGTAATATTTTATATTAAAGAGTACTAATTCAGGTTTGTCTCTGGCATGTTTGGTTAAAATTCGTAGTTTTTTTATTATTAATGATTTTTTTAAATGATTCTTCCAACTTCACAACTCATCATTGATAATGTCCTATAAAATTTTTGTAATGCATTAGAAGTTTTAGTGCAAAAATACAGGAAATATAATCATTCTATTTTATATAATTCCAATCAAAAATGAACATTACTTTTCATTATATAATTGTTATATGACATATTATCAAGTATATTCTGATAGGACAGTTACTTTGACAGGAAAGCATTTCTGTTTTGATTAGGCATCGATGGGAGTAGAATACTAATTTTATACCTCTGGTGGCCCAAATATTTTTCCATAGATTAGTTTCTGGTACTTTATACTTCAAACACTGTTTCTTCACCATGACCCTCATAATTCCTGTGCCAGGCACTGGAATACACTCAAATAGTCATACAACATCGGGCCCTGATCCTCCATTCAGTGAATGTCAGCTGCATCCTAACTCAACTTCTTAGCTAGATCTCAACAATGCCCATCGCTGCCCCAACGCCACCTGTCATGCAGGAAAATGTAATACATGAGTGTGATTAAAAATATTACTTTTCTAATTTCTACAAAAACTTAGGCAACTAGCCCAGAATGATGAGAGACAGGGTTAGTAGGGCAAATTGGTGGATAATTAATTGTTATTTCTCTAAAAATTTTGCTCATTCATGTTATCATATTCTTAGCTTCCTTTTTAAATTTTTATTGAATGTATTGGGATGACATTGTTTAATAAAATTATATATGTTTCAGGAATACAGTTTTATAACACATCATCTGTATATTGTACAGTGTTCACCACCCAAAGTCAAGTCTCCTGTCACCACGTATCACAACTTTACCCTCTTTTGCCACACATAACCCCTCTTTACCTCTGGCAAACACCATATTGTTGTTTGTGTCAAGGAGGGGTTTTTTTGTGGTTGTTTATTTGTTTTGGCTTAATCCCTTCACATCTTTCTCCCATCCCCAACACCACTCACCTCTGATAGCTGTCAGTCTAGTCTCTGTGTCTATGAGTCTGCTTCTATTTTGTTTGTTAGTCTATTTTGTTCATTAGATTCCACATATGAGTAATATTATATGGTGTTTGTCCTTTTCTGACTGGCTTATTTCACTTAGCATAATACTCTCCAGGTCTATCCACACTGTTGCAAAAGGTAAGATTTAATTCTTTTCATAGCCAAATAGTATTTCATTCTGTAAATATACCACAGTTTCTTATCCAGTCATCGACTGATGGACTCTTGGGCTGCATATGTTCTGTTGAATCAGTATTTCAGGTTCCTACTGATATATTCCCAGAAGTGGAATCTCTGGGTCATAAAACAGTTCCATTTTCATTTTTTGAGGAAACTCCATACTGTTTTCCACAGAGGCTACGCCAGTCTGCACTCGCATCAACAGTGCACTAGGGCTCCTTTTCCTCCACATCCTCGCCAGTACTTATTGTTTATTGAATCATTCATGAAAATCATTCTAACAGGTGAGAGCTGATTCTCTCACTGTGGTTTTTATTTGTATTTCTCTGATAATAAGTGATGTTAAGCATCTTTTTACATATCTATTGGCCATCTGTATGTCCTCTTTGGACAAGTGTATATTCAGGTCTTTTGCCCAATTTTTAATAGAATTGTTTGTTTTCTTAGTGTTGAGTTTCATAAATTCTTCATAAATTTTAGACAATAATCCCTTATCAAATGTATCAGTGGTGAACATGTTTTCCCATCCAGTGCCATATCTTTTCATTTTGTTATGTTTCCTTTGCTGTGCAAAAACTTTCTAGTTAAATTTAGTCCCATTAGTTTATTTTTACTTTTGTTTCCCTAGCCCAAGGAGACATATCAGAAAGATTATTGTTATGAAATTTTTGTTATTGTTATTGTGTGAGGTTTTACTGCATTTTCTTCTAGAATTCCTATGGCCTTAAGTCTTATATTTAAGTCATTAATCTATTTTGAATATCTTCTTGAGTGTGGTATAAGAAGGTGGTCTAAATCTATTTTTCATATGTAACTGTTGAATTTTCCCTAAACCATTTATTGGATAGACTATCTTTACTCCATTGTATGTTCTGGTGTCTCTTGTCAAATATTAATTGACCATAAAGGCATGGGTTTACTTCTGGGCTCTCTATTCTGTTCCACTGATATCTATGTCTATTTTTATGCCAATACCATGCTGTTTTTTAAATCCTCAGTAAGGATATGTTTATTGATTTTAGAAAAAGAAGAAGGGGTAGAGAGAGAAACATTGATGTGAGAGAGAAATATTGATAGGTTGCTTCCTGTATGCATCCCAAAAGGGGATCGAACCCATAACCTAGGTATGTGCTTTGACCAGGGACTGAACCCACAACCTAGGTATTTGCCCTGACTGGGACTGAACTTACAGCTTTTTGGTGTTTGGGTGATGCTCCAACCAATTGAGCCACCCAGCCAGGGTAGTATCATGTTGTTTTGATTACTATGGTCTTGTTGTATATTTTGTTGTCTGGTAGCTTGATTCCTCCAATTCTGTTCCTCTTTCTCAAGAATCATGTGGCTTTTAGGGGTCTTTTGTGATTCCATGTAACTTTTTGAAATATTGTTGTAGTTCTGTGAAATGTGCCATTGGTATCTTGATAGGAATTACATTGAATCTACAGATTGTTTGAGGTAGTACGAGCAGTTAAATAATGTTAATTCTTCCTATACATGAATATAGTATACGCTTCTACTAATTGGTATCTTCTTCAGTTTCTTTTTTTGGTGCCCTACAATTGTCCAAGTACAGTTCTTTTACATCATTGGTTAAATTTATTCCTAGGTATTTTAATTTTTTTAGCAATCATAAATGGAGTTGTTTTCTTAGATTCCCTTCCTGATAGTTAATTATTGATGTACAAAATGCAACTGTCTGGTTGTTTATTTTGTATCCTGCTACTTCACAAAATTCATTTATCATTTCTACCAGTCTTTTGGTGCAACCTTTAGGGTTCTCTACATAAAGTATCATGTCATCTGAAAATAATAACAGTTTTATTTCTTCCTTTCCTTTTTGGATGCCTTTTATTTATTCTTCTCCTCTGATTGCTGTGGATAGAACAAGAATGGTGAAAGCAGACATCCTTGTCTTTTTCCTGATCATAAGGGCAACACTGTCAACTTCCGGCCAAGATGGAGGCGTAGGCGGATGCACTGTGCCTCCTCTCACAACCAAAATTAAGGACAACAAGTATTTAGAAACAAGAGAATGACCAGAACTTATAGAAAACTGAACTGTACGGAAGTCCAACAACTATTCATCCAGACCGGTAGGAGGGGCGGAGTTGCGGCAGGAGAAAGTGGAGGTGCGGTCCCGGGAACGCAAGCAGCAGCGGCTGGGAGTTCCCAGGTGCACAGGCGGCGGCTGGCGGTCCCCGGGCCTACAGGCAGCAGCTGGCGGACCCCGGGCACAGGGGGGCAGCTGTGCAGACCCAGTGAGGCCGCACAAGGCAGCTGGCTGACTGACCAGGTGGTCTCATATTCGAGCGCGCAGACAGTCCAGGCGGAGGGGAAGTGGCGGAGGGGACTGAATCCAGGAGAGAGCGGAGCAGGCGCCATTGCTCCCTCTCAGGCCCCGCCCCCACATACAGCGTCACAACCCAGCGACTGGGCTCCTCCGCACTGGGGAGCGTCAGAGGCTCCACTCTTCACTACGTAACAGCACTCGCGCGTGCGCAGATAATCCAGGTGAAGGGGAAGCAGCGGAAAGGGCCAGAGTCCAGGAGAGAGCGGAGCAGGCGCCATTGCTCCTTCTCAGACCCCGCCCCCACCTACAGCGTCACAACCCAGCGACTGGGCTGCCCGGCCCTGAGGAACATCTAAGGCTCCACCCCCTCACTACGTAATAGCCGCGACCAGACTAAAACCAAAACAACAACAACAAAAAAAAACCACCAAAAATGGCTCAAACTGGAAAACAAATAAAAGCCCCAGAGCCAATTCCTCTAAGCAGTGAAGAGATAGCCAACCTGTCAGATGCACAGTTCAAAGCACTGGTCATCAAAATGCTCACAGAATTGGTTGATTTCGCTCACAAATTAGATGAAAAAATGCAGGCTACAATCCGTGAAATGAAGGAAGATGCATGGGGAACTGATAGAGATGGAAGGAAAACTGGGACTCAAATCAATGGAGTGGACCAGAAGGAAGAAACTAACAACCAAACAGAAGACGAGGAAGAAACAAGAATTCAAAAAAATGAGGAGAGGCTTAGGAACCTCCGGGACATCTTTAAACGTCCCAACATCCGAATTATAGGGGTCCCAGAAGGGGAAGAAGAAGAGCAACAAGTGGAAAACTTATTTCAACAAATAATAAAGGAGAACTTCCCCAATCTGGCAAAGGAAATAGACTACCAGGACGTCCAGGAAGCTCAGAGAGTCCCAAAGAACTTGGACCCAAGGAGGAACACACCAAGGCACATTGTAATTACATTAGCCAAGATTAAAATGAAGCAGAGAATTCTAGAAGCAGCAAGGGATAAGGGGACAGTCACCTACAAGGGAGTTCCTATCAGACTGTCAGCTGATTTCTCAAAAGAGACCTTACAGGCAAGAAGGGGCTGGAAAGAAATATTTGAATTCTTGAAAAGCAGGGACCTACATCCAAAATTGCTCTATCCAGCAAAGCTGTCATTTAGAATGGAAGGGAAGATAAAGTGCTTCTCAGATAAGGTCAAGTTGAAGGAGTTCATCATCACCAAGCCCTTATTATATGAAATGTTAAAGGGACTTATCTAAGAAAAAGAAGATAAAACTATGACAGTGAAAAGACAACAAACTCATAGCTATCAAGAACCACACCTAAAACAAAAGCAAACTAAGCAAACAGCTAGAACAGGAACAGAACCACAGAAATGGAGATCATATGGAGGGTTAGCAACAGGGGCGTGGGAGGAGGAGAGAGGGGGAAAAGGTACAGAGAATGAGTAGCATAGATAATGGGGAAAAAATAGACAGGGGGAGGGCAAGAATAGTATGGGAAATGTAGAAGCTAGAAAACTTATGACCCATGGACATGAACTAAAGGGGGGAATGTGGGTGAGAGAGGGTGGGTAGGGTGGAGGGGAATGATGGGGGAGAAATGGGACAACTGTAATAGCATAATCAATAAAATATATTTAAAAAAAAGAAAAAAAATAAGGGCAACACTTTCAGTTTTTGCCCAATATGTATGATCTTGTCAGTAGATGTACCATATATGGCCTTTATTATGTTGAGGTGTATTCCCTCTATTTCCGCTTTACTTAGAGTTTTCTATCATAAATGGGTTCTGCATTTCATCAAATGCTTTTTCTACATATATTAATATAATCATGTAATTATTAGCCTTCAATTTGTTTATGTAGTATATCATGTTTATTGATTTGCAGATATTGTATCAACCTAGCATCCCCTGAAAAAAATCCCCCTTGATCATGGTGTATGATCTTTTTAAGTTATTGCTGGATCCAGTTTGCTAACATTTTATTAAAAATTTTAGCACCTAAGTTCATCAGAATCATTGGCATATAATATTCTTTCTTTGTAGTGTCTTTATCTGGTTTTGGAATTAGGAGAATGCTGGCCTAATAAAATGAGGTTGTGAGTTGTCCTTCTTCTTGAATTTTTTGAAATAGTTTGAAGATAGGTGTTAGTTCTTTAAATGTTCAGTAAAATTCACCTGTAAAGCTATCCTGTCCTGAACTGTTGTTAAGAAATTTTTTATTACAGCCTCAGTGTCATTAGTTGTAGTGTCTATTCAGATGTTCTGAATCTTCTTGATTCAATTTTAGAAGATTGTATATTTTTACAAAGTAGTCCATTTTGATCAGATTGTCCAATTTTTTGGCATATAGTTGTTCATAATATTTTCTTAAATTCCCTTTTGATTCTCTGCAGTCAGTGGTTACTTCCTTTTCACTTTTGATTTTATTTATTTAGGTTCTCTCTCTCTCTCTCTCTCTCTCTCTCTCTCTCTCTCGTTTGATTAAAGATTTGTCACTCTTGCTTACTTTTCAAAGAACCATCTATTGGTTTATTGATCGTTTTTATTTTTTAAGGCTTTATTTCATTGATTTCTACTCTGACTTTATTATTTCCTTCCATATACTACTTTGGACTTTGTTTATTGGGGTTTCTTTTCTAGTTTCTCTAAGTGGGAAGTTAGATTGTTTACTTGAGATTTTTCTTCTTTCTTGACAAAGGCCTACAATGCTGTGAATTTTTCTCATTGGACTGCTTTCCCTGTGTCCCACTGATTTGGGGTCGATGTGTTCTCATTTTCATTTGTTTCAAGGTATTTTTTTTTAATTTCTTCCTTGATCCCATTGTTAACCCATACATTGTTTAGTAACATGTTATTTTGCTTCCATATCTTTGTGTGACAGTTTTATGGGAGCTCCCTTGTAGGTAACTATCTGTTTTATTTTCTTGTTGCTTTTAAGATTTTCTCTATATCTTTAACATTTGCCATTTTATTTACAATGTGTCTTGGTTTTTGCCTCTTTGGGTTAATCATTTTTGTGACTCCCTGTGCTTCTTGGACTTATGTGTCTTTTTTGTTCACCAGGTTAGGTAAGTTTTCAGTCATTATTTC
This sequence comes from Glossophaga mutica, assembly GCA_039655065.1. NCBI lineage: Eukaryota > Metazoa > Chordata > Mammalia > Chiroptera > Phyllostomidae > Glossophaga > Glossophaga mutica. The sequence continues at coordinate 133,868,699 of CM077304.1, forward strand.
TTCAAATAGGTTCTCAATCCTGTGTTCTCTCTCTTCATCTTTTGATACCCCTTTGAGGTAGACATTGTTATGCTTCATGTGTCTCAAAGGTCTCTTAATTTGTCCTCATTTTTTAAATTCTTTTTTCACTTTGCTGTTCTGAGTGGTTGTTTTTTGCTACCTTGTCTTCCAAATTGATGATTCCATCCTCTGCTTCATCCAACTTACTATATATTTCTTCTAGTGTATTCTTCATTTCAGATATTGTATTCTTCATTTTTGACTGGTTCTTTTTATAGTTTCTATGCCCTTTTTATACTTGCTATCTCTTTTTTGAAATAGTCACTAAGTTGCTTGAACATCTTTATGACCATTTTTTTGTCACCACTTCCTAGAAATCTATATCTAGGAAATTGCTTGCCTCCATTTCTTTTTCTGGAGATTTCTCCTGTTCTTTCATTTTGGGTATGTTTCTTTGTTCCCCATTCTGGCTGCCTATTTGTATTTGTTTCCATATACTGGGAAGATCTGCAATTACTCCCATTCTTGCTAGAGTATATTTATGTGTTATGTGTCCAGTGGGACCAAGTATAACAGTTCCCTCGATCTCTTGAGCTGCATGCTGCCAGAATGTGCCTTGTGTAGGTTTTCTGGGCCCTCCTGTTGCAATTGAATCTTAATTGCTATTAGCCCATTCATTTGTGGAGTCAACCCTCAGACTGTCTGACTGTGAAGATCAACCCTGACCATAATATACAAGCTGCTGTGCAGGTGCTGACCACACAAAGTGGAATTCACTTCTGCAGAGTTAGTGCCTGCCAAGATCTCCATTTAATATCCTGCTTATGAAGTGAATAGTACCTTCTCTGATGTTTTCTAAAGCTGGTCACTGGGTTTTGGCTCTGGTTCTCTTGGCAGGGACTCTGATACAGGCCAATGTCGGACATTGGCTGTGACTCTTCCTGGGCAACCCCTTTGTAGCTGCCCCTTCTGTGCCTGGGTGTTTGTGGGAACAACCAAGCTGTGCGCCATGGCCAGTTTTTACCAGCACTGGGCCCAAGGGCAGGTCAGCAAAAGCCCCAAGCTACCCCAATATCCACCTCCACTTGCCTCTGCCTGCCAGCTTCTTGATAGGCTCAGTCTCTGAAAGAGCCTCTGGTGGTATTTGAGTTGTATAAGGTAGGTTCTCAGAGAGTCACCAAGTATGAGCAAGGGGAGTGCACCAGGTAGACGTAGATTAAAAATCAATGCCAGTGCTGAGTCTGAGGCCACTCAGCAAATGTCCCAGGGTATACTAAGTCTAGCTGCTACCCACTGGGTGCCCACAGACCTTTATGAAGTGATGGGGTCTCAGGGAGTCATCAGAGTGAGATCAGCAGAATTTATCAGGCCCAAACAGAGCAAGATTTAGCCATCTCAATGATGGCCTCTTCACCAGTCTGGCATGCAAAGAAAAAATGGCCCTTGTCCTAGAACCATTCAACTCTGTTCAAGATTCTACCAGGAGCCGAAGCTAATAAGATGGGACCACTGAGAGTCAGGAGCGTGAAGTTAGTGGATCTCCTTTGTGGGGGAGGTGCTGGTCAGACTTGGGGGGTGGAAAAGTGCTCTCTGCCCCATAGCCCCACCCCTCAGTCTTTTCCATATTCTGCCCAGACCTTGGCAGAGCAAGGCCCCCAGGAGAATAGAGGGTGGGGCCACCTGGAGTCTAGAGGGTGAGGCTAGGGGATCTCCCATGAGGGGAATGTGCCAATCAGGTTCACTGGAAAGTGGTGAGGAATAGCCTTCCCCAAAGCCACCCAGTCATTGACACCCCCTGAGTACACCAGCACAGGCAGCTAACTCTTCAGCAGGGCATGATCTACACAGGGTCGGGTTACAAGGAATCCAGAGGATGGAGTTATTGCATTCCCTCAGGCTGATGTATGAGAAGAGAAATATAGCATCTGTAGTGTGGGACAGTGACAGCACAAGGTTTCCTGCAGCTGTCCCCACAGCTTTCTCCCCAGAGCAACAAACCCCAGCCTCTCCTCACACAGTTTCAGTGCACTCTGCCCTCCCTTCACCACAGCCCAGGGATACTGGTTGCAAATGAGATTTTGTGTGTTGGCCCTTTAGGAGGACACCTGTGTCTAGCAGATTCCTATTTCTCCCTGGCAGATGAAATCATGCTGATTTTCACAGCCAGATGTTATGTGGACACCTCTTCCCAGCTCTGATGCTCTGGGATGGGGAGACTGGTGTGGGATTGAGACCCCAGGGTCCTCAGGAAAAAAGTTTTGTAACTGCGATATCCCTCTGTATTTTCAGCTTCCACCTGTGGGAAGAGAGCCAGACTTTTTTATGTCTCTGCCCTTTCTACCAGGCTTGATGTGGCTTCTTCTGTAAATTCTTGGTTACAAGACTTCTATTCATCTAGTCTTCAGTTGGTTATTCAGGTTGATTGCTCTACATTTTAGTTGTAATTCCAGTTTTGTCCTGGGAGGAGGTGAGTGTAATATCCACCTAGTCCACTGCCATCTTGGATCTCCATATTCCCAGTTTCTTTCCTAATTATTGCTAGTCTTATTGATCTTCATCTGTAATATAATCACAATGGTATAGACTTTATGTACTTTGAGATGTTAATTGAGTCAAGTCAGTCTCAAATTCAGAACCTTCCTCTCATTATCTTTGAGTCATGTTTTTCATCTATGTTTACCTCCCACTCCCCTTCCCCCCACACACACCTCCAGCAATGGTTCCATCTTCCTGCATGATGGCTAAGTAGAACTGCTATGTTGTGTGAGGGATACACAGGAATAAGCAAAAAACAAAAACAAAAAACAAATATCTTGCCCTGACCCCTGACCAGTGTGACTTAGTTGGTTGGACACCATCCCACAAAGTTAAAGGTCAATGCTTTGATCTTCAGTCAGGACACATGCCTGGCTTGTGTGTTTGGTTCCCAGTCAGGGAATATATGAAAGGCAACCACACATTGATGTTTCTCTTCCTTTCTTTCTTCCTCCTTTCCCTTCTTTCTAAACATAAATAAATAATTCTTTTTTTAAAAAAGTCTCTCCTCAACTTTGCTTTCCAAAAGCCTAAATTCCTGAGGTGAACTGATGAACTGAAAGGATTTATCCTAACCTCAGAAATCAAAGAAACAATAATAGACAGAGAATTCTAACTCTAACCCCTAGGCAGAAAAGATTCCCCTATTAAAGAAAGAAAAGAGAGCTGGAGAGCACATGATAAGAGTGCAGGCATCAGAGAGGAAGGCTGAAGAGGTGAGTAAGGGTGGCATGGAGCCTGGATTTCTGGGCCCTGTGTCCTGTTTCTATACAAATCTCCGGCAAGTTATCAAAGTCCCAGAGGAAAAAGGTGCACAGAGAACCTAAGCAAATGGATCTCAGCACGGTGGAGACTTTAGTGCCCCAATACAGACCATACAGACCACTGAAGAGACCACTCGGAAAGGAGAGATATATCAGAGATGACCTGTGTAGACTAAGGACTAGATAGAAAGGTGACCATTGAGGCAGATGTTTGTGAGGACAAACGTCATGAGGAGACCAGTCTGCTAAGAGGGAGTAGAGGGGATTCTTTAATTAATTGACTGGAATTACATTTCTTCCAACTTGCCTCATGGCAGACTAAATATCAAATCAAGACATAAAATAAATTATAATTAAATAGATTATAAAAATTATAAAGAACTTAAATAAGAAAAAAAGGATCATAAGTGTGCATACACAAGTACACATATGCATACCTTGCATACCTTAATTGTGCTGTAAGAACATATCACATAGGCCCTGGCTGGCATAGCTCAGTGGACTGAGCAAGGGCTGCAGACCAAGGGGTTGCCAGTTTGATTCCCAGTCAGGGCACATGCCTGGGTTGAGGGCTGGGTCCTCAGTAGGGGGTGCATGAGAGGCAGCTACACATTGATGTTTCTCTCCTTCTCTTTCTCCTTCCCTTCCCCACTCTCTAGAAATAAATAAATACTTAAAAAAAAAAAAAAAGAACATATCACATATACTTGGTTATGAGAAGCCAAGGTAACATGTTGTGGGCATTCAAAAAATGACATTTCCTAAGAAAAATCAAAGTATTTTTTAACAGATTTTATTTATTTATTTTTAGGGAGAGGGGAAGGGAAGGAGAAAGAGGAGAGAAACATCGATGTATGGTTGCCTCTTATGTGCGCCCCCTACTGGACACCTGGCCTGCAACGCAGGCATGTGCCCTGAATGGGAATCCATCCAGTGACCATTTGGTTTGCAGGTTGACGCTCAATCCACTGAACCATACCAGCCAGGGAAAATCAAGGAATTTTTTAATAAAAATATAATCTCGGAATTCTCAAAGAAATTCTCTGTAACTGTCAGTAACTCAGATAAATTTTCTTTTATGGGGAAAGACTAATATTAATATATTCTGGGTCTAGGTCTGACATTATTTACATTTCATACTGAGTGGAAAAGGTGCATTTAAGTATTAATGTATTATTATAAAAGCTATGTCTCACTACAAACACTTAGCTTTAAAACTGTCATAAATTAGTTTTTAATTATAAACACAGTAAGAATCATAATATTAATTTTAAACATATTAGCTACAAGGGGGGACCCAAAATGTAATTTATTTTTTTATATTTTTGTATAAAAAAGTTATGTATTTATTCTCTCATGTTTAAACTTCAGTTACCTTCACCAGCAGACCCCTAGTTCTCTTGTACTGGAGACACATGGATACTCAACTTCTGGGGGCCATACACCTAGCCCAGGGCACTGACAAGCTGCAACACCACAGTTTGCACATGGAAAAGAACCTGAACCACGTAAAAAACTCACATGGAGCCTCAAGCCTCAAGCAGGAAAGATCCAGCCTAACGTGGACTATGACGTAGTGCTCCTGCACTTCCGTGTCCACCGGCAGTGCCTGAATGTGTGCTGTGAGCAGGCACACTGCTTGGTCAAGGTCTGGGACGGTACACGCCGCCATGCACCTTGTTCGGTGCTGCCTCCAAGATGCAGGTGCACACACAGCCCCAACCAACAGGTCCACATTGGCTGACCCCCCTGAGCAGGGACTCAGAGCTCAGTAGCTCCACCTCTCCCGTGACCCTCCTGTCCTCCAAGAATCCTCTAGCAGGATTATAAATAAAAATAACAATTACCATGAAATATACACACTCACTTTTGTACTACCTCGTCCCAATTACCAATACCAAACTTCTGTATATCTATCATTAAAGCACATCAGCACCTAAGATGTCAATGTATATGGATTACCCAACTGAAAATTATTAAATTTGAATGATAGTCAATAATACAGTTTTTAAAAAATCAGATTGGAAAAGTTCCCAGTTTCCATTTGTAGTCACCTAAAACCCTGTAATGATTTAGAATGCAGTTGTAGGATGAGAATTGGGAATAAGAATGGAAACTCACTAAGTAAACATTTCATGGACTTTTCACTTCTTTATTCTGATATATTGTCTCTTTTCATGTGCCTCTGTAGCCACCTGGAGTGCTCCGGGGTTTCTTTATCTTTGAAGGACAACAGAAATGTTCACGGTCCAGCAGCTGACCCTCGAAATAGATGCATTAGAGAAGGATCTGAGAAGCAGAAAACTGGGTCACTTGCTCTTAGAAAATAAGATTTGATAAGAATCATAAATAAATAAATAAACAAACAAACAAAATAATGAACCTCAGAGGAAACAGATTTACTTCTATTAAAAATTCTACAGTATATAAGCTTTACACAATAATGCCACTAAACCACATTCTGTCACAAGAATCATCACCAAAGTTTTCTGGAAGTGAGTCCACATAAGAACCTATGCACCCCAATGTTCATAGCAGCACAATTTACAATAGCCAAGTGTTGGAAGCCACCTAAGTGCCCATCAGCAAATGAGTGGATCAAAAAACTATGGTACATTTACACAATGGAATTGTATGCAACAGAGAGAAAGAAGGAGCTTATACCCTTTTTGACAGCATGGATGGAACTGGAGAGCATTATGCTGAGTGAAATAAGCCAGGCAGTGAGGGACAAATACCGTATGATTTCACCCTTAACTGGAACATAATCAACAAAAGAAAAAAGCAAACAAAATATAACGAAAGTCATTGAAAATAAGAACAATCTAACAATAGCCAGAGGGGAGGCGGGAGGGGACAGAGGGGAGAAGGGTCTTTAGGAACTACTATAAAGGACACATGGACAAAATAGAGGGGGAAGGTGGAAGCAAGGGAGGGAGGTGGGTTTGGAGGGGATGGGGAGAAAATACAGACAACTGTAATTGAACAATAAAATAATTTTTAAAAAAAGAATTAAATATTTAAAAAGTGAAATGTTCCTGATTTTTAACTTTAGCAAGATCTTCCTTTTTCACTGTTGAGAAATAGTTTAATAAAGTTAAAGCAGATGCTATTAGAGGGGTGAGGTAGGGACTGGTTGAAAGAAGGTGAAGGGATAGCCAAAGAGCATATAAGCATGACCCATGGAGAACACTGTGGGGATTGCCTGAGGAAGTGGAGGAGGGAGTGGATAGAAGGAAGGGAGGAAAGGGGGAAAAATTGTGACAATTGTAATAGTATAAACAATAAAATATTTAAAAATATTTTATAAGAATCCAAATTTGAGTCAGGACTGGGAGAAGAAATGAGGGTACAGTGAAGGGTTTTGGGGTTGGTGGTTAGGTGGTGTACACAAGCTGTAACTACAAAATTAAATGCCATTATGATTTTCAAGGTCTAATGAAGGGTGAGAAGAAAATGTGGACTAAATCACTAAATCCCCACCCTCAGATAGTCCAAGGAGACTGTTTTACAAAGTCTCCACTCTCAAAATTTTCATGTCAATGTGTAAAAACAAGAATAGATACAAAGCAAAGGACTGATTTCCTTTTAGCATAGTAATGATTAAAAGAAAGTACTTAGTAGGCTGCATTCCCAGTGTACAACACAAGTCTGCAGAGCAACTGATCAGTCACATGCAACACTCATTCGTTTAGTCATTCGACATATAATTTGAGCACTGACTGCCTAGATCATGAAGAGCAGATAAGATACTCTCTCTAATTTTCAGTAAATGGATATCCAATATATTTGTGTGTGTTTGTGAAGAGAGGAGGGGATTTAATCCAATAATTTACTAACTTATTGAACTAATATTTATCAAATGGCTGCAATATGCTGGACCTCTGATATACGCTGGCAATGAACACATCCCCTTCCCTTGGAATGACTCACATTCTAAAGAAAGAAACAACAAATACTACTTAAGATATTGGTAAATCCCATGAGAAAAGCAAAATGCAAGGCAGTGATGAGAGTATGTGTGGGTTTATGTGTGAATGCATGCTGTTTAAGATTTTAATATTTGGAGGTTTAGAACAGGCCCCTCTACAGAAGTGACATGTCAGCAGAAATCAGAATGAGAAAATGAACCATGGGAATATACATATAAGGAAGAAACTTTATTTTATTTTTCAATCAGAGTTGACATTCAATACTATTTTATGTTAGTTTCAGGTGTACACTATGATTAGACAATTATATTATTTACAAAGTGATCCCACCAATAATTCTAGCACCCACCTGGCACCATACATAGATATTACAATATTATTGACTATGTTCTCTGTGTTCTGCTTTACATCCCCAATGCTATAGTGTAACTGCCAATTTGTAGTTCTTAATCGCTTTGCCTCTTTCATCCATCTCCCAAAGTCCCCTCCCATCTGGCCACCCTCAGTTTGCTCTGTTTTGTTTGTTCATTTATTTTGTCCTTTAGATTCCACATTTAAGGTATTTAATCATATGGTATTTGTCTTTGTCTGAAGAAACATTTTAAGCAGAGAGAATTTCAAGAACAAAATCCCAGAGGTTGAAATGTGCTTGCAGGTAAGGAATAGCATGAATGCCAAATTTATTGAGCAAAGCATTTCTTGACCTCTATGTGTCAGGAACCAAGGACCCAATATAAAAGAAATGAAGTCCTAGCCCTCAAGGTGTATAATATCATATCCTCAAGGAGTAAAATAGAAACAGATACAAACACAAAGCTCTCCCACACCAATCAACTCCAGGTACCTGGGAAAATTGTCTTCAAAAATCTCTGATAAAGTTAATACATGGAATATCACTAAGGAGCACAAGACATTGAAATCTTCATAATTAAGCCAGTTCAAAAGGAATACAAAGACTAATTAGAAGCAAGAGTATTTCCAGACATAAATGCCATCAGTGAGAAGACTGGAAAAAGGGGTGTGGGTATGAGAGGTGGAGAACACACATGTCTTTTAGAAAATATATGATGAGTGAAAAAGATATTATGGCTGCCAATTTTAAATAATAAATAAATACTAAATGGTATCATGCAGAGTTCTGGCCAAGATGGAGGTGTAGGTAAAAACCCTTTGCTTCCTTGCATAACCAAAAGGAGGATAACAACCCATCTAAAACAATAAACAATTGTAAGTGCAGAAAATCAAACTGCATAAAACTCTGATAACAAAGAAATTAAAGAAACATTCAACCAGACTGGTAGAAAGAAGACAGGCAGCTGGGTGGGTGGAGGAGACCCTCAGCAAGGAGGCAGACCATGTGGGTGGGGCTGGCTGAGAGGTCCCACAGCAGGGCAGCGGACCGTGAGAGGGAGGCAGGGCTGGCTGAATGAGAAACTAAGACTCAAAGCTAGCGTAAACTACAGCGGGGGTTGCCATGGCGGGAGGAACTCCCAGTCTCACACAAGAGTTCTTGGAAAGTGGGGCTAGAGCTGAGCAAGTGAGCTGCATTGTTCTCTCTCTGACCCTTCCCCCACAGACAGTGTCACAGCACAGCAAGGAAGGTTGCCCCACCCTGGTGAATACCTAAGGCCCTGCCCTCTTACAATATAACAGGTGCATTGAGATAAAGAAATATGGCCCAAATGAAAGAACATATCAAAACTCTAGAAAAAGAGCTAAGCAACGAGGAGATAGCCAATTTATCTGATGCAGAACTCAAAACACTGGTAATCGGGATGTACACAGAACTGATTGTGTTTGGTCACAAAATGAAGGAACAAATGAAGACTATCCAAAGTGAAATAAAGCAAAATATTCAGGGAACCAACAGTGAAGGGAAGGAAACCAGGACTCAAATCAATGATTTGGAACAAAAGGAAGAAATAAACATCCAACTGGAAGAGAATGAAGAAACAAGAATTTTAAAAAATGAGGAGAGGCTTAGGAACCTCTGGGAAAACTTTAAACATTCCAATATCCAAATCATAGGGGTGCCAGAAGGAGAAGAACAAGAGCAAGAAGTTGAAAATTTATTTGAACAAATAATGAAGGAAAACTTCCCCAATCTGGTGAAGGAAATAGACTTCCAGAAAGTCCAGGAAGCTCAGAGAGTCCCAAAGAAGTTAGACCCAAAGAGGAACACACCAAGACACATCATAATTACATTAGTCAAGATTAAAGAGAAGGAGAGAATCTTAAAAGCAGCAAGAGGAAAGGAGAGAGTTACCTACAAAGGAGTTCCCATAAGACTATCAGTTGATTTCCGAAAAGAAACCTTACAGACAAGAAGGGGCTGGAAAGAAGTATTCCAAGTCATGAAAGGCAAGGACTACATCCAAGATTACTCTATCCAGCAAAGCTATCATTTAGAATGAATAGGCAGATGAAATGCTTCCCAGATAAGGTCAAGTTAAAGTTCATCATCACTAAGCCCTTATTATATGAAATGTTAAACGGACTTATCTAAGAAATTGAAGAAGATCGAAAACTATGAACAGTTAAATGGCACCAACTCACAACTATCAACAACTGAACCTAAAAAAAAAAAAAAGAAAAGAAAGAAAGAAAAGAAAAGCAATGAAAACAAAAACTAAGCACACAACTAGAGCAGGAACAGAATCAGAGAAATGGAGATCACATGGAGGGTTTTCAGTGGGGAGGGGGTGGGGAAGAATAGGGGAAGAAAGGAACAGGGAATAAGAAGCATAATTGGTAGGCATAAAATACACAGGGGGAGGTTAAGAATGGTATAGGAAGCAGAGATTTCAAAGAACTTATATGTACAACCCATGGACATGAACTAAGGAGGGGAAATGCTAGAGGGTTGGGGGTACAGGGCAGAGGGAGATAACATGGGAAAAATTGGGGAAATTGTGATAACATAATCAATAAAATATACTTAAAAAATAAATGGTATCATGCAAATGCTAGTATTCCATTGACTAAAAGTCACAAGTGTTTATTTGTGTTTATGTATGTGTGTTGTCAATGACTGATGTCTTTAATGTGCAGTTAGTGGTACTGTTAAGACAATAAGAACATTTAAAGTAATAGATTCCCAAGTTTGCTGCTACTTACAACCCAAATCAAGCAAGTTTATACTGAAAATACACAACTTTAACCATTCTAAATAATTTTATTAGAAATTCTTCTATCTCTGGGTTAACTAAGTAATCCATCACCTTCTAAGAAAATGAAAAAATTTTAATTTTTTATTTTATTTTTTATTTTTTATTTTTAATTTAGTCTTTATAATAGTTTTACCCACTACCATTTAGTCCCCTTATACCTAAGAAAATGAAAAATTTTTAATTTTTTATTTTATTTTTTATTTTGTCTTTATAATAGTTTTACCCACTACCATTTAGTCCCCTTATAATAGTTTTACCCACTACCATTTAGTCCCCTTATACCCTTCTCCCCTCAGTAATCACCACACTGTGGTTCACATCCATGAGCCCTTTTTCCTTCTTACTCAATCCCTCTACCCCCTAACCTCCCCACCCCTACAGGCTGTCATCCTGCTCTCCATATATGAATCTGTCCCCATTTTTCCTTGTTAGTTCAATTTATTCATTAGGTTCCACATATGAGTGAAATCATACGGTATTTTGCTTTCTCTGACTGGCTTACCTCACTTAGCATAATGTTTTCCAGGTCCATCCATGCTATCAGAGATGACAAAATTTTCTTCTTTTTTACAGCCAAGGAGTATTTCATTGTGAAAATGTCCCAAAGTTGTCATAAATAATTCTGCCTTTATCAAGGGGAATATCTTTGCCACATGCATCTACAAACATAAGTCCAGACCAGTCAACAAGGTATTATATAAATGAGGCTAATGATGCTGAGGCTAGGTACCTCTTTTATTTCTAGGATGCCCCAGATTACTAGGGCAAGATTTTTTGAAGAGGCAATAGAAGTGAAGAGGATGGATAAAAACTTTTTATAAAAATTATTTCATCACTTTTAAGAACAAACTGACAGTAACCAGAGGAGAGGTAGGAGGGAATAATGGGGGGAAGGAGGAAGGGTAATGAAGGAACATTTATAAAGGACACATGGACAAAGCCAAGGCGGGGTAGTATCGAGGGTGAGAGCTGGGGATGGCTGGGGTGGGGTGGAGTGTTGCGGGGGAAATAGAGACAACTGTATTTGAACAACAATAAAAAATAAAGTAAAAAAAAATAGTGGGTAATGAGGAAAATACAATAAAGATTAAAAAGTAAAAAAATAAATAAAAATTAAACTGTAACTGATGTTTTCCAGAGGAAAGGGAGTGGTGGGGGCCAGGTGAAAAGTTGAAGGGATTAATAAGTACTAATTGGTAGTTACAAAATAGGCTCAGGAATGTAAATTACAACATAGAAAATATAGTCAAAAATATTGTACTAACTCTGTATTGTGCCAAGTGGGTACTTGAAATATTGGGGGATCACTGTGTAAAGCATGTGACTGTTTATCCACTATGCTGCACATCTGAAATTAGTATAAAATAATATTGAATGTAGACTATAATGGAAAAATAAAATTTTAAATAATAATAAAATAATTAACTATAGATAATTTATACTAGTCTCACATTTTTGTTAGTCTAGTTAGATTAGATTTCAACATATCTAATATTTCCTGAATATTAAAAGACAGTCTATTCTGTGCAAACTGGTGCAGCCACTATGGAAAACAGTGTAGAGGTTCCTCAAGAAAGTAAAAATGGAATTGCCTTATGACCCAGCTATTCTACTTCTGGGTATATCTGAAAAAAGCCAAAACACTAATTGAAAAAGATGTATGCACATTTATGTTTATTGCAATATTATTTATAATAGCTAAGATATAGAAGTAACCTGTGCCCATTAGTACTGGATTACTGTACCAATGCATAAGAAATTCACCCACTCCCTAGACTTTTATTTATATGCTTAAGTCTTAGCAGGGCAAATCAAAATCAAATGTTCAAGTGCCTAGTATGTGCCAGATTCTATGTGAGATACTCTATGGACTTTTCACATCTTAAAGGCTTATAACAAAATAGCCTTGAAAATGATTTTTGATAAATTTGTTCTTCACTTGTTGTTCTAGCTTGAACTGCTCTCAGAAATAATAAATATCCAAGAAAGGAGAGTAAACTTGAAACACCATGACCCTAATAGTCTACTTTTACACCTAGCAATTACAAGTAAATAGTCTGTTAGGAGTAAATTCAATTTTTTCTTTGTGGCAAAAGCCCTACACCCAAGTATGTGACTTTCTAAGAGAAAGTTCCCAAAGTATGAATGATTATAAAAGATCTTACTCTCTATATCCAATATTTATGTTTATAAATGCATGTAACCTACTCTCATGAATATATATGCTCACACCATTAATATTATTCATTCATAATATTAAATCATAGAATCTTTTGTCCATCCAAAATCTCTTGTTATGCAAAAATGACTGATGTAACTGAACAATGGTAAGAAAACTCAAACTCATGTCAGTCACACCATAAGATGAGTCACATCTATAACATAAAATTAGGAGACTCCTGGGAAAGTTTTCAAGATTTCACTAAAGAGATACAGCTTTTGGTAGATTCTGAACCTTTCGTTTTCTCTTCTTTTTGAGTAATTATAGCTTTATTAACTGAAAGTGAATGACAGAATGTCATTTGCAATGAGTCAGTCATTGCAATGGCGTCAACCACAAGGCCAGGTACTCCAGCTAGAAAACTAATAGTCAGGGTTCTTTGAAAACAGTGAAGAATATGAATTTAACACAGAAAAGCTCATTATAAAAGTATACTTTCCATGTATATAATGAATAATTATGTCAAATGTTATTTTGCCTTACATAATAAAATTGGAGATATAGTCCTAAGAAAGTATAAAAAATGAAAAAATATAGTAAATCTTTAAAATACCTCATTTTTTAAATTCTCCTTTAATTTTTTTCTTTGAAATAATAATTCCATTTCTTGGAATTTATTCCAAGAAACAAGAATTTTTCTCAAAGAAGGACTTTCTAAGCATTATTTATAAGAATAAAATTGTATCAACAACCTAAAAATCTCACACTAAAAGGTGACTATAAGTTATTGAAAATTCATCTAATGAGATTATTTCTTCTTTAAATATTATATCTTCAGATAATTTTTAATATCTTAAAAAGTGTTTATGGTATAGTGTTAGAAAATAAAATACAAGCTATTATAGATATTTTTAAATACTTTATATGCATAAATATACAGAAAAGATGACTAAAGGAAATAAATTAAAGCAGGATCTGTGCTCTGTAAATAGTGAAATATACCATTTTCTTTTTATACTAATATATTTTACACATTTTCTATCAACATAAAGATATTTATTTTTTAAATGAACAGGCAGGAGGAAACTTTTGGAGGTGATAGATATGTTAAAGGCATAGATTGTGGTGATGGTTCCACAGGTGTATATGTATCTTCGAATTTATTAAGTTGTAGACATTAAATATTATATATAGTTTTTGTATGCTAATTATATTTGATAACATGGGTTTCTTTTAAAAAGATTTCTAATTGTTAATTTTTCTAAATCTAATACTCAAAATTTCATAAGCAATAAGAAATAAATTTATGCAAAAATACCTTTCAACAATTCAGAAAATTTCATTCAAAAAATTTTATATATGTGCTAAATGTTGTGAGCCAATTAGTATGATTGTTGTGTCATTTTGTTAATAGTTTTTTTTTACTTTTTAAGCCAAGCTCTAGCCAGTTTTATTAAAGAAAAATTTTGCATGATTTACAAAATTTTCACCAGTCTGCTCTGCCATGATTCTAAGGATATCAGAATCACCTGGATCAATGATAGCCAGAGTGCATACTGTGTAGTATTTTCCACGTGATGCTGTGTCCAATTCAATACCATCGCCACTGTAGTGATGGACAGCACTCTTGGCCAACATGGCATAGTACTTCATTTCTGATTTCCTGAAGGCTGGACAGTGCTGGCAAGGATGACCGGTTTTCGTTTGCCTTGTCTGATCATCTTCAGAGTCTGCTTGTACCCCAGCACATACTTTCCACTTTTCATAACAAATCGGAGCTTAGAGCTGATACACTGTGTCTGGGGACTGTTGTTGTCCTCTTTGCAGCCACCATCTTCCTGCCTTAGGTGCCAGACGGCCCCAACCCACAGCAGCCAGCCAAGGTGGCCAGGAGGGAGAAAGGCTGTTAACAGTTTTTAAATTTAATTAATAATCTAAGTAATTATGTTTTATTGTTTGCTTTTCATTTAACGATGATGATAGTTTTTCTTCCCTGGAAAGTCTGTTTTGTCCTTCCACCCAACGTATTATCAGTAATCATTAACCATAATTAGCTATCTGATTAAGTTATTTACTTATGATCTCTCTGTGCTGCTTAAGTATGAGTTGAATGCCTATAACACATAACAACAGCAACATTTTCAAAATGATGCTTATGGAAAAAAGTTTCTATCATCAAATAGATTTGGAAATCACTGCTCAACATCGCCCACCACTTCCCAACTTTGGAAAATCAGAATTTAAACACAGATATTTCGTGAGAAGAACTGCTGTATAAGAACCTGTATAATTTTATTTAACCCACTCTTTCCCAAAATGATTTTTTACAGAATTCTTTCCCAGAACTTATCTTTTAATAGTATAAAGAACTAGTGTTCGGGGGCAGTGTTTAGCAAGCTTCAATTTGGAAAAGCATCACCTGGAATAGTGATGAAATTCACAATCTAGTATAGGTCAAGGGTGAGGCCGGAGGTTCTGCATTTCTAGCCATCTGCTTGGTGACTCCAGTATTGCAGATCTGCTAACAACAGTTTGAGTCCTAGTACTAGAGACCATACTTTAGGAACAGATAAAATCCTGAAATGCATCCTCTACCCACCCACTCACATATACCCATTTTTCTCTGTAAACTAGCATTCTTTCATCAGATATTTATTGAACACAAAGACACCATGTGAGGCATGGTATTGGATGAGCGCCAAAGGTAAGCTTTAAGAATTAGATATCTGGAAAAAGAACAGCTTTGGTTTATAGAAATGCCTTCTGTTGTCTTTCCACATGGGTTAATTCATAGTATGAACATCCTGGTTTAATATATTACCGAATGGGCATTTAACATCAGACGTCTGTAGCCTAGGTGGGGCTCTCAGCTATAATAAATTCAGATGGCAGCTCATTTGTATAGGTGTACTCATTTAGTATCAGCATTTCTGTTCCTTTGAGAAGTTCACAACTGCCTTGTTAACTTTTAGACAAAGAGTAAACTCTTGCTAATTCTCTAAGGCCACATAAATTATCTTAAAAAGAAATTAAAGATTAAATATACACTGCATTG
This sequence comes from Glossophaga mutica, assembly GCA_039655065.1. Classification (NCBI taxonomy): domain Eukaryota; kingdom Metazoa; phylum Chordata; class Mammalia; order Chiroptera; family Phyllostomidae; genus Glossophaga; species Glossophaga mutica. Next base: position 133,884,316 of record CM077304.1, read on the forward strand.
CTTAAATTTTACTTTCTCTCAGACAGTGGTCTCCACCAAGGCCAATTTTACTCCCCAAGGACACTTGACAATGTCTGGTGACATTTTTGGTTGTCACCCAAGGCAGAGAGGGGTGCTTCTGAAATCTAATCAGTAGAGATTAAGGATGCTGCTAAATATCCTACAATGCACAGGATTGAATTCTCTCCCTCACAAGAGAGAACTATCTGGCCCCAAATGTCAATGATGTTGAGGGTGAGATACTCCACTCTAAGGCTAAGCACTTGTGATGTGTCTTAATATTGTCTTTGATTTAATGGAATACAGAGATTGGAAAATTTAAAAAGAATGTGCAAAAAAGGATCTAAGCTCTAGATCCTTTTTACCTGGGGTATATTTCATGCTGATTCTCAAATAAAAATGAAGATGAAAACTGTAGTGGTTGTCAGCTTTCCTGAGAAGTTTAAGGCATTTAAGCAGACTACTGAAAATTCCAGTGGGTGTGGTCATAGTCATAGGGAGGGAGTTGAAAAGCTAATGTGCTGTTATCTAGTTATAACTGGTGACTTTTCAGAAACTAAGGCTTATAGGGAGTGCATGGGTGGCATGCCATTTTTATAAATACACCAGGCAACAAAAATTACAATGTTGTATTTCAAGTTCTTCAGTATATAACACCACTAGAGTGACAAGAGGAGGCATATTTATTGGGATTTTTAAATTTAATTAATGGTTTTATAAAAATCGTCATGGTTTAAACTGGGGAAAATGTTGTAATAGTGGGTTCTTTGATATGAAGACTACATAAATTTGAACATGAGGAATAATTGGACAAGGTGGAATCTTCAAAAATAAATAACAGGATTCAATATGCTTATGCTGTAATATGCCTATAAAAAATAACATAATCATGGTTAGGGAGGAGTATTGTCTCAGTGAGTTCCTTGGGATTTAGAATATGTGAAAAGCAATTGAATGTGGTGGCATCCAGAAAGCTAAATGAAAGGCCTCAGAGGTTAATAGGGTATGTACAGCTGGAATGGCAGAGCTGGGACTGTGGCAGGCCAAAGCAGCCAGGGAGTGCTGGAAAGGCCATTACAATCAGGAAAAATCAGGTGCACCAGACATGGTAGTGAGGGGCTAAAGGGATTCCAAAGAGGAGAGTGAAGGCAGAAAACGAATCTGTGCTGAGAAAAGACAGAGGTCAGTGTGTGCACTGCCATCAGATCGGGTTCTGCATGGTAAGGAGTCACAATTATACCAGAGATGGGAATGTGAAATTAGACATTTAAAAAGAAAAATCTGACAGTGCCTAACAGGCTCAATAAAAAGTAGTTTTGGTACAGAGAATAAGTAGCATAGATGTTGAGTAGAAAATAGACAGGGGGAGGGCAAGATTAGTGTGGGTAATGTAGAAGCTAAAGAACTTATGACACATGGACATGAACTAAAGAGGGGGAATGTGGGTGGGAGGGGGTGTGCAGGGTGGAGGGGAATGATGGGGAGAAATGGGACAACTGTAATAGCATATTCAATAAAACATATTTTTTAAAAAAGTAGTTTTGGGATGGTAATTGAAGTTGTTACTATAGAAGAGTATTATTTCCCCAAGTGTGGTTAATGGCTTACCTGCAGCAGAACAATTACCTGAGTCATATTTAAAATACCGCTATATGAGCCCCTCAACAGGTCTGAATCAGCAACTGCTTGCCAGACACAGGGAAAAGATTTTCTAGTTTCCAGTGTGATTGAGGTGCACACTCAAGGATGAGATACACGGCATCTGACATGGGGAAGACCACACCAGGGTCGGTGGTCCCTGACCAACACTGGAGCTGACCAAGAACAGAGCAGGAAGCAGTCTGTGGCTTTGGTCTCTGGGGCACTGCCCAGAGCACTATCACCATCAGGGTTGTCCTCGGGATCTTGGTGTGGCCGTACCTTAAGTGACTGCCTGCATTTATTTTTTTTCTGTGACAATTACAGTAAAATATAATATAAAATAAAAAGTATCTCATAAAAGTTAGCATACCATTTTAAAGGTTGTATTAATTTAGTGAGGTGAGAAAATGACTTGGTTTTATGAGGTTTATTTTTTCTCAGAAAATGAATGTCTGGAATTTAGACAATCTTCTAAGTTAAAAAAAGTTCTATTTTTTTTTTTTTTTTTTTTTTTTTTTTACTTTCCAGATAGATTGCAAGATTCTAAGGGTCAGAATATATTCTTTAGCAGGGTTATGGGGGAAAGAGAGGGAAGAGTCAAGTCAAGGAATATGTATAAAGGACTCACAGACAAGGACAACAGGGGAGGATCGACTATGGGCGCAGGGGGTGGGCAGGGCAGGGGGGAATGGGGATAACTGTAATTGAACAACAATAAAAAAAGCTTAAAAAAGAATATATTTATATTCAAAATTATTTACATTGAAACTACACTCAATAAATACCTGTTTGAAGACATTAACATAGTACTAGAGAAAAATGTGTAAGAACAAGAAGATGCCTATTTAAAAATAGTGTAAAATAATTGAACACTATTTTATATTCAAATAAGAACTAGCTAAAAAATGGGGGAAATTTTCTTTCAAAAGTATAGCAAAAAAAGGCAAACAAACAAAAAGCCTAAAAGAGAGAAGAAATGTTCAGAACCTATGTGAAGAAAAATTTAATGATGTACTAAGCCTAAAAAATAAAGAACAGAAGGATACTTCTTATTCTTAGTAAGACATGGTATTTTAAAATGGTCAGTCTCATCAATCCTGGGTATAATTACAAGTTGGTATTCACTTCCTTTTTATCTCCCTAAAAATATTTTTACTATGGTCAAATATATAGAATATAAAATTCATCATTTTAACCATTTTTACATATACAGTTCAGTGGCATTGGGAACATTCACATTGCTGGGCAGACACTACCACCATTCATCTTCAGAAAATTTCACTCTCTCAAACTTGAACCTATTCAACACTAACTATCCATCCTTTCCATTCTCCAGCCCCCAGTAGTCACCACTCTACTTCTTTTTTTAATGCATTTGACTACTCTAGGTACTTCATTTAAGTGGAAACATACCATATCTGTCTTTTTGTCACTGGTTTATTTTACTTAGCACAGTATCTTCAGGGTTCATCCATTTTAGCATGTTTCAGAATTTATTTCCTTTTTAAGGGTGAATAATATTCCATTGTACATGTGTATTCCACATTTTGTTGATCAATTCAACTCTTGCTAGACACTTGGTTTACCTCCACCTTTTGGCTATCATAAATAATGTTGCTATAAACAGTGGTGTACAATAACTGTTTGAGCCCTTGTACTCAATTCTTTTGTGTATATATCCAGAAGTGGAATTGCTATTGATCATATGGTAATTCTATTAATTTTACATTCGTCGTCTTCAGGTTAATCAATTTAAATTTTTGAAAAGTCACCATACCCTTTTCCAGTGGCTGAACCATTTTATATTTCCAAGAGCAGTACACAAAGGTTTCAGTTTCTCCACATCTCTGCTAGCATTTGTCATTTTTTCTTTTTTATTAATAGCTATCTTAATAAGTGATATCTCACTGTGGTTTTGATTTGCATTTCCTTAATGATTAGTGATGTTGAGCATTTTTTCATGTATTTATTGGTGATTTGTATATTTCCTTTGGAGAAATGCTTGTTCAAGTCCTTACCCTGTTTATTTATTGGGTTGTTTTTTTTTATTGTTGTTATTGAGTTGTAGAAGTTCTTTAGAGATTCTATATGTCAATAAAATATGATTTGAAAATATTTTCTTCCATGGTATGGCAGTGATTTTAAACCTTTTTATCTCATGGCACACATAGGCTAATTTCTAAAATTCTGTGGCACACCAAAAAGTATATTTTTGATGATCTGCCAAAGATATTCATAATTTTGATTTATTCACACCAGACATCTATTGTTGTGTTGGCTATTGTCATACTTTTATTTGACAATCTAAGGGAAAAGAGGTCAGTGCCCCTGGCTAAATAGTTAGTGTTACATGTTCTAAAAACTCTTGCAGCATACCAGTCTCCCACGGCACACCGGTTGAAACTCACTGGTCTATTGGTTATCATTTCACTCTGTTGACAAGTGTCCTTTGATGCACAAAATCTTTTCATTTTTATGAAGTCCAGCTTACCCAGATTTATCTTCTGTTGCCTATGCTTTTGATATTCCACTCTTATCCTAATTTACCAACTAGTTCTAAAGTTCACCTGGAAAAAATACACATGAAAAGATAACTAAGAAGCTTCTGAAATAGTGGACTAATAGGGAAACGGGATTCCCTGATAATAAAACGTATTCTGAAATAGTATTATCTCTGTCCATAGATAGATAGATAGTGAAGTATAGTAGAGAATCTCAGAATATGTCCCTGTACAATTAGGAATTTAATATATTACAAGTATAGCATTTCAAATCAATAGCCAGTGTTTTAAAAAACTGGCTGGACATTTGAGAAAAAGAAAGAAATCCTCTTTCTTATCTTTGATTAAAATTAATTTAAGATTAATGAATGATTTAAATGTAAAAAACTTGATTTAAATGTAAAACTTGAAACCAAAAGATTTATTTAAAAGTATAACAGAATAATGTATAAGTATTATCTTTCTAACCATATTACAAAACTTAGAAATATAAGTGAAAATTTTACCACATATGAATTTAAAAAGCCCATATAGACCTTATACTCTCAGTAAGTCAATGAATTCTCTCTTGTTGAAAAGAAAAAAAGCTTGACCTAATATGCACATCTATAGCAACTGTTTGAAGGCAATGGAGATTTAAAAACTGAAAGTAGCATATGAGGGATTACAATCTTTGAAAGAAGAAAACACAAAGTAATGTTCCTATTCAAACTAACAATAAACTTTATATCCAAATTGACATTTTCTCTTGACATTTTCTAATCTTCTGTGTATGAGGAGTTGTTGGGAGAACCTACTCAGAAAGCAGCTGTAACAGGCCTGTTAGAATATGGAGCTCCCAGAACATCTGAGACCTGAAGAATATAATTGGAAAGAAGAAAGAATCTCAGAGAAATGAGCCTAAAATCTAACTACAAATTTCCCCTCCAACACTGGCTGACTCTTAAATACCATATGTGCAGGATAACATCACAATAAATCCATCAGAAAACAGTAGCTAGGATGCTTAAACCTCAGCAAAGATTACTGCAGCCATGCGGACAGAGATTGGAGTTCAAAGCCTGTGAAATGGGAGACCTTAATGAAAGCCCAGGTTTTTAGATATGAACCAAAAGGGGTCATATTTGGGAGTAAGGGACACATGCTAGTAGAGGGGACAGTCACCTACTATTTCTGTATGTCCCTAGAGTTAAAAATGATTTTTACACTTTTACATGGTTGCAAAAAGCAAAGTAAAAGTATTATTATAACAGTTGAAAAGTGTATAATTCAAACCCTAATGTCAATATGTTGTATTATAAAATAACCAAGTTCATTCACTTACATATCATCTATGACTACTTTTCTGTTCCAACAGTAAAGCTGAGTAGTTGTGACAAATATTGGATGACCAACAAAATCTAAAATATTTATCTGGTCGTTTACAGGAAAGGAAGATTGGATATCCACATACAGAAGAATGAAATCGGACCCTTTTTCTACCCCATGCACAAAAACTACCACAAACTGGGCTAAAGACTTAATCATAAGACTTACAACCATAGAACTCCTGGGAGGAAACATAGGCGAAACCCTTCTTTACATTGGCTGGAAAGTGATTTCTTGGATATGACACCAAAAGCGCAATCAACAGAAGGAAAAACAGACAACTGAGAGTGCATTAAACTAAAAGTCTTCTCCACAGCAAAGGAAACAATCAGTACAATGAAGAGACAAACTGCGGAATGGCAGTAAATATCCACAAACCACATATCTAAAATATATAAGGAATTCATACAACTCAATAGGAAGAAAAACACGAATAACCCAATGAAAAATGGGCAAAGGACCTGAGTAGACATTTCTCTAGAAAAGACATTACAGATGCCCTATAGCTATATGGAAAAAATGTTCAGCATCATCGATCATCAGGAATATGCGAATCAAAACCACAGTGAGATATCATTTCACACAGGTAAAAATGGTTATTGTCAAAAAGGCAAAAAAGATAACCGGTGTTGGTAAGGGCAGAGAGAAAAGGAAAACCTTCTTCATATAATGCAGTAAAATGTAATTTGGTACGTTCCTTATGGAAAACGGAATGGAAATTTCTCAGAAAATTGAAAACAAGACTACCTCCTAAGCCAGCAATTCCAATTCCGGGTATAAGGAAATGAAGTCAGTATCTCAAAGAAAGAGCTGCACTACCATGATCGCTGCAGCGGTATTCACACTGGCGAAGGTATGGAAACAACCCTAGTGCCCACCAGCAAATGAACAGATAAATTAAATGGGGTATCTAAACACTGTGGTCATTGCTAGAGGGAAGTGGGTTTGCGGGGAGGTAGGAGAGGGAAAAGGGGGGATATATGGTGATTAGAAGAGGCATGACTTGGGGTGGTGAACACATAATACAATGTACAGATGATGTATTATAGAATTGTACCCCTTAAGCCTAAATAATTTCATTAACCAATGTAATCTGAATAAATTCAGTTTAAAAAATAAGTAAATAAAAAGTACAAATTGGTTGTTGCAGAATAGTCATGGGGTATAAAGTACAACATAGAGAATATAGTCAATAATATTCTGATAACTATGTATGATATCAGATGGGTACAAAATTTAACAGGATGATCACTTAGAAAGTTATATAAAACCTAATCACAAGGTGTACAACCAAAACTAATACAATATTGCATGTCAACTGTAATTTTAAAATAATTTTAAAAAATTGTTTTAATTGGGCATCTATATATAATGGACTATTATGTAGCCTTAAAAAAGAAGGAAACCCTGCCATATGTGACAACATGGATGTACCTAGAAGACATTTTGCGAAGTGAAATAACCAGAAACAGAAAGAAAGATGAATACAGCATGATCTCCTTATATGTAAAAACGAAAACAGTCAAACTTACAGCAGCAGAGAGTACCGTGATGGCTACCGGGGGTCACAGGGAAGGGGAAATGTGGGTCAGTGGTTGCAAAGCTTCAGTTCTCAAGATGAGTAAGTTCTGAACATCTAGTGAACAGTAATGTGAATGTAGTTAACAATTCTGTTTTGTGTATTTAAAATTGTCTAATATAGCAGATCACAAGTATTCTCACCACAGAAAAATGAAAAGAGAAAAATGGTAACTATATAAGGTGATGGATATGTTAATTAGCTTAATCATGATAATTATTTCACAATGTGTGTATATCAAAACATCAAGTCATATACCTTAAATAAATACAACTTTTATGTGTCAATTATACCTCAACAAAGATAGGAAGACAAACAGATTAAAACAAAAACATAGTAAGATTTACTGGTCAATTAACACATTAAAAATTTGACAATGCCTAGAGAGAAGTGTATAAAAAACTAAAACGTTCACATTCTGTGAATAGAAGGATAAAGTGGTGTATGACCATCTTGGAGATGTTATGGAAATATTTTCCAAAAATTTAAATATGGGTATCCTTTGACCAGTACTCTACTTCTAAAAATCTTAATATATATACACATGCTGAGATTAATAATCTTAATATATACACAAATACGAAAAGCTATCTATATCCAAGGATGTTTGTAAGAAGAAAAAAGTCTTAAACTTTTCCCACATTCTATACCAGGGGTGTCAATCTCATTTTCACTGGGGGCCACATCAGCCTCATGGTTGCCTTCAAAGAGCTGAATGCAATTTCAACTCCTTAACAGTTAAGAAGTAGTTACATTTATACAGTTCTAAAATTATTTCAGCCTTTTGAAAGCAAATGCGAGGCTGATGTGGCCCCCAGTGAAAATGAGTTTGATACCTGTTCTATACCTTAGAAACAAGTCACTAACCCCAACTCATATCCATGGTGTAGATAATGAGATTTCACCTTTTGATCTGAGTAATATCAAGAATTTGTGAATATCTGTAAAACCATCACAAAGTGCAATGTGATGCAATCATCGTATAAAGAAAAGCAATGTAGCATATGTCATAATAATGGTAAGGAATGGTGTCCAAGTTTCCAAAGCTTAAAAAGCAAGTTGTTAAATATTACTATAATAAAATTTTATTTTTGAAAAAAATATATAAGTGTGTACATATACATATATGTACATGTATACACATCTATATTTATTCATATGTTTATATATTCATATAAAATCTGGAGACTAAAGTTGACTGAAGAAGGGACTTTTATTTTTACTTTATATTCTTCTAAATGGTATAAATTATTTACAGTAAGAATACAATAATTTTATAATTAAAATTTACTTTTAAAATTTGAAATAAATACTTTGCACTAGGCATAATAGAGTTCCCATTCTTGGACTAGTAAATGAGATTATTGCTAAAGACATTGGGATTTTTAAAAAGTTACACTTCAGGAACACTTCAGTCCTAGGTTTAAAAGTACAAACGTTCTAGATGGCTTATATTTGGGCAAGTCGCTTCTCTTTAATTCATTCTCTTTATTGTTAATATATGGGGGACTGGATGAGAGGGTGACTAAGGTCCCTATAGCATGATGATTGAGGTCCTTTACAAATCGTGAGCCATAGCAACTAGAAAGACCACAATGTATGGCAAAGAATAAAGAAGCTGTATTGGCTGTATACCTTAAATATATCAGCATGATGTGTTTCTCAATGAAGTGTCAGCTCCTGGAGTTTGTAGCTTAGGCTTTCGATATTACAGCAACGATACAAAAACCAGACTTCTCAAGACAGCTGCCCTCAATTCCACCTAACAGGAAATAATTTTTTTGGCTTCAGTGAAAGATGTAAAGAACTTCAATATTTAAAATGTTCAAGTTCTCTAAATAAATGCCTTTACTATTTTCCCCATTTAAAACACCTTTTCTCATGCACCACTATTTGAAACAAAGCCATTGAAAGAAATAAATTCATCAGCATACAATAGTACAAAAAAGCAAATCATAAGCATGCATATTCACCTCATGTTTCAGCTTTCCCTAACCTGCTGATGCTGCGGATATGGTTGGCTAAACAAATAAACATTTTGCATGTGGTGTAGAATATAATCACAGCCTTAAAAATCTAGAAGTAAAAGTATTATCACAATTCAAGCTTTTTTCCCCCCTTTAGTGTCAAAGTAAGCAATTCTCAAGTTTCAAATGGGCTGTGTCCCAGAATTTAGTTTTTAAATCAGCTGTACAGAAGTAAGAATGAACTTCTCTCCCAACAGAAACAGTATTGTAAATGCTTCATGTGTTTGCAGTCTAAACCACAATGACCTACTTAATACATAACGAACGTACTGGAATTGGAGTATTTTTGAAGGATAGTGGAACCTAACAAAGAAAGAAAACCCAGCTGGAATTGTAAATGAGGAAGTTGTCAATGAGATTCAGTGTCCTCCTCTCTAAAATAGTGCCCATTTCCAAGAATTGCCCCGAGGAATATCTGAGATTATTGTGTAGTTGTTAATTTGCATCAAGAAGGGGCTGTTTGCTGTACATCACAATTGTGGTATTAACTAAGCTATGAAAAGGAGCTTGCTTAATTTTAATCACAGCCCCAAGTAGCATCTGAAGGATAAGTACTGCTTCTGCTTTAGCTCTGGAGGAGCAAAATGGAGCCTCATAGCACACTGGCATCCACACTCACTGATGATAAACACCACACACTCTGGGGACAAAGGGGTCAAGTTCACAGCCCTGGAGTTGGGGCTGGTGGTATAGTAGTGAGTATAACTGCCTTCCAAAATCCTGAATCTACCACCTACCAGATGTACAGACTGAAAGAATATGCCTCAATTTCCTCAACTGAAAAGTGAGAATAATTATAGTAGATTAATAATAATAGATTAATTAAAGCAATGCTTGTAAAATACTTTTTAAAATTTCTTGCTGATAATATTTTTCTAGAATTAAGCTTACTAACTACTGTTTTGGTGCTTTCTAACTAAAAAAATGTTTAAACGAAAAAGAAAGCATATAATACTTCTCAAGCCAGTTGGGGAAAATATTACAAGTTAATTTCAAACGTATTCCTTTTGTTTGTTTAAAGAAAACTTCTTATTTACGGATTTAGTATTCAAAGCTCTATGTATTCTTTAGTTCATCCTGATAAAGTAGTGTCAAAGAATGAATTTTAGTTCAAAAATCAGGAGTAAAATTATAATTTTGTTGATTTTTCTTTTTTAAGTATATGTTATTGATTATGCTGTTAGAGTTGTCCCAATTTTCCCTCTTTGCCATCCTCTTCCGGGCAACACCCCCCCCCCCCCATGATACCCCTTGTTAAGCTGATGTCCATGGGTTGTTCATGTAAGTTTTCTGGCTTCTCCGTTGCCTAGACTGTTTTTAACCTCCCCCTGTCTATTCTGTACCTACCCAATTATGTTTCTAAATCCCTGTACATTTCCCCCCCCATTCTCTCCCTTCCCCTCCCAGCTAATAACCCTCCAAATGATCTCCATATCTATGATTCCATTCCTGTTCCAGTTTTCTTCATTTGTTTTTGTTTTTTAGATTCAGTTGTTAACAGTTTTTGAGTTTGCTATATACAACAGTTTCATATCATGTATAATCCTCCTTCAGCCACGGTGACAGCAACTGTATGCATTTTGAGTTCCACAGGAACAGCATCCAATTTATAGAGACTTCACACAGTCCCAGTACATCAGGCTGAGACATGTAGTGTTTGATGCCATCTGTCCACATAGAAACATCTTATTGGATTCTCAGTTATCACTTCACAGGGGTTGCCCACAAAACATTCCTTATTCCCGTATCTAGCCTCTTCAAAGCCGGAGACTCTGCTATTTCTATGACCACTCGAATCTCTCCACTCCTTTCAGGCTGGGCTAGGGTTCCGTAACTGAGCCTTGGCTGTCTCTAGCCCCAGACTATACCAGGCAGCTTTTCCTTTCAAGTTCCCAGGAGTATGACCAATAAGCAGAGAGCAGAGTCTTTCTCTCAGGGACCTACTATCATCTATACAATGGTGGACAAAAGTAGGTTTACACCTGTGAGTATAGAAAACACAATTTATTCTTGTATTATTATTATTAATTTTTGTATTGTTTGTATTACAACTGTAAACCTACTTTTGCCCACCTGTGTTCACTTCATGCCTCTTCTATCTCTACCCTTCTATGATGATAGGAAGGGTGCCAGTATGAATAGTCTCACAAACTCTGCAACAATTTGGGATGTAAATAAACAAAATCTCAGCAAGGCAGACTCAAAAAGGCCTCTAAATGAGGCTAACAAAAGGTACAAAAAATTCTTGAGAGCCGTGGCAGCAGGTTTCTCCATGTGCCACTGAAGGGGAAGGAAGTGTGTCCTGGTGTGGTGTGTGGAGAGGGGTGAGGAAGAGAGTAGTCAGAGAGTGACAGCACACGTGTGCAGGTTCAAGGATTTCTAAGCTGACTATAAATGAGTTGTGTGTTGTTTTCAATTATTCCCTTCATTATCTCTCACCTAATTCTGTATTTCAGTTGGTGTCACACGAAACGATTTTTTGTTAGTGTCGTCTGGAGGCCTTTCTTAGCCTGCCTTGCTTAGATTTCATTTATTTTTATTCCAACTTGTTCTAGAGCTTTCTTAGAGAGACAGTTCATGCCAACTCCCTTTATAACATCATCAATTTTTGCCTTCATCCTCTTAATTATCTTAGATGATTTTTCTCTGCACTCACTCTTACTTTTGCTGACTGGGAGACTTTCAAGTCCATTTATATTATGCCTTCATTCTTATTGGCATTTTTTAGCTAGGTTTTAGTTCATACAGCTGTATTATTTTCCAGGTCAGTTTGGTTTATATTTCCAACATTGTGAGAAACTATATCAAATGCTTTCTCCCATTTTATCATTCAAAAGAATCTTATCACATTTCTCTGAAAAACCAAGGGCAACTTAAAGATATTTATCAATTTTTGCATTCTTTTTCTGAAGCAGTGTTAAACTGTGCACTACTGAATTTCAATGCGAATGGCTTGGATCCTCATCTTTTGAAACTCACTGGAAATAAGAACAGTCAGTTATCTTGTTCCTGGCTACAGGAGATATTTTAGAAAGTAAAGCTCCAAATTCTAAGTAACAGAGCTATTTCCACTTCCAATGAAAAGGCAACATTTTTTCTTATGGAGTCTTATATAAATAATATATCATTATTTATATAGCTGTAGAATATAGCACTTGTGTTTTGTTCTGTTTTTTAATTTTAAATAAACTACACAAACTAGAATAGATGCCCAGGGACAGGACATGAAAGATGTCAGTCCAGATTTTTTTAAAAGGCTCTGACCCAGGTTATTTATAATAAAGGACAAAATATCATATTTCCTCAAGCCATTAAACCCAGCACCTTGAGACTGATGAAGGTCCTTCATTTCGATAGTCTATCTGGTTATACATTCTGTCTTACAGGGGACAAATTGAGTTGTTTTTCCTATAGACAGTGTCAAAAATAAACAAAGCTCTAGTCTGGGTTTAGGTTTAAAAACAATCAAAAACATTTTGAAGCTGCTGCATAGGAAAGACAAAAACAGCAAGTTATATTATTAAGTATCAAAATTTATAATAAGGTTTCAGAGTTTGACACACAAGACCCACCAGATAAAGTGGGAAAGGTGAAAAGGAATGAAAAGAAATTACTGAGTTTATTATACAGTGATTTACAACAAAGTTAATTAACAAGAGATAAAACTTATGAAATGATAGCCATACCCTAAATTTTTTTTCTGGTTTGTAACTTGGTTTTATTTTCTAAAACTATTTCAAGAAATGTAAAGTCCATACAAAAATAGAGATTGGTATTTAGATTTTTACAAGAAGAAGACGGCATGTGAATATCTTTGGGAAAGCTCTGTGCTCAGACATTTGGTTAGAGCAAGCAGAGCAGCAGGGTGTGAAGCTTCATGACAAAGACAGAGAATAATAATCTGCACTTTGACCTAGGACCTTTGCAGTTAACCCAATTACCTGTTTCAGCTATGGTAACCATTCAGAGGCAGTTCCCAGCACTGCTCTGGATAAACATTAAGTCTAGTTTATTACTTCATAATTTTCCCATATTAATGCTAAATCTCTTCTTAAATGTCAATTCGGAGTTGTGATTTCATATTCTACTTTGAAAAAATGAGTGTTCGTACTATTTTGTTGCCACACTGGAAACACTCACCTACTCTCTCTGAATCAGTCCCTTGAGAACCACTAGTACATTCACGCCTTCTGGATGGCCAGAGAGGGAGGCAGCCCTGAAACTACGTGAGGCTAACAGGCTCTGAAGAGCTAGAACCCCTCCGATCAGCCTGCACCTAGCACCATCATTCTGTACCCAGTTGACCTAAATGGCCAAATGCAACAGATACCATGTTAGTGAAAAGAAAAAAGGCCCCTTTCAGGCCCTCTTTACCAGAGCTACCTATCTCTTTCCTTGAGCCTGTCAGGCATAATTAACTATAGTTTCTCTGAGCCCCTGTTCTCAGGACTAGAAAGGTTACTAAAAGCATCACCTGTGCAAGTATTTTAAAATTTACAAAAACAGGATTTATCAGGCTGGAGTGCATGGACCCTGAACCCAAAGATAACAAAGATATCGTTGGAACAAACTGAAGCCTGAACAATCAGCCCGAAATCTCCTGTTATACAACTAATTGCCCAGCTGCAACACCTTCCCCCTTTATCACCCAATAAAGCTCGCAGTTCAAACCTTTTGCTACTGTTGCAACTCTCAGCACTTAGGCTCAAGTTTCCTCCCTTGGAAAGTGAACAAAAATTTGCCCTCTGCATTTTCTTCTCTTTGTGAATTTTTCCACAGCTCATGTCACCATAACAGCTAGGAGTGGTTAAACATACTGAGAACTAGAATTCCTTTGCTTTTAATTACAGAAAAAATCTGTGCTTTTCAACACCCTTTTTTTCATGCAACAATAGAAAACCGTTCTTGATAAAAATCTTGTTTTTTAATTTTAATTTAATTTAATCATATTTATTGATTATTCTATTGCAATTGTCCCAATTTTCCTCCATTGACCCACACCACCCAGCACTCCCCACTCTGTAAGCCCATCACCACACTATCGTTCCTGTCCATGAGTCATGTGTGTAAGTTCCTTGGCTGCTCCATTTCATATACTGTACATTATAGCCCCATGGCTATTCTGTAACTATCTAGTCCTACTTATTAATCCCCTCACCTCTTCGCTCATTTCCTCCATTCCACCCCCAATCTGGCAACCATCAAAACCCTCTCCATATCCATGATTCTGTCTCTGTTCTTTTTGTTTGCTTAGTTTGTTTTTAGATTCAATTGTTGACAGATATATATTTCTTGCCATTTTACTGTTCATAGTTTTGATCTTTTTCTTTTTCTTCAATAAGTCCCTTTAACATTTCATATAGTAACTGTTAGGTGAGGATGAACTCCTTTAGTTTTTTCTTATCTGAGAAGCTCTTTATCTGCTCTTCAAATCTAAATAAACCTTTGCTGGGTAGAGCAAGCTTGGCTGTAGGTCCCTGCTTTTCGTGACTTTGAATATTTCTTACCAATCCCTTCTAGCCTGCAAAGCTTCTTTTTAAAAATCAGCTGATGGTTTTATGGGAACTCCCCTGTAGATAACTAATTGCTTTTCTCTTGCTGCTCTTAAGATTGTCTCTGTATCTTTAAGCTTTGGCATTTTAATTATGATATGTCTTGGAGTGAGCCTCTTTGCATCTATCTTGTTTGAGACTCTCTGTGCTTTCTAGACTAACATATCTATTTCCTTCACCAAATTAGGGAAGTTTTCTTTCATTATTTTTTCAAATAGATTTCTAATTTCTTCCTCTTTCTCTTCTCCTTCTGGAGCCCCTATGATGTGCACATTGGAACTCTTGAAATTGTTTTAGGAGCTGCTTGCACTATTCTTGGGGGTTTTTTTTGGATTATTTTTAATTCTTGTTCTGGTTGGTTGTTTTTGCTTCCTTATCTTCCAAACCATTGATTTGATTCTTGGCTACATCCATTACTGTTATTTCCTTGTAAATTGTTCTTTATTTCAATTAGTGTATCATTCATTTCTCACTGGATCTTTTTATACTGTTGAGTTCCTCACCAAGTTCCTTGGGCATCCTCATAACCAATGTTTTGAACTCTGCATCTGATAGTATGCTTAGCTCCATTTCATTTACATCTTTTTCTGGAGTTTTGATATGTCTTTTTATTTGATTCATGTTTCTTTGTCTCCTCATTTTTTCAGTCTCCCTGCGTTTGTTTTTATGTATTAGGTAGAGCTGCTATGACTCCCTGTCTTCGAGGCATGGCTTAATGTAGTAGGTGTCCTTTAGGGCCCAGGGGCACAGCCTCCCCTATCACCCAAGCTGGGTACTCAAGGATCACCCTTTGTGTAGGCTGAGTACACTCTCTTTTTTTAGTTGAGTCTTGGTTGTTGTTGGTAGATCAGTGGGAGGGATTTATCCAGGCCAGTCAGCTGCAAGGATTGGCAATGACCACTGACCACCAACCTCTGCCCTCCACAGAGGATCAGCTGTGCAGGGGCAGGGTGGTGATACTCTATGTGATCTGTAGCAACACAGACCTGCAAGCACAGGCTCTGGGATGTCCCAGGTAGTGCAGGTCAATATCAGCCCCAACCTGTGTTCTCAGCCTGAGGTATAAAGCAATCTGAGATGACTGCTACTTGTGCTGAGCTTGGAGATTCCCAGGTGAAGCCAAACTGTGAATTTAGGCTGACTGCTGCTAGTGCTAGGCCTTGATCACTTAGCAAGAGGTATGGAGACTTTAGGGCTGCTGTTGCTTGTTCGATAGGATTTAGGAAGTTGTGAATCATTAGCCAAGACCAGCTATTCATATAGAGAAGTCACTGTTAACAGCTTGGGTGGTCCTGTAAGTTGGTTGGGACAGAGTCTCAGGGAATCTCCTGGGAGGCGCAAACAGTTTTAGCCAGGTTAATGGAGTCTCAGATGTGGAATCAACCTGCTAACTCTACAGCTCTATGGGAGGAGGACACAACAAAGGGACAATGGCCTCTGCCCACCTTTCTTTCTGAGAGAAAGCAGTCCCCCAGCTCCTGCCTTGATGCTGGACACTCAGTTATTCCCTGTATGCCACTGGTGACTTTCAAGCTGCTCTCTCTGTGCTAGAGGGAGTGAGTCTGGATAGGTCACTGTGTAGGTTCTTTAAGGGGAACTGCTTGGGACTCCACTAACTAGGTTTTGCAGCCAGAAGTTATGGGGACTTGCCTTCCTGGCACTGGAACCCTGTGCTTGGGTCCTCATGTGGGGCTGGGCTTCCTTGTTCCTGAGATATCCTTCCCACATTTTTATCACCACACATGGATGTAGGACCAGCCCATTCTGCATTCTGCCCCTCCTACCCATCTGAGTGAATGTGCTTTCTTTAAAACCATAGATGTCAGACTTCCAGTCAACTCAATTCTGATGGTTCTGAGTGATGGATGTTCTATAGTTAAGCTGTAATTTTGATGGGGCTGTGTAAGGGGGTGAATTATATTTACCTATGCCACCATCTTGACTGGAGGTCAAATCTCAAAGTCTTAAGTTTTAACAAATAAAAAATTACATCTCTACTATGATAACTGATATATAAATTTCATAGCTAATGTGAACTGAAATGAAAAGGAATAGGAAAATATAAGATATTTCAATTATACTTTTTATACATTTTAAATCTTCATTGCTGTTAAAATACTGTAAAACACACAATACAAAACCCTATCCCAATTTTGAAAAGAATTGTGACCACAGTTTCCCCCAGTTTTGATTCTTCATATTTTAGTTAACAGTTTTTAAAATATTTCTTAATTTTTTGGTATATTTGATCAAAATTAAAAGAGCCTCCACGTGGTATTCCACCAACAACTAATCAAAGTTTTAGCTGGTTTCTAAGAAACTTTAGAAAATACAAGTAAAAGGAGTATGTTGAAAAAAACCTTCTTGAGCTAATCTTATGAAACATGTTATTCTAATAGAGCTTAAATTCTTATTATACCACTTTATTTATTTAATAATTAAAATAGTATAAATTTTTATAAAGCTTTTCAGTGTCTATTATAAAAGCAACAAAATTAAGAGAAATATTATTTTATGCTACATCCTGGGGATACTGAGATAAATATAACACTTCCTGTTTTCTAATTTTGCATAGTCTAGGAGATACATACTTGTTTGTAAATAAAGAAGTTACAGCCTAGCTTAAGAGCAACAATGGAAAATATACAAATTGCAGTTTTTCACACAAGTTTTTGTGATGGCAGTGAGGTGGTGGGAAGCAAACTAGATTCTCAAAACAGGTTATATTTTTATGAAGGTTTTATAAAAGCAATTGAATTGTGTGTGCGTGTGTGTGTGTGTGTGTGTGTTATTGTGTCCCACAAAAAATAATGTTTTGGAATGCTAACTGTTAGTATCTCAGAATGTATCCTAATTTAGAAATAGATCTTAGCAAAGGTAATCAAATTAAATGTCATAGAGTGGTCCCTAATGCAATATGACTGATATCCTAATAAAAAAGGGGAAATGTGGACACAAGAAAGACACACAAGAGAGAAAATTATGGGAAGAGATTCAAGGAGACAAAGTCCATGTGCAAGTAAAAGAGAGAGGCCTAAGACATACTATCCCCTCTAAGCCTTTGGAAGGTATTCAATTGTCCATATATTGATTTCAGATTCCTAGGTTCCAGATTCCAGAACTGTGAAACAACATTTTGATGTTTATAGGTTTTTGCATGATTGTATTCTTTTTAAATAAGGAATAACTGACATAATGTTATATGAATTTCAGGTGTACAACTTAATTTGATACTTGTATATATTGTGTAATGATCACCACACTAAGTCCAGTTAACATCCATCACCATACATAGTTACAATTTTTTCTCTTGTTATGAGAACTTTGAAAATAACTTTCAAATACACAACACAGTATTATTAACTATGGTCATCATGCTATATATTACATCCCCATGACTTATTTTTAAACTGGAAATTTGGATTTTGGGACCCCCTTAACCCATTTTGACCACCATCTACCACACTACATCTGGGAACCACATATAAGTGAGATCAAATGGCATTTGTCTTACTCTGCCTTATTTTGCTTAGTAAAATGCCCTCAAGTTTCATATATGTTGTTGCGAATGGCAGGATATCCTTTTGATGGCTGAATTATATTCTATTGTGCACAAATACAGATGAGACATAAATATCCACACACACACCACATACCCTAATGAACTTCTTTGTTAAGTCCTCCATTCATGGACACGTAGGTGGCTACACATCTTGACTATTGTAAATAATGCTGCAGGGAACATGGGAATGCATGTATCTTTTATTTAATGCATGAAGTATCATTATTTTCAAGTACATTTTATTGAGTATGATATTATAGTTTTCCCATTCTTTTCTCTCCCCTTTCTCAGCCTCCACATGGTATGCCTATTACCTCCAGCATCCCCCCAACCTTAGTTCATGTCCATGGGTTTTATGTATAAATTCTTTGGGTTCTCAATTTCCTATACTATTCATAACTGTCCCCTGTCTATTTTGTACTAACCAATTATGCTTTTTCTTATTCCCTGTACCTTTTCCTCTATTCTCCCCCTTTCCCCTCTCCATTGATATCTCCCCACATGATCTCCATTTCTATGATTCTGTTCCTATTCTAATTGTTTGCTTAGTTTGTTTTTGTTTTAGTTTTTCTAGATTCAGTTGTTGATAGTTGTGAGTTTGTTGTCATTTTACTGTTCACAGTTTTGATCTTCTTTTCTTAGATAAGTCCCTTTAACATTTAATATAATAAGGGCTTGGTAATGATGAACTCCTTTAACTTGACCTTTTCTAGGAAGCATTTTATCTTCCCTTCCATTCTAAATAATAGCTTTGCTAGATACAATAATCTTGGATGAAGGCCCTTGCCTTTCATGACTTTGAATACTTCTTTCCAGACCCTTCTTACCTCATCACTTAGCTCTTTTTCGGGAGTTTTGATCTGTTCTTTCATTTGGGCCTTATTTCTTTGTCTTGGCACACCTGTTACATTGTAAGGGGCGGAGCCTTAGGGATTCATCAGGATGGGGCAACCCCCTTTGCTGCGTTGTGGCACTGTCTGTGGGGGAAGGGTCAGAGAGGGAACAATGCCACTTTCTCAGTTCTTGCCCTGTTTTCAATCACTTCCCTCACTTCCCACAAGCAAATTGGGCCTTTCTGGTGCTGATTCCTGGGTGGGTGGGTTTGTGTACTTCAAAGGCCCTGTGGGTCTCTTCAGAGAACCCACCTATGAAGCTTGGAGTTTCTCCTGCTGCCACAACCCCCCAGATTTTTACAGCCAGCGGTTTTCAGACTTTAGTTTCCCCTCACTGAAACCCTGTGTTGAGTGGTTTGTCTCACTCCCAAGTTGTTCCTCTTGGTTTACCAGCATGCGAATGTGGGACCACCCAGTCCACTGGGGCTGGTCTGCCACCTTGTTGTGTATCCTCTCTGCCCCAGCTGCCCATCTCTGCCCCTTCTTCCAGTCTGAATGAATGTTTCTTTTTTAACTCCTTGGTTGTTGGGAGTTCAATTTTCTGGAAGCTCTAGTTGTCTTTTGTTTTTAAATTTTTTGTTGTCCTTCTTTTTGTTGTGCAAAGAGGTGAACCAAACTAAGGTAGAACCAAACCTATCTACCTATGTTTCCACCTCGGCTGGAACTTGTGTGTCACATATACCTTTCTGAGTTAATGTTTTTGTTTCCTTTTTTCAATAGGCAGAAAGGAATTGCTGGATTATATGGTAGCTCTACTTTTAATTTTTTAGGGAACCTCCATATTATTTTTCATAGTCATTGCCCCAACTTACATTCCCACCAATGGTGCACAGGGGCTTCCTTTTCTCTACTTCCTTACCAAAACTCGTTATTTCTTGCCTCCTTACTAATAGTCATTCTCATGAATATTAGGTGATGTCTCATTGTGGTTTTTACTTGTTTTTTTTTTCTGATGAGTAGTAACATCAAGTACCTTTTTATGCACCTGTTGGCCATTGTATATCTTCTTTGGAAAAGTGTCTATTCGGATCCTCTACCAATTTTTAAGTAGAATTGCTTAGAAAGAACCAAATTGGTCAATAGCTTGATTTCATCTGGAGACTTCGGGGCCCCAGAACTGTGAAACAATAAATTTCTGATGTGTGAATCATGTAATTTATGATGTTTTGTCATGGCAACCTTAACAAATGAATACAATAGACAAGGTAGCAAATAGCATTCTAGGCAAGAATGTGGAAACTGTGGTGTGTTTAGAGAATGTCATTTCATATTACTGTTAACCCAGAAAAGAAATGGCAAGTCAGGAAGCTACACAGATTATCAGACATAACATCAAATGGCTTTAACTTGAATATATAGCTGAGGGGAAATATTAGAGAGATTTTATGCAGTGAGAGATAATTCTCAAATACATGGACCAATTTCTTGATTCATAAATTTTAGACATTATGTCCTTTCTATTAAGATAGATAAGGCTAAGCTTTTAGCTAGGGTGACTGTGTTCTGTTTTACACAGGATAATACTTTTCACTCTCAAATTGTCCCAGTTTGTTAGACAAGCCACATAATATATATCCACCCTTCCTTTAGCTACCTGACCACCATCTCACTTCTCTCCCCCCATCATCCGAAAATAACTGCATAATCGCTTTCAGTTAAATATAATAATACTATAATAGCAAATACTAAATGATTACTGTTAGGCATTCTACTATACACTTTATATGTACAACACATTTAATTCTTATATAGTGCTATGAGAAATATTCTTTCATGGATAAAGAAACTGAGACACAGAGAAATTAAGTAGCTTGCTTAAGGTTATACAGCTAGTAGGAGTTGTAGATGAGAGTCAGTTCTAGTAATCCAGCCTCAAAGTCTATGCTCATTCCACATCAAAGTAGTTATCACTATGATCACACTATTACTATCCAATGCAGAATCAGTAGTACATATATTTATGTTTGTATTTTTTCTTGCATAATTGTTGCTTGTATTTCTTGGAAGTAATAATTGTGCCTATTTTCAATGTACTTTTTGGATGCTCAATCATTATATCTACTTTATAAATTCTGTTTTTCCTGGACATGCCACACTTGTCCTCTCACTTTATGTAGATTTATTGTTCTCTGGTCTTGCCGTTTGTATAGATCTGCTTTTCCAAAATCCTAGTTCTTTCTTCTGAACATAGTCTTCATATTCCCTTAGAAAAAGGTTCCATAAAATGTACATTTCTAAATCCTGAAAACTTTAATATTTTAATTCTTCCCTGAGGTTTAATTAATATTTTAGAATAGTATGATGTGATAGAATATTATAGTTTTAAAATAATTTTTCATCAGGGTTTTCAAAACCATGTCCACTGCTGTCTAGAAGTGAGAATTGTTTTGAGATATTCAACATCATTTTAATTTCCATTTGTCTGTATATAAGTTTACTTATATTTGCTTTAAATAAGCCCTTGTGCTTTGGTTGTGGGTCAGCACTCATTTATTATGGTTGGTACTTTATACACCTTTTCAATATAAAGACTAGTGTTCATGTTTCCAGAATGTTTGTATGTTCTTGCTTTCATAATTCCCTCCCCTCAAATTTCTTGTTTTCACCTGTTAGTTGGATGATGGAACTCTCATGTTCATCTTCTAAGTCTTTAATTATTTCTACTTTGAATATTTTTTCTTTACTTTAGCTATATTTTCTGAGACTTTTCTTTGATTTTTATCTTCCAACTCATCCTTTGATTAAGTAAAACTTTCTTGTTTATTCTGATTTCCCATTTTTATACACCCCTAATCTTGTTTTATAACTGTTATGTGTTCTTGTATATCTCTTAAGATATTGATTTTTAAGTGTTTTCTCTGTTCCCTGTATTATTTATGTCTGCTGTTGTTACTTTTATTCTTTAATTTTTTAAGTTTCTTTTTTTAGTCTCTGCTTTAAAGGTGATAGACTTACACAATGTTCAACAATCTTTGTCTATTGATATATGATTGAAAAGCAGTGTGGTTAGTCATGACTGCAAGGGGGTTACTTTTCACTGGAAGATATCATTTCTGAGTAATCAGTCATGGATTTAGCCTCCTTCTTGAGTTCTGCAAATTTTAGAAGGCTTTCTCAGGGTTTTTTCAGGACCTCCAGAGAATTCTCTGAGCTTCTATTTGTGGTCTAGATGCTAAGCTGTTGCTGTTCTGTGATTGTGGTAAGTGGAGAGGGAGTGATTTACGAGTGACACATAATGCAACATACAGATGATGTATCATAGAATTGTACACCTGAAATCCTTATAATCTTATTAACATCACCCCCAATAAACTTAATTTCAAAAAAGAGGAAAGGAAGCTTATCATGAAATAAAGTTGGTAACCCCCCAAAAAAAATTTTATACGTACCAGCCCTAGCACCAAATGTAATGGCATTTGGAAGGAGGGCCTTTGGGAAGTTAAATTTGTATGAAGTCATGAGGGTGGACCCTCATCACAGAATTAGTGTCTTTACAGGAAGAGGAAGACAGACAAGAACTCACTTTTTCTCTGTGAAGGTAAGGTTTGGTGACATGATATATGCCCATAATGTGTGATTCTTAGTGGAAAGCATGATTTAAAAGACATTTAGAATTGAAACACACAGACATTTGTGACTGACTAGATGTGATACATAAAGCAAAACAAAGTGAAAATGATGACTTTAGCCTTTAAAAGGGCAATGCTTCCTCTAAAGCAGATAATATAAAAGGCTAATTTAAAATGCTAATAAATTTTCAAATTTAGAAATTACTGTTCATATTTTTATTCAGCAAACACATTTTTAAATTAATTCAGAGCCAGACAGCTATACAATGAACATAAAAAAATGAAAAATTCTTGCTCTGGAGGGGTTTACAATATAGTAGATTCAGCTGGAGTTTAAATTTGATGGCTTTTGATGGATCAGAAACCACCAAAGTTTATCAACACCTGTGGGGAAAATTGTGTGATTTTTATCCAGAATCACTCATCTAAAGTAGGAGCACACAGAATAATAAATTAGGAGATTATGCAGAAGATAACTGAGATAAGTTTTGAAAGAATTGGTGAGATATAGTTTAAGCTTGTATACCATGGGATCCTCATTTGGGAGAAAGCGAGTCCAAAAAGGAACTGGTAAATTCAGCTATACATTTGGATCAAAGAACTGGAGATTCCAATGAGTTCCATGAATAAAAGTACAGTGACCCATGCATTTACTGGTGAGCACTTATACTGTTTCCAGCACTTGGCTATTGTAAATTGTGCTGCTATGAACATTGGGGTGCATAGGTTCTTTCGAACTGGTATTTCAGGGTTCTTAGGGTATAATTCCAGCAGTGCATTTTAATGAAATACTACACAGGAGAAAGAAAGAAGGAGCTCCTACACTTCACAACAGCATGGATGGAACTGGAGAGCATTATGCTAAGTGAAATAAGCCAGGTGGCAAAAGAAAAATACCATATGATCTCACCTATAAATGGAACCTAATCAACAAAACAAGCAAGCAAAATATAACCAGAGACATTGAAATAAAGAACAAACTGACAGTAACCAGAGGGGAGGAAGGAGGGGAATAATGGGTAAAAGAAGGTGAAGGGTCATCAAGGAACATGTATAAAGGACCCATGGACAAAGCCAAAGGTGGGGTAGGATTGAGTGTGGAAGGTAGTGGTGGTAGAAAATGGGGACAACTGTAGTTGAACAACAATTAAAAAAATTAAACCATTTTTTTAAAACATATAGTGAGATTTGTAGAAAAAACAGCTAATTGTATCCCCAAAACCAATCAATCTTTTTTCCTTTCAGAAATAGAATATTCCATTTGGGGGCTGCATGCAAGATTGCTCAGCTAGGGGTACATTGCACATGTACCTTTCGGCTAAATGCTACAGGCTAAATGTTTTATGTCCCCTCAGAATTTGTATGTTAAAACTTAGCCCTCAATGCAATGGCATTTAGAGTTGGAGCCTTTGGGAGGGGCTTAAGTCATGAGGATGGGTCCTTCATGAATGGTGATGCCAGACAGATCCTATGAAAGAGACCCCAGAGGTCTCTTTCAGCAAGAGACCTGGCCCTTCCAGCAAGAAGACAACTGTCTATTAACCAGGAAGCTGGTTTCCACCAGACACCAAATATAGTGGCACCTTGATCTTGGGCCTTCCAGCCTACAGAATTGTGAGAGATAAAATTATTTTCCTCATAGGCCACCCAATATATAGTATTTTGTTAGAGCAGCTCAAATACCCTAAGTCACATAGTATGATTATGTCACCAACCTTTAGCCAATAGGATAAGGGTATAAGAAATATGTGCAACTTTGAGATTACTTCTTTTAGAAGAAAAAAATGCTTGTCATTCATTCTCCCTCTTCTTTTTGAGTGCTGGAATGAATATATATAAAACAGTTTCAGATATGTGAATAAACCTTAATGGTAGCAGAACTACAAAACAGAAGGAACTTGGGTCCCTTGATGACCTTGCAGAACAGAGCCATCTGCCACAGTGGACCACTAGGTTCTCAATTGTTACATTAGTAAAAGCCCTTGGATTTGAGTTCTGTCTCTTTCAACAGCTTATCCTATAATGATGTGGGTGGAAAAATGATGTGTGATCCAGAAGAACAGGAGTTAAAATCTAATATTAGGATATTAGATTTCATGACTTCTGACATGATGTGGATCTGGGGAACTAATGGAGGGGTTCATAGGAGTTGGTTGCTGAAAGAGAGTGAAACAGAGAAAAGGGTAGAAAATTTAGCAAACTGGGTTAACAATCTCAATGGTTATTGAAATGACCTGATAAGAATAAAACAAAATTGATTAGCCATATGACAGAGTTCTCAGTGGATATGGGAAAACCTTGGACATGACAAATAAGAAATGATGAAGACATGGAGAAAAGGAGGATACTACAGTTGATTGGCACAAGCCTCAAGGTCCCAGGACATTTTTCCCAAGAGCAGATGAGTAACATTATAGAAGTAGTAACACATGTTATTGGCAATTCTAGTCCAGATGCTATCATTAACAAAGTTGGCAAATCATTTAATATCTCAAGGTCAAAACACTATCACCTATGAAAGGGGAAAATTGAATTTGATTAGCCTAGTTTTCTTGCAGCACTAATATTTCATGATTTTAACTTAGAATTGAATCCAAATTCTCTTATTCTAATAACAGGCCAATCTTCTACCTGCTCCAAAACCATGTCATTGCACCTTTAATGGAATATAAACCCAGAACTAGTGCTTCTTGGCAAGAATGATGAAATGGTACATAAACATGTCACTTCCCTTCTCTCTCCAGCAGAGATGCTAAACTTCGGATTTCTTCCCTCTGTATCTGTGAGCTGTGGTTCACAGCTGTGTGAGCTGATTACCAATTACCACAATTTTCAGGAAAATCTAAGCCCAGGATGAGATGAGGCCTATGGGAGGATCAAGCCTCACACCAGCCAGGCAGTGCCTTGGGTGACCCTTTCCGACCTGTGCTGTTTTATTATCCAGCTGGTGGTGGAGAGTGATTGCTTATACAATAACATTTCCCTTTTCTTCAGCTATTTGGATATTTACTCAATTTTTTTGTTTTAATTTCTATTTTTTTATTTAACATTAATTGTATTTGTTCCATTACTCTTTAGTCCCCTTATAATCTCCTCCCCCAGCAGTCACCATACTGTTGTTCATGTCCATGAGTCCTTTTTCCTTTTTGCTCAATCCCTCCACCTCCTCACCTCCCCCATGTGTGCCTGTTTATACACCATACATACGCACAAATATAGAAAACATATTACTAACTTTCCAAATTTTCAAATAATGCGCTCACAATTTTGATAATTGTATGAGTAAGATGATGTTCTAGTAACCTGCTAATGAGTGTCAAGCCTTTTATTTTTTAAATTTTTTTAAAGATTTATTTATTTTTAGGCAGAGGGGAAGGGAAGGATAAAGAGAGAGAGAAACATCAATGTGTGGTTGCCTCTCACACACCCCTGGCTGGGGACTTGGCCCACAGCCCAGGCATGTGCCCTAACTAGGAATCAAACCAGCGACCTTTTGATTTGAAGGCCAGTGCTCAATCCACTGAGCCACAGCAGCCAGGGCTGAAGCCTTTTATTTTGGCTTTTTTTTTTTCTTTTGGCAATGATACTTTCCATCTTTCTAACTCCCTGAGTCTCTTACACTTACTTCCCTCACTGGGGTTGACCCAGCTAACATGGAGGTAGGGCCCTTGCCACACACCCAGTCCACCATTCATCTATTTTTGTTTTCCTTTTTCAATGAGACAAACAGCAACACAAAGACAGAGATGAAATCAATCACTAAGGTAAAGATATAGATTCTCCTGGATTGAGTTTGTCTTTGATAACCCTGGAATAGGATTACTTCCGATCCATTTTCTTTTCCACATCTGACTCAGTAAAGAGATCAAGTGAGGGGGGGGGTCACTATTTCTTAGGAACCATTGTGAAAACACTGAAGCAAGAGTCCCCGAGCATTAAACCTTCCTGGTTCTTTCACTGGTTCCAATAGCCATATGAAGGTCTACAAGGTGAACTTTAATTCTTCAATTTGAGAAAAAATGTTAATTGGGAAAGAGAGGTTGATTATTGGTTATCCACTTGTTCTGTAGCCGGTGCTATCTTCCTTGTTTTAAATGTTGATTTTCTATCGAAGAGGAAGGTATTAGTTGTGGAGCTAATATTAACAGAGCTTGACATCCTCTAACCTAACTTACCTTGCCACTGCTAGTCTATCATTGCTGTTTTATGTTTTTGGGGTTTTTTTATTTAGCATCTGAACAGATCATTGCAGCACTTATTACAATGATAAATTAATCATTTGTTTATTTCTTAAAAGTGAGACCTGCTAGGTTGTAATCTACATGAGTGTTAAGAACATGTTTTTATTTTCAACACTACTGTGACTTGCAATTCCTATATACTCAAAAAATTGAGTGACTAAATATAAATGGCATTATATAAAATAATATTTCTCAAGCGTTCATTCCTCTGGGGCACATAGTTTCTGGAAGGTCCTGCACAAGTGTTAAGCCCTAAAAATAGCAATAGCAATTATGCTTGCTTGTTAAGCAACATTTGACAAGAATCACACTTTACTCTCTATCCTTATCATGATTAATTGTTACAATGCTCAGCTACACTGGTAATTTTCAAAGTATCAGGAAAGAACCTATAACGCAAAGCACACGCATTCAGAATGTAATGTTCTCTTTTTTTTTCCCCTGAACTCAGTGTATACTCAAGGGTCATTTCTATTAACATTAATTATCTCTACATTTTAAATGTGTAGAAGTGCAGTTAGGAAATTTATGGTTAACATCTCACCTTATAAAACAGACTTTACTACAAAATGTAATATTAAAGTGTCAGTGAACATGATCAATCATATATCTCTCTCATGTCCCACTCTGCAGTAGCAGTCTCTAAGTATTTATTGGTGCCTTCCCCTCTGAATTACTGTAACGATAGCAGGTCAAATGTGCTAAATGAATAGGTGTGATTCAAGAAGACTTTGTTGTTATCTCTATCATACTTTTATTTTTTCTAAGCCATGACATAAATGCCAATGTTTCTTCATAGTACATATGCTTACCTTCATTAAAATCTCTCATGTAGATATGAAATACAATTTCTGTGTGTTTCAAATCCAATCTGAAATGGACTACATGGACCTCACAGGACTTCCCTACTAAGTATTCAAACCATAGATGGATGCTTGAATAAATCATCTATCCAAGCCAAACCTTTAGCCATGCCAACATCATTTAAAGAACAGATCTCCCACCCTGGCAGTGTGGCTCAGCTGGTTAGAGCATCATTCCATGGACCAAAAGGTTACAAGGTTTGATTCACAGTCAGAGCACACTGGGTTTGATTCCTGGTCCGGGTGCATATCCAGGTTGTGGGTTGGTTCCCTGGTTGAGGCACGTAAAAAAAGGCAATCGACCCATGTTTCTCTCCTACATCAATGTTTCTCTCTCTCTTGCTCTCTCTCTTCATTCCTCTCTCTCTAAATACAAGGGAAAATGTCAGTGAAGATGAGAAGAAGAAGAGGAGGAGGAGGAAGAAGAAAAAAAGAAGAAAAAGAAGAGATCACTCCTCCTATTTTGGCATGATTGTTTCTATTGTAACACTGCTTTTATTTCTAGGTTCATTCTTCAATATAATATAATTGTTCTAGTTTAAAATGTTTATAATTAATTGTAGGCTTGGCTAGCTTGCAGTCCTAGCAAATTATAGACAGCATGAGTCTGTAAACATGGATACCTTATTCCAACAAAGTCATATTTTTTATGTTGTTTTAAAATAAGTATGAATGATTTTTATTGAAAATGGTTAAATAAAGTAGGACATTTTGGCCCTACAGTATTACTGAGTTATGTGGATCACTGGATTTGACAACAGCAGTGGGTAAACTTTTAAACCTGGCATAACTATCCAGATTTCCATTACAAAAAAAACCTCTTGACATCTTTTAATATTACTAAGTCCTAAGTGATGCACTTAAAATATGATTGATATTTTTCAGATGGACTCTATAAATGTGTAAAGGTAGCACAGCTGTCACCTGTTGAATTCCAGCATTATTACACACCATGCTATTACAGCTACAATGATAGGACAACACCAATATGGTTCCTTTCCCCGTCTGATCTTACAATAAGCACAAAATACCATGCGTAACTGACATTTGCAGTACAATAATCTTTTTCCAGTCACAAGAGTTTTCTTGCTTTCTAAATCTGGTGGAGTCACAGTTTGAGTTCTATCTATGCTATGCTAATAGTTTTTCATTCATTTTCCCCTCATGACTATACTATTAGATTCTTAAAGGAAGGGCAAAGTTCAAAACAAGAGAAATAAGATATAATTCTATTTATATGTATTTGAAATTTCTTTCAATTACAGTTTACATTCAATATTTTGTGTTAGCTTCAGGTGTGCAGCAGTTGTTAGACAGTCACATTCTTTACAATATTGGTTGCCCCAATATTTCAGGTACCCACCTGGCACTATACATGGTTATTACAATATTACTGACTATATTCCCTACACTCTACACCTTGTACCTATTCTGTAACTACCAATTTGTACTTCTTAATTCCTTCACCTTTTTCACTCAGCCCTCCAAACCTCCTCCCATCTGGCAACTATCAGTCTCTTCTCTGCATCTATGAGTCTATTTTGTGTATTGATTTCATGTGAAGGTATTTTAATGTCACAAAAAAGAAAAAAAGAAGCCAGACAGAGAAAGTCAAGTATCATATGATTTCCCTTATATATGGAATGCAAAGGACAAAATTGATAAACACAATAGAAAAACATATAATTTAAAAAGTTTGTTTTATTTATATTCTAAGAGATGTTTATGAAGATTTAGAAAAAAGAGAAATATATAGGGGGGGAATGAATCACCTGAATTCACCACACATATACACATAACAGTCCTCCACTAGGATTTAAGGAACTTCCTAGTGGGGAGTACTAGTTATACCCTTGTCTGTGTTTAGCACAGTAATCCCCCAACACATATACCGTGCACAAGGTTCTTTGTTGTTTCTTGGAGCCATTGCTCAGAACTTATTCTCAGTGCCTCACTTGGAATTGCCTGTACTTCCTGCTACCCTCAGGTCTAGGCAGATCTTCAGACTTGTAGAAACGGCTAAAAGCCCTTCAGAGGCAGGTTGGTGTACATATCAATTTTGGGGTGTGTTGCTAGTATATAGGCAATAGCAGCATGATGGCTATGTGCAGGCTTGACCACGTGTGGAAGGTACTGTTGAAGGTCAAGTTTGGTTGTGTTCTGTAATATCACATCGCTGTGGAGGCACGTTTCTAGGTTTGAACTCCTTTATTTGGTCCTTGAAACTGGGGAAAAACTTTAGCGCCATTTATAAAATAACACCCCTGCTTTTAATGATAAAATGTAACAAAACTCCAGATTTTGCTGCAAATCACTAAGAAAAAAAGTATTTTCAGATTTTAAGAGTTAATCAGCATAAGTTACTACAAGTAAGTCGGGGTAGAGGAACTATTTTAAGTTAAGTGTGCGCACGGTGAACACCAACCAGCCTGAGAACAAGAGGGAAGGCTGGTCTGGGGCCAAGATGAATGTTAGGGCTGAAGGGTAGGAATTCCTCAGTTTGCCCCAGATCGTGCTTTGTCAGTCTGAGGGAGTCAGCTTCTCTCCTGCAGCAAGGGCTCATAGCATTTATGCTGCCAACTCATGCATTTGCTGCCCCAATGTTAGGACTGTGGAGGCATAACCCAGGCCAAGAAGGAGAACACACATTTAAATTTTAAAAGATGTGTTTCTTGTGTGTAGTGCATGTATGATGTGTGGTGTGTGTGTGTGGTCTATGTGATATATGGTATGGTATTTGGGGTGTGTGGTATGGTATCTGTTGTATGTGGGGGCATGTTTATATGTGGTGTGGTGTGTATGTGTGGTATGTTTGATATGGTATATGTTTTGTGTGGGGTGTTTGTGTGTGGTATGGTATGCATTTGTGGTATAGGGTATGGGGGTGTTGGGGTATGTTGTGTATGTGCGTGTGTGTGGTGTGTGGTATGTATATGTAGAGTATGTATGGTGTGCATGTGTAATGTGTTTGTGGGGTATATGGGGACTATGCGTTGTGTGATGTGTGTATGTGCAGTATGTGGGATGTGTGTGGGGTATGTGCTTGGTTATGGTATGTGGTTTATGTAGTGGAATGTGTATGGTGTGCATGTGTAGTATATTTGTGGGGTACATGGGGGCTATGTGTTGTATGCAAAGTCATATTTTTATTCATGATTAATTTCACCATTAATACTTACCATTTATGTTACCAGAAAGGTTATTCAAAACTAAAATTGTACTGACATTGTTTAATTTATTCCTCATATCTAAACAAACATATATATCTCAGATGTTCCCTTTCTCTTTCATTCCTATTGTCTTGGCACACCTATGCTTAAAAACTGCCAAGTACCGCCTCTTGTAAAAAAACCTAGGACCCTCCGTAATATGGTTCCATCCATAGCCATAGCTGGCATATTTTAGTCTCAGCCTCTCCACACCACACAACTTGTTTCAGCTTTTAGTTATTTTTCTAATTCCACATACATGGGCTTTACATACTACCCAACTCTCAATTGCTCTTCATCTAACTCATTCTTAAAGCCAGGTTAAATTCTTACTCAATGAAAGAGATTCTCTATCTGCCCTTCCAGATCCACTCTCCACACTTTTCCATCCTGACTTCTGCCAGATGGACTAGATTAACAGGCACACCTGACCTCAAAGCTGTCAATGAAATTTGGCCAAAGGGGAGCCCTGGCAGAGATGGGAGGGAAAGAGAGAGGAGAGTGAGGTTGTAGTATTTATTGCACTCATCCCTTCCTGTAAGGTAATCTTGATCTGGCTGCACTCCTCAGCCAAAGGCAGCACTCTTCATAGGACTCCTTTCCTACATGTTCCAGAAATTATTCCATCCCTTAGCCTCTTAGGATAGTAATGGTTGTTATTTGCCCTGTGGTAAAGTAATATCCCTGTGGCCTCCACATACCCTAAATGCATCTTTGTAAATGGTGCCTTTATTAAACCTTCCAGAAATTATGTTCCTGCTAGGATATTGATTGGTACACATCTCTTCCAAGAAGCCTTAGCCAATAATTCCCATTCATTTCCAGGTGATGGCGTATATCTTTATCGCACTGTTGTGGCTTTAAAACATGCCCAAAAATTCTCTGATACTCCTCTCTTCAAAGAATGGAGCCTAATTTCCCTCTCCTGTTGGCTATAGAAAGTGACAGTAGTCTCATGACTTGCTTACTAAGGCAGAAACAGCATTGTGACTCTCTCTCTCTCTCTCTCTCTCTCTCTCTCTCTCTCTCTCTCTCTCTTTCTCTCTCTCTCTCTCTCCCTCCCTCCCCGCCCCCATCCCGACACACACACACACAGTCTAAAGAGGCCAGCTGACACTTAAAACTCAAGCAGTCCTACATAGAGGCCCACATGGCAAAGAATTACCAGTAGCCATCTGAGCGTTTGAAGCAGATCTGCCAGCCACAGTCAAGCCTTCAGATGACTGCGACTGTGGTTGACATCCCAACTCAACTTCATAAAAGACCCTGTACCAGAATTACCTAGCTACGTTGCTCTCAAATATTTGATCCAAAGAAACTGAGATGACAGCTGTTCTTTTAAACTGCTAGGTTTTAGGAGATAATATGTTATGTAGCAATAGATAACTAATGCTAATAAATAACTTATATAGCAAGACACAACACAGATACATATCCTATTTTAAAAGGTTTAGGGCACAGATGCATAATGCAAATTTGTATTGGATCAATCTAGAACTCTCTGTCTTAAATTATCTCATTTTTTCTCTAGTAACTAATCTTTAAAACTTTTTCAATAACCATGACTTCAAATTTTTCCATAACTTTGATTTTTGTATATTTTGGTGAATTTCTTGTTTATGACACCAGATGAACCCATAATTTTGCCTCTTGGACCACAGAGTAAACTTAAGCTCCACTCATTACTTCTCCAGTTCTGACTGGAGAAGTCAGATAAGAAAGATATTTACTACCAATTCTGTGCCACACAGGGATAGTACTCTTACATTCATCTCATTATTTTCCGATTATATTTATATTATTACATTATTTAAGGCTTAAAGTAGTGGCATATTCCTTATTTTCCTAACTATATTGCAAAGGGGGAAACCATAATCTCATGCCTCAATATTCTATTCCTTTCAATTTTGGTGAATATGTAATAGATAATAAGTGCCTATAAATGTTGATCCCTCATGACATTTATGTTTAACAAATGGTCTTTTATCTCATGCTTCATTTTCCTTCTGCTGCTACCACTACCTGACCAATCCCAAAAGCTATATATTTCTTTTGAGTTCAAAAATATTTACTTTTCTCTAGACTCTTCTGCCATCTCTCCTGCAAATTATCAATTATCATATATTCTGCATAGACATGAGTCCTTTGGGGTTTTTTTTTCACTTATTTATTTTAGTTTATAGGAGTTTTCTGGTCCAACGCATCGCCATCATCCATAACCTCTAAAGTAACTATATGAAAAAACTGCTACTGTTTGCTAGATTCAGCTTGGACATAAATGAAGATAACTCTATCCCAGCGCTGTTGGGTTGGCTATTGGATAAATAGGAACATATGTGACATGCCCAAAGTGAATGGATGACTTACTCACCCAGATAACTTAATTTGGCAAAAAGAAAACTAGGTTTCCTGGCTCTTTTTCCTTTTGTCCAATAAAAAGAAGCCTTTGAGACAGCTTTTTTCCCCATCAACACAGCATTAGCTGCCAGTACTGCTGAAGCTACACAGTAATAAATATGTAAACTTTGATATATGCAGGGCTATTTTGCATAGTGTGCCTGTGTCCCCAGCTGTCTGCTGTTTTTGTTCATGTCAAGCATGTTTTGATTTCCTTGTTCTGTTGTTTTTATTTGAATTCTGCGATACTGAATGATTAAAAACAGTTTATAAAAGTCATCAGATATCCAAATGTTGCTGAAACATATCCAAAATCTAACCTTCTGTGTTTGGATATAAATAGAGATTCTGACATACCAGGAGAACAGTAATTTGTGTTTCATTAAATCCTTCACACATACAGGATTTAAATCATACCTAAATCATATAGACAATGTGCACATGAACTCGAGAATGTTAGTGCATGTAGGATTGAGTTACATAATGCCAGAGCAGGATAAAAGTTCAGACATATTTCGGTTCAACGCTTTCATTTCCTTTATGAACCAGTTGAAACCAAGGCATATTAGGGTATTTGTTTATGGCCACACAACTGATTTAATGATGGAACTACACAGGACCAAATGGCTAGTGATTCTTCATTCACTGCTCTTTTCCTGTACAAAAACCAGGAGAAGTGGTAGTTGTGTCATGTAGGAGAACCCACACGCAGGAGTGCATTATTCACCATGTCCTGAGATGTGATGTCCTGCCTAGACAGGTCAGACTTGCTCTTTCTATGCTCAGGGATAATTAAGTTCTTAGAGTAGATTCTCACTACATCAAAGGCATCTAACACTAAAGTCATCACAAAGATGATAATTTAAAATTTAACAATGAGAAATAGAAAATGCTGTGGACCATATGAGGTAGGTCAGCATTATCATTACAGTCAAGCTATGTAGAAAATGGATATACATCCCTTTATTCATTAGCCATGAGGAATTATCACAGATTTCAAGAATTTATTTTTATGTAATCAAAGAATTTCCTTTAAGCTCAAAAGATAGAAACTCAAAAAGTCTACAGGGGCTGGCAGTTCAGTTGGAAACAGCTGGGTGTAATATCACAGGGAATGGTGAAGATTCTGGTAAAATAGAATATAAATATCCTTTAAAGGGAGCAGCTCTATTCATCTCTAGTCAGTAGCTACTATCTAGAAATTTGAAACTAATCTCATAAAAACATTCTATATTTGGAGAGGAAGTAAGATCAGTTCCAAACTATTTTTCCAATTTTTATATATTCTCAACTATTTATGAACATTTACTTCAATTGTATAAGAAAAAAAATTGGTCTGAAATTGGCCTCTGGGTTCTCAGTTTACAGCCCTTCCAATGCAGAGATGCATAGTAAGTCAAATCATAACCAGATGTTTGCTTGCCTATAATAAAGTCAGAATAAGAGGAGTTATGTTCATTTAATATCCCCAGTCTATTAAAATCCCATGTAGAGTTTCCATTAGGGATAATGCTGCCAATCAGGATCAGAAACACTGGAAATTCACTCCCTCCATCTATGCCCACACCAAGGATGGTCTTGTCATCAGCCCAGAAATACTTCTGCTCCAATAGTTGAGAAACATTTTCTCTTGTATTGTGTATATATGGCTATGTCCAATTTTACTTCAACAATTTCATTTTTTCTGTACTTTCAGGATGATTAACTCCCTTTTGATTAAAAGAAGTCTCTTTGATAGGTATTTTATTTTAATATATTCTTTCTTGTTAATATAAGGTTGGTTGGCCTGGAAACAATCCTGTTTCTTTCAGGCAAATTTTAATTTTCCTGCCCAGATCTTTTTTGTGTTGCTCTTATATTTAACTTTGAGTGTGCAATGTTACCTTCACTGTGTCCAAGTTATTGGGATTGAATGCAATATGGCCTTTAATTCTGACTATATTAACATTAGCTAATGGTATAGCATCCTCAAGATCATGGAGTGACATATTTCCAAATACTCAGAAAAAATAGGTTAAAATTAATTTCTGTCTAAAATATCAAGCCACTTGCTGAACTAGGTGGCCTTTATATACAATATCCTGTATCCTCTCTTCTGGATCTTAATGCCTGCTAACAACCTGATATCATTTGCACAGGAGTAGTTGAGAAGATCTTGGTATTGACAATCAGGGTATGCTGAAACTTGTTCTCAGACACTCCAATTACTTCCTTACTTCTTCCTCATTTAGATAGCAGCTCCAAGTTTGCCATCAGTGTCTTTAGAGGAGATGAGTCAGATTGCCAGGTGATATCTTAGTGCTCTTTAGTAGAGCTCCAAAAATCTTTCATATGTGATCAGCTTGTATCAGCCATGATTATTCCTTCTTAATACTTAAGAATTATGCCTTCCTCCTTTTATACTTAACATGTACACTGTACTTAGAGACAGTATAATATTGTAGTAAAGAGTATGATTCTAGAATAATACTGACTTCACAGTTTGTCCTGACAACTAGAAGTCTGTGCCTCAATTTCCTCATTTGAAAAATAAGGATTAGCCTAAGACTTATGTCATAGAGGTTTTGGAACTCTTTTTTTAAAAATTTTTATTTTAATTATTGTTCCTGTACAGTTTTTTGTCTTTTACTCCCATCCCAACCCACCGCCCCAGCCCTTCCCTCCCATTTCCACCCCACCCTAGTTTTTATCCATGTGTCCTTTATACTTGTTACTGTAAACCCTTCCCCTTTTCCCCATGAAATTCCCTCCCCTCTCCCCTCTGGTGACTGTCAGCCTGTTCTCAATTTCAGTGTCATTGGTTATATTTTGCTTGTTTGTTTGTTTTATTGTTTATGTTCCTGTTAAAGGTCAGATCATATGATATTTGTCTTTCACTACCTGGCTTATTTCGCTTAGCATAATGCTCTCCAGTTCCATCCATGCTGTTGCAAAGGGTAGGAGTTTCTTCTTTCTTTCTGCTGCATAGAATTCCATTGCATAAATGTACCATAATTTTTTGATCCATTCATTTACCGATGAGCACCTAGGTTGCTTCCAACACTTGGCTATTGTAAATTGTGCTGCTATGAACATTGTGGTGCATAGGTTCTTTTGGATTGGTGTTTCAGGGTTCTTAGGATATAATCCCAGCAGTGGAATTGCTGGGTCAAAAGGCAGATCCATTTTTAGTTTTCTTAGAATATTCCATACTATTTTCCATAGTGGTTGTACCCATCTGCAATCCCACCAACAGTGCACTAGGGTTCCCTTTTCTCCACATCCTCTTCAACACTTGTTGTTTCTATTTCCTTTTTCATGCTGATACAGTTTGCAGTGAGTTCATTGTAGCTTCCCTGTAGTTTCTGGTAGCTCATTGTGAACTCGTTGAGCTTCCTGATAACCGTTGCTTTGAAGTCAATATCTGATAGTTGAGTTGCCTGTATTTCATTTAGCATTCTTTCTGAGGCTTCCTCCTTTCCTTTCATTTGAGGATTGTTTCTTTGTCTTCCCATTGTTTGTGAGACTCTTCTTGTTAGCCTTAGCCTCTTAAATTGATCTGTTCTGGCTCCCTGGGTCTATGGTGTGAACTTCTGTGGTAGAATACCTGTGAGATTCAGTGGTACAGCCTCCTTGATCTCCCAAGCTCACTGGTCTTGGGCTGTCATTTAAGTTGGCTCTGTGTTTGTCTTTGGGTTGTGATTGTTGTTGGATCTTTCTTTGGTGGGTCCTTCCCACCAGCTGGTTAACCGAGGGTCACTCTGCCCATCACCTCTTGTATTTTGTTCTTCTGGTGAGGGCAGGTTGTGTTGAAGCTGGTTCTTCCATGTGTACAAGGTTTTGAGGATTCTTCTTGCTCTTGTTCAGTTGTTTTTACTGGGTAGTTTCTCCACTATTTAGTTGTATTTCCAGATAGGTCCTGGATTGAGATTTGTGTGGTTTCTGCTCCCTCATTCACCTTCTGTTGTTATCTGTTGGTGGTTCCTTTGTTGTTGGGTTTCCTCTTCCAGTGGGTATCCTGGTGTTTACTGCTTCTACATACTCTTTTTTGTGATCAGTTGGAGGGGGAAGGCAAAATGGTTTAAGACAGCAAGAGAGTATTCTATGACATTTATGGTAGCAGCTGGTAGAGAAGAGACATGAGATCCTTTGACTATGTATAGTGTTAACCATGATCTACCGCCCAACTAGCCACTTTTTGGAAAGGATGGAAAGAAGATGAGACTTTTATTAGGGAGGAAAAGATTGTGAGTTGGATCTAGAAAGCAGTGATGCAGTGGGAGGTCAGATTCTAGGGTAAGGTGAGACTAAAGGACAGTAAATAGGTGTAGTGTGTGAGAGAATACAGTTAACCACTACAGTAATAGAGTTCAGGAAACCATGAAGTGGGCTAAGATCTGGGAGGGGTGTTGTGAAGTATTTACAGTTGTGTGGAACAGCTATTATTTATAATAATATTAGAGCCACAATCATATGACAGAATCTATGAGATCTAGATAACAAGAATAGGGAGTATAGCACTTTGAGTAGTGTTCTAGTGGAACACAAGTGAAGTGAAGGACAGTAAATTAGCATTACACTATGAAAGAGAGAACAGGGGAAACATGTTAAATGATATAATATAACAAGCCAAGCAAAGAAGACCATACACAAAGAAGAGGAATACAAAAATACTATTAAAATAAAAGATGTAAGAATAATGGGGAAAAATAATAATACAAATATGCAATAACTTGCAGGTTCTCTGTAACAGCAAAGTGAGATTTGTCTCACTGTCACAGCTGTTGGGATGCTCACTCTTTGGATCCAACTCTGGTCTTTTCACAGTTCCAGGTTTTTTATCTCACTTGTGGGTATTTTTTTAAAAAGCAGAAGAAGGAAGGGAGATGAGATGAAATTGGAAAGAAAGGAAGAAGGAAGAAAACAAGAAAGAAGGAAAGAGAGGAAAAAGGAATTCAAAGATGAAAATTTAAAAATAAAAAAATTACTTAAAAAACAACAACAAAAAAAAAACCAAGAGCCTCTTGTTGGTTTCGAACTGGCCAAACTGGTTTTTCTCGTCTTGCTGGCTGCAGCAGGCTGAGGGGCAATTGGTATGACTTTTCTCCCTTCCAGCTTGGTGTCTCCCACCCCTGGCACCTTGGGTGTGGGACCGGGTTACCACTGTAGGATGGGATTACCACTGTGGGCTGGGGTGCAGGCACACTCGGCCAGGCTGCCTTGGTCCCACAGGTTTGGGAGCGCACCTTTCCTTCCCAGTGCTATGGGGGTGTGCAGGGCCTTCTGCTCGCAGCCTGGCTGCATGGAGAGCTAGCCAGAGGCTGCTACAGGAGAATTCCCCAAACAGTGTCTCTCTTTTCACTTTTTCTTTTTGAGAAATTCCTCCTACTCAATCCTGCTGCTCCATACAATGGCCTGGTCTCTGGCACAGCCCAGTTCTCCAGCCAGACCAGTGACTATCGGGGTCAGAGCCCGTCATTGCGTGACTCCCAACTCTCCCCAACTAGCATCCACAGACTCCGTGGGTGCTCACAGCCCCTGTGTGTTTGCCACTGAGCCCTTATTCCCCTCTCTGCGACTCCAAGCAGCCAGGTCTCTCCCAGTGCTGCTCAAACCTTGTTTGGCAAGGGAAGGAGCAGTTGACCCGGCTCTCTCCCAAGGACCCTGTGGCAGATCTGGCAGGTGCTAGGCCTAGGGCTGCAGCCGCCTTGGTCCCCGCACCAGCCTCTAGGACCTTATTGTCCTGAAGCGGTCTGGTTTTTCAGTGTCCGCTGCAATTTTTGGTCTCTTATTTTTATATATGCTGGGGTACTGTTGGCTGTTTGCTCTGTTCCTCCATAGATCAGCTAGGTTTTTCTCCCCTGTGTAGGGGGAAGTGGAATCTGCTCCCTCCTAGCACACCACCATCTTCCTCCTCCAAGTTTTTGGAACACTTAAATGAGTTATTCCTGGCAGTTAGCATACTACCTGATATATGATCAGTACTATATGTTTCATTGTTATCACCTACATTACATCCTGTTTGCCTGTGCCTTTATAATTTTTTTTCCTGTCCATTCTAACTCATTGTTTCCATAATTTCATATAAATGTGTCAAGCAGATGTCCCAATTTCTGGTTTGGAAAATATATTCCATCATAATTAAAGAAAAATATGAAAAATATGTTCCATCATAATTAAAGAAAACATATTTCTGAGATAGTACTCCTCTTTAATTTTTCTAACCTTCAATGCTGGCTACAGAGTACCTCAGCAGGAAACACTCACTGATGTCTCCCAGTCCCTAGCACCCTACCCTTCTTCTGTGTCTTGGCCCATAAAAAGCTAATTTCTTCAGACACTTTAGCTCAAAATCAAATCTCAAATGTTAAACAATAAGTATGTTTTTTAAAAGTCACCAAAGGAAATTCAGCAAGCAGATCCAAGTTCTTTTGCTTCTAGATCATGCACTCTTCTCAAATTAATGAGGCTTTGCAAACTCCGCTGTCATTTTTATTTGGGCTCTGCTCAGGAGAACCAGACTGCTGGTCATTAAAAATAATTTTCAGAAATACTCTATTGTAGCAGAGATCATTGTTACTTTACTATAATAAGCTAGTCTATCCAGTAAGTCACATGGGATTTATTACTTTTCTCATATTGCTTTCATTATTCAAAATATTGAAAGAAGATAGAAGCCATGTTATAGAGGTAACATTTTCAGCTATCCATTGCAGTGTAATAAATCACCTCAAAATGTAGTGGCTTAAAATAACAGCCACGTTAACATTGCTCACATTTCTGTAGGATGCCTGGAATCAGCTAGATGCTTCTGTCCCATATTATATCAGTCTGCAGTTGTCTGGGGGCTCACTACACTGGAACATCCAAGGCAGCTCATGCTCAGGCTGGCAGCTGGTACTGACTGTCCACTGGAAACTTATCTTGGGCTATAGACCAAAGCATTTAAGTTCTTATGCTGCTGATAGCATGACAGTTGGGTTTTCAGAAGTAACAGCACAAGAGTGAGTATTTCAATAGGACAGGAATGGGAGCTATCAGTCCTTTTAAGTCCTGGACTCACAAGTCCCAGAACATTCTGTTGTTCAAAACAGTCATGAAAGCAACTCAGATTCAAAGTCAATAATATACAGATGGTCCTTAACTTACAATGGTTCAACTTATGTTTTTTTTTAGTTTTATGATGGTGAGAAAAAAACATGCATTTAGTAAAAACTGTACTTTGAATTTTTATATTTTCCAGGGCTAGAAATGTGCATTATAGCACTTGCTCACGATGCTGGGCAGTGGCAGTGAGCCACAGCTCCAGTCAGTCACACAATCATGAGCGTAAACAACCAACACTCTACAGTGTACTGTGTTGCCAGCATTTTGGGGTATTGTATTTTCTGTGGATTTGCATTCCTTCATGTCTAGAAATCACCCATCTATGTTTCCTGCTTCTGGTGAGAACAAGCAGGCAATTACTCTTAAGATGAAACTCAGGAAAACTGTTTAATTGTAGGCCAATGTAAGTGTTTTAGCACACTGACCATAGGCTAGGCTAAGCTGTGATGTTTGGCAGATTAGGTGTATTAGATACATTTTTGACTAACGATATTTTTAATTTGTGAAGGGTATATCAGGACATGATACCACTATAACTCAAGGCACATCTGTAACTCTATCTCTTCCTGTGAGGCGTGGCATGCAGTGCAGGAGTGGAGGAACTTCAGGGGTCATCTTTGGAAACTAGTTACCGCCACAACCCAAACCCTCCTTTTCCCCACAAATTTCTTCTGCCTGTTGATAGATGACAAATAGAATAAGAATGAAGAGAATAGCTCAAAAGAGAAAATAAAGTTATAAATAATGTCTCTGAACTTTATTAAAACAGAATAGAAAGAAATATGATCTTGGACTCAAAACACTGGGGTTCCAATCCAGACTCTGTAATTTATAAGCTAATGTGACCTACAACAGTTCACCTAAACAAAATTATCTCAGGTTATTCTCTTACAAGATCAGACTAAGAGAAAACAGGCAAGGAACAGACCCTGAGACAGATAATAAAATAACTGATAAATGGCCAACATGTAACTTTTAAAGAGGAAATCATTAATGACAGAAAAATAAATTTAGTGTCTCAATATAGTCTCGGGATACTATTAGGTTCCTCTGATAGTTGTCATAACCACAAAACATTAAAGTCACATGGTTGGGTTAGTCCCCACTTAAGGTCAAAGACAAAGGAAAAATTCACCAAGATGTACTGAGGACCTGGGATACAGGCATAATTTGAACAACAGGCAGAGCTAAACACATTAGCATAGTTCTTCTGGTCCCTCTGCTTCCTTATCCAGATTTTCTGAATTAATAAGCAATTCTAAATTAAAATTTGTCAATCCTAGTTCTACACCAAAACTCCTATAGTCCTTTAAAAAGCATAAATCTACATTGTGTATACTATTTCTTCCATCTGGTTCACAGGTTTCTTTTGTTTAATTCCAATTCATTTTTTAAGTCTTAGCCCAGAAGTCACCTCCTCCCAAAGGGCTTCCCAGAGACCCCCCAGCTCAAATTAGATTCATATATCTCCTTTATATTTCTATCAGTTTAATATGGCTTATTCCTTTTGTCTCTCCTTCGGTATACTCTGAAGCTAATGAATTCCTAAAGCCTATCAGAGTGTCTCCATCTTCTACCACAAAGATAGATAGATGATTGATAGATAGATAGATGATAGATAGTTGATAGATAAAAAGAAGAAAGAGGAAGGAAGGAAGGAAGGAAGGAAGGAAGGAAGGAAGGAAGGAAGGAAGGAAGGAAACAGGCTCGATTTCTTTGTACCACCTTTAATAAACACATGCATACACATTTACACCCTAGCCCCCTGCTGAAAGAATCTAAATCAGTGGACAAATATTTTTATAAAGTCTAACCCTGAAGTATAGTCAGGGTTGATATTTATTGCTTTATGTTTGACATGCAAAAAAGTCAGCTTGTATAGGCACAAAAATCTTTTAGTGAACAAATGCTGGGCATGAAATCCAAGGGTAGGAATACTATATGTTTCTTCTGGTCCCAATATAAAAACCAAGGGAAAAAACTAATACTTTTTATTATTTGTTATGTGTCAAGTAATCTTCTAAATGTCTTAAATATATTTTATTCTTGCTAGAACAACAACAGGCTGGTTCCGCACAGGAGGTTTTGTTTTAAAGCTCCTCATTGCAGAGCAGTATGTAAAGGAGACATTTTATAATAGACAGGTATAGCCAACACATTTGTGAAAATTAGGAGAGTTGCTTAAATATCTACTATCTTACTATCTCCACTTTTACTGATAAGAAAATTAAAGATCGGCTCAGAAAGATTAAGTAACTGAAGTCCAGTAGTAGATAGAGTCCGGTACAGGAAAATAATCATAGCTGTGTATGGACTATGTCCTTTTAGCTTTCTCTACATACTGCAAAGCACAAGACTATGGAAAGTTAGATGTTACACATTTATCATCAGTATCACAGGGATTACCTTGTCTCCTCTTATAATCAGAAAACATTTAAATGTACATAAAATCATTCAACCACCAAAACCATTAAGTCAGAAAGTAGATATTCAGCTATGGTGCTATCTCTAGGGTTGGAAAGATGGCAGACGACAGAACATGAAATAATACAGCAGAAAAAGTAATGATTGAGTTGAGTTTTTGAGGCAAAAGGTCAGATACTTTCAAGAAGCACCCATGTAGGTGTTCTTTCCTTGTCACCAAAATCCAGCATCAAGGCCAACTCTATGGTGTGCAACTTAGGGACTTACACAGGGTCCATGTTTAGAAAGCTCCTCTTGGTTTAATGTTCTGCTGTCACGGTCTTGAAAGTTTTAATAATTTTTTAACAAAGAACTACTTATTTTTATTTTATACTTTGTCCCACAAAGTATGTGGCTGGTCCTGAGCAGGAGGTTCTGTTTTAAAGCTCTCATTGCAGAGCAATATGTAAAGGAGACATTTTATAATTGACGGTTATAGCCAACACATTTGTGAAAATTAGGAGAGTTGCTTAAATATCTATAATAACAAATAAGAAGAGAATTACTTTTAGGCTCATAAAAATACAGATAGGGTCTTAGAAATCCTTGTGATCTTAGTATGTCAGACTTAAATCAAGGAAGCTTCAATGCTGACATGAAGCAGGTTAGATCAGCAGGGATTGGCCCAGCATGCAATACACAGCTGGATCAATGGACTACAACAACAAAGGCGGTGAGAAA
This sequence comes from Glossophaga mutica, assembly GCA_039655065.1. Taxonomy (NCBI): domain Eukaryota; kingdom Metazoa; phylum Chordata; class Mammalia; order Chiroptera; family Phyllostomidae; genus Glossophaga; species Glossophaga mutica. The sequence goes on from CM077304.1 coordinate 133,927,948, forward strand.
ACAGACATGGATAAAAATCAGAAGGGCACTTTCCTTAAGAGTTGTGGCCAAGTGTTTTTTTCAAAGCCTCTGGAAAAATAATTGGTAATAAATATGAAGGAGGAATAAAATCTGGATATCATTTTTAACAATTTATGCTTAAGTGAACTGCTTAGTAATCTGTATATAATTAACTTTTCAAAATATTTTATTTATTTATTTTTAGAAAGGGGAAGGGAGGGAGAAAGAGAGATAGGAAAACATCAATGTGCAAGAGATACATCGATAGGTTGCTTCTTGCACACCCCCAAATGGGGACCTGGCCCACAATCCAGGCACGTGCCCTGACTGGGAATCAAACCAGCGGACCTTTGGTTCTCAGGCCGGCACTCAATCCACTGAGCCACACCAGGTGGGGCTGTATATAACTCATTTCATCATGTAAGTTCAGTCATTCTCAGTTAATCATCTTTAATGTCTTTGTAAACTACTGAGATAAAAGAACCACTTCCAGAATTGTTATTCGCAGGAAAGTAACTAGATATTTACACTGACATTCTTATTGCTCAGAAGGAACGGATGAAAGCAAGGACATGACTTTGAGTGATCCTGTTAAGACTTGTTCCTGTTTAAGTGAGCTAGCTGCTCAGGACATCCTCTGAGAAGGGACAGGTGATCATAAGAGTGTCTGATATTTGGGCGCTTTCTGTGCATTATTTGTTTAACTCCTTTAAGAACTCTGTAAAGCAGATATGATTTTGACCCCCACATTGTTGATGGGTAAATTGAGGTACAGATGGGCTAGATTATATCCTGAAGAACATACTGTTGAGTCATATTATAATCAAGGGGCAAACAGATACATTAAAGAAAATATAATTTATATATTCATATATATAATTTATATATACATATAAATATGTAATATACATAAATATTTTTGTACATATGGCAGAGAGACAGACACCCAGTCTTACATCCACGAGTATGACTCCAGAGCAGTGCTCGACCCACTGCTGCAGGCTGCAGTGTGTGCTCTTTCACAGTGGATGCGCCTCGCCTCAAGAATGCATCATCCTGGTGCACCTGAATGCATGTGAACTAGCACATTTATTTAAAAGACTAACTTTCCCCACCAAATTGGAATATTCACATGTCAAGAAAACATGCAGCTCACACCATATGCAAAAATGAAGTCAAAATGGGTGAGGACCTAAATATAAAATATAAAACTTCCAGGAAAAAAGACCTTGCATTAGGCAAGGTTTTTTAGAATAGAAAACTAATAGCTTGAACTCTTTAAAAATTGTTAATTTGAACTTTATCAAAATTAAAATATTATAATCTTCAAAGGACACTGGTAAGATAATGCAAAGACAAGCCACAACTAAGAGAAACTATAAACGCGTATCTTATAAAGGACTGTACCTAGAATATACAAAGCAATTTTACAATTAATTAGAAGATAAACAAATATACAAAAATAATGGGTAAAATATTTGAAGACATTTCACTATAGAGAAGATTTAGATGGTTAGTAGGTACATGAAGGATGCTCAACATTATTTATAACTCAGAGATCAAAATTAAAGCTCAAGTAAAATACCACTAGACTTTCATTGGAATGATCATATTAAAAACTGACAAATAGAAGGGGGACTTCCGGCCAAGATGGAAACATAAGTGGACACAATGTGCCTCCTCACACAAACAAAATTAAGGACGATAAAAATTTAGAACCAAAAAAACAACCAGAACAGATAGAAAATTGAACTTTACGGAAGTCCAACAACGATTCACCCAGACCGGTAAGAGGGGCAGAGTTGGTGGCCAGTGGAGAGGGATTGTGGCGGGAAAAAGCAGTAGCTAGTGGTCCTGGCAACAGTTGGCACACCCCAGGCACACAGGCGGCAGTTACTAGGTGCAGGGAGGCAACAAGCAGACCAAACGAGGCGCACAAGGCAGCTGACTATGGTCACACATTGACGCGAAGATAAACCAGGCAAAAATGGGCAGCGAGACAGACTGAGCAACCCAGGGTCCCAGCACCAGGGAATAAAGCCTAAAAGCACCGATTGAAAACATCTGTGGGGGTTGAAGTGCGGGGAGAGACTCCAGCCTCACAGGAGAGTTTGTTGGAGAGACTCACAGGGTCCTAGAATGTACACAAGCCCACCCACATGGAAATCAGAACCAGAAGGGGCCAATTGGCTTGGGGAAGGCAGCGGAAGGGACTGGAATCCAAGAGAGAGCAGAGCAAGCCCCATTGTTCCCTCTCAGACCCTGCCCCCACATACAGCATCACAACCCAGCTACTGGGCTGCCCCACCCTGGGAAACACCTAAGGCTCTGCCCCTCACTACATAATAGCCGCAACAAGACCAAAATAAAACCAAAAACCAAAAATGGCTCAAAGGGGAGAACAGATCAAAGCCCCAGAGCCAATTCATCTAAGCAACCAAGAAATAGCCAACCTATCAGATGCACAGTTCAAAGCACTGTTGATCAGGATGCTCACAGAATTGGTTGATTTAGGTCGCAAATTAGATGAACAAATGAAGGCTACAATAAGTGAGATGAAGGAAAACGCATAGGGAACCAATAGTGATGGGAAGAAAACTGGAACTCAAATCAATGGAGTGGACCAGAAGGAAGAAACTAACAACCAAACAGAAAACGAGGAAGAAACAAGAATTCAAAAAAAATGAGAAGAGGCTTAGGAATCTCCAGGACATCTTTAAACAATCCCAACATCCAAATTACAGGGGTACCAGAAGGAGAAGGGGAAGAGCAACAAGTGCAAAACTTATTTGAACAAATAATAAAGGAGAACTTCCCCGATCTGGCAAAGGAAATAGACTACCAGGAAGTCCAGGAAGCTCAGAGAGTCCCAAAGAAGGTGGACCCAAGGAGGAACACACCAAGGCACATCATGATTATATTAGCCAAGATCAAAACGAAGGAGAGAATTCTAGAAGCAGCAAGGGATAAGGGGACAGTCACATCCAAAGGAGTTCCCATCAAACTGTCAAGCTGATTTCACAAAAGAGACCTTACAGGCAAGAAAGGACTGGAAAGAAGTATTCCAAGTCATGAAAGTCAAGGACCTACATCCAATATTGCTCTATCCAGTGAAGCTGCCATTTAGAATGGAAGGGAAGATAAAGTACTTCTAGATAAGGTCAAGTTCAAGGAGTTCCTCATCACCAAGCCCTTATTATATAAAATGTTAAAGGGACTTATCTAAGAAAAAGAAGATAAAAAATAGGACAGTAAAAAGACAGCAAATTCACAGATATTAACAACCACACCTAAAACAAAAGCAAACTAAGCAAACAACTAGAATAAGAACAGAAACACAGAAATGGAGATCACATGGAAGGTTAGCAACAGGGGAGTTGGAGGAGGAGAGAGGATGAAAGGTACAGAGAATAAGTAGCACAGACGGTGGGTAGAAAAGAGACAGGGGGAGGGCAAGAAGGGTGTGGGAAATGTAGAAGCTAAAGAACTTATGACACATGGACATGAACTAAAGGGGGAACTGTGGGGGGGTGTTCAGGGTGGAGGGGAATGATGGGGGAGAAATGGGACAACTGTGGTAGCATAATCAACAAAATTTATTTTTTAAAAACCTGACAAATACCATACATAGGATAGCGAAGTCATTTCATCATTTCAGTACACCCACTGATAGTAATTGTTTATCCAAGTAACTGCTGCCCAGATAAATTCAGCAAAATCTTAAATGTTTGCATTCATCTTGGTGCATTATTTGGTACTTGCGGATAAAAATTTGCCTGCTAAGTTTCTTTCATTCAAAACCTCACATTTCAAATGAGGGGAGGCCTCCCAGCCCAGATGCTTGTTTCCTGCCCCTTCTAACTCATCCCTGCCCACATGAGAGAAGATGCTGACAAGAGTCTAGACCACCACAGTACCTTAAAAACAGAATTCTAAAGAACCGATTGAACCCTAAACTTACTGTGTAAAATAATCTTTCATTCTCTTTTCCAAACATAGCTTTTAAAAGTAATGTACATAAATTAAAACATGTTTCAAAGTTCAGCAACAGTAAGTGATAATTGTAAGAATATAATAAAAATTGTGTAGTGCTTTCTCCTTTAAAATGCCTGTTTTATACATAAATTCAGATCAAACCAAAGCACCAGAAGGCCAGCCATAATTTACAATTAACTTCTTAGAAATATTTTTTCCTTTGAATATAGAACATCTCTAGGAAGTTTCCTCACACTTGACCGACCCTGAGACAGCTCAGCACAATACACACCTCACTGCACAGATGAAATGTTCCATTCATTTAAAACCTCCACATGTGGAATGCAAACAGAATGACCAGACAGAGCTCTGGTTGTTAGTGAAAACACACTTAAAGAGGGCTTGTTAAAAATCAACTAAACTCATGTCATTTCCTAATACAACCAAGTTCCTACTGTTTCAAAACAGCTATTATCTCAAAGGGAAACAATATTTGGAACAGCCAAATCTAGAGTATATTTTCACTGCACTCCCTGGATTTTTCCCAGGAGGAATGTCGACTTGCCTGACTTAAAATAGGATGCCACTAGGCACATAGACAGGTACTTTAGGAAACTAAGCTCCGGGATGAATGATGAAATAGGAATTGTTGCCATTGAGGATGCATAAAAGGAGATCTTAGTGTGTCCTTCAAAAGCCTGGAAATAAGATGAGTTTCAAAGAATTAAATTAAAAGCAATTCACATTTTCATAATGTAGCACTAAACCAAAGATTAGCTGTTATATGATGAAGAGTCTAGACACATGTAGAACTCTAATTAAGGTAGTCCATTTATTTTATCCCTTTTACCTTCTTTAAAAAAACTGGATTTAATGTAGCACACAGAAATGTACACAATAAGAGGGCAATAGATTAAAAGAGCACGTGTTGACACTTCTAGTATTAGAGTGGAAAATTTGAGCATACAAATTTGCTTTCTTCTCAAAACCCTCTAAAATAATACAACAGAGACTTCAAGACATGAGAGAAGATGGAAGAACAGGAGGTAATAACAGCAAATTTTTAGAATAGATAGACTAGTGGTAATGACATAAACTATTTGAAAACCAAAGGGCATGATGCCAAAAGAAAATCTTATTTATTCAACAGAATCTTCAAAGCACTCAGGAATTGATGGCACCAGTTCACATTAAAAATGATGATCTAAAAATATATATCCTAAAATAAGGAGGATTGCTGGAGCAGTAGTTCTTTAGGTCCTCTCTTCTACCTCAACAAATGACTGGAGCTTTATTTATTAGAGAGGTTAAAAGGCAGAGCCTCTGGATTGGGCAGGGTGGTGGTACCAGAAACAGTGTAGGGTAGAAGTATAATATCAAATACAAAGAGACTAAGTATTAAATGCTTAATAGCCCCCATTTCATTCTCCCTGCTCAGAACACCATCAGTTGCTGTGCCTACTGCCTTCCATTTAGAAATTCCAAAGGATCTTCTTTGGAGAATCTGACTACTTAAGAGGAAAGACCAGGAAGACACTAACATCAGAGGTTCACCTTAGAAGGTCCAGCCATAACACCTGCAGTAACACTCACTGTACACAAACCCTAACTTTTCCCTCATACCTTCCACATGGCTCTTTGGACTCCCGCTTTTAAATCAGAACAATAACCAAAAATACCAACATCTGAGTAAAGACTGCCATGGAAAAGACAACAACCTGGGGGAAACAAGAACTACTCAAAGAATAAAAATGTAAAAATCATTAATATATTAAAAATCATTAATCATTAATCTATTGCATCCATAAAGACTGAAACAGTGCTGTTAGGAATATTCCTGAAACAAAACACAATAAAACAACAAAAGAATTCTTTGAAATTAAACATACGATTACAGAAGTGAAAAACAGAAGTGCTGGTACAAATAGTATAGGAAGTCTAATGTCTGAATAATAAAAGTTACATAGCAAACTGTGATTTTTAATACATATTTAGGTCTTCATTTTAAAGGAGAAATCACAGAAAAGGAACACAGAAAGAAGGAAAATAAGAAATTTTACCAAAAATGGCTCAGAATTAAAGGACCATTTATGCTTTTTTAAGTTGAAAAAATGCAGGACAATAGATTAAATTATATTACACTAAAGTATAATGTCATAAAATTTGAGGCCTGGCTGGTATAGCTCAGTGGATTGAGCATGGGTCTCCAAACTAATGGGTCGCCAGTTCAATTCCCACTCAGGGCACCTGCCTGGTTTGCAGGCCAGGTCCTCAGTTGGGGACATGTGATGGGCAACCACACATGGATGCTTCTCTCCCTCTCTTTCTCCTTCCCTTGCCCTCCTCTAAATAAGTAAATAAAATATTTGAAAAAATTATTTTTAAAAATATAAAATAAAATAAAATTCGAGAGTTCTGGCGACAGAACAGTAAAAAAACAGGTCACATACAAAGAGTATCATCATACTTGAAGAGCAACAACTGGAACCTTAAAGATATATAGCAGTAAGTTTAAAACACTGAAGGAAGGAGATGTGTTCCCAGTCAAATTCAAAATTAAACGTGAAGGTAAAATCCATTTTGGACATACAGGATTTGGGAAGTTTCTCTCTCTTCTCAGAAATCTGCAGGAGGATGAGCTTCGCTAGAATGAAAGTGTGAGCCAAGAGAGAAGATAAGAAACAAAGGGAAAACATTCCCACGCGATGGTGAAGGAAGTTCCTATAATAATAGCTGCACCCCAGCAAGGAAGGAAAACAGTTCAGACTGGAATAGGACAGAAAGTTCTTCAGATAGATTTCTTCAGGAAGATGAAACTGATAGAACACCTGATGTGTCTCAACATCTTGAGAGTATATTCAGACAATTATGACCTCCAGAAAAACATAAAATTGTTCAAGGAAAGGAAAACTGTCAAGATTCACTACGTGGCTCAACTTTCAATGCGTTAAACTCTCTCAAGAGGATGTGGGGTGGGAAGTGGCACATGTACAGTGGAGAGTGGGGATGGTGAGAGCTAAAGGCTGCAGGTTCTATAACTGAAAGTCAACAGGTCATGCTTAAATTGATAACCCAAAAAGTGTCAATGAAGTATGTCATTTAGAGACATAAAAAATATATCCCAAAATAATCCACTAAAAGTAAGAGTAAGGAGAACATAGACTGCAGGTTTTCATTACAAAACTTGTGAAACTACTTCTCTCTTTTAACTTTATGCATGAGGAACTTTGATTAAAATTAAAACTAAAGCAACACAGCAAGTGGTTACTTTTAGAGATTATGAATGTATACCAACAGACCATACAAGAGCACCAACTCCTTAATGTGAGGTGAATGAGTATATGTAGTACAGGGTGACTTCTCCAACAGCATCATCAAATGCATATCTCAAAAAATGTAAATGAAAGTGAAGATGACATCATATCTCCAGCAGCCTAAAACCAATCGTGAACTTCATTATACTCTACTGCTTTCTTTTTTATTCTTTTCAATTTTATTTTATTTTAATTGTTGTTCAAGTACAGTGTTCTGCCTTTTACCACCATCCCAGTTCACTCCCCCCACCCTCCCTGTTTCCACCCCCGCCCCTTGTTTTTGTCCCTGTGTCTGCTTTCTTATTAATGTACTGACTACACCTCCACATACTTCTTGGAGTCAGGGTATTATATCATATTGGTGGGCATCTGTATTGGTCCCTTATTTGACTTATAGAGTTAGATGATTTTGCTTTTCCAAGGAGGTTTTAGGCCATAACTATGTACTGGATTTGGTACAGTTGTTTTCCAAAGAGCATTCCAGCACCTCTTGACAGAAACCTGACCTTCAAGCATTAAGAGGGTGGACAAATGGCATATAGCCCTGCCATAAGAGAAATTAGTGACATTGAGCTGTGTAAGCTTAGGGTGCATATACTTAGTGAATTTTCACATGCTGGTCTCAGGTACTATTTCTGCACATTTCAGCTCTGCTATTCCCACCAATCTAACTATAGGTTTCATGCGATTGTAAATGAAGACACTCTGTTAGGTTGATCCTGATGAGATGTGGAGTCCCTCACTGAATGCTGCTAGATCTATGGGTTAAAAATGATAAGGTATTGTGGTAAAAACCGGATTTAGAGTCATAATTCATACTCACACTCCGTGGACATTCTCTGAAAAACTGCCTATTGATTATAAAGATATTGATGGCAAAAATGCATGTAATTAGTTTGAGCTAAACTTTTTTTAATACAGTGAAATAAAGCAGTATTTCAAAATTAATAAAATATACATTACTTTAAATGTGTATAAATAAACCAATAAATTATATACATGTTTAAGAGAAGAGAATCATTTGGGAAAAGAAAACCAGAGAAGGCAAGGGACACAAAAGTACAATTCATTACATCCTTCAAGATGTCTTGATGGTCCTCCTCAAGGAGGCATTGTGGGACGCTGAGAATGATGACCTTATGTGACACCATGACAGGAAACACAGCAGTGAGTTTCAGCACCAGAGTAGAGTTTATCATAAAAAGCCAAAACAACTCTGTTTATATTCACAGTTCTCTGATGGTTTGTCACAAAAGGAAGAGTGTATGGTAAAAATACTTAGGACTAAGATTCAAAATATCCAGATTCTTATCCCATCTCCTATATTTAGAAGCTATATGCTACTAGGTAATTTGGTCATGATAAAATTCTGTGATTTGATTATTTTACCATAAATTAGCCTTAACGAAGTAACTCTTTATATCCAGCACACAAATTTCCATAAGTAAGTGGGAAGATAATAGTGGAATAATGAGGCAATCATAAGTAGACCTTGAGTTTCATGAGAAAATTAGTATATTAGTTTGTTAGGGCCACCCTCACAAAACACCGCATCCTGAATGGCTTAAATAACAGAACTTTATTTTCTCACAATTATGGGGGCCAGAAGGTTAAGATAACAGTGTCAACAGGTTTGGTTTCCTCTAAGGACTATCACCTTGCCTTGTGGAGGTCACCTCTTGCTTCTTTACATAGTCATCCCTCTGTGCCCATACACCTCTGGTGTGTTTATTTGTGAATCCAGATTTCTTTTTCTTATAATGACACCAGTCGAATTGTTTAGAGCCCATCCTAATGGCCTCATTTTAATTTTTCACCTCTTTCAAGGTTGTATCCAAATACAGTCAGTTTCAGATACTGGGGATTTGTATGTCAACAGAGGAATTTGATAGGGACACAATTCAGCCCACTAAAATTGGGAAGAAGAAAAACTGAGGGATCTTAGAAAAGCAATAAATTATCAGTGATAAGACACTACAGCCAGGTCTGGTGTCCTTCTCAACCCAGCTTTTAGTCAGCTTCACTCTTTGTCTCCTCTTAACTGTCTTATTACAAAGCTCATGGAGAACTTGAGCATACACAGAAACATTCTTGGCCTCATCCTCCAAACCCTGAAAAGTATGGGGATGATGAATCAAAAAGGTGAATGGAAGAAGAGAGACACTTATATTAAAACTATAGAGTACTAGCCCTGGCTGGTGTGGCTCAGTGGATTGAGTTCCGGCCTGATGAACCAAGGTGTCGCTGGTTCGATTCCCAGTCAGGGCACATGCCTGGGCTGAGGGCCAGGTCCCCAGTGCGCGTGCATGAGAGACAACCACACATTGATGTCTCTCTCCCTCTCTTTCTCCCTCCCTTTCCCTCTGTCTAAAAGTAAATACATAAAACCTTTTAAAAAACTATAGAATGCTAGAGTTCAGAGAGAAATTCATACTGAGGCACAAAAACTAGTCCTTTACCACTTGACCTTTCAGCCATTCAGCAACACGGAGAAGTCTCTCTGTCTCTCTCTGTGATTTTTAGTGTTCATCAGTCACATAAGCCAGCTATGGGGCTCCTCCAGGGCTATTCATAAAGGAAGTTGTACATGGTGATAGAAAATATGTAATTCTGAGTACATTCACAGATCCACAGATTCAGTGCAAATCATTACCCTCTTTCCTATTAATTTATCACTGAGAACAAATGTCATCACTTTATTTCCAGTTTAAATAATTCAGAAATCATATTTCTTTATATCCCAATACAAACAGTTGAAGAATGTGCATCTACTGATGACAGTAGAGACATTGGTTAAATATTCCAGTAAAAAAATGTGTAGCACACACTTTGACATCTATGCATTTATAGCATTTGCTGACTTTGAGGATAATAGGATATTTTCTATGGAAAAGTTTGCCTCCTTCTGCTATCCTATAATATTCACATCAGGTAAAATGGAATGGTTATAACACCTTAAAATTACCAGTAACCATTTTTTTTCTGGTCAGATTTTATGGGAGTATAGTTTTCTAATTGCAGCAATTTGACATTAACATTTAAAATTACTTCATATATTAAACCCACAAAATTGAAGAGAACTATATCTCTGTCAAATGTAAATGTTACTTTTTTTAAGTGAGCGTTAATCTCTGGCAGCATAATTAGATGTGGGCATAGTAGATGATCCACACAGGTGAATCATTTAACTCCCAATTAATATAGTGGTGCCAAATTTTCTTCCTGTTAAATGGTTTATGTTTATTTTTTGAGAGTACCATATGTCCTGTTTCAGTTTTACACAATTTGTGTGTGACACCAGAGTTTCCTGTTGCAAGGTATTTATACAGTCATTTACAGATGCAACGAACAGCCATCTGGGGCCAACAGCCACCTTATTTAACTACCACATTACAGAGTTGTTTTTGTACCTCAGAAAATACTCAGCAGAAATTCACCAAATGTTTCTAACCTGTGGCCAAATGCAAGTGACTGAATTCAGCCATCAAATATGTTCCTGATCCTCTCTCTGTCTCTCCTAGGTTGTATTCCTATTGCCATGACTATATTTTCAGTGTTCAGTAACCCACTCCTGAGTTATTACAATGATTTCATAAAACATTCCCTTAGTTCAAAGTCTACTCAATTCCCGTAGTAATTGTTCATGTATTCAAAAGCCCATTAATCCTGCTACACACTCCTGTCATCACACTACTTCCCACCTACTACTTTGGTTTCTCAAAAAACATGCAGGGAGAGGTGGGGTAAAAGGCAGACAACTGTACTTGAACAACAACAAAATGTTAAAAATGGAAAAAACAAACAATTTCAAAATAAAACACACACTACAAACACTCTGTTCAAGGATCTCTGTTATAAACTGAGTGTTTGTGTCAACGCGCCCAAATTCATAGGTTGAAACCATAATCTCCAATGAGATTATATTTGGATATGAGGCCCATGAAAGATAATTAGGTCATGAGGGTGAAATCCTTGTGATAGGATTAGTAAACTTGTAAGAAGAGACTGGCAAGAGCTTGCTCCTTTCTCTGCTTTCTGTCATGTAAGGATACAATGAGAAGACAGACATTTGCACACCAGGAAGCATACTCTTACCAGACACTGCCAGTGACTTGAGCTTGAATTCCTAGCCTCCTGAACTGTGAAAAATAAGTGTCTGTTGTAAGCCACCCATTCTCTGGTATTTTGTTACAGCAGCCTGAGCAGACTAAGACACCCTCTAAAAACTGCATCATTTCTTAACTTTCAGTTGCCCAACCCAAAACATAATTTCACATCTAGCTCTACAATGATACCTGCAAATATGGTATTTATAATCCATGTTTTTCCTAATTGTCCTACCAACCAAGAAAATCCTCTTATCAATATGACTTATCTTAAATACCATGATCATAAATAGAAAGAATTAATATCACTAAAATTTCTAAACTAGCCAAAACAATCTACAGATTCATTGCATTCTCTATCAAAATATCTATGACATTTTTACAGAGCTAGAACAAATAATCCTAAAATGTATATGGAATCACAAAGACTCTAAAAAGCAAAAAAAAAAAAAAAAAAAAAAATCTTAAGAAAGAAGAACAAAGTTGGAGGTATCTACTACTTCATATCAAACTATATTACAAGGCTATAGTAATCAAAATCAAAGGAGCATGATACTGGCATAAAAACAGATGAATTGAACAAAATAGAGAGCCTAGAAATAAACCAATGCTATATGACAAAGGAGACAAGAATACACAATGGAATAAAGACAGTCTCTTCAATAAAGGGTGTTGGAAAAGCTGAACAGTTACATTTAAAAAATGAAACTAGACCACTTTCATACACCACATACAAGAATAAACTCAAAATGGGTTAAAGACTTAAATGTAAGACACAAAACCATGAAACTCCTAGAAGGAAACATAACTGTAAACTTTTCGACATCACTGTGAGCAATATCTTTTTGTATATGTCTCCCTGGACAAAGGAAACAAAAGAAAAAAATATGAATGGGACTACATCAAACTAAAAAGGTTTTGCACAATGAAGGAAACCATCATGCCACAAAATGGAAGAGATATTCACCAGTGATACCTCCAATAAGGGGTTAATATCAAAATATTTAAGGTACTCACACAACTTAACACCCAAAAAACATCTGATTTCTTAAAAAAATGAACACAGGATTTAAGTAGACATTTCTCCAAAGAGAACATACCAATAAATAGCCAATAGACATATGAAAAGATGCTCAGCAGCAGTAAAGATCAGAGAAATGTAAATTAAAAGCACAATGAGATATCACCACACACCTGTCAGAATAAATCAATAAATCACCAAAAGTGTGTAGTCAAGAATGAAAAGAAAAGAGACCCCTTGGGCACTGTTGGTAGAATTGTAAATTGGTGCAGCCATATGGAAAACAGGATGGTAGTTCCTCAATAAACTAAAAACAGAACTAAGATATGACTCAGCAATTTCACTTCTTGGTATTCTGATTATTTATATGAAGAAACCTAAAATGCCAATTCAAAAAGATGTATGCACTTTTCTATTTATTGTAGCATTATTTATAATAGCCAAGATATGGAAGCAACTTAAGAGTTCATCAAAAAATGGGAAAAAAAATGTGATACATATATAGAATGGAATATTAACCACTAAAAGAATAAAAATCTCTCCATTTGGATAGGATGCTAAGTGAAATAAATCAGTCAGAGAAAGACAAATACCATATGATTTCAATTACATACGGACTCTAAAAAATAAATAAATAAACAAAACAGAAAGAAACTCAAAGATACAGAGAATAAACTGATGATTGCCAGATGGAAGAAAGGTTTGAAGGAATGGATGAAAAAAATTGAAGGGATTACCAAGTACAAATTGGCAGTTATAAAAATGGCCACAGGGATGTAAAGTACAGCATCAGGAATCTAGTCAGTAATAATGTAATAGCTATGTATGCTGTCAAATGACTACTAGACCTATCAGGGTAATCATTTCATAAGTTATATAAATGCCTAACTACTATGATGTATGCCTGAAACTAATATAATATTGTAAGTCAAGTGTGTTTTAAAAAATATTTTTTAAAGTTTAAAAATATATTTTAATAATATTGCTTATCCTTATGCTTTATTATTTTAGGTCATATCTTCTAAACAAAGCCTCTTAATAATCATTCCAGGTTATAGTGATCTCACCAAGTAATCTTTTATGCATATATTCATGAACTCATACTTTAATTCATTTAGTCAGTCAACCAACAAACATTTGTGTTTTTGTAAAGCCCACATAGCTTATTTCTAAGTTGTATTTCAACATTATATTTCAGAGCTCCTCTAAAGCTGTCATAGAAGAAGCTGGGTGCCAGGAAATCATAGCCCCAAGCTTCCTTTGCCCTACTTCAACTGGAACAGGAAGCTTTCGTTTGTATGGCAGATGAACAACAGCCAAGTGTAGAAACCAATGTTCTAGTGCATAAATTCTACCATAAATGTTTTTGCTCTCATAAGTGCTGTGGATCCCAAGCTGGTAGTTGTTTTTTGTTTTGGAGTTGTTTTTTTTTTTAGCATTATTTTATACATGGTCTTTCCCAAACCTCAAAGCATAGGCTTATATAGAATTGTATAGTAAAGCTTTACTCCCCAAAAATATCTCATTGCTTTTTTTTAACCATATCTCATTATTCCAGGTTCCATAGTCTGTTCTACAATAATAATAAAATAAATACATTGGAGGAATACTAAAGCTAATCACTGGAAAGCAGAATTCAAGAAGATTAAGCCATGTACAACCAATTATTTAGTAAATATGTATTGAGTGTTCCTATATGCTAGGTATTGTTTTTTCAAAAAAAAAAAAAAGTTTGATGGCAAACACTAGAAATAGGGACTACTAGAAAGAGGAAATACTACCGTTTTTCATCCCATGTATTCTCTGAACAAATTTGGAAATATCCCTTTTTAGTATTATTTAGAAATTATACATCAAGTAAATTTTTTGACTTTGAAAAGAGTCACAAAATTATCATTTTAATACATATTATTATATGTTATCAGTATGTGCAGTTGCTTTGCATTTCTCTCTTCTAGCTCTTGTGCAATTAGTACCGGTGTTCATGTGAAGTCTGTTGCTTTACTTTGCCATCATAGACAAAAATGAAAGACAACCCACTTTATGCCTTCAATTACAATAGTAAATATACATTTTCGAACTGCGCATCCTAAATCATTCACTCACTGTGCGTACAATTAAAGACAATGACTAATAAATAAAGGCAGTGTTTTTCAATACGTGATGTCATGTTTTATTAATGACATAAATATAACTTTAATTTCCCCATTGTCTCACTTTTTGAAGGGTCTCCTTTCTATAATAAATCATGTCACAAATGTTGTGATGAGCCATTTATATAATTTCTTATCTTAATACAATAAGTCTGATACTAAAACTACACAGGAATGCAGTTATCTCTTTTAATTAAATCCTCCATCATTTTTAGCTCATATTTATTTGATTAAAGACACAAACTACACCTGTTTTGATTCATATTGGGTCTAGGAACAAAAATCAAGATGACTTTTTTATCAACTTAGTAATAATGAGCTTATGTAAGTAATTAACCAAAGTATTTCCTCTTTGAGTGAGGCCTTAACATGGAAAGCACTTTCCTCACTTATTGAAATAAGAAACTATTTTTCAGGACCCAGATGGCAGAGGAATAAATAGAGGTTACACTAACCTCTTCCCAGGACCAAAATGGAATTACAACTAATTGTAGAAAAATCATCCTGAATAATAAACTGCACGCTAGCTGGAGAGGTAAGTCTTATAAACGAGGACAGGCAGAAGAAACCACTTCACCACAATGTGATTGTTAGGGAGTGCAGATGAAGCATGGAAAGTCTGGCTGGGATCCCATGAGTAGCAGCTGAAGTGCCAGAGGGATCTTTCAATGGCCAGTGGGGTTCCCCCTGAGAAGTGTGAGGTCTAAACCCCAAGCTGGGCTCTCCAGCCTACAACACTACAGCTGTAAAAGGAGCCCAGATAACATGCAGTTGTGAAAAGCAGTGGGGTTTCTGTCTGCCATGGAGAGATGCCTGGAGACACAGAGAGCCTCTTAAAGAGCCAATGCACAGAATATCATTTCCAGTCACTTACCAGGGTTCTAGCAGAGAGAAGACAGTGCGGACTAGAGACACGTGAGGAGGAGTCTTAGGCTAGTGGCTCTGGGGAGAGAACTGAAGGAACAGCCACCAAGATCCGTTTGCTAAATTATTCCTCATATTGCAGGAGCCATCTTTCTCAGGCAGAGCGCTCCCCTCCAAGTGTCATAAGCCTGAGGGGAAGCAATAGCCCCACCCACAGGAATTGCTCTGCCCTAACTTGTGGAGCTTAAGTCCAGCTGCTGAATACAGCTGAAGGCTCTATCATTGATTAAGTTTAACAACTAAGGCAGATCTCTGAGAATTCTGATACTTTAGCTGACCGTCCCACATGCCCAATGCTGGTAAAAACTGGTTTGGTGCATAGTCGGTTCTTTCTGCATACCCAGAGGCCCAGCAGAGAGTGACACAAGCTGTGGATTGCTAATAGCTCCAAACAGATTGCACAGAGCCAGTAACAAGCAGCATCTGACAAAGTTCTGCATCAGAGTCTTGGCAGATTTTCCTAATACATAGAAACAAATACAAAGAGGAGCCAAATTAGAAGACAAAGAAACAGATACCAAATGGAAAAACAAGAAAATTCTCTAGAAGAAGAACAAAATGAAATGGAGGCCAGCAATTTACCAGATTGAGAGTTTAAAGTAATGATTATAAGGATACTCAACAGCATTTTAAAAAAGACATAGAAACCATAAAAAGTATCAGTCAGAAATAAATAATACAATATTTGAAACAAATAATACACTGGAAGGAATAAACAGTAGGTTAGATGAAGCAGAGGATCAAATCAGTGTGATTTGGAAGAGAAGGTAGAAAAAAACACCAAAGCAGAGCACCAAATAGAAAAAAGAATTTGCAAATATGAGGAGGGCTGAAGAAATATTTTGGACAACATTAAGCATAACAACATCCACATCATGGGAATACCAGAAGGAATAGAGAGTGAGTAAAGCATCGAGAAACTACTTGAAGAAATGATGACCAAAAACCTTGCTAATCTCATGAAGGAAAAAGATACACAATTCCAGGAAGCTCAGAGAGTTCCAAATAAGTTGGACCAAAAGAGGCCTACACAGAGACACATCATAATTCAAATTGCAAGGCTTAGAGACAAGGAGAGAATCCTAAAAGCCACAAGAGATAAGCAGGTAGTTACCTACAAAAGAGCTCCAATTAGACTGTTATTTGATTTCTCAACAGGAACATTTCAGGCCAAAGGGAAATGGTGTGAAATATTCAAAATGATGAAAAGCAATGACCTGCAACCAAGGCCACATTACCTAGCAAGAGGCCATCATTTAGAATTGAAGGTGAAATAAGGAGATTCCCAGACAAGAAAAATCTAAAGAAGTTTGTTAACACCAAACCAGTACTGTAACAAATGTTAAAGGGCTTGCTTTAAGAAGAAGAGGGGAAAAAAAAGACAGAAGAAAATAGTCTAACAATAAAATGGCACTATATTGTATCTATCAATAATCACCTTAAATGTAAATGGCTTAAATACTCAACCAAACAAAAGACATAGAGTAACTGAAAGGATAAAAAAAACAAAGTCCATATATATGCTGCTAAAGAGACCCACCTCAGATAAAAAAATACACGCAGACTAAAAGTAAAGGGAATAAAAAAGATATTTCATGCAAATGGAAAAGAGGTAAAAAAGTTGGGGAAGCAGTACTCATATCTGACAAAGTAAACTTTAAAACCAAAGCTGTAGTAAGAGACAAAAGAAAGACACTATATAATGAAAAAGGAAACAATCCAAGAAGAGGATATAATCCTGGTAAACACTTATGAACCCAACATAGGAGCATCTAAATATGTAAAGCAAATCTTGATAGACTAAAGAGAAACACAATCACAGTCAGGAATTTTAACACCCCATTAACTTCAATGGATTGACCTTTCAGGAAAAAAAATCAACAAGAAAACAGTGTCCTAAAACAAAACACTAGATCAAATGGACTTAATTGAAATCCTCAGACCATTTCGCCCCAAAGTGGCAGAATATACATACTTTTTAAGTGCACATGGAATGTTTTCTTAGATAGATCACATGTTAGGATGCAAAGAAAGTCTAGATAAATTTAGGAGGATTGAAATCATATCAAGCATCTTCTCTGAGCACAATGCTATGAAGCCAGAAATCAAACACAAGAAGAAAACTGAAACATACAAAGACATGGAAGCTAAATAACATGTTATTAAACAAAGAATGGGTCAACAATGAGATCAAGGAAGAAATCAAAAGATACCTTGAAACAAATGAAAATGAGGATGCAGTGATCTAAA
The DNA here is from genome assembly GCA_039655065.1 of Glossophaga mutica. Taxonomy (NCBI): domain Eukaryota; kingdom Metazoa; phylum Chordata; class Mammalia; order Chiroptera; family Phyllostomidae; genus Glossophaga; species Glossophaga mutica. The sequence goes on from CM077304.1 coordinate 133,945,691, forward strand.
GTCGGCGGGACAAGGGAAAGTAATCCAGAGACGAAAATTCACACTATAGGAGTATCTAAAAAAAAAAAGAAAAGAAAAGAAAAAGGTCAAATACACCATCTAACTTTACACTTAAAGGAACTTGAAAAGGAACAAGAGACAAAGCCAAAGGGAGTAGAAGGAAGGAAATAATAAAGATCTGAGCAGAAATAAACAAAATAGAGTAAAAAAAACCAATACTTAAAAATCAATGAATCCAAGAGCTGGTCCTTTGAAAAGTAAACAAGATTGACAAACCTTTAACCAGACTCATCAAGAAAAAAAGAGAGAGGACCCAAATAAATCAAATGAGAAATGAAAAAGAAGAAATAATAACTGACACCAAAGAAATACAAAGGATTGTAAGATAACACTATGAACAACTATATGCCCAAAACCTGAAAAAACTGGATGTTATGGAAAGATTTCTAGAATCATACAATCTTCCAAAACTAAATCAGGAAGAATCAGAGAATCTGAATAGACAGATTACATCTTTTGAATTTTAAGCAAAAAAAAAAAAAAAAAAAAAAAAACTCCCAACATAAAAAAGCCCTGGACCAGATGGCTTCACAGGTGAACTTTGACAACATTCTGAAAGAACTAACACCTCTCCTTCTCAAACTACTTCATAAAAATCAAGAGGTGGAAAGGCTCCCAATCTCATTTTATAAGGCCAGCATTATCCTAATTCCAAAGCCAAATAAGACAATAGAAAAAAAGAAAATTTTAGGCCAATATCCCTGATGAACATAGATACTAAAATTCTCAATAAATATTCGCAAACTGAATACAGCAATGCATCAAAAAGATCAATGGGAAGGAATAGAGACCAGAAATAAACCCACACCTATATAATCAATTAATATATGACAGAGGAAGCAAACACATACTATGGGCTAAAGATAGTTTCTTCAATAAATGGTGTGAGGGAAATTGGACAAAAATGTGCAAAAAAATCATACAAGATTACCTTCTCACACCACACACAAGAATAAATTGAAAATAGATCAAAGACTTAAATGTTAGACCCATAAAAATCCTCAAAGAAAACATAGGCAGAAAAATCTTAGATATTGCTCATGGCAATTTTTTTATCAAATATATCTCCTCAGGGAAATAAAAGAAAAAATAAACAAATGGGACTACATCCAACTGAAAAGTTTTTGCACAGCAAAGGAAAACAGCAACAAAATAAAAAGACAACCCACAGAATGGGAGAACATATTCGCTGAAACATCTGATAAGGGGCTAATATCCAAAACTCATAAAATCTTACAAAACTCAATGCCAAAAAACCCCCAAACAACCCAATTAAAAACTGGGCAAAGGACCTGAATAGACACTTCTCCAAAGAAGACATACAGATGGCCAATAGATACATGAAAAGATGCTCCATGTCACTAATCATCAGAGAAATGCAAATTAAAACCACAATGAGATATCATCACATGCCTGTCAGAATGGCTATCATCAATAACTCAAAAAACAACAAGTGTTGGTGAGGATGTGGAGAAGGGAACACTTTTGCACTGTTGATGGGATTGCAGATTGGTGCAGCCACTGTGGAAAGCAGTATGCAGATACCTCAAAAAATTAAAAATGGATCTGAGTCTTTTGACTCAGCAATCCTAGTTCTGGTAATATATCCGAAGGTACCCAAAACACTAATTGGAAAAAACATAAACACTCCCATGTTCATTGCAGCATTTACAATCACCAAGATATGGAAGTAGCCCAAGTGTCCATCAGTAGATCAGTGGGGGGAAAAACTTTGGGACATTTACACAATGGAATACTACTCAGCCATAAAAAAGGAATTTTTACCCTTTGTGACAGCATAAATGGACCTGGAGAACCTTATACTAAGTGAAATAAGCCCGTCAGACAAAGACAAATATCATATAATTTCATTCATATGTGGAATCTAATGAACAAACTGAACTAACAAGGAAAATGGGGAGAGGAGGATGACAGCTAATGGGGTGGGAGAGGTTTATGGGTGGACAGATTGAGCAAAAAGGAGAAAGGACTCGTGGAAATGGACAACAGTGTGGTGACTGCCTGGGTAAGGAGGGTGGCTAATAAGGGGACTAAATGGTAATGGAAAATACAATTAAAAAAATAGAAATATCCATGTTTACTTAAAAAAAAGAAACTATTTTCAGTAGGACTGTGAGATTTTCATTGAAGATTCACTACTGATATTACTCTCAGATTTCCCAGATTTTGAGATTTTCCTCTTCACCTTCCTATGTATATTCATTGGAATTTTTGATTTCGGATTACTAGATGGCACAATGGGAAAGTAACAGGCAGTGACCAAGATATCATTATCTCAGACTATCCAAATAATCAGGTTTGGGCGGGGGGGTTTGTTTGTTTGTTTGTTTGTTTGTTTGTTTTAGTCTGCCTCCTTAGTTTTTCAATGACTCTGTTTTCCCCGGAACTGAGAGCAAGAAATAAAGCAAATAGAAAATAAGACTTAGAAAGAGGTTCTTGGAAAAGAACATCAGCAGATAATGTTGATGAACACTTAGGTGAGACTGTTAGTGTTTTCTTGTTCTACAACAATGATTTAATGATTTTTTTCTGATAGTCAAAGAGAAAAATCAGAATCTTTCAACATAGTCATGACCCACCATTTTTTCTCCCTAAGGAGCTAAGTTTATAGGTAAAAGAAACAGACATTCAAACCCCAGTAGCCATATTAATAATCAAAGATTATAGTACTTAAAGCTGGGGAACATGAATTATAAACAGGCTCTTTAGTATTAAAACTTCATCATCCTTAGGTTTCTATTATTTCTTATAACTTGTTCTCTTTCTTTAGCTCAAGCGCTTTGTCTGTGTCATCACGATTATTCTTCCTCCTCCCAACACCTGAATGTTTGTGTCCCAAAGCACAATTCAAAGACATTGAGATATTTTTGACCCGTACCTCATTTACCTTCACACCTGTCCAATTAAAGCTGTTCCTTTCTGACAAATACTATATGATATTATTAGCAAAGTAATATCTAAGAAGCAAAATAAATGAATGAACAATATAGAAACAGACTCATAAATACAAAGGACACACATAAATACAATGGCTACCAGAGAAGAGAGGGTTTGTGTGGACTTGGTGAAAGAGGTGAAAGGACTACGAAGTACAAATTGATAGTTACAAAATAGTCATGGGGATGTAAAGTATCACTTAGGGAAAAGAGTCAATAATATTGTAATAGTATGTACAGTACCAGATTGCTACTTGAAATATTTGGAGGCCACTTTGTAAAGTATATGATTATCTAACCACTATGCTATAAATCTGAAACTAATATAAAAAATGAATATAAAATGTATATTGAAAAGTAAAGTTCTTTCCTGGCTGATGGGGCTCAGTGGATTGAGTGCTGACCTGTGAACCAAAGGGTTCCCAGTCATGCCACAGCCTGGGTTGCTGGCCAGGTGCCCAGCAGGGGGCATGAGAGAGGCAACCACACATTGATGTTTTTCTCCCTCCTTTCTTCCTCCTTTCCCCCATCTCTAAAAGTAAATGAATAAATAAAAACTTTTTTAAAAAGTGAAATTGTTTTAAACTTTTTCTTTTTTCCATTCCTTTTAATAACCTCATGAGCTTATGACATCTTACTTTCTGACAGTAGTTTCTGAAGTCAAATAAAGAAATCTATGTTAAGCACATACCACAGTAACCAGCACATAGTACATGCTTGATAAATGCAGTCCCCTTCCTTTCTCACCCCACACTGGTTGCCTTGATTTCAACCCGCTCTTAGTGACAGAGCTCATACATTGAACACAGTTTTTTGCACTCATAACTCTCTACTTTCAAACTTTTAATCTTCCGTCTATCTACCTGGTCATGCGATATATAATATATTAAACATCTACTTCTGGCCAAGATGGAGACATAGGCGGACACACTGTGCCTCCTCTCACAACCAAAATTAAGGACAACAAATAATTAGAAACAAGAAAACAACCGGAACTGATAGAAAATTGAACTGTACGGAAGTCCAACAACCATTCAGCCAGACCGGTAAGAGGGGCGGAGTTGCAGCAGGAGAAAGTGGAGGTGCGGACCTGGGAACACAAGCAGCAGCTGGCAAACCCGGGGCACAGGGGGGCAACGGTGCAGACCCAGTGAGGCCGCACAAAGTGGCTGGCTGACCAGGTGGTCGCACATTTGCGCGCGCAGATGGTCCAGGCAGAGGGGAAGTGGCGGAAGGGACTGAATCCAGGAGAGAGCGGAGCAGGCGCCATTGTTCCCTCTCAGACCCCGCTCCCACATACAGCGTCACAACCCAGCGACTCAGCTGCACCTCACTGGGGAACACCTAAGGCCCCGCCCCGCACTACATAATAGCTGCGACCGGACTAAAACCAAAACAAAACAAAAAAACCCACCAAAAATGGCTCAAACCGGAGAACCAATCAAAGCTCCAGAGCCAATTCCGCTAAGCCGTGAAGTGATAGCCAACCTATCAGATGCACAGTTCAAAGCACTGGTCATCAAAATGCTCACAGAATTGGTTGATTTTGCTCACAAATTAGATGAAAAAATGCAGGCTACAATACGTGAAATGAAGGAAGATGCATGGGGAACCGATAGATATGGAAGGAAAACTGGGACTCAAATCAATGGAGTGGACCAGAAGGAAGAAACTAACAACCAAACCGAAAACGAGGAAGAAACAAGAATTCAAAAAAATGAGGAGAGGGTTAGGAACCTTCGGGACATCGTTAAACGTCCCAACATCCAAATTATAGGGGTCCCAGAAGGGGAAGGAGAAGAGCAACAAGTGGAAAACTTATTTGAACAAATAATAAAGGAGAACTTCCCCAATCTGGCAAAGGAAATAGACTACCAGGACATCCAGGAAGCTCAGAGAGTCCCAAAGAAGTTGGACCCAAGGAGGAACACAACAAGGAACACCGTAATTACATTAGCCAAGATTAAAATGAAGGAGAGAATTCTAGAAGCAGCAAGGGATAAGGGGACAGTCACCTACAAAGGAGTTCCCATCAGACTGTCAGCTGATTTCTCAAAAGAGACCTTACAGGCAAGAAGGGGCTGGAAAGAAATATTTGAAATCTTGAAAAGCAGGGACCTACATCCAAAATTGCTCTATCCAGCAAAGCTGTCATTTAGAATGAAAGGGAAGATAAAGTGCTTCTCAGATAAGGTCAAGTTGAAGGAGTTCATCATCACCAAGCCCTTATTATATGAAATGTTAAAGGGACTTATCTAAGAAAAAGAAGATAAAAAATATGACAGTGAAAAGACAGCAAACTCACAGCTATTAAGAACCACACCTAAAACAAAAGCAAACTAAGCAAACAGCTAGAACAGGAACAGAACCACAGAAATGGAGGGTTAGCAACAGGGGCGTGGGAGCAGGAGAGAGGGGGAAAAGGTACAGAGAATGAGTAGCATAGATAGTGGGTAGAAAATAGACAGGGGGAGGGCAAGAATAGTATGGGAAATGTAGAAGCTAAAGAACTTACGATACATGGACATGAACTAAAGGGGGAATGTGGATGGGAGGGGGTGTGCAGGGTGGAGGGGAATGATGGGGGAGAAATGGGACAACTGTAATAGCATAATCAATAAAATATATTTTAAAATAATAATAATAATAATATATTAAACATCTAAAGTAACATGACACTTAACCCTATCAAGTCTACTCAGTATTCTGCAGGTGGCCATTCACATTTCTGTCTCTCTTTCCTAGTTCACTTCATTCTCTTTTCCTGCTGTCAACTGACATGTCTAACTCTCGCGTTAAAGTGTATCTTAAGCCCCATATTCTCCAACTACTTCAGTCTTTGGTATTCTTTGCTGAATCATTTTGGCATACATATACTTAAAATCATTAGGATCAGAAAGACTTTAAATCCCATCTATTTGGAAGGCCAAATGACTTATACAAGAGGCCATCAACACCATCTGTTGTTGGCCTACTGAGTTGGCATGCATTTGCTCTGGCCAATAGCATACTTCACATCAGTGATATCTCCTATTTGAAAGTTTACAAGTAGTAGTGCTTCTGTAACATGAGTGACACTCACTATACTTAGAATATTTGCATTTTTATTTATCTTTTAGTGTTTTCTACTCCATTTAGCCCGTAAGTGGCCTTGAGGCTTATACAACCTTAAACAGCTTTCCCTCCTGCTTTCCTAGCATAGTAAAATCCCAGGCAATATTTGTTGATGGTAATAAAAAGAATATTGAAATATTTTCTCACATCACAGGAATATTGTTGTAAAAATCTTTAAAGCTCCATGTGCTCCTCTGAGACATACAACTTACACTGGAGTAAAAAAAAAATTAATTTTTCTAATCTTTTTCCAGTATTAGTTTTGAGGAGAAAGAATAAAAATACAAACCTGCCACATCTCAGATGAAATTTTTTGTGTCTTTGCAACCAAATTTATATAATTATTTGAGAAAAAATCATATTTATTAACTGAAAAATTAAAAGATACCTTAACCAGGTCAGTTTCACAAATGGAGCTTAAAACATTTGCTGACAACCCTGAACAGTGCATAAGGTCCTATATCTGCTTCTACTACAAAGGTAGCAATAAAATGTCAATTAACAAGGCATGGAATACTCTCTAGAAACAATATTAAAGAAGTAATTTACAACAATCTTACAGAAATGCTAGAAATAAGATACTCAGAGCCTAGGATACAACTGTTATACTAAATTCCATTATATATGAATCCATGTTCTTGTGAAGCCCCAAATGCCTTCAGGCTGAACAAAATACGAATTCAAGATTCACTGAGTATAGAATTTAGGTAAGAAAAAACAGTTTCAAAGGACTTAAATAATAAAATCAAGATGGAAAGCACATATATAAGGTGTCAGCAAAATACATTATGTCTTTACAAACTATTAAATCTCAATTTGTTAAATCTGTATAAAATAATAGGAGTATATATAACCAGACTCCATATTTTAGATAGTATTATCATGTAGACCATAAGAAGTTCTAGACCAGAGACTGGGAATCTGGAAGATTAGTCACCTTTTACTTTGTCACAATTTCTGAGCAATTCAACCCCCTTATCTATAAAAATGGTAGTACAAATACATACCTCTTTCTTTCCCACAATAAGTTATTGTAAAGAAAGATTATAAAGTGTTTTTAAAGGTAATTGGATCTCCTTGGAGACTCTGCACATACAAATACAAGGTGTTCAACTATATGTGGTTGCGGGTATGTCATTTCATTCCCCGCCCCCCGCCAACCTACTAATCACTCAGAAATAGCTAAGTAAAACTGCGCAGTTAGGAAATAGCGGAGTTGTCTACTTTATTAACCTGTTTCTTATGTGAACCAAGCCAGACTGGTACATTCCTATTGATGATGCCACATTTTAACAGTTTTATTTAACTAATTAAAACAAGAGGTCTTTACTTACCAATTTGTATCTGGGAAAAAAATCTTCTGGAATGTGAACCTTGGGTAGTTTGGACATCTTCACTTCTGCATTAGCTAGAGTGAAAGACCTGTAAGTAATTGTATGGACCAAACATACCCAATGTGTACAGGTACCTACTCATCACAGAGTACAGTTTATATTATTTATCAGTGTGGCAGTATCAGAGTCTTAGCTAAACCTAAATTGGATGGCTTTTTCACAGTGTCATCTGAGGATGTCCATTCGTCTAGGGTAGGGGAGTAATTTTTTGATTGAAGGAGAAAGGGGGCATTTCATTATTGTTAATGGTGATGGTACAAGTAAGACAAAGATTTGTGGGGAAAGACTGTTGATAAACACCAAGAAAGTGACAGACATTGTGTTTTCCCCTTACTTGCACTGATTAACTAGCTCTAAACCACTATAAAAGGAGTAGGAGTAAAAACTTACAGTTCTGTTCATAAAGGATGCAAGAATCTAAGCTTATCCAGGGCTGCTTTGAGGTCCAGTTGAGAATTAGAGGGAAACAGAGGAAAGTATTTATATCTAGAAGTGTTCAACGTCGAAGATGGTGGTGGGCCAAGCAGACATGCCAGGAATCGGCATGAGCATGAAAGTCTTATTCTAGAGTGCATGTGATGCCACCATGCTAGACACATCTGACATTACCAAGGCCTTTATTCTGTCTCATTAAGACCCCACTTAGATCAACCAAGCATTGAACTTTACGCAAACATAGTAACTATTCTGGATATTTATCATTTTAAATATAATAAAATCATATAATAAAAGTTAATTAGGGTTAATAAATGATCGAGCTGTAGGAGATCCTGCTGTAGTAAATAGAATTTGTAATTCCTTGTGACCACCCAGAAGATAAAGCCCTTCCTGTGTTAGAGCAATTCTCCAACCACAAAAACTGAAAATGCCAACCATTCACCACTCTGTATTCTTTGCCAGGGGGTCTGGGAAGACCTAGGCTCCACTGATCAGACATGGCGATTCTGGATTTCTGCAAAAAGATGATACAAAGCAGAGATAAGAGCACATTCTCTGGTGGCTAACTCAGTTGCTACAGGCTCAAGTTCCCTGCTCAACACAGATAGGAGTCCAGCTGCTGGGGTTCCAGTCCTTGGTAACAGTTTGTGGTTTTCACTCAACCTCTTTTCCCTGCCTCTGTGTGTGTGCACTGAGTTTTCCAGCCCTCTGAGTCTGTCAGCTGTTCAATGTGCTGTTACTAAATTCCGTTTCTGTTCTTTGCAACAAAAAGCTTTGATGAATTTGGAAGTCAGGAAGATTTTTCCTAATAGTTTTTAAAATAGTAAGTATTATTTATTATCCATTAAGCTGAACATGCTCTTCTACCAGACAGCAATGTAGCTCTCATGGTTCGTTTGTTAATACAGTACATCTGCCAAAGGTTGCCTTATCAGAGTCATTTTCTGACCAACCTATCCAAAAAGTATTTTGTATAAATTCTGTGCCTGCGAGTCCTGCTGTATTTTTCTTGATATCATTTATCCCTGACCTCACATGATATTCACCCACCGATATGTAAGATTCAAGAGATCAGGAACTTGATATGAAATGTAGTTTTATATCAGTTCCTTCATTGCAGCTTTTTTTCTTAACACTTTAAAATTAAGGCTTGTGGGAAAGGCAACTAATTACATTCTAATATACTCTATGGCCATCTACTTGTATCAGTTAGCTGTTGTAGTTTGTGATTTCTTTAAAAACCAGCAGCAGATGTAATATGGGAAATTAAGCATTATGGAAGCAATTTGATAAAATCAGAAAAACCAGAATATTTAATGATGATGCACTACTGGAACACTAAATGTTTGTATACAGCCTTAAGCCACATCTTTTAAAAAAAATTGTATATGCTTGCCTTTCCCCTCAATTATTTTGCTGTTGTTTTTACTATTTGTACATAATTCAAAGTGCTATTAAGCTGAATTACCAAAGCAAAAACATCACTGTTGGCATCTTGTGTTAGTTTTTAAGTTATTTTACATATTAAACAATATTAGTAGTGGTGCCATAGTTTTAATAAAGGGAGTTTCTGTCCAATATCATCTCCCAAGTAAGGATAGTGTATTGCAATTCCACATGCTGGTTATTACATCTGCTTCTTGCATATCTGTACCCATCCCATATTTTTCTAAAGATCTCAGATATTTTACAGAGAATTTTTGAATTGTGGAAATTTAGTGTAAAAAATGGAAACCCCTTTGAGATGAGACCACAGGAAAGATGACATGGCGTCATCTCAAACCCCATAGAAGGCTCCTCATGAGTCATAATCACTAATCATGTTGCCACTGTCAAGTAAGGGCTTGGAAACAATTCGGAGAACAAGAGGTGTAATGGTCCTGAGAGTGGAAGCTCCAGTAGTGGAAAGAGCACTCGGTGAGGGTTAGATCTCATTTTGAATTCTAGCTCTTCTATTAACTAGCTGTGTGCTGATGGGCTTCAGTTCTCACATCCAAAAAATGGAAAAGTTGAGTTCCTTGTTATTCTTGAATTCTACAGATTTTTCAGAGTCTAGAGAGAAGATGAGTTGTTTGCTTTCAGAATAATAATATCCAAACTGAAAGCTCGTTGTGCAGAGTTTCCTTTTCTAGTTGCAGCAACTCGGTGGCCCTTGAGCTTCAGTCACTGAATGAAATCATGGTGATCAAACACAGGGCTGTTGTACTGGGTAGGAGATGAGAGAGTGCCATCATGTTTGGCTCTCCTTGCCAGTGCCCTGACTGTCTCATGAATAAAAGAAAACATCGTGGAAAAACAGAGAGAAAAGAAACTGCTGGCCTAGCAAAAGTTTCTGGGAGCTTGGTAGCAATTGAGAGATTAAGTGTTCTCCCTGGATTTACCCAGTTTCCTTTCTAAATGCACTGCGCATCTGTGATTGCTTATAGCTCCCACTGTTTGTCACTTGCCAATCTGAAAGAGCTGGATGGGAGGGACTATAAGGCCTCTTGTTCCTTGACCTAAATTGAAGATGGCAGGTGAAAAATCAAGCGTTTGTATTTTCATATTAACACAAGAAGTGCAAAAGGTTTCCTGTCTGTAGGCAAAGATCTAAACTGTGCGTCAACAGGGTGAAAGATAAGTATAGAAACTTCAAAACTTTTTATAGGCTTCCATGTCTGCAGGCAGGTTATAATGTCAATATACAAGTGGTGGCTAGGGATGGGACTACAAATAAATTTTTAAATCAACATAACAGTCCTCAGAACTCTCAAATTAAGGCCTTTGGTCTTTTGCATTTTTAATTGTTACTCAAGTACAGTTGTCTCCATTTTCGCACCATCACTTTCCCCTGCCCCACCCACCACCACCTCCCACCTTCAATTCTTCCCCTCTTTGGCTTTGTCCATGAGTCTAAAGCCTATTTTTATCTACAGGCCTTAGCTTACATGAGCATCATTGAAATAAACATGTCTGCCATAGCTTATGGTTCACTGCAAACTTATGAAGAAACATGTGTTAAGGGGAAGAAAGAATTGCATTTTGGTTTTTCTTTCCTATAGAAGACTAGTGTGCTAATGTGGCTGCACATCTCGATATCACCTGGAGAGTCATAAAAAAATGTAAGGACTTCCAGTCAAGATGGTAGCATGTGCACACATGACTCAATAGCAGCAAATAGCCTCAGTTAACAGCTTAGCTTCACCTGATAATCTCCAAGCCCAGCACATGTAGCAGCCATCTCAGATTACTTCATAGTTCAGGCAGGGTGGCCCCAGGAAAAACACAGGTGGGGACTGACCTTGGCCTGCACCATTTGAGAAATCCCAGGCCAGCCTGCCCAGTGGATGGCTACAGACCACATGGAGCACCATCACCCTTCCCCTGCACAGCTGATTTTCCATGGAGGGTGGAGGTTGGTGGTCAGTGGTCAAAGCCAATCCTTGCAGCTGAATAGCCAGGGTAAATCCTCCAATTGACCTGCCAACAACAACCAAGGCTCAACTAGAAGAGAAGAATGTACTCAGCCCACATGGAAGATTTACCTCGAGTACTGAGCTTGAGTGATAGGGGAGGCTGTGCCACAGGACTGTACAAGACACCTACTACATTAGGCCATGCTACCAAGACACAGAGTCAAAGCATCTCTACCTAATACATAGAAGCAAACACAGGGAGGCTGCCAAAATGAGGAGACAAAGAAACATGGCCCAACCCCAGTGAGTGTGGCTCATTGGATTGAGTACCAACCTGCAAACCCAAGAGATACCAGTTCAATTCCCAATCGGAGCACATACCTGGGTTTCAGGCCAGGTCCCCGATGGGGGACATGAAAGAAGTAACCACATATTGATGTTTCTCTCTTCTACTTCCCCTCTCTCTAAAAATAAAATAAATAAAATCTTAAAAAAGGAAAGAAAAGAAACATGACCTAAATGAAAGAACAGATCAAAAATAAAAAATAAAAAGTTAAATGAAATGGAGATAAGCAATCTATCAGATTCAGAGTGCAGAACACTGGTTATAAGGATGTTCAAATAATTTAGTGAAGACCTTAACAGTATAAAAAAGATCCAGTCAAAAACAAAGTATACACTAATTGAAATAAAGAACAATGTACAGGGAAACAAGAGTAGAATGGAAGAAGCCAAGAATCAAATCAATGATATGGAATATAAGGAAGCAAAAAGCAACCAATCAGAATAACAGGAAGAAAAAAGACTCCAGAAAAAATGAAGATAGCATAAGCAGCCTCTGGGACAACTTCAAGTATACCAACATTTGCATCTTATGGGTGCCAGAAGGAGAAGAGAAACAGTGAGATTTGGAAATCTATTTGAAAAAATAATGAAAGAAAACTTGTTTAATTTGGCAAAGGAAATAGACATACAAGTCTAGGAAACACAGAGAGTCCCAAACAAGATAGATGCAAAGAGGCCCGTTCCAAGATGCATCATAATTAAAATGCCAAATGTTAAAGATAAACAGACAATCTTAAAAGCAGCAAGGGAAAAGAAGCTAGTTACCTACAGGGGAGTTCCCATTATAATGTCCACTGATTTTTTAAAAAAGAAACTTTCCAAGCTAGAAGGGAGTGGCAAAAAAATATTTAAAGTCAGGAAAAGCAGGGAACTATAGCCAAGATTGCTCTACCCAGCAAAGCTATCATTTAGAATCAAAGGGTAGATAAAGAGCTTCCCAGAAAAGAAAAAACTAAAGGAGTTCATCACCAAACAATTTTTATGTGAAATGTTAAAGGTACTTTTTAAGAAAAAGAAGAAAATCAAAACTATGATAATAAAATGGCAGAAAATACATATCTATCAACAATTGAATTTAAAAAACAAGCTAAGCCTGGCTTGTGTGGCTCAGTGGATTGAACACTGACCTGCAGACCGAAAGGTTGCTGGTTAGATTCCTAGTCAGGGCACAGGCCTGAGTTGCAGACCAGGTCCCCAGTTTCAGGTCTGTGAAAGGATACTGATCCATTTTCTCTCACACATCAATGTTTCTCTCCCTTTCTTTCTCCCTCCTTTCCCCTCACTCAAAAAATAAATAAATAAAATCTTTAAAAAATAAAAATTAAAAAATTGTAAAAAAAGTTCAGCTTATGATGAAATGTTAAGATGGTTTAAGAAAACAAACAAACTAGCTAAGCAAACAAGAAGAACAGAGATAGAATCATGGATACAGAGAGCATTTTGATGGTTGCCAGATGGGAGGAGGGTATGAGGGATGGGACAATAGGTGAGGGGATTAAGAAATATAAAGAGGCTGGTGCATATCTCCACAGCTAGCCTTTTCCCTTTCTTGGGAAAGTAAAATAAAAACTTTGCTCTCTGCAAAAAAGAAGTACAAAGAGGTAGTTACAGAATATCCATGGGGATGTGAAGTACAATAGAGGAAATGGAGTAGCCAAAGAACTTACATGTACGACCTATAAACATGACAATGTTGTGGGGATTACCTGAGAGAGTGGGGGGCACTGGGTGGAGGGGGCAAAGTGGGGAAAAAAAACACGATAACTGCAATAGCATAATCAATAAAAAATAATTTGAAAAAAGTAAAAAGAAAAATGCCAGGTGTCTGTGTTCAACTCCTAGAGATCCCGATGTAATTGGCCTGGGTACTGTCTGCACATCTGCAGGCCCAGAGCTCTTTGGGAGTGTCTAACGTGAAGCCGGGGCTGAGAATCTCTGTTTATCAAGGCTGCCAGCAAAGGGCCCAGGCCAGTGGGTCCTTTTTGTGATTGTTAGCTTGGAAGTGGGACATCTGTTTACTAAGAAATTGGGCTGAGGCAGCAATTCATTCTGTTCAGAGGATAAAATCACATTCAGCTGTTAATGGCTTTCTCACTGCATTGACATACAATGGATTCAAACTAGCAATGACCTTCACTGTCCATTGCCTGTAATTAAAGATGTCTGCCACCACCATAATCCAAATTGGAGCATGATTAATTCTCATAATTACCAAGTGCCTTTTTGCAGCTGTAGAAAAAGAATGTCTAGGCCACTAAAATGAGATAGTTACGATGACAAAAAATAAATAATAATAACGCTTAGTATTTATTTCGTCCTTAATCATTATTTTTTATACAGTTGACATTCATTAACTAGTTATTCCATACAATGCCCTGGGGAAGTAATGCAGAATTATTATTTGAATTTCAATTCTGTCAGTGGGGCAGAAAAGCATTTTGTCAGGTCTTAAGAGTTGCAATATTTTTTGAGTTTTCTTTTATTAATTGGTTTATTTATTTATTTATTTATTTATTGTTTTTGAAAGTTATTTTTCCATTACCATTTAGTTCCCTTACGCTCCCTTTCCCCCAGCAATCGCCAAAATGTTGTCCATGAGCCCTTTTCCTTTTTGCTCAATCCCTCTACCCACTAACCTCCCCCAACCCATTAGCTGTCATCCTGCTCTCCATCTATGAGTCTGTCCCCATTTTCCTTGTTAGTTCAATTTGTTCATTAGATTCCACATATGAATGAAATCATATGACATTTGTCTTTCTCAAACTGGCTTATTTTGCTTAGCATAAGTTTATCCAGGCCTTTTCATGCTGTAGCAAAGGACAAAATTTTCTTCTTTTTCTGGTCTAGTAGTATTCCATCATGTAAATGTCCCATAGTTGTTTTATCCACTCATCTGCTAATGGACACTTGGGCTGCTTCCAAATCTTGGCAATTGTAAATAACACTGCAATAAACATAGGAGTGCTTATGTTTTTCAAATTAGTGTTCTGGTTTCCTTTGAATATATTCTCAGAAGTGAGATAGCTGGGTCAAAAGGAAGAACCATTTTTAATTTTTTGAGGTATATCCATACTGCTTTCCTCATGACTGTACCAATCTGCATTCTAACCAATAGTGCAAAAGTGGTCCCCTTTCTCCACATCCTTACTAGAACTTGTTGTTTGTTGATTTATTGATGATAGCCATTCTGACAGGTGTGAGCTGACATCTCATCATGGTTTTAATTTACATTTGTTAGATGATTAATAATGTGCAGAATCTTCTCATATGTCTATTGGCCATCTGTATGTTCTCTTTGGAGAACACTCAGGTCTTTTGAGGTCTGCCCATTTTTTAATTGGATTGTTTGGTTTTGTTTTTTTTTTGATGTTGAGTTTTGTAAATTCTTTATCATTTTTGGATATCAACCCCTTATCAAATGTATCAACAAATATGTTCTCCCATTCTGTGGGTTGTCTTTTTCCTTTGTTACTGTTTACTTTGCTGTGCAAAAACATTTTTAGTTTGATGTAGTACCATTGGTTTACTTTCTCTATTGTTTCTCTTGCCAGGGTAGATATATCTGATAAAATAGTTCTATAAACAATGTCCAAGATTTTGCTGATTATGTATTCATCTATGATTTTTATGGTTTAGGGCCTAACATATAAGTCTTTAGATGATTTCTAATTTATTCTTCTGTGTAGTATAAGAACGTGGTCTATTTTCATTTTTATGAGATGCTGAAGAAAGAAACTAAAGAAGATAAAAATAAGTGGAAGCACATACTGTGTTCATGGATAGGGAAAATTAACATCATTAAAATGTCCATTCTATCCAAATCAATGTACAGATTCAATGCAATTTCTATCAGGATTCCAATGACATATTTCACCGAACTCTAACAAGTATTTCAAAAATTTAGAAGGAACCACAAAAGGCCCCACATAGCAACAGTGACCCTGAGAAAGAAGAATAAAGTTGGAGGGATCATGCTACCTAATATCAAACTATACCATAAAACCATAGTAACAAAAATGGCATGGTACTGGCATAGAAACTAACACATGGACCAATGGAACATATTAGAGATCCCAGAAATAAACCCACACCTTTGTAGTCAATTAATATTCCACAGAAGAACCAAGCACATCCCATGGGCTAAAGACAGTTTATTCAATAAATGGTGTTGGGAAAATGCCAATTGCAATTTTTAAATCCTTTAGGGCACATATAAGTTTGTGACTTCTCTTTAAAAAGCAATTCTGGAATATATCCAAAGGAACCCAAAACACTAATTCAAAAGAACATAAGCACCCTTATGTTCATTTCAGTGTTTTTTACCATCACCAAGATATGGAAGTAGCCCAAGTGTCCATCAGTAGATAAGTGGATAAAACAGTTATGAGGCTTCTGGCTAATGTGGAGGCATAGGTAGATATACTTTGCCTCCTCACATGAACAAAAGAATGACAGTAACAAATTTAAAAACAAAAAAAAAAATAACCAAAATTGCAAGAAAATTAAACTGTATGGAAGTCCAATAACCAAGGAGTTAAAGAAGAAACATTCACCCAGACTGGTAGGAGGGACAGAGATAGGCAGCCAGGGTATAGAGGACTCATGGCAATGGGGCAGCTGGTGGACCAGGTAGTCCCACATTTGCTTGTGGATGAACCAGTAGGAACAACTGGGGAGCAAGGCAGACAGTGCAACCCAGGGTTCCACCCCAGGGAAATAAAGCCTCAATACCTCTGACTGAAAAAAACTGTGGGGGCTGAGGTGGCAAGAGAAACTCTGAAACTCACAGAAGAGTTCATTACAGAGACACGCAGGGTCCTAGAATGTACAAAACTCCACCAACCCAGAAATCAGCACCAGAGGGCTCAATTTGCTTGTAGGTATTGGGGAAAGTGACTGAAAGCCAGCCAAGAACCCAGCAAATGGCATTATTCCATCTCTGGCCTCTTCCCCACAGACAGCGTTACAATGCAGCCACATAGGTTGCCCCACCCCAAGGCTCCACCCCTTAATGTAACAGGTGAATGTGATGAGACAAAAAAAAAATATATGGCTGAAATGAAAGAACAGATCAAAGCTCCAAAAATAGAACTAAGTGATGAAGAGATAGCCAGCCTATCAGATGCACAGTTCAAAACACCAGTAATCCACTTCCGGCCAAGATGGAGGCGTAGGTGGACACACTGTGCCTCCTCTCACAACCAAAATTAAGGACAACAAATATTTAGAAACAAGAAAACAACCAGAACTTACAGAAAATTGAACTGTACGGAAGTCCACCAACCATTCATCCAGACCGGTAAGAGGGGCGGAGTCGCGGCAGGAAAAAGTGGAGGTGCGGACCCAGGAACGCAAGCAGCAGCGGCTGGCGGTCCCCAGGCCCACAGGCAGCAGCTGGCTGACCCCGAGCACAGAGGGGCAACTGCGCAGACCCAATGAGGCTGCACAAGGTGGCTGGCTGACCAGGGGGTTCCACATTCGCGCACGCAGATGGTCCAGGCAGAGGGGAAGTGGCGGAAGGGACTGAATCCGAAGAGAGCGGAGCAGGCGCCATTGTTCCCTCTCAGACCCCGCCCCCACATACAGTGTCACGACCCAGCAACTGGGCTGCCCCACTCTGGAAAGCGCCTGAGGCTCCACTCCGCGCTAAGTACCAGCACACGCGCATGTGCAGATAATCCAGGCGAAGGGGAAGCAGCGGAAGGGACCGGAGTCCAGGAGAGAGCGGAACAGGCGCCATTCTTCCCTCTCGGACCCCGCCCCCACCTAAATCGTCACAACCCAGCGTCTGGGCTGCCCCGCCCTGAGGAACACCTAAGGCTCCACCCCTCACTACGTAATAGCCGCGACCAGACTAAAAAAAAACCAAAACAAAACAAAACAACAACAACAAAAAAACCACCAAAAATCGCTCAAACTGGAGAAAAAATGAAAACCCCAGAGCCAATTCCTCTAAGCAGTGAAGAGATAGCCAACCTATCAGACGCACAGTTCAAAGCACTGGTCATCAAGATGCTCACAGAATTGGTTGATTTTGCTCACAAATTAGATGAAAAAATGCAGGCTACGATACGTGAAATGAAGGAAGACGCATGGGGAACCGATAGAGATGGAAGGAAAACTGGGACTCAAATCAATGGAGTGGACCAGAAGGAAGAAACTAACAACCAAACAGAAAACGAGGAAGAAACAAGAATTCAAAAAAATGAGGAGAGGGTTAGGAACCTCCGGGACATCGTTAAACATCCCAACATCCGAATTATAGGGGTCCCAGAAGGGGAAGAAGAAGAGCAACAAGTAGAAAACTTATTTGAACAAATAATAAAGGAGAACTTCCCCAATCTGGCAAAGGAAATAGATTACCAGGAAGTCCAGGAAGCTCAGAGAGTCCCAAAGAAGTTGGGCCCAAGGAGGAACACACCAAGGCACATCGTAATTAAATTAGCCAAGAGTAAAATGAAGGAGAGAATTCTAGAAGCAGCAAGGGATAAGGGGACAGTCACCTACAAAGGAGTTCCCATCAGACTGTCAGCTGATTTCTCAAAAGAGACCATCCAGGCAAGAAAAGGCTGGAAAGAAACATGTGAAATCTTGAAAAGCAGGGACCTACATCCAAAATTGCTCTATCCAGCAAAGCTGTCATTTAGAATGGAAGGACAGATAAAGCGCTTCTCAGATAAGGTCAACTTCAAGGAGTTCATCATCACCAAGCTCTTATTATATGAAATGTTAAAGGGACTTATCTAAGAAAAAGAAGATCAAAAATATGACAGTGAAAAGACAGCAAACTCACAGCTGTTAAGAACCACACCTAAAACAAAAGCAAACTAAGCAAACAGCTAGAACAGGAACAGAACCACAGAAATGGAGATTACATGGAGGGTTAGCAACATGGTAGTGGGAGGAGGAGAGGGGGGAAAAGGTACAAAGAATGAGTAGCATAGATAGTGGGTAGAAAATAGACAGGGGGAGGGCAAGAATAGTATGGGAAATGTAGAAGCTAAAGAACTTATGACACATGGACATGAACTAAAGGGGGGAATGTGGGTGGGAGAGGGTGTGCAGGGTGGGGGGATGATGGGGGAGAAATAGGACAATTGTAATAGCATAATCAATAAAATATATTTAAAAAAAAAGAAAAGAAAAAAAAAAAACACCAGTAATCCAGGATCCTCACAGAAATGATTGAGTACAGATACAAAATAAGGGAAGAAGTGAAGGCTATGGAAAGTGAAATAAAGGAAAATCTACAGGGAACCAACAGTGACAGGGAGGAAACCAGGATTCAAATCAATAATTTGGAGCAGAAGGAAGAAATAAACATTCAACCAGAACAGAATGAAGAAACAAGAATTCAAAAAAAAATGAGGAGAGGCTTAGGAACCTCCAAGACAACTTTAAATGTTCCAACATCCAAATCGTAGGGGTGCCAGAAGAAGAGGAAGAGCCAGTAATGAAAAAATAATGAATGTGAACTTCCACAATCAAGCAAAGGAAATAGACTTCTAGGAAGTCAAGGAAGCTCAGAAAGTCCCAAAGAAGTTGGACCCAAGGAAGCACACACCAAAGTACATTATAATTGCATTACCCAAGATTAAAGATAAGGAGAGAATATTAAAAGCAGCAAGAGAAAAGGAAACAGTTACCTAAAAAGGAGTTCCTGTAAGACCATCAGCTGATTTCTCCAAAGGAACCTTGCAGGTAAAAAGGGTCTGGAAAGAAGTATTCAAAGTCATACAAAGCAAGGACCTACATCCATGATCACTCTATCCAGTAAAGCTATCATTCAGAATGGAAGGGCAGATAAAGTGCTTCCCAGAAAAAGTCAAGTTAAAGGAGTTCATCATTACCAATGCCTTATTATACGAAATGTTAAAGAGACTTATCTAAGAAAAAGAAGATGATCAAAAATATGAACAGTAAAAAGACAACAAACTCACAACTATAAACACCTGAACCTTAAAAAAAACAAAAACAAACAAATAAAACTATGGGACATTTATACAATGAAATACTACTTGGCCATAAAAATGAAGAAAAATTTACCCTTTGGGACAGCAAGGATGGACCTATAGAACACTATGATAAGTGCAATAAGCCAGCCTGAGAAAGACAAATACCATATGATTTCACTCATATGTGAAATCTAATGAACAAACTGAAATAACAAGGAAAATGGGGACAGACTCATAGATAGAGAGCAGGAGGACAGCTGGCAGAGGTGGTGTGGTTAGGGTATGGAGGGATTGAGCAAAAAAGGAAAAAGGACTCATGGACATGAAGCACAGTGTGGTGATTGCTGGGGGAAGAGGTGTATAAGGGGACTAAATGGGATGGAAAAAATACAATAATGTATTTTTATACAGGCAATATCAGGGCTTTGGGGACTCAGAGACAGTGAAACGTGCACTGAACTCAATAAATAATCTCTATCAAAGCAGACAAATGAATAATGAATTTTATGAACAGCTTGTCATTATAATCTCCTTTCTGTTTCAAGTTCCACTAGTAATCTCCAAGGGAGTTTAAAAGTCTCTGTCCAGGATGAAAAGACATAATCTATTCACCTAAACAATGACTCCAAATTTGTACTCACAGAGAAAATGGTAATATTTTTTAAAGTTCCAGACCTTCTAGAGGAAGAAAGGAAATTTCCTGACTTTCTAACTTCTAACTCCCAATTATTCACTTCCAACTGTAAGGGACTGAACATGTAATATTTTTATCAGGTTTCATTTATTGGTTACTGACCATGCCTAACACTTTGCTTCATACCTTTATAGACTGTAACACGTTTACTCACAAATTGTTTCTTAGGTAATGGTTATTATCCCCTTCCTAGTGTATGAATAAGAAAGCTAAAGCTCAAAGAAATGTAGGAACTGGTACAAAATGTAGCAGGAACAGGATTAAAGCCCAGGTTTGTTTGACTTCAGAAATCTAAAAATAAAATAAAAACTTGTAGAAATTGTTGAAGTTTGTTTCTGGTCTTCCTTAGCTCTCTTTGTAAGTATTCCCTCAGGGGTTTCCCTCCACTGCAGTGACCCACCCTGTGTCTGAAACTTAGCCTCTTGTCCTCCCAAAGAAGCTCATTTGATGTACTCTCTGTCAGAACCTCACCAACGAGCTAAATCCAACCTCTTGCAGCCTAGAAAGGAACCATCTTGTAGTTCCTCTTTCATCCCTGGATTCCAATTGGTCACACGGTCTGTCTGTCATTATTTTTTAATGTTTATTCTATTTCTGCCATTGCTACTTTAAGTTCAGGCTCTTAAATAACAGTCTCCTTTCACTCTCACCATTTCCTGCCAACCAGTTAACTATCAGCAGGACTAATAATCCCCAACAGTGCATTCGTAATGCAATTTTTGACTTAAAATCTTCCATGGGATCCTCATTTCTTATCAGAGCAACTCTGAACCTTTGTATCTGTCTCTCAGAGCATCTCATATTTCCCCACATTATTAACATGATTTCTATCTCCTAGTCAATTCAACTTTATTAAAATCTCATAAGTTGTCATTACATCTATTAATTATTCATAGTTAGATCTGATAATAAATGTCTACTTATTTGCTCTAAGAATTCATTCTTAGATCTCATAATTAATGAATTGTGGGTGGCACACAGGCTTGTCCAATGAATGATCAGGGGAGATTCTCTGAGTCACCTGACAATGATTGAGAAGAGATTAATGGCTCCTACTCCCAGTGAAACAGGCTGCTCATGATTTCTACTTTCCCCAAGGCTTACAGGAGTTGGGTGGCAGGCATTCCCAGAATCACTTAAAAAATCTCACTCAAGGTTAAGTAACATCCAAACTCAGACAGGTCCCTTACAGGGCTCCTAAAGAGCAGCCTCAGTGCATACCACTGTCCCTGACTCAAACTTGCCTCTGAGCAGAATGCTATGTGAATGAATGAAGAGTGTTGCCATCAAAAGATTTTTTAATGGAGAAACAGGTGTGGTCTCTTTCAACAACAGTTGAAGAACTGTGAAACTTTGTATGATCCAAAAATTATCCAAAATAAGTTTAAATTAGAATTCTCACAGAATGTTGAACTCTATTGATTTATAAGCTTGTGTAGTTTCTGTAGTTATTGCTAGACCTTCATACAGATGCCAGCTTCTGACTTATAGCAGATTTACTTTCCCTCAAGTTCAAATGTACAGTTTCCAATTCACAAAGTCAAAAAGAACAGGCACTATGAGTAGGGAACAAAAAGGTGAAGCAATAAGAAAATGGAATTTTAATTACCTTAAACTTAAAATTCATGGGAACTACCTGAGCTAGAATAACACAAAATAAGGTGGGAGTGGAGAGAAAGAAAGACAGATTTGCTTTAGATCATATGGTGGTGAATGAGGTAGAAAAGTTGATATTTACCTGCAAAATGGTCTACATACTGATGATATATTAAAGAAAAACATACAATGAATTATAATACAAAGGTGATTAAAAAAACAGCCATAATAGAAAACGCATTTCCTGAGGGAAAACTGTACCAGACAGGGTGTAAATATGGCTACTTTATATGGATTGTTTAATTTAATCTTTAAAATAAATCTATATGGGAGTTCTGGCCAAGATGGAAGTATAGGTAGAAACCCTTGCTCCTATGAACAACCAGAAGGAGGATAACGACCCACCTAAAATCAATAAACAACCAGAGGTGCCAGAAAATCAAACTACATGGAACTCTGACAACCATGGAATTAAAGAAACAGTCAAACAGAACAACCAGACCAGTAAGATACGGGACCGAGAGAACCCATGGCAAGGTGACCAACCATGACACGCTGCGTAGGCAGGGCTGACTTAAGGGAAAACTGAGACTCAGAGGTGTCTGTGGACTACGGAAGTTGCCACAGTGGGAGAAACCCCCAGTCTCACACGAGAGTTCGGTGGAAAGTAGGCTGGAGATGCACAGGGGAGCTGCATTGTTCCTTCTCTGGCCCCTCCCCGACAAGCAGTGCCCAAAGCACAGCAAAGAGGATTGCCCTACCCTGGTAAATACCTAAGGCCCTCCTCCTTGCAACTTAGCAGGTGCCCCAAACAAAGAAATAGGGTCAAAATGAAAGAACAGAGCAAAACTTCAGAAAGAGAGCTAAGTGATGAAGAGATAGCCAACCTATCTGATGGAGAATTTAAAGCCCTAGTAATCAAAATGCTCACAGAACTGATTGAGCTTGGATGAAAAATGAAAGATACCCAAAACTGAAATAAAGCAAAATATTCAGGGAACCAACAGTGATGGGAAGGAAACCAGGACTCAAATCAATGATTTGGAACAAAAGGAAAAATAAACATCCAACAGGAACAAAATGAAGAAACAAGAATTCAAAAAAATGAAGAGAGACTTAGGAACCTCTGGGACAACTTGAAATTTTCCAATATCCAGATGATAGGGGTGCCAGAAGGAGAACAGCAGCAAGAAATTGAAAACTTATTTGAAAAAATAATGAAGGAAAACTTCCCCAATCTGGTAAAGGAAATAGATTTCTAGGAAGCCCAGAGAGTCCCAAAGAAGTTGGACCCAAAGAGGAACACACCAAGGCACATCATCATTAAGCTACCTAAGATTAAAGACAAAGAGAGAATCTTAAAAGCAGCAAGAGGAAAAGAAAGAGCTACCTACAAAGAAGTTCACATAAGGCTATCAGGTGATTTCTCAAAAGAAACCTTGCAGGCAAGAAGGGTCTGGAAAGAAGTATTTGAAGTCATAAAAGGCAAGAACCTACATCCACGATTATCGTATCCAGCAAATCTATCATTTAGAATGGAAGGGCAGATAAAGTGCTTCCCAGAAAAGGTCAAGTTAAAGGAGTTCATCATTACCAAGCCATTATTATATGAAATGTTAAAAGAAAAGAAGATATCTAAGATATTTAAGAAAAAGAAGATAAAAATATGAACAGTGAAATGACAACAAACTCACAACTGTCAACAAATGAACCTAAAAGAAAAGAAAAACAATGAAAAGAAAAATTCAACTAACAAGTAGAACAGGAACAGAATCATAGAAATGGACATCACATGGAGGGTTTTCAGTGAGGAGGGGGAGGGGAGGAATAGAGGGTGAAAGGTACAGGGAAGAAGAAACATAATTAGTAGGCACAAAATAGATGGGGAGAGATAAAAAATGGTATAGAAAACAGTGAACTCAAAGAACTTATATGTACAACCCATGGAAATAAACTAAGGGGTGGGGGAATGCTAGAGGGTTGGGGGGTGCAGGGTGGAGGGGGGATAAAAGGGGAAAATTGGGAAAACTGTAATAGCAAAATCAATGAAATATACTTTAAAAATAAAAATAAAATAAATCTATATGATAAATGCTACTCTTTTAAATTTGCTGGTGGTAAGGAAACTGATGATCAAAGAGCTTAAGTATTTTGTGTATAATTTTTATCATGTAAAGAGACTAAGAGTAGGAGAGGCAGATAAGTAATTAACTGAGTCAGGCAAACAGTGAAAGGCAGAGGTAGAATTTGAATCCAGCTCTTTTGACAGCAGGTCACATATTTCTAGCCAATATAAAAACACATGCTGCCCTGGCTGGTGTGGCTCAATGGGCTGAGCACAGGCCTGCAAATCAAAGCATCACAGGTTTGATTCACACTCAGGGCACATGGCTGGGTTGCGGGCCAGGTCCCCAGAAAAGAACACACAAGAGGCAACCACGCACTGATGTCTCTCTCCCTCCCTTCCTTCCCCTCTCTCGAAAAATAAATAAATAAAATCTTTTTAAAATTAAAAAAAAAAGAGTCCCAGCTGAAAGCTTGAGATGGGTAAAGTTTTGCCTCCCCTACACCACCATCTACCAGCAGAAGGCGCATGGCAGGGAACTGCACATCGATGTTTCTCTCCTTCGTTTCCCCTCTGTCTAAAGATAAATAAATCTTAGGATATAATTCAAGCAGTGGAATTGCTGGGTCAAAAGGTAGATCCATTTTTAGTTTTCTTAGAAAAATTCCATACTGTTTTCCATAGTGGTTGTACCAGTCTGCACTCCCACCAACAGTGCACTAGTGTCCCCTTTTCTCCACAACTTCTCCAACACTTGCTGTTTGTTGTTTTGTTGATGATGGCCATTCTGATTGGTGTCAAGTGGTATCTCATTGTGGTTTTAATTTGCATCTCTCTGATAGCTAGCGATATCGAGCATCTTTTTATGTGTCTCTGGATCCTCTGTATGTCCTCCCTGGAGAAGTGTCTGCCCAAGTCCTTTGCCCATTTTTTAATTGGATTGCTTGTCTTCTTAGAGTAAAGTCATGTAAGTTCTAAGAACCCTGAAACACCAATCCAAAAGAACCTATACACCCCTATGTTCATAGCAGTACAATTTACAATAGCCAAGTGTTGGAAGCAACCTAGATGCCCATCAGTAAACAAATGGATCAAAAAACTGTGGTACATTTATGCAATGGAATTCTATGCAGCAGAAAGAAAGAAGGAGCTCCTACCCTTTGCAACAGCATGGATGGAACTTGAGAGCATCATGCTAAGCGAAATAAACCAGGCAGTGAAAGGCAAATACCATATGATCTCACCTTTAACAGGAACTTAACCAACAAAACAAACAAACAAGCAAAATATAACCAAAGAGACTGAAATTGGGAACAGGCTGACAGTGACCAGAGGGGAGAGGGGAGGGAATTTCAGGGGAAAAGGGGAAGGGTTTACAGGAACAAGTATAAAGGACTCATGGACAAAAACTATGGGGGGTGGAAATGGGAGGGAGGTGTGGAGGGCTGGGGTGGGAGTAAAAGACAGAAAACTGTACAAGATTAACAATTAAAATAAAAATTTTAAAAAAATAAAATAAAGATAAATAAATCTTTAAAAAAAAAACCCACATGCTAATTTAATGGACCCTCACTGCAGCTATACCTTCTAGATACATTTTTCCCTATACTACAGACACCCACTGGGGGTTGTCCCTTGTCCTCAAGTTTGCCAGTTCTGTGGGAAAGAATAGATAAATGGATTTGACACAAGAGGCAGCATTGCCAGAGTCCTTCACCTTTGGTTAATTAGGAGCAAGCATGCTGGACAGAAAGACAGTTAGGGTATTGGAAAGAAATGAGACTCAAGTGATCGGAGTTATAGAACCCCTGCTGTGAAGATGGGCAGCACATCAGGTGTGGAGAGCTCAAAGCTGCAAAGCTCACGGGACTTTTACTGAGGGAGCATCACGAGCAGCTTTTAAATCAGGACGTTTCTTCCTAGACCATGAATAAAGAAAAACTACAAAATAGAAAATGAAAGCTGTAAGATGACTGAAAGTTAGGTTTTATTTAATGTCTTTAGTTGGGCAGGCAGACTGTTGGTTAACAAATTTTATGGAGAATTTGCTCTTGGTGAGGTTCACTTAAAGCTACGGAGAATATAAAAAGATAAATCCAGTTTGTCCTCAATAAGCTTGTAACTAGGGAGACACTACTTGGAATAGTATACCAAACCGTGTACAGTATAAAGCCCTAACCATCGAAAACCATACTTAGTGCATGCATACCTGCTTAACTTCATTTAGTAATGCTTATTGAACACACTAAGCTGAGTAGGCATCTTTGCTTCCCAGGCATAACCAACTGTAATATCATAAACTAGGATATAATTTTCCTTCCTTTCATTGTTTTTTTAAGTGTCATAGACAAAGAAAGATCATTTAAGCAAAATTTAAATCAACCTTAGTTTAAAATCATTCAGTCCACTGATTATCCTCTCAATTCATCTTTTTTTAATCAGCCTAACACCTCACAATCTCTCCAATCAACTCATTTCCTTTTTCTTCTCCTTAAATCCTAAGTGCAATGTTTGATAAGAAAATGGGAAATAATGAACAAACTGACAGTGGCCAGAGGGGGGAGGGGGATATGGGAGGGAAAGAAGGGGAAGGGTCAAGTCAAGGAACACTTATAAAGGATCCATGGACAAAGATTGGGGGCAGGGAGGATTGAATGTGTGAGGTGGGTGGTGGGTACGGCAGGGGAGAGTAATGGTGAAAACTGGGGACCACTGTAATTGAACAATAATTTTTTTTTTTTTTTTTTTTTAAAGAAAAAGGGATATTCAGCCCTGGCTGGCGTAGCTCAGTGGATTGAGCGCGGGCTGCGAACCAAAGGGTCGCAGGTTCGATTCCCAGTCAGGGCACATGCCTGGGTTGCAGGCCAGGCCCCTAGTGGGGGCCACATAAGAGGCAACCACACATTGATGTTTCTCTTCCTCTCTTTCTCCCTCCCTTCCCCTCTCTAAAAATAAATAAATAAAATAAAATCTTTTAAAAAAAAAAAAAGAAAGAAAAAGGGATATTCATATGCTGGAAATACTCTTACAGCTTTCCTTCCAAATTAAAAAAAAAAAAACTTGAAATATCAAAATTTAAAAATCCAGATAGCAAGGGCTGGTTTTGGCTGGTTGGTTTTCAACAGGGTCATTGTGATTTATTTTAGGTTATGGGTATTTGAATGAGAACATAATTTAATGACTCTCTCTGGAAGACAGTAGATTTTGCCAAGAATTGAAACCACCATGTAAATTTTCTTGAGTCTACAGGGTCAAACCCCCACAGAAACTAGGTTACTACAAAGACTTCACTATGGAACTAGTGCGCTGTTAAAAATAGACAAACTGAAGCCATTAAAAAAATAATCATAAGGAAAGCATTTATTACATTATTAATAAAAGTTTCTATTCACTATGTGCCTAATCTATGCCGATACTATGTCAATTGTTTTGTACTGTGTTTAGCACATAGCAGGCTCTTAGTAAATATTCATTGATTTAACATCTTATTTTTAACCTTCAAAAAAACCCCATGCATGTAGCTTTTATTATTTTCATTTTCCATGTGAGAGAATTAGGTTAAATAGCTAATAAATGATGTCTAAGCACTTTTCTCTGTACTGAGTTGCTCCTCACCAGGCAAAGGAAATCTGATGATTCTGCACTGAATATAATTTACAAAAAATTGACTCTATTTTCTGTAATTTGAATGTCCTTAAACTGGGCATTTGAAAGACCCTTTCAAGTTGCAAGCATATAGAAAATACAAATGCATCATTCTGCATGCATAACCGAGTGGTTAAATATGCAATTACTTGACCTACTATTGTAGATTTTCATACACACCACTTTGAGGTCCTTTAATGATACAGAGTAAGACACCAAATATATTACTTAATTTGATAATTATTATTATCATAGCAAACACAATAGTAAAAAATTGTATAACTGAAATTTTACTTAAATTAATTTTTAACTATAGAAAACAAATATGGGATGTGGCAGAAGCAGTTTTTAATTGTGAGTACATGAAAAACAGATTAATTCTTGTATTATTATTTTTTAATTATTGTATTATTTTCCATGCAAACAACTGTAAACCTACTTTTTCCCCACTCTATGCACAGAAAGAAAGAAACAATTGATAAAAGGAAACTACACTGAGAGAAAATAAAGTAGATTTGAACACAATTGACATTTGGTTTTTATAGTCTTTTCTAACTCTAATATTTTACAATATATATTGCCAATAATAAACAATAATTCTCACTTTCTTTTCTTTTATTGGAAACAAACTTTCCAATAAAAGACATACTTTTTTCCTTCTTTTTGTTGTTATCACTATACCTGTAGTACCCAATAGTCCCCCCAAATCATACAATCATCAATTCTAAGAATCAGTTTAATGGGTAGCAAATCATCATTGGTATTTTCATATTGGAGATGGAGAAAATACAATAGGGAAAAAATGTGATTTATCAACATCCTGATCAAATGAGAAAAGCACAAACATAAGGGAAAAAAAAAACTTCAACTCCCAGGGTGTATATTCTAAAAACTTCAATAAAAAATCTTATTAATTAGTCTTATTTTTAACACACTCTCATAACATTGAACTGATAATTACATGTTATGATACATAACAATAGATATTTCAAACACACTGTGCATTCTATTTCTACAGCAGTTTGATTTTTAAATATTTATATCAAATCTAACAGACAAATCAAATATTAAGCATGATATTAGATTATCTGTATTTGAATTTTATTTACCAGTAATTGAGGTAGAAAGAATATGCGTCAATGGAATCTATTTATATTCCTTCTACATTATTTGTGAGGTTTGGACTGACCTTAATAAATTAAATATTATGAATACATTAGCCTTCAGGAACAAGAATGAAGAGGATGTAGACAGTCTCTTGAAAATCTATGCCATTGCTTGTTTAAAAGATTCAGTAATTCTGATAATCATGTCAGTCTGAATGATAGATATTTTTAAATGTTCCAGGAAACATACAGCAGAGTTTTTCATTGAAAGAAACAATGGTTTTACATGAAATGTGCCCCATGCAGACAGATTTCCTGGAATTTAACAGCCAGCACAGTAGGTACATGGGGGACAAGACAGGGCTTTCGGAACAGGCAGTTATGGAACTGCGAATAACTTACCTCACTGCCTCATTGGCAAAATGAGGCAAATAACAACAAACTCAAGCAGTTATGGAAAAAGAGGCACCTTGACGGACATGCTGATTTCATTCTTTTGTACAACTAAATCCTTCAGGATGGGAATCATACACTGCAGCCTAATTGTTTCACATGACACAGACTTCATGTGTGTCTTTTGTCAAGGTGTTGCTCAGTTTCTTCATCTGACACATGTCACCTTCCTTGTAAGTATCGGGTGAGAATCTCTCAGAATAATAAATCTATAGGAGATTTGTATTGCATACTACAAAATTTTCTGTTATTATTATTTATATATTTTTTTAAACTACATTTTTTTTCCTACAGGAGGTTGGCTAGGCAAAATAGAATTCCACTGGATCTGCAGTTTTGCAGTGGAATTGGGGGAGAGAAAGTAAACTGTACAAACCATACAAAGTGATGTATAGTAAGTACCCAAGGCTACATAACTAACCACTTACACTGGAATCTGGCAGCTTGGTGCTAAAATTCCCGTATTTTTAAACAGTCCCTTGAAAAGATTCATTCCATGTGATAAATAAAAGACTTTTATCTCAAAAATTTGAGAAACATAATGCACATCTATTTCTTTCTCTTTTTTTTCAGGTATCTACTCTTTTTTATAATTTTATTTTATTTTAATTGTTGTTCACAGTGACCAGAAGGGAGAGGGGAGGGAATTTCAGCACATCTATTTCTGATCCACAAACGCATTGATTAGCCAGCGCGCCAAATCTACATGTTGAGAATTTTACATTTTCATTTGTACTTACTGTTTACATATTTGTTGCACTCCACTTCCTACCTAACAATGAAAAATGGCAGCGTATTAAAGCTGAGAATTCAGAAGTACTAAATGCAACAACAAAAGGAACAATTACCCATAGGAGACAACAAGAAGTTTTCTGGGAGAGCCACATTAAGGAGCATACTTTTGATGGCTTTTGTTTTCTGTCAACTTCCAGGCAGGCCATGAGAGGAAGAGGGAGGAGAAAGAAGGCAACAAGATCTCAAAGCACTTGCCCAGTTTCCCTTAATGAGCTTCTTGTCTAACACTCCAACAAAGGCTGCCCCAGAAATGGGACCCTGGTGAATTTGAGATTCTTCATCCACATGTTTCCTCACATAACTGCATGAGGAAGAGAGGAACCAGAAGGCATCCTGGCCTCCCTAAAAGCAAGATCCAAAACATTCTTCATATGTTTATCCCCAGCTCCCAGTCAGGATTGGGTATTTGTAGAATCAATTTGAATAAAATTATGAGTTTTTGAGGGTATTAGATAAAAAGATCCTTTAAATGATTTATTTAAATGATTTATTTATAAAGCATATTTTTTCCTGGCCAAACTATGTCAATTCTAAAGACTGTGTTAATCCATGTTAATCCATGAAACTCCTCCACCAGACACATATGTACTTGCTGTAATTTATTCTTGTTTCTCGCCCACTTACCCCCATGTTTAACTAATCAATCATCCACTCTCAGACTTCCTTGCCAGTCTATACGTTTTGAGTAATTTCAGCCTTACCTACATTCCAGTGGCCAGCCTCTAAGATATCCTTGATCTCCTCTTTCTAAATGGTACAGGAAAATAAATCAAAGAACCACGACCAGTATGGTTCAGGTAGTTGGACATCATCCTGCAAAGTAAAAGGTTGCCAATTCAATTCCCAGTCAGGGAACATTCCTGGGTTGCTGGAAGAGGCAACTAATCAACGTTTCTCTCTTACAGTGATGTTTCTCTGACTTGCTTTCTCCCTCCCTTCCTCTCTCTAAAAGTATATAAATAAAATCTTTTTTAAAAAATAAATCAAAGAACATTTATCCTATAAGCTGGAGGCCAAGTCTACTCCCTCTAGCCAGCCCATGCTACCTCCAGCTGTCAAAAAAAAAAAAAAATAAAAAATAAAAAAATAAAAACAAACACATACACACACTATTAGCAGAAACTCTAATATTGTCACCAGCAGCCTTCTTTCTGACTCACTTGCTCTGCTTCCACTGATCTACTACCAAATCTCTGGGAGAATTTTATGTCCTCCACACTGGGAGCCCAGTAAAAGTTGACTTTATTTGCAGCAGTTTGGCTTTTGAGCAGTAGCAGCCATCACTAATAGAGGTGGTAATATCCCAACAGGGCAAGGTCTGAAAACAGTATTGAAGACTCAGTGGCATGTTCTTTGTTAAAGGTGCTGAAGGTCGTCACAAGCAGTGCCTGTGAGCTCCCCATCAGTCTGCCATGAGAGAGAATGTGTTTCGTAAGGTTGAAGTCTCAGACAGACCTCATACTGAGGATCTGAGTCAGTGACTACTAACTGCATCGTGTGTGTCAACCAATTCTCTCCACAACCTTCTGCAGGCTAGTGGCCAGAGAAACACCTGCTACCATCACAAATGCCACTTTAATGAAGCAGTTATGCTCAATGATGCCATGGCCAAGACCCAGATGAAGCTCCCTTACAAAAGCTGCATTTTTTAAGACTTAATATTTTTTAGAGCTGTTTAAGGTTCACAGCAAAATTGAGAGAAAGGTACAGAGATATCCCATATGCACCCTGCCCCCACACATGCACAGCTTACCCA
This sequence comes from Glossophaga mutica, assembly GCA_039655065.1. Taxonomy (NCBI): domain Eukaryota; kingdom Metazoa; phylum Chordata; class Mammalia; order Chiroptera; family Phyllostomidae; genus Glossophaga; species Glossophaga mutica. Next base: position 133,977,459 of record CM077304.1, read on the forward strand.
TTATCAACATTCCCCCACCAGAGTGCTACATTTGTCATGATGGATGAATCTACACTGACACATTATTACCATCCATGCCTGATCCATAGTTTACCTTACAGTTGACTATTACATAGAATCACATTTTATGTGTTTGGACAAACGTGTAATGACATACGTTCATCATTATAGTATCATAGAGACAATGTTTACTGCCCTAAAAAAAAATCCTCTGTGCTCTGTCTATTCCTGTCTATCCCTGCTTTCCACCCCCAGCCCCTGGCAACCACTAATCTTTTTACTGTCTCCATAATTTTTCCTCTTCCAGAATCTCATGAAGTTAAAATCATAGTATATAGCCTTTTCAGGTTGGCTTCTTCCACTGAGTAGTATGCATTTAAGTTTTCTCTATGACTTCTCATGGCTTGATAGCTCTTTTCTTTTTAGCAGTTAGTAATATTGCAGTCTGGATAAAACCCCAGTTTATCCATTCACCTACTGAAGAACATCTTGGTTGCTTGTAAGATCTGGCAATTATGAATAAGTCTGCTATTAATATCTTGGAGGTTTTCATGTGGATATAAGTTTTTAATCCCCTTGGGTAAATACCAAGGATCAAGATTGCTGGGTCTTATAGTATGAATATATTTTATTTTATATGAAGTCATTACCTGCCTTTCAAAGAGCTGCATCATTTTGCATTCTCATGAGCAATGAATGAGAATTCCTATTAATTCACGTCCTTGCTTGCATTTTGTAGTGTCAGTGTTCTGAATTTTGGCCATTTTTATTGATGTGTAGTACTATCTCATTGTTGTTTTAATTTGCATTTCTCTGGTTACCTAATATGTAGAGTATCTTTTCATATGCTTATCTGCCATGTGTATATCTTCTTTGGTTAGATGTCTGTTATAAAAGTGACATTTTAATTAAACTTAAGAAGCAATGCAGGAAGCTAAATTATTCCCTTGTCATTTATCCCTTAAAGTTATCTCTCTAAGTCAAAACTTTAGAAAGAAAAAAATTAGAAAGTAAACCCATTCTTATTTCAAGATATTATAAAGATGCAATAATCAACACAATGTGATATTGTCATAAAAATAGATACATGAATAAAGGCAACTTAGTAGAGAAAAAGAATATTCAACAAGTAGTGGTAGATACTGGATATCTACAAGACAAAAAAAAAACCCAACAACTTTGGTGTATACATTGTTCATATATACCCAAAATCAAGTACATACTATGTGATTCAATATACATAAAACTAGGAGATGCAAACTAAACTATAATGATGAAAAGCAGATCAGTCATTGCCTGGGAAGGAGGGTAAAAGGGAAGACTAGGAGCAAGGGATTACAAAAAGACATAAGGAAACTTGAGGGTGAAGGATATTTTCACTCTGAATTGTGGTGATAGTTTCTCAAGTGTGCACATACATCAACTCATCAAATGGGATACTCTAAATAAGTGCAGTTTATTATGTCAATTATACCTAAATAAAGCTGTTTTTCAAAAGCAAACAAAAAATCATTACTTAAATAAAGCATGTGTTTACTTACAAAAAAGAAACAATGGAAAAGGAAAATGGGAAGGTTTCCACGGTATTGTGCTATGTGAGAAAAGCAAGGTTCAGAACCATACTACTAATAATAATAGGAAACTCACCAAGTGTTTATTTGTGGCAGATATTCTAAATGCTCTGTGTGTATAATAATTCATTCTTGCTAATATTCGTATGAGGTGGCACTCTTGCCTTATACTTATGCAAATGAGGGAACTGAGGCTTGTCCAGAGCACACAGCTAATAACGTGTGAATAAGGGCTGCTAATTCAACAGTCAGTCCTAGTCTGTGCTCTTAACCTCCATACTTCACTTCAAGATCCTACTTTTGTAAAATAATGTGCCCATGAGGACGGATATATTTAGATTAGGGGAGAACAGTGAAATATGAAAAAAATACTGTTGAAAGGGAATTTTACTTTTTAATGTAAATATTATTGTCTTGTTTGCTTTTTTATAGCAATCAAGCCTGTGTTGGTTGGTCTTTCTAGAAGCAAATGCTGAAAAGTTAGAAGTGGAAGTGGTTTATTAGGAGGTGCACATTAGATAAAGAGGAAGCAAGGTTGGATAGGGCAGAGAGGGCCTCAGACTATCAGACAGATTGGTGTGAGTCTAAGCCAAACAAATAGAAAGCTCTGAAACCAAGGCTTCCTTTCAGGGAAGTCTTATCTCATGTTGAATAGAAATGGCCAGGCCCGGGTAGTCCCACCGGGCTGACATTGGCCATGGACTGCTTAGAAGCAGTGTGCCCTCAGTTAGAACAAAAGTCCAAGAGGATACTGAAAGTTTTGCGGAAGAAGGCTGCTGGCTAGTGGCACTCTGTGTGGAAGAACAGCACCTTCTCTCTTAAAGGGAGGTTTGAACAGCTGCCAAACTACCAAATGGAAAAAATACATTTTCTTACAAAGCTCTTAAGTGTTCACTAAGTTCCCAGAACCAGTTCTGAAACAGTTGGAAGAGCTGCAATAATAATAAAGCATTGCAAATCTTAATGAAAAGGAAATGAGCTAAGATATCCTACAACTATTGATCACAAGGTTTGGCGAAATAGCCATTTCTTTAGCATATTTTGCCCCCTGTGTAGAGGTACAAACAAATGCCCAAGTGGTATACTTAGCCTTTTCCAAAAGAAATTTCTTCTCTATACCTGCCCAACTACTTTCGCTAAGTAAATTTTTCTCAAGAAGTACTTACACTTTATTTGTTTGCTAAAACTACGCCACATGGACCCTCTATACTAGTATTTATTGATTTATATTATTATTGTAGAGTAGTAAAGTTTTCATGCAAGTCAAAGTGAAATCTACAGTTATCAATGCAAATGATTTCACCTGTGTTTTCAAATTCAGTTGAATAAGATAAGCAAGTAAACACGTTCAAATAGGAAATAAATTTGCTATTTCCAATATGTTCCCAATCAAGAGAAAAAAATAAATCTCCCAGGGCTGTCCAACGCATGGCCCTTGGGCCACATGTGGCCCAGGAGGGCTATGAATGCAGCCCAACACAAAATCGTAAATTTACTTAAAAACCTTTTTTTTTACTCATGAGTTTTTGTTAGTGTTTGTGTATTTAATGTGTGGCCCAAGACAACTCTTCATCTTCCATCATGGCCCAGAGACACCAAAAGGTTGGACCCCTGCTAGTCTATTGAATAACAGGGACATGGTGAAATACCCTGGCAGGTCTACCGTTTAAGAAGTGGTTGCATCACTGAGACATATGAATAATTAAGCAAACAATTGCCACCTGCAGGAAACAGAAAAAGAAGTCTAGTATCAACTACATATCGACTCTAACTCTGATATATGTGTGTGTACACACACACACACACACACACACACACACACACTTTATTTATTTATTTATTTTCCCTGAAAATCAGTGGCTCTAATTTGATAAACTGGCACAAATTATTGACTGATTCCTTATGTTTTACACATTGAGCCATAACACTTTTTAAAGCTTTACCCGCTCATCTGTAGTGATTACACATTTTTCCCTACATTCTCTCTTTTCTAATCAACTCCCCCACCCTTAAAACTTACACACATGCTCATTCACACTCTATTTTCTATTGAATTTATTGGGTGATATTGGTTAATAAAATTATATAGGTTTTGGGTATACAATTCCATAATACATCATCTGTACATTGTATTGTGTGTTCACCACCACAGTTAAAGCCTTTCATCACCATTTACCCCACGCATTATCCTCTTCTACCTCCCACAACCTCCTTTCCCTCTAGTAATCAGCATACTGTTGTCTGTGTCTATGAGACTTTTTTTCCTCTGCTTAATTCCTTCATATTTTTTACCTAGTTCTCCAACCTCTGCCCTCTGAGAGCTGCCAGTGTGGTCTCTATATCTATGAGTCTATTGTTATTTTGTTAGTTTATTTTGTTATTTCAATTCCATATGTAAGTGAGATCATATGGTATTTATCTTTCTTTGACTGGCTTATTTCACTTAGCATAATAATCTCCAGGTCCATCCATGCTGTGGCAAAAGGTAAGATGTCTTTTTTGATGGCTGTATAGTGTTCCAAAGTATAAATGTACCACAGAATTTTTACCCATTCATCTTCTCATGGACACTTGCGCTGTTTCCAGATTTTGACTATTGTAAATAATGCTGCTATGAACATAGAAGCACTTATATTCTTTCGAATTGGTGTTTCAGGATTCTAGGGATATATCCCCAGAAGTGGGATCATTGGGTCAAAAGGCTGATCCATTTTTAATTTTTTGAGGTCACTCCATATTATTTCCACAGTGTTTGCACCAGTCTACCTTCCCACAAGCAGTACACTAGGGTTCCCTTTTCTCCGCATCCTCACCAGCACTTGTTGTTTGTTGATTTATTAGTGGTGGCCATTCTGGCACTCGTGAAATGATACCTCATTGCAGTTTTAATTTGCATTTCTCTGCGATTAGTGATGGTGAGTGTCTTTTCATATGTTTATTGGACATCTGCATGTCCTCTGGGAGAACTGTCTACCCAAGTCTTTCTTCCATTTTTTTAATTGGAGTGTTTTTATGTTTTGGGGGGGTTTTTTTGTTTGTTTTGTTTTGTTTTGTTTTGTTTTTTGGTGTTGAGCTGTGTAAGTTCTTTATAAATTTTGGAAATTAACCTCTTCTCAGATGTATCATTGGCAAATATGTTCTCTCATTCAACGAGTTGTCTTTTCATTTTGTTTATGTTTTCCTTTGCTGTGCAAAAACTGTTTAGCTTGATGTAGTCTCATTTGTTTACCTTTTCTTTTGTTTCCCTTGCTCAAGGAGATATATCAGAAAAAATATTACCATGAGAAACATTTAAGATTTTACTGCCTATGTTTTCCTCTAGGATTTTTATGGTTTCTAGTCTAGCATTTAAGTTTTTAATCCATTTTGAGTTATTCTTGCTTAATTACTATAATTTAAACTTGCACCATGATTATGAAAATACATTGTAAATCAAGAGAACAAGAATTGATACTCATATCCACTATTAAATATTCTGCCATAGGTTAAATATTTTAAATATTTTTATTTAAATAATTTTTAATTCATTGTTTGCAAATGCCCTAATGACCATTGACTAAAATATAAATACACAAACAAAAATGATCTTTCTGCATATTGGACATGTATTCTGCCTCCAATGTACTACCCGAAGAGAGAAGGACTCTCTCTCTTCGGGTAGCATTTCATTTAAGGAAAAGCAATAACAAACATATAAAATACATGGAAAAACACACAAAAAGAAAACATCCAATCAGAAATTTTGAACTATTTCCCTATATAAATATAATGGCAATAGCCATAAAAGAGTTTAAATGCCAATATAAGATGAATTTGATTGTGCGTACATCAAAAAAAAGCAAAAATTCAAGAATATGTTTCAGAATAACATTTAATATAAGTGATCCTTCCCTTTTGCTATGTTTCAGACTTTGTGCTAACTACTTTATTGATGTTATTCTTTTTAAACTTTACAATGTTAGGATATAAATGTTAAAATCCTCATTTTATTGAAGAAAACACAAATAAATGAAAAGGTACACCAATGTCATGGATTGGAAAACTTAATGTTAAAATGTTCATACTATCCCCAAAACCTACAGGTTCAATTCAATTCCTATCAAAACTCCAAAGGCATTTTTTTTTTTCACAGAACTAGAACAAATAATCTTAAAGTTCATGTGGAACCACAAATGATCAAGAATAGCCAAAGCAATCATAAGAAAGACCATGGTTCATTCACAAGAACAAAGCTGATAGTATTATGTGTCCTGATTTTAAACTATACTACACTGCTACAGTAATCAAAACAGTATGGTACTGGCAAAAATACAGACAAATGGATTAATGGAACAGAATAGATAGCACAGAAATAAACTCACACCTAAATAGTCAATTAACCTACAACAAAGGAGAATTTTCCATGGGGAAGAGATAGTCTCTTCAATAAATGGTGCTGGGAAAACTAGATAGTTGCATGCAAAAAATGAAACCAGACCACTTTCTTACACTATATAAAAAATAAACTCAAAGTAAATTAAACATAAATGGAAGCTCTGAGACCATAAAATTCCTAGAAGAAAACATAAGCAGTAAACTCTTTGACGTCAGTCTTAACGATCTTTTTTGGATCTGTCTTCTCCAGCAAGGATAAAAGAAAAATAAACAAATGGGACTATCAAACTAAAAAGATTTTTCACAGCAAAAAAAAAATCAATAAAATAAAAAGGCAACCTACTGAATAGAAGAAGATATTTGCAAGTGACATATACAATAAGGGGATATTATCCAAAATATATAAAAAATTCATATAATTCAATATTAATTTTTTATTTTAACATAGGAAGAGAACCTAAATAGACATTTCTCCAAAGAAGACATACAAACGAGCACACAAAAAGGCACTCAACATTACTGATTATCAGGGAAATGCAAGTCAAACCCACAATGGAATACCACTTTACATCTGCCAGAATGGCTATTATCAAAAAGACAAGAAGAAACAAATGTTAGCAAGGATGGGGAGAAAAGAGAACCCTCATGCATTGCTGGTGGGATTGTAAATTAGTGCAGCCACTATGGAAAACAGAATGGAAGTTCCTCAGAAAATTAAAAATAAAACTATCATACAATCCAGTGATTTCACTTCTGGGTATTTATCTGAAGAAATCAAAATGGTAATTCAGAAAAAAATCTGCACCCTCTGTTCATCACAGCACTATTTACAATAGTCAAGATATGGAAGCAGCCTAAATGTTCATCCACAGATAAATGGATACAGATGTGCTGTATATATACACAATGTAATATAACTCAGCCTTTTTACATTTTATCATTTGTGAAAGCACAGATAAACCTAGAGAACATTATGCTAAGTGAAATCAGTCAGACAGAGAAAGACAAATACCACATGATTTCACATTTTTTTCAAAACTTTATTGTGTTTTTCCCAACATCATTTACCTCCCTTTTTACCTCCCTCCTACCCACAATCACCACATAGTTGTCCAAGTCCATGAGTCCTTTTTCCTTTTTGCTTGACCACCCAGTCCCTAACTGACCCCCTCCACAGCTGTCACCCTACTCTCTATGATTTCACTTTTATGTAAGATCTAAAAAACAAAACTAACACACAAAATAGAAACAGATTCATAAATGCAGAGAACAAACTGGTGGTTGGCAGAGGGGAAGGGGTACCTCATAAGTATAGGTGAAATAGGTGAAGAGATTAAGAGGTATAAATTTCCAGTTATGAGATAAGTAAGTCACAAAGATGTAATATACAGCATACAGAATATAATCAATAATGTTATAACTTTGTATGTAACAGATGTTAACTAGATTTATTGTCATGATCATTCCATAAATCACAACATATTAAATCACTATGTCGTATACCTGAAACTAATATAAAATTGTATGTCAGCTATAATTTAACAAAAAAAGATTATTAAAAAATAATATCCTCATTTTGGAGGTGATAAAATCAAACCTTAGAGGATGGAATACAAAACACAGTGAAAGATCCAGAACTCAAAAGCAGGTTTGTTTTATCCCTAAATCCATATTATTATGACTCCGTATAAAGCAAAGAAACAGTGCTGTTGGCTCTCAAGCATTAGTTTGCATCAAAATCCCAGGGCAGACTGGTTAAAAGCCATCGCTGAGCCCCACCCCCAAGGTTTCTGATAAAGTAAGTGCAGCCAGAAAATTTGCATTTTTATGCAGTTACCAGATGACACTTCTAGGCTGAAACTACACTTTAAGACACAGTCTTTTAGGACTTCCGGCCAAGATGGAGGCGTAGGCGGACACACTGTGCCTCCTCTCACAACCAAAATTAAGGACAACAAATATTTAGAAACAAGAAAACAACCAGAACTTATAGAAAATTGAACTGTACGGAAGTCCAACAACCATTCATCCAGACCGGTAAGAGGGGCGGAGTCGAGGTAGGAAAAAGTGGAGGTGCGGACCCAGGAACACAAGTAGCAGCAGCTCGCAGTTCCCAGGTGCACAGGCGGTGGCTGGCGGTCCTCGGGCGCCCAGGCGGCAGCTGGTGGACCCCGGGCACAGGGGGGCAACTGTGCAGACCCAGTGAGGACGCACAAGGCGGCTGGCTGACCAGGTGGTCCCACATTCACGCACGCAGAAGGTCCAGGCAGAGGGGAAGTGGCGGAAGGGACTGAATCCAGGAGAGAGCGGAGCAGGCGCCATTGTTCCCTCTCAGACCCCGCCCCCACATACAGCGTCACAACCAAACGACTGGGCTGCCCCACACTGGGGAGCGCCTGAGGCTCCACCCCTCACTACGTAACAGCACGTGCTCGCGTGCGCAGATAATCCAGGTGAAGGGGAAGCAGCGGAAGGGACCGGAGTCCAGAAGAGAGCGGAACAGGCGCCATTCTTCCCTCTCGGACCCCGCCCCCACATACAGCGTCACAACCCAGCGACTGGGCTGCCCGCCCTGAGGAACAACTCAGGCTCCACCCCTCATACGTAATAGCTGCGACCAGACTAAAACCAAAACAAAGCAAAACAAAAAACCCCACCAAAAATGGCTCAAACCGAAGAAAAAAGGAAAACCCCAGAGTCAATTCCTCTAAGCAACGAAGAAATAGCCAACCTATCAGATGCACAGTTCAAAGCACTGGTCATCAAAATGCTCACAGAATTGGTTGATTTTGCTCATAAATTAGATGAGAAAATGCAGGCTACAATACGTGAAATGAAGGAAGACGCATGGGGAACCGATAGAGATGGGAGGAAAACTGAGACTCAAATCAATGGAGTGGACCAGAAGGAAGAAACTAACAACCAAACAGAAAACGAGGAAGAAACAAGAATTCAAAAAAAGGAGGAGAGGCTTAGGAACTTCCGGGACATCGTTAAATGTCCCAACATCCGAATTATAGGGGTCCCAGAAGGGGAAGAAGAGCAACAAGTAGAAAACTTATTTGAACAAATAATAAAGGAGAACTTCCCCAATCTGGCAAAGGAAATAGACTACCAGGACGTCCAGGAAGCTCAGAGAGTCCCAAAGAAGTTGTACTCAAGGAGGAACACATCAAAGTACATTGTAATTACATTAGCCAAGATTAAAATGAAGCAGAGAATTCTAGAAGCAGCAAGGGATAAGGGGACAGTCATCTACAAAGGAGTTCCCATCAGACTGTCAGCTGATTTCTCAAAAGAGACCTTCCAGGCAAGAAGGGGCTGGAAAGAAATATTTGAAATCTTGAAAAGCAGGGACCTACATCCAAAATTGCTCTTTCCAGCAAAGCTGTCATTTAGAATGGAAGGACAGATAAAGCGCTTCTCAGATAAGGTCAACTTCAAGGAGTTCATCATCACCAAGCTCTTATTATATGAAATGTTAAAGGGACTTATCTAAGAAAAAGAAGATCAAAAATATGACAATGAAAAGACAGCAAACTCATAGCTATTAAGAACCACACCTAAAACAAAAGCAAACTAAGCAAACAGCTAGAACAGGAACAGAACCACAGAAATGGAGATCATATGGAGGGTTAGCAACAGGGGCGTGGGAGGAGGGGGGGGAAGGTACAGAGAATGAGTAGCATAGATAGTGGGTAGAAAATAGACAGGGGCAGGGTAAGAATAGTATGGGAAATGTAGAAGCTAAAGAACTTATGACACATGGACATGAACTAAAGGGGGGAATGTGGGTGAGAGAGGGTGTGCAGGGTGGGGGGAATGATGGGGGAGAAATGGGACAACTGTAATAGCATAATCAATAAAATATATTAAAAAAAAAAAAAGACACAGTCTTTTAAACCAGTGGATCCCAGACCTTTAGATTTTAGACAGCAAAAATGTAAAAAAAAAAATTAATGAAATTTGAATGATCACCAGATTTTATTTTCCTATATTGCTACATACATACATATACCCATGCACACACATAAAAATCTATAATCTAGTATCTCTGCAATTTGTTTTCTTTGTTATTTTTTAAAATTAAGGCATAATTTACGTACAGAAAAATTGATCTGGCAAGTTTTAACAAACATATATAATCGTGTAACTAGCACTACAATCAAGATATAGAACAGTGTCATCATTTCAAAAAATATCTCTGTGCTCCATTATAATAAACCCTTCCCATAACCCCAGACTGGCTACTACCAATATGTTTCTGTCTCTATAGTTTTACCTTTTCCAGAATGTCATAAAAGTGAGATTATTCAGTATGTGGACATTTGAGTCTGACTTCCTTCCCTTAATATAACAAATTTGAGATGTATCTATTTTGTTTTGTATTATTTGTTCCTTTTTATTGCTGAAGAATTCCATGATATGGATTCACTACAGTTTGTTTAACTAGCCCCCAGATGAGCATTTGAGTTGCTTCTAGCTTGTAACAATTACCAAAAAAAAAAAAAAAAAGCTCTTATAGGGTGGAAACAGAGGAAGGAGTTGGGGAGTGCTGGGGTGGTGGGGAGGGGTGGGGGGGGAGACAGAAAACTATACTTGAACAACAATAAAAAAAATAGTTTTAAAAAAGCTCTTATAAACATTCATGTAAACATTTTTGTGTGTGCTTCTAGTAATGGAATTGCTTAATAATATGGTAAGAGTATGTTGAACTATATGAGAAACTCTTGAACTGCCATCCAAAGTTGTTGTATCATTTCATATTCCCACCAGCAATATAAGAGAGTTGTTGTACATCACCAATACTTGATATTATCAGTCGTTTTGTTTGTTTTTAATCTAGCCATTTAATGTACAGTGAAATCACATTATAGTTATACTTTGTATTTTTCTATTGACTAATAATGTTGAAACTTTTGTTTTATCTTCTACTTTGTTGTTTTTTATTGTTTGTCTATTATAGGCCCTTTTTCTTTCCATTTAAATTCTAAAATTAGCTTTTTGATTTCTATTAAAAAGGGCCTATAATAGGGGGATTTTGAATGTCAAGGCTGACTCTATAGATCAAGGGAAAATTAAGATCTAAACAAAACTGGGCCTTCTCAATAAGAAATATGGCAGTATCATTCCATTTATTTGTCTTCTTTAATTTCTTTCATCAGTAGTTTCTTGTTCTCATATATTGAACATATTTTGTAAGACTTATACCCAAGTATTTCAACTTTGATGCAATTGTACTGATATTTCTCAAATTTCAATTTCTGGTCAGATTCAAGGTGGTGGATGAGTAAGTGGAAGCTATACTAACCTCCTACGAGGATCAATCTGGAATTACAACTAAATTGTAGAGAAATCATCCAGAAAACCAACTGAACACTAGCTGGGGAAAAGTCTTATACCTATGGACAGACAGAAGAAACAACTTCACCCCAACAAGAGTGATAGAGTGATGCACAGGTGGTGTGAGAGGGCTGGCTGGGCTCCCACCACTGACAGCTGAAGTTTCAGAGGAATGTTACAGTGGCCAATGGGGTTCCCCATGAGGAGTGTGGGGTCCACACCCCAAGCTTGCATCCCCAGCCTATAGCTCCAGAGCTGAAAAGGAACCCAGATAACATCCAACTGTGAAAAGCTGCAGAATTTCTGTCTGCCAGAGAGAGGGGGCTGGAGTCACAGGGAACCTCTTAAAGGTTCAATGCACAAAATTTCATTGCCAGCCATTTATCCCGGACTCTGGCAGAGGGAGGACAGAGTGGACTAGAGACGCTAGAGGAGAGTCTGGGGCTGGTGGCTCTAGGGAGACAACTTGAGGAACAGCTACCAGGATCCCTGTGCTGAGCCATCACTCATATGTCAGAAACCATCTTTCCCAGGCAGCGCTGTCCTCTCCCAGTATCATCACCCTGAAGGGAAGCAACAGCCCCACCTGCAGGAATTATTCTGCATAAGCCAGCTGCTGATTACAGCTCTATTATCTTAACAACTGATCAATTTAACAACTGATTAGTTAAACAACAAAGAAAATACAAATGAGAAGACAAAGAAACATACCCCAAATGAAAATACCAGAGAATTCTCCAAAAGAAGAATTAGATTAAATGGAAGCAAGCAATTTATCAAATATTTTAGTGTAATAATTATAAGGATACTCAACAGCATGGAAATAGACATAGTAAACATAAAAAGGACCAGTCAAAGATAAAGAATGCAATATCTGAAATAAATAATACCCTGGAAGGAAAAAACAGTAGGGTAGATGAAGCAAAAGATTGAATCAGTGATTTTGAAGACAAAAAAGAAAAAAGAATTTCAAACAATGAGAGGAGCTTAAGAAACATTTTGGACAACATGAAGTATAACAACATTTGTATTATGAGAATACCAGAAGGAGAAGAGAATGAGCTGTTGGGAACCGCCCCACCTGGTTTCAGAAGCTGTAACCTTCCACAGCTAAGGCTGAGTGAGAGACCTTGGGACCCTAAGCCACTAAGGAGACAAAGCTTATCTCCCTGGCAGGAGCACTGCCTCTGACCACTTTACCTCACCCTGCCGGGCCTCCAGTGCATGACTGGTTAGCCAATGACAGGTAAGATTCTTCAAGGGAGGGACAACCTAAGACAGGCCCTATCATGAGGAGGCCTCAGGGAAGAACTTGAGGGGCTACGGAGAAAGGGAGTGATGGACCCTCGCCCCTCGGCTTTGACATAGCCTGAATCCTCATTCTGTCTGCAAGGGTCTCCTAATCTCTCGACTGCCTTACTTCCCCTGCTCCACCTAAGCCTGAAACAATGCCAGGAGTGGGTGAGGCCCTGTGCTGGAAAGGACAGGTTCCCTGGGGCAATCAGAACTAAGAAAGATAGCATAAACTCCTGTGAAACCTGCTTTGATAATACCCTCAATTTAAATGATAAGGGTCCAAGCCTGAAATGAATGTTTCCCCAAAGTTTTGTGGCCCTTTAGCTATTTGACCCTGACTCAAAATAAGCCCCCAGAGTTCTTCGAATGTTATCTATTTGATTATTACTGCCTGAAAATGATTGAAGGGCCTAATCTGAAAATGTGGGTCTTTGGAACCGCTAGTTGCTTACTGATTATAATAATGCTCTGTGTACTTTGATGTATTTGCAAATTATTTTCCCAGGGTTATGTGAGAGATCGTCAAGCAGCAAGCTTTGTGGGATCTATAGCAGTCCTAACTAAAAACAAGGGAGGAAATATAGGAGACCAGTCTACGTGGTGTGGGCCCAGCTCCCACTCAGAGATGCACAGGACCCATGCCCACGGATAGGTTCTCCCGTGGGGAATTAGGCCTGCATTGTACCTAGACTGATATGAGACTTGCTTTTGCTAAAACTCCCTCACCCTGAATTGAGGCAGCAAACATTTACTGCATATCTTTAAAGTAACTTCCTAAAATCCATGCTAAACCTTCCAAAGATGAGTGTAACCGGTTCAACCACTTTTCCCTTTTCATTTGCAAATATCCTTCTTCTGTGACGTGATTAGCGGCATTGGCTCCTTTGTTTTCTGTCAAAGGTAACCACCTAAAGTGAACCTGTGCATAGTAAATGAGGACCATCAAGTAATGTGCCCAGAAAAGCAATAAAAGCCGGTCAAGGCAAGGGTCTGGGCTTTTTCCTCCTCTAGATAGAGAAGCTGCCTGTCCCTTTTCCTCCACAGGACTCCATAGTCCATGTGAATTTGTTTTGTCTCAGCTACAATGCTGTGGACCCCACAAGCCAGGGTCTGTGACGGTGAGCAAGAGATTGAGAACCTGTTTAAAGAAATAATGACAGAAAACTTTCCTAATCTGGTGAAGGGAATACACACACAAATCCAGGAGGCTCAGAGAGTCCCAAACAAGTTGGACACAGAGGCCTATCCAGAGACACATCATAATTAAAATGACAAGACTTAAAGGCAAGGAGAAAATCCTAAAAGCCACAAGAGAAAAGCAAGTAGTTATGTACACAGGAGCTCCAATTAGACTGTCATCTGATTACTCACAGAAACATTTCAAGCCAGAAGGGAGTGTCATGAACTAATCAAGGTGATGAAAACCAAGGACCTACAACCAAGGCTACTTTACCCAACAAGGCTATCATTTAAAATTAAAGGAGAAATAAGGAGCTTCCCTGACAGGAAGAAGCTAAAGGAGTTCATTAACACTAAACCAGTACTGAAACAAATGTAAATGGCTTAAATGCTCCAACCAACCAAAAGGCATAGGGTAGCTGAATGGATAAGAAAACAAGATCCAAATATATGATGCCTCCAAGAGACCCACCTCAGATCAAAAGACACACATAGACTAAAAATAAAGTGATGTAAAAATATATTTCATGCAAATAGAAATAAAGAAGAAAAAGCTTGTATACCAGTACTTGTATCTGAAAAAGCAAACTTTAAAACCAAGGCTGTAGTGACAAAGAAGGACACTAAATAAAGAAAAAGGGAACAATCCAACAGGAAGATAACCCTAGTAAACATTTACACATCCTACATAGGAGCACTTAATATGAGAAGCAAATCTTGAAGGACATAAATGGAGAGATCAACAAAAATACAGTTATAGTTGGGAATTTTAATACCCCACTGACTTCAGTGAATAGATCTTTCAGGAAGGAAATCAACAAGGGGACAGAGGCTTTCAGTAACACACTAGATCAAATGGATTTAATTGATATCTTCAAAGCATTTCACCCCAAAACAGTAGAATATACATGTTATTCAAGTGCACATGGAATGTTTTCTAGGATAAACCTCATGTTAGGATGCAAAACAAGTCTCAATAAGTTTAAGAAGATTGAAATTATATCAGGCATCTTCTCTGGCCACAGTCTATGAAGCCAGAAATCAATCACAGGAAGAACACTGAAAAACACACAAAGACACGGAGGCTAAGTGACATGTTATTAAATAATGAATAGGTCAACAATGAGATCAAGGTAGAAATCAAAAGATACCTTGAAACAAATGAAAATGAGAACACAAAAATCAAGGAAACAAGGGACACAAGGAAAGCAATCCTAAGAGGGAAATTCACAGCATTACAAGCCTATCTAAAAAAGAAAAAAGAAAGGAAGAGAAAGAAAAGAAAAGAAAAAGAAAAAGCTCAAATAAGCAATCTAACTTTACACTTAAAGAAACTTGAAAAAGAACAACAAATAAAGCCCAAAGTTAGTAGAAGGAAGGAAGTAATAAAGATCAGAACAGAAATAAATGAAACAGATTCTAAAAAAATGATACAAAAGATCAATGTATCCAAGAGCTGGTTCTTCGAAAACATAAACAAGATTGACAAATCTTTAACCAGACTAATCAAGAAAAAAGAGAAAGGGCCCAAATTAATAAAATCAAAAAAAAAAAAATGAAAGAGGAGAAATAACAAGTGACACCAAAAAAATACAAAGGATTGTAAGAAAATATTATGAACAAAAATAGGACAATATGGATCATTATTCCTAGAAACATACAGTCTTCCAAAAATAAATCAGGAAGTATCAGAGAATCTGAATAGACAGATTACACCAAGTGAAACTGAAGCAGTCATCAGAAAAGTCCCGACAAACAAAAGCCTTGGACCAGAGGGCTTCACTGATGCCATTACCAAACATTATGAAGAAAAACTAACGCTTCTCCTTATCAACTGTATTTCATAAAATACAAGAAGAGGGAAGGCTCCCAAATTCATTTTATGAGACCAGCATTATTCTAATTCCAAAACCAGATAAAGACATGACAGAAAAAAAAATTATAGGCCAATATACCTGATGAACA
Source organism: Glossophaga mutica (assembly GCA_039655065.1). Taxonomy (NCBI): domain Eukaryota; kingdom Metazoa; phylum Chordata; class Mammalia; order Chiroptera; family Phyllostomidae; genus Glossophaga; species Glossophaga mutica. The sequence continues at coordinate 133,993,187 of CM077304.1, forward strand.
TATACACTAAAATCCTCAGAAAAGTATTATCAAACTGAATATAGCAATGCATCAAAAAAGATCATACATCATGATTAAGTGGGATGTATGCTGGGAATGCAAAGATTGTACAACATTCACAAATCAATAAATGTGATTCACCATATAAACAAAATGAAGGTTATAAACCACATGATCATATCAACAGATTCAGAAAAAGCATTTGATAAAATCCATGACCCATTTATGATAGAATCTCTCAACAAAATGGGAATAGAAGAAACATACCTAAACATCATAAAGGTTATATATGACCAACACACTGCCAGCATCATAGTCAACAGGGAAAAAATACAAATGTTCCCATTAAGATCAGAAACAAGACAGGGATGTGCCTTCTGACCCAGAGATCCCACTTCTGGGAATATATCTGAAGGAACCCAAAACACTAATTCGAAACAACATAAGCAACCTTATGTTCATTGCAGCATTATTTACAATTGCCAAGATATGGAAGCAGCCCAAGTGTCCATCAGCAGATGAGTGGATAAAACAACTATGGTACATTTACACAATGGAATATCACTCATCCATAAAAAAGAAAATTTTACCATTTGCAACAGTATGGGTGGACCTGGAGAACATTATGCTAAGTGAAATAAGCCAGTCAGAGAAAGACAAATAAGATATGGTTTCACTCACATGTGGGATCTAACAAACGAATGGAAGTAACAAGAAAAATGGAGACAGACTCATAGATAAAGAGCAGGATGACAGCTGTGGGGGAGAGACTGGGGGTGATGGACTTGAGCTAAAAAGAAAAAGGACTCATGGACATGGACAACAGTGTGGTGATTTCGGCATGAAGGTGTGTATAAGGGGACTAAATGGTATTGGAAAAAATACAGTAAAGATTAAATCAAACAAATAACAATAAAAACAAACAAATAAATAAAATTTAAATCTCCAATTCATCATTGCTAATTAATCAATAATTTAATAATCAAAGATGCTTTAGTGCTAAACATGATAAGGGTTCATGGTGATGTGTCAATATTTTTGTTTTAATAAATTAATATATAAGAAAATTGGAGAAAACAATAAGAATGAAGCTTCAAGTTCTAGATAAGGGAGTAACCTAAGAATGTACAGGGTCAAAATATCTAAATTCTGTCCTGATATTATTCAGCTATCCTCTGGAGCTCATCTCATGTTTCTTAGACATTCAAATTTGTGGCTGCTTCTTGACATTCAGGTTTCAACTTACAATGTCTGACACATAGAAGGCATCGGTATGTTTTACTGAACAAAAAAAGAAATGGAAGGATGAACAGATTTAGGAGTGAACTGCAGCATTAAGCATTTTTAAATATAACATCCACTTAAAAGAGCAAAACATATCATAAAGTACTAGAAATAATCTTTTTAAAGTGTGCCCAACCTTTATGGAATAAAATCTAAAACATTTATTGCAAGACATATAAGAAGGCCTAAATAAACATTATATTCATGACTGAAAAACCCCCGTATCGCAAAAGATATTTTTTCCTAGGTAAAATTATAAATATATTGAACTTTCCAAGGCCAGTGCTAGAAGGGAAGTGAGGCAAGTGAGAGCCTTGACTAAAGTGCTACATTTAGAAGAACACCAAAGACTCAGTAATAAAGATAAATAATACCTTAACACAATATTTTTAAACATAAAAATTTATTCCAAAAGTCAGTGATTTACAAAGTACAACAATTTTCAATAAAGAAAGAAAGATGGGTTTTTCAGCTGGGACCATCTTCCAGTCATATGCAAATGACAAACACAGAGGGAAAAAGGAGAGGCACCCACTGCACATTCTCTAGGCCTTTTACAAAACCTGGAGTTGTTCCTTTAGCCACGAACATACAAATCTACAAGAAAGATGATGCTTCAGCAATGGAAGAAATACCTTACAAACGTTCCCGTGGCTAAACTGGAAGAGTCTGCAATATGTCCAGCATGTGGTGGGCATCGTTATAAACAAACAAGTTAAAGGCAAGAGTCTTGCCAAGGGAAATAATGTACATATTGAGTATATTAAGCACTCTAAGGGCCGAGATAGCTTCCTGAAACATGGAAAGGAAAATGATCAGAAAAAGAAGGAAGTCAAACAGAAAGATATCTGGGTTCAGCTGAAGCACCAGGCTTCTCCACCCAGAGCAGCACACTGTGTGAGAATCGATGCAAAGGAGCCTGAGCTGCTGGAGCCCTTTCCCTGTGAATTCATGGAAGGAGCAGTGTAAGAAATAAAAGACCTCTCCATGCTGTTTGTTTTTTTTTTTTTTAAAGATTGAAACACTGGATCAGTTCTGATTTTCCACTTTGCTTCTTCCTCCTAAATGGCTTGGTGTGATGCAGTTACTGACTCAGTCTTTATCAAAACTTTTGACATTTTATTATTCAATGACATTTGACATTAATTTTATTTAAAATACTGATAAGTTCTTTGGCAATCCCTTATATTTTGCAGTGGAGGTAAATGCCTCACTACCCTCACTTGACTCACACTAGTTTGGGTGCCAAAATTTCTTTGAAAATTAAATAAGATTTTTAACTTATCAAACTGATTCTAAAGTCTATTATGACAAAATAGGCTCAAGAATACATAGTCAAAAGGCACTGAAATCTAATAGCCAGGTAATCTTTGAAAAAAACTAGTAATTTCTTATCATCACAGGTTAGTATCTAATGCTCCTCCACATTCGAAAAGATAAAAGTGAGACACAATGCCTGGTGGGTGTAGCCAAGGGAACTAGATAGGAATAGCAGGGTAGAGAGAATGAACCGGAAGCAGCTGCTGCTAAAAGAAGCACAGAGGGACAACACGGATCAGAACTGTGACCCCCCAAAAAACACCAAAGAGACCTGTGCCACCAAGGAACAGAGCAGATGAAGGACTTGGAAGGTGGGGCTGGAGTCCCACTTACTCCACTAGATGATATCAAGACGACATGGCATGTCTTTAAGGTCCTCTAGGTACAAAGCAATGCCTGTTCATGGAGTGGTTGAAAAGAACTACCAGCCAGGTTTACAGTGCACATTTCACATAGATCCCCTTGCATACAGCCTCACTATGTGGTGCCTTTGCAAAGTTCCTTGGATCTGACTCACTTTATTTCTTGACTCCTCCTCTGGATTTATCCCTGTGTCCATGATAGCCTGAATCATGGGGTCGTCCCTTTGACTTTCAGGTTCCCCCTGCCCCCCTTGCCACTTTACCTGGGCAATTGACTCTGTCCACACCCTTAACCCCCATCACAATCTCTCAGTTGGTTACTCTCCCTCAGTTATAACTTTCATCCATTTTTACTTTTAGTTCTTCATGAATAGTCATACACAGCAGTGTATGGCACAAAGAGGAAGAACTATATGTATTTTTGTCTAAAATATAAAATGTCAATTATATTTAAAAACGTAAAATATAAAAATCAATTAACAAAAATATTTACTTTTTATTGTGGGACTTAAACTATTACTAAGAAAGTCAAATTAAGCTCAACAAAAAATTTGAAGAAAGATCAATTTTATCTGCCTTTAAATTGAATATAAATTTTAACAAGGATGCTAGAATACATAATTTCCACTGATTACTTTCTTATCATCTAATGTTAATATGCTTCTGAGAAACAACCACATGTAATGAGTATTCCATTCATCACAAAAGGGAATGCAGATATGTCTAAAGTCAAAGGAGAATTTTCCCCCTCTCCTTTGACCCTGCAAACCTTTTTTCTAACACAAACATAAGAAAGACAAGCAGACTATCCTTTCACTACAGTCAAATAAAACCCCTGGTTTTCCTAAATGTAGCAGCATCTTTTAACAAGACAAAGATCTTGCATTATGAAATTTAAGCCAGGTCCATGAAAACTGACATGGTTAGCACACTTATCACTACCCATATCTGAAAACAACACAATAAAAAATGAACATTCACTGAGGCCTACTACCCCTCTGAAAAGTAATTTTTCCCATTTTCTGTCTTCTTCAAAACATTAATGATCTCATTTCTCAGTTATATTACATTTATTACTGGTGAATTTTTTGTTGATTAAATTAAACTTATCAAATCAGTGGTAGTTTAAGAAATGCAACTCATACAATGTGTGCAGTTACAAAGACAGTATCCAGAGGAATTTATTTTCCAGTGTTAATTTCTTGCTTGACATAAATTATTAGCACAAGCCCTATAATAGCGCCACATCTATGCATGGTGGATGCTTTACAATGCTCTCTTTGTGGTGTCCTGAATTCATTCTAGAACCTTTTATAACTTTCCTATTTCTTGTCCCTAACAGATGGGTTTTTATGTATTTTCCACTTTGGGTTGTTTCATTTTCTTGAAACTGTCAACAGGAAAATGATAATGCATTCTATAGGTCATTGTTACCCCTACTTTTTATAATCCATTCAAGACAGATAACCCATACATTTTCAATTAAATAATTCCAGAGTCACAAAACAAGAAGTAACATTTTTATGGAGAGACTAGGCTGGGAATACAAACAAGCTTGGCACATCAATTCATGATAACATCCTGTAATTCTAAAGTTCACCTTGAAGTTTGCATTGCATTTTGCCATTATGTTTAAATGTGTGTGTTTGCCAGAGGAGAGTGATACAAATTTTACTTCATTCTATTAATAATCCTTAAAGATGAATAATTAAAGTCAATACCAAACCACGTTTGTCAACATGTTAAATTTTCCAGTGACAAATGTATTTTTGACCCAAAGATTTTTTTCTTAATTTCTTTTCTTTACTAATACAAAGATTGAGGGCAGGTCCACTCTGTTAAAAAGATATAAAAACTACTTCCCCAGAAAACATTTCAGAGGGCAATATTTTTACTTTCTAACTGAAACAGCTTTAATGAATTCACATTGACTAAATAACCACAGTAGCTCCAAACTGTGATCAATGGTAGATAAAGCAAGCTTCTATAAGAGATTTACATATTATTCAAATTTGGCATATGATACAAATTTATTATTAAATGCAAATAAAATGTCCAATTTAATTTAACTTCCATATTGCAAATCCCATCCCTTACTATAGTGAATTAGCAATTAGATACAGATTCCCATTCATTTTCAGAATTTAAAGTTACAAATCCTTTTTTGTTTATATTAAGGCAGGTCAAATCTTCACAGATTATGGAGATAGTAACATCAGATTACTATAATATAAGTGCAAATGTTCAAATATGTATTGAGCACCGATTACATAGTATGCTTAGCCCTAGGTATTAGAGTGCATCACTTATGAACTAGACAAAAAACTTCTTTTGAGACATTTTAGTTTAGTTAAATGGGGAGACCAAAAATAAATAGTAACAGGTAATGTACACTTTGTTGGTTGGGATTAAGTTCTATTAGAAAAATAAATCAGAGAAAAGGAAAAGGGTCAATAAGAAACATGACTGGTTACATTTTTAAATAGGCCAAACTAAGAATTACTGAGATGATAATTTTAGGTAAAAACCTGCAAAATGCATGGGGAAAGCCATATATGTCTCTGAAAGGAAAGTACAGAGAACAACAGGGCAATGGCCCTGAAGTATATTTAGCATGTTTGAGTAATAGAATGTAGGCCAAGGGGATTGGAAGAAAATAAATGAAAAGAAAAACAGTAGGAAGAAAAGTCAGAGAAGAAAAAAGAGGGATGTGGCCCTGGCTGGTGTAGTTCAGTGGTTTGAGTGCAGGCCTGCAAACCAAAGGGTCACAGGTTTGATTCACAGTCAGGGCACATGCCTGGGTTGCAGGCCAGGTCCCCATTGTGGGGCGAGCAGGAGGCAACCACACATTGATGTTTCTCTCCCACTCTTTCTCCTTCCCCTTTCTCTAAAAATAAATAAATAAAAATCTTAAAAATAAAGAAAAAAGAGGAATGTGGTGGGCTTATATGACACTGTGTTTCATATTCTGTGTGGATGACACCCTTTGAAGTTATGCAGTTGTTTATGAGAACTCGGGGTGGGCTGAATCATGTAGTTTGGTTGGGTCCAAAAATGACTTTGGCTTTTACTCTGAGTAAAATGAAAAAATATAGGAAGGCTCAGGAGTCGAGGAAAACACCCACCATCTCTCCTGAGGTCTGAAAGTCACTTGCTATGGGAGATCCACAAGTTCCATCCTCCAATTTCACCAGAAGCCCTCTCAGAAACAATTGGGTTAATGTGTAGGCTAAGGCTGACATCAGGATGGCAGGCAGAGACAGACATCAGTGGAATTGGTGATGACTTGGGTCATTTGCTGACACACCCCTGGACCCAATCCTGTTAAAACCCAGCTGTGCAGAGAAGCTTGGCCCATCCTGGGTGTAGCCAAGCCTGTAAGAAGAAGCCACAAACTGTGGATTGCTGGTAGCTCTGAACAGGTTTCCAAGGCTAGATGTAAACAGCACCTGACACTGGCATACGCCAACCTCAGACTACATTACAGCCATATCCAAAGGGAGAACCCATTAGGTAAGCACTAAACTCTGCTGAGACAATTTCCACTTTAGTCTTTTTCATAGCTTTTTCATTATTTTTTCTTCTATTATTATTGCTCTATTTTTTTCTGTTACAGTTCTTATTTTACTCTTACCATTGATTACCCCATTACTCCCTTGCTCTTTCTTATTTTTTTGTTATTCTTTCTCATTCTTTTGCCCTTTTTTCCCATCTTCCTCTTTCAGTTCATTATTCATATAATTCTCCACCATTTTCTCCTTCCATGATCAATTTTTCCCTCCTTTGGTCTTCTCGTTTTTTTTCCTTTATTTCCCATTTCCCTAATATTCCTTTTCTCTTCCAATTTTTATTACTCTCTGATCCTCTTATTGAACTTCTTGTTGTGTTTGAGGGAGTTTTGCTTATTTTGGTTTCATTTTTTATGGTATTTTGTTTTGTTCAGGCAGCACCTATACAACAGCTTACAAGACATGATAGGGGTTGAGTTTCTCAATCAACCAGACAGAGAAGACCCACCAACAAACAATCCAACAACAATCAGAACCTAAATGCAACAGGAGAGTCTACATAACCCACACAAAGGGCATTCCTAGAGCATCTGGATCAGGAGAACAAGGAGTCTGTACCACTGGGTACCAAGTAACTTCTACCACATAAAGCTACCCCACAAGACAGGGAGTCAAAGCAGATCTATACAAAACATAGGAACAAACAAAAACAGACAGCTAAAATGGAAAACAGAGAAACAATCTTCAAATGAAAAATAAGGAAGAATCTCCAGAAAAAAAGGAGCTATAAGAAACTGAGGCAAGAAAATTATCAGACATTGAGTTCAAAGTAATGATTATAAAAAATGTTCAAGGAACTTAAAGAGAACTACATCAGCATAAAAAAGATATAAAAACTATTAAAAAGAACCAAGCAAAAAAGAAGAATGCAATATCTGATATGAAGAATACACTAGAAGGAGTTAAATGCAGGCTAGATGAAGCAGAAGATCAAAGCAGCAATTTGGAGGACAAAAAAAACAATAAAACACACAGGCAGGGCAATAAAATGAAGAAAAGGGCTTAAAACGAATGAGGAAAGTTTAAGGGAGCCCTGAAACACTATGAAATGTAATAGTATTTGCATCATAGGAATGAGAAAAAAGAGAACAAGGGATAAAACACATGTTTGAAACTATAATGACAGAAAACTTCCTTAACTTGGTGAAGGGAACATGTCACACAAGCTCAACAAGCACAGAGAGTCCCAATCAAGATGAACCTAAGAAGTCTATACCAGGCCACATAAAAATTAAAATGGCAAAGTTTAGGGACTTGTGGCCAAAACGGAGACATAGGTAGACACAATTTGTCTCCTTGCACAAGAAAAATAAGGACAACAACAAATTTAAAAACAAAAAATAACCATAACTACCAGAAAATTGACCTGTATGGAAGTCTGACAACCAAGGAATTAAAGAAGAAACATTCATTCAGACTGTTAGGAAGAGCAGAGACGGGCAGCCCTGGGGGAAAGGACACACAGCAAGGTGCCTGATTGAGGACCAAGAGGGTGAGGTGGCAGCTGGTAGACCAGGGAGTTCCACATTTGCACCATGGATAAACTGGGAGGAACAACTGTGGAGTGAGACAGACCACACAGACCAGGGTTCCAGCACAGGAAAATAAAGTCTCAAAACCTCTGGTGTTAAAAATGTGTGGGGGTTGTGATTGTGGGAGAAACTCCCAGCCTCACAGGATAGTTTGTTGGAAAAACCCATAGGGTCCTAAAATGTATAGAACCCTACCCATTGGGGAATCAGCACCAGAAAGGCCCGATTTCCTTGTGGATAGCAGGAGAAGTGACTGAAAGCTGGTGGAGAACTGAGCAAGTGGTATTGTTTCCACTCTGATCACTACCCCACATACACCATCACAATGAAGTAATGTGGGTTGCCTCACCCTGGCAGAATATCTAAGTCTCCACCCCTTACAATAAAATAGGTGCACCGAGACAAAGAAATATGACCTGAATGAAAGAACAAATCAAAACTCAAAAAACAGAACCAAGCAATGAAGAGATAACCAAGCTATCGGGTGCACAGTTCAAAACACTGGTAATCAGGATGCTCACAGAAATGGTAGAGTATGGTCACAAAATAGAGGAAGAAGTGAAGGTGATGCAAAGTGAAATAATGAAAAACAAACAGGGAACCAACAGTGAAGGGAAGGAAACCGGGACTCACATTAACAGTTTGGAGCATAAGGAAGAAATAAACATTCAATGAGAGCAGAATGAAGAAACAAAAATTCAAAAATATGAGGACAGGTTTAGGAACTGCTGGGACAACTTTAAACATTCTAACATCTGAATCATTGGGGTGCCAGATGGAGAAGACATAGAACAAAAAATGGAAAACTCATTTGAAAGAATAATGGAGAACTTTCCCAATTTGACAAAGAAAATAGACTTCCAGGAAATCCAGGAAGCTCAGAGAGTCCAAAAACAGTTGGACTTGAGGAAGCACACACCAAGGCACATGATAATTACATTACCCAAGATTAAAGAGAAGAAGAGAATCATAAAAGCAGCGAGAGAAAAAAGACAGTTACCTACAAAGGAGTTCCCATAAGACTATCAGCTGATTTCTCAAAAGAAACCTTGCTGGCAAGAAGGGGCTGGAAAGAAGTATTTGAAGTCATGAAAGGCAAGGACCTACATCCAAGATTATTCTATCCAGCAAAGCCATCATTTAGAATGGAAGGGCAGGTGAAGTGCTTCCCAGATAAGTTCAAGTTAAAGGAGTTCATCATCACCAAGCCCTTATTATATGAAATGTTAAAGGGACTTATCTAAGAAAAAGAAAATGAAAACTATGAACAGTAAAATGACAACGAACTCAAAACTATCAACAACTGAACCTGAAAAAAAAAAAAAAACAAAAACAAAAACAAACAAAGCAAACAGGTAGAACAGGGACAGAATCACAGAAATGGAGATCACATGGAGGGTTATCAGCAGGGATGGGGATGGGGGAGAATGGGGTAAAAAATACAGGGAATAAGAAGCATAAATGGTAGGTACAAAATGGACAGGAGCAGGTTAGAAATAGCATACGAAATGGAGAAGCCAAAGTTTACATGTCCGACCCATGGACATGAACTAAGGGGCAGGAATGTTGGTGGTAGCATAATGTAGGGTAGAGGGGAGTTAAGGGGAAAAATAAATGGAACAATTTTAACAGTTTAATTGATAAAATATATTTTAAAAAATTAAACTAAAGTCCTGCCCTGGCTGGTTCAGCTGAATGGATTGTGTGCCAGCCTGCAAACCAAAAGTTTGCTGGTTCAATTCCCAGTCATGGCCATGCTTAGGTTTAAAACATAAAATAAAGTAAAATAAATAATAAAACAAAATAAGATAAGATAAGATAAAATATAAAATAAATAAAATAAATGGCAAAGTTTAAGGACATATAATCTTAAAGGCAGAAACAAATAAACAGTTACTGCAAAGGAGCTCTGACAAGGCTGTCAACTGATCTCTCAACAGAAACACTTCTGATAAGAAAGGATGGGAAAAATATTCCATGCAAATGGAGATTAAAAAAAAAAAGAGCTGGGGTAGCAATATGCCTGTCTGACAAAATAGACTTTAAAACAAAGGCTGTAATAAGAGACAATGAAGCTCAATACATAATACTTAAAAGTTAAGCCCTACAAGAGGATATAACCTTTATAAACATATATGAGCATAATGTACAACCAACTAAATGTATAAAGAAAATATCTGAGAAAGAGACTGACAACAATACAGTCATAGTAGGGTTATTAACACCCCACTGTCAACAATAGACAGATCTTCCAGACAAAAAATCAACAAGGATATAATTGGCATTAAACAACATACTACATCAAATGGATTTAATAGATATCCACAGAATATTTCACCACAAAGAAGCAAAATATATATTCTCAAATGCACACAGATCCTTCTCAAAGACAGACCACATGGAAGGACACAAAAGAAGCTTTAACAAGCTCAAGAAAAATTTTTTAAAAACTCAAGAAAATTTAAATCATATCAAGGACTTTCTCAGATCACAAATGGCCTGAAACTAGAAATCAACCTCAAAATTAACAGGTGCACTGTGACAAAGAAATATAGGCCAAATGAAAGAATAGATCAAAACTCCAGAAAAGGAGCAAAGCAACTAGGACATAGACAACCTATCAGTTGTAGACTTCAAAACACTGGTAATCATGATGCTCAGAGAATTGACTGAGCTTGGTCACAAAATGAAGGAAGAAATGAAGGCTACACAAAGTGAAGTAAAGCAAAATATACAGGGAACCAACAATGATGGGAAGGATACCAGGACTCAAATCAATGATTTGGAACAAAAGGAAGAAATAAACATCCAGCCAGAACAGAATGAAGATACAAGAATTCAAAAAAAATGAGGAGAGTCTTAGGAACCTCTGGGAGAACTTCAAGCCTCCAACATCCAAATCATAGGGGTGCCAGAAGGAGAAGAGAAAGAGCAAGAGATTGTAAACTTATTTGAACAAATAAGGAAGGAAAACTTCCCTAATTTGGTGAAGGAAATAGATATACAAGTCCAGGAAGCTCAGAGAATCCAAAACAAGTTAGATGCAAGAAGGAACACACCATGACACATCATAGTTAAATCACATATCTAAGATTAAAGATAAGGAGAGAATCTTAAAAGCAGAAAAAGAAAAGGAAAGGGTTACCTACAAAATAGTTCCCATAAGACTGTCAGCTGATTTCTCAAAAGAAATTTTGCAAACTTGATGGGTCTAGAAAGAAGTATTCAAAGTGATGAAAGGCAGAGACCTACAACCTGTATTACTCTATCCAGCAAAGCTATCATTTAAAATTGAAGGGTAAATAAAGTGCTTCCTAAACAAGGCGAAACTAGAGGAGTTCATCATCATCAAGCCATTTTATATGAAATGTTAAAGGTATTTATTTAAGAAAAAGAAAAAATCAAAACTATGAACATTAGACTTCTGGCCAAGATGGAGGTGTAGGTGGACACACTGTGCCTCCTCTCACAACCAAAATTAAGGACACACATATTTAGAAACAAGAAAATAACCAGCCAGAGCTGATAGAAAATTGAACTGTACGGAAGTCCAACAACCATTCATCCCAACCGGTAAGAGGAGCGGAGTCGCGGCAGGAAAAAGTGGAGGTGCGGACCCGGGAATGCAAACAGCAGTGGCTGGCAGTTCTCAAGTGTGCAGGCGGCGGCTGGCAGACCCCGGGCACGGGGTGGCAACTGTGTAGACCCAGTGAGGCTGCACAAGGTGGCTGGCTGACCAGGTGTTCCCACGTTAGCATGCACAGATAATCCAGGTGAAGAGGAAACGGCGGAAGGGACAGGAATCCAGGAGAGACCAGAGCAGGTGCCATTGTTCCCTCTCGGACCCAACCCCCACATATAGCATCACAACCCAGCGACTGGGCTGCCCCGCACTGGGGAACACCTAAGTTTCCACCCCTCGCTACCTAACGGCCACGACCAGACCAAAAACAAAACAAAACAAACAAACAAACAAAAAAGCACACTAAAAATGGCTCAAACCGGAGAACAAATCACAGCCCCAGAGCCAATTCCTCTAAGCCGTGAAGAGATAGCCAACCTATCAGATGCACAGTTGAAAGCCCTGGTCATCAAAATGCTCACAGAATTGGTTGATTTTGCTCACAAATTAGATGAAAAAAATGCAATACGTGAAATGAAGTAAGACGCATGGGGAACTGATAGAGATGGAAGGAAAACTGGGACTCAAATCAATGGAGTGGACCAGAAGGAAGAAACTAACAACCAAACAGAAAATGAGGAAGAAACAAGAATTCCAAAAAATGAGGAGAGGCTTAGGAACCTCCGGGACATCTTTAAACGTCCCAACATCCAAATTATAGGGGTCCCAGAAGGGGAAGAAGAACAGCAACGAGTGGAAAACTTATTTGAACAAAGAATAAAGGAGAACTTCCCCAATCGGGCAAAGGAAATAGACTACCAGGAAGTCCAGGAAGCTCAGAGAGTCCCAAAGAAGTTGGACCCAAGGAAGAACATGCCAAGGCACATCGTAATTACATTAGCCAAGATTAAAATGAAGGAGAGAATTCTAGAATCAGCAAGGGATAAGGGGACAGTCACCTACAAAGGAGTTCCCATCAGACTGTCAGCTGATTTCTCAAAAGAGACCTTACAGGCAAGAAGGGGCTGGAAAGAAGTATTCCAAGTCATGAAAGTCAAGAACCTACATCCAAGATTGTTCTATCCAGCAAAGCTGTCATTTAGAATGGAAGGGAAGATAAAGTGCTTCTCAGATAAGGTCAAGTTCAAGGAGTTCATCATCACCAAGCCCTTATTATATGAAATGTTAAAGGGACTTACCTACGAAAAAGAAGATCAAAAATATGACGGTGAAAAGACAGCAAACTCACAGCTATTAACAACCACACCTAAAACAAAAGCAAACGACTAGAACAGGAACAGAATCACAGAAATGGAGATCATATGAAGGGTTATCAACAGGGGAGTAGAAGGAGGGGAGAGGGGGAAAAGGTACAAAGAATAAGTAGCATAGACGGTGGGTAGAAAGTAGACAGGGGGAGGGCAAGAATAGTGTGGGAAATGTAGAAGCTAAAGAACTTATGACATATGGACATGACCTAAAGGGGGGGAATGTGGGTGGGAGGGGGTGTGCAGGGTGGAGGGGAATGATGGGGGAGAAATGGGACAACTGTAATAGCATAATCAATAAAATATATTAAAAAAAGAAAAAACTATGAACATTAAAATGTCAATAAATTCACACTTATCAACAAGTGAATCTAAAAAACAAACTAAGCAAACAAGCAGAACAGAAACAGAATCATAGATATAGAGATCATTTGGAGGGTTATCAGATGGGAGGGGGAAGAGCGAGAATGGGGAAAAGGTACAGAGATTAAGAAGTATAAATTAGTACTTCTGTAGGTACAGAATAGTCAGTCAGATATTAAAAACAGTATAGGAAATAGAGTAGCCAAAGAACTTATATGCATGATCCATGGAAATGAATTAAGGGGGGATTGCTAGAGGGTATAGGAGAACCAGTGGAGGGGTCAAAGCAGGGGACATTAGGAAAACTATAATAGTATAATCAATAAAAATGTATATTTTTAAAAAACAGGAAAAAAGAAAATTGTGTAACCCATCACATAACATGCTAAAAAAAAAAACCCTGTATGATTATGTTAATTAATACTGAATAAAACACTTTAGAATATCCATTAACCATTCAAACTAAAAATTCTCAGAAAAAAAAAAAACCATGAAGGAAAACTTTCTCTACTTGATAAAGAGCATCTACAGAAAGCCTCCACCTAATGTCCCACATAATAGTGAAAGTCTGAAAGCTCTCCCTTAAGATCACAAGGCAAGAATGTTCCCATCATTTCTACTCAGCATAGTGCTAAAAGTTAAAGAATATGAAAAGATATGCCATGCAACTATTACAAAGGAAAGCTAAAGTGTCTCTATTTTTATCAGAAAAGTAGATTTCAGAATAAAGAGTACTAATAGGAGTAAATAGGGTTCATTTTATAGTAGCATAGATGTCAATTCATCAAGCAGACATAAAATTGTAAACCTTTATCAAGCAAATAAGACAGCTTTGAAATATAGGGTGAGGCAAATGTGAGTTTTTTACAGCCATGAGTACTTAAACACAGAGTTTATTCATCTATTGTTATTTATTAAGTATAGTATTAATAATTTTCCATACAAAAAGACTGTAAACCTACTTTTGCTCCACCCTGTATATAAAATAGACACTGATTATAATAAAGATTTGGCCTTACATTTCAGCTTGCCCATCTCAGTGAGAGTCCTTGGGCAGGCAAGTTATTTAACCTGTCTATGCCTCAGTGTTAATAGGTATTAAATGGAGCTAATAATAGTTCCTACCTCATACTGAGAGAATTCAAAGAGTATAGATAACAACTGCAAGGGCTAACAGTTACTGATCATCCATAATGTGTAAGTCACTCCCTTAAGTTACTATATGTAAAACAAGCAAAAACTCAGGGATAAGACCTATTAATATGCTTGAGAGACTGAGACATCTTGGCAATGAGCTAGAGAACCTTTCTTGAACAGAGCCTGTGCCTTAATCTTAGAGAGTAGTAATTTAATAAATACTAGTATGTATTGGTTATTTGTTGTTGAAGTTTTTTCTTTGGCTTTTTGGACAAAATCAACAACATATAAGAGGGTCTTTGTTTATGGTTTTTGTTTTTGGATTCTTCTTTTTCCTTGTATTAAAAAATTGAGTTCTTCATATGATTAAAGGATTTTATCAAGAAATAAAAAAACTGAAAAAGAACACAAAATAGCAACATATACAAAAATGAAACAGAATAGAGAGCCCTGAAATGAACCCATGCCTCTATGGTCAATCAATATTTGACAAAGGAGATGAGAAGATACAACGGGGTAAAGAAAGTTTATTCAATAAATGATGTTGGGAGAATTAGACAGGTACACGCAAAACAAATAAACTAGACCACCTCCTTACACCACACAGAAGAATAAACTCAAAATGAAATGAAGCCCTGGCTACTGTGGCTCAGTGGATTGAGTGCCAGCCTGTGAACTAAACGGTCACTTATTTGATTCCCAGTCAGGGCACATGCTTGGGTTGCAGGCCAAGTCCCTAGTAGAGGGTGCACGAGAGGCGACCACACATTGATGTTTCTTTCCCTCTCTTTCTCCCTTCCTTCCCCTCCCTAAAAATAAATAAATAAAATCTTTTTAGAAAATGAATTGAAGAATTTATGTAAGTCACAAAACCATAGAAATCCCAAAAGAAAACTTAAGCAGAAAAATCTCAGATATTTCTCATAGCAGTATTTTTACTGATATATCTTCTCAAGCAAGAGAAACAGGAAAAATAAACAAATGGGACTACATCAAACTAAAAAGTTTTTACACAGCAAAGAAACCATCAACAAAATGATAAGGGTACCCACTGCATGGGAGAACATATTTGTCAATAATATATTTAATATGGGGCTAATTCCAAAATATATAAAGAGCTTAACACAACTTAATACCAAGAACAAAATTTAATTTAAAAATAGGCAAAGGCGGAAAACAAATAAAAGCCTCAAAGCCAATTCCTCTAAGCAGTGAAGAGATAGCTAACCTATCAGATGCACAGTTCAAAGCACTGGTCATCAAAATGCTCACAGAATTGGTTGATTTTGCTCACAAACTGGATGAAAAAAATGCAGGCTACAATACGTGAAATGAAGGAAGATGCATGGGGCACTGATAGAAATGGAAGGAAAACTGGGACTCAAATCAATGGAGTGGACCAGAAAGAAGAAACTAACAACCAAACAGAAAATGAGGAAGAAACAAGAATTCCAAAAAATGAGGAGAGGCTTAGGAACCTCCGGGACATCGTTAAACGTCCCAACATCCGAATTATAGGGGTCCCAGAAGGGGAAGAAGAAGAGCAACAAGTGGAAAACTTATTTGAACAAATAATAAAGGAGAACTTCCCCAATCTGGCAAAGGAAATAGACTACCGGGACGTCCAGGAAGGTCAGAGAGTCCCAAAGAAGTTGGACCCAAGGAGGAACACACCAAGGCACATTGTAATTACGTTAGCCAAGATTAAAATGAAGGAGAAAATTCTAGAAACAGCAAGGAATAAGGGGACAGTCACCTACAAAGGAGTTCCCATCAGACTGTCAGCTGATTTCTCAAAAGAGACCTTACAGGCAAGAAGGGGCTGGAAAGAAATATTTGAAATCTTGAAAAGTGGGGACCTACATCCAAAATTGCTCTATCCAGCAAAGCTGTCATTTAGAATGGAAGGGAAGATAAAGTGCTTCTCAGATAAGGTCAAGTTGAAGGAGTTCATCATCACCCAGCTCTTATTATATGAAATGTTAAAGGGGCTTATCTAAGAAAAAGAAGATAAAAATATGACAGTGAAAAGACAGCAAACTCACAGCTATTAACAACCACACCTAAAACAAAAGCAAACTAAGCAAACAGCTAGAACAGGAACAGAACCACAGAAATGGAGATCACATGGAGGGTTAGCAACAGGGGCATGGGAGGAGGAGAGAGGGGGAAAGGTACAGAGAATGAGTAGCATAGATAGTGGGTAGAAAATAGACAGGGGGAGGGAGGGCAAGAATAGTATGGGAAATGTAGAAGCTAAAGAACTTATGACACATGGACATGAACTAAAGAGGGGGAATGTGGGTCGGAGAGGGTGTGTAGGGTGGAGGGGAATGATGGGGGAGAAATGGGACAACTGTAATAGCATAATCAATAAAATATATTAAAAAATGTATTTTTAAAAATTAAAAAAAACATAGGCAAAGGACCTGACTAGACACTTCTCCAAAGAGGACATACAGATGGCCAAGAGACATGTGAAAAGATGCTCAATTTGCTAATCATCAAAGAAATGCGAATTAAAACCACAAAGAGCCTTGACTGGTGTGTGAGTGGATTGAGTGCTGGCCTGCAAGTCACCAGTTCAATTCAATCAACAGGTCACCAGTTCAATTCACAGTCAGGGCACATGCCTGTGTTGTGGGCCAGGTCCCCAGTTGGGGACATGTGAGTTGTAACCAACTGATTGATGTTTCTATCACACATCAATGTTTCTCTCCCTCTCTTTCTCCCTCCCTTCCCATCTCTCTAAAAATAAATAAATAAAATCTTTAAAATAACACAGTGAGATATCACCTCACATCTGTCTGACTGGCTATAATCAATAAATCAACATATAAGAAGTTCTGGTGAGGATGTGGACAAAAAGGAACTCTCATGCACTGTTGGTGAAAATACAGGTCTGTGCAGCCACTGAAGAAAACAATATTGGGTTTCATCAGAAAATATAAAACAGAACTGTCTTTTGACCCAGTGATTTCACTCCTGGAAGTATACCTGAAGAAACCCAAAACACTAATTCTGAAGAATATATACACCCATGTGTTCATTGCAAAATTATTTACAATAGCACAGATCTGGAAACAATCTAAGTGTTCATCGGTTCATGAGTGGATGAAAAAGCTGTGGTACATTTATACCCCAGACTACTACTCAACCATAAAAATGAAGAAAATATTATTGGGTTGGCCAAAAAGTTTGTTTTTTTCCGTAAAATGGCTCTAGTAGTACTTAGTTGTCTCTAACTTCATTTGAAACTATTTTGTCACATTATATTGTGACAGCTGTCATATCAGCATACATTTTTTTAAAAACTTATCAAAATTGCTGTTTTGTATAGCCATTTTAATACTGAAGACAGAAATATGCAACATTATCAGCATATTACGCTTTACTATTTCAAGAAAGGTAAAAACACAACTGACATGCAAATAAAGATTTGTGCAGTGTGTGGAGAAGGTGCTGTGACTGACCAAAAGTGTCAAAGTGGTTTGTGAAGTTACATGCTGGAGATTTCTCATTGCACACTGCTCCATGGTCAGGTAGACCAGTTGAAGTTGATAGCAATCAAGTCAAGATATTAATAGAGAAAAATCAACATCACACCACATGGAAGACAGCTAACATACTCAAAATAGCCAAATCAATAAAGTTATGAGTGAAAATGAAAAATGTGTCTCTTATTTTATGGAAAAAACTGAACTGACTTTTTGGACAACCTAATACTTTTTGCAACAGCATAAATGGACCTGGAGAGTATTACGCTAAGTGAGATAAGCCAGTCAGATAGACACAAATACCATATGCTCTCTCTTACATGTGGAATCTAATGAACAAATAATTTAACAAACAAAATAGAAACAGAAGCATAGATAGGTAGAACAGTCTGATAGCTGTCAGAGGGGAGACAGGTTGGAGGGCTGGAAGATAGCAAAGGGAGAATAAACAGGGAAAAAAGAGCGTTTACTCTGGGCAATGGGAACATGATGCAGTGTGCAGAAGTTGCTTTAAGTTGTACACTTGAAACCTGTATGGTTTTGTTAACCGATGTCATCCCAATAAAGTCAAAAAAACATTAATTAATTAAAAAGAAAAAAGAAAATAGCAAAAAAAGAAAATATTTAATCCTTGTATCTGGCTAATTTAAAGTTATAATTTGTTTAGTTCTACCCAGTCTGAGAAACCAAACACAATGGTCCCCTCTTATTCACAGTTTCACTTTCTGAGGTTTCAGTAACTCATTGTCATCTTCAGTTGGAAAATCTTTCATGGAAAATCCCAGAAATAAATAGTTCATAAATTTTAAACTGCATGCCATCCTGAGTAGCATGATGGAATCTTGTGCTCTCCAACTTCGTCCTACTTGAACGTGACTAGTCCCCTTGTCCAGCATATTCATGCCATATACACTATGTGTTACTGCACTGTGGTCACTTGGTAGCTATCTGAGTCATCGGATCAATTGCCAGGTGTCACAGTGATTGTGTTCAACTGACCCTTATTTTGCTCATTTTTTCTGATTCGGATATGCCAAAAAGAAGCCATAAAATGCTTCTTTTAAGTGAGAAGGTAAAAGTTCTTGACTTAATAAGGGAAGAAAATAATTATATTGCAAGATTGCTAAGATATATGGTAAGAACAAATCTTTGATCCATGAAATTGTAAAGAAAAAAAGGAAATTTGTGTTAATTTGCTGATATAACTTTCATTATAGTATATTGTTATAATTGTTTTATTTTATTATTAGATATTGTTCATCTCCACCTGTGCCTAATTTATAAATCAAACTTTATCGTAGATTTAATTATATATTTAATATACAAGGTTCAGTACGATCCACAGTTCCAGACACCCACTAGAAGTCTTAGAACATACCCATATTGGATGGATAAGGGGAGACTAATATCCTAAGGCTCTGAAACCCAGCAGCTCGTCATGAACAATAAAGAAAGCTCAGTCAAAATCCTTTTGCGGTCTCCCTGAACTCATGAACTCTAATTACTTTTCTGGCTCTGCTCTTTTTTGTGCAGTTCAGCCTGTAACAAAGGCGACAGCTCTCAGAAAGCAATGGTTCAGTCAGTAGCCAGAATGTAGAGTTTATGAGACAGGGCCCTAAGTTCAATCAATTGGAGCCATGGACAAATTGGCTTCATAAAATGAAACATCCAGTTCTATAACTACTATCGACACTCCTATTTCAAACCAGCACTCTTCCAAATATGTGCCCTTAATTGCAGCACTGACCTGGTAGGAGAATATGGGTGTCTCAACACAGCCCAGCACAGCTGTAAGAAGAAGCAGTTGCAGCACAGGCCCCATGACTTACCTCAGGAGTGCTTTGCATCAGCTTGCCTATCTGAGGGACACAGACTGTGAACATCTACTTTACGCTATAAGGATTTATTTCTGGCGTAGAACTTAAAACACTTGTGAAAACACTGTGAAACAGTTTTGCAGAAGAAAATTTAAAGTTAGTTTAGTAACTAAGCCATATAAGAGATTACTATGTCTAAATGCTGTTCATCAAACTTGCAAGAGAACACTGCGTTAAGGACTGCATAAATGAGGAAACTAAAGGTCCAGGTGCTTAAAAGGTTTGGCAGACATCACACAGTTTAAAAATAGAAAAGTGAGGATCTGACTCAGTTTTATGTCAGGTCAAAATCACTGCTGTTAACCACACTACTATACTGCCTTCAGTACAGACAACACCAAAAAAGCCACAGAGTTAAGTCTTTTCATGCAAATTGGATCTACTGAAGAGGGTAGCTTAGTTGAAAAGCAGCCTTTCAGGCTTCAAGATTGCCTGTGCCTCTTGTGTGTGATTGCTTCTGAACAGAGAATTAAACAGTGGACTTCCATAAGATTGATAGGAACAGAGTGATTGTTACTTTTCCAAAACTATCCATTGCCCCTTGTCAAGTATTTATGTTTTTCTCAAACAAGAAAATGCCTGGAAGCATTGCCATGCATCTAAATGCATATGCCTTTAGCAGGATTCTTAGGGGGCAACTTCGTAAGTGCCTGAAATAATGACCAAAGCAATCTTTAAAATGCATTCAAATAAAAGTTGTGAGCACAGTCAGATTGTTCCACCTAAGATGCAAAAGAAAAGTAATAACCTGTAAAATGCATTAAATGTATATTGTTTACTCATCATTAACTCTGAACACCTTTATATTTGTGGGTCAAATAAGATGTGCTCTGGCAATAAGGTGGCATAAACAGCCGGAGTACATCGGAAGGACACAAAAACCTCCCAGCTGAGTAAATTACATCCCAATAACCTTGAGGAATCCCCGTGACCAGCCAGACTTCAATCGCCTGTGGAAGCAGTACATATTATGGGAGAAAACCCATTAGGTACTAGAGACCACTTTACAGATATGACATTGTCCTTACATAGTCTCCACCCTGGTGACAGCAAACCACACATAAGGCAAACAAATAGAAGCAAAAAAGAATATAAATGACAAAACCCAATAAAAAGTCAAAGTCTCGATCTTCCAAATCCCAAGAATCTTTTTTTCATTATTGCTGCTCCTCCAAATGTTCTATTGTGTGGGAGTCCTTAAATTTCTTTGTTTTTTTAATCTTAATAAAAGCATTTCTGGGAAAGTTTGAAACCATTGTACCAGCATTTTGCTTTTACAATTTATTCATGTCTCCTTTCCACATTCTCAGGAAAACCCAGAAGTTAACTAATGTTTATTGAGTTACTGCATTGTGCCAGCCACTTATGTACATTATACATAGAAACACATGTTCACAATAAACCTTTTAGTTCTTTTTTCATAATCCATCCTTCCCTCCCGGAAGCAGAATTTATCAGAAGAGCTGTTGCAAAATTTAAGCAGAATAAAAAGACAGTACAAGTCACTCCTTTTTCTGACATTTTTCTTTTGTCTGTGCTGGCTTTGGTCAATTTTGACAAGAATTTTCAGAAAAACAATCTGTAATTTTTAATCAAGCACTTTTACTTAGCTTACGGTGAATTTAGTAATAGAGAAAGAACTACGTTGCCAATAGCTAAAACAATTTCATTGAAATGACTGATAATTACAGATGTGTAACAAGCTAGGTCTGGCCAAACCACTGGTGAGTGTAGGAAACCCCAATCTAGGGAAAACCTGATTGGCAAAAGAAGCTGCCCCACCCCCAGTGAGAAGGGAGGGGGTTAGGAGGAAACCCCACGGTGGTGGTTTGACACTGCAGCCTGCAAAATAGACTTCCTTACCCTATGGGAGAGTAAACAATTGGTGCACTCGTGACACAGCTGGAGGGAGCTTGTACAGAGCCTGCATAAACTGTGGAGGACCAGAGGCCCACCTTGAGCTGAGATGCTTGTGTACCTGTACACATCTAGGAAACGTCTGCCCTCTTTGGCAAAATGGGGGCCAGAAGAGGGTCAAAGACACTGGAGAACTGACAAACACGGCAGACATTGGTGTGCATTGGTTGAAATGCCAGATGCTCCATCACGCACGGATTTCTGGGCCAAGTCTTTAAAACAGAATGTGCTGGGAAACACAGAGTCACAGCATCTCTCCCCTTCCCTCATTAGTCCAGTCGGCCACAGCGGGGCTGAGCTTCTGAGGCTGGTGGGCCCTGGAAGCTGTGTGGTCAGTGTGCATTCCCAGCACCCCTCCCACACAGAAAGTGGAGCAGTGCTGGCTGGTACTGTACGGCCCTACCCCAGATAGGCCCACACTGACTCATCAGAGACCCCTGGAGCTGAACCACGACTGGGAACCTGCCAGGCAGCCTGGATGAGCATGCTATCGCCACCTACATTTCCCAAAGGATAGCACTTTAAAATGGGAAAGGGGATTCCAGGCAAGCACGTTCTGGAGTTGGTCTGACCTGGTAGAGGATAGCAGAATCATTTGTCTTTGGGTGTTTTAAAGGGAGCAGGACTCTGAGGCAGAAACCTGCCAGTATTCTAAAAGTGCAAAGCCTTTAAATAAACAACCTCTTTCCTTTTCCACCAAATTTCTGACTCCAGAGTTTTGTCTAGAGGTTGTGAGCAGTAGAATCTTGCTGACTGTTCTGCAATAGTACTGGCTGTTCTGTAACACATAGACCAATAGATATAAATATTGGTAAATATAGATATATAATTATCACTTTAGTCCCTGTTCTGTTTCTCTAAACCATGTAGCAAAAACTATAGTGAGGCAAGAGTTTTGTCTTATAAAGTTACCAGTGGAAAGTTATAACTTAAAATTAAAATACAGCTCTGAATAGTGTGGCTCAGTGGATTGAGCACCAGCCCGCAAACTGAAAGTCACCAGTTCCATTCCCAGTCAGGGCTCATGCCTGGGTTGTGGGCCAGGTCTGCAGTTGGGAGCATGTGAGAGCCAGCCCATCGATATATCTCTCACACATTGATGTTTCCCTCCCTCTATTTCTCCATTCCTTACCCTGTCTCTAAAAGTAAATAAATAAAATCTTTTTTAAAAAATTGAAATTCACCTCTCTAGAAGGGAGATATAATTAGACCTCTTTTCTAAGTGTGCAGGGCAAACTCAAGTGGGAATGGAAATTCCTAATTTCCAAGCCATATCTAAAATACTTTATATATTCACTCAAAAATGCTTCTTGCCAATCAGCAGATATCTTTGATTCCAGTAGCTATGTTTTTGGCTAATATGGAAGGTGATATACCATAATGTTTATGAGCACAAATGCTTAAATCAACTGCCTGGAATTTAACTCTTGGCTCTACCATTCAGTAGCTGAGTTATTTACCACTAATAACTTAACGTTTCATGCCTGAGCATCCTCATCTGTAAAATGTGTATGATAGAAGTATCTATTTCATGAGTTATTGTTAGGAAAAAATGAATTAGGATATGAAAGAAAGAAAGAAAGAAAGAAAGAAAGAAAGAAAGAAAGAAAGAAAGAGAGAAAGAGAGAAAGAGAGAAAGAAAGAACTGTAGAACAGTGCCTGGTACATAAACTCAATATATGTCAGCTAACATGATTGTTAGCAAATTTCAAGTTATTACAATAATAACAGGATAAGTTGAGAAAATTTTTTATCATTTTGTTCTTATTCATGCAGAAGATTCAAAAGATTAAGAGTTATTTTTTATATTTTTCTCTTTCTTCATTCAAGAAAAGAACCAAGATTTTGAATCCTGGCATGTAAGAATTACTCTTGCTTCAAGAGAGAATTAACTTCTATTTTCTAAAGCCTTTTATGAAGCAACAGGGCTGAATTTCAGTAGGTACGGGGCAGAGAAAAAAGAGGATAATGTGGCCTTCAAGATATGAAAGGGTAAGCATCCCTCAGACCTAGAGCTGGATGGGGCTGAACACTAGTCAGGTGGAGGAGACAGGTGTACCAACTAAACACAGGACCCCAAGGAATAGAGAGAAATATCTCAGTCTGGCCTATAAGAGCCTGTGCCTTGAGAGAAGCATTAAGAGTTTCTGTGATAGAGCAGAAACTTCCAGTCAAGATAGAGGCATAGGTAAACACAGGTATCCTCCTTACCCAACCACATAAAAATTACACCTGAACTATAGAACAACCACTACTCTGAACCATAGATGAATGGAAGTCCAGCAACTATGGAATTAAAGAAACTACATCCATCCCAATTGATAAGAGGGGCAGAGACAGGCTGTTCCCATATCTACAAGTGGTGGATAAAAATTTGGAAAGGATATCTCAGGAACAAGGAGTCCCAGCACCACACCAGGCCCCCAGTCCAGGGTTCTAGTGCCAGGAAAGTAAGTCCTTATAACTTCTGGCTTCAAAAAATCAGTGGGGATTGAGGCGGTGGAAGAAACTGCTGGATTCCCAAGCATTTCTTCTTAAAGAACCCATGGCCAGACTTACTCAGACTCACTCCCTCTGAGCTCCAGCACCAGGATAGCAGCTTGAAAGGCACCAGTGGCATAAAGGGAGGAACTAAAGTGTCTGGCATCAAGGAGAGAGCTGAGGCACAACTTTCTTCCAGACAGAAAAGCAGGCAGAGGACATTGTCCCTTTTCTGAACCCTCCCGCACACAGTACCAGAGCCGACAGATGGGTGCCATACCTGAGGCTCCATCATCCCAACTAACACTGTTTGCCCCACCCTGGAGATCCCATGATACTCCGTCCCATTCAACATACAAGTCCACACAACTGACTGCTCCATATGAATTGTTGGTCTTGGCCCATGCTTCAAAAATTCCTAAATCCTCTCAAACAAGCAACAGAGGGCCTCAATGAGATCTTTTACCTCTTGCTCTGTGACCCCAGGCCTGGCACTAGCAGTAGCAAGCCTAGATTCAAAGCTTGGCTTCTCCAAGGAATCTATAAGCCCAGCACAAATAGCATTCATCTCCAATTGCTTTATAGCTCATGAATGATGGCCCCAGGGAAAACACAGGTGGGGACTGACACCACCTGGGAAACCCCAGAGCTGAACATGCAATGGACAACTAAAAATCATGTCAGAGCACCACCACCCTGACTCTGCACAGCTGATTATCCATGGAGGATGGAGGTTGGTAGTAAGTGGTCACAGTCAGTCCTTTTAGCTGACTGGCCTGGATAAATCCATGCCATTGACCTGCCAAGAGCAATCAAGTCTCTATTACAACAGGAGGGTGTACTCAGCCCACACAGAGGGAGCACCTCGAGCACTCAGCTTGGGCAATAGGGGAGACCGTGCCACTGGACCCTATAGGACACCTACTACATTATGCCACACTGCCAAGACACAGACTCAAAGCATCTCTAACTAATACATAGAAACAAATGCAGGGAGGCTGCCAAAATAAGGAGACAACGAAACATGGCCCAAATGAAAGAACAGATCAAAACTCCAGAAAAAGAACTAAACAAAATGGAGATAGGTAATCTACCAAATGCAGAGTTTAAAACACTGTTTATAAGGGTGCTCAAGGAACTTAGTAAGAATTTCAACAGCATAAAAAAGATCCAACAGAAGTGAAAAACACAGTAATTGGAATAAAGAACAATTTACAAAGAAGTTACAGTAGAATTGAGGAAGCTGAGAATCAAATCGATGATTTGGAACATAAGGCAAAAAACAACCAATCAGAACAACAAGAAGAAAAAACAATATGAAAAGATGAGGATAGAGTAAGCAGCTCCTAGGACAACTTCACACATTCCAACATTCACAGCATAGGGATGCTAGAAGGAGAAGAAAAGAGCAAGAAATTGGAAATCTATTTGAAAAAACTAATGAAAGAAAATATCCCTAATTCAGTGAAGGAAACAGACATACAAGTCCAGGAAGCACAGAAAGTCCCAAACAAGATGAATGCAAAGAGGCCCACTCCAAGACACATCATAATTAAAATTCCAAAGGTTAAAGATAAAGAGACAATCTTAAAAGCAGCAAGAGAAAGTCAGTTACCTACATGGGAGTTCCCATAAGACTGTCAGCTGCTTTCTGAAAAGAAACTTTTTGCAGGCTAGGAGGGATTGGCAAGAAATATTCAGTCATGATAAGTAGGGATTTACAGCCAAGATTGCTTCATCCAGCAAAGCTATCATTTAGAATTAATCAAAAGGCAGATGAAGAACTTCCCAGAGAGGAAAAAATCTAAAGGACTTCTTCATCATCAAACTATTGTTTTATCAACTGCTAAAGGGACTTATTTAAAAAAAAGAAGATAATCAAAACTATTAACAAAATGTCAATAAATACATGCTTATCAACAATTAAACCAAAAAAATTAACTAAGCAAACAAAAGGAACAGAGTCAGAATCATCTATATGGAGATCAGTTTGATGGTTGCCTGATGTGAGGGGGGTGTAGGCAATGGGTGAAGAGGTGAGCGGATTAAGAAGTACAGTTAGGTTAGTGGATAGCCATGAGGATGTATAGCTGGACATATGTATAGCTAGCCATGGAGGGTTCAAAGCATTTAAACATATGACCCATGTACATGAACAATGATGTGGGAATTGCCTGAGGGAGTGAGGTGTGCGGGATGGAGAGGAGCAAAGGAGGATAAATTGGGA
This sequence comes from Glossophaga mutica, assembly GCA_039655065.1. Lineage (NCBI taxonomy): Eukaryota > Metazoa > Chordata > Mammalia > Chiroptera > Phyllostomidae > Glossophaga > Glossophaga mutica. The sequence continues at coordinate 134,019,643 of CM077304.1, forward strand.
CAACTGTAATAGCACAATCAATAAAATATAATTAAAAAATAAAAATATTTTTTTTTTAGAAAGAGAGTCTCTGTGAGCCAGTAAAAGTCCTACTTTAATGAAAATTTCTGAGCAGGCTTAGCAGATTCTACCAGAAAAATGACAGAAGACCAGTTTTTGTAAAAGCATTATGCAACAGAATAAATGAGGTAATAATAAAGACAATATGGGATGTAAACCAGGCCATTTGTTTATCTCCACTTGCTCTGACTCAAGTCTTATAGAATCATAAGGAGAAGAAACCCCTAAATCAAGACTAATACATTTTTACACCATAGTAATGGAAGACAGACCCATAATTAATTTGTTTTTTAAAAAATGCAGTTCTTTCACTTATGCTATGTAGGGCAGAGACATAGGAGTTTTGGAGTTATTTCTTCCTCAGTTTAAATACTTGTGTGTATGCATCCATGAGTAAATAACTTCAAGTCATGAAACTTTACTTAGGATATTTGTAAAATCATAACCTATCCTGAAGCAAATGTGTAGAAATTAATAATGCATAAGTTGATGGACACAGTATATTGGATATACTAAGTATTCAATAAATAGTAGCTATTATTATGAATATTTTATATATGTGCTGCTCTATGAGGAAAAATAATTGTCAATGAAATATGACCCTGTGATGAAAGGGAGCCTGTGGAAGGTGTGTGGCATAAAACTCAGATCCCATGCAGGACCAAGGTATTCTTGAACTAGGCTCTCTAGATTATGGATCACACACTACATGCACTAGCAGGAGCTGCATCTAAAGGTACTGGAACAAGGGGGGATGGAGAATAAAGGTGGATAAGGGAGAGTCTATCAGTGTGGGAGCGCTACCCTGTGATACAGAATCTAACTCTCCACAAAGACCTAGGGAAACAGTGTAAATGTGCTACTTAGATGACCTCGGAAGCATGGAGAAAATGATATACTACACTAGGTAAATTAGAAGCTCTAGAAATTCTTTGTTGATTGATAAATTGGCTCAGTGAGGGTAGGGGGAGCTTCTGCATCTCTCTCAGAGACAATCTTGAAAACAACAGAAAAGGGAATTCTTCCCAATGGACAGAGCTTCATGTGGTACAGACGGCCACCTGCTTCGTGTGGAATGTGACCCAGAGTAATGCTACATAAGGTTTTACAGGCGATGACAAAAGACTTGGCTGATTGAACAGGGCATGGAAGGAAAAAGACTGGGAGATGTGGAACAGTAAAGTTTGTGAAAGAAATGGACACAATGTGTGAAAATCTTTGTACTATATGTTAATATGGTTGTGAGCCATGAGTAATTTGCCAGCCAGAAACACCACTGGAGCATTCATTGGTACTGCTTTGCTCAGATCTGAGGGAAAATTCGCCCCTTAGCTCACAGATATTGTTGCTGAGAATACTGCCCTAGAAATCTTCTGCATACAAATCTCTGAGTCCGTTTCCAAAAACACACAATCTAAGAAAGGGCTAAACTAAACATTTATATCTTAAAAGAAAAAATGATGGAAATTTTGTGCAAAAGATATTAATACTTTCATTATAAAATGTATATTTTAAATCCCTGAATATGAGCATTTTAAAGAAGGTTGGAGCAAGGAGATAAAATTTTCACCACCACCACCAAACCCTGCACTTGTCGACCATACAGAGATACACACTCACAAACATACGCACATATTTACATACACCTTGGAAAAAGAACAGAAAAGTGGCCTTTGTATAAAACCAGATTTCAGACTGGAAAAAATCAGATTAGAATCTAGAATATGCATAACATGCACATCAGGCAATAAATGATATATTAGATACATTATATGTAGCTTTATGGTATAACACTATGCACAAAGAAAAACTGCCTCATTTAGAAATATTGAATGACATATTATTTTAAAAATTTACATAAACTGAATAAAACACATTATAAAACAAATGTGATATCACTTTATAACCATGAGAATGGACACTATCAAAAAAGCAGAAAACAACATGTGCGTGGCAAAGATGTGGAAAAACTGGACCTCTTGTACATTGCTGATGGGAAAGTAAAATGGTGCAGCTGCTGCAGAAAAAAGTATGATGTTTCCTTAAAAATTAAAAATAGAATTACAATTTAAACTAGCCATTCCACTACCGGATATACACATACAACAAATGAAAATAGGATTATGCACAACAGCCAAAGGTGATAACATAGCAAATATTCTTTGACAGATGAATATTTTTTAGATGTGATATATACATACAAAGGAATATTATGCAGCTATAAAAGGAATGAAATTTAGAGACGCACTACAACATAGTTGAATTTTGAAGACACTATGCTAAGTGAAATAAGTCATACGGAAAAGAAATATTGCATTATTTCACTTATATGAGGTACCTAGAGTAGTCTAGTTAATAGAGAAGAAAGTAGAACAATGGTTGTAAGGAGCTTGGGAGGGATAAGTGGGGACTTATTGTTTAATGGGTACAGAATTTCACTGTGGGATGATGAACAAATTCTGGAAATGGATATGTGGTGAAGGTTATACAACGTGAATGCACTTAATACAACTAAAATGTCCACTTAAAATGGTTAAAAGGGGAAATTTTATGTCATGTATATCTTACCACAATAGAAGGATTATCCAAAAGAAAACAAAACAAATATGGTAAACGATGATATAATTTTTATAAAAACATATTTGGATTCTGGAATGAGTATCCGAGAATCCACCCTCCCTTCCCCTTCTTCTTTCTTCCCTTGTCATCATATATTGAGTGCCTATTTAGTGTCAGATTCTAAATACTGGGACACAAAGATTTCTAGAGAAGACTCCCTTAAACGATACATAGACTTGTAATTTAGTTCAGGAAAAGACATATTGAAGAGAAAATGATACCACAATCAAATTAAAGGCTGTAATACATTTAAGGACAGAGTGCTGTGAGAGCAATCAACTCTGCTGTTACTCTGCCCCAAATTAAGGTCTCAATGATATTAGCAGTAGGACTGACATGGATTAAGTAATATTGAAATACATTTTTCAACAAAACCAATATTTTGAGCACCCACACTACAGGGAATATCTAACACCTATTCCAAAGCTTCCCTCTAAAAAAAAACTTGCATCACCTCCATAAAGACAAAATCTATTAAAAATTTAAGAAAAATATGTTAGAAAGTAAAAATGTAAAATATTTATTTTAAGGAGGCAATTTGATAAGAAAATTATCATTGAGGTTACATACACTGAATGTTAGTCCCAATACAACCATTTAACAGTGGGTAACCATCAACCAATTACGTAATTCTGTGGGCCATAGTTTCTTCATCTATAAATTAAGAACATTAATGGAGAAATTCTAAGGTTCTTTCAGTGGTAGTTTTCTTGAGTTCTAGGTACATCATTGCGGTGCATGCTAATAGTGAAAGTTGGGTGAAGTATCTCAGATTTTGTAACATCTAGGATTGCATCCATAGCTATTGACTTTGCTATTGGAAATATGATTAAATTGTATTAGAAAAACCAAGAAAAAGATTTTTATCATGAATAGTAATAGGAATAAGATTAGTACTCTAAATATCTTCAGCAAGTATGGCACAAGTAATCTCAGATTAATGAGAAAATTAAAATCTTTTGGTTATGCAACTATTTTCTTTTTATTGAGAGTATGGATAAGCAAGGGGAAAACAGTATCAAGTTGCTCATTTATTCTTTTCATGGTTAGTTTTATGTGTCAATTTGGCTAACCCATCTAGATGTTGATGTGAATGTATTTTGTTGGATGTGATTAACATCTAAATCAGTAGACTTCAAGAAAAAGAGAATACTCCTTATAATGTGGGTGGGCTTCATCCAATCTTAAGAGTACAGACTCCCAAGACAGAAGGAATTCTCAAAACTGCAACGTGGATACCCTGCCTGAGCTTGCAGCCTACTGGTCTGTTTTACAAAGTTCAGACTTTCCAGCCTGCAAAATCACATAAACCAATTCCTTAAAATAAATCTCCCTCTTTCTCATCCATATGTATCTATGAATTCTGCTCCTCACTAATGTCATTATCTTAACACAACCACAATAGCTTTATTTGTGGTTGTTTATTAAGTATGATTCCTCATTTTGAAAATGAAGACACATCAAATAAGCACTCTGATAAGTCATTCCCAAATTAAATTCATAATGTCACTTGAAGTATAGTATGTTTGTATCTCCAAATACATTGCAGTCTTAAACTTGATTTTCCTTTCCCATGCAAATTTTTAGTATATGAAATCTCAGAACTGTTGAGTGTCAATTGAAGAAACAGACTTAATGCAAATAGTAATAGTAATAATAATGGCATTAGTAGAAGTAGTACCAATAGAAATTATAGTAATGGTTTTCTTAAATTAAAAATGAAAAACAGAGTTAACTTTAAATATAACAGTCTCCAACAATGTCAGCAGGCCTCAGAAGGGGAATTTTGATTTTTTTATGGGGAATTTTTCTTATGGGGATTTATTGATTTTTTTATGGGGAATTTATTCTTAGACATTTCTCTAATATGCCAGTTCCCAGGCAATTCCAGCATTGTCTCACCCTACATCTAACTCTGCCAGTGGAAAGAGGGAGTTTCTCATTCTCAATAATAAATTCCAAGCACATTTCTAGAAACCACTCTTATTGGTCTCTTGTCATGTGACTACTACATCTAAATAAGTCAGTAATAAGGAGCTAAAACATGCTGATTGGCCACACATAGGTCACCTTCTACAACTTGGAATGAATGGAGGAAAAGAATAACATTGCAGGAATGATATAAAGTGAGAGATGGGAAAAGATGCTCAACATCAGGAATCATCAGAAAAACGCAAATCAAATACCATATGATCTCACCTTTAACAGGAAGCTAATCAACAAAACAAACAAACAAGCATAATATAAACAAAGACACTGAATTTGAGAACAGTCTGACAGTGTCCAGAGTGGGAGGGGAGGGAATTTCAGGGGAAAAGGGGAACGGTTTAGAGCAACAAGTATAAAGGACTCATGGACAAAAACTATGGGGGGTGGAAATGGGAGGAAGGTGGGGAGGGCTGGGGTGGTGGGCTGGGGCAGGGTAAAAGACAGAAAACTGTACAATATCAACAATTAAAAAATACTGATTTAAAAAAATAAAATAAAAAATGGAAAAAAAAAAACCACAATGAAGAATGACCTACTCCAATAAATCAACAAACCTACATCAATAAATCAACAAACAAAAAAGCTGGCAAGGATGTGGAGAAAGGGGAACCCTTTTGCACTGTTGGTGGGAATGCTGATTGGTTCAACCACTGTGAAAAGCCGTATGGGGATACCTCAAAAAATTAAAAATGGGTCTGCCCTTTGACTCAGTGATTCCACTTCTGGGAATTTATCCAAAGAAACCTGAAACGCTAATTCAAAAGTATATAAGCACCCTATGTTCATGGCAGCATTATTTACAATAGCCAAGATTTAGAAGGAGCCCAAGTGTCCATCAGTAGATGAGTGGATAAAACAGCTACAAAATATTTGCACAATGGAATACTACTCAGCTGTAAAAATGAAGGAAATAAGGAAATCTAACCTTTTGCAATAGTAGGGATGGACTTACAGAGAATTTTGCTAAGTAAAATAAGCCAGTAAGAGAAAGAAAAATACCACATGATTTCACTCATATGTGGAATCTAATCAACAAACTGACAAGCCAAATAGAGACAGACTCACAGACGGAGAGCAGATGACAACTCTAGGGTGGGAGGAGTTGGAATGACAGAGTAAAAAATGAACTCATGGACAACAGTGTGCTGATTCAGGGGGAGGGGTAGATGTGTTATAAGGATTATAGGGGGAATACATGTTAATTTTAAAAATACAATTTAAAACGGTACTATTCCTCTAATAACAGCATTCTGAATTTTTCTTTTTAATAGTTCATTTTTATTGTATTTTTGAGAATGGTTGCTGATACTATAGATAATCTCACTAAGAACTGTACAAACATGAAAGTGTGGTATTAAACTTCAGGTTAGAAGTTTGGAGCATTATAAACATTTATTTCACAGCTAGATTGCACAAGGGTATTGGCTGTGATGAGACTCGCTGTGTTATGTTTTTGGTAGTGAAGTTTACTAAGTCCCCATTCCGTTCCACAGGCACATGTTGAAAGAGCATTGTCATTGTTGTTAATGGGGGAAGGTGTTCCGTCAGTGTATGGGGCCTTTTGTATCACACTCAATGTTAAATTAAATGTGCCTTGAAATAGTTGTGTTTTTTTTTTTTTTGTAATTTTAAGTTCAAGGAATAGTATGGTAATTTCTTGTACTTTTAACATTTTGATTTTGGGAGTGCTGTGGAGTACAGATTGATTTTGGAAAAAGTCTCACTATACTCTTCAAAGGAAAGGAAAAGACTGTTCCTCTGTTTTCTATCTGGTATCATAAACATGAGGAGATTTGATACTTGTTACTATTTGATGCTTTGTCCTAGCATATTGAAGCAGAAATTAAGTGGGACAGTTTCGAGGGTGCCTGCCAGAAGATTGGGGGAAAGGATGTATTAGAACTGTGGGCTGGCCTGAGACATTTTGTGACATGGAGAAAGAAAGAAAGAAAGAAAGAAAGAAAGAAAGAAAGAAAGAAAGGAAGGAAGGAAGGAAGGAAGGAAGGAAGGAAGGAAGGAAGGAAGGAAGGAAGGAAGGAAGGAAGGAAGGAAGGAAGGAAGGAAGGAAGGAAGGAAGGAAGAAAGAAAGAAAGAAAGAAAGAAAGAAAGAAAGAAAGAAAGAAAGAAAGAAAGAAAGAAAGAAAGACAACTAAACAGGCCAAAGGTGTAGAATGCTTATCCATAAGAACCAAGAGCTTAGAAAGCAGCTGTCTCAGGAATATATTGCACAACTTACAGAAGAATTGGCTTTACGGAAGAAATATAGTAAGGAGCTTAAAAGTAGTCAGGATGAACTGATTGACTTCATCATTCAACTTGACAAAGAAAAGGATATGCATAGTACCATTCTAGTTCTTCAGCAACAACTGAAAGATACAGGCCAATGATTGGCTCAGTACGAAGAGCAGCAGTCTCAAGCCCCAGCCCCAAGTAGCAGCCGCACTACATCTTCCCAGCCGGTAGTGCAGGCAGAGGCCCCAGCTAAAGACCGCAGTCCACTGGCCAAAGGAGCAAGTAATGGCAGTTCCTCCTGACAGAGGACTCCTGGGCCTGGATTTCACAGGGAGGGAGATACAACCTCAGATGGTTTTTTTTCTTCTCCAGGGAATGGAAATAAGGCCTCCACCAGTTCAGAGAGAACTGGCAGAAGCAGTAGTTACATAAACCAGCTCAGTGCTGGGATGAAAGTGTAGACTCCCCCAGGGGCAGTGAACACTCTCTCACACCCCACTCAAATGGCACAGACTCTAACCATGACCCTCAGGAGAAGAAAACAGTGAGTGGGAAGGGTAATCGAACTCAGGTTCCCGCCACATTCAGAGTGGCTTCGACTCAAGTGTAAATGTACGGAGTTCAGTTTTGTGATATATTTCCAGAAAATTTTATATAGTGTCATTTAATTTGGGAGAGGACACTGTGCCGAAAATTAATGCATACTTTGTCATAATTTGCCTTTTTTTCTCAGTGTATGTGTGTGTTTTCTATTTTTTTCTTTTGCTTCAATACCTCTGCCTCTTTGAAAATTGTAAGTCAATTACTTTGTGGCTAACAGGACATTTTGCGTAGGGTGAGGTTATTTTTATGAGTTAATGTGAAGTTGTACGTGGAAATCTTTCCTCAAAGTATAATGTGACAATGTCTTTATAAATCAGTGCCCACCTAGCACCTGTGCTGTGCAAGGGCATTCTTTCTCATGCTATTTCTGTCCTTACACACCGTTCAGTCTTGTTAGAGTGGATGTGGGATTATGACTCCAAGATTGCCCAGGACAGTGGTTTTATCACTATAAACTGGACTTGTTGGTGGAGTCCTATAGAGTTTCAAACTTATGGTTCTTTCTGCCATATATCTGTGCATTTTTTCTTTAGGTGACTACATGTTTAAGAAGTTTGTGTGCAGTTATCCAGTTTTGATGAACTATTGTACCCTGTTAATGCTTACCACTCTGTGACTCCAGTATATCTTACCTGTATTGACAAAACCTAAATAAATATTTTCTTCATAAAAAATTAATAATACAGGGTAATATTCTTTCTAGGGGGTTATACTTGAACTTAGAGGTCTATGATAGGTAAGTTTCTAAAATGGCCTGTAAGACACTCCCTGGAGTACCCATTTTACGTAACCCCTTCTCTTTAAATGTCATCAGAATCTGATGGAATGTGGACTATGGAGCAATATTATTCCATAGTTATGCTGCATTAAATGGCAAAAAGAATTTTGCAGATATAAATTCCCTAATCAGTTGCCTTTAAGTAAATCCAAAGGTAAATTATTCTAGGTGCAGTTGACATAATCAGATGAGGACTCTAAAAGAAAATGGAATTATCAGCGACTCTTCTGCTGGATAGCCATGTCATCAATTTGCTTTGGATGGGGTCATGAACTAAGACCTGAAGGTGGCCTTTTTAAAGACATTTTATTTATTTATTTTTAGAAGGAGAGGAAGGGAGGGAGAGAGAAAGAGAAACATCTGTGTGAGAGAGAAACACCAATCACTGCCTCTAGCACATGCCCTGACCAGGAACCGAACCTGCAACCCAGGAATGTACACTGACCAGGAATCGGACATTTTGCTTTGTGGAAAGGCAACCAACCAACTGACCCACCCCAGTCAGGGCCCTGAGGATGGCCTTTAAAACCTGAGAGCAACACTAGCCAACAGCTGGCAATAAAGTTACAGTCTTGGTCATTTTATAACCACAAGTGACTGAATTCTGCTAATAGCCTAAAAGGTTGAGAAGAGCCCTACAGCCACAATTAAGACCACAGCACTAACAAACAGCTTGATGTCAGTCTCACGAGACCCTCAGCAGAGATCCCAGTTAGGTCATGCTGGGATTTCTTTGTTCGTTTTTTATTATTATTATTATGTTTTATTGATTATGCTACTACGGTTGTCCTAATTTTTTTCCTCCTTTGCCCTCTTCCACCCAGCACCCCCACTCCCTCAGGCAATATCCCAACTATTGTTCATGTCCATGGATCACACTTCCATGGTTCTTTGGCTATTATATTCTCTATGCTGTACTTTATACTCCCATGGCTATCCTGTAACTACCTATTTGCACTTCTATTTTTTAAATAATCACCTGAGGCTATCCCTATTTATTTTAGAGAAAGAGAGCCAGGCATTGATAGGCTGCTTTCGTACCTGCCCTGACCAGAGACCAAACCTGCAACAATTTGGTGCGCAGGATAACACTCCAACCACCGAGCAACCCAGCCGAGGCTATTTGAACTTCTTAATCACCCACATCTCTTCACCAATTCGCCCAGGCTGCCAGGGAAACCTCCCATTTGGCAACCATCAAAACACTCTCCTTATCCATGATTCTGTCTCTGTTCCTCTTGTTTGCTTAGTTTGTTTTTTAGATTCAGTTGTTAGTAGGTTCGTATTTTTTTGCCATTTTATTATTCAAAGTTTTGATCTTCTTTTTCTTATAACCCTTTAGCATTTTACATAATAATGGTTTGGTGATGATGAACTCCTTTAGTTTTTTCTTTTTCTTTTTTTAATTAATTAATTTATTTCTTTTTAGAGAGAGGGAAAGGGAGGGAGAAAGAGAGGGAGGGGAACATCAATGTGTGGTTGCTTCTTACGTGGCCCCCACTGGGGAACTGGCCTGCAACTCAGGCATGTGCCCCAACTGGGAATTTAACCAGAGACTGTTTGGTTCACAGCCTGCGCTCAATCCACTGAGTCATACCAGCCAGGGCTCCTTTAGTTTTTTCTTGTCTGGGAAGCTCTTTATCTGCCCTTTGATTCTAAATGGTAGCTTTGCTGGGTAGAGCAATCTTTGCTGTAGGTACCTGCTTTTGCAACTTTGAATATTTCTTGCCAATCCCTTCTAGCCTGAAAATCAGCTGACAGTCTTATGGGAACTCCCTTGCAGGTAACTAACTTCTTTTCTCTTACTGCTTTTATGATTCTCTCTTTATCTTTAACCTTTGCATTTTAATTGTGATGTGTCTTGGAGTGGGCTTCTTTGCTTCCATCTTGTTTGGGACTCTGTGCTTCCTGGACTTGCATGTCTATTTCCTTCAGCAAATTAGGGAAGCTTACACTATTTTTTCAAAAAGTTCCAGTTTCTTGCTCTTTCTCTTCTCCTTCTGACACCCCTATGATATGAATGTTAGACCTCTTAAAGTTGCCCTGGAGGCTGCTTATACTATCCTCATTTTTTTTTTATTCTTTTTTCTTCTTGTATTCCTGATTGATGGCTTTTTGACTCCTTGTGTTCAAAATCATTGTTTTGGTTCTCGACCTCATCCACTCTATTGTTGTTTCCCTGTAAATTGTTCTTTATTTCAATTAGTCTGTCCTTCATGTATTACTGGGCCTTTTTTATGTTGTTGAGGTCCTCACTGAATTCCTTGAGTATCTTTATAACCAGTGTTTTGAACTCTGCATCTGCTAGTTTGCTTATCTCCATTATGTTTAGTTCTTTTTCTGGAATTTTGATCTGTTCTTTCATTTGGGCCATGTTTCTTTGTCTCTTCATTTTGGCAGGTTCTTATATTTGTTTCTGTGTATTAGATAGAGATGCTTTGACTCTAATGTTGTAGGTGTGCTGTAGAGCCCAGTGGCACAGCCTCCCCTATCACCCAGGCTAAGTACTCAAGGTGCACCCTTTGTGTGGGCTGAATACACCCTCCTCTTGTAGTTGTGCCTTAGTTGCTATTGGCAGGTCAATGAGTGGAATTTTTCCAGGTCAGTCAGCTACAGGGATTGGCTATGACCACTTACCACCCATCTACGCCTTCCAAGGAGGATCAGCTCTGCAGGGATAGGGTGGTGGTACTCCAAACTGGCGTAGCTGTCCCCTGGGCATGCTAGCCCTAGGGTTTCCTGGGTGGTGCAGGCCAAATTTGGCAACTACCTGTGTTTTGCCCAGAGCCACCCCGCCTGCTCTACAAAGCAATCTGAGATGTCTGCTACTTGTCCTGGGCTTAGAGATTCCTACGCAAAGCCAAGCTGTAAATCTAGGCTGACAGCAGCTAGTGCAAGGCCTGGGCCTCACTGAGGCCAGCTTTTGCTTGTTTGAGAGGATTTAGGTATTTGTGAAGCATGAACCAAGACCGGCCATTCATATGGAAAAGCAGCTTGGGTGGGCCTGTAAGTTGGGTGGGGTAGAGCCTCTGAGAACCTCCAAGGTGGGTCAAACAGTAATATCTCAGTTGATGGAGTCTCAGATATGGCACCAGCTTGCCAGCTCTGGGGAAACAGGGTTTAGAAAAGGGTCAATGGCTTCTGCTTGCCTTGATGCCAAACACTTTAGTTTCTCCCAGTTGCCACTGGTGCCTTTGAAGCTGCCACCCCAGTGCTGGGGCTCAGAGGAAGTGAGTCTGAGTAGGTGAGTCAGTACATGGTTTCTTTAAGGGGAACTGCTTGGGGCTCCAGAAGTTTCTCCCTTGGACTCACCTCCTGCTGGTTTTTTGCAGTCAGAAGTTATGGAGATTTATCTTCCTGTCACTGGACCCCTGGGCTGGGGGTCCTGGTGTGGGGCTGGGACTCCTCTCTCCTAACATTTCTCTCAAATTTGTATCCACCACACATGGGTGAGAGACCAGCCTGTTTCACTACCGTACCCCTCCTACCTCTCTGGATGGATGTGGTTTTTTTAATTTCACAGGTGTCCAACTTCCATTCAACTTGATTTCTGATCATTCCCAGTGACAGTTGTTCTATACTTTAGTTATAATTTTGATATGGTTGTGTGAAGAGGTGAGACATGTCTGCCTACACCCTCATCTTGACTAGAAGTTCTCCATGCTGGGATTTCTGATCCACCAAATCGATGAAGAAAAGTCAGCGTTTTATGTTTGTTTGATTTGTTACACAGCAATAGGAAGTGATCATAAGGTCATTTCTTAAATTCTTTTGGGTTTTCATTTAGTTACAGGCAACACAATATATGAAAATGCACATGGTGTATTAATAATGATGCTTTCAGTGCTACAAACAAAAAGTTCTCTTTGAGTATTTTTAGTTTCCAATAGTGGCAAATATCGTTAAGTTTTAAATTTGAAATGTGTTCTTCCTTACATGCCTGCAATGTGGCCTATGGCTGAGTTTTAGGCATACTATTTGGCAAAATAACCCAAGTCTTCATTTCACTTGCTGAGCAAAATAGAGAAAAATGTTAGCTGTTTACATTATAAATAGTTTTCTCTGTCACAAAGAGCAATCTGTATTTCATAAAATCTATTAAGTCCTTCAAAGCCAAGCCTGCTTAGCTCTGAGTTGGTAAATGCCTGCTGAATCTTTAATATCCAAAAGAGATGAAGGAAATTCAGAAAATGTTTCAGAAAGATGCCTTTTCCTATTAAATTCATGCACAAAATTCTAAAATCTTTACCAAAACGAATTCATTTTGGAAGAATCAGGAGCCAAAAATGTGTTGTTGCCTTCCTAAATCTTTCTCTTCCTGGCTATGTGACCTTGGAAAAACTTCCTCTATATAAAAGATTGAATAAACCCTAACAAATATAATCAGTGAATGGAATCCATGAAAATCATGTATGTTAAGGGCTTTATAAATCTAAAGTGATAACAAAAACTTAAACATAGGGCAACATATTTAAGTGAAATTGTTTTGTCTCTCCAAAACAGTATATCCCAGACACCAGGATGCTCAGAATGAAAACCATTTAGGAACGATGAAGCGTTGAACACAAATGATCTTTGGATTGCATTGTAAAGTGTGTTCTATTAGACTGTTGATACTGAAAAACAAATTACACTAATCAGGCTCTTAAGTAAAACTTACCCTCTTTGTAAAATTCATGCATAGGGACACACTTAAATTGCTTAGTAAATTAAAGCAAGTATTTAGTTGATTGTTATTGGCCTAACAGTCTTGAGTTATTTGTGTAATTAAGGTTATATAAAAATAAATCTTGAAACAGGTGGATATTTTTTTCCCGTTTTTGTTTTTTTTTTTTAACTTTCTTTGGCCAGACCTTAACAGGAATCCAAAACCATTTATATCCTGACAGGCATGAAGCCAATGAATTTGGGATAATTTTAGGAAAAGTGGAGATTCAAACTTCTACTACTTTTTGGATACAAAAAAAAATGTACTGAGAATATTACTCCATTCTCTGACTTATTGCTATCCTTGTATTCTTTTTGAAAGTTTTTGTAGCATTTATTTTAAATGTTTTCCATATCCCACCATATACAATATTTTATTATTCAGAGAGCAGAAGGGAGCTTCTCTATAAATACATCTTAGACAGGGACTTCAGGAGAAATCTGGAAAGTGCACTGTCTGACTACTTCATGCTGCAGTTCAGAACTCTGGAATAAATTATCCTCTGGATTCTCCTTGGATCCCACCTTTGTCTTCTTATTGTTCTGGATTAAAGTCCTTCCCCCACTACCAGGAGGTGCCTCCTAACCAAGTTATGACTCCCTCCCTCCTCAGCAGTTTCATCCAATGATACAAAATGTCTTACTTCACAAGACAACTTTTTAGGGCAGAAAGAAAACTTTTATTGCAATATCTGCCTTGCTCTATTTTTAATAAAAGTCCTTACGGCTAGAAAATCCTTTAAATTAGATCTGTTTGTCAGGTCAGAAGAACTCAGTGCCTCCAGCTCACCAAACACAGGTACTAAGTATGAAGTAAATTTAGCCACTATTGTCTTTTCCCACAAAACAGATTTGGATGTGAGAGGAAAATGTACAACATAGAGCTATAAACTTTTAGAATTACGTTGATTTAATCCATTAAGTCCCTGTAGTGTTTTGAAAGTCTTGGTGATGCCAGATGGCTGTCCTGATTAATAAGATGATGCAGAAATTTGATGTGTCAAATTCAGAGCAATTTAACATTATTTAAATTAGCTACTTAAAGCATGCTGCACCTTCCCAAGTGAGATTTACATTAGAGAAACTGTGAGGATTAGGACTCAAAGGTCAATCTTCTACATTTCATTAAAATTGAGTTACCAGTGCATTTATATATCCTTGGGCAAATCATTTTGGCAGTTTAAAAAAAAGTGATACTTAACACTAAAAGATTAAATCCTCTGGTTTAAACAAAGTAAATTTAAAATTATAGTTACAATAATTGTCAGTTATTGCTATTCCTTTTCTGTCTAGCTTCTCTAAGCTCCTATCAATAACATTATTCATTATTTTCCATTGTGTCCATCAGACAAAGTGCAAGGAGCCCATATCCAGTGCCATGTACCACTAAGAGATTGTTCCTGATTTTTTTAGTCCATCAATGTTACTTTCTTGACTCTGGGGCAGAGAAGATCCACTGGAATGATATTCCAGAAACTAAAGTATGAACTTAAGGCCCAGTTTTAACAACACTCCTTCCAGGAACTTTGATAAATCCAGGAGAGGACCATTTATTGCTTGTGCCCAGTGCTGGCTCAATAATATGATATAAATTAATATACTAGACAATGCCACAGACTAAAAAGATATTTCACTCACCCACTGATAGATTGAAGCAAAGAGATATGCTACTTTATTCATTCATGAATGGATCTGGTATCTGTGTCACACTGGGTAAAAAGTGCTAAGAAGGATGCAACAGTAATTAACACACATAAGATACCAACAGTGCCTAATGAACCTACCTCTAGAAGCTTACAAGATTTTATAAAAATATGTAGTTGAGTTCCAGCCAAGATGGAGGCATAGGTAGAAACCCTTTGCTTCCTTACACAACCATTAGGAGGATAACAACCAATCTAAAATCAATAAACAAGCAAAAGCACCAGAAAATCAAACTGCATGGAACTCCGACAACCAAGGAATTAAAGAAAAAAATCAACCAGAACAACCAGACCTGTAAGGCAGCACTACTCGGACTCAGAAAAACCACTATGACACAGCAGCCTTGGGGGTGGGGCTTGGCGTCCAGTGTGGTGGGCTGCACAGGAGGGGCTGACTTAAGGGGAAAACTGAGACTCAGAGCTGACTGTGGGCTATGGTTGGGGTTGCTGTGGTGGGAGATACTCCCAGTCTCACACGAGAGTTGAAAAGTTCACTGGAAACCTGCAGATGAGCTGCACTGTTCCCTCTCTGGCCCCTCACCCACAGGCAGCACCACAGCACAGCAAGGAAGGTTGCTCTGCCTGGGTGAATACCTAAGGCTCCCCTCTTACAACCTGTCAGCTGCACCAAGACAAAGAAATATGGCCCAAATGAAAGAACAGAGCATAACCTCAGAAATAAGTGATGAGGAGATTGCCAACCTATCTGATGGAGAATTTTAAGCCCTGGTAATCAAAATGCTATTAGATTTGACTGAGCTTGGTCGAAAAAATGAAAAAAACAAATGAAGGATACCCGAAGTGAAATAAAACAAATATTCAGGGAACCAACAGTGACAGAAAGGAAATCAGGACTCAAAGCAACTATTTGGAACAAAAGAAAGAAATAAACATCCATCCAGAAGAAAAGGAAGAAACAAGAATCCAAACAAGTGAAGAGAGACTTAGGAACCTTTGGGACAACTTGAAATGTTCCAATATCTGAATTATAGGGGTGCCAGAAGGAGAAGAGCAGCCGCAAGAATTAAAAACTTATCTGAACAAATAATTAAGGAAAACTTCCCCAATCTGGCAAAAGAAATAGACTTCCAGGAAGCGCAAAGAGTCTCAAAGAAGTTGGACCCAAAGAGGAATGCACCAAGGCACATCATCATGAAGTTACCCAAGATTAAAGACAAGTGAGAATCTTAAAGAAGCAAGGGGAAAGGAGACAGTTTCCTACAAAGGGTGTCCATTAGACTATCAGCTGATTTCTTTAAAAAAAAAAAAAAAAACCTTGCAGGCAAGAAGGGGCTTGAAAGAAGTATTTGAAGTCATGAAAGGAAAGGACCACCTACATCCAAGATGACTCTATCCAGTAAAGCTATCATTTAGAATGGAAGGGCAGATAAAGTGCTTTCCCAGATAAGGTCAAGTTAAAGGAGTTCATCATCACCAAGCCATTATTATATGAAACATTAAAGGGACTTATCTAAGAAAAAAAGATAAAAAATACGAACAGTAAAATGACAACAAACTCACAACTATCAACAAATGAACCTAGAAAAAAGAAAAACAATGAAAACAAAAATAGGCAAACATCCAGAACAGAAACAGAATCAGAGAAAGGGATATCATACAGAGGGATTTCAGTGGGGAGGGGGAAGGGAGAAATAGCTGGGGAAAGGTACAGGGAAGAAGAAGCATAGTTAGTTGGCATAAAACAGATGGGGAGAGATAAAAATGGTATAGGAAACAGAGAACTCAAACAACTTATATGTATAACCCATGGACATGAACTAAGGGAGGAGGAATGCCGGAGGGTTGCGGGGGCAGGGTGGAGGGGGGATAAAGTGGGAAAATTGGAAAAACTGTAATAGCATAATCAATAAAATATACTTTAAAAAGTATGTAGTTGAAAGAGCTAAGTAAAAGTAAAACGTAGGCTATTGAAAGTGTTGCAAGATTTAAAAGAGCATAGGCATCTACCAATATCATAATTTATTAGAAAATTACAGGAACTAAAATAGCGCATTATCTTATTAAACTACAAAAATTGTGTTATTTATGTAAAACTAGACAAATACATCAGTGTTACAGAATAGAGAAGGATGTCACAAATAATCGCATAAATGTAAGTGAAAAAAAGGAAATACCACTTCTGATCAAATGTTTGTCAGTACCAAATGCTGGAAAGAATTGTGGGAAAAGGGAACTTATACTGAAAGTAGGAAAAATTAGAACAACCACACTAGGAAAGCAATTTGACAGTGCGTAGAAAAACAAACAAAAAATCTCAAACCCCATGACACAATGATTCAACTTCTACATATTTATCCTATAGCAACTTTCACTTAGAGACTCTGCCCAAAGAGACACATAAAAGTGTGAACAATTAATAGCCCTGGCTGGTGTAGCTCAGTGAGTTGATCATGGGCTTGTGAACCAAAGGGTCACAGGTTCGAATCCCAATCAGGGTACATGCCCAGGTTGCAGACCAGGTCCTCAGTAGGAGGCACATGAGAAACGACCACACATTGATGTTTCTCTTCCTCTTTTTCATCCCCTCTCTCTAAAAATAAATAAATAAAATCTTAAAAATATATCTGAACAATTATTTTTGTAATGGCCAAGTATTGGTATTTACATTGAAAATAAAATGGCAATTGATCAGAAAATGGTGTTTTGACAAACAGAACCATAGATTTAGAATTTTAAATATACTTTATGTTCTCAAAATTGCATTGCAAGAAGAGAGGAGGAAAATACTTATTTATCATCCAGAGACTGGAAAAACACCATAACTCTGATCTTTAGTTAACTCATATCGAAATCACAGGCTTTCACTAGTATATGGACAATTCCTTAAAAAAGGCCTCTAAGAATTTCCTTTCATTTTCAGAAGAAGAAAAACCTTCGACTTTCATCTAGATCTCATGATACTCACCAGGCGACAGACAGCAGAATCCATCATCATATGTCAGCAATCTTCAAAAGGTTATTAAAAAGATATGCTTGTAAAATATGTTTGAAAAGGGATTGGGGCATTGATAAATTCTCTCAGTTTTTGTTTGTTTAAAAAAGTCTTTACCTTCATTCTTTAAAAATTTTTTTAATCCTCACCCAAGTATATATTTATTGATTTGAGAGACAGAGAGAGAGAAACTTTGATGTGATAGAGAAACATCGATCAGTTATTTGCCTTCCATACATGCCCTGACTGGGATAGAACCTGCAACCTTTTGGTTTACAGGTCGATGCTCCAACCAACTAAGCCTCCTGACCAGCATTCTTTGCCCTCATTCCTAAAAGTTAAAGTTAATAAAGACAAAATAGTAAGTTAACAATGATATTTCCTCATGGCTTTAAAGTAATTATTCTTTTGTAAGCTAACTTCCAATGTTGTTCTAAAACCAATCTAGTGCTAATTTAATTATCATTCCTCAGTAGGTAATCTGTCTTTTCCCTCCACTGTGTTTGAGATGTTCTCTTCATGGTGTTCTGAAAAATTGCTGCAATATTCCATGTGTGGATTTATTTTTATTCACCTTTCTTGGTATAATTTGAGCTTCCTATACATGTGAATTCATTTATTTATTTCTAGAAAGCTGTCAACTCTTATTTGTGATTATCTCTTACAGTCTATCTTCCCTCTTTCCTCAATTATGATAGAACTATTTATTCTATCTTCAATATCTTTTAGTCTTTAATATTTTCTATCTCCTTGTCTCTTGGTGTCTTATGGTATAATATCTTCAGATCTATCATCCATTTCACTAATTTTTAATTCATGTATGTGTCATTTACTATTTAATTTATCCTTTTAATTCAAACACCCATAGAAAATTGTCCTTCTAAAATTGTTTTATTTTCTGGATCTGTCTTTTGACCCAGCAATTCCACTGCCAGGATTATATCCTAAGAACCCTGAAACACCAATCCAAAAGAACCTATGCACCCCAATGTTCATAACAGCATAATTTTCAATAGCCAAGTGTTAGAAGCAACCTAGGTGCCCATCAGTAAATGAATGGATCAAAAAACCATCGTACATTTACACAATGGAATTCTATGCAGCAGAAAGAAAGAAGGAGCTTCTACCCTTTGCAACAGCATGGATGGAACTGGAAAGCATTATGCTAAGTGAAATAAGCCAGGCGGTGAAAGACAAATACCATATGATCTCACCTTTAACAGCACCCTAATCAACAAAACAAACAAACAAGCAAAATATAACCAAAGACACTGAAATAGAGAACAAACTGACAGTCACCAAAGGGGAGAGGGGAAGGAATTTCAGGGGAAAAGGGGAAGGGTTTGCAGAAACAAGTATAAAGGACACATGGACAAAAACAAAGGGGGATGGAAATGGGAGAGAGGTGGGGAGGGCTGGGGTGGCGGGCTGGGGTGGGAGTAAAAGGCAGAAAACTGTACTTGAACAATAAATAAAATAAAATATAAAATAAAATAATAAAATAAAATAAATAAAATTGTTTTATTTTCAAGCTGACAAATTATTTTTGTTTCTCTAACAGTTTTATTGTAACATTAAAGCCACTAAGATTATCTAAACCTCCACAGAACCAGAGATGAAAATAACAGATTTCATAAAACCAAACATGCTTAAGTAATTTTGAATTAATTATATTTACTGGTATATTTCAGGAATATCGATCATCATTCATTAATCTTTATTCAAATCATTAAATAAATATTTTTACAATTTACACTTTAAATTTTATTATCCTCATCATTTAATTTTTCCTTAATTCTTTTCTCAAAAATTTTTATTGAATTTTTGGGATAACATTGGTTAATAAAATTATATAGGTTTTGCGTATACAATTCTATAATACATCATCTGTATATTGTGTTGTGTGTTCACCACCCCAAGTTAAGTCTCCTTCCATCACCATTTATCCTCCATTTACCCTCTTCTACCTCCCCCCGCCACAATGGTTTCCCTCTCATAATCACTGTTTTCTGTGTCTATGAATTGTTTGCTATTGTTTTTGGTATTTAATCTCCTTGCCTTTTTCACCCAACCCTGAAACTCCCCTCACCTCTGACAGCTATTAGTCCATTCTTTATTTATTAGCATGTTTCTATATTGTTTCTTAGTTTATTTTCTTCATTTGATTTCAAATATGAGTAAAAACACATGGTACTTGTCTTTCTTCAGCTGGCTGATGTAACTTGGCATAATGTTCTCCATGTCCATCTCCAGGTCCATCCAATATGTCATAAAGTGTAAGATTTCTTTCTTACAGTCAAGTAGTATTCCATTGTATAAATATACCATAGTTGTTTTATCCACTCATCTACAGATGGGCAATTGGGCTGCTTCCAAATCTTGGCAATATAAATAACTCTGCAATGAACATAGGGCTGCATATACTCTTTCAAATCAATGTTTTTGGTTTCTTTGGATGTAATCCCAGAAGTGGAATAACTGGGTAATAAGGCAGTTTTATTTTTAATTTTTTGATGATCTCCATACTATTCTCCACAGTGGCTGCAACAATCTGCACTTCCACTAACAACGCAAAAGGGTTCCCCTTTCTTCACATCCTCACCAGCATTTGCCGTTTGCTGATTTATTGATGATAGCCATTCTGACTGGTGTGAGATGATATCTCACTGTTATTTTACTTTGCATTTCTCTGATGATTAGTGATACTGAGCATCTTATGATGTCTATTGGCCATCTGTATGTCCTTTTTGGAGAAGTGTCTATTCAGGTCCTTTGCCCATTTTTAATTGGATTGTTTGTTTTTTCCTGGTGTTGAGTTTTATAAATTCTTTATACATTTTGGATATTAACCCCTTATTAGATGTTGGGGGGGGAGGGCTCTGCCTGCAGATCTTCCCTGCCGTCATGGATGAGAATAAATCTACCAAGACATGATCTGCTTGGGGAGGAAAGGTGACCAATCTCTCAGAGGAAGAGGGTCTTGAATGCCTCCTTCCCTGTGTCTTTATTGAGTTCAGCTCACACAGAGATACATAGTATGCACATAAAACTCATCAACCAATATCCAAAAAGCTACACTCATGAAAAACTGACATTTACAGATAATAGTTGAAGAAACACAGGATTGTCTCTGGTCAGGGTTGGCTTTAGCTCAAGTGTGATATTCAACAGGGTAGAGCGAACCTCAAAGGAAACAATGTATATTCTTTGTCTGTCTAGATTCACCCCTGAGAGACACGTGTTCTAATACAAGACCACAGCTGCCTCTGGCATTGTTTTCAGGCTGAGTCAGGCAGGGAGAGCAAAGCAGCCAAGACATTAGGAGACTTTTACAGAAAGAATGAAGACTCAGGCTTTAACAAAGCCAAGGGGTGAGGGGCTTTCTACCCCTTTTCTATAGACCCCTAAGACCATCCCTGATGGCCCTTCATGACTGCGCCTGTCTTAGGCTGCCCCTCCCCTGGGGAATCTTGCCTGTCATTGGCTAACCAGTCATTAGCCCAGGGCCAAGCAGAGGGAAGTGAGGGAGGCAGGGGCTGCACTCCTGCCAGGAGGAAATGTTCTGTCTCTTTAGTGGCTCATGGCCCCAATGCCTTTTCACTCAGCCCTAGCCATGGGACTGTTTTGTCCATTAAAAAGGCTACAGTCCCTGAAACCAGGCAGAATGGCTCCCAACAAGCTGTTCATTGGTGAATATGTTCTAACATAAAGTGAGTTTCCTTTTCATTGTGTTGATGGTTTCTTCCGTGGTGTATCAGTCATCATTTCTTTAAATAGGTTCTCGATTCCTTGCTCTTTCTTCTCCTTCTGATATCCCTATGATGCAGATATTGTTATGCTTCATGTTGTCGCCAGATTCCCTTAAACTATCTTCATTTTTTTAGATTAGTTTTCTTTTTAATACCATATAACTTACACACATAAAACACATAACTATTATATGTACAACACAGTGAATTTTTCCATGTATATATGTGGCTAACTGCCACATAAATAAGACATGGATCATTTCCGGTACCCCAATAGCTTTGCTTGTACTCTTTTAGTCCTTCACTCTCCCAATCAAAAGTAGACATTGGGCTTATGAACTTCACATAAACAGAACCATGCAGATGTAAGCTTTTTGGGCTGGCTTATTTTGATTAACATTTATTTTTTGATATATTTTATTGATTATGCTATTACACTTCTCCCATTTCTCCCCCATCATTCCACTCCACCCTGCATACCCCCTCCCAACCACATTGCCCCCCTTTAGTTCATGTCCATGTGCCGTAAGTTCTTTAGCTTCTACATTTCCCACACTATTCTTGCCCTACCCCTGTCTATTTTCTACCGACCATCTATGCTACTTATTCTCTGTACCTTCCCCCCACTCCGCCTCCCACTCCCCTGCTGCTAACCCTACATATGATCTCCATTTCTGTGATTCTGTTCCTGTTCTAATTGTTTGCTTAGTTTGCTTTTGTTTTAGGTGTGGCTCTTAATAGCTGTGAGTTTACTGTCTTTTCACTGTCCTATTTTTGATCTTCTTTTTCTTAGATAAGTCCCTTTAACATTTCATATAATAAGGGCTTGGTGATGATGAACTCCTTCAACTTGACCTTATCTGAGAAGCACTTTATCTGCCCTTCCATTCTAAATGAAAGCTTTGCTGGATAGAGCAATTTTGGATGTAGGTCCTTGACTTTCATGACTTGGGATACTTCTTTCCAGCCCCTTCTTGCCTGGAAGGTCTCTTTTGAGAAATCAGCTGACAGTCTGATGGGAACTCCTTTGCAGGTGACTGCCCCCTTATCCCTTGCTGCTTCTAGAATTCTCTCCTTCATTTTGATCTTGGCTGATGTAATTACGATGTACCTTGGTGTGTTCCTCCTTAGGTCCAACTTCTTTGGGACTCTCTGAGCTTCCTGGATTTCCTGGAAGTCTATTTCCTTTGCCATTGGGGAAGTTCTGCTTTATTATTTGTTCAAATAAGTTTTCCACTTGTTTCTCTTCTTCTTCCCCTTCCGGTACCCCTATCATTCCGATGTTGGGACGTTTAAAGATGTCCTGTTGGTTCCTAAGCCCCTCCTCATTTTTTTGAATTCTTGTTTCTTCCTTCTTTTCTGTTTGGATGTTTCTTTCTTCACCTGGTCCACTTCATTGATTTGAGCCCCAGTTTTCCTCCCATCTCTATTGGTTCCCCATGCATTTTCCTTTATTTCACGTATTGTAGCCTGCAGTTTTTCATCTAATTTGTGAGCAAAATCAACCAATTCTGTGAGCATCCTGATCACCAGGGCTTTGAACTGTGCATCTGATAGGTTGGCTATCTCTTGGTCGCTCAGAGGAATTTGCTCCAGGGCTTTGATTTGTTCCCCCGTTTGAGCCATTTTGGGGGATTTGGTTTTTTCGGTCTGGTGGTGGCTCTTATGTAGCGAGGGGTGGATCCATAGGTGTTCCCCAGAGCAGGCAGCCCAGTCTCTGGGTAGTGATGCTGTATGTATGGGCAGGGTCCAAGAGGGAAAAATGGTGCTTGCTCTGCTCTCTCTCGGATTCCAGTCCCTTCCGCCACTTCCCCTTCACCTGGATTATCTGTACACAAATGTGGGAACTCCTGGTTAGCCAGCTGCCTTGCGCGGCCTCATTAGGTCTGCACCATTGCCACCCCATGCCTGGGGCCTGCTAGTCACTGCCTGCATGCCTGGGAACTGCCAGCCACTGCTGCCTGCCTGCCGGGTCCGCCAACCTCCATTTTTCACTGCTGTGACTCCGCCCCTCTTACCAGTCTGGATGAATGGTTATTGTACTTCCTTACAGTTCAATTTTCTATCAGTTCTAATTGTTTTCTTGTTTCTAAATCTTTGTTGTGCTTAATTTTGGTTGTGCCAGGAGGCACAAGTGTGTCCACCTACACCTCCATCTTGGCCAGAAGTCAGGTCCTTGCCTTTCGTGACTTGGAATACTTCTTTCCAGTACCTTCTTGCCTGGAAGGTCTCTTCTGAGAAATAAGCTGATAGCCTAATGAGCACTGCTTTGTAAGTAACTGTCTCCTTTCACCTTGCTTCTTTTAGGATTTTCTTTTTGTCTTTAATCTTGGCTAATGTAATTATGATGTGCCTTGGTGTGTTCCTCCTTGGGTCCAACTTCTTTGGGACTCTCTGAACTTCCTGGACTTCCTGATAGTCTATTTCCTTTGCCAGATTGGGAAGTTCTTCTTTATTATTTTTTCAAATAAGTTTTCCACTTGTTGCTCTTCCTCTTCCCCTTCTGGTACCCCTATAATTCAGATGTCGGGCCATTTAAAGATGTCCTGGAGGATCCTAAGCCTCTCCTCATTTTTTTTGAATCCTTGTTTCTTCCTTCTTTTCTGTTTGTTTCTTTCTTTCTTCCTTCTGGTCCACTCCATTGATTTGAGTCCCAGTTTTCCTCCCATCACTATTGGTTCCCTGTGCATTTTCCTTCATTTCACTTACTATAGCCTTCATTTGTTCATCTAATTTGAGACCAAAATCAACTAGATCTGTGACCATCCCAATCACCAGGGCTTTGAACTGTGTGTCTGATAGGTTGGCTATCTCTTGGTCGCTGAGATGAATTGGCTCTGGGGCTTTGATCTGTTCTTCCGTTTGAGCCATTTTTGGGTTTTGTGGGTTTTTTTTTCCCAGTCTGGTCATGGCTGTTATGTAGTGAGGGGTGGATCCATAGGTGTTCCCCAGGGCAGGGCAGCCCAGTCGCTGGGTTGTGACACTATATGTGGGGGCAGGGTCCAAGAGGGAACAATGGCGTCTGCTCTCTCTCTGATTCCAGTCCCTTCTGCTGCTTTCCTCAAGCAAATTGAGCCCTTCTGGTGCTGATTTCCATGTGGGTGGGCTTGTGTACATTCTAGGACCCTGTGGGTCTCTCCAACGAACTCTCCTGTGAGGCTGGGAGTCTCTCCTGGCACCTCAACCACCACAAGTGTTTTCAATCAGTGCTTTTAGGCTTTATTTCCCAGCGCTGGGACCCTGTGTTGCGAGGTCTGTCTCTCTGCCCGTTTTCTCCTGGTTTATCTGCATGCGAATGTGTGACCTTGGTCCGCCACCCTGTGCACCTCACTTGGTCTGCTCGTTGCCTCTCCGATCCCACTAACCGCCGCCTGCACATCCAGGACCACTAGCCCCTGCTTTTCTTGCCTCTATCTCTCTCCACTGGCCACCAACTCAGCCCCTCTTACTGGTCTCAGTGAATCGTTGTCGGACTTCCTGTAGAATTCAATTTTCTATCTGTTCTCATTGTTTGTTTGGTTCTAAATTTTTGTTGTCCTTAGTTTTGGTTGTGAGAGGAGGCACAGTGTGTTCACCTACGCCTCCATCTTGGCCAGAAGTCCTCTATATTCATTTTTTTACATTCAATTATTCTGGCTTCTCTGATTGGGTGTTTTTTTCTACCTCATCATCCAAATTGTTGATTTGATCCTCTGCTTTATCCAACCTACTGTTTGTCCATCCAGTGTATTCATTTCAGATATTATATTCTTCATTTCTGGCTTATCCTTTTTCATGGTTTCTATTTTTTTTTTAATGCTGTATAGCATCCTAATAACCAATGCCTTTACCTCTGTACCTGCTGGTCCTGGGTACATGAGAGAAGGACAAAGCAGTATACTATGGCCAACTTTCACCAGCACAGGGCCTAGGGACAGGTCAGCAAAAATCCCAAGGCACTCCAAGATCCACCTCCATCTGCCTGGTGGCTGCCTATTAGGCTCAGTCACTGAAAGAGCCTCTAGTAGTACTAGAGTTATATGAGGTAGGTTCTCAGTGAGTCACCAGGTAGAGGTGAGTGTGTTCACAAGGCTGATACAGGTTCAAACTTGGTGTCTGTGCTGAGTCTGAGGCCACTCAGCAAATGTCCCAAGGTAAATCAAGTCTAGCTGACACTCACTGGGTGCTTCCAGACGTTCATGTTGGGGTGGGGTCTCTGGGAGTTATCAGGGTGAGGCTAGAAGAGGTTATTGGGCCTAAACAGACAAAAATTTGGCCATGTGAAGGGAGGGGTCTGCACCAGTCAGTTTTATGATGGAAAAATGGCCTGTTCTAGAGCCACACAACTCAGTCTGTCCCAGATTCTTCCAGGAAGACAGAGAGCTCAGCAGGGTAGGGCCATCAGGAGTCATGAGGATGAGGCTAGTAAAGTTCCTGTGAGGGGGAAGTACTGTCTAGGCTTTGGAGAAGATGGGGTGTGGGCTCCGCCCCAAAGCCACACAATTCGGTCTGTCCCAGATTTTGCTCTGACCTCAGGTTGGGGCTACCAAAGCCCATACATTGGATCCACCAGAAGTCCAGAGAGTGGAGCTATAGCATCTCTCATTATGGGGAAGTACAAGGCCAGTCCAGTTTACAAGAAAGTGGTGG
The DNA here is from genome assembly GCA_039655065.1 of Glossophaga mutica. Classification (NCBI taxonomy): domain Eukaryota; kingdom Metazoa; phylum Chordata; class Mammalia; order Chiroptera; family Phyllostomidae; genus Glossophaga; species Glossophaga mutica. The sequence continues at coordinate 134,045,665 of CM077304.1, forward strand.
AATGTTCCTGGTCCCAAGGACACACAACTCAGTCACTGATACACGATGAGTCTTCACAGGCCTCTACACTCAGACCAAGGCAGCTAACTCCATAGAAGGACATAAGCTCTGCAGGCTGTGGTGAGAGAGAGTCTAGAGGGTGGAACTATTGCATTCCCCTTGTCAGATACCCCACACAGTAGTGTGCTTCACCCCAAAAGATGGTGTCTGTGGTATTGGGGAATGACTCAGCACAGAGATTCTGGTGGATGACCTTTCGGCTCTCTCCCCAGAGCCACAAACACCATACTCTCTCACACGATTTTAGTGTCCTCTTTCCTCCATCCTTTGGAGCCCAGAATAATTGGTCTTGATTTAGCTTCTGTAAATGCTTGGTTATAAGACTTCTCTTCAGCTAGTCTTCAATTGATTATCGAGGATGATTTCTCTATAATTTGCAAAAAATCAGGGTTTTAGCATAGATTCATAATAAAGTATTGTTTGTATTACAAAGAATTGTGCACTTTTTAAAATAAGCCATATCTAAAATATTTAGCTGAAATTGGTTCAAGCATATTGCAAAGAAAGGCAAGCATTTTCAACAGTATTGGGGTAGTATCCTAAAAGGTATATTAAATTGGTGATTCAAAATAACATCTATTCAATGCTGGGTTAAAAAAAATACTTCTTCTTTTTTCAAGTAAAATATTTAAGAATTATTGTAAACTATAGATTAATTGTTCAAAATGCATCAGTAACATTGCAGTGTATATACCTGAATCTGTCTAAAAAACTTCTTTTTAAAATTAATTTATACATTTAAATACATTAATTTTCAATGGATCAACCTGTATATATTAAGCCATATGTCAATATGTGTTAAAATGATACAGAGAAATAAATTCATCTAGGACTTCAAAATAATCATGCTATGTTTTGTACTATATTTAAGAATGTCTAGATTATAAAATTATAGTTGAATATATCTTTATAAAAAGAAAATTTAGACTTTAAATTAAATATTTAAAGATACGCATAGATTCTCTAATGGTGATGAAAATGTAATATATGAAAAGCCAACAGGTACATGAAAAGATGCTCAGCATCACTAGTTATTAGAGAAATGCAAATAAAAACCACAGTGCAGTATCTATCACTTTATACCTGTTAAAATGACCATCATTGAAAAGACAAGAGATCAGAACTGGTGGTATATATATGAAAAAAAAAAAAAAAAACAACAACATTTACGCCCTGTGAATGGGATTGTAAATTGGTACAGCTATATAGAAAACAGTATGGAGGATCTGCAAAAAATTTTAAAAATAACTGGCAGATAATCCAACACTTCCTCTCCTGGGAATATATTCAAAGGAAATAAAAATGCTAACTCAAAAAGATATCTGCACCACCATGTTCATTAAAACATTATTTATAATAGCTCTGGCTGGTGTGGCTCAGTGAATTGAGCGCCAGACTGCAAAACAAAGGGTTGTCAGTTCGATTCCCAGTCAAGGCATATGCCTGGGTTGCAGGCGAGGTCCCCAGTAGGGGGGTGTGTGAGGAGCAACCACACATTGATGTTTCTCTCCCTCTCTTTCTCCCTCCCTTACCCTCTCTCTAAAATAGATAAATAATTTTTAAAGCATTATTTATAATAGCCAAGACATGGAAAGAATCTGAATGTCCATAAGTGGATGAATGGATAAAGAAGGTGTGAGATTATAGATACATATAATTCAGCTATAAAAAATGAGGGAATCCCACCATTTGCAACAATATGGATAGCACTTGAAGGCATTTTGTTAAGTGAAATAAGTCAGACAGAGAAGGAGAAATACTATGTAATTTTACATGTGGAGTATTTAAAAAATTTGAAAAAGAACTTATAGGAAAAGAGTTCAGAATTGTGGTTATGGGATGGAGAGAATGGAGAGAGGTAAATTGGAGGAAGATGGTCAAGAGACACTAACTTCAAGTTATAAGATAAATAAATACTAGGAATGTAATGTACAACATTATGCCTATAGCTAACACTACGGTATGTTATTCAGGAAAGTTGTTAAGAGAGTGAATCCTAAAAGTTTTCATCACAAGAAAAAAAATTTTTTTTTTCTTTTTTCTTTTCTTCTTATTGTATCTGAATGAAAAGATGGAAGCTAGCTGAACCTTTTCTGGTAATCATTTCACAATATATGTAAATAAAACCATGATACTGTATGCCTTAAATTTATACAGTATGACAAATGTTTTTAATAAAACTGTTTAAAAAATTCCTAAATTATATATTACATATAATTTTTCTTGGAATATAAGAATTATTCTAGTCATTCACTGATAAGTTAAAAGACAAAATGCTGAAAATAAGTGGTTGATAAAACTCAATATACAATCCTAAAAAAAAATTCTTAGCCAAGTATAAACAGAAACTTTTTTAAGGGTATCTTCTAGAAGATAATTCTCTCCTTTTTTTACTTTGTTTCTGTTTTGCTTGTTCATTTTCTTTTGTTTTTTTCAGATTCCACATATAAGTGAAATCACATGTCTTATTTCACTTAGCATAATATCCTCTAGGTCCATCCATGTTTTCTCAAATGGCAAGATTTCATCTTTTTATGGCTGAGTAGACCACTCTGAATGAGAAGTCATAACCATTCTTGCTTTAGTTGAAACAAAAGAGGAATATTCACTCTCAATACTTCCATTGTTATACTGGAAATCCTACCTCCTGCATTTATGCACACACATACACACATACACACACAAAATGAGGTATAAATATTAGAAATAAACAGACTAAATTCTTGTTATTTGCAAGTGATTTCAGAAAATCAAATACTTTAAAAATTCTGGAATAAGTACGAGGAGACTATACAACCACAGGCCCTGCTACCTTAAATACTTCATATCTGACACATACTTTTTTTCACTCTTCAAATACATAATATCTGCCATGTGTCATATATCACCATGCTAGATCTTGGAGGTTCAAGGTAAGCAGCACAGCATAGTCCCTTACATTTATGAAGTTGTGTCTCCTCTGAAAGTCAGATATTAACCAAATAATTACACTAACATAAATCACAGAGTGTGAGATAAGTCTCCTTAATGAAATGTAGTGATCTCTATGGGGGGACCTAACTTAATCTAATGGACTGAAGGAAAATCATCAGTAAAAACGATTTAAGGGATTATGAGAAGTTAATTAGTTGAGGGAGAGAAAGGAGAGAAAATGTTTTCAAAAGAAAAACAGCACATGCGATGGCACTTGGAGGGAGCATAGCCCAGCAGAGAAACAGAGAGAAGACAAGTATTGTAGAGACAATTCTCGATGGCATTCATGGATATCTTGTATAATCTCTTGTGCTATCTTGTGCTCTGTGAACTATCTTTCCAAGAATATTTGTATAGCAACAATTTTAGAAGGCAGAGATAGTGTCTCTCTCTGGAGCCAAATAGCATATTTGTTTCCTGACCAGGATAATACATCTTCCTCCAAGTCAAAGGTTAGACGAGTTTGCTGGCAGCTTACCTATGAGATTGAGGGTTTCCTAAACTCAGGGTTTTGTTTTGTTTTGTTTTCCTTAATTTAAAAAAAAAAATTCAGTTACAGTTTACATTCATCATTATTTTGTATTGATTTCAGGTGTACAGCACAGTGGTTAGACAATCGTACACTTTACAAAGTGTTCCCCTGATATTTCCAGTACCCAAATAGCACCATACATGGTTATTAGAATATTAATAACTATATTTCCTATGCTATATTACACATCTCTGTAACTGTTTTATAACTACCAATTTGTACTTCTCAATCCCTTTCCCTTTTTCACCCAGTGTGCCAACCCCATTCAGCTGTGACACAGACTCATTATGTACACAGCCTCAACCTGGGCCTATCTCCATATCATCCTCATGGGACCAGGGAGTCAGGAAGAACCAACATGAACATGAATCTGTCCACTGTGCAATGCACAATGATATCCTTTGTCTCTGACCCAGCATCTATGAACCTGTGGCAGTCTACATTGTTAGCTTTCAAGTAGCATATAACTTAAGCCCTTTCACAGTCGATGACAACTATGAGTGAAGTAAAGACAGATTAGGAGAGAATGGAAAAATATGAATCTAGAAAGGAAAGCAAGCCCTGGCTGGTGCGGCTCAGTGGATTGAGTGCTGGGCTGCAAACCAAAGGGTCACCGGTTTGATTTCCAGAGCACGTGCCTGGGTTGCAGGCCAGGTCCCCAGTGGGGGACATGTGAGAGGCAACCAGTCATATATCTCTCACACATCAATGTTTCTCTCCCTCTCTTCCTTTCTTTCCATCTCCCTAAAAATAAATAAATAAAGTATTTTTAAAAAGAAAGGAAAACAGGATGTCATAAGACATTGTCACGAGTAATAGTGCAAATATTTACCAACTATTAGCCACAGTCACTAGCTAATCTGAACTTAAGAAAATCAGAACAGACATTACCAAACTAATATGGTATTCATGCTGCATACCAGCTGAACACGAGCCTTAGCCCTGGATATTTTATTTTCATATTAAGGAAAATACAAAATTATTATAGGATCTTTAACCAGATAGTGATATTAACAGATTTGGTTTTTAAAAAGATCATTCAGATGACAACTAAATTCAGTTTGTGATTATGATTGAATTCTCAACCAGAGGGGAAAAAATTATTGTACTATAAAGACATTGGCAGAAAAACTGGAAAATTTGATCTAGTTTTATTAACTGTAGATTTAATAGTAGTATTATATTATTATTAATTTCTGGTTTTGATTATTATACTGAAGTTATGTAAATTAATTTCTCCTTTTTAGGAAATACACACTGAGGTGTTTATAGGTAAAGATGTATCATATTTCCAGTTTATTCTCAAACTGCCCCCCCATAAAATGTATAAATATAAAAAAGAGAAAGAAAAATGGAAGGAAGAAAGGAAGGAAGGAAATGATAAATAAATGTGGTAAAACCTTCAGATTTGAAAAATTAGTTAAAGGATACATAGACCTTTATTTTTGAGACATTTCTTTGAATCTAAAATAATTTAAAAATACAAACTTTACAAAAAACAAAAGAAAATTACTTTGTCTACAATATGAGAAATGTTTAAGAGGGAGTCATATAGTGGAAAAGCAAAGCATATGCCTAAATAATAAATTAATTTTTACATTTAAATTGATCAAAGTATCACCTAATTTCATTGATTCACTCCTAACTTCCCACCAAAGGACATTATCTAGTCATCCCTTTTTAGCTGATCTTTTATTATTTAGACATTCTTAATAATTTTAGCATTTTTATTCCAGTCCTATATCTAAAAGGGGTAATGGTTTTTCTTGTACCTCTCCCCAACTTTCACTGGATTATTTTCCAAAAATTTATATTTCTGAAAATTTATGCCACTTGGTCATTTAATTTTTCCTAGCCTTCTCCCTACAAAACCATGTTCTTTTATTTCACAGTCATGACCTAACCTAATTTTCACACTTAGTGACAGCCTCACCTACTTCTCCATTGCTTTGTGCCACTCTGAAATTAACTAACATTCGATCTTGTTAGCCTGCCCAACATAGTCCCATCTGAAGACTTAATGAACAATCTCTCTATTCCATCTTCCACTAAAGAAGATGCTAATTATTAAATCACAAAGTAGAATATGATGAATTTCATCTCTCCCTCTGTCTTTCTCTCTCTCTCTCTCTCTCTCACACACACACACACACACACACACACACACACACGTGCAGACTAACTCTAAATTCTAAAAACATTCAATACGAGGAGGGATCTCATTAACAGCCTGTCTGCTTCCTGAGTGCCTTTATGCTATGCTATTTGTGTTATTCCATGGACCAAACACCACCACCAAATAGATAAACTTAAGATCACCAGGAGCTACAGGACAGTTTCACACATGATCAACCAAAACATTGTAGTCAATTCACAGATAGATTGTACCACATTGAAAACCGGACTGAGCTATCTAACTGTCAGAGCTCAGCTGGTTTTTAGCTTCTTTCTTTCTTTTCTTTCTTCCTTTCTTTCTTTCTTCCTTTCTTTCTTTCTTTCTTTCTTTCTTTCTTTCTTTCTTTCTTTCTTTCTTTCTTTCTTTCTTTCTTTCTTTCTTTCTTTCTGATAAAGCAACTTTATAGCATGAGCTAAGATGGGAGCGATGAGGATTTGTTTGCCTCTCTAAACTTTGATTTCCCTCAGCTACAGTCCCAGCTCCTTGCCCTCCAGCACATGGCCATCTGTTTAGTCTCATTGGCCTGGTCATGCATGCGAGAAGCTTGCCCTGCTGGAACTGTTCTTTAGATGATAGCTGACATTGGCATTCTTTTTTCTTTGATCATATTTCTTCTGAATTTTCTTTGATCATTTTTTTTGCTTAAAATATTTTGCTCCTCAGGTGTCAGCTTGGCCTCCTTCTTGTGGCTCAGGGGCAGTGCTTAAAGTGGGACTTGTACCACTGTTGGTATGGTGTACTATCAATGAGCACAATGCTGTTCTTCATTAGAGTCTTAGTGTGGACCAGTTTGTTGTTGGATGCACTGTAGACCGCATAAATCTTTGTTCTGCATGTACTGGAGAAGATGCCTATGTGCAGCCTCAAGGTGTGGTAGTTCTCGTTGCCTCCCCCCTAAAGACTGTGTTTATACAGCAGGGGCCAATCTTAGTGCTGGCTGCAGGCATCCCAGCTCACATGTTCACTTCTTGTGGAGGGTCTTTCTCTTGTGCCCAGTCTTGCTGCACTTTGCTGTCTTGAGAGACACCCATGGCTCAGCACCAGCTGGAAAGAGAGTTCGATGTCAATGTAACCCAAGAAACAAGATGGAATCAGCTCCTTAGGAAAAAAAAAAACTGAAGATGACGCCAAAGTCTAACTTTGTTTTATCTCCAGTGGAAAAAGTATCATCAAAAACACATTTTATTAAAAGGAATCAAAAAAGGAAGCTATAAGTTCCAAAAGTTCAGAGTTCTTGTTTCCTCCCCAGTCTCTGAGAATTGTTTACATGCTTATAGCACAGGTGGCAAACACAAGGCCCGAAAGCTGAGTCTGGCCCTCCACCTTGTTTTATCCTGCCTGACACCTTGTTTCTACCCGGCGGCAGCTCCGAGCTCCTTGACCCTAGTTAAGGAACAGTTACATTTATACAGTCCTAAAATTACATTTGGCCCTTGGAAGGCAACTGGGAGGCTGATGTGGCCCCCGGTGAAAATGAATTTGACACCCCTGATGATATTCTCACCTTTCAGTAGCATATCAAACTCAGAATTTTAGGAAAACCAGAGTAGAAAGGGTTAGACAAAGGCCAAGTCTTTTTCTTTAGAAAGAAATCAGATAATAGTAGCATCTGTTATTTCAATCACAAAGTCAGATCATGTTTTATTAGATGACATTATAGCAGCAATGATCAGTGTCATCAGTGAAACAAATGTTGGGCTACAGAATTTGCAGCTGAGGGACAGAGGCAGAAAATGGCATGCTACCAAGCTCAGCAGAACAAGTGTAATTAACATGTTTATGACATTTGGGTCACCCCATGGACTGCACAGAGGTAGAGGAAATAAAGTAGGTGACCTTTCACCCTGCCCTTCATCCTACCATTTCCTGATTTTGTAGAATGGTGACTTCTCGGGGGGAAAAAAAGGTCTGACTTGATGCATTCGAACATGACCTCTCACTACCATCCATTTCTCTAGTGTCAAGTCCACTTCTAAAAGTGGTACTCACTCAAGAAAAGGTAACTCTGTGTAAGGGAGGCCAAGTGTCCACTCATACATAAGTAATTACTTCTAATAAATTATTAGATTATTCATGGATGAAAAGTTGTCACTATCTGACAGTTTTTAGGTATCTTGTAAAGAAATAAAGAATTTTTAAAAGAATTTTTAAAAAGAAGCCTTGTCACAAGCAAGGGGAGAGCATCCTGGTACCTTAGATCTACCTTTGTTAGTTGGATATTTTAACCAGGAGCCTAAACAGACAGCAGAAAGAACTTTTAAAGCAGGAAAACTCTCAATATAACCCTGTGAGGTTTTTTGACAGAAACCCAGAAGTGTAAAAATTATTCCATAAATTATTTTACTTCTAGATCTTCTTATTACTAGTGATAAGGAAGGGGTATTTTCTCCAACCTCTGAGTTTCCCCACTCCTGTGGTATCCCATGGACCCCTTCTGGCCAGAAGTAGAAAAATCCCATTCCAGGATTATTTTTCCAGTCCCTTCTAACATGGTGTTAAACATTGACTCTCTGGTTTTCTAGTCCTCTCTGATTGCATCAATGGAGAAACTGAGTTACGGGTATTGACAGCTTAAATTTCAAAATGGCTATCATCTCTCTGAATCCACAGAAGCACCGATAGGCAGAGCGGGCATGGAAAAGTCACGCACAACCTGTGTTCCTAACTCATCTTGTCGGCGTGCCAATGTCTGGACACATCTGTGCAGAAAACCCCACCACTAGCACACAGGACACAGGGATTTCCCAATTTGTACCTTCATTAAGTTATTACAAACCAATTTTTAAATCACAGAACATTGATGTCTATTCTGTCATCAAGAAAATTACCATTCATCAAAGGAGTTCTCCACTTCTATGTTTATCTTCTGTTTCGTGTTGACCTTTGGTTTCATCCTTTTCCCTCCATTGTTCCTTAAGTTTTACACATTTCCCATCTTGCAGATTTAGTGACAGTAAACTGAGCAGCCCCAACCCACAGGCAGCTTTAATTAGTGTCAATCATGTTCTCAAAGGCTCTTCTCTTAGCCTCTCCCCAGTGCCTACCTTCCCACTTCAGGCTGATTCCCCACTAACCTGGACCAAGTGTTTCAACTCAGAGGCAGATAGATATGTATCTAGGAGGTTTGACACTATATGCAAGCAGTTTGAGAAGACAGCCAAATTCTCAAAGTCATTTGGAGAATCTGTGTTGAGAATTGTGCTAGACACTTTCCAACTATATCTCACTTGTATTCCCCAACAGTGCTATGAAGTAGATAAAAATTATTAGTCTTATTTTAAGATAAGGAAAGTTAAACTCAGAGAAATTAAATATCTTCCTCCAGGTTACATGGCTAGTTAAGAGAGAAATTAAACTTTAAGGCTCCAAACTGCACACTTTTCTCACCTAATTCGTCAGCTAGCTGGGTAAGATTGCAGACATTTCCCTTCAATATTACACCACAAATCAAAAGCTGTCTTTGGAAGATTTTTGTGAGTAAACAAGAATCTCATTTCTAGACTAATTCACTCTCCTCTATGTGAGAGTCAGCATGGATGAATTTGATCTTTCTCACTAGACTATAAATCCCTTAAGAACAAAGATTTTATTTAAACTTAACAACTTCTGTGGCCTTTGAACAGAGCCTAGCCCAGGATAGTAGGTGATTCAATGACTGATAGTTCTTTCCTTGGCTGGTGTGACTCAGTGGATTGACCACCAGCCGGCTAAGCAAAGGGTAGCTGTTTGATTCCCAGTCAGGGCACATGCCTGGGTTTCAGGCCAGGACCCCAGCAGGGGGTGCATGAGAGACAACCACACATTGATGTTTCTCTCTCTCTCTTTCTCCTTCCCTTCCTCTCTCTCTAAAAATAAATAAATAAAATCTTAGGGGGAAAAAAAGAATATCATGTTCTTAAGCTGACTTCTCTGCCATTAGGCGTAGTAATCATATTTTCATGTTGATTTCCACTATAATTTCAAATATTCATGTTCTCATTTTTAGTTACTCTATAATTGGCAATGGATTCCTAATTATTTAATTTTCTCTTCCCTATTTTCTTGAACCAATAGTTAATGATGTGTAAAATAAGCAGATGTACTTTTAGAACTGGTAAATCCAGTCAGTGAACTAAAGATCACTTTTGGGATAAAAAAAGTGGACTTTTTTCCTCGATGTAGATTTTTCTTCTATCAGTTTTTATAAACCAGAGAGCTCCTGTCATCTAGATAAACTTCAGTTCCCAGAAAAGATCACTCATCTTGTGAGCACAGAACTCAGTGGAAAATAAAAGAAAATGCAAATCTAAATTTTCACAATGTCTAAGAACAAACACTTCAGAAAATTAAATTTTGTTGACCAGGCATTTCCACTCAGATGGCAGGTTGGGGTGCTAGAGAAGTAACATCATAAAATTACATCTACTTGGTACGCTGGCTAAAACAAAGCAACCTAAATATGGAGGGAAAATGCTATGACACCTTGACAACAGCAAAGGATATGTCATGCGTGCTGTATAGAAGCATGAGAGAAATATTATGGCTAAAGGTAATAATCAGAAAACTACTTTGCTTCAGTTAAAGCTGTCAGAGTGGATGAAATGGAAAGCAATTTGGAGTTTGATATTTTTCCCTTCTGAAATGAAAAACTAAACCTGTTGTAGTAAAAAGCCTAATTTAGCTGAGTACGTTTTACTCTTATGCAACTTTCAGGAAATTGAAAAGGTGTTTGTCACCCCTGTTTCCTGCAGCGTACATTATTGAGCTGTCTCTCTCCTTTTTGCTGTGCTATAGCAAAAAGTATTTAAATATTGACATTTGCATTTTGATTATGTCTGACAGGCAGCTTCATGCTGATAGCTCAACTATTTTTTTTCCTCAACTCCCAATATTTTTAAACTTTGCGGCTGTTAGGATATTTCAAAAGAGAACATCCTATCAATAAATCTTTTAGATTTCCTCTATGTGAAACCAGAGGAGGAGGGGTTAGCTGGAGGCAGAGATCAGCTATGAAAAGAGTTAGGAGAGTTTCCAACATTATTAACTGCATAATAAATGATATTACTACTACTGTGAATTCCATTACTTTTGGAAGATTACACCTCGTTACAGCAGGGCCGCAATGGACCTGGTGAAGTCGACCGTGTTGGGCTGGGAGGGAAAGGGACACTTTCCTCAGAGCAGTTTACTTGAAACCTTCAGGACTATCTGATTTCATCTCTGTCTTTGAATTTAACCTCTAATTCTAAATAAATGGCAAAATTTAAGAGCAATATTTCCCAATTATAACAACTGAGATTGTTTTGTTTTTAAAAACTTAGGTAGTTTGTAAATATATCTGTCTATTCTGAGTAATAAAGTGCTGAATCTTAAAATGTAGGTCTATTTTGCTGTCTGACAATTGCCTACAATGTTCAGATTTTAACTTTATTTTAAACTGATTTTGCACACTTATACCTAAAGCCCATTCAAGTGATCAGAATGCCTTTTATAAAATAATTAAATAAAGAATAAAAAGTTATATTAGCTATAGTAAAGGTAGAAATACATTATATGGCCTAGGAAACATAACTATGTAAACATGAGTTTTAAACAATTTCTTCCAAGCATTAAAAACTTAAAGAAATCACATAATTATTTATACCAAAGGCACTAAAAGATATTGACTTTATCAAGGTTTGTATCACAATCACAAGAAAAATTAGCATTTTACTTTCTTTAGGACTCAATTATCATGACCCGACTCTCCAGAGTTCAGCCTTAGAACCTACCTTAAATTTCAAACTGAAGAAAGCTCAAACACTGAGATTCAAATGCAGAAAAGAAGCAAGAGGCAGGGAGCAGGTGAGGGAAGATGGGCTCAAGAAGTAGCAAAAAGTTCAGTTAACAATGGTCAAGAGAATCATTGTTAATATCAGACCAACATCTCCCCACTGACAGAAGTCAGCTCAGCGTGTAAGATTTATCTACAAATACAAAATAGAAATATAGTTTATAAAGAAGTAAACCTGGTTGTTGGGTAATTTGGCCTTCTATATGGCTTCCAAGAAGGATACATTAAGTACCAACGTAAACACTAATGAATTTTTTAACTACTGCTATTTCATTTCATATAGATTCCAGTGTCACTCCTTATATCCTAGAGTAAGAGTATATTAATTAGTAAACTGCAGTGGGACTCATGTAAAAATATTTATATTCTCTCAATAAATACTAAAGTAAAACTAGTCCATCACATCAGAAAATTCCTCCCAATTGTAACTGTCATATGAGATATGCATGAATTAGCACTGGCATAATAAATGCCAAATAAATTAATAACTATCAATCACTATATAAAAAGATAGCAGAAAAACATTTAAAACATTAATACACCATCTGAGAAAAGGTAGTTCCCGCCTTGTTTATTCCACCATGGACAGCTGGGTTGCTTTTTTTTCATACTTTTGGGACTTATATAAATTTATAGTACATACATGTTTAACAACTTACCATTTAATTGCCTTTTTTCTTCTCCACTTCACTGATGCTCCTTTGTCCTTTTTAAAATTAAAGCTATATACATGCTGAAGTCTGAATAAAACCCTTCAAAATTATTTTTTAAGTATTATATTTCTAGGACCATAAACAACAATGATTATTTACCACTGTTAAAGTGTATTGCCAGTAGTGGCATTAAAAATAAAAACAAAAACCACATAGAAAGTCTTTTTTGCTAGTAAAATAGTCCTTGGGGTGAGGAAAGATATAAAGTGAACATTTGAATATCAAGTAAGTTTCATAACAGCATATCTGCATATAAATTTTAAGCCTTGGAAAGCAATAAATATTGCACTTAACATTTTCAACATAAGTTTCAAAGAAAATTTTACTTTTGGCTGAATACAGTCTCCACACATACAAAGTCCTATTCGACACCCTAAAAAAGGCTGATCCAAGGAATGACTAATATTTATTTTTGCACATTGAGCTGAAAGCTCACACATTTTTAACTATACAACTTTATTGAAAGAACTTTTGCCAATTGCAACAACATGAATGTGTTTAAGCCCCCACATTGCATATGACTTTATACTAGGAATTAGCTTAAATCTCAAGATGCATGAAAGAGATCTTTTTAAGCTCCAATCTGTTTTCTAACTGCATTTGTAATAAAGCTGTTACTATCCCTTTTAAATGGTAATAATTGCTGTAAGATACACAAGGTTGGTCTAGGAAAAGTGCAGCCATTGTTAATATAACAGGAATAGATTGCACAACATCAATCTAACCTGGCAGCTAAAGAGAGTGGATTGTAATGCACATGCATGGACAATTGCTTCACTGTGCTAGTCAGTGGGGGCGGTAGATGCCATTGAGTGTGCGTGGGTACTGGTGGCCATCACATTCAAAAGGACTGTGAGAATAGAGCAACAAATCTGCATCTAATTTTGCATTAAGCTTAAATATTCCTCTGTGAAACTATTCAGATGATTCAGAAGGCTAACAGCTATGGGCAACTGGTGACTGGCAGCCTTATCACAATACACCCGCTCATGGATCACATCTCAAGCAGACTTTTTTTGGCAAAAAATCCAATCATCCAGGTGACTCAGACTTGCTAACAGCCCAGATTTGGCACCCTGTGATTTCTGGCTTTTCTCAAAATTAAAATCACCTTTGAAAGGGAAAAGATTTAAGACAGTTGATGAGATTCCGGAAAATGCAATGAGCAGCTAAGGGAGATTGGGAGAATTGTGTGAAGTCCCAAAGTGCCTACTTTGAAAGGGACTGAGGCATCATTGTCTTATGTACAATATTTCTTTTTAATTATATTTTATTGATTATGCTATTACAGTTGTCCTGATTTTCCCCTCTTGCCCCACTCCCCACAGCACTCCAACTCCCTCACGCAATCCCACGCCGTTGTTCATGTCAATCAGTCATGCATGTAAGTTCTTTGGCTACTCCATTTCCTATACTGCACTTTACATCACCATGACTATTCTGTAACTACCTACTTGTACTTCTTAATCTTCTCACCCCTTCACTCATTCCCCTACACCCTCTTCCATCTGAAAACCATTAAAACACTTTCCATATACATTATTCTGTCTCTGTTCTTATTGTTTGCTTAGTTCATTTTTTAGATTCAATTTAGACAGATATGTATTTTTGCCATTTTATTGTTCATAGTTTTGATCATCTTCATTTTCTTAAATATGTCTCTTTAATATTCCCTATAATAATGGTTTGGTGAAGATGCTGCCCTTCAATTCTAAATGGATTCTTTTTTCTTCTTCTTCTGATTGGTTGTTTTTGCTTCCTTATGTTACAAATCGCTGATTTGATTCTCGGTTTTTTACACTCTACTGTTGTTTCCCTGTAAATTGTTCTTTATTTCAATTAGTAGTTTCTGACCGGATCTTTTTATGCCATTGAGATCCTCACTAAATTCTTTGAACATCATTATAATGAGTGTTTTGAACTCTGCATTTGATAAATTGCTTATCTCCATTTCATTTAGCTCTTTTTTTCTGGAGTTTCTATGTGTTTTTTCATTTGGGCCATGTTTCTCTGTCTCATTTTGGCAGCCTCCCTGTGTTTGTTTCTATGTATTAGGTAGAGCTGCTATGACTCCATGTCTTGGTAGTATGGCCTAATGTAGTAGGTGTCCTGTAGGGTCCAGTGGCACAGCCTCCTCTATTACCCAAGTTGGGTATTCGAGGTGTGCCCTTTGTGCGGTCTGAGTACACCCTCCTCTTGTAGTTGAGCCTTGGTTGCTGTTGGCAGATCAATGGGAGGGATTTACCCAGGTCCATCAGCTGTAAGACTTGGCTGTGACCACTTACCACCAACCATCACCTTCCATGGAATATCAGCTCTGCAGGGGTAGTGTGGTGATGCTCCAACATGGTCAGTAGCTGCCCAGTGGGTGTGCCAACCCTGAGGTTTCTCAGGTGGTAGAAGCCAAGGTCAGACCCCACCTGTGGTTTGCCCAAGGTTACCCACCTGAGCTATAAAGCAGTCTGAGATGGCTGCTATATATGCTGTGCTTGGAGATTCCCAGGTGAAGCCAAGCTGTGAATCTAGGCTGGCCACTGCTAGTGCCCGGCCTGGGGCTCACTGAAACTGTTGTTGATTATTTGAGAGGATTGGAAGTTGTGAAGCATGAGCCAGGACCAGCATTCATATGGAAAAGCAGCTTGGATAGGCCCATAAGTTTGCTGGCAGGGGAGTCTGGTTATCTCCAAGGCAGGTGAAACAGTGTTATCCAGGTTGATGGAGTCTCAGATATGGTACCAGCTTGCCAGCTCTGTGGCTCTGTCGGGGGAGGATTTAGAAAAAGGGGCAATGGCCTCTGCTCAACTTGATACCAGACACCAGTTTCTCCCTGTATGCCACTGATGCCTTTCAAGCTGCTACCCCAGTGCTGGAGCTCAGAGGGAGTGTGTCTGAGTAAGTGTGTGGGTTCTTTAAGAGGAACTGCTTGGAACCTCAGTAGTTTTTGCCACCAACTGAATCCCCCCTGGTTTTGCAGTCAGAAGTTATGGGGACTTATCTTCTTGGCACTGGAACCCTGGGCTGGGGGGCCTGGTGTGGGGCTACTTTCTCCTCAGATATACCTCCCAAATTTTTGTCCACCACTTGTGGATATGGGACCAACCTGTTTCACGTGTCTGCCCCTCCTTACCTGTCTGGATGGATATGGTTTCTTTCATTCCATAGTTGTCACCCTTCTATTTAACTTGACTTCTGATGTTTCTGCGTGATTGTTGTTCTATATTTTAGTTGTAATTGAAGTGGTTGTGCGAAGAGGAGAACCATCTCTGCCTATGCCACCATCTTGACTGGAAGTCTCCAATGTTTCTTGTATCTTATATCTTCCTCAATAAACATCCCTATTCTTCACATTACATGGCTGGATACTTCCTAGACACACATCAGTATGTTTAATGATTGGTCTTGATAATTAAGGAGCAATAAACCACCTAGAGGACACTTACAGATTTGTCCTGGTTCACAGAGATTTTTTTCAATTCTTTATGCAATGGACTGCATCAATGAAGAAACCAGATGTACAAGTATATACACCAAAGGCAGAAGTGGACTCCAGTGGGCCTTCCATCAGCAGAAGAGAATTCTGAAAGCCAAGATCCTCTTTGTGAGCCCCTTGCAAGTGTGGACAAACTGTTTTGATGAACTTCCTGATAGAATCTTCTAACATCACTGAATATAACCCAACCCATGGAAGAGGATCCTAGAATTTGAGAACCCACAAATTACCAGCTACAACAAACACACAAGGTGACAGTTTGATTATGGAATTGTGGCAGTGATCCAAAGTTCCAGTCTTGCTGGCCAACCCTGATGAAGAACTCTCAGAGTGGTGATCCTCTTCAATATGATATCCCAAGCCACCTGAAGGAAATCAAGATATGGTATTCCTGATTTGTTCAGCAGCATTTCTTACAGGATACTCAGTGTCTGTTAATTACACTCCACAAACCTGGCTCTGGAAGTGTAAAGGAAACCTGTCTTTGTCGCCGAGTGGGGACTCAGACCGCTTAGCAGCCTCCTGCAGGCTCCAAGGACTGTACCTTAAATTAGAGCAGGAACTCTGGATACTGGCTTTTGTCTTGGCTTTGCTAAGGACAGTTGGACTTCTTCCATGGCAAAAAGAGGAGATGGTCTTTGAGACAAGAGTCTGCCCTTCTGCCAGTTTATGCAGCACCTGAATAAAACCTCCTTCTTTGTGACCCATCGTCTGCCTCATGAGTTTGGCTTTTGCAGAGACAGTCAGCCAAACCTCTGTTTTTGTTCAGTTACAATTCTCTATACTCATCTCTTAAATTCATGTACTAGTGGAAGACCTTGGCAAAATCAAGTATCAGTGTGATGCATCTATAATTTTTTTTTAATCCTCACCCAAGGTTATGCTGATTTTAGAGACAAGGGAAAGGAGGGAGAGAAACGGAGAGAGAAACATTGATGTGAGAAAGAAATATCAGTCAGTTGCCTCCAATACATGAGCTGCCCAGTACTGAACCCTCAACCTAGGCATACACTCTGACCAGGAACCAAACCTGTAACCTGCAGGTTTACTGGATGATGCTCTAACCAATGAGCCACACTGGCCAGAGCTAAAATGTTCTTTACTTGATTTCTTATTAACAGCAACCAGGAATGTTTTTAAACCTTGGAGACAGCTTTCATAATGTAAACACTTTCTCTGTTTATCAATCATTGGCCAGCTCTGATTTGTTTCACAAATAAGTTGACTGACAAATAATTTGGGACATTCTGTCCTTCACACAACAGACCAAAATTTTCTGTATATCATACTTTTAAGAAATAGACTTTTGGCCGTTTCTTAAGGGAAAAATATAGATAAGAAGTTGTTATTTATAATTTATAACCTTTCTATGAGCACCTTGCATTATGATGTCATTTTGCTAAAGATTTCAAATTTTGGCCCGGAGGATTAGACTGACTTAGTTTGAGTCTGCAGCCTAGCTTTCAAGCAGTGACATATATTAAAAAAAATTAAAATATCAAAGTTTAAATCCTAGACTTAAATTGAGTTAAATTTAAACATATTTCAGAAGACATTTTAATAATTATATGGCATCCTTCATCTTCCTTTCTTTCAGATAATATGTGTAGTATAGATATCAAATATATAAACAAATATATATGCAGCATAGATAAAATTTTTCTAAAGTTCAGTTTGGTATATGAGGTCTGTCCAGAAAGTATTCAGCCATGTATATGAAAAATAGAGACATTTATTGAACAAGATACAAGAAACACTGTAAATAGGACAATGACATCTCAGTCCCTTCGAAGTAGGTACCTTGGGACCTCACACAGTTCTCCCAGTGGCCATCAACTGTCCTGTCATGTTTTCTTGAATCTCATCGATGGTCTGAAACCTCTTCCCTTTCAAAGGTGATTTTAGTTTCGGGAAAAGCCAGAAGTCACAGGGCGCCAAATTTGGGCTATAGGGGGGCTGAGTCACCTTGGTGATTTGACTTTTCACCAAAAAACTCTGTGCAAGATGTGATACATGAGTGGGTGTGTTGTCTTGATGAAGCTGCCAATCACCAGTTGCCCGTAGCTGTGGCCTTCTGAATCATCTGAATAGTTTCTGGGGAGGAATGTTTAAGCTTCATGCAAAATTTGATGCAGATTTGTTGCTCTACTCGCTCAGTCATTTTGAACTGAACAGCCACACAGTTTAGATGCTCACTCAGCAACGTGCACCGCCCCCACTGACTAGTACAGTGAAGTCACTGCTGTTCACACATGCACATTCCAGTCCACTCTCCTCAGCTGCCAGTTTACATCGATGTGCAAATCATTTGCATTATATTAACAATGGTTGGACTTTTTCTAGACATACTTCATATTTTTATAGTCCTATTGTATACCTGTATGTTTGCATGAAAGGGATTTGTGAATACTCACCCGTAGAGAAATGTGTCTGAGTATTTTATAAATAGTGGAAATGTTTTCGCCTTTATTCCTACATAATTTGCCAAACACAAATATTTTTATAATCCTCTTAAGATGCAAAGGTTTTCCACATTGGTGATGATAGTAAAATGTGAATAATAATCATTGCCATAATTCTTA
Source organism: Glossophaga mutica (assembly GCA_039655065.1). Classification (NCBI taxonomy): domain Eukaryota; kingdom Metazoa; phylum Chordata; class Mammalia; order Chiroptera; family Phyllostomidae; genus Glossophaga; species Glossophaga mutica. The sequence continues at coordinate 134,064,003 of CM077304.1, forward strand.
AGCACATGCTATATGCTAGATGCTGAATTAAGACTGATGTACATTACAGAAATGCTAATGCTTACAGTATGAATAGATATTGCCCCCATTTTACAAATGGAAAATGTTAACTTGACTAATAGGTACTCAAATGAAATAAGAATTGATGCAAAGAGCCATTTTATTTTCTGTTTATTCAGTCACAGGGTTGAGCTCTAAAATGATTAACTTACTCTCTAGATCCAAATGTGCTCTCTTCTTCCCTACCCATTACTCCATTTTGCATGAGAAAATGCAGCCAAGAGACGTAAAGTGATTTGTCCAAGATTCCTAAGCTAGTGAAAAACCTTGAAATTTAAATTTATTGCCAGTTGTACATGTAACAGCAATAGACTGAGCTCTTAGTCAGATGCAATAAATGGAAATTCTTCGTTCCATGTCAGAACTACAAGGTTCAGTGCCTAGCTTAATTTCATTTATTCAAAGTTATAGAGAGTTTAATACTGTACAAAGATATATGGAAAGAATCACTTTGTCATATTTTAAGACTGCTTTGGAAGACACAGAACTGATTTCAAAGAATATTCCCCTAAGCCCACTTTTAAATTCTTACTGTATTTATTTCTTCTTTATTCAAATAGCTGATCTCCCCATTATTAGGACTTTGTATAGAATTAATTCAGCTTCTTAGCCTGACTGTAGACACTGGTCCCTCTACTCTGGTCTGAGCATCCCTTTGAAGTCATTATTGTCATCTCTTTGCAGTCCACTGGCCTGCTGGCAGCACGATGACCCAAGGCTTGCTTAAACTCAGATCTCTGCTCTGTGTGGCTAAGCAGCCTTTGGATAAACGGTATTTGCCAACAATTAGCATGCATCTCCTGAAAACTCTATCTTTAGAAAATTCCGACATAGAGCCCTGGTGAGTAGCTCAGTTGGTTAGAGTATCCTCCCAAAGCACCAAGTTTTCAGGTTCCATCTCGGTCACAGCACATATAAGGAGCAACCAATAAATGTATGAATAAGTGGAACAATAAATCGATGTTTCTCTCTCTCTCCCTTCCTTTCTCTCTAACATCAACAAATTATAAACAAATAAATAAAATACCACAGGGCAAGAGGTCGCCAGTTTCATTCCCAGTCAGGGGCACGTGCCTAGGTTTTGGGTTTGGCCCCCAGTTGGGACACATATAAGAGGCAACCAATCGATGTTTCTCTCTCACATCGATGTTTCACACATTCTCCCTCCCTTCTTCTCTCTCTAAAAATAAATAAGTAAAATATTTTAAAATAAATAAAATGAAGTAAAACAAAAATACCAACATAGAAAGAGAAAAATCACTGTCTGGAAGAAATTAGAATATTGAATTTGTTGCCTCTTTCTCTATTTAGTGATTGAGAGTTATTCATTTCCTTGACATTCGTGGTGCTATTATTAATTCAAAAATATTAAAAATAGTTTAATTAAAATTGAGAGCCCATATGATAAAATAAATGGATTAATGCATTATTAATTCATGAGAAATAAATATTTTCATAAAAATTCCAGTATATTTACCTATTAATCATACCACTACATGCAGAAACAAAAGAATATATGTACTCTTTGAACTTTAATTAATATTTAGAATTTCATTTAAACAGTTTTTATATTATGTTTCACATGTATTTAAAAAAAATAACTTTCCCTACAATTCTATCCTAAAATAGCTTACTTTTTATCAAGAGTTTAATTAGTGAACCACAGTCATTATTTTTGGCTTTATAAATGGGCATTTCAATCTATAGTCCAACTGTTACCTTAAGCTATAGTAAAGTTTTTCCCTCTGTACACAACAATCTGTTCTTATAATAACATGTGGCTTACAAACCTCTAACTCCCTCCCTCAAGACAACTTACAATATTCTAAAAATCACCTCTACTAAAATAATCAAGAGACTGAAACAAAATAAACCTGCTTGCCATTCTTTCTCAATAGTATCTAAACCTTAACATAAGCCCTAAAAAACTTGAGTATACTGGTTTTCTTGCAGTAGATGATTATTTTATAAGAACATAATTGACTCCACCCCATCTTCTTTTACTAATAGAGAGCTTTCTGTTTTGCCTCTGTATCTTTTGTGTGTTTGCTTATTGTCTTTATTTGCTTTGTTTTGATTTTTTAATTATATTTTATTGATTATGCTATTACAGTTGTCCTGATTTTTCCCACTACGCCCCCCTCCACCCAGCAACCCCCACTCCTTCAGGCAATGCCCCCACCATTGTTCATGTTCATGGGTCATGCGTATAAGTTCTTTGGCTGCTCCATTTCCTACACTGTACTTTACATCCCCATGGCTATTCTGTGACTACCTACTTGTACTTCTTAATCCCCTCACCTCTTCACCCATACACACTCCCATCTGGCAATAATCAAAATGCTCTCTGTATCCATGATTCTGTCACTGTTCTTCTTGTTTCCTTAGTTTGTTTTTAGATGCAAATGTTTTTTTTAAGATTTTATTTATTTATTTTTAGACAGAGGAGAACAGAGGGAGAAAAAGAGGGAGAGAAACATCAATATGTGGTTGGCTCTCACCCTCCCCATGCATTTCACCTGACTGGGGACCTAACCTGCAACCCAGGCGTGTGCTCTGATTGGGAATCAAACTGGCAACGCTTTGGTAGATTCAATCATTGATAGATATGTATTTGTTGCTATTTAATTCTTTATACTTTTGATCTTTTTGTTAAATAAGTCCCTTTAACATTTCATATAATAATGGTTTGGTGATGATGAATTTCTTTAGTTTTTTTCTTTTCTGGGAAGTTCTTTATCTGCCCTCTCTTCTTTTCTAAATGATATTTTTGCTGGTAAAACAATCTTGGCTGTAGATCCCTACTTTTCATGACTTTGAATATTTCTTGCCAATTCCTTCTAGCCTGCAAAGTTTCTTTTAAAAAATCAGTTGACATTCTCGTGGGATCTCCCCTGTAGGTAACTAACTTCTTTTCTTTTGCTGCTTTTAAGATTATCTCTTTACCTTTAACCTTTGGCATTTTAATTATAATGTGCCTTGGAGTGGGCCTCTTTGCATCCATCCTGTTTGAGACTCTCTGTGCTTCCTACATTTGCTTGTCTATTTCCTTCACCAAATTAGTTTTGATTTTCTTATAATCATCTTTAATACATTACTTTGGTTTATATATTAGACACTTTCTCAAGTTTTAATCATAATACTGCTTCTGGTATGATTTTAACTGCAAATAGTCTTACTCTTCATTTTGTTTTCTGCCATAGAAAACATCTTTAACTACACTGTCCTTGAATTGGTTTCTCACTCTCCTTATAACAATACATCCTGCTTGAGCATTATGGTTCTCAACTAACACAAAAATCAAGTCCTAACCAGATGTTTCTGGAATACTTAACTGTATGCAAAGCACTGTGCTAAACAATGGTTATTTTGTGACTAAAATAAACATATTATCTTCCTCTCAGAGTTTACAAACCAGTGAAAGACAAAGAACAGGCAGGATAAATAATAAATAAGTACATAAATTTTCAAATTGTAAAAATCTCTGTGGGGGAAACTCACAGGGTACAGTGAGAGAAAAAAAACAGTGGTACTTACACAGATTGAGTATTGGAAGATTATATTGATGAGGCATCGCTTAAACTAAAACTGAAAACATGAAAAGAAGTTACTCCTTGAGAGGACATACGGATGGCCCAGAGACATATGAAGGATGATCAGCATCACTAGCCACCAGAGAGATGCAAACTAAAACCATAATAAAAAAAAACCCACAATGAGATACCACTTCACACTGCTCAGAATGGCCATCATAAGCAAATCAACAAACAACAAGTGCTGGAGAGGTTTTGGAGAAAAAGAAATCCTAGTGCACTGTTGGTGAGAACGTAGACTGGTGCAGCCACTGTGGAAAACAGTGTGGAATTTCCTCAAAGAACGAAAAGTGGAACTGTGTTTGGAGCCAGCAATTCCATGCTGGGATTATATTCTAAGAATCTGGAAACACCAATTCAAACAAATGTATGCACCCCAATGTTGATAGCAGCACAATTTACAATAGCCAAGTGCTAGGGGCAGCCTAGGTGCCCATCAGTTAATGAGTGGATAAAAAAACTGTAGTACAGCCCCAGCTGGTGTAGCTCAGTGGATTAAGTGTGGGCCTGTGAACCAGGGAGTTGCTGATTCAATTCCCAGCCCAAGGCACATGCCTGGGTTGCAGGCCAGGTCTCCAGTGGGGGAATGTGTGAAAGGCTACCACACTTTGATGTTTCACTCCCTCTCCTTCTCCCTCCCTTCCCCTCTCTCTACAAATAAATAAGTAATCTTAAAAAAAAAAAAAAAACTGTGGTACATTGACACAGTGGAATATTACACAGCAGAAAGGAGGAGCTCCTACTCTTCACAACAGTATGGATGGAATTAGAGAGCATTATGCTAAGTGAAATAAGCCAGGCAGTGAAAGATAAATACCATATGCTCTCACCTATAACTGGAACCTAATGAACAAAACAAACATGCAAGCAAAATATAACAAGAGACATTGAAATAAAGAACACACTGACAGTAACCAGAGAGGAGGAGATAATGGGGAGAAAAGGGGGAAAGGCTGTCAGGAACAAGTATAAAGGACACATGGACAAAGCCAAAGGGGTATAGAATCGAGGGTAGGAGGTGGGGATGGCTGGGGTAGCGGTGAGTGGTGGGGGAAAAATACAGACAACTGTATTTGAACAACAAAAAGAGAGAGAGAGAGAGAGAGAAAAGAAGTTACTCCTTGAAAATAGGAAGTAAAGGAAGTTTAGGGAAAAAAATATAAGGCCTGTACAAATGGGTGCCCCAAATGTAGAATATAGATGGGTATCTCTGAAATATTAAAGGTGTCTGGCTGACTGGGACATAGTAGTCAAGGAATGAGAAGATAAGGATGGAGAGGTAGGCAGGAACTTTGTACTTTATGGTAAAGGATTTAGAATTATTTTTTATAAATACAAAATAAACCTTTGGAAAATGTTTACATCAGTAAATGAATTCCCACATTGATACATATAGATACATAGATATATACATATCCATAGGTATATAATTTTTAAATATATTTCATTCAATATTCTATTACAGTTGTCCAATTTCCCCCCCTTTATTCCTCTCCTCCCTGCACACCCCTCCCACCTGCATTCCCTGCCTTTAGTTTATGTCCATGGGTTGTACATATAAGTTCTTTGGTTTCTACATTTCCTGTACGATTCTTAATCTCCGCCTGTCTATTTTCTACCTACCATTTATGCTACTTATTCTCTATATCTTTTCCTCCCTCTCCCCCTACCACTCCCCTGTTGATACCCCTCTATGCAATCTCTATTTCCATTATTTTGTTGCTGTTTTAGTTGTTTGCTTAGTTTCTTTTTGGCTTCTTTTGGGTTCAGTTGTTAATAGCTGTGAGTTTGTTGTCACTTTACTGTACATAGTTTAGATCTTCTTTTTCTTAGATAAATCCCTTTAACATTTCATATAATAAGGGCCAAGTGATGATGAACTCTTTTAACTTGACCTTATCTAGAGAGCATTTTGTCTGCTCTTTATTCTAAATGACAGTTTTGCTAGATAGAGTAATCTCGAATGTAGGTCCTTGCCTTTCATGACTTGGAATACTTTTTTTTATTCTTTCATCATTTTATTTTATTTTTTATAATTTATTTTTTTAAATATATTTTGTTTAACATAATTATGTTATTACCGTTGTCCCATTTCACCCCCTTCATTCCCCTCCACCATGCACACCCTCTCCAACCCACATCCCCCCCTTTACTTCATGTCCATGTGTCATAAGTTCCTTTTTTAATATATTGTTTTGATTATACTATTACAGTTGTCCCATTTATCCATCATTACCCTGCACCCTGCACAGTCCCTCCCACCCACATTCCCCCACTTTAGTTCATGTCCATGTCTCATAAGTTCTTTAGCTTCTACATTTCCCACACTATTCTTTCCCTCCCCCTGTCTATTTTCTACCCACCATCTATGCTACTTATTCTCTGTACCTTTTCCCCCTCTCTCCTCCTCCCACTCCCTTGTTGCTAACCCTCCATGTGATCTCCATTTCTGTGGTTCTGTTCCTGTTCTACTGGTTTGCTTTTGTTTTAGGTGTGGTTGTTAATAGCTGTGAGTTTGCTGTCTTTTCACTGTCATATTTTTTATCTTCTTTTTCTTAGATAAGTCCCTTTAACATTTCATATAATAAGGGCTTGGTGATGATGAACTCCTTGAAATTGACCTTACCTGAGAAGCACTTTATTTGCCCTTCCATTCTAAACAAAAGCTTTGCTGGATAGAGCAATCTTGGATGTAGCTCCTTGACTTTCATGACTTGGAATATTTCTCTCCAGCCCCTTCTTGCCTGTAAGGTCTCTTTTGAGAAATCAGATGACAATCTGATGGGAACTCCTTTGTAGGTGACTATCTCCTTACCCCTTGCTGCTTCTAGAATTCTCTCCTTCATTGTAATCTTAGCTAATGTAATTACGATGTGCCTTGGCATGTTCCTCCTTGGGTCCAACTTCTTTGGTACTCTCTGAGCTTCCTGCACTTCCTGGAAGTCTATTTCTTTTGCCAGATTGGGAAAGTTCTCCTTTATTCTTTGTTCAAATAAGTTTTCCACTTGTTGCTCTTCTTCTTCCCCTTCTGCGACCCCTATAATTTGGATGTTGGGACGTTTAAAGATGTCCTGGAGGTTCCTAAGCCTCTCCTCATTTTTTTGAATTCTTATTTCTTCCTTATTTTCTGTTTGGTTGTTTGTTTCTTCCTTCTGGTCCACTCCATTGATTTCAGTTCCAGTTTTCCTTCCATCTCTATTGGTTCCTCATGAGTTTTCCTTCATTTCACATATTGTAGCCTGTATTTTTTCATCTAATTTGTGAGCAAAATCAACCAATTCTGTGAGCATCCTGATCACCAGTGCTTTCAACTGTGCATCTGATATGTTGGCTATCTCTTCATGGCTTAGAGGATTTGGCTCTGGTGATTTTATTTGTTCTCCGGTTTGAGCCATTTGGGGAGGCTTTTTTTGGGGGGCGGGGGGGGTCTGGTCACAGCTGTTCCATAGTGAGGGGTGGAGCCTTAGGTCTTCCCCTGTGCGGGGCAGCCCAGTCGCTGAGTTGTGACGCTGTATGTGGGGGCAGGGTCCGAGAGGGGAAAATGGTGCTTGCTCCGCTCTCTCTTGGATTCCAATTCCTTCCGCAGCTTCCCCTTTGCCTGGATTATCTGTGAGGGAATCTGGGACCACCTGGTCAGTCAGCCACCTTGCACGGCCTCACTGGTTCTGCACAGTTGCCACCCCGTACCTGGGGTTTACTAGCCGCCACCTGCACACCTGGGAACTGCCAGCCGCTGCTGCCTGTGTGCCCAGGTCCGCAGCTCCACTTTTTCCTGCAGTGACTCCACCCCTCTTACTGGTCTGGATGAATGGTTGCTGGACTTTCGTACAGTTCAATTTTCTATCAGTTCTGGTTGATTTCTTGTTTCTAAATCTTTGTTGTCCTTAATTTTGGTTGTGAGAGGAGGCACAGTGTGTCCACCTACGCCTCCATCTTGGCCAGAAGTCATGTATCCGAAGTTCTTTGGCTTCTATATTTCCCATACTCTTCTTGCCTCCCCCTCTCTATTTTCTCTCTACCATACATGCTATTTATTCTCTGTACCTTCCCCCCTCCCCTCCTTACTTCCCTGTTGCTAACCCACCATGTGATCTCCATTTCTGTGGTTCTGTTCCTATTCCAGTTGTTTGCTTTGCTTTAGTGTTAGGTGTGGTTGTTAATAGCTGTGAGTTTGCTGTCTTTTCACTGTCCTATTTTTGAACTTTTTTTTCTTAGATAAGTCCCTTCAACATTTCATATAATAAGGGCTTGGTGATGGTGAACTCCTTTAATTTGACCTTATCTGAGAAGCACTTTATTTGCCCTTCCATTCTAAATGATAGCTTTGCTGCATAGAGCAATCTTTGATGTAGCTCCTTGCCTTTCATGACTTCGAATACTTCTTTCCAGGCTCTTCTTGCCTGTAAGGTCTCTTTTGAGAAATCAGCTGACAGTCTGATGGGATCTCCTTTGTAAGTGACTGTCCCCTTATCTCTAGCTGCTTTTAGAATTCTCTCCTTCATTTTAATCTTGGCTAATGTAATTATGTGCCTTGATTTGTTCCTCCTTGGGTCCAACTTCTTTGGGACTCTCTGAGCTTCCTGGACTTCCTGAAAGCCTATTTCTTTTGCCAGATTGGGGAAGTTCTCCATTATTTTTTCAAATAAGTTTTCAATTCTTGTTCTTCCTCTTCTCCTTCTGGCAGCCCTATGATTCGGATGTTGGAATGTTTAAAGATGTCCTGGAGGTTCCCAAGCCTCTCCTCCTTTTTTTGAATTCTTGTTTCTTCATTTTGTTTTGATTGTTTCTTTCTTCCTTCTGCTAAAAACCATTGATTTGTGTCCTGGTTTTCTTCCTGTCATTGTCGGTTCCCTGTAGATTTTTCTTTATTTCACATAATGCAAACTTCATTGCTGCCTGGGTCTTTTTATGCTGTTGAAATACCCAGTGAGTTCCTGGCACAACCAGTGTTTTGAACTGTGCATCTGATAGTCTAGCTATCTCTTCCTCACTTAGTTGTATTTCTCCTGGAGCTTTGATCTGTTCTTTCATTTGGGCCATTTTTCTGTCTCAGCATTCCTGTTACATAGTTAGAGGCAGAGCCTTAGGTGTTCACCAGGATGGGGCAACACATGTTGATGTATTGTGATGCTTTATGTGGGGGAGGGGTCCGAGGGGGAACAGGGGTGCTTGCTCCACTCTCTGCCATTTTCAGTCACTTGCCCTGCTACCCACAACCAAATTGGATCCTCCTGGTGCTGATTCCCATGTGGGTGAATTTATGTACATTCTGGGACCTCGTGGGTCTCTCCAACAACCTCTCCTGTGAGGCTGGGTGTTCCTCCCACTGCCACCTCAACCCCCACAGGTGTTTTCAGTCAGAGGTTTGAGGCTTTATTTACTTGCTGGAGCCCTGGGTTGCACAGTCTGTCTCGCTCCCCAGTTGTTCCTCCGGCTCATCTGCATGTGAATGTGGGACTGCCCAGTCTGCAAGCCACCACCTCACCAGGTCTGCCAGCCACCACCTTGCCCACCCAGGTCCTCCAGCAGCTGCCTTGCCACAAGTCCTCTTCGCTCAGCTGCCCATCTCCACCCCTCCTACCAGTCTGGATGAATGTTTCTTCTTTAACTCCTTGGTTGTCTGACTTCCATACATTTCAATTTTCTGGTAGTTTTCTGTTTTTCAGTTTGTTGTTGTCCTTCTTTTGGTTGTGTGAGGAGGCACAGTGTATCTTCCTACACCTCCATCTTGGCCAGAAGTCCCTGAAATTTTTAATCCCTATGATTGTTCTTTGGAAATGGATTGGAGATGGACAATGCTGGAAGCAAAGAGGCCTGTTGCTTCCATTGCCCAAGTGGCCTATATGTGGATCATTTAATTTGGACATGGAGTTTCTCCTAGGACATGGTAGATGGTACAGCTGTGTCAAGAGAACATTTTCCCCTATTTTTAGTACATAGCACTAAAGTTTTCCCTTCACTCTTTCTTCATTAATTCCTCCTTGTAATCAACCCCAAAGGGAACCAATGTTATGTTTCTGCTGTATTCATCTATATTTCATTAAATTACCTGTGAAAACAACTGGATATTAGTTTGAGTTTACATATGCTTGATTGTACTGACACCCTCACTGTAGTTCTATTTGTGATACAGATGTCATCTTAGCATTTTGTATGCAGACTTCTGAGTTCTAGGTTATCATCCCTGATTTCCTTTAAATCCACACTGCTCTGTTTGTAATGCCCAGAGCAGTTCATTATTACCACCATCGAACAAGACTGATAACATAATAATAACAAAGTGAAAATGCATTGATTAAAGTACATGGATACAGCCCTGGCTGGTGTAGCTCAGTGGATTGAGCGCGGGCCTGCGAACCGAAGGATCGCGGTTCGATTCCCAGTCAGGGCATATGCCTGGGTTGCCAGGCCAGTTCCCGGCAGGGGACATACAAGAGGCAACCGCACATTGATGTTTCTCTCCCTCTCTCCTTCCCTTCCCCTCTAAAGATAAATAAATAAATAAATAATAAAAATAAATAAATAAAATATTTTTTAAAAAAAAGTACATGGATACATAAAAACACATATTAATGCTAAAAGGAAAGGTTCTGTGAGAGAGAAAACAAGAGAAAGAAAACTGGTCAACTCTGGCATTAATTAGGATACTTAACAACCGAGGGTAAAATTTTAAAAAAAGAATTAAATAATTATTCAGCTTTTCTTTGTTAACTATAATTTGGATAACCAAAAAGTTTAAAACTAATGACTGAAACTTCTTCACCACAAAATATTTAGAGCTTAAAATTTGGAAATGACAGAAAAGTATTTGAAACTAACTGATGAAAAGAATAAATGTTTGATGGACAACTTCTATATGAAGGAAAGAGACTGTCACTGTGAGAATTTCAAAAATAAATCACTGATGTAGGACAACTAGAAAATGTGTGCTTCCTGATATAAAACATAGGGAGCTTCCAGTACCACTTGTAAAGTTTCATTTCCAACAGTATTGAACCTAAATCTAATCAAAACTTCAGTGCTAACTCCAGTTTAAAATAAATACCAGGGACAGAATAATAATTTAAATGTCAGATTAGATAAGGTCAGAATGTGGATATTTCACAGGACAACAAATCCAGTTTCTTAAAATGTTTACTGGCAAAACACATTTTAAAAAGAAAGAGGCAATTAACCAAAGGGAAATGATATTTGCAAACAACAGTTCAAACGAAGGTTTAATATCCAAAATATATAATGAACTCATAAAACTCAACACCAAACAAATAAACAATCCAATTGAAAAATAGGCAGGTTACCTGCCTCTCTCAAGAAGGTGTACAAATGACAAACAGATATATGAAAAGATGTTCAACCTCACTAGCTATTAGGGAGATACAAATCAAAATTACAATGAGATACCACCCTGTATCTGGTAGAATGGCTGTTATCAACAAGACAAGTGACAAGTGTTGGAGAGGTTGTAGAGAAAAGGGAACCCTCCTTCTCAGCTGGTGGGAATGTATACTGATATAGCCACTATGGAAAACAGTCTGGTGGTTCCTAAAAAAGTTAAGAATAGAGTTACCATATGACCCAGCAATCCCTTTCCTGCATATCTACCAAAAAATATCAAAAACATGTATTGCCAAATAGAGATATGCATTCCCATGTTCACTGCAGCATTATTCACAGTGACCAAAACATGGAAACAACCGAAGTGTCCTTTGATAGAAGACTAGATAAAGAAGATGTGGTACATATGTGCAATGGAGTACTACTCAACCGTAAGAAAAGATAAAATGTTACAATTTGTGGGATAGAGACTGAAGATGGCGGCGTGGTAGGAGGGAACAGACCCTATTCCCCCTCTGCACACGGGAGAAAAACCAAACCAAACTTTGAAAGACCAGAACAGACAAGGAACAGTAACACAGCATATTGGAGAATAAGAGGTCGGAAATTGTAGCGGACACTGAAAAACAAGCGGTAAGGAGAGCTCTTCGGAACAATACAAGCCCAGGGTTCCAGCGCGCGGAGAGCGGGGCGGCTGAGGCCCCGGCCTGGCGCTCCGCCAAGCCTGCCCCAGGGCCCTGGGGAGGGAGCTGGGTCAGCCGCTGAACCGGCTGGGAGATCTCAGGGGCCACCGCGCGACTGCGCCCGAGCAAAAGTGGGTGCCCCGTGAGGGAGCGAAGGTGGGTGCCCCGCACCAGGTCGCTGCGCGGCTTTGAACTGAGTTTTCGTGGTCGCCGGGCAACTACGAAAGCACAGGCCCCCCAACAGAGACAGAGGCGCGGGCGAAGTGAGACAACTGCATGAAAATAGACACCCTCAGGGGACCACATACGGTCGCGGGCTAGTGGACACTCGTGAAAACATAGGCGCAGGCCGCTGGAGACAGCTGTGGAGCCAGAGGTGCAAACGCGGACAGCTCAGGCCCAAGGTGCAGGGGCCGGATAGCAGCTGGAACGCAGGCCCCTCTCAGAAACAAAGGCAGGCAGCTGTGCCCGAACACTGAAAGCCTCCCAGGGACAAAGGCAGGCGGCTGTGCAGTGCACACACACAAGGAGGCTCAGATCACACGCTGGAAACACTGTGGGGAGAGGCGCCCACTAACGCGGGGATACATAGCACAGTGAGGACTGAGTTCTGAACACAGAGAAAAGCAATAAGATCACCCCTCGGCCATTGCAGCCAGCAAGACCAGAAAAACCGGCTGGCAAGTTTGAAAGCAACAAGAGGGTGTTTTTTTTTGTTTGTTTGTTTGTTTTGTTTTGTTTTTTCATTTTTTAATTTTATTTTTTAATATATTTTTATTGTTTTATTTTATTTTTTTAAAAAATATTTTGTTGCGCTTTGCTTGTTCCTTCCCCCCCCCCGGCTGCTTATATTTGTGTGGGGGTGTCTGTGTGCGTGTCTCTTTTTTGTTTTGCCAGTTTGTTAGTGTCTTTTTGTTTGTAAGCCTGTCTATCTATATGAGTTTTTAACTACTCCTTCTTCATTGTTTATATCTTCTTCTTTACTCCCCAACTCCTTTTGCCTCCCTTGAATTCCTTCTTCTCTTATCCCCTATTCCTTTCTTTTCAATTTTATCTCTTCTACCTTCCTCTTGTTTCTTCTTGCTTCTTTTTTTCATTTTCCCCCCTCTTCTTTTTGTAAATACCCACGAGTGAGACAAAACAAACAAACAAGCAAGCCTGAAACTGTGGGGAAAAACAAAAACAAAAACAAAAACCAGAGTTGGCCCCCAAAAGAGGGTATACCAGCTGATGAGACAGTGAAAGCGGTGAACAACAGGATACCCGAAGGAGAATCCACCACTGAATCTCACAGATATTCTACCACAGAAGGTCATACCACAAACCCAGGGAGCCAGAACAGATCAATTTAAGAAGCTGAGGCTAACAACAAGAGTCTTACAAACAATGGGAAGACAAAAGAACAATCCCCAAACGAAAGGAAAGGAGGAAGCTCAAGAAAGAATGCTAAATGAAACAGAGGCAACTCAACTATCAGATATCGAGTTCAAAGCAATGGTTGTCAGGAAGCTCAATGAACTCTCAATGAGCTACCATAAACTACAGGGAAGTTATGATGAACTCACGGCAAACTATATCAACATGAAAAAGGAAATAGAAACTATCAACAAGGGCCAAGAGGAAATGAAGAACACAATCTCTGAACTGAAGAACACAGTAGAAGGAATGAAAAGCAGAATCAATGAAGCAGAAGATCGGATCAGCGAATTGGAGGACAAAATAGAAAAAAACACTCAGAATGAGCAAGATAAGGAAAAGAGGCTTAGAAAGAATGAAGAGGGTTTAAGAGAAATGCAAGACAACATGAAACGGAATAACATTTGTATAATAGGGATACCAGAAAAAGAAGAACAAGAACAAGGGATAGAAAACCTGTTTGAAAAAGTAATGATGGAAAACTTCCCTCATTTGGTGAGAGAAAAAACCACACAAATCCAGGAAACACAGAGAGTCCCAATCAAAAGGAACCCAAACAGGCCCACTTCAAGACACATCATAATTAAAATGGCAAAATTCCAAGACAAAGAGAGAATCTTAAAAGCAGCAAGGGAGAAAAAGGAAGTAACATACAAGGGGGCCCCAATCAGGTTAGCATCTGACTTCTCAATGGAAACGCTCCAAGCCAGAAGAGAATGGCAAGAAATATTCCAAGCAATGAGAACCAAAGGCCTGCAACCCAGACTACTTTACCCAGCAAGGCTTTCAATCACGATAGAAGGCCAAATAAGGAGCTTCCCAAACAAAAGAAGTCTAAAAGAATACACCTCTACCAAACCAATTCTGCAAGAGATACTAAAGGGACTGCTTTAAGGGAAGAAAGGAAAAGACAGAGAGAGAAAGAGAGAGAGTAACACAGGTACGAAAATGGCAATGAATAATTACCTATCGATAATAACCTTAAATGTAAATGGATTAAATGCTCCAATCAAAAGACATAGAATAGCTGAATGGATAAGAAAGCATGACCCACACATATGCTGCCTACAAGAAACCCACCTCAGGACAAAAGACATACACAGGCTCAAAGTGAAGGGCTGGAAACAAATTTTCCAAGCAAATGGTCAGGGAAAAAAAGCTGGGGTAGCAATACTCATATCAGACAAAATAGACTTCAAAAGAAGGGCCATAAAGAGAGACCCAGAAGGTCACTTCATAATACTCAAGGGAAGAATCCACCAAGAAGACATAAATATTGTAAATATATATGCACCCAACGGAGGAGCACCTAAATACATCAAGAATATCTTAGAGGACTTCAAGAAAGATATAGACAGCAACACAATTATAGTAGGTGATTTTAACACCCCACTGTCAAAAATGGACAGATCTTCCAAACAAAATATCAACAAAGATATTGTGGCATTGAACAATACTCTAGAGGAAATGGACTTAACTGATATATATAGAGCCCTTCATCCCATAGAAGCTAAATACACTTTCTTTTCAAATGCACATGGAACATTTTCAAAGATAGACCACATGATAGGACACAAATCAAGCCTCAACAAATTCAAGAAAATTGAAATCATACCAAGCATTTTCTCTGACCACAAGGGACTGAAACTAGAAACCAACCCCAAGGAGAAAAACCCAAAACCCTCAAAATCATGGAGATTGAATAGCATGCTATTAAACAATGAATGGGTCAAGAATGAAATTAGGGAGGAAATCAAAAAGTTTCTGGAAACAAACGATAATGAACTCACATCGACCCAAAACTTATGGGACACAGCAAAGGCAGTCCTCAGAGGGAAGCTTATAGCGATACAGGCCTATCTAAAAAAGACAGAAACATCTCAAACAAACAACCTAACCCTTCGCCTACAAGAACTCGAGGAACAACAACAAAGACAGCCCAGAGCAAGTAGAAGGAAAGAAATAACCAAGATAAGAGCAGAATTAAATGACATAGAGACTAAAAGCACAATCCTAAAGATCAATGAATCCAGGAGTTGGTTCTTTGAAAAGATCAACAAAATCGACAAGCCTTTAAGCAGGCTCATCAAGAAAAAAAGAGAGAGGACTCAAATAAACACAATCAGAAATGAAAGAGGAGATATTACAACCGACACCGCAGAAATACAAAGGATTGTAAGAAATTACTATGAAGAACTGTATGCCAAGAAATTTGAAAACCTAGGTGAAATGGACAGGTTTCTAGAAAAATATAACCTTCCAAAACTCAATGAAAAAGAAACAGAAAGCCTGAACAGACCAATAACAGCTGGTGAAATTGAATCAGTAATCAAAACACTCCCGATGCACAAAAGCCCTGGACCAGATGGCTTCACAGAAGAATTCTACAAAACATTTAAGGAAGAGCTAACCCCTATTCTCCACAGACTATTCCAAAAAATTCAAAAAGATGGAAGACTTCCAAACTCTTTTTATGAAGCCAGCATCATCCTAATCCCAAAACCAGATAAAGACACAACAAAGAAGGAGAACTTCAGGCCAATATCGCTGATGAACATAGATGCTAAAATCCTCAACAAAATATTGGCAAACCGCATCCAACAACACATTAAAAAGATCATACACCACGACCAAGTGGGATTCATCCCAGGGATGCAAGGATGGTTCAACATTCGCAAATCAGTAAACATAATTCATCACATAAACAAAAGCAAAGACAAAAATCACATGATCATATCAATAGATGCGGAAAAAGCATTTGATAAGGTACAGCACCCATTTATGATAAAAACACTCAGCAAAGTGGGAATAGAGGGAGCATTCCTCAACATAATAAAGGCTATATATGAGAAACCTACAGCCAGCATCATACTCAATGGGCAAAGACTAAATCCTTTTCCACTAAAATCAGGAACAAGACAGGGCTGTCCACTCTCTCCACTTCTATTCAACATAGTATTGGAAGTATTAGCCACAGCGATTAGACAAGAAAAGGAAATAAAAGGCATCCAACTTGGAAAGGAGGAAACAAAACTATCATTGTTTGCAGATGACATGTTAGTATACATAGAAAATCCTATAGTCTCGGCCAAAAAACTGCTCGACCTAATAAATTAATTTGGCCAAACAGCCGGATACAAAGTCAATATCCAGAAATCAAAGGCATTTTTGTATACCAACAATGAAACAACAGAAGCAGAAATCAAGAAAAAAATACCATTTGATATAGCAAAAAGAAAAATAAAGTACCTAGGAATTAACCTAACCAAGGAGGTAAAAGACCTGTATGCAGAAAACTACACAACACTGAAGAAGGAAATCAAGGAAGACACAAATAAATGGAAACACATACCGTGTTCATGGATCGGAAGAATTAACATCATCAAAATGTCCATACTTCCCAAAGCAATCTACAGATTCAATGCAATACCTATTAAAGTACCAATGGCATATTTCACAGATATAGAACAAACTCTTCAAAAATTTATATGGAACCATAAACGACCCAGAATAGCGGCAGCAATCTTGAGAAAGAAGAGCAAAGCGGGAGGGATCACAATACCTGATACCAAAATGTATTACAAGGCCACTGTAATCAAAACAGCCTGGTACTGGCATAAAAACAGGCACGTGGACCAGTGGAATAGAATAGAGAGCCCAGAAATAAACCCTAGTCTCTATAGTCAATTAATATTCGACAAAGGGGGCAGCAACATAAAATGGAGTAAAAACAGCCTCTTCAACAAGTGGTATTGGGAGAACTGGACAGCTTCGTGTAAGAAAATGAAACTCGAGCACCAACTTACACCATACACAAAAATAAATTCAAGGTGGATAAAAGACTTAAACATAAGCCGTAACACCATTAAAGTCCTAGAAGAGAACATAGGCAGGAAAATCTCAGATATTACACGCAGCAACATTTTTACTGATATGTCCCCTAAAACAAGGGACATAAAGGAAAGAATAAACAAATGGGATCTCATCAAAATAAAAAGCTTCTGCATGGCTAAGGAAAACAGTATTAAAATAAAAAGAGAACCGACTGTGTGGGAAAACATATTTGCCAATGATATCTCAGATAAGGGTTTAATCTCCAAAATATACAAAGAACTTACGCGACTCCACTCTAAGAAGACAAGCAACCCAATTAAAAAATGGGCAAAGGACTTGGGCAGACACCTCTCCAAGGAGGACATACAGAGGATCCAGAGACACATGAAAAGATGCTCGATATCGCTAGCTATCAGAGAGATGCAAATTAAAACCACAATGAGATACCACTTGACACCAGTCAGAATGGCCCTCATAAACAAAGCAACAAACAGCAAGTGTTGGAGAGGTTGTGGAGAAAAGGGGACACTAGTGCACTGCTGGTGGGAGTGCAGACTGGTACAACCACTATGGAAAACAGTATGGAATTTTCTAAAAAAACTAAAAATGGATATACCTTTTGACCCAGCAATTCCATTGCTAGGACTATATCCTAAGAACCCTGAAACACCAATCCAAAAGAAACTATGCATCCCTATGTTTATAGCAGCACAATTTACAATAGCCAAGTGTTGGAAGCAACCTAGATGCCCATCAGTAAATGAATGGATCAAAAAACTGTGGTACATTTATACAATGGAATTCTATGCAGCAGAAAGAAAGAAGGAGCTCATACCCTATGCAACAGCATGGATGGAACTTGAGAGCATCATGCTAAGCGAAGTAAGCCAGGCAGTGAAAGATAAATACCATATGATCTCACCTTTAACAGGAACCTAATCAACAAAACAAACAAACAAGCATAATATATCCAAAGACATGGAAATTGGGAACATGCTGAAAGTCACCAGAGGGGAGAGGGGAGGGAATTTCAGGGGAAAAGGGGAAGGATTTACAGGAACAAGTATAAAGGACACATGGACAAAAACTATGGGGGGGGGTGGAAATGGGAGGGAGGTGGGGAGGGTTGGGGTGGCGGGTTCGGGTGAGAATAAAAGACAGAAAACTGTACAAGATCAACAATGAAAATAAAAATTAAAAAAAAAATGTTACAATTTGTAATAAGAATGGACTTCGAGATTATTATGTTAACTGTAACGCAAGTCAGAAAAGGCCAAGAGCCATATGATTTCACCAATATGTGGGATATAAAACTGAAACTCATGGACACAGCAATGTGGTGGTTGCCAGAGGGAAAGAGGTGAGGTGGTGGGGTTGGAAGGGGGCCTAATATATATGGTGATAGAAGATGGTTTGACTTTAGGTGGTGGGCACACAGCGCAAAATACAGATCTAGTATCATAAAAATGTACGTTTGAAACCTATATGGTCTTATTAACCAATGTCACCCCAGTATATTTCATTTATAAATAAATAAATAATGAAAATATAAAATAGCAAATATATTATATATAGTAATAAATTTACGATAATGTATTCTTTTATATTTTAAATTATTGCATAGATTTTTTTAGAAGAGGACAAAAATCAAGACAAGGAATACAGAATTAACAAGAAACAATTAAAGATAAAAAACACGTTCAGGATCTACTTGTGCAAGCTGGTCTACATTGAGATAAATGCATTTATCCTTCAGGTAGGATGATCATTAGATACTTCTATATAATATATTTTTCTTTAAAAATGTTTCCTGCTTGTAACAAGATAAAGTACATACATTTTTTTTACTGTGTTTATACGTCTCTGGTAACACTTCTCATAATCCTGTCTAGCAAAAAAATATATAAATAAACCAAATAAAGTTCTAATAATATAGAGAAAATATATGGGATGAAAGAACATGTCAAATGTATGATACAATCAACAAAATTCTATCTGCAGCTATCTTTATAGGATGAATAACTAATTACTACAAATAAATTGAAGGAAGTAAGTGAATGAAGGAGAAAAAATAAAAGGATGATAAAGTGGAGAGATCCATTGAATAAGAAACGATTAAGAAGCAGATTAAGGCACATCAACTTTATTTTTCAACAAATTATTTTAAAAACAGAAAATAGGAAAATTTTTAATATTCACTGATAAATTATTACTTTATGGAATTATTTCCAATTCTTTATTAGTAATAATGATAATTTTAATGAATGCTTACATTCATAATAAAATGAGAGTCAGAGAGATTGATTCAGGACTCTGGAGAATGGGACACAGATTAAGTCTTTAGTTCATTTGCCAGTGACTTCTTTTTTTTTTCACTCTATGGGAAAATCTTGCCTGACAAAGAGACCAATCAATGCAAAGTGATAAAAAACCGTAGGAAAAAAAGCACTAATGTATCATGTGATCCTCTAAAAGATGCACCCTTTCTTTTCTTGACTTAGAATTGATGTAATGGCCAAAATATTGATCCCCCAAATGTCTGTGTTTTAATCCCTGGAACCTGTGAATACATTGCTTTACATAGTAAAAATGACTTTTCAGGTTGATTAAGCATCTTGACAGTGGAAGATTATCCTGGTTTATGCAGAAAGGCCCAATGTAATCACAAGGGTCTTCATAAGAGGGAGGCAGGAAGGCCAGGGTCAGACAGAAGAGAAACAGAGGTAGGGTGTGACTCAGAGCCACATACCAAGGAATGGAACTAATTGTCTCTAGAGCATCCAAAAGGAACACAACAGTCCTGGTGACTTGATTTGAGCCCAACATTAATTTTCGGGTTTCTGACCTCCAGAACAGTAAGTGGAGAATTTTTTGTTGTTTTAAATAGGTAAATTTGTAATGATTTGTTACAAAAGCAGTAGGAAAGAAAATAGTTGACTTTCTGACACATGCCTGAAAGTCTCTTAATCCCAAAAAAATTCCATACCAGTTACACAGTAAAGAGGTCAACCTCCTGGATGAATCACCCACCCACAACCCCCACTTACCAAAAAATGCAGAGTTCTGGGGTGAAGTTTCTCAAAACATGAATCCACTTTTAAATGTGATTTTAAAATAAAACCAATATTAACTTTTATGGTATAATTATTTTTAATATAGTTGACTACTACAGAACAATTGCTCATCCAAGCAAAATAAAAGTGTTCCTATTGGAACAAATGCAGAATATGAGCAGATCTCTTAAATGTCTACACTGATAGCTGCCACAAAGTCAAAAATATGGAAGAAAATTCCTATGGGACATTCCTCAAAATGTTCAGTTGATTTAAAAACTGTTAGAAGAGCACTGACCAGTGTGTCTCAGTTGGTTGGTGGCCAATTGGATTCCTGGTCCTGGTACATACGAGAGGCAACCAGTGGATCTTTCCCTCACACATCAATGTTTCTCTCCCTCCTGGTTTCCTCCCTTTCCTCTCTCTCTAAAAATAAGTAAGTAAGTAAGTAAGTAAATCCATCCTTTTTTTAAATAGTGGTATAAGAGTATGATTTGAATCAAGGTCATGAGCTTTACAACAAATGATCTCAAGGTCAACTTTTAGTTTTCTTTTATGTTGACCTGCCCTCAAGTTCAAGTTGAAGGACGCAGGTATTGGGAGCTTGACAATAGTTTTAAAATGTAAGAAACATGAAGGGAAAAGTTAGTGTGGATTCATGGCTTGAAAGGAAAAGAGAAGAAATTAGATGGAAAAGAACTGGAGTCGTGCACCTCAAAACCCTGTGGATGAGTCCTCTACTTAAATATTTGTCCCCTTACTCATCTCCTATCTCAACTTTAAAAGGGAAAAATAAGACGAAGAGGTGAACAAAAGAAGAAAATAACCTGATAGGAAGTTAACTCTTTAATTATTTCCAACCATTACCTTTTGGACAAGGCTGCCCTACCTGAAGCACTCAATTGGTTGACAGGAAAAGTAAACAAACCAGACAAAAATGACAGTAGATGCATAAAAGAAAAACTAATTTTTCCATAAGTCTAAAACACAGAATCTAAAATGAAAATCTAGAAATGTTATTTTATTTATTTTTTAGTAATGCCCACTTGATACTAGCCCAAATTCTGGGGACACAGGTAGTAGACCATTGAGATCAGACAATGGACAGGCTAACTTTTCTCTGAAAGGAACTTACACTCAAGTGGGTCAGGGATAACTGAAAAAAGATAATGTCATTACCTTTTTCTCCCCCTGTGCCCTACCCTCTCCTCTTTTCCCCACATTCACTCATAATTTAAACTTAGGAGAACCCTATTAGACTAGCCAGGGGCCATGCCTGATAGAGTCTGTGGACAATAACAGTTCTCAATTAATCAACAAATTAATTTTTTACTTTCTCCTAAGTATACACGCTAAGAGCTTTTCACAATTATATTTAAATAAATTGTTGTGTAATAATGTGTTCATGTAAGCTCAGTGAGAACAGGGACTTGATCAGCCTTTTTCCCTGTTGCAGATCCAGCCCTGAGACAGTGTCTGACACATAATAGATCCTCAGTAGATGAATGCTAAATAAAGAAAAAAAAATACAAAGTAGTCAAGGACTATCAATTCTTATCATGAAGAAAAGACAGAAAAAGAAAGACTTGATAAAAGATATGATAGTAATTAAATAAATGATATAGATGCAGTTTACCTTCTTTTTTTAATATATTTTATTGATTATGCTATTACAGTTTTCCATTTCTCCCCCATCATTCCCCTCCATCCTGCACACCCCCTCCCACCCACATTTCCCCCTTTAGTTCATGTCCATGTGTCGTAAGTTCTTTAGCTTCTACATTTCCCACACTATTCCTGCCCTCTCCATGTCTATTTTCTACCCACCATCTATGCTACTTATTCTCTGTACCTTTTCCCCCTCTCTCCTTTTCCCACTCCCCTGTTGCTAACCCTCCATATGATCTCCATTTCTGTGGTTCTGTTCCTGTTCTAGCTGTTTGCTTAGTTTGCTTTTGTTTTAGATGTGGTTGTTAATAGCTGTGAGTTTGCTGTCTTTTTACTGTCATATTTTTTATCTTCTTTTTTTTTAGATAAGTCCCTTTAACATTTCATATAATAAGGGCTTGGTGGTCTCCTAGAACTTGACCTTATCTGAGAAGTATTTGATCTGCCCTTCCATTCTAAATGACAGCTTCGCTGCATAGAGCAATCCTGGATGTACGTCCTTGCCTTTCATGACTTGGAACACTTCTTTCCAGGCCCTTCTTGCCTGTAAGGTCTCTTTTGAGAAATCAGCTGACAGTCTGATGGGAACTCCTTTGGAGGTGACTGTCCCCTTCTCCCTTGCTGCTTCTAGAATTCTCTCCTTCATTTGAATCTTGGCTAATGTAATAATGATGTGTCTTGGTGTGTTCCTCCTTGGGTCCAACTTCTTTGGGACTCTCTGAGCTTCCTGGACTTCCTGGAAGTCCATTTGCTTTGCCAGATTAGGGAAGTTCTCCTTTCTTATTTGTTCAAATAAGTTTTCCTTTTTTTTAAAAAAATATATTTTATTAATTATGCTATTACAGTTGTCCCATTTCTCCCCCATCATTCCCTTCCACCCTACACACCCTCTCCCACCCACATTCCCCCCTTTAGTTCATGTCCATGTGTCATAAGTTCTTTAGCTTCTACATTTCCCACACTATTCCTGCCCTCTCCATGTCTATTTTCTACCCACCATCTATGCTACTTATTCTCTGTACCTTTTCCCCCTCTCTCCTTTTCCCACTCCCCTGTTGCTAACCCTCCATATGATCTCCATTTCTGTGGTTCTGCTCCTGTTCTAGCTGTTTGCTTAGTTTGCTTTTGTTTTAGGTATGGTTCTTAATAGCTGTGAGTTTGCTGTCTTTTCACTGTCATATTTGTATCTTCTTTTTCTTAGATATGTCCCTTTAACATTTCATATAATAAGGGCTTGGTGATGATGAACTCCTTGAAATTGACCTTACCTGAGAAGCACTTTATCTTCCCTTCCATTCTAAATGACAGCTTTGCTGGGTAGAGCAATCTTGGTTGTAGGTCCTTGACTTTCATCACTTGGAATACTTCTTTCCAGCCCCTTCTTGCCCGTAAGGTCTCTTTTGAGAAATCAGCTGACAGTCTGATGGGAACTCCTTTGGAGGTGACTGTCCCCTTATCCCTTGCTGCTTCTAGAATTCTCTGCTTCATTTTAATCTTGGCTAATGTAATTACGATGTACCTTGGTGTGTTCCTCCTTGGGTCCAGCTTCTTTGGGATTCTCTGAGCTTCCTGGACATCCTGGTAGTCTATTTCCTTTGCCAGATTGGGGAAGTTATCCTTTATTATTTGTTCAAATAAGTTTTCCACTTGTTGCTCTTCCTCTTCCCCTTCTCATACCCCTATAATTTGGATGTTGGGATGTTTAAAGATGTCCTGGAGGTTCCTAAGCCTCTCCTCATTTTTTTTTTAATTCTTTTTTTTTTTTTCTTTTAGATTTTTTATTTATTTATCTTTAGAGAGGAAGGGAAGGAGAGAGGGAGAGAAACATCAATGTGCGGTTGCCTCTTGTATGTCCCCTGCTGGGAACTGGCCTGGCAACCCAGGCATGTGCCCTGACTGGGAATCGAACCGCGATCCTTCGGTTCGCAGGCCCGCGCTCAATCCACTGAGCTACACCAGCCAGGGCTTTTTTTTTTTTTTTTTTTTTTTTTTTTTTTAATTCTTGTTTCTTCATTCTTTTCTGTTTGGTTGTTTCTTCCTTCTGGTCCACTCCATTGATTTGAGTCCCAATTTTCCTTCCATCACTATTGGTTCCCTGTGCATTTTCCTTCATTTCACTTATTGTACCCTTCATTTGTTCATCTAATTTGCGACCACAATCAACCAATTCTGTGAGCATCCTGATCACTAGTGCTTTGAACTGTGCATCTGATAGGTTGCTATCTCTTGGTTGCTTAGATGAATTGGCTCTGGGACTTTGATTTGTTCTCCTGTTTGAGCCTTTTTTTTTTTTTTTTTTTTTTTTTTTGAGGGGGGTCTGGTCATGGCTGTTATGTAGTGAGGGTCAGGGCCTTAGGTGTTCCCCAGGACAGGGCAGCCCAGTAGCTGGGTTGTGATGCTGTATGTGGGTTCAGGGTCTGAGAGAGAACAATGGCACTTGCTCTGCTCTCTTTCGGATTCCAGTCCCTTCCGCCACTCCCCCCAAGCAAACTGGGTCCTTCTGGTGCTGATTTCCATGTGGGTGGGCTCGTGTACATTCTAGGACCCTGTGAGTCTCTCCAACAAACTCTCCTGTGAGGCTAGGAGTCTCTTCTGTCACCTCAATCCCCACAAGTGTTTTCAATTGGTGTTTTTAGGTTTTATTTCCCAGCACTGGGGCCCTGGGTTGCAAGGTGTGTCTCACTCCCCATTTTTGCATGGATTATCTGCGTATGAATGTGGGACCGCCTGGTCAGCCAGCCGCCTTGCGCAGCCTCATTGCGTCTGCCCGTTGCCACCCCATGCCCAGGGTTTGCTAGCCAACACCTGTGCGCCTGGGATCTGCCACCCACTGCCTGCGCGTCCAGGCCCACCAACCTCCACTTTTTCTTGCCGCAACTCCGCCCATCTTACCCGTCTGGATGAATGCTTGTCGGACTTCTGTACAGTTCAATGTTCTATCAGTTCTGTTGTTTTCTTGTTTCTAAATCTTTGTTGTCCTTAATTTTGGTTGTGCAAGGAGGCACAGTGTGTACACCTATGCCTCCATCTTGGCCGGAAGTCTGCAGTTTACCTTCTGATAAGAGAGAACAGAGTTATGTTCTACATTTCCAAAGGAAATCTTTAGTGGCCACTCCTCTACAGTGCATGTTAACCTAGCAGCTCTTCTCACTAGGCCCTGGGAAGGGAGTATCACTAGTATGTCAGTGTCTAGACCTGCACTGTCCAATACAGTAGTCATTTGCCACATATGGCTATTCAAATTTAAATTATCACATTACATTAAGTTTAAAATTCTGTTACTTATTTGCATTAGCCTTGTTTCAAGTGCTCAATAGTTACATGAGCCTAGTGGCTACCATATTGGACAGTAAAGATATAGGACATTTCCATTATCACAGAAAATTTAATTGAACAACTCTGTTTCACACCATGCTGAATTTAGTTAGTACATGTAACCATGCAATTAATACACATAGGCTTAGCAACCATTGGCAAACACCAGCACCATTCAATGTTATCAGCCACTATTTTTTTTCTAGACTTGCAAAGCCCAATACTATCTTACTAAGCAATATCTGCCAAATCCTGACATTTGTGGACTTGCATATTTCTCTTAAGGGCACTGTTTAAAAATTGTGTACCTAGCTGACCATTTGCTTTAGAGTTAGTTGTGTGCTGGAATTTAGTAACATATCTATCAAGCTGCAATTACTAAGGCAAGTTCACAGTTTATTTCTGAGCCCATAGAAACATTTCTTCCCCAAACTAGTAAGTCTCTGGTGTAAAATTATTCTCTAGACTCTGTACTTCATGAGGGTACCTAATAGACAGAGATTGGTTCACCAATTAGATAAAATCTATATTTTCCTAAATCAAAAAATAAGCTGAGTGAAGTTTGTTTAGCTAGAAATCCCTTGTTAAATTATAAAATGTGATATCTAAACAGAAATGCCACTGCATGATGACTAATTACAGAAGTGAATGACTTTATGATAAAATTAGAGGTTGATTTAAAAATACACCTGGGCCCTGAGTATAGGAATGTAAGGTACAGTATAGGATATGGAGAAGCCAAAGAACTTATATGCATGACCTGTGGGCATGAACACAGATGTGAGGATTACCTGTGGGAGTGCAGAGTGCTGGTTGGAGGGGAGCAAAGGGGGGGAAATTGGGATAACTGTAATAGCAAAATCAATAAAGCATAACTTTTAAATAATACACACACACACACACACACACACACACACACACACACAATACCTGAGCCCTGATCAGTGGGGCTAGGTTGGGCATCATCCCAAAAGGCAAAAGGTCATCAGTTTGATTCCTAGTCAGGGTACATGCCTGGGTAGTGGGTTCAGTACCCATCCCTAGGCAGAGTGTATATAAGAAGCAATCCGTCAATGCCTCTCTCACACATTGATGTTTCTCTCCCTCTTTATCTCCCTCCTTTCTCCCCTCTCTAAAAATAAATAAATAAACATTTGGATAAAATCAAAATAAAATAAAAATACAGCTGGGAATGAAAACCAAATCTTAAAGTAAAAAGAATAAATATACCAACTTGTATATATGTCTCTGGGTGTACTACAATATCTAGAACTTGATGGTTATATTTGTTAAATGCTGTTGACCCACAGAAGAATTTACCTTCCAGAAAGGCTTACTTGTGGGTACCTGGGCTCAAATTCGTAATCAGCTCATCCTTTGCAGACGTCCCTCAGGCATGCTGTTTTTCAGTGAAAAAGCAGATTGGGCTGCCAAGAATCCTGCACTGTGCTTCTGCTATCTGAGTCAATAACCCTTATAAGAGCTCCTATGATGCAAATTTGACTAATAAGATTGAGACATTCCTGTGCAATCAGAGCTACACAGCTAGAGCCTCATTAGTATTTTTTCCAACCAATCAGAGAAGCTCCATTCTAACCAATAAGGATGATGGTATTTGAACCAATCAAATGGTGAGAATTTAGAGTCCTCATTTGCCTCCCCTGTCTCCATGAGGCACAATTGCAGTTTCCACTGAAGACCGTGTTTTACTAGTTGGAGCTTCAACATCAGTTGAGCTGTGACCCTGGAGTAGAGCTTTCTCACCCAGCTGAACCATAAGACTGTGGCTGCCTTGCCAGGGCCCCCTCACAGCTGTGCTGTATCATAATTAACCTGTATCACAGCTGTGCTATTCCAAAGACAGGCTGTATCACAACTGAGCTGTTTATACTGAGTAAGTCTTCCTCCCCCACAGCACTCCAAATTGAGAACTGTTGGTGTTGAATTAATGACAATGATCTTTGGCATTTTGCTGGCAATACAAAGGAAAAAATCAGACTAAGTTAATGTAGACACAGAATTGACCCTTGAAAAAATGCACACACAGTTTAGAGGGATGTATTACTTTCTACTCCCCCAAAACATAACTACAAATAGCCTACTGTTAACAGCAAGCTTTACTGATAATTTAAGTAGTCAATTAACACATATTGTATTTTGTATGGTACATGCATTAATACTATATTCTGACACTAAAGTCAGCAAGAAAAAAATGTTATGAAGAAAATCATATGGAGGAGAAAACACATTTACAGTATTGATTGAAAAAAAAAAAATAGGCCTTAGTCACTTTCTGCCCAAGACTGAACTGGCCATGACCTATGGAGATTCTCCAAGGTAGCAACCTAGGTAAACACTGCTTGCTTAATTACAGAACCATATCATATTATAATTAAAATATAGAATAACCATCACTGTCAGATTCCAATTGAATGGGAGTCCTAAAACTATAGAATTAGAGAAGAAACCACATCCATCCAGAATTGTAGAAAGAGCAGAGACATGGGACGGGCTGGTCCTACACCCACACTGACTGGATAAAAAGTCAGAGGCATGTCTTGGGAGCAAGTGGTCCCAGCCCACACCAGACCCCAAGCCTAGGGTTCCAGAGCCAGGAAGATAAATCCCTATAACTTCTGGCTGTAAAAGGCAGTGGGATTCAGTCAGTGGAAGAAACTGCTGGATTCCCAAGCAGTTCCTCTAAAGGCCTGTACACAACTTACAATAACTCCTTCTGAGCTCCAAAACCAGAGAGCAGCTTGAAAAGTGCCAAGAGCATACAGGGAGGGACTGAAGTGTGTGGCATCCAGGCAAGAGCTGGGGGATAGGTTTCTTTCAGAGAAAACTACTGGCAAGGACATTGTTCTTTTTATAAGCCCTCCCTCCTCAAGCCACACAGAAGGCTCACCTGCAGTACCCAGCTTTGTTGATAGAGGAAACTGATCCACGGTACCCTACGTAACACCTGCTACATTAGGTCTCAATACCAAGGCAGGGAGTCATAGCAGCTATACCTAATACAGGGACACAGATACAGGGAAGCTGCCAAAACAAGGAGACAAAGAAACAGGGCCCAAATGAAAGAACAGATTAAAACTACAGAAAAATAATTAAATAAAATGGAGATAAGCAATTTATCAGATGCAGAGTTCAAAACACTGGTTATAAGGATGCTCAAGGAACTTAGGACATCAACAGCATAAAAAATATCCAGTAAGAAACAAAGGATCCACTAATAGAAATAAAGAACAATTTACAGAGAAACAACAGTAGAGTAGATGAAGCCAAGATTCATATAAATGATTTGGAATATAAGGAAGCAAAAAAAACAAACAATCAGAACAACAAGAAGAAAAAAATTTTTAAAGAGAGAATAAACTCAGCAGCCTCTGATACAACTTCAAGTGGTCCAACATTCTCCTCATAAGTGGTTCCAAAAGCAGAAGAGAAAGAGCAAGAAATTGGAAATTTATTTGAAAAAAAAAATGATAAAAGAAAACTTCTCAAATTTGGTGAAGGAAATAGTCATGCAAGTCCTGGAAGTACAGAGAGTCATAAGCAAGATGGATGCAAAGAGGCCCACAACAAGACACATCATAATTAAAATGCCAAAGGTTAAAGATAGAGAATCATAAGAGCAACAAGAGAAAAGGAGTTAGTTATCTACAGGGGGGTTCCAATAAGACTGTCAGCTGACTTCTCAAAAGAAACTTTGCAGGTTAGAAGGGACTGGAAAGAATTATTCAAAGTCATGGAAAGCAGGGACCTACATCCAAAACTGATCTACCCAGCAAAGATATCAGTTAGAATTGAAGAGCAGGTAAAGAACTTACCAGACAAGAAAGAACTAAATGAGTTCATCATCACCAAGCCATTATTATATGAAATGTTAAAGGAACTTATTTAAGAAAAAGAAAATTCAAACTATGAACAATAAAATGGCAATAAATACATATCATTCAACAATTGAATCTAAAACCAAACTAAGCAAACAACAGAGACAGAATTATGGATATGGAGAGCATTTTGATGGCTGCCAGATTAAAGGGGGGTTTCATACAATAGGTGAAGAGGTAAAGAGATTAAGAAGTACAAATAGGTAGTTACAGAATAGATATGGGGATGTAAAGTACAGTGTAGGAAATGGAGTAGCCAAAGAACTTCCATGCATAACCCATGGACATGAACTATAAAGTCAGGATTATTTGAGGGAATGGTGAGTGCTGGTGGAGGGGGGGGGGCAAAGAGGAAAAATTGGAAAAACTGCATTTACATAGTCCATAAAATATAATAATAAAAATTTTGAATTAAAGTAGATACATGCAGTTCAAACCAGTGTTGTTCAAGTGTCAAATGTAACTGCATATCATCTTTCCCTTAGTTAAGTGCCCAAGTTAAAAAGAGCAAAAGAGAGTTCTCTTTTTTAAGTATACTTTATTGATTATGCTATTACAGTTGTTACATTTTCCCCCCTTTATTCCCATCTGCCCTACCCCCTTCTTCCCACCAGCATCCACCCCCCTTAGTTCATGTCCATTGGTCATACATATAACTTCTTTGGCTTCTCCATTCCCTGCACTATTTTTAACATCCTCCTATTTTTCACATACCATTTATGCTTCTTATTCCCTGTACCTTTCCCCCACCCTTCCACCACCCCCTCTCCACTGATAACCCTCCATATGATCTCCATTTCTGTGATTCTCTTCCTGTTCTAGTCATTTGCTTAATTTCCTTTTGTTTTTGTTTTGGTCTCTTAGGTTCAGTTGTTGATAGTGGTCAGTTTGTTCTCACTTTACTGTTCATAGTTTTGACCTTCTTCTTTTTCTTAGATAAGTCCCTTAACATTTCATATAAGGGCATGGTGATGATGAATTCCTTTAATTATTACCTTATCTGGGAAGCATTTTTTTCTTCCCTTCCATTCTAAATGATAGCTTTGCTGGATAGAGTAATCTTGGATGTAGGTCCCTGTCTTTCATGACTTGGAATACTTCTTTCCAGCCCCTTCTTGCCTGCAAGATTTCTTTTGAGAAATCAGCTGTTAGTCTTATGAGAACTCCTTTGCAGGTAACTCTCTGCTTTTCTCTTGTTGCTTTTATGCTTCTTTCATCTTTAACCTGGGGTAACTTAATTGTATGTGTTTTGGTGTGTTCCTCCTTGGGTCCAATCTCCTTGGGACTCTCTGAGCTTCCTGTACTTCCCAGAAGTCTATTTCCTTTACCAGATTGAGGAAGTTTTCCTACATTTTTTTGTTCAAATAAGTTTTCAATTTCTTGCTCTTCCTCTTCTCCTTCTGGCAACCCTATGATTCTGATATTGGAACATTTAAAGTTGTCCCAGAGGTTCCTAAACCTCTCCTCTTTTTTTGTTCGTGTGTGTGTGTGTGTGTGTGTGTGTGTGTGTGTGTGTGTTGAAGGTTTTAGGCTTTATCTTTTTATTTTGA
This sequence comes from Glossophaga mutica, assembly GCA_039655065.1. Lineage (NCBI taxonomy): Eukaryota > Metazoa > Chordata > Mammalia > Chiroptera > Phyllostomidae > Glossophaga > Glossophaga mutica. The sequence continues at coordinate 134,094,406 of CM077304.1, forward strand.
TTTCACTATATTCTTTTTTTCTTTTTTTTAATTGTTGCTCAAGTACAGTTATCTCCATTTTCTCTCCACCACCCCCCCTCAATTTTTTGAACTCTTGTTTCTTCATTCTGTGCTGGTGGAATGTTTATTTCTTCCCTCTGTCCCAGTTTCCTTACCTTCACTGTTGGTCTCCTGTATACTTTCCTTTATTTCACTTTCCATAGCCTTCATTTCTTTCTCTGTTTTGCAACTACACTCAACCATTTTGGTGAATATCCTGGTTACCAGTGTTTTGAACTCTGCATGTGATAGGTTGGCAATCTCCTCATCACTTAGTTCTTTTTCTGGAGTTCTGATCTGTTGTTTTTTGGAGCCATATTTCTTTGTCTCAGCACACCTATTACATTGTAAAGGGTAAAGCCTCAGGTATTTGCCAGGCAACCCACTTCACTGCACTGTGGCACTATATGTGGGGGAGGGGTCAGAGAGGGAACAATGCTGCTTGCTTGGCTTTTACCCTACTTTCAGCCACTTCCTCAATACCCACATGTGAATTGGGCCCTTCTGGTGCTGATTCCCAGGTGGGTGGCCTTGTGTATGTTGCAGAATCCCGTAGCTCTCTCCAACAAACTCTCCTGTGAGGTTGGGAGTTTCTCCCACCACCGAAACTACCACATATTTTTATAGCCAGGGGTTTTGAGGCTTTAGTGTCCCATGCTGGAACACTGGGTTGCACATAAAATAGACAGTGTTCTAACTATTCAAGAGGTTAGTAGCTTTTCTGCAGTATGAATGAACATTAAAAAACTTTCATACGGATTAGCAAATCCTGAACTGTTAAACACTATCATGAAAACCTAACACCTTCATTTAGCAGAAGGAACATCAAGAGGCAGCTCTTTAAAAACTACACAAGAAATCAAGTTGGAGGCACAGGTAAACAATCCTTGCCTCCAGCACAAGTACAGCAAAATGTTCAACTAGACTATAAAATAAATATCACCCAAAATTGTCAGAAAATTGATCTGTATAGAATTCCAACAACCAAGGATTGAAACAAGCCATACTCATCCAGATGGGTAGGAGGTATGGAAACACAGAGATGAGTGGAGAGGCACAGAGAGGTGGAGAGGGGCAGAGAGGTGTGGAGATAAGGAAGGGGCTGTCCCACATCCACATGTGCTGGATAACTATTGGGAGGGATACCTCAGCAGCAAGACATCTCAGCCTCAACCAGACCACCAAGCCTAGGGTTCCAGTGCCAGGAAAATAAATCCCCATAACCTGGCTGCAAAAACCAGTGGAGGTTGAATCAGCAGAAGGAACTGTGAGATTCTCACAAGACTCCTCTTAAAGGAACTGAAAAACACTTAAGACTCACACAGACCCACCCACTCTGGGATTCAGCCCAGTGCAAGAGCTGGAAGGCCACCAGTGGCACACAGGGAGAAAGTGAAGTGACTGGCAAAAGGATGAGAACTGGGAGGCAACTTCCACCTGGGCAAAATTCCAAAGCCCAGGCAGCAGCATTGTCCTCTCTCCAAGCCCTCCCCAACATCAAGCCACAGAGTGGTGACACAGGTTTCCCCACACTGGCAATTACCTAAGGCTCCACCCCATACAATTTACATGTACACTTTTCTAAAGTGGGCTACGCTTCTAAGGCAGGGAGTCAAAGCAGCTCCACCTAATATACAGAAACAAGCACAGGGAGGCTGCCAAAATGAAGGGAAAAAGAAATATGGCCCAAATTGAAGAACAGAAAAAAGTTCAAAAAAAAAAAAAAAAAAAAAAGCTAAATGAAATGGAGATAAGCAACCTATCAGATCCAGAGTTCAAAACACTGGTTATCAGGCTCCAGGGACTCATTGGATACATCAACAGTATAAAAAAGACCCAGACAGAAATGAAGATTGCATTGAGTGAAATAAAGAAAAATCTACAGGGAACCAACAGTGGAGGGAATGAAGCCAAGCATCAAATCAACAATTTGGCCCTGGCTGGTGTAGCTCAGTGGATTGAGCGCGGGCCTGCGAACCGAAAGATCGCGGTTCGATTCCCAGTCAGGGCACATGCCTGGGTTGCCAGGCCAGTTCCCGTCAGGGGACATACAAGAGGCAACTGCACATTGATGTTTCTCTCCCTCTCTCCTTCCCTTCCCCTCTAAAGATAAATAAATAAAATCTAAAAGGAAAAAAAAAAAAACAATTTGGAACACAAGGAAAAAAAATCATTCAATCAGAACAGCAAGAAGAAAAAGAATTCCAAAAAATGAGGACACCTTTAAACATAACAATATCTGAATCACATGGGTACCGGGAGGAGAAGAGGAAGAGCAAGAAATTGAAAACTAATTTTAAAACATAATGAAATAAAACTTCCCTAATATGGCAAAGGAAACAGACATGCAAGTCCAGGACACACAGAGAGTCCCAAACAAGTTGGATCCAAAGAGAACCACACCAAGATACATCAGAATAGAATGCCAAAGTTTAAAGATAAAGAGAGAATCTTAAAATCAGCAAGAGAAAAGCAGATAGTTACCTAAAGGGGAGTTCCCATAAGACTGTCAGCTGATTTCTCAAAAGAAACCTTGCAAGCTAGAAGGGACTGCCTAGAAGCATTCAAACTGATGAAAAGCAAGGACCTACATCTGAGATTATTCTATCCAGCAAAGCTATCATTAGAATTGAAGGGTAGATAAAGTGCTTTCCAGACAAGAAAAAACTAAAGGAGTTCATTATCACCAAGCCATTATTATATGAAAGGTTAACAGGAATTACATAAGAAAAAAAGATAAAAACAATAAACATTAAAATGGCAATAAATTCACAACTATCAATAATTGAATCTAAATAACAAACTAAGCAAACAACCAGAACAGGAAGAGAATCATAGATACAGAGATCATTTGGAGGGTTATCAATTGAGGGGAAGAAAGGTGAGAATGAGGGAAAAGGTACAGGGATTAAGAAGCACAAATTGGTAGGTACAAAATGATGGGGGATGTTAAGTGTACTATAGATAATTCAGTAGCTAAAGAAGTTATATGCATGGCCCATGGACATGAACTAAGGGAAGGGATTGCTGGAAGGAATGGGGGTACCGGGTGGTGGGGAGAAAAGGGGGAAAAATTGGGACAACTGTAATAGCATAATCAATGAAATATATTTTAAAAGGGCACAAGAAATCATATTTCCAAATGGTAAGTGTAATGAATGATTTGATAAAGTTTTTCATGGCTTACTAATATGATGATAGAAGTCACATTTGATTGGGCAGGCTTAGTGGGCTGGGAAGAGCAGCTTAAACAGAAAGAAATAGCATCTCTTACTACCAGCCTGTCACTTGGGTTAACTCAAGTTCTCCTCCTTATTTGAGGGTCTCTCCTCATGGTACACATTAACTGTTTTACAAAGCCCTCCCCAAGATGCTCAAAATACTCAAAGGAAGCTCCCATGTATTATAATTGGAGGCAAAAAAGCAATTTTACAGTATAAAATAAATTTTAATTTATTTTCTAAAATGTGACTTTGTGTTCTATCAAGAGGCAGAAACAGGGACTTTCCCCCAAAGATTCCCAACAATGGACCTACCTACATAGTAGGGGAATGAAAATAAGTAGAGCTCCCTCCATCCAATATTTGAGGCTAACTTAAATAAATATTACTGGCATAACAAAACAGTTTAGTGTTTTAAGCTCAACCACTAAAACAACTCAAAAATATAATTATCATTCATTGAGATGTTAGTTTATGCCAGGAACTAGATTAAGTGGAGTGAAGATATAACTTGCAGCTGTATTAGATAGTTACTATTATTCCAATGTTCACATGAATATACTGAGATTCAGAGAATTTAAAACATATTGCAAAGTCAAGTCATTATGAACTAGCAGAGATGAGATTCACAATACAGTAAATTCTGACTCTAAAATTTGGATATTTCTATATTCTTCTCAAATTGTTCCCATTACACATTTACACAGTTTTTTTATTTGGGGGTAAAGCAAATTTTTATTACCCAGTTTTCCTACTTTTGAAATGGTATTGTTACTATCTTCTTTGATTGAATCGCATAATTGTTATAGGATAAAATTACAGTAGATATGTCAACCAGCTTTGAAAACTAAGTTTCTTTCAGGTCCTATGAAGGTCAATTCAATTTCCCTCAAGAATATGGTAACATTAGTCACCACAAGGAGACAACCAGCATTATGGTAGAAAAGGGTAGGAGAGAGAATTTCCATAACATGCCCCTCTAATCTTTTGAACCATGTAACTACATAAACTAATCCAATAAGTAAAATTTAATTAAAAATAATTTCAAATGATCCATGTGGTAATGGATTATAGTTGAAAAAATCAATATGAATTCATGTTCAGCTTAATATAGGTGCAGACGGTTACGTATAGAAATATTTATAGATTTTATATATACAAATAACATTTTGTATACAAAAATACAAATATTTATGCATGTACATACACAAATATTTTTATACTGCAAATACAAATATTTGCAGATGGTTATGTATAGAAATATTTATAGATTTATATATACAAAGCCAGTATATTTTTTGCTCTATTAACTTAGAGGACCTAAAAAAGTAAAGACACCCATGTAGTAAGAAGTATACCTACTGCCCAGACCTTTGTTTCTAATACTAGTTTCTGGAAAAAAAAAAAAAAGCCAGGACTCCTCAGCAAAATGGTTTCTTCTTAGACTGACAAAAATTATATAGAATATGAGCCTAAAGCACTGTGTAGTATCAGAAAGTAAGAAAATTCTAAAAAACAAAAGAAAAGTCACACCAGTGGATTACAAATGAGCACAGAAACCACTGAAAGAGCTCCCAATGACCAAAGCTGGAACAATTTAAGCAAGAAAATAAAGTAGTATTTGATTATAACACAAGGTATAATATATAAAGTATATGTTATAAAAATATAAAATATGAAAGCAATAGCAAAATGCTAAGAAATATACTGTTTTAGAGTACATGCTAAAAATAAATATATTTTTAGGTGAAATGATATAATATTACTTGAAGTTCATACTGTGTCAATTTAAAACATAAACTATAACCATAAAAAAAATCACTAAAAATATCTATAGAGTTAACCCTGGCTGGTGTGGCTCAGTGGGTTGAGCACCAATCTGTGAACTGAAAGATTGCCAGTTCAATTCCTGGCCAGGGCAGATGCCTGGAATGCGGATCAGGTCACCTGTTGGGAGCATGTGAGAGCCAACTGACCTCTCACACACTGATATTTCTCTCCCTCTTTACGCCTCCCTTCCCTTTCTCTAAAAAATAAATAAAATCTTTTTTAAAAATCTAGAGTCAATATAATCTCCATCAAAATACAAGCAAAATTTTTGTGGAAACTGACAAGCTGTTTTTACCTAGAAATGCACAGGAGTTAGAATACCCAAAACAATTTGTATAAAGAATAACAAAGTTGCCCTGGCTGATGTGACTGAGTGGATTGAGCACTAGCCTGTGAACCAAAGGGTCACCAGTTTGATTCCAAGACAGGGCACATGCCTGGTTTGCAGGCCAGGACAGGCCCCCAGTAGGGGGCAGGTGAGAGGCAACCACACATTTATGGTTCTCTCCCTCTCTTTCTCCTTCCCTTCCCCTCTCTGTAAAAATAAATAAATAAAATATTTTTTAAAGAAGAATAACAAAGTTATAAAACTTACCATAGTTTGCTGTGTATAATACATACTCACGTTTTTGGACCAAACTTCAGGAAAAACTCTTCCATTTCAATTGTTTAATTTTTTATTTATTTATATTTAGATGCTTTTTTGTATTATGAAGGAATTTCAGCATTTATTTTTGAACATATTATAGTACAAGAAATTATATGTAACAGGATACAAGAACACAAAACACAAGAATAGATACAAGGTATTTCAGGTACTACCAATGTTTAATGTACATCCTTATTTTCCCTCAAAAATTTGGGCAAAAGGTGCATATTATACTTGGCAAAATATGGTAATTATCTAATTTAAAACTTATGGCAAAGCCATAGCAATCAAGACAGTAATGTTGACAGAGACACATATATATTGATGGTATACAGAACAAAGTCTAAAAGAGATACACACATATATGGTCAATTGACTGGCTACAAGAATGCCAAAAGAATTCAATGACAAAAGATAATCTTTTCAACATATGAAACTAGAATATTTAGAAAGCCACGTAGAGACTTCCAGCCAAGATAGAGGTGTAGGTAGGTACACTTTGCTGCCTTGCACAACCAAAAGAAGGACAACAACAAATTTAACAACAAAAAACAAGAACTTCCAGAAGATTGAACTGTATGGAAGTCTGACAACCAAGGAGTTAAAGAAGAAACACTCATCCAGACTGGTGGAGGGGTGGAGAGCAGCTGGGGTGGACAGGATGTACAACAAGGCGCTGACTGGAGGTCCAGGCAGGGAAGGTGGTGGCTGGTGGACCAGGTGATCCCACATTCATGAGTGGATAACCCAGGAGGAACAACTGGAGAGTGAGAGACACCATGCAACCCAGGGTTCCAGGGCAGGGAATTAAAGCTCAAAACCTCTGGAGATAAAATCCTGTGGGTGTTGTGGTGGCAGGAGAAACTCCATGCCTCACAGGAGAGTCCATTGGAGGGACCCACAGGGTCCTAGAAAGTACACAAACCCACCCACCTGGAATCAGCACCATAAGGGCCCAATTTGCTTGTGGGCAGCAGGGGAAGTCACTGAAAGCAGGGCAAGAGCTGAGCAAGCTGCATTGTTCCCTCTCAGACACCTCCACCACCTACAGAGCCACAATAGCAAAATGGGTTGCCCTGCCCTGGCAAATACCTAAGGCTCTGACCTTTACAATGTAACAGCTGTGTCAAGACAAAGAAATATGGCCCAAATGAAAGAACAGATCAAAACTCCAGAAAAAGGACTAAGTAACAAGGAGATAGCTGACCCATCAGATGCAGAGTTCAAAACATTGGTAGGATGCTCACAGAAATGGTTGATTATGGACACAGAAAGCAAAAGAAGTGAAAGTTACACAAAGTGAAATAAAGGAAAATATACAGGGAATCAACAATGAATGGAAGGAAACCAGGACTCAAATCAAGGATTTGGAACAGAAGGAAAAAATAAGCATTCCACCAGAACAGAATGAAGAAACAAAAATTTAAAAAATTAAAAAATGAAGAGAGGTTTAGGAATCTCTGAGACAACTTTAAATGTCCCATCATCTGAATCATAAGGATGCCAGAAGGAGAAGAGGGAGAGCAAGAAATTGAAAATGTATTTGAAAAAATAATGGAGAACTTCCCCAATCTGGCAAAGGAAATAGACTTCCAAGAAGTCCAGGAAGCTCAGAGAGTCCCAAAGAAATTGGACTCAAGGAGGAACACACCAAAACACCTATAATTAAGTTACCCAAGATTAAAGATAAGAAAAGAATTTTAACAGCAGCAATAGAAAAGGAGAGACAGTTATCTACAAAGGAGTTCCCATCAGACTGTCAGCTGATTTCTCAAAAGAGACCTTCCAGGCAAGAAGGAGCTGGAAAGAAGTAATCAGAGGTATGAAAGGCAAGGACCTATATCCAAGATTACTCTACCCAGCAAAGCTATCATTTAGAATGAAAGCTCAGATAAAGTAAAGTTAAATGAGTTTATCATCTCCAAGCCTTTACTGTATGAAATGTTAAAGGGTCTTATCTAAGAAAAAGAAGATCGAAACTATGAACAGTAAAATGACAATAAACTCACAGCTATTAACGACTGAATCTAAAGAAAAAAAGAAACTAAGCAAACGACTAGAACAGGAAGAGAATCACAGAAATGGAGATCACATGGAGGGTTATCAGCAGGGTGAAGGAGAATGGGAGAAAAGGTACAGGGAATAAGAAGCATAATTGGTAGGCACAAAATAGACAGGGGGAGTTAAAGAATAGTATAGGAAATGGAGAAGCTGAAGAACTTATATGTATGACCCATGGACATGAACTAAGTGGGGGGAGTGCTGGTGGGAGGGAGGACTGCAGGGCAGAAGGGAAAAAAGGACAACTGTAATACCATAATCAATACAATATACTTAAAAAATTAAAGCAACCCAAGATCCACAACTCAAAAAAATGCCATGTGGAATTAAAGAGGTGTAGTGAGGGAGCATGTGAGGGAAGGATAGAGGGAAAGAAGGAAGGAAGGGAGGATTCATGGGAGGGAAAAATGGGTATCTAATCATTTTCTTATCATTTCCTCAAGCCATATAAAAAAATTCCCAATCATTTTCTCAAACCATATACATGTTTCTTTCAACACCATATATAAAGCTATTACACATATAAAATAAAGCATAGAATGAAATCTCAATGATCTTAGATTTTGACAAGATTTCTCAAATAGGACACTATAGCACAAACTACAAAAGAAAAATTTGATAATTTGGACTTCATACTAAAATTAAAAACCTTTATAATTCTCATAATACTGTTAAGAATAGGAAAAGGCAAGCTGCATACTGGACAAAATATCTGTGAAGCATATAATCTGACAATTGACTTGTTTTTGGAACATATAAAGAATTCTTACAACTCAATAATAAGAAGACAACCCAATAAAAACATGCAGATGATTTCAAAGAAAACACCAAAATGATACATAAACGTCAAATAAGCCCACGAAAATTGTGTGACATCATTAGTTATTAGGAAAATGCAAATTAAAACCATCCAATGGTTTTAATTGTGCCATTATGCACAATCCAAAATGTCTATAACTAAAAAGGACTAACCATGCCAAGTGTTGGTGAGCACATCAAACAATGGCAGTGTCGCTGTACTGTTGGGGAACCTAAATGGCACAAATACTTTGATAATTCAGCAGTTTGTTAAAGCTCAGTAGAGATCTACAGTGTGATCCAGCCACTTCAAAAGAATTAAAGAATATATTCATATAAGGATGTATACATAAACTTGTACAAAGACCTGCACTTATTCATAGCAACTTTGTATAGTTCTAAACTAGAAAAAAACAATAATGACTGTCCATCAGTAGGTGAATGGGCAAACTGTGGTAAATCAATCTCATAGAATACTACTGAGCAATAAAAGGATAAACTATTGTTATACTGAACAACATGGATGAATTTCAAAATACTTATACTGAGTAAAAAAAGCCAGATCTATCCAAAAAATATATATTGTACAATTCCATTTTATATAAAATTCTAGAAAAAAATTGAAAATTAATCAACAATGTCAGAAATCAAATTAGTGATTTCCTACGAATGAGGAGAGAAAAAGAGAAGGAGATAGAATTTTTGAGAACAACAAAACTTGTACTTGGTGAAAATATTCCTAGGTGGTGGTTTTTATTGATCAAGGTGGTGGGTTTTTCCACTGCATACATACACCAGAACTCCTCAAACAAATATAAGCAGTTTGTTATATGTCAAATATACCACAATAAAGCTGTAATAAAATAATAATTAGATATAACCATTTCAATAAAGAATCCACAGTCCATACTGACATAAGTAAATAAATAATTACAAAGACGAAGCTTTATCTTACAGTAGAATGCCAACTAGTAAATGCAAGAGTGATCACATTAGAAAATACCATTCTGCAAACACCATTACACTACATGATTCATGCAAGAGATATCAATGAATGTTAATGGATGAAACTTTGGTGAGCCCAACAAAATATCTATTAATTACTTATTATTGAACTTTACAGTAAAGAAATATCATAGACACCATCTTGGCCAAATGAAAAAAGTTAACGTCATTGGTAATGACAGTAACTTGTATGCCTCCCAATGTGAGGCACTGAGAAGAAAACAGCATCATTTCTGTGGTTTCATACCAAGAAGGCATATCCTGAATCCATTCATGAAAAACAAATCAGAGAAACTCAAGAAGTTTGATAAATTAACTGAACTAAACTCTTGGAAATGTCAGGATCATGAAAAATTAAGGAACTACATATTGAAAGAAACTAAACAGACATTGCAAATAAATACAATGGATGATTCTGGACTGGATCTTGAACCAGAAAGGAAAGGAGAGAAAGGCAATGTTTGTTATTACTATTCCTTTACATAACCGACACTTGGAGAAATTTGAGTAGGGTTTGTGGATTAGATAAAAGTATCATGGCAATGTTTATATGTTAAATGTGATGAAGGAATTGAGGTTATGTGGAAGAGTGCTCTTGTTTTCAAGAAACACACAACAAAATATTTAGGGGTAATTTGGTAGCATATCTATAACCTAATCTTGATGTTTCAGAAAGAAAATGAAAAAACAAATGTAAATTGTTATTAATTAGAAAACCTGGGTGAAGGGTATAGGACAATTCCTCGTTATTATTATTTTTTTAAGTACTTTTTTTTTCCCCTTTTAGATTTTTTTTTTAATTTATTTATCTTTAGAGGGGAAGGGAAGGAGAGAGGGAGAGAAACATCAATGTGCGGTTGCCTCTTGTATGTCCCCTGCCGGGAACTGGCCTGGCAACCCAGGCATGTGCCCTGACTGGGAATCGAACCGCGATCCTTCAGTTCGCAGGCCCGCGCTCAATCCACTGAGCTACACCAGCCAGGGCTCGTTATTATTATTTGTAGTTTTCTCACAAATCTTTTTTGTTTGAAATTATGTTAAAATCAAATGTTAACAACTAAAACAAGAATGGTGACTTTGGGTAAAAGGTAGATGAAAGGTCCTTTAATTACTCTTCTATCTATTCTGTAACTTTGAAATTGTCTTTCCATCAGAAAATGTAGGTAATGGAAACACAGGGAAGATGCAGAGTCTTTCTGATCTCACCCATTTATTCATATACTCAACACATGTGTATTGAATAAGTAACTACCCTGTGGTAAGCATTGTACCAGTTCCTAGGAGTGCAGACTTAAACAAAATGGGCAAGATCTGGAGGTTTTTGAGTTAGGGACTTCAAGGTAACCAGCTGTGCTAAGTTCTTTGAACAAACCAAACAAAAGGAAAGGAGAATTGACAGTAGTAATCATCCTGCTTCAATCTCTGGCTAACTCTCTGGCTAATCTCTGGCTAAATCTTTTATTGCGTGGCTTTTAAATACATCTAGTCTTGTTCTGAAAAATACTTGTGCAGTATTTCATCTGGAAGAGATTTATCACCATCTAATTTCATATCACTTAAACTCAAACATCCAACAGTTTCATTTATGGAAAGAAATAACAACATCATTAACAATACTTATTTCCTACATGGACTAAAAGTGGTGTTCCCCAAAATTCACACATTGAAACCCTAACCCCAAGGGCACCACACATCCAAAGGCATTTGGATGTGATGCCTTTGAAAAGTAATTAGGTTTAGATTACATCATGAGGTTGGGGTCCTCATGAGATTATTAATTTTGTAAGATGAGGAAGAGAGATAGGAAAGCCCATATGAGCACACAGCCAACTGGAACTGCATGTCAGAAAGAGAATCCTCACCAGCACCCACCATGGTGGTTCCCTGATCTTGGACTTCCAGCATCTAGAATTGTGAAAAAATAAATACTTTGCTATGTGGACAACCCAGTCTGTGGAATTTTATTATGGCAGCTGTAGGTGACTAAAACATTCCTTTTTTTCTCTTTCCCTCTCTAGTTCAGGATCTAATCCAGGATCGAGTGTTGTATTTATTGTCATGTCTCTTGAAAACAATGTCTCTGTGTCAGAATTTTGAACAAATAAATGAACAAGAATGGAAGTTGCTACAAGGGAAGTTTTACAAAATAAAATTGTTTTCTTTCAACTGCAAAATAATCATTTAAACTATAATAATGGCTTTTATTTTAAAAAATTTTAAAGCTTTTGTAGATTTTATGTATTTCTTTTTAGAGAGAAAGGGAGCGGGGGGAACAAGAGGGAGAGATACATCTATGTGAGAAAGAAACACTACATACCCAGACCAGGGACTGAACCCAGAACCCAGGCATGTGCCCTGACCAGGAATCAAACTGGTGACCTTTTGCTTTGCAGGCTGACACCCAACCAGGTGAGTCACACCAGTCAGGGCATGGCTAAGTTTTTATAAAAAGCACTTACTGGTATCAGCCAGTGTGTTATTTAGAGAGTTTATGTAATTAAGTCCTCCCAATAATACATGAAATGGGTTCTACTATTATACCATTCCCCTCATTTGCTAATGGCTTAAAGAAGTGAATTTACTTTCTCAAAGTCATAGCAGTATTTAAGTAGTAGAGCTAAGAATTCTCTAGAAAAATACCTTTTAAATGTACTATAAGTCAATAAAAAATCTTGTTAAAATGCAAATAGTGATTTGATATGTCTGGAGGAAGATTAAGATTCTGCATTTCTAATAAGCTCATAGGTGATGTTGATGCTGTGTTTCACCAAACACTTTAAATAACAAGCTCCTAGAAGTGTATAATAGCTAAGTGTGCCTGCCTGGCAGACAGTGCTCACCAGATAATTCTTGAATCATTTAACAGAGGGAGAGAAGAGAGAAAATGGAAAAGAGATTTTAAAAATTCTGTTGTTGACCTAATTCTTAACAAGTATCTTAATTATTGTGCCTTTCCTGTGTAAGGATGTTATAAAATCAAATATTTCATGGGAGATCTAGAAGATTTTCAGGCACAAGATTATGCACAATAACAAAGATCACAATGCTAGAAAGCTGAACACAGACCATCACCATGTAGGGAACACTTTAGGTAAAGTGTAGGTGCATCTACTTAGTGGTAGTATCATCTCAGGGTACTCTATTTCATTCCCTAACCTTCTTTCCATTGGCCTGCCTGGTAAGAAAACTGTAAATTAATGAAATATCTCATCCTCTAAATGTCATATGAAGCTGTTGGAAATGCAAAAATTCTATCAGGAAGAAAAGATTCACTGGGAACAAAGTTGAAGGTCAATGCTAACTACCATTCCCACTAAGTATGTGGGTAGATAACCTTCACACCTTACTTCCAATCACCTCCTAACACAACTACAGAAAAAGTTACATCTAGACTACAAAACTAATAACACCCAGAACTGTCAGAAAATCGATCTGTATGGAAGCCCAACAGCCAGGGATTTAAAGAAGCCACATTCATCCAGATGGATAGGAGGGGCAGAGACATGGAGAGAGAAGGAGAGGCATGGAGAGGCGGAAGAACAGGCAGTCCCACATTCACATGGGTGGATTAAAATTGGAAGGTACACCTCAGGAGTTAAGAATCCCAGCCCCAAACCAGACCACCCAGCAGCCCAGGGTTCCAGCACCAAGAAGGTAAATCCTGATAACTTCTAGCTGTAAAAACCAATAGGGGTTGGAGTGGTGGAAGAAACTGCCAGGTTATCAGGAGACTAGTCTTAAAGGGCCCACATGGATTTAGGACTTATGCAGACCCACCAACTCTGGGATTCAGCAACAGGGCAACAGCTACGAGGGGACCAGTATTATGCAAGAAGAAAATGAGGAGATTGGAAACAGGTGAGTGCTGGGAGACAGCTTCTTCCCAAACATGCAGACAGCAGCCAGTGGCACTGTACACTTTATGAGCCTTCCCCCAACCCAGAGCCACAATGCAGTGACATGGGTTGCCTGCCTTGACAATCACTTAAGCCTCTGGCCCACACAATTTATAGGTCTGCTCTCCTACAACAAGCCACATGCTACAACAGGGAGTCAAAGAAGCTCTACCTAATACACAGAAACAAACACATAGAGGCTGCCAAATTGAGGAGACAAAGAAATATGGCCCATTGGAAGAAACAGAACAAAACTTCAGAAAAATAATTAAGTGAAATGGAGGTAACCAACCTATCAGATGCAGAGTTCAAAACACTGGTTATCAGGATGCTGAAAGAACTTATCGGGTATGGCAACAGTACAAAAAAATATCCAGGCAAAAATGAAGTTTACATTAAGTGAAATAAAGAAAAATCTACAGGGGACTAACAGTGGAGGGAATGAAACTGAGTACTGAAACAACAATTTGGAACATAAGGAAGAGAAAATGCATTCAATCAGAAAGGCTAGAAGAAAAAAGATTCAAAAAATAAGGATAGAATGTGCCTCTGGGACATCTCCAAACATACCAACATCCAAATTATAGAGATGCCAGAAAAAGAAGAGTAAGAGCAAGAAATTGAAAACTGATTTGAAAAAATAATGAAAGAAAGCTACCTTAATTTGGTGAAGGAAATGGATGTGCAAGTCCAGGAAGCACAGAGAGTCCCAAACAAGTTGGACCCAAAGAGGGCCACACCAAGACACATCATTGTTAAAATACCAAAAGTTAAAGATAAAGAGAGAATCTTAAAAGCAGCAAGAAAAAAGCAGAGTTACCTACAAAGGAATTCCCATAAGACTGTCAGCTGATTTCTCAAAAGAAACTATGTGGGCAAGAAGGGACTGGCAAGAAGTAGTCAAAGTGATGAAAATCAAGGACCTACAACCTAGATTATTCAATCCAGCAAAGCTATCATTTAGAATGAAAGGGCAGATAAAGTGCTTCCCAGACAAGGTAAAGGTAACTACTTTTGCCTTGCCATCATTTTGCCATCACTACCAAGCCATTATTTTATGAAATATGAAAGATACTTATTTACAAAAAAAGTCAAAATTATGAAATTAAAAAGGCAACAAATTCACAACTATCAACAACTGAATCTAAAAAAACAAACCAAGCAAACAATTAGAATGGAAATAGAATCATAGATATTGAGATAACTTGGAGGGTTATCAGCTCGAGGAGAGGGGTGAAGGGAGGGAATGGAGGAAGAGGTGCAGGGATTGAGAAGCATAAATGGTAGGTACAAAATAGACCTCTGGGATGTAAAGAATAGTATAGGAAATGTGAAACCAAAGAAATTATATGCGCAACCCACAGACATGAACTAAGTCAGGGATTGCTGGAGGGAATGGGGGTACAGGGCAGAAGGTGACAAAGGAGGAAAAACTGGGACAACTCTCATAACATAATAAAATATATTTTCAAAAAAGAAAGAAAAATAGAACACCTTTACACCAAAGTTAAGTCACTGGTATGGCAACTGCATATTAATGTTAAAGAGTGTAAATTGTGTATAAGTATAGGATACTGTGTAACAACTTCCTGAAAAAGAACCATTCAAAGACTCTTAAATACTCCTAGTAATAGTTATAGTCTTTTAGGAAACTCTCATGCACTGTTAGTGGGATTGCAAATTGGTGTAGGCACTATGGAAAAGAGCTAGAGATTCCTCAAAAAAGTTAAAAGTAGAATTACCATGTGACCCAGCAATTCCTCTTTGGATATTTACCAGAAAAATATGAAAACACTAATTCAGAAAGATATATATATCCCTATGTGCATTGCAGCACCATTTACAGTAGTCAAGATATAGAGGCAACATAAGTGCCCATCAATAGACAATTGGGTATAGAAGCTATGGTACATATACATAACGGAACGGAACTGAGCCATAAGAATAAATTCTTACCATTTGCAACAACATGGATGGACCTAGAAGGTTATTAGGCTAAGTGTAATAAGTCAAAGAAAGAAAGACATGATTTTGGGTGGGGCTAAATGAAAAAGACAAAGGAATTAAAAAGTACAGATTGTTAGTTACAGAATAGTTACAGAGATGTAAAGTACAGCACAGTGAATGTCGTCAATAATATTGAAGTAACTAGTATGGTGCCAGGTGGGTACTGGACTTATTGGGGGGATCATTTCATAAATTATATAGATGTCTAACCACTATGCTGTAGAGCTGAAACTAATAAAACTGAATGTCAACTGTATTTTTTTTAATTTTTAATTTTTTCAAGATAAAGTTACAACCTTTTCAAAAACTATTAGAGGTATACCTGACATGCCATAAAGTATACATCACATATTTAAAGTGTCACAATTCTATAAGTTTTGACAAATGTATACATGCCTGAAACCATTATCATAACCAAGGTAATAAAAAATACATCACTCACCCATAAAAAAAATCTCACGACCCTTTGTAATCCCTGTCTACTCCCATTCTGAGGCAACCACTAATCTGCTTTCTATCACTGTAGGTGACACTGGGTTTTGACTGTACATTTTTTATTTAGTTTCCTTAATTTGGTATAATTCTTTTGATATTCTTTCATGTCATTGCATGACTAAATAGTTCACCACCTTAATTGCTAAGTAGTATACCATTGCATGGATACTCCAACAGTTGTTTATCTATTCCTCTGTCAATAGGTATGTGAATTTTTTCCATTTTTTTAATGTTACAAATAAAGCTGTTATAATGACATCATCATGTTCACTTTAAAAGTTCACTTTAAGTCTTTTTAAAAAAATCTCCCATGTCTTTATTTTACTTTTTAAACATATGAAATATAATAATCATTTTTAGTGTCCTTCTATTTGCAACATACAAAGCTCTGTCCAGGAAAAGTCCAGCCATTAGCATTATTAATATAATGAGAACACTTTGCTTGACATTGACGTAACCTGACAGCAAAAAATAGTGGACTGGAAGGCACATGCATAAACAATAACTTCACTGCACTACTGATCAGGAACAGTAGACACCATGGAGTGAGCATGTGTGCTATGTGGCCATCACATTCAAAATGACCAAGAGAAGACTCATGGTCAAGAAGGTGGTGTAAGCAAACATGGTTCATCTCTTTGCACAACCACATCAATATTACAACTGAAATACAGAACAACCATGATTCAGAAATCAAGTTGAATGGAAGTCTGACATCTACAGAATTAAAGAAACCATATCCATCCAGACTATCAGGAGGGCCACAGATGTGGAAAGGGCTGATCCCATATCCACTTGTGGTGGATAAAAATTTGGGAAGGATATCTCAGGAGCGAAGAGTCCCAGCACCACAGAAGGCACCCCTGCCCAGGGTACCAGTGCCAGGAAGATGAGTCCCCGCAACTTCTGACTGTAAAAACTATAGAGATTAAGTCGGTGGAAGAAACTTCTGAAGACCTGAGAAGTTCCTTTTAAAGAACCCACACACAGACTTACCTATATAGACTCACTCCTTCTGAACTCCAGCACTAGGGTAGCGGTTTGAAAGGTACCAGTGCATATAGGGAGAAACTGTGAAGTGACAGTCATCAAGGAAAACAGAGGTCATAGTCCCTTTTCTGAACCCTCCCCTAACAGATCCATAGAACTGGCAAGCTGGTGCCATCTCTGAGACTACATCAACCTGGCTAACACTGTTTGCTCTGCCACGGAGATACACTGAGACTCCATCCCACCCAATTTATGGGCCCACCTAAGCTGTTTTTTGATGTGAATGGCTAGTCTTAACTCACACTTCACAAATTCCTAAATCCTCTCAAACAAGCAACAACAGTCTCAGTGAACCCCAGGCCAGCCTAGTAGCAGCCAGCCTAGATTCTCAGCTTGGTTTCACCTGGGAATCTCCAAGCTGAGCACAAGTAGCAGCCATCTCAGATTGCTTTAGAGCTCAGGCAGGGTGGCCCCAGGCAAAACACAGATGGGGGCTGACCTTGCCCTGCACCACCCAGGAAACCCCAGAGCCAACATACCTAGTGGGTAGCTAAAGACCACATCAGAACACCACCACCCTGTCCCTTCACAAGTGGTCCTCCACAGAGGGCAGAAGGTGATGGTCAATGATCACAGCCAAGTCTTGCAGCTGACTGGCCTGGGTAATCCCTCCCATTAATCTGCCAACAGAAACCAAGGCTCAACTATAAGAGGAAGGTGTACTCAGCCCACATGAAAGGCACACATTGAGTACCAATTATAGATGATAGGGGAGGCTGTGCCACTGGACCTACAGGACATACATAGACACAAATACAGGGAGGTTTCCAAACCAAGGAGACAAAATATCATACATGACCCAAGTGAAAGAACGGATCAAAACTCCAGAAAAAGATCTAAATGAAATGGAGATAAGCAGTCTATCAGATGCAGAATTTAAAACACTAGTTATAAAGATGCTCGAGGAACTTAACAAGGACCTCAACAGCATAAAAAAGATCCAGTCAGAAACAAAGGATAGTCTGTGAAATAAGTCAATTTACAGGGAAACAACAGTAGTGTGCATGAAGCCAATAATCAAATCAGTGATTTGGAACATAAGAAAGCAAAAAAGCAACCGATCAGAACACCAAGAAGAAAAAAGAATCTGAAGAAACTAAGATTATATAAGCACTCTCTGGGACAACTTCAAACGTACCAATATTGGCATCATGGGATGCCAGAAGGAGAAGAGAAAGAGCAAGAAATTGGAAATCTCTGAAAAAATAATGAAAGAAAACTTCCCTAATTTGGTGAAGGAAATAGACATACAAGTCCAGGAAGCACAGAGAGTCCCAAATAAGATGGATGCAAAGAGGCCTACTCCAAGACACATCATAATTAAAATGCCAATAGTTAAAGATAAAGAGATCATCTTAAAAGCAGTAAAAGAAAAGAAGCTAGTTACCTACAGGGGAGTTCCCAAAAGACTGTCAGCTGACTTCTCAAAAGAAACTTTGTAGGCTAGAAGGGATTGGAAAGAATTATTCAAAGTCCTGAAAAACAGAAATCTTTATCTGAGATTGCTCTATCCAACAAAGATATCAGTTAGAATCGAAGGGCAGGTAAAGAGCTTCCCAGACAAGAAAAAACTAAAGGAGTTCATCATCACCAAGCCATTATTATATGAAATGTCAAAGGGACTTATTTAAGAAAAAGAAGATCAAAACTATGAATAAAATGGCAATCGATAAATATCAACAACTGAATCTAAAAAGCAAACTAAGCAAAGAGGAACAGAGACAGAATCATGGATACAGAAAGGGTTTTGATGGTTGCCAGATGGGCAGGGGGGGATAGGTGAAGAGGCGAAGGATTAAGAAATACAAATAAGTAGTCACAGAATAGCCATAGAAATATACAGTACAGTAAAGGAAACAGAGTAGCCAAAGAACTTATATACATGCACCATGGATACAAACAATTGTGAGGGGGTTGCCTGTGGGAGTGGGGGCTGCTGGATGGAGGAGGAAAATCAGGACAACTGTAATAGCATAATCAATAAAATGTAATTTAAAAAACAAAGTGACAGACCGAGTAGAGCAATGAATCTGCATCAAATTTTGCATTAAGGTTGAATGTTCCTCCAGAGAAACTATTCAGATGATTCAGAAAGCCACAGCTATGGGCAATTGGTGATTGGCAGCTTCTTCACATCACACCCACTCGTGCATCTTGTCTCATGCAGAGTTTTTTGGCAAATCATCAAATCACCCAGGTAACTCAGCCCCTCTACAGCCCGGATTTTGTACCCTGAGACCTCTGGCTTTTCCCAAAAGTAAAATCACCTTTTAAAGGGAAGAAATTGGAAACCATTGGTGAGATTCAAGAAAATGTGATAGGGCAGCTGATGGTGATTGTGAGAGCAGTGTGAGGTTCCAAGGTGCCTACTTTGAAGGGGACTGAGGCATCATTGTCCTACATACAATGTTTCTTGTATCTTCTTCAATTAATGTCTCTATTCTTCATAGTACATGGTTGGATACCTTCTGGACAGACCTTGTATATATTAGTTCTTAATCTAGAGCAATTGATTTTTTTCTCGCCTTTTTTTTTTTTTATATATGCCTGATGAAATTTTGAATTTTACCTTGATGGGTCCTAGATAGTTTTGAATTTCCATAAATATTATTGAGCTTTGTTTGGGGGTACATTTAAGTGACTTGGAAATGGTTGAATTCTTTTTGAACTTGCTTTTGAGATTTATTAACAATGACCATGTCTGGGTTTAGTTGAGAATTAATTACTCCCCACTACTGAGGCAAGGTTCTTCTGAGTAATGTCTGCAGTGCCCCAGGAGTTTTGAGCTTTTCCAATCAGGCATTTTTCTGGCCCTGTGAGTGTTATGTTCTATTCCTGCCAATCATTTCAGAGGGCTCTTTCCCCAGCCTTGGATCACTTCCTCACATGCATGGGCTGAACAGCATCCTCCTGCAATCTCAAGGAAATCCATTTGCAGATCCCAGAGTTCTCTCTGGTGCAGTTCCTTCACTTCTGGCACTGTCCTAAGAGTTCTAGCTGCCTTGGTCCCCCACACTTTTGGGTCTGTCACCTCAGTGCAGTCTGGCAGGCTCTGCCTGGGTTCCTCTCTTTGTGCCATAGCCTGGAACTTTCCTCGGGTTACTGAGCTGAGTCAGTCAAATGGCTCACCTCATTGTTTCCCATTTTTCCAGCACGACTGTCCTTCATTTCTTGCTGTCCGATGTCTTAAAAACTGGTTTAATATGTTTTGTCTACTTTTCTGCTTTGTTTATTTTCAGACAGGAGGATAAGCCCAGTCCTTCTAATTTCATTTTAACAGAAGGAGAAACCTATATATCTTAGATTGGTGCTGTGGTTTAGGTTTCTGAGCTCAGAGACGCAAGCCCAGGTCAACTCCCCCATTTCCTCAATGGTCTGAGTTGAGCCCTACAGGACCCTTTCTCTAAGCTTTCAATGATTTGCCCATCCCTAATAGTGTGTTATAAAATGAATTGTGCACCCTAATTTGTATGTTGAGATCCTAACCCCCACAACCTCAGAATGTGGCTGTATTTGAAGCTAAGATATTTGAAGAGATGATTAAGTTAAAATAAAGCCATTAGGCTGAATCCTAATTCAATATGACTGGTTCCTTAGGAGAGGAAATTTAGATTTATATAAGTACAAAGGGAAAACCATATGAAAACAGGGAAAAGACAGCTATCTATAAACCGAGGAGGGAGGCCTGTTGATACCTTGTCTCAGACTTCTAGCCTCCAGTACTGTTAAAATAAATATCTGTTGTTTAAGCCACCTAGTCTGTGGTATTTTGTCATGATAGCCCTAGCAAACTAATACAGAGTGGTATAATTGCTTCTCTAGTTGCTACATTTATGTTATCTTCAATGAATTTTTTTCACCCTTTTACTTACCTAATTGCCTAGGACTAATCTTATTTCTAGCTTTGAGTTAAATTCTTTCTGTTCCAGTAACTGGTTACCTTCCCCTGACTACAATCTGAGTAATACCCATTTAGAGCAACAATCACCTACTGTTCCACAAAGAAAACAGATAGGTTCAGTTTACTCTGGATATTATTTTTCACTAATGCAGACAGCTGGTATGCCCCAGCAATGTCAGGTCAGTGTAAGTTTCTGGCCCTAAAGTACTGAAATAACTGGTTAGTTCAAAAGTTTGTAAGAAAGGGGTTATTACTCCAATATACAGAAAATTTAGAAAAATAAATGAGTCCTATATATAATTATATGCCAAAACTTTCTGAAATAAAAATCAAAAATGTGTTAAAATATGTTTTTAAAGTTGACTGGAAATAAAATTGAAAATCTAGAGAGACTAATTATTATAAAGAAATTAGAAAGGAATCTAAAACTACCATCATCTCCTCCCAGCTTCCACCACTTAAAAGACAACAACCCAGTTGTTTTCGTTGATTAATTCTAGTAAACTTTCATAGGATTTCTGTACTATTTAAACTGTCCCAGAACAAGAAAAACTTGCCAAATCATTTTACGGAGGAAGCAAAACTTGGATTCAAAATCTACTAAAGATGCCCTACTCTCCTCCCAACAGAAAGAAAATAAAGATGACTTCTAAGAATCAATCATTTTCATGCACACATTAGAAAAGTGTGAGGTCAGGTAGTTGGGGGAGAGAAGGTGTTAGCTTGGGAATGGCTCTCAGATTCTCTGAGAAAGGATCTACCTCTTAATCTTTTCCATCTTTCCACCTTTGAGACACATCTCATCTAATTTCTAAAAGCTGGGCTCCTGTCTTACTACTTAGGAGCAAGCGCCAACAGGCTCTTTCAGCAATGTCTGCCAAGGCTTCTTGTGATCTCAATTCGCACACACACCCATACACACAAGGTGTGTTCCTCATCTCTATCTTTTAAACAAGGGATACATCCAGTATCTGATTGCAGATGTTAATAAAAGGATCTGGGGGGGGGGGGCGGGAATTAAGCATTTTGTATAGTAAATTCTAAATTTTTGCTTGCCTGTTTTGGTGAATATATGGCCATGTGGGGATCTTACACTGAATCAAGAGAGTCAAGTTACACTAGCGGATCAAAACTAAGAGAACTGAGAAGGATCAGGAAAAATCATTACAAAACTGGTACTTCTAGATCTCACGTCATGGCTGACTCAAACTCTTTACTTCCTAGTATACAAGACAAAAAAATTGATTAGTATTTGAACGCTAAATATTATTATTTTAGGGTATTTTAGTACGTAGAAATTAGAACTAAGAACCTAACAAGTAGAATACAGTAATAATAAATAGTTACTATTAAAACTGCAAAGATGACAAACAACAGAAAAAAAAAGTATCCTTTTTTAATTTCAGAAATGTCTAACTGAGAACATTCAAAACTATCTAAAAGCGATCCAGAGTGAGGTATCAGAAACTTGAAACTATATAATTATTTTTAATTTAAAATTTAGAGTTCTTAAGACCATCCTTTTATTTAAATAAAGCCATGTGTTTATGAAAAATTACTGTCAAAAAATCATCATTCAATCAAAAAGTTTAGCTGAAAACTAAGAGTTATACCTCCTTAAAAGATAAGTCTTGAGTGACAATGCTTGATAGGGTTAATGCTGATGATTTTTTAACTATTTATGCAGAAGGTAAAGTCAAAATAGATAATATGTTTGCCTTGGGTTTAGGAATTGAAGTGTCCTTACTCAGTGGAGTGGGGTCAGAAGGTCATTCTGACTCTTTGCCATTTATTAAAAATCTTTGAAAATAAAGAATGTGTGGAATAGAACAGTAAATAACTCCTAAAAGATTCTTGCTTTTTAAGGAAATAAGAAAAACTGGTTTGAGATAGGTAACTCAAATAATTTTTATCAACAGTGAATTCATCATTGCCTTTAAATATTCTGAGTTCAGATGACAACCACAGTATATTAGACAGCGCTGCTATTGAATGAATTGTATTTCCTCAAAATTCACATGTTGAAGCCCTATCCCCCAACCTGAAGGTATTTGGAGATGGGGCCTTAAGGAGGTAATCATGTTTAGAAGAGATAATGAAGGTGGGGTCCTCATAATGGGATGTGAGAAAAGGTGAAAAGCAAAAATATTGTTCAGCATTTGTTTTGCAGCAATCCCACACTCAGCATCTCAGCATCAAGCCACCATAGTTTTAAATTCTGTCTGTGAGCGTCTTTGCTTTACCTCATCTTCTTTTGTGTATCCATTAGCAGGATGTGTCCCACTATAATTGCCTCTTTGCTATACACCATCTTGGGTTAAGAAAGGTTTCATAGGAACTCTCTACTATAGGAATCCAGTAGCAGAAAAATATCTATATTGTTTACATTTTAAAACAAAACTGTACATAAAAATAAAAAGCATAATATCTAAATTATCCCATTTATATGCCATAACATGTTTTTATGCGCATAGACAACTTGAAACAAGACCTCAACACTATTAGCATTGATAACCTCTGAGAAATAAAATGGGAATAGATTAAGTGAAAAATTTTACTATTTCTTCATATACAGTAGAATATCCTTTGTGCTTTAATAATTTGATCTGACACTTTTCTAATTTTAAAAAGTGTAACCGCACTGTGGCAAGAAAGGTTATGGGAGGAATAAGGTGTTAATGCCTATGCCATATGCCTTTAAAAAAATAGTGGTAATGATAAAACCACTTTAGAAAGATTGTTGGTTAGCTAAAACTAAAGCCAAAAGAAACAGAAGGTAATTGAAACAGGCACAAGCATATTTAAAGTAACTTTACTCATAATAGCCCACACCAGGAAACAACATTTGTCAGTCTATATTAGAATTAAAAAATAACCAAAGACACTGAAATTGAGAACAGGCTGACAGCGTCCACAGGGGAGAGGGGAGGGAATTTCAGGGGAAATGGGGAAGGGTTTGCAGGAACAAGTATAAAGGACACATGGACAATAAAAAGGGGGGGTGGAAACAGGAGGGAGGTGGGGAGGACTGGGGGTGGGCTGGGATGGGGGTAAAAGGCAGAAAATTGTCCTTGAACAACAATTAAAATAAAATAAAATAAGAATTAAAAAATAAATATTAGTTACCTCTGGGGTTTTTTTAAATATTTTATTTCTTTATTTTTATAGAGAGGGTAAGGGAAGGAAAAAGAGAGGGAAAGAAACATCAATGTGTGGTTGCCTCTCACATGGTCCCCACTAAGGACCTGGCCCACAACCCAGGCATGTACCCTGACTGGGAATTGAATGTTGACCCTTTGGTTCCCAGCCCATGCTGAATCCACTGAGCTACACCAGCCAGGGCTATTAGTTACCTTTAGATAATAGTATTTACTGGGAACAAACCTCACACAACCTTGTGGATTGCTAAAAATATGCTATTACTGTATCTTTTTAAGATTTTATTTATTTACTTTTAGAGAGTGGTGAAGGGAGGGAGAAAGAGAGGGAGAGAAACATCTATGTACAAGAGATACATGCAATAGGTTGCCTCTTGCACACCAACAAGTGAGGACCTAGCCCACAACCCAGACATGTACCCTGACCAGGAATAGAACCAGTGACTTTTCAGCTCACAGGCCAGCACTCAATCCACTGAACCACACCAGCCAGGGCCTATAATTGTATCTTGATTGTAGTTAGTGTTTGTATATGTAAAAATTAATCGAATACTTGTACACTGTATTGTATATATGATATGAAAAAAAAGCAAAAATTGTTTTAAATGGCAATGTGTTTATTGTATAAAGCATTCTCTGAATTCTTGTGTTGCTTAGTAAACTCTGGAGCCTCCCAACTGGTAGCAAGAGGGCAGTAGCAAGACTATCAGTGGCCATATCCAGGTCCTACCTCTAGGTGGAATCAGAGGACCAGCTGCAGCCCAAACACTGCAACGGGAGTCCAGAGACCACACCCACATTCCAACTGACCTTGCCACACCCTCCTGCTATGGTGATCAAGAGGAGATTATATTGGTCACAACCCAGAACAGAAAGCAGTAACTACTTCAAGCACTGTTCCAGGTACAAATTCCTACCAAGAAAAAAAGGCTCTGAAGGATCCCATAGAGCCACTGTATTACATTGTGCAATAGAACAATCTCAACCACCTCTCAACTTTCTCAACTCTGATAATGCCCTCTTAAGTCACATTCAGCCCAAAAGTGGAAAGTGCAGGTAAGAAATAAGGAAGGCACAACCGCTTCAATGATTCCATTTTGTGGTACTTCATCCCAACTAGAGAAGTTCACATCCCTTTATAACTGAAACAGGATGGTCTACAGATGGCACAACCTTCCTAACACTTATTCCTGCTTTCTCCCAGGCTTTTCTAGATTTTAAAAGATGCATTCTTTTCTGTTTCATAGCTTGTCCTCTCTTTTCTAGAATTACTCCTTCAAGACTGCAATGAAGGAAGAGGAAAATGGACATAATAGAGATGCTAGAATAGTTCCAAACAAGCACCAAAATATGGTCCCAGGAATAGCTTTAATGAAGTAAATTGTTGACTCATTAATTTCAACTTTATTGACCCTGCTATTTTCAGAGAGCATAATAAAAAATATGTAGTCATTTGCAGAAGAAATGGCAGCAGTCAATCCCTGGAAATAAGGATTACAAACACTATCATTCTGCTTTGTCTACTAATGTAATGTCCAACTGAGTAATAACTTCATGAAGAGACTCTAGAAACAGTTTTAACATTCTAATCTGAATATGGTCTTGTGGGAAAGAACAAATTTCCTCTACCATCAAGATTCTTCTGGATGATCTCACCCTGGCAGGTGTGGTTCAGTGGATTGACTGCCATCCTGCAAACAAAAGGGTCGCTGGTTTGATTCCCAGTCAGGGCATGTAATAGGGTGCAGCCAAGAGGGGGACCCCAAATAGGGATTTGGAATGGGGTCCAGAACTCAATGTGTCCAGGAAATATTAGAAAAATATGTAGAATGTCCTCACTCCTCCCCCACTACAGGTTTCAGCTGGGGGAAGGGACACATGGAGCAGGGCCATTAAGAGCTGTTTCGAATAGCAATAGCTTTGCAGCTAACTTCTGGCATGGTCATTTAACATATCTATAACCTTTAACTGGTTTCATAGATATGTTAAATAGCTGTGGCCATGCTTTGAGCCAGGGGGATGGAAGTGACTTGCAACCAAGATGTAACTGGGAGGCAACTCCCCCTGGTTACAGAGCTTGCATGAGAGTTTGGAGATGATTGGCTCCATGCTATGAGGCCATACCTGCCCAGACTCCCTATGGCAGCCCAGTAAAGCTGGAAGGGAAGAGGAGTGCTGGCAAGTGTAACCGATGGTAGGAGGAGTCAGAAATGGGGCTGCAGAGGAAGACTGGTATGGGGATTTAAACCCAGATGCAGCAGCCATTGGAGAGAGAACCATACAGCTTTGGTAGAGTGAGGACCCTGCAGCTTTGGCGAGAGTGAGGACAATGTGACTTTGGGGTGCTCCCTTTTGCCACATGGCTTAGGAAACAGGAGAGACTTTGCCTAGAAGAAAAGGGGTGAAAGGACTCTTGCTGGTGGGCCATGAGAAGATGCCACATGGTTTTGGATTAACTGGAGATCTTGGCAGCGACACAGCTGATGGTGCTGGGAGGCTGAATCACGGACTTCTGCTTCTTCTCCTGAGATATGGCACCCCAGAGTAGGGCAGAGAGAGTAGGAAGGACTGTGTGTGTCTGTGGGTATCCTAAAAGACTTTAATATTTTAATGAAGACATTGGGTCACTACTTTAAGTCTGTATAGCTTTAAATAAACATTTCCTTTCCTTTTCACAAATTCTGGCATTGAGAGACGTCTTTTCTCTGGTGGCAGACATAGTGAACCTGGTGGGAGGTCTTCTTGGTAATAGTACATTGTACCCCCCGCCCCCCACTCCCTTGGCTCTGTTCTATAACAGGCACATGCCCGGGTTGCAGTCCAGGACCCCAGAAGGGGGTGCGTGAGAGGCCACCACACACTGATGTTTCTCATCCCCTCTTTCTCCTTCCTTTTCCCTCTATCTAAAAATAAATAAAATCTTTTTTAAAAAATTTTAAAAGATTCTTGTGGCTGATCTAATAATCAAATAGGTATGAGACAAATTAGCAAGAAAAAATAAGCACATTTAATTCATACATATATATAGGATCCTGGCTTACATGAAAGTCAGAGACGCCACATGCACAAATAGAACGGAGGATCTAAGTATGTAAGAGGTTCTGAGCTAGGAATGAGGAAATGCACCATGGGGGCTTCAAAGAGTCATTGCAGGATTGTAAGAAGAGCATATATTTAGTAAATAAAAGTTTGGTGGGTCAAGAAAAGATAAGATTCTCAGTGGGTTAAAAAGATTTTCAGTCATTATGGGCAAGGCCCTTAATTCAAGTTCTTCTAGGTACATAAAAGGCGAGGCAGAAGTTTCTCTTGAACCTGAGGCTAAAATTGCCTTTAGCTGTACATAATCTAAATACCACAGAAGTACATTTTCAGGTGGCTCATTCTGAACTCCCACAGTCTTCTAGGCTTTCAAAAACTAAGCATCTAAGATCAAACTTGCCCTGGCTGGTGTAGCTCAGTGGATTGAGCGCGGGCCTGCGAACTGAAGGATCGCGGTTCGATTCCCAGTCAGGGCACATGCCTGGGTTGCCAGGCCAGTTCCTGGCAGGGGACACACAAGAGGCAACCACACATTGATGTTTCTCTCCCTCTCTCCTTCCCTTCCTCTCTAAATATAAATAAATAAAATCTAAAAGAAAAAAAAAAAAAAGTACTTAAAAAAAATCCTTAATTTAAAAAAAAAAAAAAGATCAAACTTGAGGACTAAGAATGGGTTATGCACTGAGTGCCTTTATTACTTTTTTCGATGATCACCGCTTCGACTCCAGTGGATTTACATTACTTCTTTTTTTATCATATTTGTTTTCTGCAATCATTTCCTCAACAAAACTTTACTTCAATTGCCTCTGGGTCCTCAATGACCCACCTAACTATTTTGTGTAATAGGTAGGCCTTAACAGAAAACATTTTATTCCTTGTCTGGGCCTTGCCTGCCACCACAGTAGACAGACCATGCAGTGAAGATGAACCCCAATTTTCTACTACTGCTTAGCTGTGGGGAAGCTCTCAAACTTGTCTAAGCCTCAGCTACCTCATCTAAAAGATGAGAGTAAGATTAAGATTCATATTAAAATTTAAATTTAGCCCTGGCTGGTGTGACTCAGTGGATCAAGGGCCAGTCTGCAAACCAAAGAGTCGCTGGTTCAATTCCCAGTCAGGGCACATGCCTGGGTTTCTGGCCAGGTCCCCAGTAGGGCATGCATGAGAGACAACCACACATTGATGTTTTTCTCCCTCTCTTTCTCCTTCTCTTCCTCTCTCTAAAAAATACATAACATCTTTTAAAAGGAAGGAAATGAAATGGCAGAATCATATTATAAATGAAAAAAAGGCGATGTTATAAACCTGACAAGCTGCGAGGCAGGGGCAGGGGGCATGCCTGACAAGCTCAATGACCAAAATTAACCATGTAGGATGTCTGATCACAAATTCATAACTGGACAGATCGTAGTGGGTTTTCATGTCCAAGGAGTACAGCATCCTTAGCAAAGGTCAATCTTTACCTTAACTGAGCCCTGTCCATTGTTCTTATAGATTTAGAAGAACATACCTTTGAAATGTCAGAGTAATTTTCTTTTCTGACCCCTCAGACTCACAACCAGAGCATGCGACCACAGAACCCTTCATGTTATTTTGTTCCCCACATACCATGTCAATGTGCTATACATGTTAATTACTAACTATCCTGTACCCTCCAGTGCAAAGCATATGTTTGTCCATTTTGCTTTCTATACAGTTCTAGAGATTTCCCCCACTTCGCTTTCTCTTGTCTCCTTAATCTACCACCAAAAAATTTCACATAACTGTCTCCTTATATCTACTCCTTGGTTTCTAATGTATAAAATAAGCTGCAAAATTGCCGCTCTCTGGAGCATTTTCTCAATGCATCAAGATTTTGCTTCTGGCCATATTGTCAAAATCTGGCTCATATAAACTTTTATAAAATTTTTCTATATACCAGGTGCTCTTTCATCGACAATATCAATGAAATAAAGGATTCAGGCAAGAGAAGCATAGAATGGCATAAAACCTAATTGGAATATCTTAGAAATGCATTTTTAGCAGTTCCTTGCTA
This sequence comes from Glossophaga mutica, assembly GCA_039655065.1. Classification (NCBI taxonomy): domain Eukaryota; kingdom Metazoa; phylum Chordata; class Mammalia; order Chiroptera; family Phyllostomidae; genus Glossophaga; species Glossophaga mutica. The sequence goes on from CM077304.1 coordinate 134,123,590, forward strand.
AAGCCAACTTCTCCATGTCCCCCAGAACCAATATGAGCTTTGACAAATCTCTCCTCTTGATTTTCTCCCCTCTTTCTACTGGATCATTCTATCAACATTCAGTTTATATTTCTATTATCTAAAAAAAAAAATTACTTCTGCTCTATTATCTCATTTCTCTCTCTTTTTCCTTTTCTTTTTTTTATGGGAAAATTCCTTGAAATCATTGTCTGTCCTCCCTTTAGTCTCTTCATCCTCTCACATTCTCTCTGCACCCCCCCCCACACACACACACACAGTCAGGACAACCGCATACCGAACTACTCTCAGGCCTCCAGTGATATTCACATGGCGCATATCAGTGGTCAATCCTCACTTCTTAGTTCTCAGGCCTCTCTCTATGAAACATTTTCTGACCTGGCTTTCGGGACCCCAAGCTTTACTCCCTTGGTGTTTTCACTCAGTCTCATGGCTTTATAAGCCATCTATATGCTAATGACTTCCATGTTAATATCTGTCTTAATTCCACACTTGTGTATCCAACTGCCTATCTGATACTCCTCTATAGATGTTCACAGCCATCTCAAATTTAACATACTCAAAATTTCCTCACCCTCTCCTCACAATCCTACTCCTTGTACAATATTCTCATTGTTATCCTTTATAAATGCCAGCTCTTCTTCAGTTGCTCAGGGCAGAACTGTTAGAGTAATCATTGAATTCATGTTTTTCTCAAGATAACCAACTAAACCAAGATACTGCACCTTTCAAAATATATCCAGAAATTGGATTTTAAATACCTTCTTACAGCAATCTGAGTTTAAGTTTATTACCAACTCCTATCTACTCACCTCCAGTCTGTTCTTAACACCATAGCAAGAACACCCACATAAAGTGCCAGTCAAACCATGGCACATCACCACACAAAGGCCTCCCGTGCCTTCTCATCTCACTGGAAAGGGCCAAGATCCTTTCTCTGATCTACAACACCCACAGGAGCGGCTCTGCCCCTTGAGTTCTCTGACCTAGTCTCACACATTTGAATTTGTTCGCTAGATGACAACTTCTCTGGCTTCTCATTCCTAGAAAACACAGGGCACATTTCCGCTTATGGAGCTTTGTGTCTGTTGGTTGTTCCTCTGCTTAGAATATGCTTCTCTTAGATATCCACATAAGTAGATTCCTCACTTTCTTCAGGGCTGTGCTGATACGGACCCCGGCTTGTGGGGTCTGCCACATTGTGGATGAGGCACGAGAAATTCACACAGACTACCGAGTTCTGTGGAGGAAAAGGGACAGAATGGCTTTTGTCTCAAGGGGAGAAAAAGCCTTGGAGCGTCTTGGCCACTCTCTCAAGAGGAGAGTACCCCGACCCTTGCCTTGACAAGCTTTTATTGGGTTCAATTTGCACAGGAATAAAGTTGATGAATCATTGTCAGGCAGAAATGATTAAACAATAGATAACATTCAGAGAACTCTGAGGGCTTATTCTGAGTCAGGGTCAGATAGTTGAAGAGCCATAAAACTTTGGGAAAACAAGCTCATGTCAAGCTTGGACCCTAATCATTTAAATTGAGGATATTAGCAGAGCAGGTTTCACAGGATTTTATGAATTCTTTCTTAGGCCTGATCGCCCTAGGGAACCCGCCCTTTCCAGCACGGGGTGGCCCCCACCTCCAGCATTGTTTCAGGCTTAAGGCATTGTTTCAGGCTTAAGTCAAGCAGGGGAAGTAAAACAGCCAAGAGATTAGGGGACTTCTTGCAGACAGAATGAGGACTCAGGCTACATCAAAGCTGAGGGGTGAGGGTCCATCACCCTCTTTTGTTATAGCCCCTCAAGTCCTTCCCTGGGGGCCCCTGTGATCCTGCCTGTCTTAGGTCATCCCTCCCTTGAGGAATCTTACCCATCATTGGCTAACCTATCATGCACTGGGGGCCAGACAGGGTGAAGTAAAAGAAGCAGAGGCGGCACCACTGCCAGGGAAATAGGCTTTGTCTCCTTAGTGGTTTATGGTCTCAAGGTCACTCACTCAGCCTTAGCCATGGGTGGTGGTAGGTGTGGGGGGGGGGGGCAGCGGGTGTTACAGCTTCTGAAACCAAGAGGGGTGATTCCCAACACTGCTTTTATGGTACTTTCTCAGAGAGGACTTCTTAGGCCACCTGATCTAAAATTTTGAACTCTTCCCAAAACTTCCTATCTTCTTCCCTCTTAATCTTTCCCCTTTGCACTTGTTGGTTGTCATACAATAAAATCTACTTGTTTAATCTTAAAAAGATATCTATATCTGCACCCCAATGTTCACTGTAGCATCATTCACACTAGCCAAGACATGGGAAAAACCTAAGTGTCAAGCAACAGATGAATGTCTGTCCAGAATGTATCCAACCATGTAATATGAATAATAGAAACACTTGCTGAAACAAGAAACATTATACTTAGGACAAAAATGCCTCAGTCCCCTTCAAAGTTATGACCTTCTTGAGGAAATCTGGTTCATTGATAATGGTTTGAATCAAGTCCTTAGCAACCGAAGCCCAACGTGCCTTCTGCTCTGGTAGCAGAAGCTGTGGAACAAATTTCACCACATGTTTCAGGCCAGGTCCTGTGTCAAAACCTCAGACACAGTAGTTTTTGGAATCCTTAAATGAGCTTCTACTTCTTGTACTGTCAGTCATCAATCTCTTGATTGCAGCCCATACACATTTAACATTCTCAGGTGTTCTGCTTGTTGCAGGTCTTCCAGAATGTGGATCACTTTCAAAAGATTCTTAACTATCTTTGAAAAGTTTGTGCCACACTTTTATTTGTGCTGCATTCATTCATGATCCCCCAAAGCCTTCTGAATCATCCAAATAGTTTCCATGAAGGAATGTTCAAGCTTAACATAATATTCATTGCTCTACTCACTCAGTCATTGTGAATGTGGTGACCACACAGTACTCATGCTCATTCAGCAGCATCTACTACCCCATGACTAGTACAGTGACGTTGTCATTGTTCACACATGCACATTCAAGTCCACTCTCCTTGGCTGTCAGGTTACATTGATGTCACACAAACTGTTCTCATCATATTCACAATGACCGGGCTTTTTCTGGACAGAACTTGTGTGCACATGCATTTCAGCCATAAAATGCCACACACATTCCCTATGGAATATCACTCAACCGTAAAGAGAAGAATATCCTGCCACCTGGGACAACAAGAATGGATCTTGAGGGTATTTTGGTAAGTGAATTAAGTCATACAGAGAAAGATAAATACCGTATGATCTCACTTATATGTGGTATCTAAAAAAAAAAAAGTCAAACTCATAGAATTATAAGTAGAATAGTGGTTGGCAGGGATTAAGGGTGAAGGAAATGGGGATATGTCTGTCAAGAGGCATAAGCTTCCAGATATAAGACGCACAAGTTCTGGGGATCTAATGAATATACAGCATCATGACTATAGATAACAACACTGTAATGTATATTTAAAGGTTGCTGATAGACTACACCTTAAAAGTTCTCACCACACACAAAATTATAATTATGTTTGGTGATGGACATGTTAACTAACCTTGTTGTAATAATCATTTCCCGATATAGACATGTACCCAACTCATCAAGTTGTATGCCTCAAACTTACACGATGTTGTATGTCAACGATATCTCAATAAAGGTGGAAAAAATCAAAAGAAAACAATTACTTGTTTATCTTATTTATTACCTATCCCATTAGAATCTAAGCTCCTCAGTGACAAATCTTTACTGCTGTGTCCCCAAAAGTACCATGAAGTGTAGACAATATGCATGTCATCAAATATTCACTGTAGGTTTTACAAACTCAATAATACTTCTATTCAAGCAGCAATTGTTTTATATAGCCTATAACCCACTTGAAATTGAAAAGTTTTGACATGTTGTCCATGCTGCATCTTCTACTATAAAGACAATCTGTAATGCTGTAGCAGGCCACAAAAAGAGTAACCTGGAAATAACTTTATTAATACATTATCATTATGCCTACCAAAAATAATAAAATTTTGTTATGCATAAAGTCAATATTATGTATAATATTTATATTTAATGGCTAATGGTAATGTAGCATATATGGATATTAAACTAATTGAATGTGAGATTTGGAGTTTTTAAATCTCTCTTCTTTTTTAATATTTTATTTATTTATTTTTAGAAAGAGGGGAAGGGAGGAAGAGAGAGAAACATCAATGTGAAACAGAAACAATGGTTGGCTGCTTCTCCAACAGGGGACTGAACCTGCAACTCAGGCATGTGCCCTGACCAGTGATTGAACCAGCAACCTTTTGTTTTGGTTTACAGGATGTCGTCCAACCAACTGAGCCACACTGGTCCAGGCTTGGAGTTATTAAATTGCTTCAAGAAAATAATCCATGTATTAATACACATACTCCCAAGAATAATGATACCACGTTACATTGTCTAAGGTGCCATCAGTTGTATAGCTCACCATTATATCGTCCACCACTAAGAAAAACAAAGAAAAAAATCACTCATTAAGCTATTACAAAATGTTTTTCTATCACTTAGAATTTTTATTGTATGCCTACGGAAAGACCTTTTTCAGATTTATTTAAATATACATTTTCATTATATATCATTCTTATATATATTGAAAGGAAAATGTAAGTGAAATCAGTCAAGGTATTTCTAATATTTCACATTCAGAGGCTGACATCTGAATCACTTTTCAACTCAGGTTCACTGATGTCCATGTTTTTCCACATATTTTGCCATCACAGGAAAAGCATACCCCACCACGACCTTGTGAAGACTTTTCTGGTCTTACCATAAAGTGCCAGTGCATGGTTTCCAAACCACAGGTAGGACTGACTTAGAGTCTTTCCGAAATGTTCCTGAATTGGTTTGTTGATTGAAACTTCATAAAGTTGCAGTTTTAGAGTCATGTTCCAGCAATAGTCACCAGGTCATGTCTGTTCTGCCCCTCCATTTTGACAGTTATTTTAGGATCTTCCAAATCAGGGGTCCTTAACCCCCAAGCTGAAGACTGGTACTAATCCATGGCCTGTTAGGAACCTGTCCTTACAGCAGGAGGTGAGTGGCTAATAGCAAGCAAAGTTTCCTTGGCATTACCACCTGAGCTTAGCTTCTTGACCTCTCCACCACCCTCCCACCATTGTTTGTGGAAAAACTGTTTTCCATGAAAAGTGTCCCTGATGCCAAAAAGGTTGGGGACCGCTGCCCTGGACCATAAGCCACATGCATATTTCACACAAAATAAACTGATGAACAAAATAGAAACAGAGGCATGGATGCTTGGAACAGGGTGGGGAGGGGCTGGATAAAGAAGGTGCCGTGTAGTTTTGGAATAAGAACTGGAGATCCCAGCGACACAGCTGATGGTGCTGGGAACCAAGCACCTACCAGCCGAGCATGGATTACTGAGAAGAACCGGGGGCTGCCTGAGCCACAGACTTCTATTTCTTTACCTGAGATACGGTACCCCAGACCGGGCAAAGCGGGGAAGGAAGGACTGTGTGTTTGTGGGTGTTTTAAGGGACTTTTGGATTTTGATGAAGCTATTAAGTCATTACTCTTAAGTCTGTATAACTTGAATAAATAATTCCTTTCTTTTTCACCAATCTCCAACACAGAGAGGTATAATTCTCTGGTGATGGGCAAATCGAACCTAGTACAGGGGGATCCCAGGAGAAGGGGGGGTCAATTTGGTAACATTGTGGGACCCCCTTCCTTGGTGGCCAATCAGGGAAAATCATGGGAGACCACATGACGCAGTAATAGCCCACCAAAACTAGCCAGGAAGGATCCGTCCTGTAAGAATAGAGTCCCCCTAGCCCGTCGTGAGGTCAATCTCTGCTTGGAGTTGGCCTGCTCCCATGGTCTCTGCTATAAACTCTGGGTGTTCGGTTTAATTCTTTGTCCCAATCACCTGTGAAGAACCTGATTACCTGTGTCCACCTGTGACAGAAGTGCCACAGGTGTGTTTGACAGGGACACCATGGGTCAATTTGGTTTTGTTTGACCCCTTAAAAATATAAGATGTTGAGAATCTTCCAATGTTTTTTTTCCTGTTACACTAAGTTATATGAATAAATGGCTAAAAGAGAGAAACTTGGGAATTCACAGTTTAATATGCTTTTGTTAAAAACTAAAAAAAAAAATCACATTAGACATCATTATTTAACATTTATAAGTTCCTTAGGTCTTATAATAAGTGATGAAGTACAGTATTAAAAGTAATCCTATAATCCCCAGAAAAAATGTTGGCTTTTTCAACCCTAGCATGAAAAGAGGGGCTTCCTGTATCGTAAGTCAATTCACACTCCTAAAAAAACCCATTACAATAGCTGGATATTATGCTCAAATCTCTTAGAATCCTTTGGTTACAAAATGAGGATTAGAAACCTGGCTATAGATACTGTTTCAGACTTGTGAATGGTTAAATTTACTCTTAAATTTGAGATAGCAAGAGCCTTCCCCTGAGGTAAAGAGCATTGAAGTTTTTTTCCTACTAGCATAATAGTAATGCTAAAACAATGAAGCAAAAAAAAAAAAAATTATACTTGTCAGTTTATCTGGCAAATAAATAAGTGTCTTTTTGCATTCCAGTGAAAGGGAAGAAACTCTGATTAAGTGTCAGCATTCTGCTAGGCTTTTGCCAGGCAGGGATTATCTCATTTGATCTCACAGTATATGTGTGAGGTGGGTGACTTGGGAAACCAAGGCTTGAGAAACCCAAGTAACATGCCTGAGACCATGAGGCTAGTGGAAATGGGGGTGATACTGGAAGCCAATCTACTTAACCTTCTCATTTTATGCTCTACACCGTCACACTTGCTAAGAGATTGCTTGACTACTGAAAGTGATACTTTCTGCCTCTATATAATCCTAGATATATCAAAGAGGGATAGCTCAGAAAGCAGCCACACTGAGACACAGGCACAGATTCAATTTCTATCTGCCGGGTAATAAGCCTAAAAGTCTATTTACTGAACAGTTTCTAGGATGCTCTCTAGCTACAGGTCAGTTTGCTGACACTACAATTAGATCCTTTCCCAGGACCCAGTCAAGACCCTACATCTTCCCCGCTTCCTTTCCCCCTCCCCTATTTGCCTGTCCCCTCTGCCTTCTCTAATAATGGAAAATTGGAATGCAAAACCTAACAGAGAAGACGTGCTCCTTCCCCCTGGTATTTACATCCATGAGTCCTACTGCTTTACAATCCTGGGTTTTAATCCTGAAAAGATTAAGCAGTTTCTTGCAGCTTCACCATAATTATCAGGAGTCTTGCAAATCCCACCAGAATGCAGAACATTTTAACAACACACTACTAGACCCTGTGGCAGCTCAGATCTCAGTAGAATGGGCCCTTAATTCTTTTCCAGATGTGATTTTTTTGTTTCTTTCTGTAAAGACCTTCTCATTCTATGTATTGGAAATCTGTCTGGCTTTTCTTCCTTTCTCCCTGCTACTCTATTTATAGTTCTAAATATTGCCAGGTGTCAGCAACAAAATTAAGGAGGGACCTTACAGTCTCTCCAAGCTGCTGTTGTTATTTAGGGGGCATATAACATTTTGCATTAGCAAATTGCAATGCAGTTGAATTTATACAAATATCCTAGACATTTTATTTTTAATTTTTTATTGAATTTATTGGGGTGACATTGGTAAATAAAATTATATAGGTTTCAGGTGTTCAATTCTATAATACGTCACTTGTATATTGTGTTGTGTGTTCACCGAAAGTCACCATTTATCCCCTCTTTACCCTCTTCTACCTCCTCCCATCCCCCTTTCCCTCTGGTAATCAACATACTGTCCTCTGTATCTAGGAGTTTTTGTTTTTGTCTTGCTTAATCCCTTCACCTGTTTTGGCCCAGCCCCATACCCACCTCCCTTTGTTCTACATTTTGAAGACACCAAAAGATTAACTCTTTTTGAAGCCCCAAACAAAGCTTCTCTCTGTACTATGAACCTTCAAGCTAATACCAAAAGAACTGAGCCTCAGGGAGTCTTGACTCAAGCTGAAACCTTTCACTGATAGTGCCTGTGCTAGCTGGAGTGCACTCAACTGCCCAGTTTCGATAAAGCAGGTAAGTAGCTATACAGCAGGGGTGTCAAACTCATTTCACCGGGGACCACATCAGCCTCGCAATTGCCTTCAAAGGGTTGAATGTAGAGCTCCTTGCCCTTAGTTAAGGAGTAGTTACATTTATACAGTGCTAAAATTACATTTGGTCCTTTGAAGGCAACTGCAAGGATGATGTGGCCCTTGCTGAAAATGAGTTTGACACCCCTGCTATACAGGAATACCACGGAAAAGGAGTCAGTGCTTAAGATGGTAATTCCCATGACTTTACAAGCAGATGCTCATGTTCATCAACAGGTTCAACTCATTTACTTACAAAATGGGAATGGTTTTAATTAAAAGGTAACTTCAGAGGATGGGGGGGGCACTGCTTTTTCTATTGCTCTTGCTTAATTAGCTTTATCAAGGAAGAAAGCTGAAAACTCATAGCCTACTGTTTCATAACCATGACAGGATTTCTGGGTGGGTATGTGGAGGGGTGGGAATAATAGAACAAATAGCAATTTTCCTTATTTCTCAGAATAACCCATTATGAGCAAGCTTATGTTTTGAACAATGGGTTGGTTAGGGATATAAGACATATGAGCAGGTGCTGCCCTTTCCTCCCAATCCTGCTGGTCAGTAGAAAGGTCAAGAAATTTGCAGTAAAAAACAAAGAACCAAACCACAAAAAGTAACTATGAGTTTCCCAAAGCATAAATGGTCATTAGGCCCTAATTATAATGAAGACAACTGATATTTGGAGCTTGAACTCACCAGATCTGATATGAAAGTGTGGAGGACAAACAAACTTTTCTCTACCCTCAAGATTCTCCTGACTGGTCTAATAATCAAATAGACATAAGACAGATTATCAACAGAGAACAACCAAATGTAATATGTACACATGAATAGGAACCCTGCATACATGAGAGTCAGAGACACCACATGCAGGAGAGTTCAGAGATAGAAAGGGCATCTAAGTATATAAGACATTGTGAGACTTAACAGGAACCTAATCAACAAAACAAACAAGCAAAATAGAACTAAAAACACTGAAATTGAGAACAGGCTGACAGTCACCAGAGGGGAGGGGGTTTAAGGGGAAAGGGGAAAGAATTTGCAGGAACAAGCATAAAGGATACATGGACAATAACAAGGGGGGTGGGCTGGGATGGGGTAAAAGGCAGAAAACTGTACTTGAAGAACAATTAAAAAAAATTTTTTAAGTATAAACGAAAGGTAAAAAAATAAAAGACATTCTGAGCTAGAGATGAGGTAAGCTGCCTTGAGGGCTTCAAAGGGTCCTTGCAAGATAAGAGCAGCTGTTTAGGAAATAAATACAAGTTTGCCCTGCCTTGTGGGTGGTTCCAAAAGGTTATTGCTGATAACCTCTAAGGGAAAGGCCTCCAGTTCAAATGCTAGGCATTTAAGGGAAGGGGGCAGATCTCTCCCCAGCCTGTGGCTAATATTGCTTTTAGCTCAAAATAATACTCATACCACAGAGGCACATCTTGGGGAACTCGGTCTGGACCCCCACAAAAGTCAGCCTAGTATTTGTAAAACCCAAAGATTGGGGTGGAAAGATGTAAGGAAACTAGATTTCTCTTCTACTGTTTGCTTAATCAGTTCTAAGTGTTTTAGAGTTAGTTCTCACCAATCCTTTTGGGGGATAAACACTTTTGTATCATTTTGAAAGATGATGGAAATGGGGTTTAGAGAGGCTCTAAATTTGGTCACACACAAACGCAAGGCTAACAAACCCCAAACCCTATTATTAATAATCATTATATGCAAGTGGAGTGGATGGTCAAACCCAAGTCGGTCTGGCTTCAGAGCCCTTGCTCTTCACACTCTGCGTTTTGCTTTTTGTAAGCAACTATTCTGAGAAGGGGGAAAAACGGGCTTTAAAAGGATAAAGTCAGCACCATTTGCTATGGTGGCACCATTTGCTGAGCAGGCCTATGACCGTTAAACACGACTGCAATTTTACTCCTCCGAGTTTAGGTCCCCAGGACTGGAAGTTACTGGAAAGCAAAAATAGAACTAACTACTCTCTATAGCCACAGGCAGAAGATAACATTGGAACAAGCTGCAGCCTCTTGTTACAACACCCCAATAGCTCAGGGGCCACACAACAGCCGCCCCCACCCTTTTGTAATCCAATTATAATCCCATAAAAACTCAGTTCCCCTACTCTTCAATGCTGGTGTATCTCTCCACACCATGCCCCTCTCCTTTCTTATAGAGTGAATAAAATCTTTATTCTCTACACTTTCCTCTTGGTGAATTCTTTCACATCCCACATCACCAGCCACCCTAACACTTTTGAAAATGTTTACTTATACTTAGATGTTTTAATTTTAAACATTATAGAACTACTAATAGCAAAGAAGTTATGGCTAGGCATCCAGGAATGAAAGAAGTCAGAATCCTTTGGATTAGAATAAAATCAAAAGATCCTTTGTGGCCCTCTACAAAAATTATCAGTTTATCAAATTATCAATTTCTTTTAAGCATTCCCAGAGAGAAATGTTACCAGTTACTTCCAAATTATGCCTCGGGTCCCCATCACTGAACTAAGAACTTCATTATAAAATCAAATACCATTCTCTCTGCCCTGTCCTGGCCCTGTTCCCCACTCCTACTCTGCAGCCCAAAGCCACGGGCACCAGCCCACTTTTGAGTAGTGGAGGACTAAACTCATTCCCAAATCTCACTGTAAAGTATTATTAGCATAAACATTAATCTATCTAGAATCTAATGGCATTTGAATTGCTCCAGCTAGCTTGGAGCACTGCCTCTCTATTTTTAGTGATGGGGTTGGGGAGGGGGGAGGTATATAAGAAGGACTATTGACAAAGGTTGCTTCAAATTTAGGAAATTTCTGAAGACCTTTTTGCTTGAACAAAAAAAAAGCCTTTTAGATAAAATACATTGTTTTTATAATCCCAGATTTTTTATACTTCAATTTTCTTATCTCCTTTACAACTAAAATGGGTGGGTAAATACTTTCATTAAAAAGGCCAATTTAGGCTGTTTGAGGTTTTTCAAAGTTTATTTGCAGCTCTCTCATATTGATTTGTCATCTTCAGAATTGATTGGCTTCAAGTAAGATTTTTGTACTACCTGCATCAGAGAGAATTTCAAAACCTCAGTAGAGAATTTAAAGTAATAGTAAATATATAGGAAGTATCACAGCAAATGATATTTATCTTTTTTTTTTTAAGCCCTAGCTGGTGTGGCTCAGTGGATTGAGTGCCAGACTGCAAACCAAATAGTCACTGGTTTGACTCCCAGTCTAGGGCACAGGCCTGGGTTGCAAACCAAGTCCCCGGTAGGGGGGCACACAAAAGGCAACCACACATTGATGTTTCATAAATAAATAAAATAAAATATTTTAAAAAATAAATAAAATCTTTTTTAAAAATTCTTTTTTTTTTATTTTACTTTGAAAGTTATCCTAAAGGGACTTCTACATAGTATGAATGAAACACATGTTTGTGGAAATAAACCAAGATCGACCAAATAAGAAAAGCAAAAGCTATTCCTTCAGAGCTTGCTGTAGCAAGGGGATGTTGGTTTGCAAACTTCCTGGGTGAAATCTAAAACTGGCCCCCATGCACAGAGGGCAAGAAAGGCTTATCTAGAGCACAGCAAGATGAAAAGATCACCACACCACCCACCAGAATCTTAGAAGTTTATAGAGAGGCTTTACGTGGGTTCAGTTCCATATTCTATCCAGACAGTCTCAACACTTTGCCCTCTCGAGGCTGCGTCCTTGAAAAAGGCTCCAGCATTCCAAAAACAAGGGAGAGGATGAGGAGCCTCCAACTGCTGAAATAGAGCTAATAGGTCAACCAGAGGTCAATTCCCCTCCAAGGCTTTCTCCAAAGCTCCACCCCTTATGACAAATTCTTACAATCTTACAGAACCACCTCCTCTGCAAGGTGCCAGCAGGGTCAGCAAGGGGTTTCACTAGCTTGGAGGTGGCCCATTTGGCAACTGTCTACATTGGAGGCAGATACCATAGCAACAGGATGAGCACATGCACAAGAAAACACAGATAGCCTTGGCTGGTGTGGTTCAGTGGATTGAGCACAGGCCTACAAATCAAAAGGTCACCAGTTCGATTCCCAGGAAGGGCACCTGCCTGGGTGTAGGCTAGGTCTCCTGTTTGTGGCATGATGTGCAAGAGGCAACTGATGGATGTTTCTCTCACACATTGATGTTTCTCTGCCTCTTTGTCCATCCCTTCCCCTCTCTCTAGAAATTTTTTAAAAAGAAAACACTGATCAAGATAATGATTGGCAAAATAAGGACAATAATGATTGCCAAAATAAAAACCATTTCTTCCATCAAGGCTCCATGATCCAAACCTCCTCTACAGGTTTCGAGGGTCCCACCTGCAGAGGGAGATCCCGCTATTGGAATACTCTAATCTATAAGGAAATCAGTCTCTTGAATGCCCTACCCAATCAGAGAAATGCCTTCACCGCCCCACCCCCTCCCCATGTCTCCCAACCACACTAACCATGCCTAGATACTTTCCCTGGTCTTTTTCTGGAAATTGGCATCAATAGTGATAAACTCAGAGGGAGTACATGTTCTCATCATGAACATTTCCTGAGCTGAGAACTGCCCTGCTGGCAGGGGTTGTGGTTGCGGTGCTTTTGCTTTCCTTTGCATTAGGGGTTGGATGGCACAGGGCATTTTGTCTGCTTTACTGACAATCCCAACATCCTCCTCTTCACACTCCTCACTTTCCCAGGGATTCCACCTCTGTGTCCCAGTCAGCTTCTTTTCCCAGCAGTTGCTACTTTTAGTCAGATTAATGGAAACTTCAAGAAGTCCTCTTCTTGTCTGTTGAATGTCAAATGTCTCTAGCTTAAAATAACCTTCATATCAACTCTGGAGTTCCAAGCGGGTCCCCATGACTTATAGCTGGTAGCTTCGTGGGAACTTTATTGTAGAATAAGGGGTTCATTTCCTGAGCTGGTTGCTGCAGGTTGTCTGTCAGAGTTCTATTTGTACATACGGTCCAGCCATTGTCCATTTACAATGGTCCTGTGTGATGCTATTTTGCAGGGAAAGAAGGACAGAACATTTTTCTTATCCTTTTCTTATAAATCTATATTGTTGTAAATGTAAACATATGTGCTCAGGTTTGAAGGAATTCAGAATGAATATGGATTTACATTCTCCTTTTCAGCTTCTCCTTTTTTCCCCCCAGTTAATTGTGCTGCAATCAGACTGTATTTGAGGAAGAACTGCATCCCTTAGCCATAAAGGGAATGCAATGGAAATGGATATAAGGGGGAAATCAAAGGCAAATGAAGATGACTCACAAGGGGTTGGGGCTTTTGCCTTGGGAAGAAATCTTACAGTGACTGGTTGCCTGATTTTAACCCAAGAAAAGAATCATGGAGGATGTTTGGCAAGGCGGTGAAGCTTTCTTCCTACCCAAAGGCATTAAAATGATCTTCATCTGCAAAAGCTAGTGTCCTTCTCTTTCTTTTTCTTTGCCAACTGGTTTTCTCTACAAATCTAAGACTAACCACAACATTTAATTGTCATTGAGAGAGAATACAGAAGCTTACAGGACAAAAATCTGTCGACCGAAACAAAATAAAAAATTACAAGGAAAATAAAATGTAGAAAACTAAAGGACACATGGACAAAACCAAAGGAGGGTAGGATCGAGGGTGGGAAGTGGGGATGGCTGAGGTGGGGGGCCTTGGGTGGGGGGGAATGGAGACAACTGAACTTGACCAACGGTGAAAAAAAGTTACAATAAATAAAATAAATTCCTTTAAAAAACACTATTAATGATATCAAAAAATAAGTGCAGTAAAACTGTTGCCCTCTTTTTACATGGCATACTCCATAATGGATATTTCTAATTTTTATACCTTAAAATCTTCAGTTTTTCAAAAAAGTAATTGCAATTTAATACACATAATATGTACCATGTGGTAGACAAGTCAAGACAGACTCATCATGGGAAGAAATTGTTGAAATGTGGTATAGATAGGGAGGGCTAATTGGCATCCAAGTTAAAATACTCAATAAATTAGCCTCCAGGGCCTAGCTATCTGCTCTTACTAAGGAATATTGGAAGACAAGACAGGGGCTACACTTGAAAAGGGCAAAAGTTATCTTCATTTTTTAATGAAAAATTGGGATAGCCCTGTAAATTACAGGCTATTCAGTTTCACTTGGATTCCCAAAGAAATATTGGATTGACTCTTCACATAATCAATGCAAAAATATCATCAATGGTATGGAAGAATACTCAGCCTGACTCTGTGAAGAGGAAATCTCATCAAACACATTTTCTATCCTATTACAGCTTGCCAAGATAAGTTGAATACGACTGATGCAATGCTGTGGACTTAAACGAGATTTTAATTATATAATACCTGAATTTTTTTTTTTTTTTTTTTTATCAACAAAAAGAAAGAGTTCGGTGCTACAGTATAGGGTTTGTAAAACTTAAGTAAATGCTTGTATACAAAGAGTTCAAGAGTTCAAGAACTCAATATTGCCAGAGACCATTTCAAGGAATGCCCCATTTAAAGGCAGATATTTTGGCCACCACCTGCAGCCTCCTGAAACCCCACTATGACTAGTCTGGAAAAGGCACATTTCTCCCAGCAGATGGCTGGATTTCAGCCCCTGCTTAAGCCTCACTAAACATCCTTGTACAGGACACAGCTATAAAAGCAGACAGCCTGTAGGAATTCCCTCCGCCTTCCCCCTCATCCTTTTTCCCTGCTTTATTTTTCTCCACAACACCTAACAGCTTGTGATACACTATATAAATTATTTTGTTTATTTTTGTTCTCCTCCTACTAGAACATATGCTCTGATGACAAAGATTTTTTTCTGTTTTGTTTACTCTTGTTTTCACCAGCACTTAAAATGAAATAAATGAAGGCAAAATAATTTTTGAAGGCAGAAAGGAAGGGACATCCTTGTGATCACTTAAATTGTCAATAATGTCCTACCATGATAGCCAGAGTCAAGAGATGATAAATACCCTTGATGTTGACCTAAACATCAAGTCACAGCATTGAAGTCTGCCCTTTTCCTTCTCTTTTTGATCCTTGTCTTTGCTCTGCATAATTCACCAACAGCAATCCCATGTCTAAGGCAGTATGCCAAGAACGCCCTCTAGTGATGTGTCATTCTGCGAAAGCCTGTGGAGCCCGGATGAACTGGGGGCACTAGGCTTACCATTTTCCCCTGTTTAAAAGCAGTATCCTTTTTGAAGGATTTCTAGGAAATTGTCACATACCATAAGTTATGATGAAATAGCACTATTTTAATTGGGGTTGGGGAAGAGAGAGGTGAAGGCTTAATTCAAAGACTATCAGAAGAGCTATCATTTAATTTTGTGCCAGTCATCTAAGAATCTAAGCATGCCTCTTCTAAAAATGGCATACATTTTTTTCTTTAGCAAAATAAACATTCAGTTGTCTTACATCCTTAAAAATATTATCTTCCTTGAGCTTGTACCTCTTCCATGTACCCTAATCTCTTGCCTTCCTTTCATAACCACATTTCAGGATGAAGTGGCTTTGAATCATTGTTTCCCCTTTTTTTACCTTCAAATACCATACATCTCCACTCAATTCAGTCAGGCTTCTATCCCATACATTCTCTCCTGGCTCTCCTTCTTTCTCCCAGGTTGCTCTTTCTCCATTCTTTTGCTGGATCTTTGTGCTCAGCTCTTAGATGGTGATAGTCTCCTCACAACCCTCTCTTCGTATAGTACTATTCTTGGATAATGACATTCACTCCTGGGAATCAGCTCATAAACCCAACCCAAACTTCTCTGCAGAACTCCAGACTAATATTCCACAAGTGGCATCTCCTCCTGGATGGCCTTCAGGCACATCAAAATGAAGTGGACAAAATTGAAATCTTAAACTCATACAAAAACCTCTCATTATCTTTCCCTTCCCTAAACTGCTCCTCCTCTTTTGTGCCCCCTTATCTGTAAACAGCATCACTGTCCAGTAAGTCGACTCCTCTCTCACTCTAAGCTCTCACTTCCAAATGTCATGGGTGCAGGTTGAATTCTCTGGAAAGCCATCTTGGAGATGGAGGTTAATGAGTAGGAAGCTTAAGAAGGGCCCTTGGGACCGATGCCTGTAGAAGAAAGGGGAATCAAGCAGGATTAAGCATAAGTGAACTCAAGTTTTAATGCAGGCCCAGTGACTGGCTCAATTGACTCCCCAGGGAGCTCTGAAACCAGAGTATCTTTTCAGAGTTACTTTGCTAAGGGCCTAGATGGCCAGGCATTTGTACTCCCACATTGGTATCAGCTACATGACTTGCAGGGTCCAGTGCAAAATAAAAATGTATGACTTTTGTTTAAACTAAGATTTCCAAGAGGATAAGAGTAGAGCATTAAATCAGGCACTAGGCCTCTTCCATGTACAGGACTCTGTGTGACCACACAGGTCCCCAGACAGAAAGCTGGATCTGTTCCTCTCCAGTCACCGGACGTAGGCAAGTTTGCCTGTCATTGAGACAATCCCTGAAGGGGCTGGAATTGATGGCTGTTTGCCGAGGGCATTCACAGCAACTGGAAAAACTGAACATCATTCAAGAGGGATCAGGGCATGGATCACAGTATCCATCAAGGTCACCAAGCCAGTCGATTTTACCACCAGAATTTTTAGCATCAATTCTCTCTTTTCAACTGACTCTGAGAATCAGTACATTTCAGGTTTTCATCATCTCTTGCCTTAACTACTGAAACAGTTCCTCCTATTTCTCTTCTTCTGTTCTAGCCTTCGCAGACTCCGTGATGGCGTGACATCGTTATTCCCATTCTTAAAAAATATATGGCTTCCCATTGCCCATGAGATTGAAATCTAAACTATTTCCCTAGCGGTGTTTCATAAAACACTGGTCTTCAGAGTAAAAAATGCAATGCTTGCAAATTTTCTTCTGAGTTATTTAAATATTTATGTAATAAAAGTACTAACTCATTTACACAAAAACAGTTGTTTTTATTATTTCATAATAACCATTCCTAAGGCTTGGTAAGTTACACCCCAGAGCTCCAGAAGCAGTGGGGAAAATCCCCTAGTCAGAGAATGTTTTATTCCATCTGGATATTGATACCTAAATAGCATTTACTAACATACCTAGATATATATAATCTTGTTGATGATCACCAAACTTTTTTACATTTTATATCTAATTTTAATAATATATGTGACATTATTCAATGCTTTTTATTTATATACATGGATTTATGAAATATTTCCCCCATTGGGTCCACAGATTATAAAAGGAGTTAGTCTGTGACTACTTTTCAGGATTTACTTTTATTTTTTTACTAATGAACATTTTATTTCAATATTACTTACAGCCTTATCCAGGTAGCTGAGTTGGTTGGAGTGTCATTCAAAAAGGCCAAGGTTGTGGTTCTGATCCCTGGTCAGGGCACGTAGGAGAAGCAACCAATGAATGCATAAATGGAACAACAAAGCAATCTCTCTCTCTCTCTCTCTCTCTCCCCCCCCCCCCTTCCTCTCCTATAAATAAAGTCCCAGCCAGACTGGATCCATTGATTAGAGTGTCATCCCATAACCAAAAATGTGCAAGTTCAATTCCTGGTCAAGGTTGAACCCACATACACAGGTTGTGGGTTCAATCCCCGCTCTGGGCATGTATGGGAAGTAACCAATCAATTCCTCTCCCTCACATCAATGTTTTTTTCCCTTCCTCTCTCTCTAAAAGCAATTTAAAAAAAAAAAAAAAGTAAAGATAAAAAATAACATTTTTAAATCAATACATTAAAATTTTTTTTAAATGTTGAAGTCCTAATAAAAAATATTACAGAAGTAGTGCATGCAAAAAGATGCAGGCATCACAACTGTACAGCCTGATGAATTATCATAAAGTCAACATATTCATACAAAGTCAAGAAATGAAATATTAGTCTCTAACAGGCTCCTTTATGCTCTTACAGTCACTATTCCTTTCCTCCTCTTCAGAGTTAACCTCTAACCAGCTTCTAACAGTTTGCAGTCTGCCTGAATCCAAGGATGACTTCTGTGAGCCCCTGTCAAAATCTCGTTATTGTGCCAACTAACGGCAGAGCTGGGATTCAAATTTCACTCTGTCTGTTTATAATGCCTATGCTTTTGGAATGTTCTTAATGGTTGTTTCCAATTCTTACTGGCATAGCAGAATTGCTAAGAAAAAGAAAACAATTATTTCTTCAAATTACAGTAGCTTCCACACTGCACCTTGACAGGAAAGAAAAATACTCTTCATACAGCCAAGCAAAATATCTGAATGAAGATGGACATTAAATCTAATTGTTATTAAACAATGAAGTACTTACTCTAACATCTTTGGATGGATATAATAACTGTAGATGTGTGTGTGTGCATATATTACATATAATATGTGCATATAATCCTGCATCTGCAATGCAATAAAATATATTTTTGAAGTTTGGCACAAACTCATTTGGCAGCCACACTTACCCTGAACATGTATGAAGCTAATATAGTCTTTATTTATATAAATATAACTTATTATGTGAATATAATAAATAAGTAAATATATTTTGCTGGTGAAATGTTAATATGATTGAATAAATTGTACCATTCCAGACCTCCTGGGCATGTCATGTAACATGGCACATGTATTGTATAATCTAATTCTAGAATCATATATTTCTCATTTCTATGACATCTTGCCCCAAAAATTTTGCCAAAGAATGAAGGAGCTACGCAATGAAGATACTGTATTTTTGGTACAGCAAATGAGTTGTCTTCCCCCACTGTCTACTTTAACAAATAACAAATAAACAAACAAACAAGAATGGAAAGAAATCTGGTAGTATACACATTGGTTTTTATGTACTTAAAAAAATTGTTCTGAAGAAAATTGAGACCTGTTGAACTATTTATGATAAGCAAAGGAAAAATAATACAACCAATCAATGTCCCATTCCATTAAGAGATGACCAAAAAACAAGAATATAGAATTGGAAAAAGTACCACACTTAATGGAAAGCTTATGAGATTCCATAGTTGAATAAGCTATCTTCTTTCATCATCCCTGACTAACAAACAGAAATGTATTTTACAACTAACATGTATATTTAGTGTATAAGTAAAATAACTATAAATAAATGAGGTGGATTTTATACTCATGAATATCCAAGGAAATAAGTTATGTCTCATCATACTTAAAGAATTCACCTGTTTCTACTAGTAGGCCACAATTCAATAAAATTACAGAGTGTCCACAGGTGCTGTGTCACAGTCACAGCATTCCCCATGCTGTCTTAGTGCCTCATGTATGGGAGCTTTGACTCACACAGACCTGTTCAGCAATCTTTTCACAGTGTGTAAATTACTTTTAGAAGTCATTCCCTGAAGTTAGCAGACCAGAAAATAAATTCATTCATTAAGCACACTGCTATATCATTATGATATAAAAAATTTTAAAGGTCCAGTTAAATTGCAAAAATATTACAATATAGAGCACCTAATTTTGGCTCTCCATCTGTCTCTCTGTCTCTCTGTCTCTCTGTCTCTCTCTCTCTCCCCCTCTCGGCCCAGGCCTTCTTCCTTTAGGCATCTCTCTTTGCTTTCCTCCAAAGCTCCAGGGGCCTTTCTTTTGCCTCTGTGACTTGTTTCCTGGGCCCACGCAGCCCAGCATGCTAAATTTCTAAATAAACATTTGCTCGTTAAAAAAGAAAAAAGAACACCTAATTTTTAATCACTAGCATATTGATTATAAAAATGAAATTGTATATACACACTTTTGTATTTATATGTAAAGGAAGTTAGCATTTTGCAACCTGTTTTTTTAATTGCTGCCCTGTACACAAGGGATACCCATTCCACAGACATTTCCCATACTGGTGAACATTTTGACTGTTTCTAATTTTTTTCTATTTCTCATTTTTTCAAATGTGCTTCAGAATGTCTCTAAAGAGCACATTAAAAATTGGTACATCCTGGTTGACTCTAGGAGGAACAAACCATGAATAGACACACGGGTTTGAGGACACTTACTTTTCCCTGAACATCCATTTATACTATTTGAATTTTTCCACATAAAAATAGCTTTAAATACACATCAGTACTGTGGAGTCATTAATATTAAAAACGAAAAGCAAAGCTGCAATGAATCTGCCTTCTTGGGCACATTTTTGGTTGCAATCTACCAGGTACTGTGATAAGAGCTGTACATATATTGCTTCATTTTGCCTCATTTAATCTTTATAGTTATCTTACAAGACAGATACATTTTCCCCACATTACACGCAAGGGCGTTGAGTGTGAACAAGTTAATTAGGTTACATGAGTCACAGAGAGAGGAAGAAAGAGAATGGCAAACCCAGGACTGAAACCAGATCTCTCGGGCTGGGAAACCCTTGCTTTCAGCTGTTAAACTATAATGCAACGACAGCGTCATTGCCAGAAACTTCTCCCAAATCCTACTACTTCTGACTATTAATACAACTTCGGGAACTATTTATAGGAGTCTAGTGAACTAGGGTTTCTCATGACTCTGGACTTGTGTACATTTATCCTTTCTATTAAAACACACCTTTACAGCCTGGTTAAAATTCCTGCCCAATCTTCAGTGATGAAATTTGTCATCTCTTGCCATCTTTCCCTAAACCTCTGACTGAGAAGACTACCTTTCGTCTGCCTTTGCAACATCCTGTGCTACCAATGTGTTCAAAAAGCTGTTAGATCACCTATGTATCTCTCAGTGGACAAGTCCTCAGGGTCAAGAAATCTAAATACTCCTCATATTACTAGTCTCAATGCTAATAATACTTATCATATATCAAACCCTCAATGACTATATGATGAATTCAAGACAAGGACTAACCTATACAAAGCTCCATAGGATGATAAAACTAATTCAGGGTTTCCAACCCTAACTGGACACCGTAACCTCAGGAGTTTTTAAAATAGATTACCCAGCCTTGTCCTAGAACTAGTTAAATCAGTGTCTACAGATAGAACTCTGCAATCTGTATTTTTTAAAAGATTTTCAAGTGATGCCAGGTTTGGGAATCTATGATCTATTCTAATTGTCTCATTTTATAAAATATAGAGATTGAGATTTAAAAAAAGTTTAAAAAAATGGTCAAGATTACACATGCAAAAATAGTACTTGAACCCTAGTCTCTTGACTTACAGCTGTTTTACCTAGTCCGTCAAAAAATATTTGTTAAATGCTGGTCACTGGAGATAAAATGGCAGATAAAGTAGACAGGGCCCCTGTGCCAGAGCTCGCTTTGTAATGGGGAAGACAGCATTAAACACACGACAGTACAATTAATTGCTTAACTCTAATTGAATTAAGGGGATACCTGGTAGTATATACACACATAACTAGGGGACCTGACCTAGTTTGGGGTTTTAAGGGTTGTCAAATAAATCTTATTTTAGCTGAACCCTGAGAAATATATTTACAGAAATAATTAGCCTTATGTTTCTCAAGCTAAAATATTCGTGGGCCCCTAAGACTCCTTTTAATTTTATATTTTCATTTTGATGACAACCTTAAAAAGTAACAGAAACATGTTCTGGATTCTTTATAACTGAATTCTGCCCAAAGCCTTTAAAAGCCCATGTTGAACATGTGTGCTTTGTATTGAGTTTGATGCAAGTAGTATGACACTAATTTTCTCAATCTCATGTGAAAAATAGAGACCTAGTTAGTAAGCATGTGTTACATTTCTACCAAGTGAAGATCAAATGCCCATCATGAACTCTGCAGAAATGAAGATTTCATGGTAATCAGCACAGAGGGAGTGGTGGGCAAAAGTTGTGTCATCCGACAGCATGTGCAGATGGGTCATGCTGGACTTCAAAGAACTTGAATTTTAAGAGTTAGAGGTAGGCCTCGATTTCGACTTCAACTATACATAATCTATCCCACTAAATCAATAATGTGAACTGTTATTTGGAAAAGAATGCAGCAAATATGTATAAAAATATTGAATAAATAACCTATATCCCTATGGATATATAGTTTTTCTTTGGGAAGAGGAAGTTGCAAGGCTGGGACATTGGGTGAGAGGGAGATTTTTTTAAAGTATATCTTACTGATATGCTATTATATTTGTCCCAGTTTTTCCCCCTTTGCCCCCCTCCACAAAGTACCCCCCTTCCCTCCAGCAATCCCCTCCCTTAGTTCCTCTCTGTGAGTCATGCATATAAGTTCTTTGGCTTCTACATTTCCTGTACTATTCTTTTTTTTTTTTTTTTTTTTTTTTTTTTAATTTGTCTTTAGAGGGGTAGGGGAGAGGGAAAGGGAGAGAAATATCAATGTATGGTTGTCTCTTGTGTGTTCCCTGCTGGGAACTGGCCTGCAACCCAGGCATGTGCCCTGACTGGGAATCGAACTGCGATCCTCTGGTTCGCAGGCCCGCGCTCAATCCACTGAGCTACACCAGCCAGGGCTCCTGTACTATTCTTAACATCTCCCTGTCTATTTTGTACTTACCAGTTATGTTTTATAATCTCTACATGTTTTCCCCCATTACCACCATGCCCCTTCCCAGCTAATAACCCTCCAAATGATCTCCATACCTATGATTCTGTTCCTGCTCTGGTTGTTTGCTTGGTTTGTTTTTTTTGTTTTTGTTTGTTTGTTTGTGGTTTTGTTTTTTAGATTCAGTTGTTGATAGTTGTAAATTTGTTACCTTTTTAAGGTTCATGATTTTGACCTTCTTTTTCTTAGATAAGTCCCTTTAACATTTCTTGTAATAAAGGCTTAGTAATGATGAACTCCTTTAAATTTACCTTGTCTAGGAAGCACTTTGTCCTTCCATTATAAATGATAGCTTTGCTGGATAGAGTAATCTTGGATGTAGGTCCTTGCTTTTCATCACTCTAAATACTTCTTGCCAGTCCCTTCTTACCTGTAAGATTTCTTTTGAGAAATCAGCTGATAGTATTATGGGCACTCCTTTGTAGGTGACTATCTGTGGGGGGCTCTGCCCACAGTGACCCCCCACCACCACCCCCGGCTGCCACAGATGAGAATAAGTCTACCAAGACATGATCTGCTTGGGGAGGAGAGGTGGCCAATCTCTCAAAGGAGACGGGCCAAGAGCCTTTTCCTCAATGGGCTTTTATTGCATTCAGTTTCCATAGGAATACAGGTAAAGCTCATCAATCATTGTCAGGCAGTAAGGATCAAACAATAGATAGCATACAAATAACTATAAGGACTTATTCTGAGTCAGGGTCTGTTAGCTAAGGGCTACAAAACTTTGGGAAACAAACTGGTTTCCTGCTCAGACCTTATTATTTAACTGAGAGCATTCTTAGCAAAGCAGGTTTCATAGGATTTTATATATTCTTTCTTAGGCCTGATCACCCTGGGGAACCTGGCCTATCCAGCACAGAGCTGCACCGCCCTCTGTCATTGTTTCAGGCTTAAGTCAAGCAGGGGAAGTAAGACAGCCAAGAGATTAGGAGACTTCTCACAGACAGAATGAGGATTCAGGCTACATCAAAGCTGAGGAGTGAGGGTCCATCACCCCCTGTTGCTATAGTCCCCCGAGTCCTTCCCTGGGGACCCCATGATCATGCCTGTCTTAGGTCATCCCTCCCTTGAGGAACCTTACCCGTCATTGGCTAACTGATCATGCACTGGGGGCCAGGTAGGGTGAAGTAAAAGGGACAGAGGCGGCGCCCCTGCCAGGGAGATAACCTTTGTCTCCTTAGTGGCTTATGGTCCCAAGGTCACTCACTCAGCCTTAGACATGGGGGTGGTTACAACTTGTGAAACCAGGGAGGGTGGTTCCCAACAACTATCTACTTTTCTCTTGCCGCTTTTAAGATTCTCTCTTTATCTTTAACCTTTGGCATTTTAATTATTATGTGTCTTGGTGTGGTCCTCTTTGGGTCCACTTTGTTTGGGATACTCTGTGCTTCCTGTACTTAGATGTCTATGACCTTTACCAAATTAGAGAAGTTTTCTTTGATTATTGTTTCAAATAAGTTTTCAATTTCTTGAGCATGGCTGGTGCAGAACAAGTAAGGGTTAGGCAAGGCAGACCAGTCCGTATAGCCTTGCCACTGGGAGGATTTTAGTCATCTTTCCCTTAAGAATAATAAGAAGACCTTGTTCTTTATATTATATTAAGCATTTTAGAAATAGATTTATGCTGTAAAATATTAACAACATTTTATGATATACAGGCAAGCAAGGAATAGCACTTCAATAGTACAATAGTACTATTGAAGAAAGTAAAGGATGCCCTCCCCAGAGTGACTCAGTTGGTTGGGCATCCTGCTGCACAGTGAAAGGCAACCAGCTCAATTTCCAGACAGGGCACACACCTGGGCTGTGGGTTCAGTCCCCAGTCAGGGTGTGTACAAGAGATAATCTGCCAGTGTTTCTCTCTCAGACTGATGTTTCTTTCCCTCTCTTTCTCCCTCCCTTCTCTTCTCTTTAAAAATAAATAAATAGGCCCTGGCTGGTGTAGCTCAGTGGATTGAGCACGGGCCTGCGAACCGAAGGATCGCGGTTCGATTCCCAGTCAGGGCACATGCCTGGGTTGCCAGGCCAGTTCCCGGCAGGGGACATACAAGAGGCAACCGCACATTGATGTTTCTCTCCCTCTCTCCTTCCCTTTCTCTCTAAAGATAAATAAATAAAATCTAAAAGGAAAAAAAAAGTACTTAAAAAAATCTTTAAAAAAAAAATAAATAAAAAATAAAAATAAAAATAAATAAATATTTTTGTAAATCAAACAAATAAAATAGAACTGACAAATTTATAGATTGCTATGTAGACCTGGTCTATTTAACAGACTAGCTAGTGGGCACTTGAACTGAGGCTAGTCCCAGTTAAGGTGTTCTATAGCATGAAATGCATACCATGTTTCAGAGAATTAACGCCAAAAAGATTATAAAATAACACATTAAAATGTTTATATTAATTGCATGTTAAATAATATTTGTGATACATTGAGGTGAATAGAATACATTACTTTTTCATCTCTTTATTTTTACTTTTTTAATGTGGCTACTAGAAAATGTAATTGTATTTCATATGTGGCTCACATTATATTTCTGGTTGGAGAGCACTGATATACAACCTTCATGTTAGTACATACATAATAATTTTCTTAAATCATAAAATCTGTGGTATGTACTTGGCTCCACTGTAAGTGCTTTGACATGTGTTAATGCATTTAATCCTCACATAAGCCTAATGAGATAGGCACTACCATTACCCCATTTTGTGGATTAATAAACTGAAGCACAGATGCTGCATGGAACTTTTTGGACTGGCACACAAGAAACTGACAACAGTGCTGGTGTCTTGAAGAGGAACTGGGGATTAAGGTGTTGAAACAAATTTCTAGGCTCAAGTTGGACCCACTCTTGCCTGGGGTGCCACATCAGCTAACCGAAACTTACATAATATTCCTGGCCTTGTAAACACTCCATGTGACCAGAAATGCAGTATCTCCAGTCAGCCAATTCCAAAGGCCAAGCCAACTTTAAGCTTATTTCCTTATTCCTTCTTCTTCATCTTAGAAAAGCTTCCTGCCTGCTTTCTGCCCTGTTTTGCAGTTCCCGGGGCCCATGGGAACAGAGACTGGCTGCTTCATAATATGTGAAAGTTTCTATCACCTAAATTGTCTTCTTTAATCATTTGTAACAAAAGTTAGGGATAAAAGGGAGACTGATTTTCATTGTTTATCTTTTTGTACAGATTGAATGTTGTTATAGTATGAATATGTGATCTGCTACCATTTAAATATAAAAAAATATGTCGGGACAATCCCCAAAATCACAGTGTTGAGGGCATAAACTCAAGTATAATTAAGTACAATTGAGCGCTTAATTGAGAGTAATCAAGAGAAGATCAGCTAGAAGTCAAAACATAAAAACCATTGAAGAATTTGCATCTTTCAACCTAATCACAGACATGTCCTCCTTGCTTATTACCTGGAATCTGCCAAAATGATGGTGTTCCATGAGTATTCAATTGTTTCTAAATGCCAAAGCTTTCACATGGAGGAACCAGGCTAAGCAACTGCTTCCACGGATTACAGTTTACCCCAAGACAAAAGGCCTGGAAAGAGAAAAAGCATCTTGCGTCAGTTATGCCTGCAGTATTTACCATAAATTGGGTAATGTTCTTCCTTCGTATAAATGTGAATAGAGCTTTTGCACTGCATATGAATTCATAAAGATCTTCCTACAAACATGGCTTACAAGTCCTGTGTGAGCCAAGGTCAGGCTCGCTATGACTGAACAGATGCTCTCATTGCTTCAACCACACTTCTACACTAATCGGCACCATTAGAGAAGCCCAGATTGTTAAGAAACTCTTAATAACAACTTGTATTTACTGAAAATTTACTGTTCCTCTCTCTCTCTCGCTCCATATATACACCTCATGGACACTCCTACCATTCACCCTCATTTTGTGCGTATATATTCTTCTATATGTCAGACTCTTTCTAAGAGTTAGTGGGGCAATGGGTAGCAGTAACCTAGAGAGAAAAAAAGACTTTCTCTTATGGCTAATATTCTTCTGGAAGTAGACAAAAAAGCCATGGCAAACATATAGACAATGGTGATCAGTCCTATGTGGGGAAATGGTTACGAGATACAGAGATGGAGGGAAGGTGGCTTACTTAGAAAGGGTGATCTGGGAAGGGCTAAGGAGGTGATGTTTGAGTGAGCCAGCCATGAGGCTATGGAGGGGGAAACACTCTAAGCAGAAGGCAGAGCAGGTAGGAAGGTCTCGGAGGGAGGGCAGGTCTAGTATGTCTGATAAGTAGTAAGAGTAACCGGAGCCTGGAGCAGGGTAAACCAGAGGAGAGGGATGGGAGTATCTATGCTCAGAGAAGTAGGCTGAGGTCCCTGTCACATTAAAAGCTTTGTAAGCCATAGTCACACATGTTTAGATTTTACTCTAAATTTAATGGGGTTTTCAAGATTTACATTTTAAAATGTCTGGCACTCAAATTTTGAGCACTAGCTTAATGGTAGCAGTGAAATTATTATGCAGAATCAATTGGTATCCGGGACTTAGTATCCAAGGGCTTGTGGTTATTCACCATAGGTCCCCTCATCCCCTGCCCGCCAACAATGGTAACTCCTGGGTGCTAGATTGAAAATGCAGAACCTCAGGCCCTACCCCGGACATACAGGATCATAATTTGCATTTTATTCTGGGGCCATCATTTGCATTTTAATAAACTGTCCAGGAGATTCATGAGCACATTAAAGTTTGCGAAGTGCTTCCTAAGGTAGGGAGTATGGACATTGACTGCATTTTGGAATCACCATGAGAGCTATTAAAAATAGTGACGCCTGTTTCATCCCTGGGAGGCTGGTGCAATCGGTCTGTGGTGCAACTGAGACAGAATAGTAAGAAGCTAGGGAAATTCCTTGGCAAGTCAACGAGTAGAATAGGGAAACTGAGAAGACAGCTGGATACAATAGCCATGCAATTTACAGCCAGGTGCAGATGGTCACCCAGGTGTCTGGGAGGGGCCCGAAACTGGAAAAAGAAGACCATAGCCCCAGGGTAACTTCTCCTTCCCTGGGCCTTCCTCCCAGGAGATAACATCTAGGATATAATAACATCTAGGCATCAGTTGTATTTCAGCTCCAGGCCCAGAAAAACAGCAAACCCACGTGGGCATGGCCAGAACCAACTGTAATGAAAAATAACCTGTCACTGACCAATCAATGGAGATTACTACTCTGAAAAGGCATTCCTGGAGAAGGGATGAATATTCTACTGAAACCCTCCCCTGAGACCTCTCCTAAAATGCCCCACCTGCAAGAGAGAGAAAAACAAAAGCCTCAAGACAAAGGCCCCTGTGCACACCTGCTCTCCCTCTGGGGAGCAGCCCTATCCGCTCCTTTTTCCTTCTTCTTCCCCTACTTCTTTCTTCACTGGCATGTGTCCCCTAAACACTACGGCAATGGGCAGCCGACAGCTTGTCCCAGGCTGATCCCCTGAACCCGCCCCCGAAGCCCCCTTTTCTCTGACTTCCCAGTGAGCTATGGCAGCCCAGCCTAGACTATCCTCTTGCCTCTTCTGTGCTAAGTCCTTCCTTGTTTTACCGTCCCGATCTTTAATAAATGGATCCTCATAGTCACCTAGACTCATGTTGTAAACTCTTACCTACACCAAGTCAAGAACCCACACACGACAGCTGGCCCTAGGCAGACCTGCTCAGGGCCAGGCCCCTGGCCAGCAGCACAGCCATGACATCAGCACTTTGGAAGCCCATTATCTTGCAATAGTTGTAAACCACTGACGTAAAGTGTCAGTGCATGACCAGCAGCTGTTTTTCACACTCAGCTGATTACCCCTGAACCATTTTTCTTTGCTTCCCCTCATAGCAGTTCCCAGGGTCTTACCTTGATTTCTTTTCTCAAGGTCACTAGCAAAAAGTGCTTCTCTCCCCAGGGATTTTCAAACTGATCACACTGAGAAGAGTCAGGCTAACCATGAAGATAGACACTGGCTTTTAATGTTAAGGGTTAACTGCTCTCTCTACTAGGCTGCAGGCTGTCAAATAGAACAACCCCAAACAAGTTACAAAACCCAGTGTTCCTTCAAAAGTGATTCTAAAGTTCCTAATGCCCTTCGAATGGAAAATCTAGGCTGAACTCAACTCTCTTGTCAGTCCCCAGCTTTTCAAGTTATCAAGCATTCATAAAAGGCCTTTCGTTCGAACTTAATTGTAGTAGAATAGGTAGTACTCCCCCTGAAACCTATGTAATCTTACTAACCACTGTCACTCCAATAAATTCACTAAAAAGTATAAATAAATAAATCAAAAATAGGTAGTACTCTGCAGTTAATTTTCATCTCTGAGGAGTTGGTTGCATGCAAATCCCACCCTGCACAGAAATGAGCTCCCTGGGCATTTCCTGCCTGACCTTTAAGTCACCTCCTGGGCTGACTTCTAGAGCAGACAATAAGGGCCCCATGGTTGCTAAATTGTAGCCAAAGGTCTACAGTTCTTAATGAAGTGACTTCTTTTCACATTAAAGTTCTGTTGAAACAAGATGAGTGTAACAAAAAGGAAAGAGACACTCCAAATTTTCACACAAGGATTTAGCCCCATGTCTTCTACTCAGTACTTCAAAGTATTAGCTTTTCTAAAGAATCCTTACCTATTTAAGAGGAAAGCTACAGAAAAGAGCATCTCTTTTCATTTATTTTACTTTTATTTATGTATTTTTTAATTATAACTGATATACAGTATTATTAGTTTTAGGTGATTCAACATTAATATACCTTGCAAGTGATCACCACAACAAATCTGGTAACTGTCACAGAACATAGTTATTGCTACGTTCTTGACTCCATTCCCTACCCTGTGCACGACCCTGTGGCTTATTTTATAACTGGAAGTTTTGCACTTAATCCTCTTTCTCTTATTGGCCCCTATGCAATCCCCTCATTTCTCTTTAGTTTTCTAAACTTTGAGCATCGATAGTCATCATTTTAAATCTCTCTCTTGACAATTTGTTAGCAAACGCATTTAAACTACCTATAAAAAGCATTTAAACTACCTAGTAAAATAACTTCATAAAATGCAAACTTCACTCCAAACTAATCTAAAAATTAAATTGGGAAAGGAATGGAAATTTAAGACCTATTTTCTTACTGACAAATATGAATATTTACTGACCAATACTGTGAGAGAATTAGAAGATATTTTAAGAGATATTTTTGCAGGCCTGGCTGGTGTGGCTCAGTGGATTGAGCACTGGCCTGTGAACCAAAGGGTTGCTGGTTCGATTCCCGGTGAGGGCGCATGCCTGGGTTGTGGGCCAGGTCCCTGGTTTGGGGTGTATGAGAGGTGACCAGTCAATGTATCTCTCACACATCAACGTTTCTCTCCCTCTCTTTCTCCCTCCTTTCCCATCTCTCTAAAAATAAATAAATAAAATCTTTTAGAAAAAGAAAGAAATATTTTTTCAATGCAGGGCTTTAAAAAGGAGAGGAGGAGTCATTAAAAGCCATTGGTTTTTATAATGGTAAAATTATAGACTGCCTTCTTCCTAATGTTCAAACCATGAAAAATATTCTATGCTTTGAGTTAATTTGGATGGTGTTCTTATGTTGGCTTGGAGTCTAGGCCAAGAACAATTGGAATTAATTCAGGAATTATGCTCGCTCACTCTGTAACATCTGGGCCTTTGTCAATCGGCTTTGCTTATTCTTGCAGTCACATTGCAATCACCAGCACCACTCTGGGATGCTTTGAATTTAATTCCCCTCCTAAAGACTAGGCTTTCTACTATTAGTACTGTCATCTTAAGCATATGTAATGTAATCAGTAACTTCATTACATACACATGCTATTTTCCGTGATTTGTTTCTGAACAAGTTTATTGCTGCCCTAGGGCCTTAGCACTAGCTCTGCCCTCTGTCTAAAATGTTCTTGCCTCAGCTCTTGTTATTTAATTCTCAATTCCCTCCTCAGAGAGCCTTTGCCTGAACACCTAATATGAAGTATTCCCCCCAGACACTTCTATCATGCCACCCCATATTATTTCCCCCACCACTGGTTCCTGCTTGCAATGATTTTATTTCTTTGCCTCTCCTTCCACTAAAATGAAACTTCTTATGCTTGGGATCTGTCTATTTACAACTTGATCCCTAGCACCTAAAAGTGTGACTGGGACATAGTAGGTGTTTAAATATTGTTGACTACCATTCAGGAATAGTTGTGGATATTTTATTATCATGTCATCCAGTTGTGGTCACTGAACTAAAACATCATGAATCTTTATCTTTAATGTATCAGAAAGACAACAAAAATGATTAACATATTACTGCTTTTTAAAAGACTTGTAAATTGTCACTCCTTTTTAAACATTTATTTATTTATTTTTAGAGACGGGGAAGGGAGGGAGAAAGAGAAGGAGAGAAACATCAGTGTGTGGTTACTCTTTCCTGCCCCCAACTAGGGACTGGGCCTGCAACCCAGGCATGTGCCCTGACTGGGAATTGAACCATCAACAGTTTGGTTCACATAGCAAGCATTCGATCTACTGAGCCACACCAGGCAAGGTGAAAATACTGCTCTTTAATAATGAAACATCAAATTATGGAGGTAGAATTGAAATCCCACCCCCCACCCACTCAAAGTCAGAGAATACCAAAAAAGTGATTGGGTCTTTAAGGCAATTTTAATTTCTGTCACTGTGACTAAAACTCATATTGGATTTACTCTCAGAAAGATAAAGAACATACACGTTCCAGCAAAGATGAAAGTGTGGGTAGAAACCCTTTGCTTCCTCACGCAACCAAAAGATAACAACCAATCTAAAATCAATAAACAACCAAAAGCACCAGAAAATCAAACTGCATGGAACTCTGACAACCACAGAATTAAAGAAAAAATCAACCAGAATAACCAGACTGGTAAGGTGGCAGAATTCTCGAGCCAACTCAGAAAAACTGAGGCTATGTGGCAGACCGAGGGGGCGGGGGCTGGCTGCTGAGCTTGGGAGGCTGCATGGGAAGGGCTTACTTAAGGGGAAAACTGAGACACAGCTGACTGGGGGCTACGGCTGGGGTTGCTGCGGTGAGAGAAACTCCCAGTCTCACATGAGAGAGTTCATTGGAAAGTGGGCTAGAGACGAGCAAATGAGCTACACCTTTCCTCTCTGCCCCCACCCCACAGGCAGCTCAGCAGCCACAGCAAGGAGGGTTGCCCTGCCTGGGTGAATAAGGCCCTGCCCCCTTATAACCTATCAGCTGGGCCAAGACAAAAAAATAGGGTCCAAATGAAAGAACAGAGCAAAGCCACAGAAAGAGAACTAAGCTGGGAGGAGATCGCTAACCTATCTGATGGGAAATTTAAAGCCCTGGTAATCAAAATGCTCACAGATCTGATTGAGCTTAGTTGAAAAATGAAAAAATAAATGAAGGATACCCAAAGTGAAATAAAACAAAATACTCAAGGAACCAACAGTGACAGGAAGGAAAACAAGACTCAAAGCAATGATTTGGAACAAAAGGAAAAAATAAACATCCATCCAGAAGAAAAAGAAGAAATAAAAATTCAAAAAAGTGAAGAGAGTCTTACAAACCTCTGGGACAACCTGAAACGTTCCAATATCTGAACTATAGGGGTGCCAGAAGGAGAAGAACAGCAGCAATAAATTGAAAAACTTATCTAAACAAATAATGAAGAAAAACTTCTCCAATCTGGTGAAGGAAATAGACTACCAGGAAGTCCAGGAAGCCCAGAGAGTCCCAAAGAAGTTGGACTCAAGGAGGAACACACCAAGGCACATCATAATTACATTACCCAAGATTAAAGACAAAGAGAAAATCCTAAAAGAAGCAAGGTGAAAGGAGACAGTTACCTACAAAGGAGTGCCCATTAGGCTATCAACTTATTTCTCAAAAGAAACCTTGCAGGCAAGAAGGGGCTGGAAAGAAGTATTTGAAGTCATGAAAGGGAAGGACCTACATCCAAGATTGCTCTATCCAGCAAAGCCGTCATTTAGAATGGAAGGGAAGATAAAGTGCTTCTCAGATAAGGTCAAGTTCAAGGAGTTCGTCATCACCAAGCCATTATTATATAAAACTTTAAAGGGACTTATATAAGAAAATGAAGATCAAAAATATAAACAGTGAAATGACAATAAACTCACAACTCTCAACAAATGAACCTAAAAGAAAAGAAAAACAACAAAAACAAAATCTAAGCAAACAACCAGATTGGGAATGGAATCAGAGAAATGGACATCACACAGAGGGATTTCCGTGGGGAGGGGGAAGGGAGGAATGGGGGGGAAAGGTACAGGGAATAAGGAGCACAATTAGTAGGCATAAAATAGACCAGGAAGAGATTTAAAAAAATGGTATAGGAAACAGAGGACTCAAAGAACTTACATGTACAACCCAGGGACATGAACTAAGGGGCAGGGGGAATGTTGGGGGGTTGGGGGGCAGGGAGGAGGGGGGATAAAGGGGGAAAAATTGGGAAAACTGTAATAGCATAATCAATTAAAAATACTTAAAATCTAAAAAAAGAAAAGAAAGAAAGATATAGAACATAGAGGATCAAGAAGAGAAACCTTATCATAAAGGAATCTTAATATTGACAACTCATAAAACATTTTATAAGTAAATTCATCTCAGAGAAAAAATATTTATAGTCATGAATCTGTAATTGGTTACCAATACATTCTATTTTGTTTCTGAAAATATATTTGTATACCATGAAGGAAAAAACAGCCACATACTAAAGCTGACAAGCTCAGCAGTGTCCTGAATGGTGGGCCTTACAAACTCGGAGACCAATAACCACATAGGATGGTCTGAAATTAAAATTTTTTTAATTAAAAAGGAGTCATAGTGGGTAGGCTGTCATCTTTCTTGACAAAGGTCAATATTTATCTTAACTGAGCCTATTTGTCTATTGTCTTTTTGCATCTATAACATACCCTTGGGGTGTCACAGTAACCCCCTTTTCTTCAATATCGCTCAGGGCACAATCTCTCAGCAGGGCACAAGACCACAGAACCTGCCCTGGCTGGTGTGACTCAGTGGATTGACTGCTGGCATTTGAATCAAAGGGTCATCAGTTCAATTCCCAGTCAGGGCACATGCCTGGGTTGTAGGCCAGGTCCCCAGTAAGGGGTGCATGAGAGGCAAGCACACACTGATGTTTCTCTCCCTCTCTTTCTCCCTCCCTTCCCCTTTCTAAAAAGTAAATAAATAAAATACATTTTTTAAAAACTCCTTTAAAAATAAAAGACCACACAACCTCCTTATTGTTCCCTTGTTCCCTTGTTCCCCTGTACAGCTTGTTTAGGTGCTGCTGTAAATGTTAATAGTTAACTATCCTGTACCCACCGATGTAAAGAAAGTATTTGCTCTCCCTTTTATTCTTTATCCAGTCTCAGAGATTTCCCCGCTTTGCTTTATCTCGCTTCCCTAATATACCACTAATGAATTTCATGTAACCCTCCTTATACCTCCTCCTTTGATTCTGTATAAAACAAAGTGCAAAACTGCCTTTCTCTTGAGCATTTTCTCAATCTGTTGAGATTTTGCTTCCTGCCAATTGTCATCAGTTTGGCTCAAGTAAAACTCAAAACTTCTCTTATGGGTTTGAACATTTCTTACATTGACAATATGCTTTGCTTTGTATGCACTGCTGATAATTTGATGAACCATAGCAATTTTAGGATGAAGACAAAGTTGCTAAATTTTATACTGTAATCCACTACCAGAGTTAATACACATTTAGATTTTCTATAAACTACCTTCTTCTTATATTTCTAATTGCTTTAATTCCAGCTGCATATTCCACATCTGTTTAAAGAAAGATTTTATTTTTTTAAACTGTATCTCTGGTTTGCACAAATAACATAACTTATTATTGACTGTGATATTCCTGTAGAAAGATGAAGAGATCATTTGCTACTTGGACAATTATTACCTTGTTAGGTTTTTCACTGGCATTATGCACCAGATGTTACCCACTTGGCAAATCAGTGCTTTCGCAACCACCTGTGTGCTCCCTGCTCCATTTCATTTTCCAGCTGTATTGCTCTCTGCCTCCTTGTACAAATAACAGTATTGAAATATGTCCTAAGAAAACATGCCACTTCTTAGCTTTTACTTCCTTGTCCAGAAGGAACTTGAAGTCATCTGCACTTGCCTCCCAGAATCCTCTGGATCTTCCATGATACTAAGAGAATCACAGTTGGAATTCTGGCATCCCAGCTGTAAGGGCAAAAGAGTTCTGAAGCTGATTAAGTCAACCAGGGTTACAGTTTACTTCTAAATTCAGCTAGGCTCCTTGAAGAGTTTTGACAAAGATGTTTACCTTTTCTGAAGAATGCACATAGATCATTTATGCAAACTAAGAGCAAGTCATCCTACACTAGTGTCAATGAATGATAAAAGTAAGTTTGCTTTAAAAATCATTTTCCAAGCCCCAAAACCCTTTGACAATATTTTAATGTCATTAACAAATGTTACTCATTTAAATAATCTTTAATGCCCTGAGTGGTGTAGCTCAGTGGATTGAGTACAGACTGAAAACCAAGGGTCGCTGGCCCCACATGCCTGGGTTGTGGGCCAGGTCCCCAGTAGGGGGCATGTAAGAGGCAACCACACGTTGATGTTTCTCTCCCTCTCTTTCTGCTACCCTTCCCCTCGCTCTAAAAATAAATAAATAAAATCTTTAAAACTAAATAAATTATCTTTAATGCTTATAAATCAACTATACCAGTAGAGCTCATCTCTTTAAAATTAATTTTTAAAACATCCTTATTATTAGTTAATATCTCCTTTACAAATTTTCAAACTGAGAGGAAAAGAAATTCCTCTTAATTCACTAGAAGGGTAGAAAAGAAAAACAATTATTTATACAATAACAAGTAATATTTATTGAGGTGTTATCATGTATCAGACCCTATGTAAAGAGATTTACATTATTATCCCTTTTAATCCTCATAAGGACCCTAAGGTAGATACTGTTATTACTACCATTGAACAGAAAAGTAACATGATAATTACTTTGCCCAAGGTCACAGGGTATGTAAGTAATGCAGGCAAGATTCTACATAGAATATCAGGAAAATACATCATGGCCATCATATCATAAAATAGATAAATAATGAATCACTATGTTGTGCACCTGAAACTAATATAATATTGTATGTCAATAATACCTTAATAAAAAAAAGAATATCAGGAGACCTGGCAGGTAGCTCAGTTGATTGAAGCTTCATCCCAATGAGCTAAGGTTGTAGGTGATCCCTGGTCAGGGCACATACAAGAATCAACCAATGAGTGCATCTCTCTCTCTCTCCCTTCTCTCTTTCCTTTCTCTAAAATCAATAAATAAAAATTTTTAAAATAGAATCAGCAAAATAAAAATTTGTTTTGAATTTTTAAAACTATCATAAATTAAGATTAAGAGACGAAAAGCTATGGAAACTAGATTACTCATTCCAATAGTTTTAATTATGATAACTTCTAAACACACACAAAGTAGATACAACACTATTATGAATTTTCATATACCCATGATCCAGACACTATACTTAACAAACTTTTATCATTTTCCTTTATCTATCCTTTTTTCCCTTTGCAAAACAACTTTAAAGCATACTATAGATACCCTATTATTTTATAGCTGCATATTTCAGCTTGCAGTTCCTAAAAGTGTGACCATTTGCTTACTGAAGAAATGTCAATATACACCAAACAAAAATTAAGACTAAATCTTTGATGTTGGCTAATAACATTTCATTTCCACATATTTCCCTGTTTTAAAAATGTCCGTGCATTTGTCCTGGCTGGTAGGCTCAGTGGATTGAGTGTTGATCTGCAAACCAAAAGGTTGCTGGTTCAATTCCCGGTCAGGATGTGTGCCTGGGGTACAAACCAAGTTTCTGGTTGGGGGTGTGCAAGAGACAACTGATCAATGTTTCTTACCCTTGCTTTTTCCTTCCCATCCTCTCTCTCTAAAAATAAATACATAAAATCTTTAAGAAAATGTTTTGGCATTTACATTGTTCAAATGAGGACCTAAGGCCCTGGCTGGTGTAGCTCAGTGGATTGAGCACAGGCCTGTGAACCAAAGGGCTGCTGGTTTGATTCCCAGTTAGAGCAGATGCCTGGGATTCGGGCCAGGTCCCCGTGCAGGGCACATGAGAGGCAACCACACATTTATGTTTCTCTCCCTCTCTTCCTCCTTCCCTCTCCCTCTGTCTAAATAATTAATGAAATCTTTTTTAAAAAAATGAGGATCTAAATAAGGTCCACATTCGCATTTCTTTGTGATGTCTCTTAGGTCTCTCTGAACCTGGTAGGCTACTCTAACTTTTTTCTCTATGACTTTGAGTTGTCTTGTAGAATATTCATATTCTGGATGTGCTTGCTTCCTTCCCTGAGCCATCACTTAACTTGTTTCTTTCTCCCACAATGCTTGTCCATGGACAAGAGCCCCAGAGTCTTGATTAGATTTAGGATCACCATTTCTGGCAAGAACACTTTGTACATGGCATTTTTTCATGTTGCTTCACATTAAGCACCAAAATGTCTGATCGTTTCTCTACGTTCAGGATTGATCAGTACATTTATGTAATAACTGCTGAATTCCTCCTCCATCAACCATTCATCTACTGATTTCATCCATTAATAATTTTCCCCTGGACTTCCGGCCACGATGGAGGTGTAGGTGGACACACGTGCCTCCTCACACAAGCAAAATTAAGGACAACAAGGATTTAGAAACAAGAAAACAATCAGAACTGATAGAAAATTTAACTGTATGGAAGTCCAACAACCATTCATCCAGACCAGTAAGAGGGGTGGAGTCATGGCAGGAAAAGTGGAGGTTGGTGGACCCGGGCCCACAGGCAGCAGCGGCAGGCAGATCCCAGATATGCAGGCAGCTGCTGGCGGACCCGGGCCTGCAGGCAGTGGCTAGCAGGCGCCAGGCACAAAGTGGCTGGCTAACCAGGAGGTCCCACATTCTTGCGCAGATAATCCAGGCAAAAATGGGGAATAAGACAAAACTCACAACCCAGGACCCCAGTGTCGGGAAATAAAACCTAAAAACACCAAGACCCTGCCCCCACATGCACTGTCACAAGCCAGCTAATGGGCTGCCCCGCCCTGGGGAACACCTAAGGCTCCACCCCTCACTACATTATACCCGCGACCAGACCAAAAACAAAAACAAAAACAAAA
Source organism: Glossophaga mutica (assembly GCA_039655065.1). Lineage (NCBI taxonomy): Eukaryota > Metazoa > Chordata > Mammalia > Chiroptera > Phyllostomidae > Glossophaga > Glossophaga mutica. The sequence goes on from CM077304.1 coordinate 134,161,394, forward strand.
AACAAAAATGGCTCAAACAGGAGAATAAATCAAAGCCCCAGAACCAGTTCATCTAAGTGACAAGAGATAACAACCTATCAGATGCACAGTTCAAAGCACTGGTGATCAGAATGCTCATAGAATTGGTTGATTTTGCTTACAAATTAGATGAACAAATGAAGGCTACAATAAGTGAAATGAAGGAAAACACACAGGGAACCAATACAGATGGGAGGAAAACTGGGACTCAAATCAATAAAGTGGACCAGAAGGAAGAAACAAATATCCAATCAGAAAAGAATGAAGAAACAAGAATTCAAAAAAATGAGGAGAGGCTTAGGAACCTCCAGGACATCTTTAAACATCCCAACATCCAAATGATAGGGGTACCAGAGGGGGAAGAAGAAGAGCAACAAGTGGAAAACTTATTTGAACAAATAGTAAAGGAGAACTTCCCCAATCTGGCAAAGCAAATAGACTTCCAGGAAGTTCAGGAAGCTCAGAGGGTCTCAAAGAAGTTGGACCCAAGGAGGAACACACCAAGGCACATCATCATTACATTAGCCAAGATTAAGACGAAGGAGAGAATTTTAGAAGCAGCAAGGGATAAGGGAACAGTCACCTGCAAAGGAGTTCCCATCAGACTGTCAGCTGATTTCTCAAAAGAGACCTTACAGGCAAGAAGGGGCTGGAAAGAAGTATTCCAAGTCATGAAAGTCAAGGACCTACATCCAATATTGCTCTATCCAGCAAAACTTTCATTTAGAATGGAAGGGAAGATAAAGTGCTTCTCAGATAAGGTCAAGTTCAAGGAGTTCATCATCACCGAGCCCTTATTATATGAAATGTTAATGGGACTTATCTAAGAAAAAGAAGATAAAAATATGACAGTAAAATGACAGCAAACTCACAGATATTAACAACCACACCTCACACAAAAGCAAACTAAGCCAACAACTAGAAGAGGAACAGAAACACAGAAATAGAGATCACATGGAGGGTTAGCAGCAGGGGAGTGGGAGGAGGAGAGTGGGGGAAGGTACAGAGAATAAGTAGCATAGACGGTGGGTAGAAAATAGACAGGGGGAGGGCAAGAATAGTGTGGGAAATGTAGAAGCTAAAGAACTTATGACACATGGACATGAACTAAAGGGGGGGAATGTGGGTGGAAGGGGGTGTGCAGGGTGGAGGGGAATGATGGGGGATAAATGGGACAACTGTAATAGCATAATCAATAAAATATATTAAAAAATAATAAATTCCCCTGAATTTATTACATTAGGAGTTGCAAAATGTGGCTTTTTCATGCTATTATTCTTCCCATATTCACCATCTTAACCTCTTCCGTAGAGAACTTTCCCACACTTACTGGGGCTGCTATTTAACTTGACACACACTGCAAGGAAAGCTTAATTCTTGCCATTTAATTATAAAGTTTAAAATAAAAAGTTGATGTCTTAGCAACTACCAATGTTGTCCAGTGAAATGGAGGGAAAGAAGTTGGTGGGGACCAAGTGGGAGGCTCTCTCTCTCTCTCCATCTCATTAATTCCAGTATGAATTTATCACTCTATATTAATAAATATCCATCTATTTAATCCATTTCAATCATGTCTAGTGTTCTATTATTTGGCTAGATTAATGGTTCTCAAAATGTGATCCCTGGACAAGCAGCATCAGCATCAGCTGGGAATTAATTAGAAATGCAATTGCTCCAGCTCTCTTTCAGACCTGCTGAAACAGAAACTCTGCAGGTGAAGCCCAGAAAGACATTCCAACAGGCCTTCAGGGTGGTTCTGATACCCACTAACGTTTAAGAATCATTGGGCTAAATCGTATTTGAATTAACCATTCATGTATTGTTATTATAACCTTGCCTCACACCTGTCAACTTCACCTGCTTCACCTTAGAATGGCAGGCTTGTTTCATAGCCTTTCCCAGAGAGCCCGTAATTGCATGCTGGCACCTTTTTGGGGGGCAGTGGGACACTCTGTTGTCTTACTCTCCAGTGTCAATGAGCTCATCTCAGGGTTTGGCAAATTCAGTTTTAGTTCTTTTAGTTGTCTTGTATAAATTCTAAGTTAGAAACAGTAAAATATTTATAAGAATCATAAAAATAAGGATCCAATTTTCATGAAAGAAAATATAAAACATTTATTTCTCAAATAGGAAGATAATGATAAGGGACAAGGAAAGTGGAGAGAGTTCACCTGTAACTGCTGCTTTGTTTAGCAGTTGATTAAAGAAAAAAATGATGCTTCCAAAAGCAAAGTCAGTGCATTAAAATATATATACATTTAAATCTGTTTTTTAACCAATGTATTGTTTGAGATCATTGTCAAATCCAAAGCAGATGATGAATCTATATTAGAATTACTGAGAAAGAGACTTGCTTTAAAATATTAAATATTAGTACTGGAATGTTGCTAAATCTTGTGGACAATTATCAAGATGCCACTAAATTGAAAAAAAAAAAAGTAGATATTGACATACATCTGACAACCAGTAAAGCCACAATGAAGGTTGAAACATTTTTTTCTATGAACCTGAAGATTCTTGAGAAGAATAAATAAAAACTTTTTAAAGACCTATTTTATTATGCATTTCTTTCTTTTTTCTGTATTTTACATCCAATTTTTATTTCATTTTATTTTTTATTTATTTATTCATTTAGAGGAAGAGAGAGAGAAACATTGATTTGTTGTTCCACTTATTCACACATTCATTCATTGCTTCTTTCATGTGCCCTGATCAGGGATAAAACCCACAACTTTGGTGTATGGGGACTGTGCTCTAACCAACTGAGCTACCAGGCCAGGGCTTATCTGCTTCTTTTTCTCTCCTCCTCTCCCCTCCCTTCCATTCCCCTCCTCTCCCCTCCTCCCCCTCCCTTCTTTCTTTCTTTTTCTTCCTTCCTTCCTTCCTTCCTTCCTTCCTTCCTTCCTTCCTTCCTTCCTTTTTCTTTCTTCTTTTTCTTTCTTTCCTCTTTCTGTTTTCTTTCCTTCCCTTTTCTTTTTTCTTCCTTTCTTTCTTGTTTCTTCTTTCCTCTCTCTTTCTTTCTTTGACTTATACAGTGATATAGTTCCCAAATCAAATTTCCCCTGCCTCCCCTGACATCTTGAATTTCTCCAATGTCATACTTCAGACTCTCACAACTTAACAATATTCCCTGAGTCTCTTATATCTGGACTTGCTTATTGACCTATGTCCTGGGTGTCCACAAGCACCTGACACTCAGCATGACCTCCGTAATAGAATGAGCCCCCGCTGTGCCCTCCTCTCCCTGGGCTAGTCTGAGAGGAGCACCTGGTCACCATGACCTGCCAGTGACCATTCTGCTGGCTGACAGCTGAGAAAGAATAGAGTTCTGGAGTCCCCCACTTGCCCACTTCCATTCTTCCTTATCTCAGGAACCACCAACCTCTCATTCAGACAAGTTAAAGATCTGGGAGCCAAACTTCACACCCTCTCCACCTTCACTCCATCAGGGATTTTGTGTGGTATAGCTTCCCAACTCTCTTCATTTCTCTGCTCCCAGCCGCCACTTGGGTCCTGCCAGATGTCTCTGCCTACTCACAGCCTCAGGCCTCCCAGCTTTCTCTCTTGGTCCTGTAAACCTCCCTGATGCTAACAATACTTGTCAGTTCTGTGCATCCTGGTTCCCGCACACATCTATTATGCATTTCTTTGAAGTGAGGGGGAATCTTTCAAAGAGAAATGACACAATATAAAATGAACATGGCAGCCCTGGCTGGGTAGCTTAGTTGTTTAGAGTGTTAACCCAATAAGCCAAGGTTGCAGTTCAATCCCCACTGAGGTCACAACAAGAAGCAACCAATGAATAAGTGGAATAACAAGTTGATATTTCTCTTTCTCTCCCTTTCTCTCTCTCTAAAATCAATAAATATAATTAAAATAAAATAAAATAATGAAAAATATAAAATAAAATGGGATTAATCATATTACACTGAAAAACAATACTATCAAGGACTTACTGGAGGTGTCAACATAAGCTATAAGAGACTATAAGAGAACAGTACAGGCCTCACGGATGGAATACCTTGCACTCTAGAACTTGCTGCTTGTATTCCGTACCACAACATTTAGTACAGTGCCTGTATGCATTGCCTCTTAGGCATAGGTATCTGAGAATTAGGAGAAGAAAAATTAAAATTTGATCAGAGTAATAGAAAGGGAAATAGATGCACAAAAATAAATGTGCCTACTTAGATTTCTTCTATTTTTCCCTACCCCTGACCTCACGCCTGATACCATCCTCAGCATCATCACCACCACTTGCCAGCCAAAGCCCTGATTGTCGCACGCGTTCCACAGCAACACAGCCCATCTGGAGGAGCAACGCGAGCCAACATCAGGGCACCTGTGGCCAGACACTCAAAGACAGCCTCAGCAACAGCAAGGAAGACTAAAGGGAGTCCCTAGATCATTTTGTTCGCCCGTCATTTACAATGAGCCATTTACTCATTACTCAGCCAATAGTAGCATGCTTGTCCCTTGGACTAGGGCTGGCAATACAAAATTACATAAAACATAGTTCTCTTAATCAAGAAATTCCCAATTTAGCACAACTGTAGACCAATGATTTTCAACCAGTGTGCCACAAGAAGTTTTAAAACATGCAATACCTGACTATTTAGTCAGGGGCACTGGCCTCCTTTCCCTTAGATTGTCAAATAACAAGACAACAACAGCCAACACAACAATATCCATCCCACATGAATAAATCAAAATTATACCTATTTTTGTCTTATTGGCAAAAAATATAATAATTTTGGTGTGCCACAGAATTTTAGTAATTAATTTATGTGTGCCATGAGAGGAAAAAGTTGAAAATTGCTGCATTATACTATAGAGTAAGAGTGCAAGATCTGCAAAAATCAAGGATGGAAAGAAAGAAGGTGAAACAATTGGTCAGCCAATTAATTAGGACATTTTATCAGGCTGGTTATATTTTGGACCTTTAAATGAACTAGGAGTTTGCCATTCCAAGCTCTTGAACAAAGTAAAATATAGTATAGTTTTCTCCTCTACGCTATCTCCAGAATCTTGACCAATGCCTTATAGACTCTTGATTGTACTGTAATCTTGGGTTCATTTTCTGCTAGGTTGGATCAAGGCAGAATATAACAACTATTAACAGTAACTAGTAGGGTGGAGGGAAGCTAATCGTTGGGGCTACAAACTGAGTGCATTTTGTCACTCTACCACGTGTCCCTTGGGAAGGTCTGAGACAAGGGCCAACAGCCGCCCCAACAGGGCTCTCCCTGAGCTGTGGGGAGGTGAGTTCCCAGAAAACAGTAACTAAGTGCTGCAATCTCTTTAATCCATGACACATCTCTCTTCCACATCTGCTCTTTGTTTTAAATGTGGTGTCAAATACCACCACCACCACTGGAGACAGTAAAACAACAGAGACAGTTAATACCACATTTAAACCTCATCTTTTGTAACAAAGTTCACCCCCTTCCCACCATATCTGATAAGATCCCTTGGGAGTCTACCTCTGCAATGCTTTACATAATAATAATCTTCATTGCCTTTCCAGTCCCACCAACAACCAGCTCATTCTGGTTTTCCTGATTCCTTGGAGGGAGTCCCACAGTAGTTCCTTAACAGAGTAATTTTCCTAAAGCACCACTCCCAGCTTGCTTCTCTCAGGAACACAGCTGGTCTCATCATTAACTTCTCATCAGTGCTGATCCATAAGGAGTCAATAAATGTTTATTGGAATTGACCCCTGGCTCCTGCTAATGAATTTGCTAAGGTGAGCAGAGGGGATTTAATATTCTTAGCATATGTTTCACTGTAGTATTTTTTAATTTTTATAAAAGATTTTTATGTATTTATTTTTAGAGTGAGAAAGGGAGGAAGAGAGGGAGAGAAATATCACTGTGTGGTTGGCTCTCGTGCGCACCCCACAGGGGACCCTGCTGCAACCCAGGCATGTGCCCTGACTGGGAATCAAACCAGCGACCCTTTGGTTTGCAGGCTGGCACTCAATCCACTGAACCACACCAGCCAGGGCTTCTTTTAATTTTTATTTACTGATTTTTTTTTTTTTTAAGGAAGTGGGAGAGATAGGGAGGGAGGGAAGGAGAGAGAGAGAGACATCAATTTGTTGTTCCACTTATTTATGCATTCATTGGTTGCTTCTTGTAGGTGCCCTGACTGGAGGTTGAACCTGAAACCTTGACCTATAGGTACAACGCTCTAACCACCTGAGCTACCCTTTCACCGTAGTATGTCTGTGTTCACTAGCTGATGTTTCTCTCTCTTCCGGACAGTTGGTAAATAAATCCAAGCACTGCCACATTCTTTTTCTTCGCTCTATTTGGTTTATGGCAGGACATGGTCACACTCCCTCTCTCCATTTCCAAGTGCTTTCAAACCAGTTTACAATTTTGAAGTGCACAGACCTTTTACATTTACTGCATTTCAGATTGGCTACTTCTTAATAATACGAGTATAAAAGACAAACATGTTGTCAGGAAATTGCCTTTGAATCACATTAAATGAGTTATCATGCCTGTATAATCTTACATGCTTTATTAACAAGGATGTATTCTATAAGAACTTTTTATGACCTTTTACCAAAGTCACATCTAAGACAATATTTGTGGGATTCATCTTACTTGTGCATCAGAAGCATTGTGCACTAGTCTATATAGGATCATCAATCTATTTTAACTACCTAATTTAGTATTGTGGGAACTAATATAAGGGTCATGCGTGTTGAATAAAAAACTGTTCCTTTTAAAACTAACTCTAGGCACAAACACTGTGGGAAGTCTCCTGGATAATGTGTTTACACAAGGCTGGACTGATTCCCACGTATTTCTAATGCCATTCTGCTATAATTGTTGCTGATTGACTACGTCAGCAGTGCTCCTCAGAGTTGGGGGATGATCTAAAAAAGAACCACAGTCAAGGATGTAAGAAAATGATAGCTGTGCCATTAAACATAGTAGCCACTAACCGTATGTAGCTATTTAAATTTTTTTTTAGATTTACTGATTTATAGAGAAAGGGGAAAGGAGGGAGCAAGAGAGGGAGAGAAACATTGATTTGTGAGAGAAACATTCATCAATTGCCTCTCACATGCTCCCAACTGGAGAACTGGCCTGCAACTTAGCATGTCCTCTGACTAGGAATTGAACCAGCGACCTTTCAGTTCACAAGCCAGCACTCAGTCCACTGAGCCACACCAGCTGGGGCTGGCTATTTAAATTTTAACTAAAATTAAATAAAATTAAAAATGTAGTTTCTCAGTTACACTAGCAGCATTTCAAAAGCTCAATACCTACATGTAGTTAGTTGCTACCTTATTAGATAGTGGAGTGTATAAAATATTTCCATCATCCCAGAAAATTCAGTTGGGTAACTCTACTCTCTAACTTAGTATCTCACTATCTAACTTAGATTCTAAGTTAGATATCTCTTATTATTTCTACTATCTATCTTAGGTACTAAGTCTCTAACTTATGTATGACATTAGTGTGCTTTAAAATCACCTGCAGGGTATTTTGAAAAATAATAGCTTTCAAGGCCCCAAAGTTTCTTATCCAGTACATGTGAAGTAGAGACAGAGAACTCATTCCCAACGAATGCCCCTGGTGCTGCTGGTCAGGGTCCACACTCTGATCAACACTAGTTAGGGGGTCACATCTCAGGTTCCTGGGACAAAAATATCTGAGTTTGAATCTTAAGCTCACCTCTCATTAACTGTATGATGCTGCGTAAACGTTTGATCATCAGTTTTCTCATCTATAAAATAGAAATGAAATAATGTAAACATAATGCTTAGCATGCATGTGCTCATTAAATGTTAACTGTTATTATATTTGCTTAGAGTTTTCTATACCTAACAAATTCCCATGCAAAGAGTACAATTAAAGGAAATCAGTTAAAAAAAAAAAAAAAAAACAGGGTTTGATGGATCAGTGGGAAGCAAGTATTAGCAATCACTGTGATGGTTCTCAGACTAGTCCCTAAGGAAAGTGGCCTAGAGTGTAGGATTCTGGGCTCTAAGGGTGCTGCCTGTATACCTGGGTAAAGAAGGTCAGAGGATCTTAAGAACATCAATAAAGGATAGAAACATTAAATGCAAACTATATGGGTCTCACCATGTTCCAAGGATGAGCACACCACTCACCCTTAATAAAATTTAGGCTAGCTGTTCCATTCAGAGACCTTGTCTGATGAATTAGACAATTATATTTTCCTTTCTTCTGGTTGGCCTGAAACCATGCTCCGAACAAAAAGGGAAGATTTTTCACTCAACCATCCCTCATTAATATTGCGAATAACAAATTAATTATCTTTTTAGTGCAGTTTGAATGTTAGGTAGCTAAAATTCTCCTAGGTAAAGAAATATTTTTAAACATAATCTCAACACAAGATACAGTGGTTATTTTTAACATTTTTCTCTAATTATAAAAATAATGCACCATAGCTGGTGTAGATCAGTGGATTGAGCATTGGCCTGGGAACCAAGGGTCACCAGTTCGATTCCCAGTCAGGGCACATGCCTGGGTTGCAGGCCAGGTCCCCAGTGAGGAGTGAGCAGGAGGCAACCACACATCGATGTTTCTCTCCCTCTCTTTCTTCCTCCCTTCCCCTCTCTCTAAAAGTAAATAAAATCTTTTTAAAAAAAATAATGCAGGCTAATTGCAAGAATTTCAAAAATTACAGAAATATCTGACCAGAAAACAATGTTCAATAATTCTTTCCCCCATTATCCATATTATTATTGTACAAAAGGATATCACAGCATATACACTGCTCTGAAATCTGCTTTTTTACTTAAAAATTCACCTAAGTTTTTTTCTTATGTGAGAATACGTTGTTCTACCTCATCATTTTTGGTGGCTGAATAGTATTACATTGTATGACTGTTCACAAATTTATTGAACCAGTTATCTATAGCTATATATTTGGGCAATTTTTAAAAAGATTTTATTTATTTATTTCTAGAGAGAAGGGAAGGGAGGGAGAAAGTGAGGGAGAGAAACATCAATGTGTGGGGTTGCCTCCCACTCACCCTCCACTGGGAACATGGCCTGAGACCCAGGCATGTGCCCTGACTGGGAATTGAACCAGCACCCTGTGGTTCACAGGCCAGCGGTCAATCCACTGAGCCACAGCAGTCAGGGCTAAGTTTTATATTTTCTAAAGAAGTTTTATATTTTGGAATATTTTTATGTATTCTAAGTTACATTTTCTTCCAATGAAACTTTGATTCGCTTTAACAGTTTATTTTATTTTACATCTTTGCAATGTATTATGTTGAAAGACACACTAATTTTTTTTAACATATTGTATATGTAATACTCTTCATTCTGTTGAGCTAATCTTATTCAATAAATCTGAATGAACGCATGTGAAAAGGGAAGCACAGAGACCAGACCAGTCCCAAATCCAGGTAATCACCTGTGCTTCTCGCCTACCAGCTTATAGATGGGAGGTTCCAACAACCTCCTCCTTAGGTTTGATTAATGTGCTACCGTGGCTCAGAGAAACATTTTACTTGCTAGGTCACTGATTTACTATAAAAGAATGTAACCCGAGAACAGCCAGGTGGGAGTGATGCATAAGACAAGGCATCGGAAAAGAACAGGGAGCTTCCACGCCGTCACCAGGTGCACCGATCTCAGCGCCTGCATGTATTCACCAACCGAGAAGCTCTCTGAACTCCATCCTTTTGGGTTTTTATCGTGGCTTTACTAGATAGGCACAGTTGATTAAATTATCTGGCCATTGGTGACTGATTCACCCTCCAGCCTCCCCCCGCTGCCGGGAGATGGAAGGGTGAGGTAGGGGAGACACTGAGAGTCTCTAATCACAGGTCTGGCTCCACAGGCAAACAATTGCAAATCTCAGGTACTTTCCAAAAGTCAGCTCGTTAACCTAACAAAAGACTCCTTTTCTGCTCTCATTACTCAGAAAATTCCAGTAGTTCTAAGAGGTCTGCCAGAAATAGAAATGAAGATCAAATATATAGTTCTTATTGTAAATCACAATATCACAATGAGAAAGGCCTGAGACACTTCCATCTTTTGAGATGCCATGTATATTAAAAAATAAACAAATGACATTTTTACCGAAATGTTGTATAATCGTAGAAATAATTACTTCTAATGAAGTGTCATGATTGACATGTTTTTCTTTTAATCCTTATAATGATTGCTAGCTACATGGATGACCTCATTTAGAGATCACTTGCAGTGTCCAAATGCGAGGCTATTTGTGATTGTGAAACCTGGTGCTATTTATCATGGAAATTTTATTACCTTGGGAAGAAATTATCGTTTACCTTTGGTTTATATTACTTTTTCTGTGAGTGATTATCAAAAACTGTGGGTTTTTTCCCCAATGGCCAAGTGGCTCCGTTGGTTGTGTTGCCCCATACATCAAAAGGTTACTGTTTGTCCCTCATCAGGACACATACCTAGGTTGGGGGTTCAATGCCCGATCAGGGCCATTCTCTCTCACATCAGCATCTTTCTTTCCGTCTGTCTGTCTCTCTTTCTTTCGGAAAAAAATCATAAACATATCCTCAGGTGAAGATTTAAAAAAACATTTTTTTCTATCTATTTAGAGATTTAGAGGCTCACTGTTTAGCTTAAGTCAGGAGTCAAAAATGCCACTCCGGCTCAGTTGGTTGGAGGGCCATCCCGTACACCAATAGGTTTCGGGTTCAATTCCAAGTCAGGACACATACCATGGTTGCAGGTTCAATCCCCTGTCAGGCATATATGGGAGACAACCAATTGATATTTCTCACATCAGTGCTTCTCTCTCTCTTCCCTCTCTCCCCTCTGCTTTCTGTCTAAAAGCAATGGGGAAAAAAATGTCCTCAGGTAAGGTTTTTTTTTCAATGCTTATAGGTAGGTTAATATATGAACATTTAAAGCCACAAATAAAATACAAAGTCATAATCTCAAAAGGGAAAGTGTATGAAGGGCTAAGAGCTGGAGAAAACGTGAAGGAATTAAGCAGTACAAAGCAGTATTTGCAGAACAGCCACAGAGACTGGATTGCAGCATGGGGTGAGACAGGATAGCAAGAAGCTAGGAAAATCCCTTGGCAAGTAGAATAGGGAGAGTGAGACAGATAGCTGAACACAACTGCTGAGTAATCTACAGCCATATACAAAAGGTCACCTCCCTAGAGATAACACCTTGGCCTCAGGTGTATTTCAGCTCTGGGCGTAGAAAAGCAGCAAAACCAGGACTAGATGAGTGACACCAGGACCAATTACAATGACTGAGGACCCCTACCCTGGTGCTGAGCAATCACAACTCTAAAAGGACATAGCTTGAAAAATGATGAGTATTTCACTGAAACCCTCCTCTGAGCACTGTCTTTCTCTGGGGAGCAGCCCCAGAAAAAGACATTTACTTTCCCCACTTGCTTTCCCTTCCTCTTCCCCTACTTCTTTCTTCACAGACATGTGTTTAAGGCAACTGGCAGCTTGTCTCAGGCTAATCCCCTGAACCCGTCCCCAAAGCCCCTGTTTCTCTGACTTCCCAGTGAGCTAAGGCAGCCCAGCCTAGGTTCTCCTGTTGCTTCTTCTGTGCTAAGCCCTTCCTTGTTTCACTGTCCCCAGCTTTAATAAATGGATCCTCATAGTCACCTAGACTCACGTTGTGAAATGTTTTCTATGGGAAGTCAAGAACCTACACACTACAGCTGGCCCTAGGCAGACCCACAATGGGCCAGACCCCTGTCCGGTAACAGGAGAATACAGTCAATAACTGGGTGTAGGGCCAGGTGTGTACTTGGGCTGGGGAGCACAGGAGGGTGTGGGGTCAATGGACATGGCCCTTCCTCCTCCAATGATTGAGGGCTAGTCACATGGCCACTGGCCAGAAGGAATGTGTATTGTTTTGGGAATGGATTGTAACTCCCTCCTCATCTCCTTTTGGGAGTGGCTTTTTGTTCTATCACTGCTTCCTAACTTTCTCTTTCTGCACGTATGCATTGAGATAATATAGTTTAGAGTAGCACGTGTGCCTCCTTTGTCTAGCATTTCTTACAATGAGCCTCAGACTGGAGGAGGTGCAGTCTCTCTCACACCGACCCAACACCATCAGTGAGCTCTCTGTAATGTGAGTAATAAACAGCATGTCCACATCTTCTGGTCCTCTGGGTGATTTTTTCAGAATATTATGAACACTTCAGCAGCTCCCCAGTTTGGAGCTCTTGCGCCATACGGGGAAACCACTCTGTAGAGTATATGATTTTCTGGCCATTTCGCTGCACATCTGAAACTGGTACAGAATGGTATTGAATGTAAACTGTGGTTGTAACATAATTTTTAAAAAAGAACATCAAAAAAATAGAAAGCATGTAAAGAGGATTAGTAGCAAGTATCTCCAGGGAATTTTAGACCTACCTTTGATATATAGAATATTTATCGTAGTGTATTTCAGGGCTGCAATTGGAATAATTCCACTCATACCACTGAGCACATCTGCGAATCTTTTGCTTCAGGAAAGCAGAAAGGCCAATTACCTGACACCTTCTAGAAGGTCAGCACCATGGTTGAACTGATTCTGGGGCAGCAGAAAATGGTCTACCTTCATCTTCATCTCTATTTTTTGACTACAACTTTAGAACATCTCAGAAAGATGTCCACTCGTCCCTTATCCTTGTTGTTCTCCAATGAGAGCAAATGCTTCAACGCCAAAAGGCAGGTGGACCATCAATGTCTTTGCTCCTTGGGGTTGATGTTAGAGGAGCAGGAAAAAAAAAGAAAGAGAAAACTGTGTTATAAATCAATACACACTGAAGTCTGAAGATGCTGTAGCTTCATATCATATTTGAGAAAGGAAACACTCAAGAATAAGGAAATTGTAAAAAAAAAGAGTAAGGAAATTGCACAGTTATAATTTTCCAGTATAACACAGCATCAGCTACATTTTGCCTTCCCTTGAGATACTCAGATGAAAGACAGGCATGTATGAATGCAAATTGTTATCACCTATCTTCTCTTTGAGGATGCGGTTATTTAGTAATCATTCTCATTTAAGTTATTCTCACTGTTCTATGTATGGCTATGCTTCTCGCTCAGGAGGAAAGTAATTCTTATCATAAAAGGCACCCTATTTCAGAGCACAGTAAAAGTTAAAGCCACAAGGAAGTGAATTATACTGAACAAGAGTTAGTTAAGGCTTCCAGGCAAAAATGCATACACGCTGCAGAATTAAATTAAGCCTGCTTGTATCAGCTCTCACTGCTAAATTCCTTGGGATGTATGTTATCTATGTAAAAAAGCCTCACATACTCATGTTTTCTATTTCCTGAGTCATTTGGACATCTGAGCTAAAAGGCTAACAGGGGCCACCACTCACATCATCCCAGGTCTCCTGGAGGTGGACCACACAGCCTGACATAGCAGACCTAGTGTAGACAATACTTGGAAGGAAACTAAATGAAGATTAAAAACCTCAATAAGGAGGCTATTTCAGTGGCGCAGGTGAGAAGACACATCCTGAACGCAGACATTCGCTGTGAGGACGAAGGTGAGGCGTCAGTGTTGTGAAACATTAGGAGGTAGACTCAGAAGGTCTCTGTAGGTAACAAGTAATTCCTAAGGATTCTGACCTCACACTGGGAACTGCAGAATGTTCTCAGGCACTGCATCTTATCTAAATCATTGTATTCTCCCTCCTTTACTTCAAAGTAGGTCACCGTATGTAGGTGAGTTCTTGTGATCACAAAGAGTAATACAGAGCCAGGTATTTCTCCATTTTCAAATAAAATTGGTTAAGGCCTGCAGACTCACCAATGGCTCTCTTCCCCAGCAACATGCCAGCAAACAACCTGGGAAATCAACACTAATTAATCTCCAGACAAGGCACTATCAGTTGGCTTGGTGAAGAACTAGCTTTGGGAAACAATATCCTCTATAGCACTGTGAATCTCCTGGAGTACTGAAATTCATTTTGACTTCAAAAAGCATTTACAGCCCTGGCTGGTGTGGCTCAGTGGATTGAGTGCCAGCCTACAAACGAAAGGGTCACATGTTCAATTCCCAATCAGGGCACATGCCTGGGTTGTGGGCCAGGTCCTCAGTAGGGGGCACACAAGAGGCAACCACACATTGATACTTCCCTCCCTGTCTTTCTCCCCTCTCTAAAAATAAATAAAGTTTTTTTTTTAAAAAAGCATTTACATACATCCTCAGTAACATATTAGAAATAAATTAGGGGCACAGGTTGTGGCCTTCAGGTGGATGTTCCAGAGAAAGATTAATGGAAATTGAAATAAAGTTCATGAGCCCCTTGCCATTGGCCTGGTCCAAAGCTGCACCAGCCAGGAGGGATTGGCAGCTTTGTTTTTTCTAATTAATTTACTGAGGGAATGCTTTTCTGTGATTTGTTAACTCCAAAGTGTTAGAATGTATGGAGACATGGAAGACCTAAGCCACCGCCTATGCTGGAACAAAGAAGATATGCGTCACCGTCTAAATACCTGACCACGAAGAGATCCCTATTATCAAAAGCAATGGAGACATAGCCACCTGGCACCCTGTTGGAAACCAGTTGAATCCTCACTGCCCCCCACCCTCCTTCGAGCTTTCCCCAGAGGCAAGGCCCATAAATCTTGTGGACTTTCTGTTCTGAATCAGTCACGCTGATCAGAGGACAATGTATTGCAAACTACCTATACCCGAGACACCTGGGGCAGATCAGCAGGGTGACTCACCCTCCCCAGGGGGGTCTGCTGCATACCCTTAAAAACTCTTCTACCTTTCCCTTGCTGCTGTAGTCTACTTGGACCCAGCCCACCGGAGAAAAGTGTCCTGCCTCGAATAAAGGCCCTTAATTGGACCTTTTTGGCTTCCTGTCCTTTCTTAGCCATCTTGGCTACTTAACACAAAGTGTTACCTTTTTTTTTAATGTATACTAAATTTTAAATGTTGAAGAGGACCGAGAGTTTTGCTTTTTGGGATATTGATTTTAAGCTGATAATTAAGAAACAAAACTCAGAAAGAGACTTTGACCCTCCCGGTTCCCTGCCCAAGAGATTCAAATAGAAAAACCTGCTTCAGGAAGTCTCCGGATGTTTGCCTTAGGCTAATTTGAATTAAGTATGATAAACAGGAGGGCTTCAGGCTTGGGTGTG
This sequence comes from Glossophaga mutica, assembly GCA_039655065.1. Classification (NCBI taxonomy): domain Eukaryota; kingdom Metazoa; phylum Chordata; class Mammalia; order Chiroptera; family Phyllostomidae; genus Glossophaga; species Glossophaga mutica. The sequence goes on from CM077304.1 coordinate 134,176,526, forward strand.
TTAGCTAGATACACTAAGTGGCCCATTGTTTCTGCATCACCTCACAAGAATTTCACTGCCCTGTGTGTTCCAGTATTCCTCAACTACCTGTAAATGGCCCATTCTCACTTTTAAAGTCTCAGTCCCCACTCTCCCCCTTTTCTCCTTTGTCCAAAATGGCTTGACCCCAGTGTTGTCTCACTGTGCTTGGAATTTTCATGCCCCTGCGAATTCCCCATGCGCATGTATTAAAAATTTGATTTTCAAGGAATAAAAAAAGAAGGGCTTGGTCACCCTCATTTGGAAGCGCCTACATAGAGTAGGCCCTGGGGGAGGCGAGGAGGGTGCTCATGCAGCGCTGCTGGGAGCCCTCGCCAAGAAGCGGGACTGCTGGCGGGGCTGGGCGGGTAGCTTGGCGGGTACCTTGGCGGGGAACCCGGGTCCGGGAGAAGCCGCCCTTAATGGTGCTCTTGCTAAGCACCGACCACTCTCCTGAAAGGCGCTGCGGGCGCCGGCCGCCAGGTACCTGGGCGAGGTTTAGAAAGACTGGCTGTGGAGGACGCGGGTGTTCAGCTTATGCGGCGGGCACAGTTTGAACTCGCGCTGGGAAAAGCAACGGTGCCAGAGGGACCTGCAAGGGTGTGGACCCAGATCTCCGCGAATCCCGGCGCCCCGAAGGTGCGCGGCACCTCCTGGGGCTGTCCGTTCTACTCCCCACACTCCAGGCCCGGTTTTCCGGGCGCCACCCGCACCGATGCCATAGGCCTGCTCCCTTCCGTCCACTCCCAACACCTCCCCGACCCTTTGCGTGTAAGGAAAGCGGCGCTCAGAGAAGTTAAGCGATTGCCCAAACTCATCAGCTGAGCTGACTGGGACTAAAATGGGGTCTGAGTCCTCCCCTTCCTACTTCATCTAATTCGTGCTTTCTAAGCCCCTGGGCTTCTTAACTGCTACAGGCATCCCCTTGCTCAGCCATTGTCTTACTCCTTCGCTCCCCATCTCCTCCCTGTGTAAAAAAGTTTATTTTCTCCTGTTAATCTCTGCTAATTTGACTTGTAGTCCAGCCAGAAGAATTTGGACGGTGGGAAGAAAAGTATAAGCATTGTTTCAGCCCTCACATGTTTTAGCGATAGCCCAAGGACACACAATTACTTTGGCACTTTGCACTTTCAAGAAGGTCAGGATCTGGAAACCTAATAACCAAGTAATGCTTCTCTTGGTGAAGTTAATTGGAAAGAGGCTCGGTAGTAGTAGGGGTAAGGAAAAATGAGAGCATATTGAGATTTTCAGGGAATGTTATTGTTTTATACAAACATTTCAGTATTTATGTAACACTGGAGCACGTCTGTAGGGCCTGACACTTACACGACTTGAGAGGTCCCTTTTTAAGAAAAAGAGTACTGGTGCGGCTCAATGGGTTGGGCATCGTACTGCAAACCTATAGGTCACGGGTTGATTCCCTCTCAGGGCACACGCCTGGGTTGTGGGCCAGGTCCCCGGCTGGGGGCGCAGGAGAAGAAAACCGATGGAAGTGTCTCTCACACATCCATGTCTCTCTCCCTCTCTTTCTCCTTCCATTACCCTCTCTCTAAAACTTAAATGAAATCTTTGAAAGAATATAAAATTATGAATGCAGTATTTCTAAGGTCCTCACTGGAATGAGCTGGCCCAAGTACACCACCTGAAGCCTTAAATATCAATAGTTTCATGGTAAATCTGCCAGATTAGCATGTCCTGTTTTTTAAAGTAGATGACTAAGGAAACCAGGTATATAATTCAAAGACAATGTTTGATCACATTTTGAAATCCTCCCTACTGTGAAATAATGAAGAGCTAGAACAACTTGTTTTCACCATTCTTGCCTAACATACTGATGATAGGGAAGAAGGAAAGTCGAAAGGGAGACAATTTATAAAGAAACATATCTTGTGTGTGTGTGTGTGTTTCATGATACCATGTCTCTACCATCAACCACAAACTTTTTCCTTTTTCCACCAAAGTTATTTACTAACCTGATTGCCCACTTCACTCCCTAGGTTTACTCTCTAAACTAGTTGTTAAAATAAAATAACCCCATGAAGAGCAATGATTTCCCACTACCAGAGAACCTAACAGGTAAGATTGTTAAAAAATTGGGTGTGTCGAATTCCAGTGTACTTATTTAAATACCAATTTCTTGGATGTGGAGAAATATGTGTTCTCATACAGGGTTACAAGTTGGTAAAAATCATTCTGGCTGTAAATTAAACTATTTCTAAATTTTAAATAAGCCTAGCTTTTGATCCAGCACTTCTAGGAATACACAGTGCAGAGATATTCAGACAACTGCTCCATCTGGCCTCCACAGTCACAGGCAGCTCTCACCAAATCTCTCCATCCTATCAAACATGAAATGATGGTTGTGTATGATATGATCCTATTTTGTCGTTTCTTCTCAACCTTTTGGCTAAGGTCAAGTGTGATCTTGTTCTGTGTCTATAAATGCAGATTAATGACTTTGGAAGATTCATTGCCTCCAGACAAACAGCTAAAGTCCTCATTAACTCAGCTAATTTTATTCAATTAAAACTTATTTTGGGCCCTGGCCTGGGTAGCCCAGTTGGTTAGTGTTGCCCCAATACACCACTCTGTAACCTCACCAGGGTTGCAGGTTTGATCCCTGGTCAGGGCACATGAAAGAAACATCCAATGAATGCATAAGTAAGTGAAATGACAAATAAATGTGCCTCCCCCTCCCCCAATTCAGTTTAAAAAAGAAAAACTTTAAAAAAATTATTAAAAAATAATTTTTGGAAGAGGAAATACATGCAAAAACAAAGAGAAAAAAAAAAAGAAAGAAAGAAAACCTGCCCTGGCTGGTGTGGCTCAGTGAACTGAATGCCGGCCTGCAAACCAAAGGGTCACTGGTTCAATTCCCAGTCAGAACACATGCCTGGGTTGTGACCCAGGTCCCCAGGTGGGGGCATGAGGCAGCAGAAATCAGTGTATCTCCGACTCTTTCTTTCCCTCTCTTTCTCCCTCTCTTCCCCTCTCTAAAATAAATAAATAAAATCTTTTCAAAAATAAAAATAAAAACTATTATTGTTCGTCATTGACAGATAGTAAGGTGTTATCAGTACAGATGGGAACCTAGAGTTTTAATTGGCTAAGTAATTTACTTAAGAAATAAAATGTTATGTGGTATAAGAAAACTTCTTTGCTTTCTTCAAGCCACCAGCCTGGCCCTGGAATGCTACTGTTTCTACAAGTTCCAGCATTAAATCCCTTCACACACCTGGTTCAGAAGTCTCCAGCAGCTTTTATTTTTCCCTTGGAATTTTTCTGAAGTTTTCAACTTCCCAAGGTCTCCACAGCCACACCTCAGGTAATTATATTTAAAAGCTCACAGCTCTGGCTGTGTGTCTCATTTGGTTGGAGTGTGAACACCAAAAGATTGAAGGATCTATTCTTGGTCTGAGCACATACCAACATAAGTTTCGGGTTCTATACCTTTATGGGGCACATTTGGGGAGGCAATCAGTCAAAGTTTCTCTCTCAAATCAATGTCTCTGTCTCTGTCTCTCTCCCCACCCCCACCTCTCTCCCTCCCTTCCGGTCTCTCTAAAAATCAATAAACGTATCCTTGGGTGAGGATTAAAAAAAAAAACACAAAAAAGATCATTAATGTTATTAATTCATTCATACAACAGTCCCCTAATAAATAAAAACGTACACACAGTTAGCATTTCCCAACTGTGGGAGGAGGGAACGGAAAGGAGGAGTAAAAAGTGTCTTTGGATGCAGGAAGTGGGAGGAGACTTTTTAAAAAGCAATCTTGGGCCAGGGGCCATATCAGAAGTAAGAAGATTTTCTTTTTATCACCCTGGTGTTCTATTCTGAAGATGGAAAATGCAAAAGGCAAGAAGGTAAGTACATTTTAATGGCTTTGTTTTCTGTCTTTGTGCATCTGCTTCATCATGAGCACACTGCTTCTTCTGAGAAAAAAATAGTCCCTTAGGATTATGTCCGCTACACTTTTTTTTTAAAGTAAAGTTTTCTATTTATGATTTCAGCCTGGTATATTGGAGTGACAAAATAATATAAAATGGTTTACCCATTTTGTTTTTGAGGAAATGCTTTATCTTGTCAGCAGAATCAATTATCAGGGCTAGAAGAAAAGGGTAATGGGAAGAAAGTGAGGCAAAGACTTTAGGAAGAGGTACTTGACTGAGGCTGGGTAAAAAAAAAAGATCTCCTTTAATTTCTCTTCAGTAGTTACAGGTTCTAAACCAAAGGTGGTGGGTCTTAGCTTAGTTTTTTCCCAGGTCATTAGAGACAAGAGATAAATAATTAGAAGCCACACATACTGATGAGCACTGCAGACAGAAACTAAAGGTGAACAGGCTTTGAGGCTTAGTATTGTGGGGGCTTAAAAGAAGAATACTTTTCCTCCTACCTTCTAAGTTCTTCTGGCTGGGCTAATAATCAAATTAATGAAGGCAGATTAACAGGAGAAAATAAAGTTTTAATGCAGTTCATGGGGAATTCATCTGAGCCTGAAAATTCCCCAAGGCAGTGGGGCAATGCTGACATTTTGGACCAAAGAGAAAAGGAAGGGAAGATGGAGTCTTAAATTTCAAAAGTAAGAATGGGAAATTTACAGGCAGTCGAGTAAGAGCTGAACTTACATGGCAGGAAAATCCTTCCTTGGAGACCACAAACTGTGGAACATGGGGATATCTAGCCAACGGACCCCTGCCTGAACCCCTACGGTTTATCATACTTAATTCAAATTAGGCTACGGTGAACATCCTAACATCTCCTTCCTGAAGCAGGCTTCTGTCTGAATCTCTTGGGAAGGAAGGGGAGAGGGTCAAAAGTTCTCTGAGTTTTGTTTCTTTAATAAATGGCTTAAGATCAATATCCCAAAAAGGCAGCTTCAGGGTGACAAAGGTTTGGTTTCTTTTAGTAGAGAAGAATTGAACTCCTCTGACAAGGAAACGACTGCTTTCAGGGTCTCTTCCTAGAACCCGGTCATTTTTGCCCTTTCAGTTTTAAGACTTTTCTGAGTCTCAAAAGTGAGTATTTTATGAAAGAGTTTTGCAAATGTAAAATTTGAATAAGAATGTCAAAATGCTATAGACGTGTAAAGAAAAAGTCACACAAATGTTAATTTGTCCTGCACTCTCACGGTGATGGACAATGGGAAGATTTAGCTGTGGGATTCAGTTAACTTTTGATTTAATTTTGATCTGAAATGCCTAGTTGTGTGTGCTTAGTTTCGTAACCTCCAATCCTCAGCATTTAAAAAACAAAATAATAAATTGTCACCAGATTGCTGTGAGAATTAAATGAAAAAAAAAAAGGAATGTGTCAAACAATATTTAAGAGAAGGTAGAGACAATAAATGTTAGTTTCTCCGTATCATGTTTGTTCTCTTGTTTCTTTTGATTCAAATAACCAGGAAGTATTGAGTGTCTAAGGTGAAAGGGAAAGAAAGAATGGGGGAAAGACCCTTTTTGTGGGGATTATAATCAAATGGTGTAACAGGTATTAATTAAATCTCAAGCAAATGTAGAATTGCAGTTGACAAGTTGATGGAAATGAGGAAATACATAGTAGGTTTGACTTGGTCTGTAAAGACTAAAATCGTGGCTAAATGAACTAACACTTGTAGTGAGTTTCTAAAAGATTAAGATTTTGAAATGTTAAATAGAAGTGGGTGGAGTGGAGCCGAGGGAAATCCCTAAATGTGAAAGGAACTGGATTGGAAAGGAAAGGAATGCTGTGACTGAATGGAACTTGGTGATGGAGAATAGTAGGAGAAGGTAGAATGGACGACAAGAGGCTGGTAGGTTGATTATCTTCCTATTTCTCTGCTAATAAACAATAAACCCTGAAATAAACATTGAATAGATGAACAACATCCCTCTGGGAAACATTTATTGGGAAGAGTTCAAGAATAAAGAAGTAGGAAAAAAATCTTCCAGATGAGAGATGAGGATAATGTGAGTGATATAAGGGCTTTCTCCAAAGCAGAGCATAGTTTCCTCTTATTATTTGTATCCATATTTTCTGTCTTCTCTCATACATTCAAATTGGCCTACTCCCATTTCTCCGACATCACTTTGCTGTCTTATAAATAAACCTGGGCATTAAGATGATACCCAGAAAATACACACTGCCAGCAGAGTTCAGTGACTGTCTTGATGTCGTGGGTGTGGCTTACCTTAAGGCAGGTAATGTAAGGTGGTGGGTTAGACACCAGAGGAATGACTGACTGGCTCTTCTGTCCCCAGTGTAAGTCCAAAAAGAAGTCAGAGGGGAACAAAATGGCTTCCAAATCCCAACCAGTAAAAGCTGAAGCGGAACATCAGGCTGCTGGTGAATCAAGTACAGAAAGAACCTCAGGGAAGGAAACCAAACGGAAAAGGTCTATGAAAGATGACAAAGGTAAGAGGTCATCGAGCCCTTCAAATCCTATCTCTTAGGGTTTAAAAAGCCTGAGGAATTTTTTGTGGAGTAGAAAAGAGATTTTTGCCCTTTATACTGTAAATCCTACACTTCCTTTGAAGCCTTCTTTATGAGTCACCTGTTAATACTTTCTGTCTCCAAACTCCCAGAAATATTTGGTTCTAATCATTTTTCTTTCACCCCAACAAGGGGAAAATTCTGGTATGTTCTCAATTACAGTGGGTCAAGACCGAGAGAAAGACAGAACTGTTTGTTGATGGCTGTGGGCTAGCCAAGAAAGGACTACTTACATTCTTTCTATATTTGCTGGAGCTTGGATTAAATTCCTGGTGGCTTTTTCTGTGGATTATTTTAGCCAGGCACTATCAAACTCCAGAAGCTGCTGCTTTTTCTTTACCAGTGGGCTTTGTGACTCTGCGCCTATCCCAGTCCTGACCTCACTTCACTATCTCCCACTCCTTTGCTGATAGCTAATGTGAATTCTTTTAGGTGTCTTATACCTTTCCTGCCCCTCCCCACTACTTAAGTATAAAAACACTCGTAGGCCCTGTCCAGTAAGCTCAGTTGGATAGAGTGTTACAGATAGGCCAAGACTGCAGGTTTGGACCCCAGTCAGGGCATGCGCAAAAAGCAACTAATAAATAACAAATCAACGTGTCTTTTCTCCCTCCCTCTCTCTCTCTCTCTCTCTCTCTCCCCCCCCACCTCCCTCCCTCCCTCCCTCCCTCCCTCCCTCCCTCTCTCTCCCTCTCCCTCCCCCTATCTTAAAACAAAACAAAACAAAACAAAAACCCAAACACTTGTAAACTCCCAACTTGTTGGACATGTATATCTTTTCCACCTCACAAAGCTCCTGGTGGTTTGGACTTCATGTCCCAAGACCGGTCACTTTTTAGCTAGCATTTTTGAGTCAATAAAGCCTTTCTTTAAAAAAAGACTTTTGGCTATGGAAATTAAAATTTTTGTTTTAACTCATGGCTTGGAGTTAAGGACCTCTGTGTGCGATGGTTCAGGGATGGACCAATGTAAGTTTGAAATTGCATTTGTGAAACTCCACTTCCTTTTTTTAAAAGTGAGGATAATACCAACTGGGCCGACTCAAGGGTGGGGTGGAAGGTTGGTTGTAATTTACATAGAATGATTAGGTCAAATGCCTAAACTACCCCTGACTTGTAATGTGAACTCTGTGTTCTGTAAGACTTTCCTGAATGCTGTGTGTGAGGTGCAGCTGCAGACCTGTGTGCAACGAGAATGGGGCTGCCCTGATGGGGTGCGCTGGCTGGTTTAGGGGTAAATGCTTGTAGCATTGCTGAGTGGTTTATCTGTTTTGTGAGAAATCAAGGCATCACTGAGTATTTATGATCTCAGGTCTAAAATTTCTATCATTCCCCTGGATTGGAAATGTCTAGGCAACAACCTCCTTGGAGTCTGGGTTAAGGAACTCAAAAGTATGTGTGAGTAGTGGGGAGCTTTAGGAAGTAAAAACTATGGAACTCGGAAGTATTAAGTCCTAGGTTTGAGGTCTCTCCCTTTGAGGGTTTTGTGGTCTATCATAAGCCTTTTAACTGTACAATGGGGACTGTGCTGTGATAACTAAAAGTGATTGTACTTCTGACATTTTAAAAGGCTACACAAAAGTTAATTATTACTAATTTTATCCCATTCTCCTTCAGCTTCCTATCCACAAGAGATGGCACATGACAATGAGAGAGTCAGAATTCGGAAGAAGATACCAATTCCTCCGTTGCCCCTTAGATTGCCACCAGTTGACCTGCTTCACCGGGACATCGTGAGGGCTTGGTGCCAGCAGTTAAAGCTGAGCACCAAAGGCTTGGTGAGAGCTGGGGGTGTTGGACGTGCTGCGGGGAGGAAGGGTAACAACCTTCCTTTAATCATTAACTCATTTTTCTCATCTTAGAAAGTGGAAGCATATAAGAGGCTGTGCGAATACGCTTACCCTAATCAAAAGGTGAGTAATTTGTAGGAAATTTGGCAGAATGGAAGTTTTCATTCTCATCCTAATTACCTACTTTAACATGAAAAAGTGAGTAAAGGAATTGTCCTGGTCCCTCCTGCCCACTCCTCTCCTTCTAAAAGCACAATATCCCCCCATCCTCACTTTTCACCATTTTTTTCAAAGAGTAATAAAAATGAGGCTGCACTTCTGATAACACTTTAATCTTTTCAACCCTGTTTGTAGTATATTCCTGTCTCCTCAAGGGAGGCCAGGGTGTTGACAGAATCCAAAAGGAAATTGAAGATGGAAAAGGAGGGAATGACTCTGGAAAGTTTCGGTCTTTCTGAAATGACTGCTCCCTCTGAGGAGGGGGTGCCTGGTCTTGGAGGGGCTACTGCTCTCCTCGAGGGAATGGACAGCGTTATGACAACTTCCACGCCAGAAGCTGTGTTTGCCTCCTGGAGCAGAATTGCCGCCAGTGCAGGGCAGATGGAGATGCTACAGTCACCACAAGAGGCCTCTGGTAAGCCCAATATCAAAAGCTGGTTCTGGTTCAGATGAGTAAATACAGTTAATTGATACTCATCTCTGATAAACTTCAGGGTATACTAAAATTACCTGAAGGACTGGTGATTCCCGCTGCCAGGTCCCACATTCCCCAGCCCCAGCTTAGTTTCTGATTCAGGTCTGAGATAGGGCCTGAGAATATGCAATTCTAAGTTTCCTAGACCCAGCTGATGATGCTACCCAGGGGACCACCACACTTTGAGAAACCACGGCTCTAACTTGCTGATGTCATCACAAGGGGATAGCAATCTGTTCGGATCCATTTCTTTCCTCTTCTGTAAGGAATTGGAAGTAAGGGTAGGCTCTAAAATCAACTGCCTGAGCTTAAGCACTGGATCTTCTAACATCTTTTAAGTGAGTGACATTAACAAACTATTTAAACTAGTTCCCAGTTGCTTCACTGAAAAATAGGTTAATAATACTTGTAATACCTATGTCATAACCTTGTAAGAATTACAGACCATTAAGATACCATTAAGCAAAACCATAAACTGGCGATCTCAATAAACTGCCTGTTAAAAAGTTGACACCCCTGAACCTATTTCATGAAGCCTATTCCAGACCAATCTGGTTGAGTCTTTCTATTAAAAGAAACCAGAATAAGTAGGTCATCCACAGACATACCTTTTTGACATAAAAAAAATTGTTTTGAAGTGAATGCAAATAAACAAACTCAGAAAAAAACTTCTCCTTTTCTGCCTAAAGGCAGGATGTAAATTCTTGTGCTGGCCTGGCTGGCGTAGCTCAGTGGATTGAGCGCGGGCTGCGAACCAAAGTGTCGCAGGTTCGATTCCCAGTCAGGGCACATGCCTGGGTTGTGGGCCAAGTTCCCAGTGGGGGCCATGCAAGAAGCAACCACACATTGATGTTTCTCTTTCTCCCTCCCTTCCCCTCTCTAAAAAAATAAAATAAAATAAAATAAATAAATAAAATCTTTAAAAAAAAAAAATTCTTGTGCTGGGGACACTCTTATAGACAACTGAGAGATGGTACCAGGGGCCTCTGCAAACAAACTTTACTCCATTAGTTTCCTCCCATATGTTTACCTTCCCACAGTTCGTCACCCTTGTGGGACCTAAAACTGCTTTCCTTTGTCCTGTCATTTTTCTACAAATTTATTCTTCATAGAACATGTTGTACAAGATGCAATTCTAAGCCACCATTCTGAATTAGGTTTTGTTGTGTTTTCTCTTACATGGTATGCACTTCACACATCAATAAACTATTTTTTACTTATTCATCTATCTTTGCTAGAGTCCCAGCTGAGCCCTGGCTGCTGTAGCTCAGTGGACTGAGAGCCGGGCTGTGAAACAAAAGGTTGCTGGTTCAGTTTCCAGGGTACATGCCTGGGTTGCAGGCCAGGTCCTCAGTTTGGGCATGTGAGAAGCAACCAATCAGTGTATCTCTTGCATATGATTTCTTTCTCCCTCCCTTGCCCTCTTTTTAAAAATAAAAAAATCTTTCTTTTTTCTTTTTTCAAAGAACCATACCATGGCTAGTGTGGGTCCATGGTTTGAGTGCCACCCTATGAACCAGAGTTGCCAGTTCAATTCCCAGTCAGGGCACATGTCTGGGTTGCAGTCCAGGTGTCCAGTAGACAGAGTGTGAGAAGCAGCCACACACTGACGTTTTTCTCCCTCTCTCTCCCTTCCCCTTTCTCTAAAAATAAAGAAAATAAAATCTTTTAAAAATGTAAAAAAAAAAAAAAAGTGTCCCAGCTGAAAGCCTGAGATGGATAGAGGGTAAAGTTTTGCCTCCCCTACACCATCATCTACCCACTTGCACCTATACCACTCCCAACTAGTTTTTCTTTCCTTTTATAGTTGTAACAGGAACTGCCTTGCATTATTTTCAAAAAGGAACATGTGAGAGCAGGTTAAGTTAGAATTCTAAGGTTCATATCTCAAGAGCTAGCATCTGAGAAAGAATCAGACTGTGATGCAATTTCTAACATGATAACTTGGTTTTGCTCTGTTCACACCCACCTCTCTTCCCTCCCCAGGTGTCAGGTGGTGTGTGGTCCATGGGCGAAGTCTCCCTGCAGACACAGAAGGTTGGGTTAAGCTACAGTTTTATGCTGGGCAAGCCTGGGTTCCTGAAAAACAAGGGAAAGTGTGTGCACTCTTCTTGCTACCTGCCTGCAGCCTTCCACCCTCGCACCTGGAGGACAATATGTTGTGCCCCAAATGTGTTCATAGGTAATTACTTAGTGCTGTTCCACAAACTAAAAGTGGACACCTGGATTTTAGTTGAGGGAGAGGGGGGTGCTTATTTATGTTAATTAACCCTGTTTTTCTGTCATAAATTATCAGTAAAGAGTTTCAAGAAAATTGGTATATTCCTAGGAGAAAGCATTTTTGTCCACTTGGAGACCCATAATTCTAGAGAAGCAAACCTTTATAACTGCTGGATTCTAAGTATATGCACTGCACAGAAATAACAAGTAGCAGAAAACTCCTTCCTTTAAGTATCTACTGTCTAATGTGGATGATTGGTTTGTAAACAGCTATCATACTATGTGTTGACTGGTGTCACAAAGAGATTTCTTAACGAAAGGGAAGAACGGACTAGATGGAAAGGGGAAGGAGTAAGGTCATTTTCCAGCACAGCAACCAGGGCCAATCTTGTGAAAGAACTTAGGACAACATAGAAATTTCATGCAGTTTAGTGTGACAGAATATGGCAGAAAATAAACCTGCTTTCTCATAAAATGGGCATAATAATGCCTATCTAAGGATATTGTGAAAATTAAATGAGCAAACAAGAAAAACGTACATCTGCAAACAATTTCTAGCAGTCGAGGGCCAGACAAGGAGTCAAATCAGGCAGCTCATCCCAGAGTGATGGGCCACTGGAAAGGGTTTTAAACAAGTCTCAATGGACTGAGGCTTACATTGCTGAGGAGGGAAGGGCATAAGATCTATTAGAGAAATCTTATGAGATAATACAGTTTTTTCATGTTTAATGGGTCTGGCAACTTATAGAGATGCCTTCTCAACAAAAGAAATCTGGCTAAGGACAGCTTTAGGGAACAGCAGTGTTGGGTGGACATGTTAAAGGAGGCAGAAAAATGATGAGGAAGAAAGCTAGAATATGAAGTGAATGGAGAGAATTTGCATCGGGAAGTTTTCTTCAAGTGAAGTTTCAATAAAGTACAAATAATATACTCAGATGATATGAGAGATTCAAAGGAGTAATGGATACAGAAAATATGTTGGTTGAATAGGGGAGGAGAGAAGTAGAGACTGCAATTGTAGGTGTTTTCTGAAAGTACAAATGGAGAAGTGGATCAGTAGGATGCTTGAAGGGAATTTTCATTATAGAGAGGGAAAAATGGGAAGAAAAGCAACCCTCTGAATAGAGGGACTTGGTGCAGCCCAGTCTTGGCTTCTGGGGACCCATTCCTCCACCCATAGCTGCAAGGAAGCATCCTGGGTTCCACTTCTAGCTCTCCTGCCACCCCTTTGGTGTCATGGTTACTGAACACCATGGCTGGTGAAAGATAGCAGTCCAAAGTGGGTGGGCCCCTCAGGCCACAGTCCCCCTCCACCGATCTAGGACTGCCAGTCCCCTGAGCCCTGGCACGGTGAGTGTACGCTTATCTTTCTCCCCTTTGGCTGCCCTGCTTTCTGCCACAATTCTCTGCCAAGCAAGTTAAATACCATTGAGGTCCCTTTGAAGAGATCTTGAATGACATGCTGGGGCCACTGAGAAAATGGTAAAAGATTCCCTCTGGGGCCTCCTGCCTATGGCTGCACAGAGCAGGAACATGTTAGAGACATAACCTGGCTGAAAACGCCATTCCAAGAGCACTCCGGCACGTTCTTTCCACCCACTATCCTAAAGTTTAAGGGCAATTTTATTGGCATTCCAGCAGTGGGTTTCTTGTTATTTATTTGATTTTTAAAAGATGACGATCATTTCATTTGCTTTATAGGAACAAGGTATTAATGAAAAGCCTCCAGTGAGATTATATAATGCCAAGAAAAAAAAGAGTACAGCTGTGATTATAATTAGCGGTAGAAAGGGGACTATGCTGAACTCCAGGCTGCTCGGACACCCTCCACACTTCCTGCTCACAGGGCCACAGGCTGGCGTGGGCGGGTGTTTACCCTTCACGCTCCCAACATGCCTGCCACTTCGTCTGCTGGGATATAGACATTTACATTTTAAAATGGAAAGGCATTTTACAAATTATCATTCATCACAGTGAATAAGATGAAAAAGTCATACCATCAAACGACTATCCTGAATCAGCAGTGCCCTCAGCAGCTCCTTCGCCGTGGGAACCTCAAGTGCAGGGAGTGAAGACAAGAGTGCACCCACACTGGCAGATCTCTGGCTCCCTGGGGGGCTGCTGCCTTCTAAGTTTGATGACTTCAAACTGCTGACAATCTTAAGCCAAAGGAAAAGCTGTTATTCTCTGTTCTCCAAAAAAAAACTTTATTGTTAATATACAAAACTTTTTTTAAGATTGTATTTATTTATTTTTAGAGAGTGGGGAAAGGAGGGAGAAAGAGAGGAAGAGAAACATTAATGTTTGGTTGCCTCTCATGTACCCCCTACTAGGGACCTGGCCTTCAACTCGGACCTGTACCCTGACTGGGAGTCAAACCAGCAACCCTTTGGTTCACAGGTCGGCACTCAATCCACTGAGCCGCACCAGTCAGGGCTTAATATACAAAATATTTTTCAAAGTTTTCTTAACCTGGTTTCCTTTGGTGTGTCTCTTGGATAAAAACACAGGGCACTTTTCTAGTGTTCTTATCAGTTGTAACTGTTTTGTATGTTTCTGCTGTTTAAAACGCATTCAAGGTTATTTCTTAGTCATAAATACATAATATGTCTTAAATGTGTATGTAAAAATCATTTATTGTGCTCAGGAAATTTTGTTGTATACAGATTATTGTTAGTGCTCTTAACTCAGTAGGATTAAGCCATAAGGCATGATTCTTAGTAGTCATTTTTTTAGTGTAACAAATAATACACACTTTATTCCTTACTGTTGCATGTATATTTTAAATTTGTTTTCTATTTTAACTTTTTCCCTTTTTTCATCGGATTGCTCAAGTTTCTATTTTATTATCTTACTCTCTTCCTTTATTAATTTGGGAATTTTAGTTTGCTTTCCAGTTCTGCTTATCCTGTTCCTAACACTAAAATAAGCTTAAGATTCTCTCTATATAAAAAAGTCCTATTCTACGATTATGATTGTTTATTTACTCCTCCTTAGTGCCCCAGCAAAACAAAATCCCTAAAGTCATGTTTCCCAACTCTCCCAAAATTACTATGAAGTTTTAACTACCTTATTCTATCCCTCCTTCACTGTCTCTGTCCCGAGCTCTCCAAATATTTCAAGAAAGGGAATTCCATGACAAAGGGGCCCCAGAGAAAAGCCATTTTTCCCATCTGGAAATTAAAGTTAACAGCCACAGAGGTACGTCTTCCCACAGCACACATGTGGTGTGTTAACGTATGTGCAAGGTGTGAGGTGCAACAGGAATGTGATAGAAACCTTGGGCCAGCCCTCCAAATTGTCCTTGGCTCCCAAGGGCCATAAGACTCCCAAGAGTTGGTGGTGAAGTAACAGCTTTGGAAGGAGAGGTCTTGCCAACACTTTGCTGACCCAGGCAAATGAATTTGCAAGTAGAAAGTCTGAACTCATTGACAGGAAGCAAGAGGAAGTGGCCACATCTTCAAAGATCCACAGGCCTAAGGTAGGAAGGAAAAAGGAGATGGAAAATTTTTAAATACCACTTCACTGAAATGAAATAAGTTTCTGCATTTGGCAAGATGAGGCATAGAGACAAAAATTGGTTATGTCCATCCTAGCCAAGTATTCAAACATCACCAGGAAGGGAACAAACAGCAGTGTGGTTTCTGATGGCATACGATGTATGACTGATAACATTCTTGACAAAAAGATCTAACAGGAATTTCACAAGGAAGCAATCAGTCCTGATGATACCTGTTGTCTCATAAATGAACTTAACTTGTTTTGTGTGGCAATTACTTAGGCATATCCATATAATAAAAATCCACAGAGCTATGCTCCTAAGATGTGTATAGTTTACTGTATGTAAGTTATATATTTTAAAAGAATCCCAGGTGAGCCCTGGCTGGTGTGGCTCAGTGGACTGATTGCCGGCCTGTGAACCAAAAGGTTGCTGGTTCAGTTTCCAGGGTACGTGCCTGGGTTGCAGGCCAGGTCCCCAGCTGGGAGCATGAGAAAGGCAACTGATTGATGTTTGTCTCACATTCTTCCTCCCTTTTCCTCTCTAAAAATAAGTAAACAATCTTTTTTTAAAGACATGCTTTTAAATAAATAAAAGCATCCATCCTGGTTTCAGTGATATAGTTCTAGTTAAAAGGGTGTTTTCGTAATAAATGAGAAAATTTGATATATACTATAGCAATGTTAAATGTCTTGGTTGTAGCAAATTGTGATTATAAAGGATTTCATATGTGTGCATAATCTCTAACATTGTTTTATGATTGAGTTATAAATATATATACACAAAATATACAAAGAATATTGCATTAGCCATTGACAATTGATTAATGAGGTACAGAATATATAGGTGTTGTACCAACTTTTATGTTTGAAAATTTTAAAATAATTGCATATATGAAAAGATTCTTTTGAAATATAAGTCAGATCATGACACTGCTTAGAAACTTTGCATGGATCTCATTTCATTGAAAGGAAAAACCAAAGTTCATGTAAGGCAATGACCTTCCAGGTCTTCCCTCAAGTGCCTTCCTACCTCGTGTACCCTCACCTATGACCTCCAGCACCCTGCTTTTCCTGTTCCTTGATCATGTTTAACATTGCTCCCACAGGCTGAATGCTCTTTCCCCAGATATGGCAAACTTTACTTTTATTTTTATTTTATAGACAGAGGGGAAGGAGGGGGAAAGAAACATCAATCCTCTCAGTCAGGACCTGGCCCGCAACCCAGGCATGTGCTCCGACCAGGAATCAACTGGCAACCCCTTGGTTCACAGGCTGGAGCTCAATCCACTGAGCCACACCAGCAGGGCAAGTGAACTTTTAAGTCTTTCCTCAAATGTCACTTTTTCAAAAAGGTGACCCCCCCATTTAAAATCACAAGCTATTTCTCAACACCTGTCAGTACCATTTATCCCTCTCTCCTCCAGCTTTCTAGATGATGAGTGAAAATGGATTGCAAGTTACTTAGGAATCAATATTTAGAAAATTGATCTTTGTTCTCTCTAATGTGTTACCGCATGATTAATATAACAGCTACACTCTGATGCAATGACCTTACCTGTGAGTGGGGGGCTACAAAACAAACAAGAGGGTGGAAATATATGTTGGGTGAAATGTTAATGACCTACAAAGATTAAGGAAATAAGTCTAAGACCTAGGTTTCAGGACCAGTTGTGCTTTTAGTTGCTTGGTGACTGGAGTATCTTGCCTATGTAGCAATGATCATAGTATTTATCTTTTTAAAATATATTTTATTGATTATGCTATCACAGTTGTCCCATTTCTCCCCCATCATTCCCCTCCACCCTGCAAACACCCTCCCCCCCCCACATTCCTCCCTTTAGTTCGTGTCCATGTGTCATATAAGTTCTTTAGCTTCTACATTTCCCACACTATTCTTGCCCTCCCCCTGTCTATTTTCTAGCCACCATCTATGCTACTTATTCTCTGTACCTTTTCCCCCTTTCTCCTCCTCCCACTCCCCTGTTGCTAACCTTCCATGTGATCTCCATTTCTGTGGTTCTGTTTCTGTTCTAGCTGTTTGCTTTTGTTTTAGGTGTGGTTGTTAATAGCTGTGAGTTTGCTGTCTTTTCACTGTCACATTTTTGATCTTTTTCTTAGATAAGTCCCTTTAACATTTCATATAATAAGGGCTTGGTGATGATGAACTCCTTTAACTTGACCTTATCTGAGAAGTGCTTTATCTTCCATTCTAAATGAAACCTTTGCTGAACAGAGCAATCTTAGATGTAGGTCCTTGACTTTCATGACTTGGAATACTTCTTTCCAGCCCCTTCTTGCCTGGAAGGTCTCTTTTGAGAAATCAGCTGACAGTCTGATGGGAACTCCTTTGCAGGTGACTGTTCCCTTATCCCTTGCTGCTTCTAGAATTCTCTCCTTCGTTTTAATCTTGGCTAATGTAATGATGATGTGCCTTGTTGTGTTCCTCCTTGGGTCCAACTTCTTTGAGACCCTCTGAGCTTCCTGGACTTCCTGGAAGTCTATTTGCTTTGCCAGATTGGGGAAGTTCTCCTTTACTATTTGTTCAAATAAGTTTCCACTTGCTCTTCTTCCCCTTCTGGTACCCTTATCATTCGATGTTGGAACATTTAAAGATGTCCTGGAGGTTCCTAAGCCTCCTCATTATTTTGAATTCTTGTTTCTTCCTTCTTTTCTGTTTGGTTGTTTGTTTCTTCCTTCTCGTCCACTCCATTGATTTGAGTCCCAGTTTTTCTCCCATCTGTATTGGTTCCCTGTGTGTTTTCCTTCATTTCACTTATTGTAGCCTTCATTTGTTCATTTAATTTGTGAGCAAAATCAACCAATTCTGTGAGCATCCTGATCACCAGGACTTTGAACTGTGCATCTGATAGGTTGGCTATCTTGGTCACTTAGAGGAATTGGCTCTGGAGCTTTGATTTGTTCTCCTGTTTGAGCCATTTTTGGTTTGTTTGTTTGTTTGTTTGTTTGTTTTTGGTCTGGTCGCAGCTGTTATGTAGTGAGGGGCAGAGTCTTAGGTGTTTTCCAGGGTGGGGCAGCCCAGTCTCTGGGTAGTGATGCTGTATGTGCGGGCAGGGGTGAAGAAGGAACAATGGCGCTTGTTCCACTCTTGGATTCCAGTCCTTTCTGCCACTTCCCCTTCACCTGGATTATCTGCACGCAAATGAGGGACCACCTGGTCAGCCAGCCATCTTGCACGGCCTCACTGGGTCCGCACCATTGCCACCCCATGCCCGGGGTCTGCTAGCTGCCACCTGCACACCTGGGATCTGCCAGCTGTTGCTGCCTCTGTGCCCAGGTCAGCCAACCTCCACTTTTTCCTGCCACAACTCCGCCCCTGTTACTGGTCTGGATGAATGGTTGTTGGACTCCTGTACAGTTTGATATTTTTTTTTCCTATGAGTTCTGATTGTTTTCTTGTTTCTAAATCTTTGTTGTCCTTAATTTTGGTTGTGCAAGGAGGCACAGTATGTCCACCTACACCTCCATCTTGGCTAGAAGTCCTGATCATAATATTTATGTCACGGGGTTGAAAGAATTAATGAGAATATATGCAACACACTTAACAAATTGAAGGTCTATGCAAATGTTGATTATGACTTTCATTAAATGTTTCTTAGCTATTTTTTACTGATGGATTTAACAGAGAAAGAGAGGAAAGGAGAAAGAAAAACATTGATTTGTTGTTCCACTTATTTATTCATGTATTAGTTGCTCCTTGTATGTGCCCTGACCGGAGAGTGAACTCACAACTTTGGGATATCGGGACGATTCTCTAACCAACTGACCAACCCAGTCAGGGCCTAGCTTCTATTCTTCCATGTTAAGTTTCCCCAAACAAAATGCTTCCCTGACTTACCAGCCTGCTTCCCATTGCTAGGGTACTTTGAGAAATTTGCATAGCTAACGCCAACAACAGAATTTGAGTATTGCTGGCAAAGTTAGTAAATTAGGAATTTGTGCTGAGAATGGTGAGAACAATGGTGAGAATATGAGTTCTTTGATTAACTCATTTTGCCCTTATTCTCTGCAGAAGATGTAATTTGAGAGACTATAAACAGGCATTTTTTAAAAAGTCACTTGTTGGAAAAGTAGCAATGTTATAAAGTCATAACTCTTTTACTGAATCATTTTGCCTAATTTTAGTTTAAAGCAAAGTCAGAAGGCAGAAGGATAGAGAAGAGGAGGGCATTATTCTTCATACATTACTCCCTTCACACCCTGTTCTGCTTTCACCTCTAACTTTGAGATAAAAACATTTATTTTTAAAAAATGATAATAGTATCTCACTTTTGGACACAATCTAGAGACATGTTTGCAGAATATGCTCACCTCAGCAGAAGTGGTCCAGAAATTATATTCAGGAAGAGGCTTGATATTGGCCAGTTCAGCAATGCCCAGCACAGACCTGAAAGACGGAAGAAGACTGAAGAAGACACTACCCTTGACATGGTTAAAAGATTTATGATAAATAACTCAGACTATATTAAAGAAAATAGATCAAGGTGGTAAACACACAATATAATCTACTGATGATGTATTCTAGAATTTTACACCTGAAACCTATATAATTTTATTATCCAATGTCACCCAATACATTCAATAAAAATTTAAATAAATAAATACAGAAAAGCCAATAAAAAAAAGAAAATAGATCAAGGTATAACAACCCTATAGCAGTAGCCTCAGTTATCCTTACTTCCAATTCTGATCCCTGGACCCAAAAAGTCTCTAGTAAGACTGGTGATAGTGCTGGTGTGAAAGAGGAAATAGCTCAATTTTAATGAAGTTCAAATGGAAAAGAAGGAATAGACAAGCCACTTACCATTGAACAGTCCATAGGTTGGAAAATGGATTCTTGTAAGTGATTTCTGTGTTTGCTGGAGCTCACATTCTCCTGGAAGTTGTCAATGTTGTTCCTAAATTGATTTTTAAGTCAAGTGATTTGGCCCTGTCCTTTTCCCAACATTGAGTGTAATTTTAATTCCAGAGGGAAGTATAAAGTATTGATGTGCTCAGAAAAGTAGTGCCACGAAGTGAGTAGACATTATTTGTCTTTCTTCAAGGCAAACAGATGAAAGAAGTAGAGCACTGTGCTGTGGTGATCCAGCAAGTGTGCCTTTCAGCTTTGTACTGCAGGGGAGAGTAATTGGTCAAAGGCTCTAACTTGAACTTCACTGTTATCTTCATGCCTATGCTGGAACTCCCATCTGCTACCCCAGCCACTGCGTGTAGCAGACAGGCCTTCTGAGGTAGACCATTCTTAATGGTTAACACCTGAGGGCTCCTCATTAACCTTGCTTAACTTTCTTAGCACTATACCTCGGCTCAAAACTCTTCATAGGCAAACCACCGTGCCCCTCCTTCACAGGGTTCAGAAGTACATTGTGGTCCGACATTCCTCCCAGCCTCCTGGCTCCCTTCTCATTTCCCTTCACAGTTGTTTTCTACAATAAATCTCTTGCACACCTAAAACTATCTTGGGGTTTGCTTCTCGGTGGACATGAACAAATATAGGTATGGTGCCAGGAGCAGTCAGAGAAAACGTGATAACATGAAATTCTAGAACTGGCTCACTGACCTGCTGAGGAACATAAAAGGGCACGATTCCAAAGGCTACGGGAGGGGTGGATAATCCCTGACACACAGTGGTGGTCCGATTATTGAAGATTTCACTGAAGGCGACCTGAAGTGCCCTGGTGGAAGGGAATTCCCTTGCAAATGCAATAATTCAGACATTTGGAATATATATGTGTAAAAGGGTCTACAAAAATAGTGGAGTTAGCTGGTTATTGGTAAGTTCTATTAATGACCATCAATGGGATAATAAGAAACTGAGGGCCATTAACAAGTTTTTGAAGAGTAAGTATGCGATATGAGAGCCAGAACCCTCTAGTAGATTTTTAAAGATTGATTGATTGATTGATTTTTAGAGTGAGAGCAAGGGAGGGAGAAAGAGGAGGGAAGCATCAATCTATGGTTGCCTCTTGTGCACATGCCCCAAACTATGGACCTGGCCTGCAACCCAGGCATGTACCCTGACTGGGAATCGAACTGACGACCCTTTGGTTCACAGGCTGGCACTCAACCCACTGAGCCACACTAGCCAGGGCTCTAGTAGTCTAAAGAGGTCCATATTTTGTGTTTCCAGAAGAATGAACATAGCTGAGCAGTAAACAGAATCTCTAATAGCTAAAGTTGAAGAGACTTAAAATTTTAGCAAAGGACAAGTCTATTATGCTAAAGTAAGCAACCTGGTTGGGAAAACCTTGCACACTGAAATATTGAGTGGGGACATTGGAATGAATGCCCATGAGAATGTCAGCTCTGTAGACCACTATGAGTTCTCAGAACTTGCAGAGGTGGTCCATGGTTCCCTAGTAAGAACTAGCACTGCCCTGGCTCGTGTAGCTCAGTGGGTTGAGCGCAGGTTTGCAAATCAAGGGGTCACCATTTCGATTCCCAGTCAGGGCACATGCCTGGGTTCTGGGCCAGGTCTCCAGTAGCGGGTGTGAGAGAGGCAACCACACACTGATGTTTCTCTCCCTCCCGTTCCCTTCCCCTCTCTCTAAAAATAAATATATAAAACCTAAAGAAGAAGAAGAAGAAGAAGAAGAAGAAGAAGAAGAAGAAGAAGAAGAAGAAGAAGAAGAAGAAGAAGAAGAAGAACTAGCACTATCCTTGTGCTGGAATGTGCTACACAGGCTCCCTCCCCTCAAAAACTCCTCCAAACTGCTCTCCCAGCCACTAGAGAAATCTCGGAGTTAAATTCCAACATAATCCAGCTAGGGAAGTGATGGGCCTGGCAAAGGAGAAAAGAGAATATGCACCAAAGGATCTGCAAATATTAATTAGCCAGTGTGTATTGGCAGAAGATAAGGGAGTAATTCTCAAATTAGATTTTTAGAGCAATTGATTGAGAGAACTGAAACAACACTAGAAAAGCAAAAATCAATTGATTAGGGGGGACATTTTCACTTTGCACAGGATTTAATATCTTAGCAAGGATCCCAGGAGATGGGGCAAATTTACAAGTTTTGCTGATTCTTAGAAGACCAGAGAAAGTGATTGCCAGCACTGAACAAAGTATGAATGCCCAAGCTGCCCTGGAAGAGGGTAGAGGAGAGAATAAAAAGGCTGAGCAAACTGGGTCTGCAAGGATGGAAAAGTTACATGTGAGATCAGACACCCACCAGAGGATGCTCCTCAGGTGAGCCCAGAGGATCTGGCATTCACCAAGGCCATCAGGACCATGCTGGACAGGAGACACAGCATCACTGAGAAGGTCATCAGTCTTCTGCAGACAGGGCTGATGTAGGTGAGCCAGTTACAGAGCTGGACATGTTAATGTCGATCTGGCAATGATGACCCTAAAGTAAATGATGGCACTTACCCAGCAGAAACCAGGAGGTTGTAATTACCAGGAAGGATGGAGAGCAGCCAAGGGGCTTCACTCACTGGGGTCTTGGAGATGGTCACTAAAGCATGACTCCCTAGCACCAAAATAGATGGGCAACCAATAGCGATGCACATACATACATGTATAAATACATGCATATATGTCATTTGAAAGTAAACAATTACTTTTGTTTTTCTTTTTCCCAGTTTTATTGAGATATAATTGACATAACATTGTACAAGTTTAAGGTGTACAACATGATTTGGTATATGTATATATTGTGAGAAGGAATGCTTCTTTACTTGTACAATCAGAAGTCAAGAATAGAGAAACAACTCTCCATATAGAGTTTCACAAAACTGACAAGGGTGGTATTTTAGTGTCCAAAAAAACAAATAGAGGAGCAAGAGGCTGAGGTCAGTCACCCTTGTTAAGAGCCACCATCTCTGGCTCAGCTCCCAGACAGGGCTGAGCTGATTTTCATATCCAGAACCTACTAGGTTATGAGATGGCTGTCTTCCTGGGAGGAAGGACTGACCATGTACCACCATGACAACCCCTTCCCCAGAGGGATCTATAGTCATTTAACAATGAAAAGAGAAATAAGACATTTTGAAGACTATTGGACACAAGTTCTGAATTAACATTGATATTCAAATTATCATCGTAACCTACCTCCCTACCCTCTCTTTTGTTAGATTAGGGGTTTAAAGCTGCCAGGTCCCGACTGGGGTCCCAGCTAATGACTAGCTCATTTGCTTTATGAATACACCCTGGGTATCATTTCCTCAGCCTCTGAATGCATAATTAGAATAAGTTGTACTTGACAGTTGAAGTAACCCCCACTTAAGTCCTTGGCCTATTGTGCAAGAGCTATCATAGTCGGAAGGCCTATTCACAACCTCTGAAACTGCTTTCTATCTGGTATGAGATTCTAAATTCTCTAGTTATGAAACTCAGTTTGAGGTAGCCTATAATCGCTATTTTGTAGCATCAAGAATGGGTTGGCTGGGAAGTAATATGACCAGTTAGAGATTTCAACAACTGGTTAAAGATGCTTTGGACAAGAAATAAGGCAATGGTAGTAGAATCGCAAGAGAGACAAAATCAAGTAAGATGTGTACGTGTTTGACTCTACCGGAGCTTAAAAAGGGGTGTTTTAAAGGAGATGTTATGTTTCTGCCTTTAGATGACTGGGTGTATGATAATACATCTCAAAAGAGAAGAAATACAGGAGAGTGAAAGTTGGTGGGGAAAACAATGAGTTTATTTTTTAATATGTTTGTAGAGCATAATGGGTTATGCCAAAACTTGGGTCAGCAATATAACAAAAAAAGATTGGGCTGGAAATTCATGTAGTCAGCACAGAGGTGGTGGCTGAAATGAAGTAGATGAGGCTGCTCTAGGAATGCATGAGGGATGATTAAGAACAGAGAAATGAATCCTATGGGACATCTATGCTTTAGGAATTAGGTGGGAAAAAGAGACAGAAAAACCATTGGACCAGAATGGAAAAGAACTAGATAGAGTAAGAAGATTGTTTAGAAAGTGTTGGGAACTGCCCTGCCTGGTTTCAGGAGCTGTAACTGCCCCATGGCTAAGGCTGAGTGAGCGACCTTCGGCCTGTAAGCCACTAAGGAGACAAAGCTTATCTCCCTGCCAGGAGCGCCGCTTCTGCTTCATCCATAACTGGCCCCCCAACGCTTGGTTGTTTAGCCAATGATGGGTAAGATTCCCTCAAGGGAGGGATTGCCTAAGACAGGCACGATCACGTGAGAGACCCTCAAGGAAGGACTTGAGGGGTGCTGCAGCAAAAGGGGGTGATGGATCCTCGCCCCTCAGCTATCCTGACATAGCCTGAGTCCTCATTCTGTCTGCAAGAAGTTTCCTAATCTCTTCGCTGCCTTGCTGACTGTGCTTGATTTAAGCCTGAAACAATGACAGAGGGTGGTGCAGTCCCGTGCTGGATAGGGCGGGCTCCCCAGGTGATTAGGCCTGAGAAAGAATACATAAAATCCTGTGAAACCTGCTTTGCTAAGAGTGCTCTCAATTAAATGATAAGGGTCGGAGCAGGAAATGAATTTGTTTTCCAAAGTTTTGTAGCCCTTTAGCTGACAGACCCTGACTCAGAATAAGCCCTCAGAGTTCTTTGTTTGTTATCTATTGTTTGATCCTTACTGCCTGACAATGATTAATGAGCTTTACCTGTATTCCTGTGTAAAATGAACCTAACAAAAGCCCATTGAGGAAGAGGCTCTTGGCCCTTTTCCTTTGAGAGATCGGCCACCTCTCCTCCCCAAGCAGATCATGTCTTAGTAGATTTATTCTCATCTGTGGCGGATGGTGTGCTCTGCGACCGGAGCCCCCCCACAAGAAAGTTAAGCAACTGTGGAAAGGGGGAGAGAATAGCAGTTTAAATAGCAAGATAGTGTGTGTGTGTGTGTGTGTGTGTGTGTGTGTGTGTGTGTGTGTGTGTTGTTTTATTTTAAGTGGGACAGGCTTAAAAATGTTTGGGCATAACTTGTGAGGAGGGAAAGGTAGAAAACTCAAGAAGGAACAAAAGTGACTGGTAGGAACATAAAAGGGAGTAGACTGGCTTTATTTTACTTGGCCTGAGTTCCAATGCTTCCTTGTCTACAGTCCTCAGATAGTAGGGCAACTGCGCAGGGATCCAAAAGTTCTTAACACCAATCTTCAGTCACGTCAGGAGGACAACACAAATTGAACTTTCTAATTCCAATATTTTTAGCACACACCATTTGTTTCATAGGAAACAGATCTCGACATGCATTCAATATGCAAGGAGGAAGATGAGACAGGACTTGATTTGACTAGCCAAGGACACAGCTAAGTACACAAATTTAGGCTAGACCTAAATTTGCAACTCTTTTTGGAGAATCTACAGCCAAATCAATTCCCTGTCCAGTCACCAAAAATCATCCTCCTCACTTCCTTCTCTGAGACTGCAGCTCTGTCCTAACCCCATTATCTGAGTTAGACAGAACAAAGAAGGATAGACTTACTGGTCCAGATTCTGCACTTCAGATTCTCCTAAAACTGACCGTTGTGTATAAGTTTAATATGATTTCAAGCCCATTTACTTATGACCTAAATTAAGTGGTTTTAATCCATTTATTTATGACAGTAACAAAGACAAAAAATATTTTTTTTAGAAGTAAAGTTGTTTTGATAGAAGCAAAGTAAGGATATCATCATTCTACATCTGTTATTAATAAGCAGTCAGCAGCCCAGCAGCTAAGGAGCCCCACTGAGGGCTTATAGATAAAAACAAGTGGAGAAGCAACAATGGCAAGGAGATATTTAGACTAAATATTGAAAGTTAGTGAGGACTATTTGAGAGTTTCAATTTGGGCAAAGTCAACTCTTCCCTAACCTAAAAGCTCTCCAAACACCCTTAGTGCATTCTCTCCTGTCTTGGGAAGGCATTCCACACATATGGTGGTGATAAACCACCCTAGCATCCAGGTGAAAGACATTAGCCCGCCTACCAAACTGAAGTCTTTGTTTTCTAGCAGCAGGGAACTTTTGCTTTTGCACTGGCAGCTGGAAATCAGCTCTAGGTTGGATGTAATGTCTGCAAAGTGCCCATTGGCATAAAAAGACACACCTCATGTTAAATGTGGACTGTATTTCTTTTTTTAGAAAAGATTTTATTTATTTTTATTTTTATTTTTTGTAAAACTGGGCCATTTTAATGTTCTGTACAATAAAATAAATAGTTTAGTTCTCTTGATGGCTGCCAACATGTAAGCCGCTGCAATACTGTGGTATCCAGAAACATCACAGTCAAGTTTTCCTGATTGGTGCATAGTCTTCAATAATTACAAGAAGTTAGTTGTATGAAACTGCTGTCAAACCAGTCAGCCTGCATCTATACATCCATCATTTTCAGGATTAGTGGTAACCTGGGCATATTTTCCTCAAATAATCTTGCCTCTTTGTGTCACAAGGTTCAACTCGCTTACATTCACCTTGATGACAGTGCCTTTAGTAATAACACCCAAAGTTGTATAAAGTGGGGATGAGGAATTCTCCTTTGCACCAAGTATTGGCAGGCAAAAGGTGGCTTTCAGTTCAGGATGTGTTAGATGGGCCTTCTTGAAATGTAAGCCCATTGGCCTAATGAATCTTTCGTATTTGGGTATTTTTGAGTAAAACCATCTCTAACAAAGCGGACTTTAATAACCATACTCTTCTATGTTTTTTTCTTTCTCTTTCCTGTTTGAATAACTTTTAATACCTCTGTTTCTCTCTGGGCACTAACTTTAGGCAGAGGGACTTCCCGTTTTTTCCCCCACTTTCTCTTTCTGTTTTTTGTTTAATCCTGTTGGAGAGTAGTTTAGCTTGGGACTGTCCCTCTCAGCCCAGTAGATATGCAGGTGCTGCTCCTTGCGGAGTCTTTTCATCATTCTTTTGTTTGGTATTTCTCTTTTCACGCATCTCAATATTCTTTTTCATTTGTATTTTCTCAGCATGGTGCTGTTTATGGTAGAGCTTGGCCTTCAGACTAATCATCTTTTTTGCCTTCTTTGAAAGTTTTGAGCCACTCGACCTTCCTTCTTTCTCTTTTTCTCATGGTAATCCAAACGATATCCATAGCGCTTTATGGTGTATCTCAATATGCTCGTTCTGTGGCCTGGTTACCTTGGCGGCTTGGGGCAGTCCCTGGTGCTTGAAGAAGCTTTCAACTTTCGGGTCTCAGAGACCCATGAACCAACTCCACTGCAACCTGCGACAGGAAAGGGACACTTCTCTATTTTTATTTTTAGAGAGAGAGGAAGGGAGGGAGAGAGAGAGGGAGAGAAGCATCAATGTGAGAGAGAAACCTCTATCAGTTGCCTCTCGAATGCGCCCTGCACCCAGGGACAAACCTGGAATCCAGGGTTGTGCCCTGACCAGAACCACACTGGGGACTTTTCACTTTGCAAAGCCACACCCAACCAAGTAGCCGCACTAGTCAGGGATGGACTTCATTTCTTTACCTCCCCTTGCCTGAACAATAGTGTGATTTTTCTGTCGTTTTTCCCGCCCTTATTAAGAGATATTATCTTGGCTCTGCCCAGGTTGCTCAGTTGGTTAGAGTGTCATCCAAATATACCAATGTTGTGAGTTTGATCCCTAGTCAGGGCACATACAAGAGTCAACCAACGAATGCATAAATAAGTGGAATAACAAATCATATTTCTCTCTCTCTCTAAAAATCAATAAAATATTTTTAAGAAAGATATTATCTTGTATACCATTGGCTTGTGAAATCATAATTCCCACAAGGAACCTGTGCTAAATAAATTTCTGAGCAAGTCAATTCAGTCTCTGAGCATAACTATCGCTGCCCCTCAAAACAAAGAATAAAAAAAAAAAATACTGTTGTTCCATGATTCAGAAGAGATTTTTTCAAAAGAAAAAATAAGTAAAAATGCCCATTTATTCTCAATCAGAAGGTAAGATCCGTAATTATTGTTCTAAAGTAGAAATTAGTTCAATAGTCCTTTTAAGTGGGAATTTCTTTTCTTTTTTTCCCCTTTATTTTGATTGTCGTTCTTGTACAGTTTTCTGTCTTCTACTCCCATTCCGGGCCACCGCCCCACCTCCCTCCCATTTCCAACCCCCCACCCCAGTTTCTGTCCACGTGTCTCTTATACTTGTTACTCTAATCCCTTCTCCTTTTCCCATGAAATTCCCTCCCCTCTCCCCTCTGGTCACTGTGAGCCTGTTCTCTATTTTCATGTCTTTGGTTATATTTTGCGTGTTTGTTTGTTTTGTTGATTAGGTTCCTGTTAAAGGTGAGATCATATGGTATCTGTCCTTCATTGCCTGGATTATGTCACTTAGCATAATGCTCTCCAGTTCCATCCATGCTGTTGCAAAGGGTAGGAGCTCCTTCTTTCTTTCTGCTGCATAGAATTCCATTGTGTAAATGTACCACAGTTTTTTGATCCATTTGTTTACCGATGGGCACCTAGGTTGCTTCCAACACTTGGCTATTGTAAATTGTGCTGCTATGAACATTGGGGTGCATAGGTTCTTTTGGATTGATGTTTCAGGGTTCTTAGGGTATAATCCTAGCAGTGGAATTGCTGGGTCAAAAGGTAGATCCATTTTTAGTTTTCTGAGAAAATTCCATACTGCTTTCTACAGTGGTTGTACCAGTCTGCACTCCCACCAACAGTGCACTAGTGTCCCCTTTTCTCCACAACCTCTCCAACACTTGCTGTTTGTTGCTTTGTTTATGAGGGCCATTCTGACTGGTGTCAAGTGGTATCTCATTGTGGTTTTAATTTGCATCTCTCTGATAGCTAGCGATATCGAGCATCTTTTCATATGTCTCTGGATCCTCTGTATGTCCTCCTTGAAGAAGTGTCTGTTCAAGTCCTTTGCCCATTTTTTAATCGGGTTGCTTGTCTTCCTAGAGTGGAGTCATGTAAGTTCTTTGTATATTTTGGAGATTCAACCCTTGTCTGAGGTATCATTGGTAAATATGTTTTCCCATACAGCCGGTTCTCTTTTTATTTTAATACTATTTTCTTTGGCCATGTAGAAGCTTTTCATTTTGATGAGATCCCATTTGTTTATTCTTTCCTTTATGTCCCTTGTTCTAGGGGACATATCAGTAAAAATGTTGCTGCGTGAAATATCTGAGATTTTCCTGCCTATGTTCTCCTCTAGGACTTTAATGGTGTCACGGATTATATTTAAATCTTTTATCCTAAGTGGGAATTTCTTGAAATGAAGAATGCGGCAGAAGTTGGGAACATTTTTCAGTACAATATTGTTTTCCTCCTCAGAAGGCTAAAGAACTCAGTAGTTGTCCTTTCCACCTGGAAGTGACATTGAGCCATATCTTCCAAACTGTTTCTCAGAAACTTAGGTTTCAACAGATACCTTATGGGTTTTATTTCTTTTTAAAAATTTTTTATTATTTTTTAATCAGTATTTTTTAATTGTTGATATTGTACAGTTTTCTGTCTTTTACCCCGCCCCCAGCCCACGGCCCCAGCGCTCCCCACCTTCCTCCCATTTCCACCCCCCATAGTTTTTGTCCATGTGTCCTTTATACTTGTTGCTCTAAACTGTTCCCCTTTTCCCCTGAAATTCCCTCCCCTCTTCCCTCTGGTCACTGTCAGACTGTTCTCAAATTCAGTGTCTTTGTTATATTATGCTTGTTTGTTTGTTTTCTTGATTAGGTTCCAGTTAAAGGTGAGATCATATGGTATTTGTCTTTCACTGCCTGGCTTACTTCGCTTAGCATGATGCGCTCCAGTTCCATCCATGCTGTTGCAAAGGGTAGGAGTTCCTTCTTTCTCTCTGTATAGTATTCCATTGTGTAAATGTACCACAGTTTTTTGATCCACTCATTTACTGATGGGCACTTAGGTTACTTCCAGCACTTGGCTATTGTAAATTGTGCTGCTATGAACATAGGGGTGCATCAGTTCTTTTGGATTGGTGTTTCAGGGTTCTTAGGATATAATCCAAGCAGTGGAATTGCTGGGCCAAAAGGTATGTCTATTTTTAGTTTTCTGAGAAAATTCCATACTGCTTTCCATAGTGGTTGTACCCATCTGCAATCCCATCAACAGTGCACTAGGGTCCCCTTTTCTCCACAACCTCTCCAACACTTGCTGTTTGTTGCTTTGTTTATGAAGGCCATTCTGACTGGTGTCAAGTGGTATCTCATTGTGGTTTTATTTTTTTTAATATATTTTATTGATTATGCTATTACAGTTGTCCCATTTCTCCCCCATCATTCCCCTCCACCCTATACACCCTCTCCCACCCACATTCCCCCCTTTAGTTCATGTCCATGTGTCGTAAGTTCTTTAGCTTCTACATTTCCCACACTATTCTTGCCCTCCCCCTGTCTATTTTCTACCCACCATCTATGCTACTTATTCTCTGTACCTTTTCCCCCTTTCTCCTCCTCCCCCTCCCCTGTTGCTAACCCTCCATATGATCTCCATTTCTGTGGTTCTGTTTCTGTTCTAGGTGTTTGCTTTTGTTTTAGGTGTGGTTGTTAATAGCTGTGAGTTTGCTGTCTTTTCACTGTCATATTTTTATCTTCTTTTTCTTAGATAAGTCCCCTTAACATTTCATATAATAAGGGCTTGGTGATGATGAACTCCTTGAACTTGACCTTATCTGAGAAGCACTTTATCTGTCCTTCCATTCTAAATGACAGCTTTGCTGGATAGAGCAATTTTGGATGTAGGTCCTTGACTTTCATGACTTGGAATATTTCTTTCCAGGCCCTTCTTGCCTGGGAGGTCTCTTTTGAGAAATCAGCTGACAGTCTGATGAGAACTCCTTTGTAGGTGACTCTCCCTTTCTCCTTTGCCGCTTCTAGAATTCTCTGCTTCATTTGAATCTTGGCTAATGTAATTATGATGTGCCTTGGTGTGTTCCTCCTTGGGTCCAACTTCTTTGGGACTCTCTGAGGTTCCTGGACATCCTGGTAGTCTATTTCCTTTGCCAGATTAGGGAATTTCTCATTCATTATTTGTTGAAATAAGTTTTCCACTTGTTGCTCTTCTTCTTCCCCTTCTGGGACCCCTATAATTCGGATGTTGGGACGTTTAACGATGTCCCGGAGGTTCCTAAGCCTCTCCTCATTTTTTTGAATTCTTGTTTCTTCCTCATTTTCTGTTTGGTTGTTAGTTTCTTCCTTCTGGTCCACTCCATTCATTGATTTGAGTCCCAGTTTTTCTTCCATATCTATTGGTTCCCCATGCATCTTCCTTCATTTCACATATTGTAGCCTGCATTTTTTCATCTAATTTGTGAGCAAAATCAACCAATTCTGTGAGCATTTTGATGACCAGTGCTTTGAACTGTGCATCTGATAGGTTGGCTATCTCTTCATGGCTTAGAGGAATTGGTTCTGGGGCTTTCATTTGTTCTCTGGTTTGAGCCATTTTTGGTGGGGTATTTTTAGTTTTGTGTTGGTTTTAGTCTGGTCGCGGCTATTACGTAGTGAGGGGTGGAGCCTTAGGTGTTCCTCAGGGCGGGGCAGCCCAGTCGCTGGGTTGTGACGCTGTTTGTGGGGGCGGGGTCTGAGAGGGAACAATGGCGCCTGCTCCGCTCTCTCTTGGATTCAGTCCCTTCCGCCACTTCCCCTCTGCCTGGACCATCTGCGAGTGCGCGAATGTGGGACCACCTGGTCAGCCAGCCGCCTTGTGCATCCTCACTGGGTCTGCACAGTTGCCCCCCTGTGTCCAGGGTCCGCCAGCCGCCGCCTGTGCACCTGGGAACTGCCAGCCACTAGTGCCTGTGTGCCCGGGTCCGCACCTCCACTTTCTCCTGCCGCGACTCCGTCCCTCTTACCGGTCTGGATGAATGGTTGTTGGACTTCGTACAGTTCAATTTTCTATGAGTTCTGGTTGTTTTCTTGTTTCTAAATATTTGTTGTCCTTAATTTTGGTTGTTAGAGGAGGCACAGTGTGTCCGCTTACGTCTCCATCTTGGCCGGAAGTCATTGTGATTTTAATTTGCATCTCTCTGATAGCTAGCGATATCGAGCATCTTTTCATGTGTCTCTGGATCCTCTGTGTTTCCTCCTTGGAGAATGGGTTTTATTTCTTAAGCAGAGTTATTCCACTTTTATAAATTATGCATTGGTGCTCCATAAACATTTACTCTTTGGAGCATGATCCTCTAATTTTTTTAAAATGGTTTTGAAAATAGGATGCATTTATAAATACTTAACTGATAATATAGTACATAAAATATATTTGAAATAGGTAATGCACTTTTATTTCAGACAAAAAATGTCTCATCCCTTCCACATCAGCAAAACTTCCGTTTGAGGACTTTTTTATCCAGGGAAACAAAAAAACAAGTTGCTGTGGTGAGATTAGGTGAATAGTGAGGGTGTGGCATGGGGATCATGCTGTTTTTGGTTAAAAACTGGTGAACACGCCCTGGCTGGTGTGGCTCAGTGGATTGAGCACGAACGAGCCTGTGAATCAAAGGGTTGCTGGTTCAATTCCCAGTCAGGGCACATGCCTGGGTTGTAGGCCAGGTCCATGAGGGAATCACACACTGATGTTTCTCTCCCTCTCTTTCTCACTCCCTTCCCCTCTCTAAAATAAATAAATAAATAAAATCTTTTAAAAAACCCAAACAACTGCTGAACCCTCAGCGCGGTGTGGGCAGGTGCACTTGTAAATCATCCATCATGAAATGGGAAGCACGTTGAGTCTTCAAAAGAAATTCACCAAAGCCAAACACATCCTCTTATAACAATGCCAGCTGGTAAACTGATACAGATAGGTTCCTAGAACACTAACCGAGTGAAGGAAGCCTGTACTATAAAAGGCCCACCCTACAGAAGATAATTCCATTTTTTGTGGGATTCCTGCCTCATATTTCATTTAGCATAACGTTCTCCAGGACCATTCATGCTGTTGCAGAGAGTAAACAGCAAAATAGACTCATAGAGAACAGGCTGACAGCTGTGGGGTGGAGGTGGCTTGGGGGTAGAGGGATCGAGAGAAAAAGGGAAAAAAAGAAAGAACGCCTGGGCACAGAAAACAGCATGGGGATTGTGGGGAATGTGGTCAGGGAGGTGGAAGAAGGTATGGGGGGATAAACGGTGATGGGAAAAAAATGACTTTGAGAATTTGAGTGTCATAGTCTGGTAGTAGAGTCATGTCAGTCTGTGATCAGCATTTACACCATGTGCTTTAGCAGCAGTGCAGAGAGGCACATGTACTCAAAAGGGACTTGGGTGGGACGAGGAAGATAGGAGGAGGCTAAAGCAACCTGAATGACTAGCATTGATTGAGCCTCTGTTCTGAGCTAAATACAGTTGAAGGGGGATAGACCTGGATACACCAAGGGAGACCTGAACATGCGTCCTCTGTTGCCCTCTGGAGCATGTGGTCTGAGTAAATAAAGTTAAACAAATAAAATCCCAGAAATATACAGAATTACACTTTCAAAGGAATTCTATGAAGGAAAGAGTAGGAGAATAACAGGAGCAAAATCTTTTAGAGATACTTAAAGAATGTATTACACATGCTAATTATCACTACAATGGTGATAGTATTACAATATATAAATGTTCCAAATTAACATGTCATACACCTTAAATTTGCATAATGTTATTTCTCTAACATACTTCAATTTAAACAATATAAATTTTTAAAAAATTAATTTTTTAAAAGATTTTACTTATTTATCTTTAGAGGGAAAGGGAAGGACAGAGGGAGAGAAATTTCAATGTATGGTTGCCTCTTGTGCGTCCCCTGCTGGGAACTGTCACTGGGAACTGTCCTGCAACCCAGGCATGTGCCCTGACTGGGGATCGAACCGAGATTCTTTGGTTCGCAGGCCCACACTCAACCCACTGAGCTACACCAACCATGGCCTAAATTTAAAGAATGAAGAATCATGAGTAAAGAAGGAGGGAAAGAATATTCTTTTTTTTTTTTTTAAGTCATCCCTGAATCTGATCAAACCAATTTACAATAAATGCAGAGGATGGAAGAATAAGCTAAACAGAGGAACAAATGAAATTAGCAAAATCCAAATACGAGAATGGAGGAAATTTGCCTTTGCTGGTGTGGCTCAATGGACTGAATGCCAGCCTGAGATCCAGAGGGTTGCCAGTTCGATTCCCAGTCAGGACACATGTCTGGGTTGCCAGCCAGCCCTCCAGTTGGTGGCGTGCAAGAGGTAATCAATTGATGTATCTGTTGCACATCAATGTTTCTTTCCCTCTCTTTCTCCCTCCTTTCTTCTCTCTCTAAAAAAAATAAATAAAATAAAATAAAACCTTTATAAAAAATAAAAATAAATGCTAAGAAGAAAAACAATAGTAATGAAATGGTTTTCCCACTGGAACTTCTGTCCTAGCCTAAGGCACTGTGATCAGTTCAGGCTCCAGGTCAGCTCTTCTCCTAAATTACTGGTTTAAAAAAAAAAAAAAAAAAAGCCACCAGGTAGGGACACATCCAGGTAGGGGGCTGGAATGCTTTCCTAGGGGAATTTCCATGAGTTCATTCACTTTCTAACCTGAAAAGAAAGGAGCCAGGATTTCAACCATTATCTTCCTAATCCAAAACCATTTAGTCACACCCTGAACTAGTTTATGATTCTAGACTTTTAAATGCATTTACTTTAGTGAATTCTTTAACCCGGAGGCTTATTGAAGCACAGATTCCTGGAAGTCTAGGGTGGAGTCTCATAATCTATTTTTTAAGTCATTTTATTTCTTCACTAACCTGAAGCTGAGCCCTTGCAGACCACATTTTGAATATAAATTAAACTGCTCTGGGCTCCATGGGTGCTGAGACTAATGGACCAAACCATTTTCCTAGGACAGAGAAAGTCCCCTGCAAGACCACTGGATGCCATTGCTGCTGTATCATTTGCTAATATTTGCTTTAGTAGCTTTGGCTCCTTAGAGTGACACGAAAATGTCTGTGACTTCTTTAGGCTTATCTCTTGTCACACCCTGCCTCCAACATTTTGCTCCAGCAATCCCCCACTGTGCTTGTAGCTCCTTCTGCATTTATTAGTCCATCGCTCACCTTCTTGTTTTGACTCTAGCTGCTTCTTTTCTGAAGAGCCAAACCCTTTTCTCTTATCCAGTTTATCAGCATTACAAGCTTAATATTTATGTTTAAAAGTAAATCCAGGAGGGATTCTGTTATTCAAGCCCTACAATTTAATTCTAATCCCCCAGTGAGTGACACACCCCTGGGCATAAATCTGTTATCAAATACCTCTGAATCTTTTTTCTATTTTTTCTCTTCTGTTTTTTTCTACTCTAAACTTTCTTTGAGAGTTTTCTACTTGCAATTTTCTCCCAAGTTTTTATTTCTTAAGGCTAAAAATCTCTTTTTAAAAATTATGCAAGACAGCAACACACAATGATAGTCACCAGGGGCTTAGACAATTTATGAAAACCAAATATACAGCCTTAAACTAGAATACGGGCCTAAATACCCAGAAGCACCCCGTTTTGTAAGATTTGTAACAAAAACTAGTATGACTGGAGTTAATAGTTCTAATGGAATGTGGACCCAAGAGCCGTATCAGTGCCAGCAGAAAGGGAGAATTCATATAGCATCAAAGAAGCTTCAGCGCATAATGACATCTGAGGAAAAAAATGAAACTCCCCAGCCACCTGAAGGAGAGTGTAGGCCCACCCCTCCCCCCATTCGATTTAAGCAGTCTTCATTTTCCACTTCATTTATCTAGAGAAGTAATAAATTCTCTAGATAAAGTACTGGAAAAGCAGCTCCCATTCAAAGGCAATTCATCTTAAGATACTGTAAATCACACTATTTTTTTGTCCATTTAAAATATATAAGTGGTACTATAACAAAAATAAATAAATAAATAGACAGATAGATAAAGTAAAAATATTAAGAGTGATGTTAATTACCCATTAACTCAAAGCCCAATTAATAGACAAGATAAGAGATAAAACTGATGAAATTATCACACTGTCAGATGATGGGAAGGCAGGAAGAAGAGGAAGAAAAGAGCTCTTTTGAGAAACAGGAAGTAGAAGGAGACATTTGCTTATAAAAGGAGAAATCAGGCTAGAAACCCTCAGGTTAAAAGGAGTAAACTGCAAGTGCCCTGAACTCTGCTGGCTTTGCCTCCCTCTGAGGTTCCTGGAAATGACTAGCTCGAGTTTGGATAGCAATGAAAAGGTAAGTTTTGTTCAAATACAATTAATTTTACCACAGAGTCACTTTTCAAAGCCTTTCTGGAACTCATTTATGTTTCCCTCTTGCCACCAATCTTAGTTTCTGGATGTAAGAAAACTCCACCTTGAAATCTCCTTCTCTTTTCTGTGGATTATTACTTTCCTTTCACGTGATTGTGGCCCTGTGCATGAGTGAGTGTAAAAAAGAGAAATAAAGGGTTTTTTTTTTAATAGTGCAAAGTAAGAGATTTATTTTTGCAGAAAGGCATGGTGTAATTGGACAAGATAAAAATGGTAAAAAAGTGGAGAGCTACAGTAAAAAGAATGTGGGAAAGGGTAATGTGGATAAAGCCAGAAAGTGAAGTAACTAATTAAGTTTCTTTCCTCCGGGAGTGAGAAGTAACCTACTCCCATTAGCCTAGGTGTCAAATGCATTTCCAGGCTAGGCTTGGGTCTCCCCGGCCTGGAGGAGAGGATTAATCGAGAGGTTTTCATAGGTGTTTACAAGGCTGCTGTACCGAGTTGGAGGGCTGAATTGGCCAGCCTTACATGTTTGACTGTGGGCACATCATATAGCTGCTTTGAGCCCCCATTTATCTCTAGAGGAGAGTAATATTTCCCCCATAATATCAATATTTTTTGAAGCTGACCATTGAGTGTGTGTGAAAGTGCTTTGAAAAAGTGGTAAACAAATGCAAAATCCCTCTATGCAAGCTAGGAGTTGGAGAGCAATAGGAAGCTGTTGAGATGATTTAAATAGGGAAAGGGGGTGGCTGCATAAGCTCCTGCTTGGCTGCTGTGGGAAAAAAGTATCACAATAGGGCTGGAATGGAGTTTATTTACCTTCCTTTTGAGAGGAAAGGCTAAGTTCAGAGATTTACTCAAGCCTATGTTACTCTCTGGCATGTTCTTTTAATTTCTAAGACTTGGTTGCCTAAAAAATTTTAAAATAGGAAAAGTAACACTTTACTACCAGTATGCTATGAGAATTAAATGAGAAATACAGGAAGCACCTAGCACAGTGCATGTTAAGTGTACAAAACCAGTAAATGTTCCTTCCTACCTGTCCACTTTACCCTTCAGTCATTACATCGTAAAAAGAACACTGAGGGCCCCATGTGCTGAGTGAAACAAGTCCTGGGACAGAAATAAGGCCAAAATGGCTTGAGCTCAGAAAACTCTTAAGCTGGAGTGGCAGGCAGGAGCCAGAGTGTTGAGGAATTTGTGAACTACAGAGGGAGGTTTTTGTTTTTTGTTTTTTCCTTTTTAAAAGAGTTTATTTATTTTTAGAAAGCGGGGAAGGGAGTGAGAAAACGAAAGAAGTCAGTGTGCAATAGGAACACTGATCGGCTTCCTCTTGCACAACTTCCGTCGGGGTCCTGGCCCAGAACCCAGGCATATACCCCAATTGGGAATCGAACACACCACCTTTCCGTTCTCAGAACAGCACTCAACCCACTGAACCACAAACAGTAGGGCCTGCAGAGCAAGTTTTGTCATTAACCTAAAAAGCAATGATAAGCCATGGCAGTACTTTAAGCAAGCAGGAGAGCAGTCTGAAGAGAGTGGGGTTAGAATGGATTTTGGAATAGCAGGAGAATTTTGCATATGCCAGTGAGAGTTAATGATAGCTTGAATTGTAAAACGTGATGGAAGATGGGAAGGCAGGAACACATTTCATACAGATTTAGGAAATATAATGAAAGTATTTAGTGTTTTAGCAGATGGAAACGAAGGCCATGAGGGAAATGGTTTCCGAAAACGACTTCTATTTCCTTTTTATACTTGTAAATCTGTGTTTGCCGATTTCCTTATTGTTTTTTTAAATCTAGTAAAGGGTCTACAAATAAACATCAAATTTAAGGAAATCTCAATAAGTTTTTATTCCATCCATGCTCTCAGTTTCTCATTTATGAGTTGTGATTTGAAAGTAATCAATTTAATTGTATGCATCAAATGAGAATTGAAGATGGACTGTTTTTTTCCAGGATTTCTTTGAAGATAAATTAGATGAAGAAAGTGTGATTCTCACGTTGGTTCCAGTTAATGAGGAACATAATGAAGAACATCAAATGGAACCAAGTGTATCTCCAACCTCAGGAGCTAACCTGAGGATGCCTGGGACAAATAATACAGGTATGAGGATGAGGATTGCTCAGTCTGCCATTTCTCCAACTTTGGAAAGCCCAGGAAAAAAAATTTTCTTCTCTATTCTTTGACCATACAAGGCCCAGCTTAAATTTCACTTCAGTTACTTGCAGCTTGTCATTTGCTAAGTAAGCATCATGTACTGCCTTGCCTTTAAGACACGCACACACAAATCAGCATGCGGAGTGCTTTGGACAGAGCATAGTCTTGTGGGGTAGCTAAATATGAGTTCAAATTTCCAACCAGTGAAGCTCAATCTTCTCTTCATTTTGGTTAATATATACTTTCAAATGTCTTAAGAAAACTAATTCAGCTTTATTGATATTAATGCATAACACTGTAATTTTAAGGTACACAGTGTGATGATTCATGCACATATATATTGTGAAATGATTACCAAAATAAGATTAATTAATGCATTCATCACCTCACACAGGAAGCTTTTTGTGCCCCCTGGGGTAAGAATGTTTAAGATCTACTCTCTTAGCAACTTGCAAACTTACAATAGAGTATTGCTAACTATAGCAGCCATTCCGGACATTAGATCCCTAGAATTTACTCATCTTATAACTGAAAATTTGTACCTTCGAATCAACATCTCCCCGTTTCTCCCATTCCAAACCCCTGGCAACCACCATCTTACTCTATTTCTATGAGTTCTGCTTATTTAGATTCCACTTATAAGTGAGATTAGAATATTTAAAAGACAAAACAGTTCTGGAAAACATCTAATATTTTATCAGTGAGTAATTACTGATCAAATATCTAGCAATTCTTAATAATCATGACCCTTTGCATCCTCAGTGCTTCATATAAAAGCACTGAATAAATATTTTCAGAATGATTTTATTTTGGGGGCCAAGAACAAGAACTGCAAGATGAAGGAGATAATAACAAGTTATGGCTCAGCAGAGTGAGTTGAGACAAGCTGCTGCAGAGAAAAATAAGGCAGCGGACAGAATGGAAGGCCACTGTTGGTTGGGGTGGTTTCTGTGATTTCTATAGGTCTAAATCTAGATGTTTGGGAGGAGCACTCCAATATAATGTTCTATTATGTGGTATTGATGACCACAAACACAACAGGTTGCTGTATGTAGTCTAAAAAACATGGAATTTTGAATGTTGAAACATATGTTCAAGACCTGCATCTTCCATTTTAATGAAGATGTGATTTTTGGGCAAGTCCTTTGATTCTTGAATCTATTGCCTATTTCTAAAATGAGGAAAAATATTTGTTGTGTATATCTGCAAATTGGGGCATAAGAAATAAGTGAAAACTTTGTAAAATTATAAAGAATCTTACAATTTTTAAATTATTACTACTTTGGTTTTCTTTTTTCAGTTTATCTTCCTCAAATGAATGAACAATTCAAAGATTGCCCTAAACCAATTCTTCCCTTGCCAACCATTTTGCCTTCATTTAATAAAGTTCGTTGTGATACTTTACGGGACTGGTGCCAACAAATTAATTTGAGTACTGAAGGCAAGGTGAGTACATTTGTGGGAATTTCTGCTGCTCAGAGCAAATATTGGAAGCTTTGTCGAATTTACTCTGTCCCCTCCCCCTTAATTTTCTTAGAAAATAGAGATTTATATGAGGCTGAAGGAACATGCTTACTCTGAAGAAAAACAGGTGAGTGAGGAATATGGATACAGTGTAAAGGTGAGTCGTCATTGTGAATTGTTCCTCCTCTCCTAGCATCTCTATATTAGTTGTACCTCTAAGGCAAGGTTTCTCAATCAAGACTATTGACATTTTGGGCCAAATAATTTATTTTTGTTTTGGGAGCTATCATGTGTATTTTAGTATGTTTAGCAGACTAAACATCCCTGGCCCCTACCCACTAGATGTCAGTAGCAACCCTTCCTCCCCCACACAGTTTTAGTGATCAACAATCTCTCCCCCTTGAAAACCACTACTCTAAGAGAACTAACACACCTAAACCCTTCCCATGCTGACCTGCCTGAGTCAATGTATAGAGATGATAAAATTGACACAGAATCATTATGGCAGCACTTCACTGAATGCTCATCGTGAATCTCATTTGCAGAGTACTGCTAGTATACCACAGGAGGACACATTGCAGTTCTATTCGAAGAAATGCAAGATGGTGACCAAGAGAACAAGGAGTAATAAAAGTTGTAAGATGAGTAAGAAAGAGAAAGAGACCAATACAGTTGAAGTGACAACTTCAGCTCAGGAGGCCATGCTGGCAGCATGGTCAAGAATTGCTGCAAGAGCCGTGCAGGCTAAGGCTGTGAATTCATGTTTCATTCCTGTTCCTGCTGAGAACTTTCTGCTGCAAACATCTGGTAAGATCAACTTTAAACAGTGAGTACCATTCCAGAAAAAGACGAACTTTTATTAGCCCAATACCGAAAGGTAGTCCAAGGAAAACAGTTAATGTATCTGTACATTGCATATTAGGTTCATAGAAGACTTATCTTTTGATTGTCAAGTTTTGCCTGGATGGATTTCTAAGCCAGGTGATTGAGCTTTCTTACCACTAAGCAGAAGGCCAAGTTGGGAAGAAAGCATAATCTGGTAATGTGTTCAGCCACAACCCAAGGTCTTCTGCATTTTTGTCTCCTTTCCTTCAAAGTTTTCATAACATAGTAAATAAGAAGGCAAGCATTTGTGTAGCCTTGGTTCAGATCCTTGTCTTATGACTTCAGTGGTTTGTGGCACTGGCCAGTTCCGTTGTAAGCCCTGGTGTCCTAACTTATAAAACAACTTCACAGAATGATTGTGAGAATTAGGAGATACAATTTGGCACATACAAAATATGGAGTGATAATTAAAATATTTGGAATCCCTGTCCTCTTAAGAAATCTTGAGGTAACTTGGCCCCACTTTTCTCCCACTTCTCTCCCCTTGATAGTTTTGTTTTCATTTCCAGCAGACCCTATCTCAGGTCAGCCCAAAGTCACCCTCGTTCTTTTTTGCTTGAATTCTTTTTCTCTCCACCTCATTTCCATAAGTGTTCTGTATCCTCTTTTAGCCAGGGCTGACTTGTATAGTGAGGCATGTTTTTTATTAAACAAGGAACACAGCCAAAAAGAAGACAGAAGCTGAAGTTGGCCTACTGTCTGATCTCTAAGCTGCACTCCTTCCTGTGGACAAGAATAGGCATCTTTTGCTAATTTCCAAAAAATTGTTCTCTGGTCACAAAGCTATCTCTGGAGGACTGCTTCCCCAAAGATGACACCTCCTTCTAATTTTCATTAATGTACTATATGTAGCACATTACATATAGTAGCATCCCACACTTATTCATCTTTTTAGGTTTTTTCCATTTAGCAGTTATTAAGCACCTACTATGATCCAGGAGAGTGCCTACTTACCAGATATACAGTGCTAAACATAATCAATCTCTACTGTTGTTTTACAGTCTGACTGGGGAGCTCTTATGGATATTTAGGTTCCGAATGAATGCTCCTTTCTCTCAGTTTCAAACACTTGATATCTTACCTTGTTTACCTTGTTTTTTCTTAAATATCCCTCTCTCCAATTATATTATTCCTTAGGGTTTTTTTTTTTTTTAAAGATTTTATTTATTTATTTTTAGAGAGGGGAAAGGAGGGAGAAAGAGAGGGAGAGAAACATCAATGTGTGGTTGCCTCTTATGTGGCCCCCACTAGGGGCCTGGCCTGCAACCCAGGCATGTGCCCTGACTGGGAATCGAACCTGTGACCCTTTGGTTCACAGCCCGCGCTCAATCCACTGAGCTACGCCAGCCAGGGCTATTCCTTAGGTTTTTAAACAAAGATCCTTGTGCATGTTTTTTATATTTGAAGCAGTACATTGTCATAACTAGGCAAATCGGCCATGAATATCAGGATCCATGTATTGGTTCTGGGAAAATTATAATATTTAACACTACAAGCTTCCATTACTTCACCTGTAAATACAAAAAGTAAATAGAAGGTAAATATTAATAACATTCTTAATAAATATAGGAATACATGTAAACCAGTTAGCAATATTCTGAACACAAAGTAAACATTTCAAAAAATTAATTGTTATTATCCCTAATGCTATGTAATTTGTGAAGTAAGATTATTGTGTCTTTTGGTCTATAATTTTTATGCTTCTCATTCAGTTGGCTCATCAACAAAATATAAGAACAAAGCCAAGAGTGACTTGCTGAGAGAGGTTGGATTGGGGTGCAATTACTTGATCTTAACTGTTTATGTTTGCTTCTCTTTCCTTGCCAGGTGTCAGGTGGTGTGTGGTCCATGGCAGACCTCTTTTGGGAGACAAAGAGGGGTGGGTTCGTCTGCAGTTCCATGCCGGTCAGGCCTGGGTGCCTGACACTCCCAAGAAGATGATCTCTCTCCTCCTGTTACCGGCCTGCACTTTCCCATCCTCAGACCTAGAAGATAATATGTTATGCCCTGAGTGTGTTAAGAGGTAAACCTTAATATTTTTCTGTATGGTACACCAAAAAGTAGATGTCTAGGTGGGTCTCTGAATAATTTAGTACAAGAAAGCAGAGAACAAATATACTGTTTTCTTAATTTGCCAGGTCAGAATTATAGATCAGGCAAAGATAGGAAGGAAAAAGAACTTGGTAGTGGATTAAAACTCAGATAAATGAGACTTCCTAGCCAGCTTA
Organism: Glossophaga mutica; assembly: GCA_039655065.1. Lineage (NCBI taxonomy): Eukaryota > Metazoa > Chordata > Mammalia > Chiroptera > Phyllostomidae > Glossophaga > Glossophaga mutica. Next base: position 134,219,066 of record CM077304.1, read on the forward strand.
ACAAAGTATCCGACATGTTAAGAGTATTAACCATCTCAATTTTAGAGACCTGTTTTAAGAAAAAAATGTCAGATATGTAGCTGGGGATAAGAAAATTAGTAAGGCAAAATCCCATATAGTGTGATAAAAAGATGCTGTGAAAATGTAAGGGTAGTACCTATATTTAGAGTAGTTTAGGGAAACTTCAGAAAGGATTATGTTTACTGAGGAAGATCTTATCAGTTGGAAAGTACTAATTTTTGGTTTAGGTGTGGAAGCAACCCATACAAATACATGGAAGTAAAACAACATGACATACTTAGAAATTACAAATAGATCAATATGATTGAAGATTGAATTGATGAGTAAGTCTATGAAAGGGAAGAGTAGACCACTGACAGTTTTATATCTGTAATGAAGGTCTCGTAATATTATTTTGTGGGTCATAATTTCTTAGTCATTTTTGGAACACAGACTACCTTGAGGCTATGTAATGAAAGCTACACACTACATACCCACTGTTTGAGAAAATACACATTGAGCATACACATAAACACTGCTTTAGATTTTATATAGACTATAGAACTTCTGATGTTTACCCATTAGTACAAAATTCAGCTTTAGATGATTTAATTGGTGGAGGTAATATGGGATGGGCATGGAGGGAAGCTAAGGTTTTTTGTTTTAAAGATTTTATTTATTTATTTTTAGAGAGAGTGGAAGGGAGGTAGAAAGAGAGGCAGAGAAACATCAATGTGTGGTTACCCCTACTGGGGACCTGGCCCACATCCCAGGCATGTGCCCTGACTGGGAATCAAACTGATGACCCTTTGGTTCACAGGCCGGTGCTCAATTCATTGAGCTGTACCATCCAGGGCAGGGTTGGTTTTTTTTTGTTGTTGTTTGTTTTCTTTAAGGAAGTATATTGATATCTTGCAACAGAAACTAGATTGGAAGGTAAGAGATAACTAAAATAATTCTGAAAAGATATAATATATGACCTTGGCAAAGAATTTAAAGACGAATGGGACAAATTTAAGACATGTAGGAGTAAAAGGAAGAGGATGCTATCTCATTAGATGGAGGAAAGGTGGACGTCTGTCTAGTTCAGTGGCGTGGTGTACGATACGTGATACATGCTTGGCATGGGTCTAAAGAACTGAAATAAGTATGGGTTAGAGAGGAACATTTTTGGGAATCAGTAGCATTTAAATTGTAAGAATGTATAGGAATTAAAAGGGACTTAGGAAAGAGCCCTAAAGAAAATCAGTATATTGATGGCAGGTGAGCAATGAAGACTGTAAAGGTACAGTTTATAGGTTGGGAAATAAGTGAGAAAAGGAAGCAAGGGGCAGGGTTTCTGAGGAAAATGGTTGGCAGTGAGATGATGAATAATTGAGTGCTGTTAAGAATCTCAATTTAGGAGATAATTTGTGGCCTTTTTGAGAGTGAGCTGAGAGGGTCAATAAAAGCAGAAATGTGGTAGTGACAAGTTAGGGCAGAGCATGTGAAGGACTATGACAGAACTTATTGATAATCTCTACTACCCAAGTGAAAAGGAGGAGATAGCAGTTAGTTGAAGTAATAATATGAAGGGAACTTTCTTCCTTCCTTTCTTTTTCTTCTTTTTATTTTTTGATGGGAAAAGCATAAGCATGTGTGAATAGAGATGGGATGTGGGAGAAGCTGTGGTAAGGGAAGGGAGAGTATAAAGATAAAGAAAGTGCCCTGGCTGGTGTGACTCAGTGGGTTGAGTACTGGACCACTGACCGAAACGTCACCTGTTCAATTCCCAGTCAGGGCACATGCCTGGGTTGTGGGGAAGGCCCCCCGATGAGGCGGTGCAAGAGGCACATTTCTCACACACAGATGTTTCTCTTTCTCCCGTCCCTTCTCTCTAAAAAAAAAATAAATCAAATCTTTAAAAAAAATGATAAAGGAAGTGAAACGAATTGTGTACAGAATATGGGGAGTGGTATTAAGTGGATGATCTTGTTCCATTGTTTACTACATAAAATTCTTTTGCCCACCTTTCTTAGGTGAGGGGGTGCTAACTACTCAGGAGCTCTAGGAGAGGATTCTCTACTTTGTCATTTCCAAGGCGTGGTTTGGAATGGTTATCTTATTCTAACAGTTTTTCAAAGTTCTTTTTTACCTTGCTTTATAGGAATAAAAGGATGATGGAAAAATTAATTAAAATGAAGAAGAAGAAGAAACCTCGTTTGAATATGCCCACATAATTCCTTTTGGATGGGTCATGTCTCAATAAAGAATAAATGGTGGAATGCTCACAGCTAAATTGACTTGTATCCAAATGATTGCTCTGTTCTGTTCTGGACATCCTCAATGTTGCTTGATGCCTTGAGTACAGATGTGAATGTTTGGACTCTGTACTTGAGGTTTGCCAAAAAGTGACTGCCACTGCTGCTTCAGGTATTTAGGTATGTAGAATATAATTTGGTTTTGCCCTAATTAATAGATTTTTTAGCAGTTTTAGGATTTCAGAAAAACTGAGCAGAAAGTGATGAGTTCCAAAATTCTGCCCCTCTCCAACATTCCCCTTAGTATCAACACTGAGCATCAGAATGGTAAATTTGTTGAACTTACATTGGCTCCTCATTATCACCAAAAGTCCATAGTTGACAGTAGGGTTCGCTCTTCATGTTTTTACATTCTATGGGTTTTCACAAATGTATAATGAGACACATCCACCATTATAGAGTCATACAAAAGAGTTTCACTGCCCTAAAAATTCTGTATTTTTATTCAACACACCCTCCTCCCAACCTCTGAGCCACTGATAATTTTTACTGTATCCATAGCTTTGCCTTTTCCAGAATGTCATATAGTTGGCATCATACAGGAGCCTTTCCAGATTGACTTCTTTCACAGCAATATGTATTTAAAGTTCCTCTGTGTTTTTTCACAGCTTGATAGCCCACTTTTTTCCCCCATTTTTTAATTGATTGATTTTTTTAGAGAGAGGAAGGGAGGGAGGGAGGAAACATTTGTGTACAGGTTTTTGTGGGCATACATTTTCAACTTTTTTGGGTAAATACCAAGGAGTATGGTTTTTGGATCTGATGGTAAGAGTGTTTAGTTTTTGAATAAACTGCTAAACTTTCTTCCAAAGTGGCTATACCATTCTGCATCCTCACCAGCATAAGGTGTTGTCAGTGATTTAGATTTTGTACATTCTAATAGCTGTGTAGTGTTATCTCATTGTTTTAATTTGCAGTTTCCTAATTACACTTGCTGTAGACCAGCTTTTATTTGCTTCTTTAGCATGCATATATCTTTGGTGAAGTATCTGTTCAGGTCTTTTATCTATTTTTTTTTTAACCTGGCTATTCATTTTGTTATTAAGTTTTATGAGTTCTTTTTATATTTTGGATGGCATTCCTTTATCAGATAGGTCTGTTGCAAATATTTTTTTTCCCAATATTCAGCTTGTCTCCTCATCTTCTTGATTAATTGGTGTTATTTAGATCATGGATAATTTAAGTGATTGATAGAGATGGATTGAGATATTTTTCATTGCCCTAATTTTTTAGTTTTTTGCCTTCCCCTTTTTCTTTCCCTTTTCTGGTTTTAATTGAAGCATTTTATTATCTATTAATAAAATTAAAAAACAGCATCTGGATACCAAAAAAGCATTTAAGAAAATCCAACCTCCTTTTGTGATGTGAAAACATTTGGTAAACAAAGAATAGAATGGAACAACCTAAACATTATATAGGTTACCTATGAAAAGCCACAGCTAACATACTGAGTGGTAAAAGGCTGAAAGTATTTTTTCCTGCACTCAGCAGTAAGATAAGGATGCCCATTTTAACCACTTCTGTTCAAGATGATACTGGAAGTTCTAGCCAGAAAAAGGCTAGGCAAGAAAAAGAAACTGAGGTCACCTAAATTGGAAAGGAGAAGAAAAAACTATCTATACACAGGTGACATGACATTACATATAAAAAACTGAGTAATCCTTTGAAAACCTGTTAGAGCTAATGAACAAATACAGCAAATTGTCAGAATATACAAATCACAAAATCAGTTGTATTTCTATATACTAGAAATGATCTGACAAAATGATTTATAATAGCATCAAAATAGCCTATAATACTATTAAAGGAATAAACTTGGAGAAATTACAAGCCACATACACTGAAGACTACAAAGCATTGCTGAAAGAAATTATCTCAGTTCATAAGTGTGGTAAACAGATCAATTTCAATGTAGAAACATGCTTATATTTTTATTTTTAGAGAGGGGAAGGGAAAAAGAGGGAGAAAAATATCAATGTGTGGTTGTCTCTCATGTGCACCCCCACTGGGGACCCAGCCTACAATCCAGGCATGTGCCCTGACTGGGAATTGAACTGGCAACACTTTGGATCACAGACTGATACTCAATCCACTGAGCCACACCAGCCAGGGCCATGCTTGTATTTTTTTATACTATTAGCTTATGCATTTTTTATATTTTATTTTAAAAATTTTGCACCAAACTAAAGTTGAAAGAATAGCAACAATTTACAATTATCATTTTTCCCACATTTAAAAAACTTTTTTCATTTGTTTTTTATTGATTACCTTGCATTTTAGAGTAAACAGACATATTCTTTGCCCCTAAATGCTTTAGCATTCCCCCTGTAAGAATAAGGTCATCCAGCATAATCTGTCACTATCAAACCTAAGAAATAGTCATTTTACAATAGCATCTTGCCCTGTTCTGGTGGCTCATTTGGTTGGAGCATCATCCTGTGCACCAGAAGGCTGCAGGTTCCGTCCCTGGTTGGGGTGCATGCAGGAGGCAACCAGTCTATGTTTCTCACATTGGTGTTTATCCCTGTCTTTCTAAAATTAAACATTCTCAAGTGAGGATTAAAATATAATAAAAAAATAATAGCACCTACTAACTAGTTCATATTCAATAATTGTCTAAAGAATATGTTTTGTACTTTTAAAAATTCATGATTCAGTAGTTTCGGGCATTTAATTTATTGCACTATCTTCTCTTAAATCAAAGATCTTTATCATATTATCTTTAAAGAGAAAAAGGTCAGGTTTCTTGTCCAATATTCCACATTCTGGATTGTATTCTCATGGTGTTCTTTGACTAATTCTCTATATTTTCTTTAAACCCAATGTTACGATTAGAGACTCGATTCAATTCAGATAAAAAATTTTTAGAAGAATATTTTATACATAAGATTGAGGACTTCATATTTCATTGCATAAGAAGATCCGTAACTCAGATTGTCTCGTCATTATATTTAAAAAGTTACAACTTTATTTCAGTGATGACTACCTTATTTCTCCAAGGTGTAAGTGCAGTTTTCACTTTCAAATTTATAAATACTTCACAGGTTGACATTTTGCCACCCTATGACTCTCTTGCCTCTTCCCCACAACTTTCCACTCAGTGAATTTTAACATCTACGGTCATTCATGTCTGAATCAATTATTGCATTGATGGTTGCAAACTCTCACTAGTATTGATTCATTTTTTTAGCTGGAATTCTGTAAAAAAGAAGGAAAACTCTTTTCAGAGTTCCATTATGGCCTCAAGAATTAAAAATATTTTAAAAACCAATTTATCTTTTAATTAAAAATTAAGTTTTAGTTATGTAGTTATGACCAATTAACATTATGATGCATTAAAATATTCTTGGATTCAATAGCTCATATTATTTAAAATTGTATTACATAAAGAATTAACTATCATATTTTTCTTTCTTTTTTAAAAGATTTTATTCATTGATTTTTAGAGATAAGGGACTCATAAAGGGAAAGGGGAGAAAGCAAGAATGAGGAAAGAAATCAGATTTTTTAAATTCCTTTTAAAAAAGATTTATTTATTTATTTTTAGAGAGGGAGGGAGAATGAGGGAAAGAAACATCAATGTGTGGTTGCCCCTTGTGTAACCCTACTGGGGACCTGGCCCGCAACACAGGCTTGTGCCCTGACTGGGAATTGAACCTGTAACCCTTTGTTTCACAGCCAGTGCTCAATCCACTGAACCACACTAGCCAGGGCAGAAATCAGATATTATGCATGCTGGAACTGGGAGCATAATAAAGGCCTTGGCCAATCTCTGGAGCAGGTTTTGGAGCTAAAATGTCAAGGTTGTTTTCACCTTGGGTCAAAAGTTTGTTCTCTATACTCCAAATTAGTTACTGGTTGTTGGTTCCTTGGGTTAGGCCAAAATCTGGGGCATTTATTCTCAACTGAGGGTGGGGTGCTCCCAGGGACTGATAGCGGGAGGCTTTCTCCTGATAAGATTCCCTTTCTCTGCCTGGGGATCTGGGCAACTTCTATCCAAGTCCACTACAATTGGTTTCTGATTTTGATCACCCTGCCATGTTATTTTGTTTTCTGTTTACTTAATTTCTACTATCATTCTTTACTTTCCTTCCTCCATGTTTCTTTGACATTATTCAGTGTTTCTTTTTCTGGCTTGAGTTGCAATTTTCCTTCAGTTAAATTCTTGGCTCATTTATATTTATTTTAATCTTTTTTTTTTTATGAAATGCTTAACGAAATTGCATGTCCTTGCTCAGTGGCCATACTAGTCTTCTCTGTATCATTCCAACTTTAGTATATGTGCTGCCAACGTGAGCACAATCCTGTTTTCTGATCAATATTTTTAAAGCTAGAAGTGTCCTTATAAGAACTACTTTCTCTAATTTTGGGAAGTTCTTAGTCATTATTTCTTCAAAATATTTTCTCCCTTGTATTTATTCCTTAATCTTCCTCTAGGGTGCTTGCTAAATACTGTTAACTTTCTTCCATCATAGCACTTATTTTATTTCATAATTTTATCTTGGGTTTGTGTCTGGAAGGCCAGGAACTGTAAGACGCTTGCCAGATGAAAGGAATCCTGAACAAGGAGCTGCTAGACTCTTCCTTCTCTTCTTCAGACAAGCCACATAAATGCTCACAATAAGTATGTGCTGCTGTTAAACAGACAAGCCCCCTGAGAGAGCCTGCCTAGGGCCAGCTGTAGTGTGTGGGTTCTTGATTTCGTGTAGGCAAGATTTCCCAACACAAATCCAGGAGACTATGAGGATCCGTTTATTAAAGCTGGGGGTGGTGAAACAAGGAAGGGCTTAGTACAGAAGAAGCAATGGGAGAGTCTAGGCTGGGCTGCGGTAGCTCACTAGGAAGTCAGAGAAAAGGGGGCTTTGAGGTCAGGTTCAGGGGATTAGCCTGGGCCAAGCTGTCGGCTGCTTACTGCCTTGCAGGGGTATCCAGCCTGGAGCCCGCAGGCTGCATGCAGCCCAGGGTGGCTGTGAATGTGGCCCAACACAAAACTGTAAATTTACTTAAAACAGGATTTTTTTGTGATGTGTTGTAATGTAACGTGTGGCCCAAGACAACTCTTCTTCCACTGTGGCACACAGATGCCAAAAAGTTGGACACCTCTGCTAGCAGATGCCTGCCTGTGAAGAAAGAACTGGGGGAAGAGAAGGAAAAGGGATTGGTGTGGGCTGTTCCCTAGAGGGAGAACGTGTGCGCACAGGGGCCTTTGTCTTGAGGCTTTCTTTTCTCTTGCAGGTGGGGAATTTTAGGGGAGGGCTTCATTAGAATATTCATCACTTCTCCAGCTGTCACTGGTCAATGACAGGACAGGGTGTCTTTAGTCATTGCAGTTGGTCCTGGCCATAGCTCACTCCGTTTTCCTGCTTTTCTGGGCCTGCAGCTCAAATACAACAGGCCTAGATGTTATCTCCAGGAAGGAAAGGCAAGTGGAGGAGAGGTTACCTTAGGGGTGAGGCCCTTGTTTTCCCAGTTTTGCCCCCTGCCAGGCACTGGAGGCCTTCCGGCCCTGGGGACCACCTGTCTGCACCTGGCCGTAGATTACTCAGCCATTGTGTTCAGCTGTCTTCTCAGTTTCCGTATTCCACTTGCCAAGGAATTTTCCTACCTTCTTAAGTCTCCTATCTCACTACCATAAAAGGCAGCATCTCTGCAAGCCTGCAGGATTCCCACCACTTCCAGGAATATCCTAGGGGAAGACGAGCCAGTGCATGTCATTATTACTTCTCTCCCAGCCATGGTCTCCTCTGCTGTTCTTTTCTATGAATACTTACATATAATCAATCTAGCTACAGCAAATGGCTTCTATCTAGTTATTGTACTTTGTCCAAATGCTTGTATTTCATACCTGTGGTTTTGTTTTGTTTTTTTTATCTTCACCCAAGGACATTTTTTCACTGCTTTTAAGAGAGGGAGGAAGGGTGATAAAGAAACATCGATGTGAGAGAAGCGTTGATTGGCTGTTTTCGGTACCATCCATATAGGGGATCACGCATGTCCAGACCAGGAACCAAACCCACAAGCTACCTATGTGCCCTGACTTGGAATTGAACCTACAATCTTTGGTTATGGGACAATGCTCCAACCAACTGAACCACACCGACCAGGGCCATACCTGTGTTTTTAAACTTAAAATTTTTCTTGTCTTCCTCTGGGGGTAGGGGCAGAGAAGGGAGAGGTTATGGTCCCAAGTAAGCACTAAATTTCACCCTTTACACTTTATTACTTACATTTTGAACTCTACAGGCTTGAGAATATGAGTGTTTGTGACCTGCAATATATTTTGTAGAATTAAAGTGAGACTACCCTGAACTCGGGGCTCCTGATGGCTAAAGGCACAGTTGTCCTGTCGTGTCAGTGTTTTACTCGTATAGGGAGCCCGATTGGCAGGAAGACTAGAATAGAAAGATCAAATGTCACTTGAAAACTTTCCCAGTAGAGTGCTTAGCTGGGCTTTCAGGGCAAAATAAACTTAGGGCAAAGTGCGTGAAGTCTGTCTTTTAAGTGTCACAAACTGAAAATGAATGTGGTTTCAGAGCGGTGATATTGTATAATATTAGTATTATACATTACTTGACTATAATATACAATACTTGACTACGTCAAGGAGGATAAAACAGCTTGATCAAAAACACTCCTTACCTTCTGTTATTTATCTACTGTACAAAGGCAAATTAATGGGTATGTAGGGAAAATATAAACTAACATTACTTGAAAGTGATTTTAGATTTTTAAAAAGGAGGCTTTTCTAAAAGCCCACACTTTCTTATTAGCAAAATGTGCTTTTTGAAACTGAATGTTCCAGAGTTAAGGATTGTACCTATATTTTAAAAATTTGCCCTTGAAGTTAGACAATGGCATGTGAGGTAATGAAATGTACAGCTGCCTACTCACTGCATGAAATGAGTGTCATTAGGACATCCCAAGAACATTTCCCATCGTCACTATTGAAGATTAGAATCCCCTATGCCTGTCTTCTTCAGCCTCCCTGAATTTTAAAGGCAGAATGAAAAGAATATTAATGTTGGAATTAAACAGAACAGTGATCAAATTCTGGTTTCCCCACATAACAACTGAGTTCTTTCTCATCAGTAAAAGAGCGGCGAGGTTTCTTAACAGGCTGGTTGTTTTGTTTTTTAGTTATTTAATTACTTTTTTTATTGTGGTTCAAGTACAGTTGTCTCCATTTCCCCCACACCACTCTCCCCAACCCCAGTCACTCCCACCTCCCACCCTCGATCCTACTCCCCTTTGGTTTTGTCCATGCGTCCTTTCTAAACGTTCCTGACAGCTCTTCCCCCTCCCCTCATTATCCCCTTCCACCTTCCCTCTGGTTACTGTCAGTTTGTCCTTAATTTTAATGTCTCTGGTTATACTTTGCTTGCTTGTGGTTTTGTGTGTGTGTGTGTGTGTGTGTGTGTGTGTGTGTTTTGTGAGAGCATGCTTGTAAAACTCCTTGCAGATAACAGATCTTTAATAAAAGGTAGCTATTATTATTCTTAGTAGACAGGAGAAAGTGGGAAAGGAAGGAGAACCAACACCATTGTCAGGCAGGAACCTTGGAAAATGATGAAGGGTTTATAGCAGGAACTGAGATAGCACTCTGTCTATTACCATTCCGTAGCAATTTCCTCCAAAATAGTCTGATTCGTCAAAGAAATAATCCCGAACTTTCTTCTTCATTTAACTCGCCTGCTTGAAATTTGTCTCTCTCTCTCTGCCACTGTCTCAATAGGAAATTCATGTCTGTTCATAATCTGTTATTTTATTTCCAATTTACTTTTCAGATTTTCCAGTGGAAAATCTCCACTCCTGACTGGCAGTAGAGAAGGTTTTATCCTTGTTCACTTGTAGGTTTTAGTTCCAGCTGTGCTCCCACCTTACCCTTCTACTTCTGCTCACCTGAACTTCCCCTGATGCACCCCCTCCATTAAAAAGACTAAACAGCATAGCTCTCTCCTCACATGAGTTGAATATTGCTTCTCTTGTTTTCTGAATTCTTATTGTATTTACTGCCTTTTATTGTAATTTAACTTTGCATTAAGAGTATCACTTGTCTTTTCAATAGGAGTATTTCATCAAGGCAGTGATCATACTGTTATACTTCTTGGTGTCCAATCAAGATGTTAATATCTGTAATTTATATTCTTTAAAGAATACTGTAAAAGAAGTCTGTGGGTTCAATTACCCCTTCACTAATAATTTTGATACTGCATGTAAAAAATTAGTATTTTTCTTATCCAAAAACCACTTGGGTCTGCAGTCCACTCAGTTATTTCTGCCTCAAATACTATTTTCTCCAAGTGATTATTCCACTGTAAATCATTCTATTTCAGGAGCGCCCCCTATTGGGCATACCACTGTTAGGTTAGATATGTTTTCTGAAATTTAAGCATAGTAATTTCTCAATACCAAAGTTTCAGTTTACAGGTGAATGCAGGATGCTTAAAGCAATGATGTGACACCAGTGTAAATTAGTAGTGGCTTTTTTCCCCTTTTAATCCCACTATACCCCATGGCTCTTTATGACTTTTTATTTTTATTTTTAAAGATTATACTTATTTACTTTTAGAGAGAGAAAAAGAAAGGGGAGGAGAGAGATGTAGGTATGGGAGAGAAACATCGATTGCTTGCCTCCCACATGCCCCCAACCAGGAACCTGGCCTGCAACCAAGGCATGAGCCCTGACGGGGAATCAAACTGGCAACCCTTCAGTTTGCAGGGTGACCCTGAGCCCGCTGAGTACACCAGTAATAGCTTGATGATTTTTTAAATAGAACACTGTTCAAATAGTGTCTTTGAAACCCATGGATTCCTACCCTTGTTTAATTTTCTGGGCTTCAAAATTTGACTCAAATAAAGCCAGGATCCATTCATACACTGCACTTTTTTAGTTCCCGAAGAATGTGTAGTCAATTAAGCTACACTTCTAAGAGTGCTAATACTCATTAACATTATTAATCATTTGAAACATATCAATGGTCTGATTTCCTCTGGGTAAAATGTGTACTGCTTTGAGTGTTTTTCATATCAGGTCTACTACAAAAACCTTTCCTAGAGCCATATCCTTCAGCTCTGTTGATGGAATGATGACTTCGAGTTTTATTTTATTTTATTTATTTTTTTAAGATTTTACTTTATTTTTAGAGAGGGCAAGAGAGGAAGAGAGTGAGAGAAAACATTGATCAGTTGCCTCTTGTACATGCCCAGACAGGGCCCAGAATCTGCAACTCGGGCATGTGCCCTGACAGGGAATTGAACTGGTGACCCTTTGCTTTGCAGAACAATGCCCAACCAACTAAGCCACATTGGTCAGGGCTACTTTGGCTTTTAGATAGTTTTGTGGTTTCATAAATCACTTGAGACCCAATATTTAGATATGGTTTCCTTTTTTTAAAGAAGTTATTTTAATATAACAGATTATAAAAATGTTCAGTAACTAGAACTAGATTAAATCAGAAAATAAGACTTTCCATTGCTAACAGCAAACACACGCAGTGCTTTGTATCACCCCCATGTTGCTAATAAGAAAACAAACTCAGAGAAGTTAATGTGGTTGAACCTAGGTCACCCAACTATACATGGTAGAGCCACAATTCAAACCCCCAGGCATCATGGACACAAATTTATTTCTCTTAAAAATTATGTGGAAAAAGAGTGTATCTGTGAAACAAGTTACTGAAATTAAGATACCTTCACAATTCAGCATGTACTATACAAAGTATTTGGATTATCAGTGTCACCTGCTTCACCCTTTGAGCAGAGATTTTATTTGCATATATGAGTTGACTGTGCTAGTTATTAAGTTTCTAGTACCTCACCGTAACTAGAAACGAAGTTCAATAATTTTACGACTCCTCTTTCTCCACACTCAACATCTAATTAGCACAAGCCTTCCCACTGCTCCCTCTAATGCTCTAGTTCAGATCTAGTTCAGATGCAGTGTTTTACAGATAATTTGCTTTTTGACATCTAATTTCTGTATTTGCTTATTATATTAGTTTAGGAGATTATGGTAATCACATCTATATGGGAATGTTTGAAGTATTATGTTACAGTTATAATAATGTCTAGCCACTAAAAAAGATTGAGGTGGATAAATATATACTACACTGCCAGTGCTACCTCCTCCATCTTCACTATTAATAGCAAACATTTATATGGCATTTGGTTTGAGTTAGGCAATGTTCTAAGCACTTCACGCATATTAACTTATCTATAGGCTACCTCTGAAAGAATATGCAAGAAACTGGTGATTGTGTTTTCTCTGGAAAAGGAGACTAGGGAAACGAGTTTAGGGCAACTGGCGTCTGGCCTAGAAACTTAGTTTTGACTGTATCCTTTTACATTGGTTTGAAATGAATACATATTGTGTTACATTTAATATTAAAATAGTTTGAATGTGCCTGGCTGGTGTGGCTCAGTTGGTTGGAACACTGTCCTGTAACTAAAAGGTTGTGGGTTCAATTCCTGGACCTGGGATCTTGCGATCCTGGGTCCAAGTGTGCTTGATCTCCAGTCCGTGCCAGTAAGATCCCCAATCCAAGCTTGTAGTCAGGCAATCAATTGATTCTTCTTTGTTGCATCAATGTTTCTCTCCCTCCTTCTCCCTTCCTCTCTCTCTAAAAGCAATGTAAAAAACAAAACAAAAACAAAAACAAAAAAAACTGTCCTCCAGGTAAGGATAAAAAAAATAATTTGACTGTAAGAATCACTTCACGGGAGAAATGGGACAACTGTAATAGCATAATCAATAAAATATATTTAAAAAATAAAATTAAATTAAAAAAAGGAATCACTTCACTAATATTAACATAGTGTGGAAATAAACATAGACTACAAGTAAGTAGAAAAGCAGTACGGCTGCATGTACACTATGCCTACAAATTTTTTAATAGACATGCAGCTAACCCTGAAAAGCACAGCTCCATCTCCCTTCAAGAAAGGACTCACTGCCCAGGTTATCTGACAGCTTCCAACTAAGCACGCAGCTGAGGTCATTTCTCTTTTCCTTGCTCTCTGTTAATGACTAAGTGAGGTAGCGGAACAAGAGCCGTACTTCTGCCCAGTACGGACTTCTCTGACCTTTGCTCCTGAACTCCTCCCTGGGGTGAGGGTGCCTCTGTCAGGTCTGCCTCTGCCTAAGCCAGTGTTTTACTAATTTTTTTTCCACAAGATTTCCTCCCCAGTAACCATGTCCATTCCTAATTCAGTCTCAGTTCCTGCTTCCCAAACAACTTGGCCAGCATGTGCATCCATGAGGATGTAGAGGGAGAAAAATTCTCTACCCTCTTAGGATGTCTGGCTGGGCCTAAGACTGAAACTGATGTTAGAGGAACAGGAGAAAAGAATACAGGTTTGTTGCCAGTACATGGGGCCTTCATAAGAGAATGCAGACCTGGAGAAGTGACCAGAGAAGAAATGGTTTTATACCTCTTAGACAAAACAAAACAAAACAAAACAAAACAAAAACCAAAGACTATTTTTTTGTGAAGAAATGACAAGACAGAGGAGTTTGGGACAGGGGCTGTAAATTGTAGGGAGGTGATGAGGAGACATGGGGGAAGGGAGGAGACAGAACTTGTGGCAGATAAGGGGTGTTTTAGTGTTGATTCCCGGTCTCTGGTGATAAGGATGTTCTCTTGTTGGTACAGGGAAGTCACCTATACTCTCATAGGAAATTTTATGGCTTGTTTTCAGGTAGAAAAGAATGGGTCAGAGAGCTCTTCCTGCATCCGCTGCTTCTCAAGTGCCTTCAGTTTAAAATACTAATCCACATGTCTCAGTGGCGTATTTCGGGGAGGCATGTCTTGAACTCCTTCAAAGATAAGAATGGGACTGGAAGAAAAATGCACGTGATTCCTCCCTTCTCTTAAAATGTTATTTTATCTTTTTTCTTTTGCAATTATTATTTTAATCATCCATCCGTATAGTTTAAATACATGCATGTACATAACCAATCAACCAGTTCCCAAGACTTGCTAAGATCAGCAGAAGTCTCTAGTTCATTTTTCTTTCCTCAGAGGCCAACATTTTCAATGCTTTAAGGTGAGTGTTCATTTTAGCCTCCGTATTGCTAATCAACATGCTTGTGTTGCTGCTTCCCGATTTTTCATGGTAGACTTTATTGGCTTTCTACTAGGAAAGATAAGGATTTGGCTCCCTTCTCTTTCCTAGTTCCCATGTGCATGAGCACCTTCCAAATCGCCCAATATTTGAAGTATTTTGTATCATAATATTGGTTAGAGCAATATTTAATATTCTTATCATTTTTTTTCTTATAGCCATTTCATATTATTATGACTATGAAAATCCTATTCATAACACAATCATGTAGAAAAGTCTAATTACTTTTCCTTTATTATATCATTTCTTTTTTATGCCATTTTCCATTTCTCCTGAAGTTGATTTTTCTTCTTTCTTTTTCTTTGTCAAAAAATTAGTAGCATTTTTGTGCTTTTGGGAAGTTGGTATAGAATAATGGTTACGAGAAAGTCTCTGGACTCACATGGCCTGGGTTTCAGCCCCAGTGCTACTTCTTACTAGCTGTGTGACTCAGCTAGCTAGTTATTTGGCTTTGCCTTCTTTTTCTCTAAAATATGGGCAATACATAATATCCATTTTTTAATGTTCTTATTCAAAGTGTTAGAAGAGTGTCTGCCCACATTGTAAGCAGAGAAGAAATGTTATCTATCATTAACCACTGATTCAACCCCAAACACTGTCAATTTGCCTGAGTCTGTTAATATGCTAGCTCATGGCAGGGAGTCTGTCAATTTCATCTTTGGGGAACTGTCTCCCAGCTTCCTCCAACCTGCCCCACACAGGAGTGTTCACCCTCTCCACCGAGGATGGACAAGGCCAACTCCTATTCAGAATGTTCTTTTATCTTCATTTTCCCTTGCTCCTTGTTTTGACCTGTCTTCCCAACTCCATCTCTCCCCTTTTGTGGGTTTATGCCTGTATTTTAATAAACTATACGTATAACTTCCTAAGAAGGAGTTTCTTGGAAAGCAATTTTTTAAAAGATATGGCATGCCTAAAAATGTGTGTGTTCTAGCTATCCTTACACTAATTAATTATTTGTTGGATATAGCATTCAAAAATAAAAGTTTTTTTTCTTTTTTCTGGAATTGGGAAGGCATTCTTTCATTGTCTTCTTGTTTTCAGTATTGCCGTTGGGAGGTCTAAAGCTGTTCTAATTCATGACCCCTAAATATGAGCTGGTCCCTCCCCCCCGCCCCGTCTTTAGAACATGCAGATCCTTCTCTTTGACCTACAAAGAGAAGGTATTCTGAAATTTCATGGCGATGTGTTTAATTAAAAAAAAAAAAGTGGGTTCTTTACTTCTGTGGGATATAACTCAATTTATGTACCATTCCGCTCTTTGGTTTGTTTGTTTTTTTTTTTACTTAGACCTCAGCGTATCAGTTGTCCTTGGTGGCAGATCTGTCTCACAGAGCACAGTATGCAGAGATGGCAATGTGCTCTTAGGGCAATCTCATCATGAGAGATTCATGTATTCTTTTAAATAATACAAACAATTTAAAATATATATTTAGTAAAAAAATGAACAAATTCTATATACTAAATATGTGCAGTTATTTATGTATTAATTATACCTCAGCAAATCAGTCGAAAAATTTAGGGGTTTTGGGCTGACTTCAGGTCAGATTCAATTTCATTGTCACTGTTTCTGTTTTGAATGTGACTGACAGAGCCTGCATAAGGACTATAAGTGCCTACTCAGCCTTTTTTGTTATTGCTTTCTTTGTATTTGGGTTACAGTAGTCCCTTCTTCCCTGTAGTTTTACTTTTCATGGTTTCAGTCACCTGTCATTAACTGCAGTCCAAAAATATTAAATGGAAAATTCTAGAAATAAGCCACTCATAAGTTTTAAATTGTGTAGCTGTTTCAGGAGCTGTGATGAAATCTCAGTGTCCTGCTCTGACCTGACTATCCCTTTGTCCAGCATCTCCACACTGTATAAGCTGCCAGACCATTGGTCACTTAGTAGCCATCTTGGTTATTAGATTGGCTGTTGCAGTATGTGCTTGTGTTCACAAGTAACCCTTCTTTTCCTTTTCTTCTTTTTTTAGCCTCACTTAATTTTATCCATTTTGGATAAAATTTAACATAAAAAATTTATTTTTATTTATTTATTCATGTACTTTAAAGATTTTATTTATTTATTTTTAGACAGAGGAGAAGGGAGGGAGAAAGAGAGGGAGAGAAACATCAATGTGTGGTTGCCTCTCACACGCCCCCTACTGGGGAACCTGGCCTGCAACCCAGGCATGTGCCCTGACTGGGAATAAAACCGGCGACTTTTTGGTTCACAGGCTGGCACTCAATTCACTGAGCCACACCAGCCAGGGATATTTTTATTTAAGTATATTTCATTAATTATGCTATTACAGTTTCCCCATTTTTTCTCACTTTTATCCCCCTCCACCCTACACTTGCACCCCTCCACCCTTCAGCATCCCACCCTGAGTTAGTTCATGTCCATGGGCTGTGCATATAAGTTCCTTGGCTCCTCCATTTCCTATACTATTAACAACCCCATGTCTATTTTGCACCTACCATTTATGCTTCTTTTTTTTTTAAGATTTTATTTATTTATTTTCAGAGAGAGGGAAAGGGAGGGAGAAAGAGAAGGAGATAAACATCAACTGGTTGCCTCTCGCATACCCTCAACCATGGACCTGGCCTGCAACCCAGGCATGTGCCGTGACTGGGACTCGAACCAACAACATTGTGGTTCACAGGCTGGTGCTCAATCTACTGAACCACACCAGCCAGGACCATTTATGCTCCTTATTCTCTGTACCTTTCCCCTGTTCTCCCCTTGCTCCCTCCCAGCTGATAATCCTCCAAATGAATCTATGATTCTGTACCTGCTGTGGTTATTTGCTTAGCTCGTTTTTTCAGATTTCATTGTAAAAAAAAAAAAAAAACACTCATTTTTTTTTCATGATAGCTCCAAAACACAAGATCAGTGATGCTAGCAATTCAGGTATTCCAGAGAAACTGTATGTGTTTCCTTTAAGTCAAAAGGTAGAAAGTTCTTGACTTAATACAGGAAGAAGAAAAATTCATATGCTGAGATCAATGATAACAATGAATCTTATATTTGTGAATTGTGAACAAGGAAAAAGAAATTCATGCTAGTTTTACTATTGCATCTCAAACTGTAAAACTCCTGGCCATAATGAGTGATATGTTCTGAGTTAAGATGGAACAGGCATTAAATTTGTGAATGAAAAACTATGAGCAGAAATGTCTTTTGATTGACAGTAACATGTTACAGGAGAAAGCACAGATTTTAAAAGAAGATTTCAGTAAGGGATCAGCTGAAACAAGTGACACCAAGCCATTTACTGCAAGTTAGGGATGGTTAAACAGTTTTATGAATGGGCACAAGAAGAGTGACTACAGTACAATAAGACATTGGAGAGAGAGACAACATCATAACTTTTTATTACAGTAAATCATAACTTTTATTACAGTATGTTGTCATAGTTGCTCTATTTTATTCTTACTTATGGTTGTTAATATCACTATGCCTAATTTATAAATTAAACTTTATTCTGGGTAGGTATGGTAAGAAAAACAATGCATGTTAGGTTTCGGTATCATCTGTGGTTTCCGGCATCCATGGAGGATCTTGGAAGTATCCATAGTGAATAAGTGGGGACCAAGATATGCTCAATCTGCATTCTAATAAAAATGAATGTTTTGAGATCATTTGTCTATTTAGTTACAATCACTTTATAAGGCACACATAAACTGCAGGAAATTCCAATAAACTGAGATTGCTGCTACTAACCCGATGGACTATCTAGTTTAATAAGATAGGTAACAATGTCAACCTG
Organism: Glossophaga mutica; assembly: GCA_039655065.1. Lineage (NCBI taxonomy): Eukaryota > Metazoa > Chordata > Mammalia > Chiroptera > Phyllostomidae > Glossophaga > Glossophaga mutica. Next base: position 134,237,242 of record CM077304.1, read on the forward strand.
AGTATTAAATATTAGTATAGCTCTTTCTAAAAATGTAAACATAAAAAAAATTCTAATGTTTTCTCCCAATATTCTATTGGATTGTTTAGCATGCGTTTGAAACCAAACACCTCATGTCGAAGACCCTAGAATACCATGCCATTCATCATATAATTACTGTGGATTCCTCTAAAAGTACAATATCCTGATATGTGCATGCTATTATGCTTCCTCTTATCTTTCTCATACTATTATTATGTGTTTTGTCTCAGACCTACACCCTTGATATATTTGCAATTTATAAAACCTTTTTGTTTTTTAAGTGCCATTAACACATATATTGAATCTAATGATACATAAGGCATTATGTTGGTGTGGTAGAGCAGTGCTGCTTTGTTTTTTTTTTTAACTTTAAGATACATTAAAATCACTTGGAGATTTTTAAAAATGCAGATTCTGATTCATTATGTCTGGGATGGGGCCTGTGATTCTGCATTTCTAATAAGCTCCCAGGTGACGGCAGTAATGTTGGTCTAGGGAACACCCTTTGTGTTCTATAGCTGGGAGGCAAAATGTGCAGGTCTGGTCTCAACCTTAAGGGACTTACACTATAGTCGGGAATGAACATGGATCTGAGTAATTAAACACCCCAGATTCATATAAGTTGACATAGCTCTTTTTTTTTTTTTTTTTTAACCGTTTTAATAGTCCCATTCTTCTCCAGGCCAATAAATTTTACTTACCCTCTTGGACAGTATACCCTTCCTGAGGACTTTATCCTTTATGAATAGATATATTATTCCATTGCTTTAAAACATGTTAATGTCTATTAATGCCTAATTCTTTTCAGAAATTATGTTGAAATTTATACCAGGTGAGTAAAAACTGGTTAATTGGTCATAGTGAATTTTTCAAAAGGTTATGTATTATTGGATGACAAGCCCAAAAACTGTCTCCAGCAGGAGAAATTCTAAGGACTGGGAAAATGATGGAAAATAGCTTACGAAATAGTTCTAGGAGCTGGGACAAATCTGCCGTGCAGTTCCATATTTAACTACTCAGGAGCTATATATGTAGTTAGCCCCATGAAGTAAACATTTTCTGATTGAGCAGGACTATGGGCCTGATACACAAAAAACAAGACTGTCAGAAAAGAGCTCTTTTAACCCCCAAATGGACTCATGAAAGGATTAATCATCAGTGATAAATGTTCATGGTCCCCAAAGAGCTGAATGTGTTGGGCTATTTTGAGCAAATTCCATCCATCACTGTTGACTCATAATAGCTACCCATCCATTATGCTGTCTGGTAAAAAACCGCCCCCAACGAGGTCAGTGTTATGACTTGCTTGGTTTCAAATCACCATAGTGGTCATCACACCTTTGCTATCTGCTAGCATCCTTCCCATCACCATAATTAACAACTCGCAAGCATGCATGCTCACCTTTTCTTCATTCTAAAGAGGAAAAGAGGATTGCAGAGCCATGGTTCTTTCTAGGATTGCCTGACAAATTTAACTGAGTGATTATAATGTAGGCTTTCAAGTCTAACCAGTTATTGAACATTACTTGAGTACTGACTTTATAAAAGCACTCACTTAGGCACCCTGGGGAATATAGATCCATAAGACCTGGTTCCCATCTTCACAGGGCTCACATTCCAGTTGTTCTGATAATGCATAGCTTTTTGAGACATTCACTATGAGCGATTGATTAAGTTTTCTTCACCTTTGTATTTTCCTACCTAGGAAAGTGACTGGCAAAGAGTAGGCAAGGAAATTGTGTAATGAAGAATGGTAATTAAATGAAGATACTAAGTGACAGTTTTAGACGATAATGAAGAACTTTCACAGGATGTGATATAGCTAATTTCAAAGTGAGCTGTGCAGACAATGATACAGGAAATGTTGCTCAAACTGGGTCCACAAGTTTACTTCAAGAATATTTTTTGTAGATATATGACAGCCATACAGTTAAGGAATTTATATCTGATTTCATCGTTATATGTATTTAACCAATGTATAATTAAAATGACTTAAAGTAATATTAGGGATCCTCAGATATAGTATTCTTTTAATAAAAAAATAGTCAATGCCATGTACGGATCTCATTTGAATTTTCTTTCAAACTGAAAAATATATTTTTTCAAATTTTATTTATTTAGTTTTTGAGGGAAGGGAAGGGAGGGAGAAAGGGAGAGAAACATCCATGTGAGAAAGAAACATCGATCAGTTGCCTCTTGTATGTGCCTGGATTAGGGACCAAACCTGCAACCCGTAACTCAGGTATGTGCCATGATCCGGGATTGAATCAGTGACCTTTCGCTTTGCACCATGATGCCTAACTAGCTGAGGAACACTGGTTAGGGCTGCAAAATATTTTAAAAATCATGATAGAATAGGGGAAATCTAAATAATTACTGGATATTTGATGATTTTAAGATTGTTATTTTTTTAGGTGTGACTAATTTCTCTTTTAAAGAATTATTTCAAAAATATATTCTGAAATAGCTACGAAATGAGGTGATAAAACAGCTGAGAATTGCCTTGAAGTAACCCAGGGATGGGTTGCTAGTATGTGACACAGAGACTGCGGTGTGCGGAACGGTGGCTCCCCAAAGAAGTCCATGTGCTAACATGCAGAAATTAAGGTAGAGGATGGAATTAAGGCTGCTAATCGGTTGACCTTAAAATAAGGTGATTATTCTGGATTAACCATGAGGACCCCACATAATGACGAGGGTCCTTATGTGAAGAAGAGAAAGGCAGAGGCAGAATCAGAGTGATGCAAGATGAGGAAGACCTGACTGGTCATTGCTAGCTTAAAGATGGAAGAGAACCACAAACCACGAAGCTATTTCCATTTATTGCACCCATCCTTTGTAGTATCACCGTCATGTATTTTAAACCTAGATATGTTACAATCCCCCAAACACAGTATTATAATGTTTGTATTAAATCTGTTGTCTTTTTGAAAAGAGCATTTTCAGTGCTCTTCATTTCTTCCTACAGAACTCACCTTCTATCTGGTGTCACTGCCCTACAGTATGAAAATTCTCCTCTAGCATTTCTTGTAGGACAGCTCTACTTGTAATGAACTCTCCCAGTTAAGTTCTGTTTTTTTTTTTGTTTTTGTTTTTGTTTTTTTTTTGCTATTTTTAATTCTCCAAATATATACCGAGGACCAAATAAGAGCAAAGCACTAAATAATTATCTAATGAATTCTTTTTTTAAAAATTCTCACCTGAGGACATGTTTATTGATTTTAAAGAGAGGGGAAGGGAGGGAGAGAAACATCCATGTGAGAGAGACACATCTATTAGTTCTCTCTTACACGCGCCCCACTGGGGCAAACCTACAACCCAGGCATGTGCCCTGACTGAGAATCCAATAGGTGACCTTTTCCTTTGTGGGATGACACCCAACCAACTGGACCACACTGGCCAGGGCTATCTAATGTATTCTTAATAAGGGAAGTGGTTGCTCTGAAACTGTTTTAAAATTCTATATTCAAATACTTTGCTTTTTGTATAGAGACTGAATAATAGTTGTCAGCAACTAGTCAGTATCAATTAAAACTATTTAAAAGTCATCTAAGAAATTGAAGAAATTTAAGTAATTTCATGGAAAAGAAATGTAAGAACAAAAAAATCCACGTTATTAACATTATCACTATCTTTATACTTAGACTGTGCTTTAGAATTATGACAATTGTTTTAACAAATTTATTTTCAAAAGGAAGCAGCAAGTGGCTACTAGTTTAAGACTACAATGGCAGGTGATTGGTTCAATTTTTAAAAATTTTTTCTCTCTTTCTTCTATTGTATTTCAAGTACAGTTGTCTCCATTTCCCACCATCACTCCTCTCCACTCCAGCCATCCCCACCCCCACTCTTGATCTTACCCCTCTTTGGCTTTGTCCATATGTCCTTTATACTTGTTATTTTTAATGTTTTACAATTTAAAAATTCCTCGAACAGGTTTATGTAAATAAGAGATGAGCAGAAATTTCAAATTGTATGTATGACAGAGAGACAGAGACAGAGAGAGACAGCTCCTTCAATATAAATGGCTCAAAAATATTTTCTGGTTAAGAAAGTTATGTTTTTGTGTTTTTTAATTAATTTATTTTTAGAAGGAGTGGGAGAGAGGGAGAAAAAGAGGGTGAGAAACATTTAGGTGAGAGAGAAACATTGATCGGCTGCATCTCCTATGTACCCCAAACGGGGACCTACCCTTCAACGCAAGCATGTGCCCTGACAGGGAATCAGACTGGTGATCTTCTGCATTGCAGAGCAACACCCAACCTACTGAGCCACACTGGTCAAGGTTGTTTTTGTGTTTCGTTCTGTTTTTTTGTTTTGTTTTGTTTTTTTTTAAAAGTAGATTTTTTTACAAAGGTTTGGCTCCTATCCTCTTCTAGTCAGGTTTTTTTTTTTTTTTTAATACATTTCTATAAATGTTTAGCTTTATCTCTTTGAAGTCACTGTAGAAAATGAACAAATATATATGTTATAGCAATAACTATCATTCTTTTGGGTCTAATTGTTTTTTTGTTAAGGCATAAAGACAAACCTGACACTATGTGCTATTTTGTCTAGTCAGATGTGTTTTAGATGTGTTCCAGTTTGAGGTATAATGCAAAGTGTTTATAATGCAAAAGTTTTATGATATATCATTTCAAGAATGTTGGCTGATTGCCACTGCAGAGAGATTTAGAAATGAAAAGTGACCGACCTAAAATCATGGCTAATAAAATTATAAACTAAAATCTATCATATCCAATAATTATAGGCAAATGTTTATTTACAACAAAGTCTGTATTTTTTAGAAGGATCTTTGAAATTTCTTTCCTTCCAATTTTTATGATTATCCAGTTATCCATTCCATTATTCTTGTTGTAGTAAATGTGTTGAAATTATAATTTATATATAAAGACTGTTCATGAGTATTCAAATGGATATGCCCTCTGACATGGGGCTAAATTGTGCTACATAGTGACTAAAAATAGAACTACTCCAGAAAGTGATTTTGATATAAGACCTCACTTTTTTCCAGAGGTTATTTCAGTCCTAGACTTTGGGGATGAGTTAAACAGCAAATAGTGAAGGGTATTTCAAAGCAAGTTCATACTGAGTAAATTCTGTAGTATCCAGGCAGATCATTTGTTAGCAAGAACATGTGAAAAATCAGATCCTGCTTGTCAATCAACAGATATTTAACAAGCATCTCTGTTTTGCCTGACACTGCTGCAAATACTGTGGGAAATATAAAACTATCCATAAGACAAATAGAGGACCTACAATCATGCTGGAGAAACAATGCAATTAAGAACAATTAAATGCTAAATTTTGTAGTAATATACTCATCATAGGATCAATAAAGACAGACTCTTTGTGGATTGGAATAATCAATAAGGTTTTGCCAAAGGAAATGGGGAATCAACTGAAGGCTTATTAACCTCGGTTCTATTCTGGGCAGGATGACTATAAAGCCAAAACAACCAACCAACCAAAAAGATTGTTTTGGTGGAAACGATTTATAATGATGTACATAGGGTCAGCTTAAGCCTACTAGGAATAGATCAATAAAGTTACAGAATAAATTTCAAGATCTATTTGCTGTTTCACTGAGATAAAACAGAAGAGGGGTTAACAGATTAAATTCTGGTCTGCATTAGTTATTAGCTATTTCCTTTGTTTTCTAATACTGCATAACAAATCACCAATCTTGCAGCTTAAAACTGCACGTATATATACAGAGACTGGCACCAATAATGGCCTTTTTAATTAAAAATGTTTTATTACAAAATCATAAGCATGTAATTCTGTAACATAACAATATCACACTCAAATATACTACATGACATTTGAGGTGAAATGTTCACATTAAAACGATAACTTATTACACCCATATTATTACCCTACCAACTACACTCAAGCAGCTGTTACTTCTGCTGGACCCTGTATTTATTCACTCATATTTTTCTGGGTCAAGAGTCTGGGCATAGCCTAATTTGGTCCTCTGCTCAGAGTTTCAAAAGCCTACAATCAAGATGTTGACCAGGCTGCATTCTTACCTGGAGGTTCAAGAAGGAGAGAATCTGTTTCCATACTCATTTAGGTTGTTGGCAGAATTTTGATCCTTGCAGCTAGGTATATGATGGAGAAAAACAGCTTTTTTACTGATTATTGACTAGAGGCTATTTTGGTCTCAGAGGACACTCATAATTTCCTATTACATACATAAACTTTTCCATAAACCCTTACAATACAGAAATGTGTTCCTTTAAGACCAACAGGTCTTGACCTTGATCTGCTATATCATAGGTGATATATCTACTTTCTAATTGATAGATAGATGATAGATGATAGATAGATGATAGATGATAGAGTAACCTGGCATGTGATATCCTATCACTTTGGCATATTCTTTTGGTTTAAACCCAGTCACAGAGTCTTTCTGCATTAAGAAGAGATTAACTCACTAGGTGTCACCTTAAGATATATTCAACTATCAAATATTAAATAGTATATTTTTACCATATTTTCTTGTACTTACTAAGAACTTACCACTTTAGTTGGTGATTGTGGGAGACCCTTCTGCGTGGCGTGGGCCCCCATCCCACTCAGAGATGCACAGGACCCATGCCCACAGATAGGTTCTCTCGTGGGAAATCAGGTTTGCAATGTGCCTAAGCCACTTTGAGTCTTGCTTTTGCTAAAACTCCCTCACCCTGGATTGAAATAGCAAGTGCTTATTGTAACTTCCTAAAATGTAACTCCATGCTAAAACTCCCCAGCATGGAGTGTAACTGGCTCAACCACTTTCCCCTTTTCATTTGCAAATACCCTTCTTCTGTGATGTCATTAGTGGCATTGGCTCTTTTGTTGTCTGTAAAAGGTAACCACCTATAGTGAACCTGTGCATAGTGAATGAGGACCATCATGTAATGTGCTAAGAAACCCAATAAAGGCCTGTCATGGTGGAGGCTGTGGCTTTTGCTCCCCTTGAGAGAAAAGCCATGCTGTTCTTTTTCCTCCACCGGACTCGGTAGTCTGTGTGTATGTCTCATTTCATCCATTATGACTCGGACACTGCGGGCCAGTGTCTACATCAGGTGATCTTAAATAATCTCTTCTCATTAATCTCAATGTTAAGAGACAATTCTTTTCCTGTCTGTCACATTTCTTCACATCTCAGCAAGAGGCCTTGACATCTTTGTTCTGTTTGCCCCCATGTTTATAGAGCTAATGTCTCCTTCCAGGATAGATAAGAAGCTGATAAAGATAATTTTTTCATTCCTTGAAAACCTTAGGCAGGTTTGCTAGCACCCTCCCTATAAAACTGAAGGTTTCCTAAACATGCAATTCCTCAGCTGTGACACATGCGTGTCTAGTATTTACTTGGGCTCACATACTCATCCCCAGAAAGGACTTAGGAAGCAATGGGTACCAATTTGAACATGAAGCTCCTGTTGCCTGTCATGCTCTGCAAACAAAAGTTCTTTGTCTCTGACCCAGGGATCCCACACACCTTCTGCCAAGCATACATGCACCTGGGGGCAAGCTAATACATTAAGTTAAAAGCAGCGCAAAAATCTCAGAACCTTCAGAATTCTTGACCCTTTTCAGTTTTCCTCTATGTAATTTAATAGATTATATTGAGATCATTTCTAAAATCTCTTTCATGTTTAATCTTCAATATTCTAATTCCCTAATTGGCTCTGACATTTTTATCATTGCTATAGAAGAATGCAACCAATTTTGTACTTGATCTCCTTAAAGGATAGTTAAACATTCTGCAACAGTCTGGAGATGGTAAAGATGATTTAAAACTGCCTTTTGCAAATATGTAAATTAAATTTACTTTAATTTGTTGATGCTGCTAATGTGATGCATTGACTATTTGGGAAACGAATCTTTTAGGACTCTGGTTTGACTAGGAAAGAGTCCGGTGCTCATCCCTTAGTTCATGTCTTCGTTGTAGCTTTTTGTTTGTTTATGGCAACATTGTAAAATTCTATCTTTTCTATTTAAGTCATGTTTAAATATGTCACTGAAATATCCTACATTCTGAGTTTTGTTCAAACTTTTCCTCTCTCGCATTTTTTTACAATATAGTTAGACATTATTAATTGTGTTGTAGGAGCAGAGGGATGGCTGCCAACACTCCCCACAGCCCGTGCCTCTTTCAGAGGGCAGCTTGTACCAACAGGAAAGCTGCAGGTACTTTCTTCTAACTTACATTGTAGGACAAGGGGTGAGCCCCACTCCTTTGCCACAGTCTGAAATTGTTCAAGGCTCATCTGGAGAAGGGAGTTCACTAACTCGAATATCAGCAAGTGACACCAAGGACCCTGCTCGCAAAACCACAAGATCACAACATTGCAGCCCCTAAGAAGTTTATTGTGCCTGTGAGCACTCAACATAGACTCCTCTCTCAGAGAAAGATGTTTTAGACAGGGAACCATCCTCCAGATAAGTTGCTCATTTGTCATTTTCATAGGCAGCTGGATTCTTCCTTTTCGATTTCTCAAACCCCTGGGGCCCCCACATGTAGACAAGATTTAAAAAAACGCTACAAATGGTGGCGCGATGAGAAGGATGGCTGGCTGAATGCAGCGCAGCGCATTGAGGATGCCCTCGCTGAAGTAGTGTGGGAGGACACGCTGCTTGCATTTAGTTACAAGCTGTAGGTGATCGCATGCCCAACTCCTGACAGCTTCCCTAATTTTTGGCCCCTGGTGGCCGCAGCGCCTGCAGGGCTGAGGGTGGGCTCAGTCCTGGGAGGCGTCGCCCGCAGCCCCTGGCGTCCGTCATCTTCCCCGGCCCACGTGGCGCCCCCACCTACCCAAGGGCCACCAGGACCTCAACGACCAGATTCCACTTCCAAACCAGGGTCACCTTGCCCTTTACAGTCGCTCCCTCTCCCCCATTTTCAAACATTAAATTGTCTGCTCTCATTAGCATTTCTTAATTGATCTTTTTTTGTTTATTATGAAAAAAATGAAGTATTTTGGCAGGAGATAAATTGCACTTAACCACATAATGGGGTTGGGAGCCTAAGAGGGCATCCTGAAACAAGCTTGCACCGACAGGCAACACACAGGGATGTTGCAAGAAGTTTTCCACAAAGCTAAGGACAGCTACAAGGAACCATCCTGGCTTTGCTATTTTCTTCAGCGACTATTAAAAGTAACAAACTTGAATGTTACCTTTTATTGCATGTGCAACATTTATAGATATTTCAGAAATAGCTAATAAATATTTTTCATAGAAAATTATATTTGACCTCATAGTTTAAAATGAAAAGTCTAACATTCTAATATCAGGGTTGGTGCCACATGGAAGCATCCTATAAGTGCATTTGTATATGGGTGTGTTTGTGTAAAAGGTCAAACTAAAGTGAAAATGCACCCCTACCTCCACCTAAGGGGCCAAGTTTTAGGCAAAATGACATTTTATGAGAGTCATCCTTTCTTCTCCCCTCTCAGCCTCAAATGATGATGATGAAGATAATGATGGCAATAAGAGCTACAACAGCTGACACCGAGTCTTTAATGTCTATCAGGTATTATTCTATGTGTTTTGCTGGTGTTTCATTTAATCCTTAAAAGAGTTTGAGGATTGAGGATTGTTATTAAACCTATTTTCATGAAACTAGCAAAAAGGACTATGTAACTTGACCAAGATGAAATCATTTTTAAGTAGTGTCAGAACCTTACCCTCAGGATAAGTATTTTAACTTCTCAGCAGACTGGGAATTTTTTTTTCCAGTTAAGATCTTCACAAGAGACAAAAACAAACAAACAAACACCCAATAATCAAGGACCAAATTAGAAAACATAAGCCTAATTTAGATTTTGAAATATCTATTAAATGTTCCATTTATCATTAATTTGGAACAATGAGCAAAATAATGAAAAAATCATCAAAAAACAGATAAGGTTAAATAGAGAGTGACAGAGAACAAGAGCTGGAGGATTTGGGGGGCCCCTCCTGTCTTCTACCCATCAGCCTCTCTGGCTCTGTCAGATCAGTTCCAGAAGCCTTCATCATGCCAGTGTAACTTTCATGATTTAAAGCCCTCTTTCAAATGCACATTCTTCTTCAGAGACCACCCCACTTCACTGCTCCCTTTGCCAGAAAAAAATACTCTGAAGAGCTTCCTATACTTACTATCATTGTTTCCTTGACTTCTCTTTCCATCTCACTCTAGAGAGGTTTCTCATCCAATATTCCACACAAACTGCTTTTGCCAAAGTCACCAGTGATGTCCTTGTCATCTTCAATAGATAGTCCTGGTTCTCATCTCACTATACTTCTCAACCTCATCTAAAAAAGCTGATTATCTTTTTCTTCACAAAACACTCCTCCCTTTCTTTGTAACATCATCCTTGATTGATTAAACTTTCTTACTGGCCTCTCTTTCTCAGTCTCTTTTCCTGACTTCCCCTGCATGAACAAACTCAAGTCGAGTTTGATTTCTTTATCATGTGACTATCCCAGTGCCTAGCCCATGAGACTACTCAATAAATATTTGCTGCATTGATGAATGAATAAATTAATAAATGAAGTGTTACAGAAGTGCATAGGTGGGAAGGTTTGCTTTGTGGAATCAGAAAAATTTTTTTTGGAGAAGGTAAAAGTTTACCTGTATTGAGAGATGAGTAGAGATTTGTCTAGTGAACAAATAAGACATTTATTTCCAGAAATTGTTGTTTTTCACAAAATTAACTTATAGTGTAGCATTTCCAGAAAGCTATGGGAAAAAATGTACTAATCCAAAAGGAGAAAGTAAACTGATTTAAAAAATGTGATTCATGGAGGCGTAAGTGGACACACTGTGCCTCCTTGCACAACGAAAATTAAGAACAACAAAGATTTAGAAATAAGAAAACATGCAGAACTAACAGAAAATTAAACTGTATAGACATCTGACAACCATTCATCCAGACCAGTAAGAGGGGCGAAGTCATGACAGGAAAAAGTGGAGGTTGGAGGACCCAGGAGCGCAGGAGCCCCAGGCTGCAGGCAGTGGCTAGTAGACCCCAGGTGTGGGGTAGCAGTGGGCAGATCCAGTGAGGCCCTGCAAGGCAGCTGGCTGACCAGGCGGTTCCACATTCATGTGCAGATAATCCAGGCGAAAACAGGGAGCAAGACAGACCTCACAACCCAGAGCCCCAGCGCCGGAAAATAAAACCTAAAAACACTGATTGAAAACACTTGTAGTGGTTGAGGTTCTGGGAGAGACTCCCAGCCTCACAGGAGAGTTCGTTGGAGAGACTCACAGGGTCCTAGAATGTACACAAGCCCACCGACACAGAAATCAGCACCAGAAGGGCCCAATTTACTTGTGGAAAGTGGTGGAAGGGACTGAAATAGGAGAGAGAGCGGAGCAAGCACCATTGTTCCCTCTTTGACCCCGCCCCCACATACAGCATCACAACCCAGCAACACAACCCAGCTACTATGCTGTCCCACCCTGGTGAACACCTAAGACTCCGCCCCTCACTAGTAACAGGTGCAACCAGACCCCCCCCCCAAAAAAAAACAAAAACAAAAACAAAAAAACCCCCAAACCCCAAAATGGCTCAAATGGGAGAACAGATCAAAGCCCCAGAGCCAATTCATCTAAGTGACCAAGAGATAGCCAACCTATCAGATGCACAGTTCAAAGCCCTGGTCATCAGGATGCTCACAGAATTGATTGATTTTGCTCACAAATTAGATGAACAAATGAAGGCTACAATAAGTGAAATGAAGGAAAACACACAGGGAACCAATACAGATGGGAGAAAAACTGGGACTCAAATCAATGGAGTGGACCAGAAGGAAGAAACAAATAACCAAATGGAAAAGAAGGAAGAAACAAGAATTCAAAAAAATGAGGAGAGGCTTAGAAACCTCCAGAACATCTTTAAACATCCCAACATCCGAATTATAGGGGTACCAGAAGGGGAAGAAGAAGAGCAACAAGTGGAAAACTTATTTGAACAAATAATGAAGGAGAACTTCCCCAATCTGGCAAAGGAAATAGACTACCAGGAAGTCCAGGAAGCTCAGAGAGTCCCAAAGAAGTTGGACCCAAGGAGGAACACACCAAGGCACATCAGAATTACATTAGCCAAGATTCAAATGAAGGAGAGAATTCTAGAAGCAGTAAGGGATAAGGGGACAGTCACCTCCAAAGGAGTTCCCATCAGACTGTTAGCTGATTTCTCAAAAGAGACCTTCCAGGCAAGAAGGGGCTGGAAAGAAGTATTCCAAGTCATGAAAGGCAAGGAGCTACATCCAAGATTGTTCTATCCAGCAAAGCTTTCATTTAGAATGGAAAGGCAGATAAAGTGCATCTCAGATAAGGTCAAGTTAAAGGAGTTCATCATCACCAAGCCCTTATTATATGAAATGTTAAAGGGACTTATCTAAGAAAAAGAAAATAAAAAATATGACAGTAAAAAGACAGCAAACTCACAGCTATTAACAACCACACATAAAACAAAAGCAAACTAAGCAAACACCTAGGACAGGAACAGAACCACAGAAATGGAGATCATATGGAGGATCAGCAACAGGGGAGTGGGAGGAGAGAGGGGGAAAAGGTACAAAGAATAAGTAACATAGACGGTGGGTAGAAAATAGACAGGGGGAGGGCAAGAATAGTGCGGGAAATGTAGAAGCTAAAGAACTTATGACACATGGACATGAACTAAAGGGGGAGAATGTGGGTAGGAGGGGGTGTGCAGGGTGGAGGGGAATGAAGGGGGGAAATGGGACAACTGTAATAGCATAATCAATAAAATATATTTTTAAAAAATGTGATTCAAAATATTCAACAAAACGAGAGGGAAAGGAAATCCTCTAGACAATGGTTAAGGAAGAGGCTGTGATGACAGCTGGGTGGGAGGCCCGGAGATGAGCCGTCCTCCAGACTGGACCAGCAGGGCAGAGCGCTGCAAGAGGATGAATCTGATGGAAGGTGCTTCTGCCAGAGAAACTGAGGGTGATAGGTGCACAGAAATACAGGTCAATTAAAAAGGGATGACTGTTTAATGCAGGTAACATGACAAGTAATACAAAAAAATGCATCATGATCTAGGTGTGCGTAGTGTTTACATAGTCATAATAATGCACATACTGAATATGTACTTGAAATTATTGGAAAGATATGTGGGAGAAATGGGACAACTGTAATAGTATAATCAATAAAATATATTAAAAAAAGAAATTATTGGAAAGATGAAAGGGAAAAGGCTGTGTTTAGGGGAGAAATAAGCACAAAAAGAACTAAGTTCTCATGTCCTACAATGAAAATTCAATAAATATTGGCTAAAACTGAAAAATTATTAAATAGCATTATATATGTGTTATTCAGATATGAGTTAAATGCTAAAAGAAGAAACCTAAGTAGTTGAAAGTGATTGTCTCTGTGGAAGAGGATGAAGGGGGAGAGACATCAAATGATTATTGCTATTCATAACAATCCATGTAGAAGTATGGGCCTTAAAATTTAAATACATTAAAAACAATGAAATTAGGCAAAAAAGAAGTTACAGGTGGTGTTAAAATAAATAATTTAGTCTTTAACATTGGTTTTTCAATATTGATGCCAAAACCCTTGCTTTGAAGTGGGGAAGTTTTAAAAAGAATTAGTGGAAAGGTTGAGGGCTTTGTATTTAGTCTTTATAAAAATAATCCCACGTCAATTAATATAATCTTAGAAGGTGAAGATGTGAATACAGGCAGGCCTAATTGGGAGGCTATGGTACTTGGGTGGTAATAAATGCCAGTTGGTGAGTATTAGGACTATTTGCAATGGTCTCTTAGATTCAGAGGCCACATTCTTAGTCCAATCTGGTTTATAATAACCATGTTTTGTGGGTTATATCAAGCTTGTTGTAGGAAAATGTGTTTTCTTTTACTAAAAGCCCCGTGAGAAAAATCATTGTTTCTCTGAGGGACTCTGTAATTTCATAGCTCTTATGTTACAGAATTCACTTTTAATGAGGAAAAGGTCATCCAGCAGAGGCGACCTATTAAATAAAGTTATAACATACCTAGAAAATTGTGCCTGCTGCTATTATCAAAATGTTGACATAGGACCATAAAAAGGCAGACCAAAGAGTATAGGCTCACAGACTCAGAGTTAAACAACTGCCCCCAACCAATATAGGTCTGAAAATTTTAGTCTGAAAAATTCCTTCTGTTAGAAAATAAAAGAGTGACATCAGATGGTTTGTGCTTGGGCAGAAGATAATTTTCCTATAGGCATTTTATTTCTGTGGGGTTTAGTCGTGAAGGTGAAATAAATTAGGATACAGAAAATTCTTTTATGGAAAGAATCTTGCCTGGGTGGCTTTCTGCAGAGATAACACCCATTTCTAGGATGGTTCTCTTCTATTGTTGAATCCTTGGAGCCTTCTAGTCACTCCCTTAAGAGCCTTAAAACATGATTATTTGAAGAAAGACCCTTGTTTCTCATCCAGTCTTGTCAATTTTTTCTTGGGGGAGGGACAGTTGCACCGAACTTGTGGTGGGTAGAATGGTGTCCCCCAAAAGATATGTCCACTTGGAACTTATGAATGTGACCTTATTTGGAAAAAGTCTTGGGAGTTGTAATTAAGTTAAGGATGTCAAGATGAGATCATCCTGGACTCAGGTGGACCCTAAATCCAATGACAAGCATCCTCATAGGATTAGAGGAGGGGAGGAGGCACACAGGTGAGAAGGCCATGTGATGGTGGAAGAGGCAGAGATTGGAGTGATGCACAGACGAGCCAGGGAGCACGAGGGACTTGGCGGCAGCCACCAGAAGCTAAAGGAGAGGCATGGAACAGGTTCTTCCACAGACCCGCCGGAGGAAATTAAATTTGCTGAGACCTTGCTTTCAGGCTTCTGTCTTCTGGAACTGTGAAAAAACAAATTTCTGTCGTCTTAAGGCGACCAGTCTGTGGTAATTTCTTACAGTAACCATAGCTGGTTCCCAGCAGAGCCCCCACCCACTTGGGTCCACCCTCGCCCTGCTCCCTGTTCAGTTCTCTTCTGGAGAGTGTTGTCGGCAAACAGGCAACACTTATCTATATATCTACATGCAACAAGAATGCTTTGCATTTTTAACCATTCACTTACTTTGACAAAGGTTATTAACATAATACATATCAGTTGAAGAGATTGCTTCTTCTGAGGAATAAACCAGATTTGAGGGCAGGTGCAGCTGAGGGACTGGGTGTTTATAGTTACTGGACAGATCAGTAATACCCACCCAACTATTTTGGTTTATATTTTCTTTTTTAAAAAATTATATTTCACTAATAGTGTATCACGGATCTAAGATGTTCCAGACACCACAGGAGTATAAGAGGTTGAGTCAGATGTAATTCCTGCCTTCAGGACTTATTAACTATTGTAAAGGACCAAGACAAAATCTGAACTTCAGGGCAGAATGGGATTCATGTTTTCAGGGGCAGATAAGGTTCTGTAGGAAAGATCTTTTCTGATGAAGGTCATTTCAGGGCTGGTTTGTGAAAGGTGTTTTTGTTTTTGTTGTTGTTGTTGTTTTGCTGTTTTTTTCTGTTTTATTAACTTCAGTTGATTTGTTAAGAGCCGTATCACATTTTCACTGGGAAGCCTTCTATGACCCCCTGGTGCTGGCTGCCCAGTCTTCTGTGACCTGATGTGTTAGGATTTCTCTGTTTTAGCAATTAGCTCATTTAATCATGAGGATTTGTTTTACACATCTCACTTCTCTCACTAGACTGTGACCAAATTTCGAGTCTGTATGTGATTATTTTTTATTGCACAGTGCCTGATACATAATTGCTTCACTAACAATTAAATGAGTGCATGGTAGCAGAGATGATTGGAGGACAGGACAGTCCAGATGGAAGAAATGTCAGGAACAGAGGTACAGAGTGTGAGAGAAGAAATAGTTGTCCACATCAAATACTGTCTCCTTTACAATTTTCCTGGAGGCTGATCCCACTTAAAGGTATATCATTAAGGATGCCCTCCTGCTATAGGTAGCAGAAACCCAACCACAGTGGTTTATAAAACAGAGGGATTTTCCCCCCCTTAAATGAAAATCTATATATAGGCATCCAAGTGTTGAGTCATCATGTCTCAATCTCCCTTCTTTTTATCTTACCATTCTGGGTGAGCAGCTACCCCAGGATTACTTTACAGTCACAATCCACTTTCATACCGTGCTCCAGGCAGAACAGAGAAGCAAACTGAGCAAGAGGAAGGAATAATCATGTCCATGTCAAAAAAGTAAAATTCCTGTAAATTCCCAACAGATTTCTGCCTATGTGTCATTAATCAAAACTATATATGCAGCCATTTCTAGCTGCAAAGGAGGCTAGTGTAAAAACAGGGTGCATTATATAGATTTCTCTTACAAGTGATATGCTTCTTGGGATGATGTTATAGCATCATGAGAACTTATCAAAATAATTGTAATCTAAGGTCAAATTATATTTTGAACAATAATGACCACCCTATTCAGCGATAATGTCCTGTTCATTTTCTCTGATTCCCTTTTTTCGATGTGTGTTGTGGATTTTCTACTAAGATGCTATTTAGTATTTATTTTGGGGTGAAAGAAAGTAATGGTTGAACTAGTTCCCCTAAATTGGAGCCAGCAAATGAGAAGTTATTTCCTTAACTGTCAGAGCGGTTTGTGTCTTAGCACTAGGTTTCAAAACACCTGTTTAAATCCTATCTCTAATACTTATCGACTATGTGACCTCAAGCAAGTTTCTTTTTTTAATCTAATCTTTATTGTATTTTTCCCATTACAATTTAGTACACTTATACCCTTATCCCCCAGCAACAACAAACTATTTTCCATGTCCATGAGTGTTCTTTCCTTTTTGCTCAATCCCCCCACTCCTTAACTTCCCCACCCCCTGCCAGCTGTCATCTGCTCTCTATGAGTCTGTCTCTATTTTGCTTAATAGTTCAGTTTGTTCATTAGATTCCTCATATGAGTGAAATCATATGGTATGTGTCTTTCTCTGACTGGCTTTTTCACTTAGCATAATGCTCTCCAGGTGCATCCATACTGTTGCAAAGGTAAAATTTTCTTCTTTTTTATGGCTGAGTAGAATTTTGTGTAAATGTCCCATAGCTATTTTACCCACTCATCTATCTATGGACACTTGGGCTGCTTCTATATCTTGGTGATTGTAAATAATGCAACAAAGAACATAAGGGTGCTTATGTTCTTTCGAATTAGTGTTTTGGGTTTCTTCGGATATATTCCCACTTGTGGGATCCCTGGGTCAAAAGGTATATCAATTTTTTATTTTTTGAGGTGTCTTCATATTGCTTTCCACAGTGGCTGCACCAATCTGTATTCCCACCAACAGTGTAAGAGGGTTCCCTTTCTCTATATCCTCACCAGCACTTGTTTGTTGCTTTGTTTATGATAGCCATTCTGACAGGTATGAAGTGGTATCTCATTGTGGTTTTAATTTGCATTTCTCTGATGATCAGTGACATTGAGCATCTTTTCATATGTCTACTGGCCATCTGTATGTTCTCTTTGAAGAAGTGTCTATTCAGGTCCTTTGCCTATTTTTCAATTGTGTTGTTTTTTTCGGTGTTGAGTTTTATAAGTTCTTTATAAATTTTGGATATTAACCAAAATTTGTCAGACACATCAGCAAATATGTCCTACCATCTGTGGGTTTTCTTTTTATTTTGTTGATTTCCTTTGCTGTTCAAACGCTCTTTAGTTTGATGTAGTCCCATTTGTTTATTTTTTGCTTTGTTTCATTTGCATGGGGAGATATATCTGACAAAAATTTCTACGAGCAGTAACTGAGATTTTGCTGCCTGTGTTTTCTTCTAGCATTTTCATGATGTCAGGTCTAACAGTTAAGTCTTTGATCCATTTTGAATTCATTCTTGGGTGTGGTGTAAGAAGGTGGTCTAGTGTCATTTTTCTGCATGCATCTGTCCAATCTCCCCAATGCAATTTATTACATAAACTGTTTTAGCCTACTGTATGGGCTTGCTTCCTCCATTGAATATTAACTGACTATAAATGTGTGGGTGTATTTCTGGGCTCTCTGTTCTGTTTCATTGATCTATGTGTCTGTTTTTATTCCAGTACAAGGCTGTTTTGATTAATATGGCCTTGTAGTATAGTTCCATATTAGGTAGCATGATTCCTCCAACTTTGTTCTTCTTTCTCAGGATCATTGTTTCTCTGCAGGGCCTTTTGTGGTTCCATACAAATTTCTGAAATATTTGTTCTGGCTCTGTAAAATATGTCATTGGGATCTTGATAGGGATTGTGTGAATCTGTAGATTGCTTTGGGTAGTAGGGACATTTTAATGATGTTAATTCTTCCTATCCATGAACACAGTATGTGCTTCCATTTGTTTGTATCTTCTTCAGTTTCTTTCTTCAGTGATTTATAATTTTCTGAGTACAGGTCTTTTACATCCTTGATTAGATTTATTCCTAGCTGTTTTATTCTTTTTGAAGCAATTGTGAATGGGAGTGTTTTCTTAATTTCCCTTTCTGTTAGTTCATTGTGGACATATAAAAATACAACTGATTTCTGGATATTAATTTAGTATCCTGCTACATTGCTGAATTAATTTATCAGTTCTACTAGTTTCTTGGTGGAATCTTTGGGATTCTGTATGTACAGTATCCTGTCATCTGCAAATAAAGACAGTTTTACTTCTTATTTTCCAATTTGGATGCCTTTTATTTCTTCTTCTTGTCTGATTTCTGTGACTAGAACTTGTCTGATTTCTGTGACTAGAATAAGAGAGGTGAAAGCATGCATCCCTGTCTTGTTCCCGATCTTAAGGGGCATGCTTGTAATTTTTGCCTGTTGAGCATGATGCTGGCAGTTGTTTTGTCATATATGGCCTTTATGATGGTTAGGTATGTTCCCTCTTCTCCCACTTTGCTGAGAATTTTTTATTATAAATGGTTTCTGTATTTTATCAAAAGCTTTTTCTGCATCTATTTATATGATAATGTGGTTTAAAACCTTCATTTTGTTTATGGGTGAATCACATTTATTGATCTGAGAATGTTGTACTAACTTTGCATTCCCAGAATAAATCCCACTTGACCATGGAGTATGGTCTTTTAGATGCATTGCTGTATTATGTTTGCTAATATTTTGTTAGGATTTTAGCATCTACATTTATCAGGAATGTTGGCCTATAATTTTCTTTTTTTGTAGTGCCTTTATCTGGTTTGGGAACTAGGATAATTCCAGCCTCATAAAATGAGTTTGGGAGCCTTCCTTCCTCTTGAATTTTATAAAATAGTTTTATTTTTTATTTTTAGGTATTTTTTATTGATTATGCTATTACAGTTTTCCCAATTTTCTCCCTTTATCCCCCTCCACCCGGCCCCTCCAAGCCCCCAGCATCTCCACCCCTTAGTTCATGTCCATGGATTGTACATATAAGTTCTTTGAGTCCTCTGTTTCCTATACCATTTTTTTATCTCTTTCCATCTATTTTATGCCTACTAATTGTGCTCCTTATTCCCTGTACCTTTCCCTCCCATTTCTCCCTTCCCCCTCCCCAAGGAAATCCCTCCGTGTGATCTCCATTTCTCTGATTCCGTTCCTGATCTGGTTGTTTGCTTAGTTTTTGTTTCCATTGTTTTTCTTTTCTTCTAGGTTCATTTGTTAATAGTTGTGAGTTTGTTGTCATTTTACTGTTCATATTTTTTATCTTCTTTTGCTTAGATAAGCCCCCTTAACATTTCATATAATAATAGCTTGGTGATGATGAACTCCTTTAACTTGACCTTATCTGGGAAGCACTTTATCTGCCCTTCCATTTTAAATGATAGCTTTGCTGGATAGAGTAATCTTGGATGTAGGCCCTTGCCTTTCAAGACTTCAAATTCTTCTTTTCAGCCCCGTCTTGCGTCCAAGGTTTCTTTAGAGAAATCACCTGATAGTCTTATGGGAACTCCTTTGTAGATAACACTCTCCTTTCCTCTTGCTTCTTTTAGGATTTTCTCTTTGTCTTTAATCTTGGGTAACTTAATGAATTTGGGTCCAAATTCTTTGGGACTCTCTGGGCTTCCTGGAAGTCTATTTCCTTGGCCAGATTGGGGAAGTTTTCCTTCATTATTTGTTCAAATAAGTTTCCAATTTCTTGCTGTTGTTCTCCTTCTGTTACCCCTATAATTTGGATATTGGAACATTTAAGGTTGTCTAAGAAATTTCTCACCCTCTATTCATTTTTTTTGATTCTTGTTTTTTCATTCTGATCTGTTTGGATGTTTATTTCTTCTTTTTGTTCCAAATGGTTGCTTTGAATCCTGGTTTCCCTCCTGTCACTGTTGGTTCCCTGAATATTTTGCTTTATTTCATTTTGGGTATCTTTCATTTGTTCTTTCATTTTTCGACCAAGCTCAATCAGTGTTGTGACCATTTTTATTACCAGGGCTTTAAATTCTCCATCAGATAGGTTGGCTATCTCCTTATCGCTTAGTTCTGAGGTTTTGCTCTATTCTTTCATTTGGGCCGTATTTCTTTGTCTTTGTGCAGCTGACAGGCTATAAGGGGGAGGGGCCTTAGGTATTCACCTGGGCTAAGCAACCCTCCTTGCTGCACTGCAGCACTGCCTGTGGGGGAGGGGCCAGAGAGGGAACAGTGCCTGCTCATCTCTAGCACACTTTTCAACTCTGGTGTGAGGCTGGGAGTATCTCCCACCGCAGCAACCCCAGCCATAGCCCACAGTCAGCTCTGAGTCTTAGTTTTCCCCCTTAAGTCAGCCCCTCCTGCACAGCCCGGTGAGCTTGGCAGCCAGCCCCACCCCCTCGGTTTGCCTCATTGCAGCAGTTTTTCTGAGTCTGCCCACATGGTCGGCTGCCTTACCAGTCTGGTTGTTCTGGTTGATTTTTTCTTTAATTCTTGGTTGTCAGAGTTCCATGCAGTTTGATTTTCTGGCACTTTTGGTTGTTATTGATTTTAGATTGGTCATTATCCTCCTTTTGGTTGTGCGAGGAAGTGAAGGGTTTCTACCTATGCCTTCTTCTTGGCCAGAACTTATGAGATAGTTTTAGAAAGAGACTTACAGTTCTTCTCAGAATGTTTAATAAAATTCATGTGTAAAGCCATCTGGCCCAGGGCATTTTGTTTGTTGGGAGTTTTTTTAAGTATATTTTATTGGTTATGCTATTACAGTTGTCTCATTTTTTCCCCCTTTCTCCCCCTCCACCCTGCACCTGTCCACACTCCAGCATCCTCTCCCCGCTTAGTTCATGTCCATGGGTCATAAATATAAGTTCTTTGGCTTCTCCATTTCTACTATTCTTAACCTTCCCCTATCTATTCTGTACCTACCAGTTATGCTTCATATTCCCTGTACCTTTCCCCCCATTCTCCCCTGTTACCCTACCCTCCGATAACCCTCCTTCTGATCTCCATTTCTGTGAATCTGTTCCTGTGCTAGTTTTGCTTAGTTTGTTTTTGTTTTTTAGGTGCATTTGTTGATAGTTGTGAGTTTGTTGTCATTTTACTGTTTGTATTTTTGATCTTCTTTTTCTTAGATAATCCCCTTTAACCTTTCATATAATAATGGCTCGGTAATGATGAACTTCTTTAACTTGACCTTATCTGGGAAGCACTTTTCTGCCCTTCCATTCTAAATGATAGCTTCACTGGATACAGTAATCTTGGGTGTAGGTGCTTGCACCTTCCTACCTGCAAGGTTTCTTTTGAGAAATCAGCTCATAGTCTTATGGGAACTCCTTTGTAGGTAACTGTCTCCTTTTCTCTTGCTACTTTAAGATTCTCTCTTTATCTTTAATTTCAGGTAACTTAATTATGATATGTCTTGGTATGTGCTTCCTTGGGTCCAACTTCTTTGGGACTCTGATCTTCCTGGACTTCCTGGAAGACAATTTCCTTCACTAGATTGGGGAAGTAAGTTCTCCTTTATTGTTTGTTCAAATAAGTTTTCAATTTGTTGCTCTTCCTCTTCTCCTTCTGACACCCCTTTGATTCAGATGTTGGAACATTTAAAGTTGTCCTGGAGGTTCCTAAGCCTCTCCTCATTTTTTAGAATTCTTGTTTCTTCATTGTGTTCTGGTTGAATACTTATTTCTTCCTTCTGTTCAAAATTGTTGACTTGAATTCTGGCTTCCTTCCTTTCACTATCGTTTCCCTGTATATATATTTTTTATTTCGCTGCATAGGCTTCACTTCTTTCTCTATTTTGTGACCATACGCAATCATTTCTGTTAGCATCCCGATTACTAATGTTTTGAACTCTGCATCTAACAGATTGGCTATCTTCTCACCACTTAGTTCTTTTTCTGTAGTTTTGATCTATTCTTTCACTTGGCCATATTTCTTTTTCTCAGTTCAGATGTTACATTGTAAGGGGCGGAGCCTTAGGTATTTGCCAGGCCAGGGCAACCCACTTGACTGTGTTGTGGCCTATACATTGGGAAGGGGTCAGAGAGGGAACCCAGCCACTTGCTTGTCTCTCACCCCACTTTTGGTCACCTCCACTGCTACCCACAAGTGAATTGGGCCCATGTGGTGCTGATTCCTGGGCGGGTGGGTTTGTGTACATTCTAGGACCCTGGGGGTCTCTCCAACAAACTTTCCTGTGAGGCTGGTAGTTTCTACCACCAACAAAACCCCCACAGGTTTTTACAGCCAGAGGTTTTGTGGCTTTAGTTTCCTGCACTGGAACCCTGGGTTGCATGGTCTACCTCGCCCCCACAGTTGTTCCTCCTGGTTTATCTGCATGTAAATGTGGGACCACCCACTCCACTATCCATCCTCTCACCCACCCAGTCCTCCAGCTTCTGCCTTGGCATGCATCCTCTCTGCTCCAGCTGCCCATCTCTGCCTCACCTACCAGTGTGGATGGATGTTTGTTTTTTAAGTCCTTGGTTGTAAGACTTCCATACAGTTCAATTTTCTGAAATTTCTGGTTGTTTTGTTTTTAAATTTGTTGTCCTTCTTTTGATTGTGTGAGGAAGCAAAGCATATGTACCTACGCCTCCATCTTGGCTGGAAGTCTCTTTTGGAAGTTTCTTGATTACTGCTTCAGTATCACTAAGTGTAATCTGTTTATTCAGATTCTCTGATTCTTCCTGATTTAGTTTGTTGGCATATAGTTGTATGTAGTACTTTTTTTACAATGCTTTGCATTTTTTTGGTATCAGCTGTTATTTCTCTACTTTTATTTCTGATTTTACTTATTTGGGTCCTTTCTCTTTTTTCTTGATGAGTCTTGTTAATGGTTTGTCAATCTGGTTTATCGTTTCAAAGAACCAGCTCTTGGATTCATCGATCTTTTATTATTTCCTTCCTTCTGCTCACTTTGGGCTCTGTTTTTCTTTTTCAAGTTCTTCTAAGTGTGAAGTTAGATTGTTTATTTGAGCTTTTTCTTGTTTTGTTTTGTTTTGAGATAAGCTCGTAATGCTGTAAATTTCCCTTTTAGGATTGCTTTCCCAATGCCCCACAAATTTTGGATTGTGGTGCCCTCATTTTTATTTGTTTCAATGTATCTTTTGATTTCTTCCTTGATTTCTTTGCTGACCCATTCATTGTTTAACAACATGTTATTTAGCTTCTGTGTCTTTGCATGCTTTTCTTTTTTTTTAAATATATTTTATTGATTATGCTATTACAGTTGTCCCGTTTCTCCCTCATCATTCCCCCCACCCTGCACACCCTCTCCCACCCAC
This sequence comes from Glossophaga mutica, assembly GCA_039655065.1. Classification (NCBI taxonomy): domain Eukaryota; kingdom Metazoa; phylum Chordata; class Mammalia; order Chiroptera; family Phyllostomidae; genus Glossophaga; species Glossophaga mutica. Next base: position 134,260,925 of record CM077304.1, read on the forward strand.
ATTCCCCCCTTTAGTTCATGTCCATGTGTCATAAGTTCTTTAGCTTCTACATTTTCCATACTATTCTTCCCTGCCCCTGTCTATTTTCTACCCACTATTTATGCTACTCATTCTCTGTATCTTCCCCCCCTCCTCCTCCCACGCCCCTGTTGCTAACCCTCCATATGATCACCATTTCTGTGGTTCTGTTCCTGTTCTGTTTGCTTAGTTTGCTTTTGTTTTAGGTGTGGTTCTTAATAGCTGTGAGTTTGCTGTCTTTTCATTGTCATATTTTTGATCTTCTTTTTCTTAGATAATATAATTATTTCATATAATAAGAGCTTGGTGATGATGAACTCCTTGAACTTGACCTTATCTGAGAAGCGCTTTATCTGTCCTTCCATTCTAAATGACAGCTTTGCTGGAAAGAGCAATTTTGGATGTAGGTCCCTGCTTTTCAAGATTTCAAATATTTCTTTCCAGCCCCTTCTTGCCTGGAAGGTCTCTTTGGAGAAATCAGCTGACAGTCTGATGGGAACTCCTTTGTAGGTGACTGTCCCCTTATCCCTTGCTGCTTCTAGAATTCTCTCCTTCATTTGAATCTTGGCTAATGTAATTATGATGTGCCTTGATGTGTTCCTCCTTGGGCCCAACTTCTTTGGGACTCTCTGAGCTTCTTGGACTTTCTGGTAGTCTATTTCCTTTGCCGTATTGGGGAAGTTCTCCTTTATTATTTGTTCAAATAAGTTTTCCACTTGTTGCTCTTCTTCTTCCCCTTCTGGGACCCCTATAATTCAGATGTTGGGACGTTTACCGATGTCCCGGAGGTTCCTAAGCCTCTCCTCATTTTTTTGAATTCTTGTTTCTTCCTTCTTTTCTGTTTGGTTGTTAATTTCTTCCTTCTGGTCCACTCCATTGATTTGAGTCCCAGTTTTCCTTCCATCTCTATCGGTTCCCCATGCGTCTTCCTTCATATCACGTATTGTAGCCTGCATTTTCTCATCTAATTTATGAGCAAAATCAACCAATTCTGTGAGCATTTTGATGACCAGTGCTTTGAACTGTGCATCTGATAGGTTGGCTATCTCTTGGTCGCTTAGAGGAATTGACTCCGGGGTTTTCATTTTTCCTCCAGTTTGAGCCATTTTTGGTGGGGTTTTTTTTTTGTTTTGTTTTGGTTTTAGTCTGGTCGCAGCTATTACGTATGAAGGATGGAGCCTTAGGTGTTCCTCAGGGCGGGGCAGCCCAGTCGCTGGGGGCGGGGTCCGAGAGGGAAGAATGGCGCCTGTTCCGCTCTCTTCTGGACTCCGGTCCCTTCCGCTGCTTCCCCTTCAGCTGGATTATCTGCGCACGCGTGCGCGTGCTGTTACGTAGTGAGGGGTGGAGCCTGAGGCGCTCCCCAGTGTGGGGCAGTCCAGTCACTGGGTTGTGAGGCTGTATGTGGGGGTGGGGCCTGAGAGGGAACAATGGCGCCTGCTCCGCTCTCTCCTGGATTCAGTCCCTTCCACCACTTCCCCTCTGCCTGGACCGTCTGCATGTGCGAATGTGGGACCCCCCGGTCAGCCAGCCGCCTTGTGCGTCCTCACTGGGTCTGCACAGTTGCCCCCCTGTGCCCGGGGTCTGCCAGCTGCCGCCTGTGGGCCTGAGGACCGCCAGCCACCGCCCGTGCACCTGGGAACTGCGAGCCGCTGCTACTTGCGTTCCTGGGTCTGCACCTCCACTTTTTCCTACCTCGACTCCACCCATCTTACCGGTCTGGATGAATGGTTGTTGGACTTCCATACAGTTCAATTTTCTATAAGGTCTGGTTGTTTTCTTGTTTCTAAATATTTGTTGTCCTTAATTTTGGTTGTGAGAGGAGGCACAGTGTATCCGCCTATGCCTCCATCTTGGCCGGAAGTCTTTTGCATGCTTTTCAGTGTTTTTCTTGTGACTGATGTCTGGTTTCATAGCATTGTGGTCGGAGAACATGCTTGATATGATTTCAGTCTTCTTAAATTTATTGAGACTTGTTTTGTGACCTAACACATGGTCTATCCTAGAAAACATTCCATGTGCACTTAAAAAGTATGAATATTCTGTTGCTTTGGGGTGAAATGCTCTGAAGATATCAATTAAATCCATTTGATCTAGTGTGTCACTTAAGGCCACTGTCTCATTGTTGATTTTCTGCCTTAAAGAATTATCCATTGAAGTCAAAGGGGTGTTAAAATTCCCAACTATGACTGTATTTGTCAATCTCTGCTTTTATGTCCATCGAAATTTGCTTTACATATTTAGGGGCTCCTATGTTGGGTTTGGAAAATTTTGTCAGATATACATACTGCTACCCAGCTCTTTTTTCTTTTTTTAAAGATTTGATTTATTTATTTTTACAGAGAGGGTAAGGGAGGGAGAAAGAGAGGGAGAGAAACATTGATGTGTGAGAGATACATCAATTTGTTGCCTTTTGAATGTCCCCAACCACGGGCATGGCCCACAACCCAGGCATGAGCCTTGACTGGGAACTGAACTGCTGACCTTTCAGCTCACAGGCCAGCACTCAATCCATTGAGTCACACAAGCCTGGGCCTCCTTTTTTTTCATTTCCATTTCCATGAAATATCATTTTTCCACCCTTTACTTTTAGTCTGTGTGTATATTTTGATCTAAGATGGGTCTCTAGGATGCAGCATATATAAAGGGCTTGTTTTCTTATCCATTCAGCTACCTCAAGTCTTTGGTCACAGCATTTAAGCCATTTACATTTAAGGTGATTATTGATAGATACAATAGAGTGCCATTTTATTGTTAGACTGTTTTCCTCTGTTTGTTTCTTTTCTCCTTCTCCTCCTCCTTCTTTCTCCTTCTCCTTCTTCTTCCTCACCTTCTTCTTCTTCTTCAAGCGAGCCATTTAACATTTGTTGCAGTACTGGTTTAGTGTTAACACTTCTTTAGCTTTTCTTGTCTGGAAAACTCCTTATTTCTCCTTTAATTTAAAATGATAGACTTGCTGGGTAAAGTAGCCTTAGTTGTAGTTCCTTGCTTTTCGTCATCTTGAATATTTCATGTCACTCCCTTATGGCCTGAAATGTTTCTTTTGAGTAATCAAATACCAGTCTAATTGGTGCTCCCTTGTAGGTAACTACCTGCTTTTCTTTTGCAACTTTTAGGATTCTTTCTTTGTCTTTAATCTTTGTCATTTCAATTATGATGTGCCTTGACATAGGCCTCTTTGGGTCCAACATGTTTGGGACTCTCTGAGCTTTCTGGACTTGTGTGACCTTTTTCTTCACCAGATTAAGGAAGTTTTCAGTCACTATTTTTTCAAATAGGTTCTCGATCCACCATTTGCTTCTTTCTGATATTCCCATGATGCAGATGTTGTTACACTTCATGTTGTCTAAAATGTTTCTTAAGCTCTCATTTTTTTAAATACTTTTTCCTTTTCACTGCTCTGCCTGGGTGTTTTTTCTTATCTTGTCTTCCAAAACACTGATTCTATCATCTGCTCCATTTAACCTACTGCTTATTTTTTTCAGTGCATTATTTACTTCAGATATTACATTCTCCATTTCTGACTGGTCCATTTTTATGGTTTCTACTTCTTTTTTTATGCTGTTAAATATCTTATAATCATTATTGTAAACCATCTATCTGATAATTGCTTGCCTGCACTTCATTTAGTTCTTCTGGAGAATTCACTTGTTCTTTCATTTGGGATCTGTTCCTATGTCTTCCCATTTTGGCTGTTTCTTTGTATTTTCAGTCTTAAATGGTAAACTAATGAGCCACTAAGCTGGTCAGCTGTTAATCTAATCAAGCTGTAATGATCAATCTGGCTTAAGTACCACAGGGTGCAGAAGAGTAATTTCTGTGGGAGGGGCTATTGCTTCCCCTCAGGCTGATGCCACTTGGAGAGGAGTGCTTTGCCTGAGAAAGACAGCATGTGCAGTATGGGGCATGACTCTTAGGGATTCTGGTAGTTGTTCCTTTAGTTTTCCCCACAGAACCACCAACCCCACATTCTCCTCAAGTGTCTTTAGTCTACTCTGCCCTCTTTTTTCCCGAGCCCAGGATAAATGGCTGCAAGTGAAATTTTGTGTGTTGGCCCTTTAAGAGGCTCTCTGAATCTCCAGCAGTCTCTCCCTGGCAGACAGAAACCCTGCTGCTTTTCACAGTTGGATGTTATCTGGGTTCCATTCTGGTTTTGGTGCTATAGGCTGGGGACCCCTGCTTGGCATTTAGACCCCACACTTCTCAGGGAAAATTGCTTGGCTGCTGAGATATACCTCCAGAACTTCAGCTGCTGCCAGTGGGAGCCCATCTAGCCCTTTCACGCCTCCTCTGCACTTCCTACCAGTCTCGTTGTGTTGAAATGGTTTCTTCTGTCTGTCCTTGGTTATAGGCTTCTCTCCAGCCAGTGTTTAGTTGATTATTCAGGATGCTTTCTCTACAATATAGTTGTAATTCCAGATTGGTCCTGGAAGGAGGTTAGTGTAGTTTCCACTTATTCCTCTGCCATCTGGGATCTCAAAGCCCCAGGCAAATTTCTTAACCTGTCTGTGCCTCATTTTTATCATTGTGTAATGGAAGAATTAAAAGTGATGACATCATTATGTTGTTATGAAGATAAAACTTGGAAGAACTGGAACATTGGAAGTACTGGCACATTGGAAGTGACATAAACCTTTTATTTTATTTTATTTATTTATATTTTTTATTTTTAGAGAGAGAGAGAAACATCAATGTGTGGTTGCCTCTCGCATGCCCCACACTAGGGAACCTGGCCCGCAACCCAGGTATGTGCCCTGACTGGGAATTGAACCAGCTGCCCTTTGGTTCACAGCCTAGCACTCAATCCACTAAGCCACACCAGCCAAAGCCATATTATTTATTTTTAATTACATTTCATCGATTATTCTATTACAATAGAATAAATAGAAAAATCTGTTGTCCTGACTTTTCCCCCTATACCCTCCTCCACCCAGCACCTCCTACTCTATCAGGCAATCCCCACACCATTGTTCATGCCCATGGGTCATGCTTATAAGTCCTTTGCCTACTCCATTTCCTGTACTGTACTTTACATCCCCATGGCCATTCTGTAACTACCTGCAGTCATCCCTTGCTATATCATGGTTCACTTATTGTGGCTTCACTGTATCATGAGTTTTTTTTTTTTTTAAATATATCTAATTCTGTATTGTGGAGTTTTTGCTATATTGTGGGATTTTGTGGTATATAGTTACTTATATAATATTTATGATTTTAATTATTTTTGTCTAAAAATGTAAAACTATAAAAATATAAAAAATGTTAATTCAAACATATTAAAAGAATATTAAATAGAAATAAAATATAGTATGTATTTCATCAGCAGTACGCTACTACCACTTGCACAAGTTTGCCAACGTGAGATTGTACACAGCACAGTACTGGCTGATGGAATGGAAGGCAACCAACCACAGCACTGTGTTCTGTATCCTGGGTGCTGATTAGCTCAGTGACTGTAGTATCAGTCTGTTTGCTCTCCTGCACTGTGCCCATATGTTCAGCACTTCTCTTTGTCCACTTCACATCGATGTCTGATCACTGTGCATAGAGTTGCTCTGCAGTGTTGCGTTTTTGTGAAATTTTCGTAAAAGTTTGAATTTATTTCAAGCCTTATGATGCCACCCAAACATTCTGCATCTTCTAAGGCTTCTGGTAGTGAACCCAAGCACTAGAGGAATACGCTTACCATAAAGAAAAGGTGGAACTTCTTGACATGTTAAAGGAACTTCTCGACATGTAAAAGCTACTCGGCTGTAGGCTGCCATTATGGGATCAACGAATCTAATGTTTGCTACATAAAGAAAGATGAGAAGAATATTAGGTCTATGGCAACAATGACTTTTAATAAGGCTGCAAAGACGGTGTTCACTTCCCACAATAAGGCCATTGTGAGGATGGAGTCTGCATTGGCCCTGTGGATAAATGACTGCAGGAAGAAGAATACCTCACTGGATACCAACATCATCCGGATGAAGGCCAAGAAACTTTGTGATAGTTTTGCGGAAAGCATGGACATTCACAACGGTGACAAGGTTGAAGATGAGGATGATGATGCAGAAGCAGGACCATCAAGTGCTTCTCCCACCAGACCAACCCCATTCAGTTCCAGCAAGGGCCAAATTTCCAGTTTGACAAATTTCAGAGACGCTTTGGACTCAAGTGCATTTCTCTGCATGGAGAAGCTGCCTCTGTGGATAACAAGCAGCGCCAGCAACTCCCCATAACTATGTTCATCACTCAGACGAAGAGATCAGTTACACCTACACCTTTAGCAAAAATAGAAGTTACAGCCCAGGGTGAACATACTGCACCACCTGATGAAGCACCTGATGGAGTGGTGCCTTCAGAAGAGCTGTGATGCTTTTCTTGGCTGTGCAGTGCATTCATCTCATCGTCATCATCTTCATCGCCATCAGTACTGCACAGCTGCATAATTCATGATCTTCATCATTCAAGTTGTATTATACTTCACTGGTGAGTACCCATATAGAATTTTATATGTGGTTAAAATTACGTAAGTTTAAGAGCATATGAAATGTTTATAAGAGTGTGGGAAAGGTTAATAAGAGCATGGGAAAGGTTAATACGAGAGTGGGAAGAGTTTATAAAGCCTTAAATATATATATATATATATATATATATATATATATATATATATATATATATATATATTACAATAAATATAACACTGCTACTTCACGGATTTTCACCTATCACGGGGGTCTCTGGAATGTAACTCCTGAGATAGCTGAGAGATCACTGTATTTGTATTTCTTAATTCCCTCACTTCCTTCCCCTTCCATTCTCCTCCTCTCCCATCTGACAACCATCTGGTAACTAACTTCTTTTCTCTTGCTGGTTTTAAGCATTTCTCCCTTTATCTTTAACCTTTGGCCTTTTAATTATGTTGTATCTTGGAGTGGGCCTCTCTGCATCCATCATAATTCGACTCTATGTTCTTCCTGGACTTGCATGTCTATTTCCTTCACCAAATTAGGGAAGTTTTCTTTCATTATTTTTTCTGATAAATTTCTAATTTCTTGCTGTTTCTCTTCTCCTTCTGGCACCCCTACTAGGTAAATGTTGGACCTCTTGAAGTTGTTCCAGAGGCTGCTTATACTATCCTTATTTTTTGGGTTCTTTTTCTTCTTGTTGTCTTGATTGGTTGTTTTTGCTTCCTTATGTTCCAAATCATTGATTTGATTCTCAGCTTTATCTACTCTACTGTTGTTTCCCTGTAAATTGTTCTTTATTTCAATTAGTGTATCCTTAATTTCTGACTGGGTCTTTTTAATTTTTAAAAGATTTTATTTATTCATTTTTAGAGAGCAGGAAAGGGAAGGAGAAAGAGAGGGAGAGAAACATTGATGTGTGAGAGAGATTAATCATTTACCTCTCACTTGCCCACACCTAGGCACCTGGCCTGCAACCCAGTCACGTACCCTGGCTGGAAATTGAACCTGCAACCTTTCAGTTCACAGGCTGGCACTCAATCCACTGAGCCACATGAGCCAGGGCTCTAGTTGGGCCTTTTTATGCTGTTAAGGCCCTCACTAAGTTTCTTGAGCATCCTTATAAACAGCATTCTGCAACCAATAGCTTGTTTATCTCCATTTCATTTAGCTCTTTTTCTTGAGTTTTGATCTGTTCTTTCATTTGCGCCATGTTTCTTTGTCTCTTTGTTTTGGCAATCTCCCTGGGTTTGTTTCTATGTATTAGGTAGAGCTGCTTTGAATCCATGTCTTAGTAGTCTTGACTAATGTAGTTCGTGACCTGTGGGTCACGTGGGGTCAAGTGAGGTACTCGAGGTACACCATTCATGTGGGCTGAGTATACCCTCCTCTTGTAATTGAGCCTTGATTGCTGTTGGCAGATCAAAAGGAGGGATTTACCCAAGCCAGTTAGCTGCAAGTATATACTGTGACAACTGACCACAAACCTCTGCTATCTGTGGAGGATCAGCTGTGCAGGGGCAGGGTGGTGGTGTTCCAACATGGTCTGTTGCTGTCCACTGGGTACATTGGCCCTGAGGTATCCAGGGTGGTGCACGCCAAGTTCAACCTCTACCTGTGTTTTGCCTGGGGTACCCTGTCTGAGCTCTAAAGCAATCTGAGATGGCTGCTACTTGTGCTGGGCTTGGAGATTCCTAAGCAAAGCCAAACTGTGAAACTAATTTGACTGCCACTAGGGCTCACTGAAGCCAGCTGTTGCTTGTTTGATAGGATTTAGGAGCCAAGAAGAGCCATTCTTATGGAAAAGCAGCTTGGGTGGGCCCATAATTTGGGTGGAACACAGCCTCTGGGGATCTCCAAGGCAGGTCAAACAGTGTTAGCCAAGTAGATGAAGTCTCAGAAAAGGCACCAGCTTACTGGTTCTGTGGGGGAAGCATTTAGCAAAGGGAGAAGGGCCTCTGCTCACCTTGATGCCAGATACTTTAGTTTCTCCCTGTGTGCCACTGGTGCCTTTCAAGCTGCTATACTGACGCTGGAGCTCAAAGGATATGAGCCTGAGTAGGTGAGTCTGTGTGTGGGTTCTTTAAGAGGAACTGCTTGGGGCTCCAGAAATTTCTTCCACCAACTTAATCCATGCTGGTTTTTCCAGCCAGATGTGTAGAGGCATCTTCCTGGCACTGGAATCCTGGACTGGGGGGCCTGGTATTCATCTGGGACTTCTCATTCCTAAGATATCCCTCCCAAATTTTTATCCACATGGGTGTGGGACCAGCCTGTTCCTCATCTGTGCCCCTCCTACCAGTCTGGATGGTTGTGTTTTTTTAAATTCTTAGTTGTCAGTCTTCCATTCAACTCAATTTTGTAGTTGTCAGACTTCCATATTGCTTGATTTCTGACATTCCTTAGTGATGATCGTTCTATATTATAGTTGTAATTTTCATGTGGTTATGCCACCATCTTGACAAGAAGTCCTACATTTTAACCTTACAGATGTAGTCATTTTGTCATAAAGTAGGGCAACAGACATGGTTAGTTTATAGAGGTGCTTGACTCCTGTGATTTTCAGCCATTGTGGGGAAGCAAGACTATGTCCCATACTCACTCTGAAAAGGTGCCAATTTCTGCCTCAGGGCTTACTAAATATGCTCAGGGCATACTAGGATAGAGGTTTCCATGCAGTCTTCTGGAGGTAAATTTAGAGAAATGTATATGGAAAAGGGACATAAGAATCATGTCAATGAGTTAGTCGAAGTGCAACACGAAGGATTCTAAGCCCCTGATTCTTGCCTTCAGAGTTGGAGGTGTAGATTTTGACACCTATAACATTTGGGAACGTTTTCAGATGTAGATATCAGAACACCCAGTGGCTTTGTCAGTCATCATCTTTCATTAAGTTAGGTAATCAACAGTCTGGAGGTAGGTAGTTCCCAGTTGGGGGTGGAGACTTAACAGTGTATTGAGATACCAGTACCTTATGTCTTTCTGCGCTGCTGTTATGAGCACATTGGCTTTCATTTGTTTTATCATGCTGACACCAAGGCTCCTGCAGTTTTAAGCATCATCTTCACATTAACATTTCAAGCAGGAATGAAAAGGGACATGTTCGGTGAAAGGGTTTCTTTCTTTTTTAGGAGGTGTTATGGACTGAGTTGTGTTGCCTTAAAATTACTGTATTGACACTTTAACTGCCAACATGATTTTATTTGGAGATGGGGCTTTTAAGAAGTAATTAAGGTTAAATGAAATTAAAGGAATGGGGTTATTTGTGGAATCTAATGAACAAAATAAACAAACAAATAAAATAGACACAGACCCATAGATACAGAGAACAGACTGACAGTTGTCAGAGGGGAAGGGGTTGGAGGACTGGGTGAAATAGATGAAGGGATTAAGAAAAAAAAAAAAAACTCGCCCTGGCTGGTGTAGCTCAGTGGATTGAGTGCGGGCCTGCGAATCAAAGGATCGCGGTTCGATTCCCAGTCAGGGCACATGCCTGGGTTGCAGGATGGTTCCCAGCACGGGACGCATGAGAGGCAACCATACATTGATATTTCTCTCCCTCTCTTTCCTACCCTTCTCCTCTAAAGATAAATAAATAAAAAGAAAAAGAAAATATTAAAAAAAAAAAAAAAAAAAACTCATAGACACAGAGAACAGTATGGTGATTACCAGAGGGAAAGTTGGGTGGGGGCAGGTGGAAGAAGGTAAAAGGAGGATAAATGTTGACAGACCTGACTTGGGGTGGTGAGCACACAATGCAATATACAGATCATGTATTATAGAATTGCATGCCTGAAACCTATATAATTTTATTAACCAAAGTCACCCCAATAAATTCTATAGAAATTTTTAAAAAAGAAAATGGAAACAAAGCAAAAGTGAAGAAAACCTTCTGAAAGCAACGGGGTCCTAATGTGATAGAATTGGAGGCCTTATATAAAAAAGAGAGCAATCTCTCCCTTTCTCTCTCCACCATGTGAGAATCCAGTGAAAAAGTGGCTGACTGAAACCTAGCACCAGAAATGCAGTCAGCCAACATCTGATCTTGGACTTCCAGCCTCTAGAACAGTGAAAAAAGAAATTTCTGTTGTTTAATTATGGAAGCCCAAGATGACTAATACAGGAGGAAAAAGTTTGCTGGAAACCTCCTAGTAAATTTTCCTTTAATTAAAAATCTTTTTCCTTATATATATTTTTTATTTTGAGAGTACATTTATTAAAGCTGGGGATAGTGAAACAAAAGAAGGGCTGAGGGTAGAAGAAGCAACAGGAGAAAGCCTGGGTGGGGCTGCTCTGGCTCTGTGGAGACATTATACAAAGAGGTGAGCCACAGCGGAGCTGCTATTAGCTCACTGAAAAGTCAGAAAACAGGGGGCCTGGGGGACAGGCTCAGTGTGGTAAGCCTGGGACCAGCTGCTGCTGCCTAGTGCCCCCCAGCTGCAAGTCTCACGGAGACCATTAGAGTTTAGGAGAGAACAGTAAAGATGCATACCTGAGAGGGAAGGAATGTCATGAACATGGTCCAGAGAGAACCACCTCCTTTACATTTAATTGCAAAGAAAATATTACAGCCAGCTTCATGCAAAGTTGGGAAATTATTTATGGCAAAATTCAGTGAGATCTCCATGATTTGCTTATCAGTCATGATGGATCATGTGTGGTTCAATACATTATCATCCCTAATAAAACTGGTGTTCTGTTAACAGGAAGGAGGGCAATAGCTGTTAGGCAAATGACCTTCATGCCACAGAGCCTGGAACAGTATAGTTAGAGAACTATACTGAGAAATTACATCCAATTGATAAAATTGGGTATCTTAGGTATCTTAGGAATAAGAGAGGCAAACAGAGCCTATGGAATTACAGAGAAGACAACATGGAGTAAATAAGACTGGTGTGCTAGGGATTTTTGCTCATCTTCAAATGTACCTGTGAATTCCAACCATATGCAAATGATTTATCCTGTATTCTCAATAGATTCTGCATCTATCAACTCAGTAGAATGAGCAGAATCCTGAGGTCATGCTTGGCCTCTCCCTCATCTCTTATATACAATCAGTCACCGAATTATGGTGATTCTATTCCAATATCCTTTGTGTGATATCTCTTCTTTCTCCAAAGTACTCACACCACCTTAAATAAGGGCCTTCCTTATATCTTACCTGGATTATAGACTTCCCCAATGTTATAGACTTACCTGGATTGTAGACTCCCCCAATGTTTTCCTCTTCAGTACAATCTCCACCCTGTAGCCAGTGTTCAACATGAACCTGATCATCCCCACTTACCATATTTCCACCATTCATCAGGCCCTTCTGAATAAGACCCAATGCTCTTTATCTTACCTTAGTCTACTTTTTCCTTCTCATTTTTTCATCACCTCTTGTACAGCCATTCAGATCTACTTGCGGTTGTCTCAACATGTTCAGTGCTCTCAGATTCCATCCATAGCTCACGCTGTTCTCTGTACACCCAAAGAATTCTGTCACTCAGCTTTTTACTAAGTAAACTCTTATTTATTCTTTAGAATTTATCTCACATGTCATCTGATTCTTTAGATTGTGTTAGGCCCCTTCAGTCTTTGTTTCTCTGTTTCCTGTCATAACTCTTGGCCAAATCCTTTATTATAGGGAGGGAGAGATTTTTTGAGAACATATTATGTGCCAGACGTTAGGTTGGGTATTTTATAGACTATCTCATTTAATGCACACTACAGTGCACTATAAAAAATACTACAGACAAATCCCCTTTAGCACACAGTAATCCCATTTGATGTGGAAAAGCTAAGTGATTCTGGACTATATGGAATCTGTACAGCAAAGTGTCATAGGAATGTTTTTCCTAATATATATTGGCAATCACCATTTGCTTCTTTTCAAACCAGAAGTTGTGACATATCTCTAGGAATAATTTCTGTAGGCTACCATACAAACAATGGTTGGTCACTTCCTCCAAGGCTATTTAAGATGACCTTCATGTCAAAGGACCTCCACCAACCCCTGAATGACTGTTAAGCTTTACCATTAGTTACTACCATTAGTTTTATGAAGGTGATCACATACCATAAAATGTGCTCACATACCATAAAACTCTGCCTTAGCATCTTGCAGCATCAACACTTACCAATTTGCTTGCTGTTCATCAGCCATTAAGAGTTCACACTGCTAAACAAAACATAAAATGGCAGAAAGTAATATCATGTCAAAGTAAGCTAATAAATTGTCTTAGAGCCTATGATATTGCTTACTCTGTGTGCTGGTTGATGGGTCATGAGAAAACATATATTAATTTTACTTCTCAGTGGAGTAATAAATATATTATCTGCAAAAATATAAAACTATTTCTGAGGGGAAAAAAAGCCTGTAACCAGAACTACACAGGACAGAACTAAACAAGGACTGTTGTGCTTCCAGGAGACACAACTGAGTCAGAGGGACTGAGAATTGGCCCAAGGCACTCTCTTAGGAATCAGAGGCAGGATTTGAACCCAATCTGCCTTGTTCAGCAGCAGATTTTTTTCACTATACCACCTTCTCCCTCTATAGCAATTTGCACATGCTGTTCTAATCATTATTATATTTTTAAAAAATTGTATTGGGGTTACATTGGATAATAGGATCATATAGGTTTCAAATGTAATCTTTATTTAAAAAAAAAAAACTTCCCTTTTGAAATTGATAGAAGAAAACCAAAATGTCAAAAGGTTTATGCTATCCCAAAGATACATTTTTCCTTATTCTTTTTTATTTTATTGATTATACTATCATAGTTGTCCTGATTTCTCCAATACCTGCCTCCACCCAGCACCCCCTGCCACTTCCCCAGCCAATCCCCCCACCATTGTTTATGCCCATGCATCATGTGTAGGTTCTTTGGCTACTCCATTTCCTACGCTGTATTTTACATCCCTATGGCTATTCTGTAACTACCTGTTTGTAATTCGCAATCCTCTCACCTCATCTCCTATTACCCGCCCCCCACCTGGTAACTATCAAAATGCTCTCTGTATCCATGATTCTGTCTCTGTTCTTCTGTTTCCTTAGTTTGTTTTTTAGATTCAATTATTGATAGATATGTATTTATTGCAATTTTATTGTTCATAGTTTTGAGCTTCTTTATCTTAAATAAGTCCCTTTAACATTTCATATAATAATGGTTTGGTGATGATGAACTCCCATAGGTTTTTTTCTTGTCTGGGAAGCTCTTTATCTGCCCTAATATTCTAAATGAGAGCTTTTCTGGGTAGAGCAATCTTGGCTGTAGGTCCCTGCTTTTCAAGACTTTGAATATTTCTCACCAATCCCTTCAAGGCTGCAAAGTTTCCTTTGAGAACTCAGTGGACAATTTTAGTAAGTCCCCTTGCAGGTAACTAACTGCTTTTCTCTTGCTGCTTTTAAATTTGTTTATCTTTAACCTTTGGCACTTTAATTATGATATGACTTGAATTGGGCCTCTTTGCATCTATCTTGTTTGGAACTCTCACATGTCTATTTCCTTTGCCAAAATAGGGGAGTTTTCTTTCATTTTTTTTTTTCAGAAAGATTTCCAATTTCTCTCCCTTTTTCTTCTCCTTCTGGTACCCCTATCATGTGAATGTTGGGTCACTTGAAATTGTCCCACAGGCTGGCTTACATTATCCCTGTTTTTTTTTTTGATTCTTCTTCTTTCTTGTTGCTCTGATTGGTTGTTTTTTGTTTCCCAATATTCCAAATAAATGATTTGATTCTTGGCTTCATCCACTCTATGGTTGTTTCCCTGTAAATTGTTCTTCACTTCAATTAGTGTAAACTTCATTTATGACTGGGTATTTTTTATGCCATTGAGGTCCTCACTAAGCTCTTTAAACATCCTTATAAGCAGTGTTTTGAACTCTGCATCCGTTAGATCACTTATCTCCATTTTGTTCAGCTGTTTTTCTGGAGTTTTGATCTGTTCTTTCATTTGTGCCATATTTCTTTGTCTTCTCATTTTGGGAGCCTCCCTATGTTTGTTTCTATGTATTAGGTGGAGCTGCTCTGACTCCCTATTTTAGTAGTGTAGCCTAACATAGTAGGTGTCCAGGAGGGTCCAGTGGCACAGCCTCCACTATCACCAAAGCTGGGTACTCAAGATGCACCTTTTGTGTGGGCTGAGTACACCCTCCTCTGTAGTTAAGCTTTGATGGCTGTTGGCAGGTCAATGGGAGGGATTTACCCAGGCCAGTCACCTGCAAAAACTGCCTGTGACCACTGACCACTAACCTCCACCCTATGTGGAGGATCAGCTGTGCAGGGGCAGGGTAGTGGTACTCTGATGTGGTCTGTAGCTGTTCTCTCAGTGTGCAGGCCCTGGAATTTCCCAGGTGGTGCAGGTTAAGGTCAGCCTCCACCTGTGTTTTGCCTGGGGCTGCCCTGGTTGAGCTATAAAGGAATCTGAGATGGCTGCTATTTGGGCTGGACTTGGAGACTCCCAGATGAAGCCAAGCTGTGAATCTAGGCTGGTTGGTGCTAGTGCTGAGGTGGGGCCCCTTAGCAAGAGGTATGGGGGCTAGGGGTTCACAGAGGTGACCTGCTTGACAAGATTTAGGAAGTTGTGAAACATGAGTAAGACCAGCCATTCATATGGAAAAACAGTTTGGGTGCACCCTTAAGCTGGGTAGGACAGGTGTTTGAGGATCTCCAGCACAGGGCAAACCGTGTTAGTCAGGTTGATGGAGTCTCAGATATGGCACCAGCCTGCCGGCTCTGTGGTTCTGTGGGGGAAGGGCTCTGAAAAAGGACAGTGGCCTTTGCCCACCTTCCTGTCTGGGAAAAAGCTGTCCCTCAGCTCTTGCCTTAATGCCAGACACTTCTGTTTCTTCTTGTATGTCACAGATGCCTTTCAAGCTTCTATGCCAGTGCTGGAGTTTAGCGGGAGTGAGTCTGATTAAGTCCATGTGTGGGTTGTTGAAGAGGAACTGCTTGGGATTCCAGAAGCTTGTTCCACTGACTCAATCCCCTCTGGTTTTTGCAGCCAGAAGTTATGGGGACTTACCTTCCTGGCACTAGAACCCTGGGCTGGGGGCCTGGTGCAGGGCTGGAAGCCCTCATTCTAGATATCCCTCCCTAATTTTTATCCACCACATGGGACCTGCCCAATCCTCATCTCTGCCCCTGCTACAAGTCTGGATGGATGTGGTTTCTTTAATTCTGTAGTTGTTGGACTTCCATTCCACTCTATTTTGAATGGTTCTGAGTGATGGTGTTGTATATTTTAGTTGTAATTTTGATGTGGTTGTGCGAGGAGGCATGCCATGTTTACCTATGCAACCCTCTTGACTGGAAGTTCCAAAAGATGCATTTTAACATCTGATCATTCTATTTATTAAAATATATGTTAGTATACATCATCATCACACTATGTATATGTTTTGTTGTTACAAAATTAATTAGAGAGACTGAATTCAGCTAGTCTAGGAAGAATAATCATAACCAAGAGTTGCAGAAAAGTGTTTCAGAGCAAGTCTAGTAAAAGACTATTGTATTTTGTGTTATTAACATCTGAATTGTCAGCTATCTTTCATTGGCACTGGTACACTGAAACAGCATGACCTACAGGACATAATCGTAATTGATCTTCAGTTATTTTATTAATTTGTCTTCAATTACTCCATTATATCTGTTCATTAAAATTTCTCCTTTCCCTTCCCCTGAATGAAATTTTGGTTGCACTGAAATATTTCTGGTCATTCATGGGTAATAGAGTCCAGAAGTTAACATGTTCAATTCCATTTAATAGTACAGATTTCAAACTTGATATAAAACTGAGAATTTTCCTCTCTTTTCCTAAGGTTTGTTTCAGGCAGGAAAGCCTAAAGTCAAAAAGAGGTACATGGTTGGCCTATTTTCTCATATTCAGCTATCTACCTGGCGTTTTACACTCCTGGGGAATGATACATGGTGAGGGGAGACAAGTAAGGGAGACAGAAAAGTTTTTATTTGACTAACTTTCTCAAGGGCAGGCTTGTAAGTCTCTAGGGTGAGCAGTTACATATTTCCTCAAAGCTTTTTTTTTTTTTTTTAAAGAACAGCTTTTATTGATATGTAATTCCCATACCAACTTCTGATCAACAAAAAGAAACTAAAAATATAAGAAACAACATGGATGAATCTCAGAAATATTATTCTGAGAGAAAGAAGGAAGATGTAAGTGGGTACATATGTATAATTCAATTCATATGGCATTCTACAACAGGTAAAACTAATCTTAAGTGATAGAAATCACATTAGTGTTGCATCACACAGAGATGGGGTTTAATTAATGCAAAAAAGGGCATGAATTTTGGGGTAGAATCAAGCTGTTTTATATGCTAATTGTGGTAGTGGTCACACAGATATACACACATCAAAACTCACAGAAGTATAGAGTAAAATTTGTGAATTTTACTGCAATGAATTATATGTAATAAAAATTATTTCTAATTAAAATATATCAATATTTTATTTCTTTTTATTACTGAAGAATATTTCATTGTATGGCCATATCACCTTTTGCTTATATATTCTTCCATTAATGACATTTGGATTTTTTTACTTTCAGCTATTATGAATGATGCTATTACTGTAAACATCTGTGTTTAAGTTTTTATATGGACTTAGGTTTTCGTTCCTCTTGGGCATATAGCTGGAAATAGTATTGCTAATTCTCATAGTAACTCTATGTTTAACATCTTGAGAAGCTGCTAATCTGTTTAGCAAAGTGGCTGCACCTTTTTATAATTCCACTAGCAATGTATGAGGCCTCCCGTTTCTCCACATCTCACCAACATTTTCCAGTCTTTCTCATTTTAGCCATCCTGAATAGGTGGAAAGTAGTGTTGGTTTGTATTTCCTAAATGACTAATAATGTTAAATTTTGTTTCATGTGCTTGTTGGCCATTCATATATCTTCTTTGGAGAACTGCCTATTCAAATCCTTTGCCCATTTTAAAATGGGTAATTTGTCCTTTTATTGTTGAGTTGTAGGAGTTCTTTATATATTCTGGGTACAAATCCCTTATCAGATATGAGTTGCAAATTTTCTTCCAGTTTTCAAAGTGTTATTATGAAAATAATGCCAAATATGCCCCAAGAATTGAAAAAAAATGGTGTAGGAAGACCCTATACCCCCACCACCTAGATTCACCAATGCTTGGCATTTTACCGAATGTTTTTCTTTCCTGTGCATTTGAAAGTAAGATCTAGACATTGTGACACTTCACTCCTGAAGACTTCAGCCTGACTCTCCTAAAAATAAGTATGTTTTCTTACATAACCCTAACACAAGGATTGAACCCCAAAAATCTAAGTTCCAACATAAATTAAAATCAATCTTTATGTTTCACAGTTTTCCCCAAAGTCACTTCATTCTGGACTAGAACCTCATCAAGTTGTACACATTATATTTATCTTTTTATGATATTTTATCACTTTTCATCTAAGAATAATTCCTTCTCATTTTCTTGACAAGTATTTTTGAGGAGATTAAACCATCTGCCTTATAAAATGCCCCATATCCTGGTTGTTTGCTTGTGAAATTATGTACTAATGTGATCCCTTGTTTAATACATTAAATATAAACGACAGGAGGCGGCCGCGCGACCGGAGGCGGCTCCGCAAACGACCGGAGGCGGCCGCGGGACCGGAGGCGGCTCCGCAAACGACCGGAGGCGGCTCCGCAACCGACCGGAGGAGGTCGCGAGACCGGAGGTGGCTCGGCGACCGGGTTGGAAGCAGCCCTGCGGCCAGAGGCGACCCTGCAACTAGAGAAGGGGACTCTGGAAGACCCGGAGCTCACATCTGTGATACTGGGGTGAGTGCGCGCAACTCGGGAAACTCTCGGAGCCCACGCCCGTAGTCTCAGGCGGGCGCCTGCGCCCTGTAGGAGACCCGGAGCTCACAGCAATAGGCTCGGGGAGGGATGGATCTGTAAGAGATTCCAGCTGAAACCCATAAACTCTGGAAAGCTCGCCCCCTGCAGGAGGCTCAGAAATCACACCCAAGGCCCTGCATGGACAGTACGCCATTAGCCCTAGGGACAATGCTGGGCTGGCACTGAGGACAGTAGCCCAAAGCTGACTGAGTGAGGAACAGGGAGAAAAGCGGTACGAGTCGCCTCCCAGCCTGCTACAGCCAGCAAGTCCAGAAAATCCAGATTGGCCTGTGTGAAAATAGCAAGAGATTTTTTTTTTTTCTTTTTTTTTCCCTTCTTATTCTTTTTTTTTTTTTTTTTTTGGGGGGGGGGTTGTTTTGTTTTGTGGTTTTTTTTTTTTTTTTTTGGATAGTTGTTTTTTGTCTGCTTAGTTGGGTTTTTTGTTTGTTTGTTTTGGTTCGTTTTTCGTTTTTGTGGGGTTCTTTTTGTTTTGTTTTGATTATATATTTTTTATTTCTTTATTACTTCTACCTTTTTTATCCCTCAATTCCTTTTGCTTCTCTTTACTTCTTTCTGGCTTTATTCCTTCTTCCTTTCTTTCCAATTTTATCTCTCCTTCCCTCCTCTTTTTTTTTTTTCTCTTTTTTTTTTCTCTTTTTTCTCTCTCTTCTTTTTTTCACTTTATTCTTTTCTCTTTTTGAATACCCACGAGTGAGGCAAAGAAATCCTAGAACTGTGAAAAAACCAGAGTTGGACCAAAAGAGGGGGTATTCCCACAGCTGAGACAGTGGAAGCTGTGAACACCAGGATACCTGAAGAAGACTATAACACTGAATCTCACAGGTATTCCACCACAGAAGTTCACACCATAAACGCAGGTAGCCAGAACAGATCAACTTAAGAAGCAGAGGTTTACAAGAAGAGTCTCACCAACAATGAGAAGACAAAGAAACAATCCCCAAATGAAAGAAAAGGTGGAAGCCCCAGAAAGAATGCTAAATGAAACAGAGGCAACTCAACTATCAGATAAGGAGTTCAAAGAAATGGTTGTCAGGAAGCTCCATGAGCTCTCAATGAGCTACCAGAAACTACAGGGAAGCTACGATGAACTCAGTGCAAACTATATCAACATGAAAAAGGAAATAGAAACTATCAAAAAGGGCCAAGAGGAAATGAAGAATACAATTTCTGAGCTGAAGAACACAGTAGAAGGAATGAAAAGCAGAATCGATGAAGCAGAAGATCGGATCAGTGAGTTGGAGGACAAAGTAGAAAAAAACAGCCAGATAGAGCAAGAAAAGGAAAAGAGGCTCAGAAAGAATGAAGAGGGTTTAAGAGAAATGCAAGACAACATGAAACGCAATAATATCCGTATAATAGGAATACCAGAAGGAGAAGAAGAAGAGCAAGGGATAGAAAACCTATTTGAAAAAGTAATGATGGAAAACTTCCCTAATTTGGTGAGAGGAAAAGTCACACAAATTCAGGAAACACAGAGAGTCCCTATCAAGAGGAACCCAAACAGGCCCACTTCAAGACACATCATCATTAAAATGGCAAACTTCCAAGACAAAGAGAGAATCTTAAAGGCAGCAAGGGAGAAAAAGGAAGTAACATACAAGGGAGCCCCGATAAGGTTAGCAACTGACTTCTCAATGGAAACGCTCCAAGCCAGAAGACAATGGCAAGAAATATTCCAAGTAATGAGAACCAAAGGCCTACAACCAAGACTACTTTATCCAGCAAGGCTTTCAATCAAGATAGAAGGCCAAATAAGGAGCTTCCCAGACAAAAGAAGTCTAAAAGAATACACCTCTACCAAACCAGTACTACAAGAGATACTAAAGGGACTGCTTTAAGGAAAAAAAGGAAAAGAGAGAGTGAGGAACACAGATACGAAAATGGCAATGAATCAGTACCTATCAATAGTAACCTTAAATGTAAATGGATTAAATGCTCCAATCAAAAGACATAGAGTAGCTGACTGGATAAGAAAGCATGACCCACACATATGCTGCCTACAAGAGACCCACCTCAGGACAAAAGACCTACACAGACTCAAAGTGAAAGGCTGGAAACAAATTTTCCAAGCAAATGGACAGGAAAAAAAGGCCGGGGTAGCAATACTCATATCAGACAAAATAGACTTCAAAAGAAGAGCTATAAAGAGAGACCCAGAAGGTCACTTCATAATACTCAAGGGAAGAATCCACCAAGAAGACATAAACATTGCAAATATATATGCACCCAATATAGGAGCACCTAAATACATCAAGAAAATCTTAGAGGACTTCAAGAAAGATATTGACAGCAACACAATTATAGTAGGAGATTTTAACACCCCACTGTCAAAAATGGACAGATCTTCCAAACAAATTATCAACAAAGATATTGAGGCATTGAACAATACTCTAGACGAATTGGACTTAGCTGATATATATAGGGCCCTCCATCCCAAAGAAACTAAATACACATTTTTTTCAAACGCACATGGAACATTTTCAAAGATAGACCACATGATAGGACACAAAACAAGTCTCAACAAATTCAAGAAAATTGATATCGTACCAAGCATTTTCTCCGACCACAAGGGACTAAAACTAGAAACCGACTTGATGGGGAAAATCCCCAAATCATCAAAATCACGGAGATTGAATAGCATGCTATTAAACAATGAATGGGTAAAGAATGAAATTAAGGAGGAAATCAAAAAGTTTCTGGAAACAAATGAAAATGAACTCACAACAACCCAAAACTTATGGGACACAATGAAGGCAGTCCTCCGAGGGAAGTTCATAGCAATACAGGCCTACCTAAAGAAGACAGAAACATTTCTAACAAACGACTTAACCCTACGCCTACAAGAACTCGAGGAACAACAACAAAGACAGCCCAGGGCAAGTAGAAGGAAGGAAATAACCAAGATCAGAGCAGAATTAAATGACATAGAGACTAAAAGCACAATCCTAAGGATCAATGAATCCAGGAGCTGGTTCTTTGAAAAGATAAACAAAATCGACAAGCCTTTAAGCAGGCTCATCAAGAAAAAAAGAGAGAGGACTCAAATAAACACAATCAGAAATGAAAGAGGAGAGATTACGACTGACACCACAGAAATACAAAGGATTGTAAGAAATTACTATGAAGAACTGTATGCCAAGAAATTTGAAAACCTAGGTGAAATGGACAAGTTTCTAGAAAAATATAACCTTCCAAAACTCAATGAAAAAGAAACAGAAAGCCTGAACAGACCAATAACAGCTGGTGAAATTGAATCAGTAATCAAAACACTCCCGGCACACAAAAGCCCTGGACCAGATGGTTTCACAGGAGAATTCTACAAAACATTTAAGGAAGAGCTAACCCCTATCCTTCACAGACTATTCCAAAAAATCCAAAATGATGGAAGACTCCCAAACTCTTTTTATGAAGCCAGCATCATCCTAATCCCAAAACCAGATAAAGACATAACAAAGAAAGAAAACTTCAGGCCAATATCACTGATGAATGTAGATGCTAAAATCCTCAACAAAATATTGGCAAACCGCATCCAACAATACATTAAAAAGATCATACACCATGACCAAGTGGGATTCATCCCAGGGATGCAAGGATGGTTCAACATTCGCAAATCCATAAATGTAATACATCACATAAACAAAAGCAAGGACAAAAATCACATGATCATATCAATAGATGCAGAAAAAGCTTTTGATAAAGTACAACACCCATTTATGATAAAAACACTCAGCAAAGTGGGAACAGAGGGAGCATTCCTCAAAATGATAAAAGCCATATATGAGAGACCTACAGCCAACATCATACTCAATGGGCAAAAACTGAAATCTTTCCCACTAAGATCAGGAACAAGACAAGGCTGTCCACTTTCACCACTTCTATTCAATATAGTATTGGAAGTCTTAGCCACAGCAATTAGACAAGAAAAGGAAATAAAAGGCATCCAAATTGGAAAGGAGGAAACAAAACTATCATTGTTTGCAGATGACATGATAGTGTACATAGAAAATCCTATAGACTCGGCCAAAAAGCTGCTCGACGTAATAAATGAATTTGGCCAAATAGCTGGATACAAAGTCAATATCCAAAAATCAAAGGCATTTTTGTATACCAACAGTGAAACAGCAGAAGCAGAAATCAAGAAAAAAATCCCATTCGATATAGCAAAAAGAAAAATAAAATACCTAGGAATAAACCTAACTTAGGAGGTAAAAGACCTGTATGCAGAAAACTACACAACACTGAAGAATGAAATCAAGGAAGACACAAACAAATGGAAGCATATACCATGTTCATGGATCGGAAGAATTAATATTATCAAAATGTCCATACTACCCAAAGCAATTTACAGATTCAATGCAATACCTATTAAAGTTCCAATGGCATATTTCACAGACATAGAACAAACACTTCAAAAATTTATATGGAATCATAAACGACCCCGGATAGCGGCAGCAATTTTGAGAAAGAAGAGCAAAGTAGGAGGGATCACAATACCAGATACCAAACTGTATTACAAAGCCACTGTAATCAAAACAGCCTGGTACTGGCACAAGAACAGACACGTGGACCAGTGGAATAGAACAGAGAGCCCAGAAATAAACCCAAGTCTCTACAGTCAATTAATATTCGACAAAGGGGGCAGCAACATAAAATGGAGCAAAAATAGCCTCTTCAATAAGTGGTGCTGGGAGAACTGGATAGCTACATGCAAAAAAATGAAACTCGAGCACCAACTTACACCATACACAAAAATAAATTCAAGGTGGATAAAAGATTTAAATATAAGCCATGACACCATTAAAATTCTAGAGGATAATATAGGCAGGAAAATCTCAGATATTTCACGCAGCAATATTTTCACTGATACGTCCCCTAGAGCAAGGGACATAAAGGAAAGAATAAACAAATGGGATCTCATCAAAATAAAAAGCTTCTGCACAGCTAAAGAAAACAGTATTAAAATAAAAAGAGAACCAACTGTATGGGAAAACATATTTGCCAATGATACCTCAGACAAGGGATTAATCTCCAAAATATATAAAGAACTTACAAGACTCTACTCTAAGAAGACAAGCAACCCAATTAAAAAATGGGCAAAGGATTTGAACAGACACTTCTCCAAGGAGGAGATACAGAGGATCCAGAGACACATGAAAAGATGCTCGATATCTCTAGCTATCAGAGAGATGCAAATTAAAACTACAATGAGATACCACTTGACACCAGTCAGAATGGCCTTCATAAACAAAGCAACAAACAGCAAGTGTTGGAGAGGTTGTGGAGAAAAGGGGACCCTAGTGCACTGTTGGTGGGATTGCAGATTGGTACAACCACTATGGAAAACAGTATGGAATTTTCTAAGAAAACTAAAAATGGACATACCTTTTGACCCAGTAATTCCACTGCTTGGATTATATCCTAAGAATCCTGAAACACCAATCCAAAAGAATCTATGCACCCCTATGTTCATAGCAGCACAATTTACAATAGCCAAGTGCTGGAAGCAACCTAGGTGCCCATCAGTTAATGAATGGATCAAAAAACTGTGGTACATTTACACAATGGAATTCTATGCAGCAGAAAGAAAGAAGGAGCTCCTACCCTTTGCGACAGCATGGAAGGAATTGGAGAGTATCATGCTAAGCGAAATAAGCCAGGCAATGAAAGACAAATACCATATGATCTCACCTTTAACAGGAAGCTAATCAACAAAACAAACAAACAAGCATAATATAAACAAAGACACTGATTTTGAGAACAGTCTGACAGTGTCCAGAGTGGAAGGGGAGGGAATTTCAGGGGAAAAGGGGAACGGTTTAGAGCAACAAGTATAAAGGACTCATGGACAAAAACTATGGGGGGGTGGAAATGGGAGGAAGGTGGGGAGGGCTGGGGTGGTGGGCTGGGGCGGGGTAAAAGACAGAAAACTGTACAATATCAACAATTAAAAAATATTGATTTAAAAAAAAATACATTAAATATAAACTTGAAGTTAGTTTTAAAGGCTCCATTTGATTTTGGATAAACACTGTGGGCAAGAATAGTTCATAGATGATGCTGAGTGACAAAGATGAGGTCGTATTTCAACTCCTCAGTTTGTGGAGGAGGTTAGATGATGCTAAGTTTAATCATTTGATTAATGTGGTGATGGTAAGGTTGCTCCATTATAAAGGTGATTTTTTTTTTTCATTTGCAATGAGCAAATAATTTGCAGGGCTTTATGCAGATATTCTGTTGCCCCAAACCATTTTATCTAAACATTTGAATGTCTATAACAATTATTTCCAGTATCAATTATTTTATGGTGTATTACAGGTTGAGGATTTTATATTTTTATCATTTTCTATATTTATAAGCTGGTATTTTTCTCCAAAAACAGTTTTTATTACTTTTAAAAAGAGTAGATGTTTAACTCTTTCTATTTAAGAATCTGTTTTCAGAATAAGGAATGAGTTTAATAATCATCCCCAGTGGTGGTAAATGAGGTTTTTCTCTTTTCTCTTGTTTTTCTTTCTACAATTAATTTTACCTATTATTAGGTATATTAATTATAGCCTAAAATTTCCCCAAATTTGATGTATAAGCACTTCTTTTTTTCTTTGATCACACTTTTTTATTTTATTGATTATGTTATTACAGTTGTCCCATTTCTCCCCCATCATTCCCCTCCACCCTGCACACCCCCTCCCACCCACATTCCCCCCTTTAGTTCATGTCCATGTGTCATAAGTTCTATAGCTTCTACATTTCCCACACTATTCTTGCCCTCTCCGTATCTATTTTCTACCCACCCTCTATGCTAGTTATTCTCTGTACCTTTTCCCCCTCTCTCCTCCTCCCACTCCCCTGTTGCTAACCCTCCATATGATCTCCATTTCTGTGGTTCTGTTCCTGTTCTAGTTGTTTGCTTTTGTTTTAGGCGTGGTTCTTAATAGCTGTGAGTTTGCTGTCTTTTCACTGTCATGTTTTTTATCTTCTTTTTCTTAGATAAGCCCCCTTAACATTTCATATAATAAGGGCTTAGTGATGATGAACTCCTTGAACTTGACCTTATCTGAGAAGCACTTTATCTTCCCTTCCATTCTAAATGACAGCTTTGCTGGATAGAGCAATTTTGGATGTAGGTCCCTGCCTTTCAAGACGTCAAATACTTCTTTCCAGCCTCTTCTTGCCTGTAAGGACTCTTTTGAGGAATCAGCTGACAGTCTGATGGGAACTCCTTTGTAGATGACTGTCCCCTTATCCCTTGCTGCTTCTAGAATTCTCTGCTTCATTTGAATCTTGGCTAATATAATCACGATGTGCCTTGGCGTGTTCCTCCTTGGGTCCAACTTCTTTGGGACTCTCTGAGCTTCCTGGACTTCCTGGAAGTCTATTTCCTTTGCTAGATTGGGGAAGTTCTCCTTCATTATTTGTTCAAATAAGTTTTCCACTTGTTGCTCCTCTTCTTCCCCTTCTGGTACCCCTATAATTCGGATGTTGGGATGTTTAAAAATGTCCCAGAAGTTCCTAAGCCTCTCCTCATTTTTTTAAATTCTTATTTCTTTCTTGTTTTCTGTTTGGTTGTTAGTTTCTTCCTTCTGGTCCACTCCACTGATTTGAGTCCCAGTTTTCTTTCCATCTCCATTGGTTCCCCATGCGTCTTCCTTCATTTCACGTATTGTAGCCTGCATTTTTTCATCTAATTTGTGAGCAAAATCAACCAATTCTGTGAGCATCCTGATGACCAGGGCTTTGAACTGTGCATCTGATAGGTTGGCTATCTCTTCATGGCTTAAAGGAATTGGCTTTGAGGCTCTGATTTGTTCTCCGGTTTGAGCCATTTTTGGTGTGTTTGTTTTGTTTTGTTGTTTGGTTTTGGTCTGGTCGCAGGCTGTTATGTAGTGAGGGGTGGAGCCTTAGGTGTTCCCCAGTGCGGGGCAGCCCAGTCGCTGAGTTGTGACGCTGTATGTGGGGGTGGGGTCTGAGAGGGAACAATGTTGCCCACTCCACTCTCTGTTGGATTCCCATCTCTTCTGCCACCTCCCCCGGCCCGGACTACCTGCGCACATGAATGTGGGACCACCCGGTCAGCCAGCTGCCCTGCGTGGTCCCACTGGGTCTGCACAGTTGCCACCTCGTTCCTGGGGTACTGTGGGCCTGCCAGCCACCTGCAGACTTGGGAACCACCAGCCACTGCCACCCGTGTTCCCCAGTCCACACCTCCACCCTTTCCTGCCGTGACTCCGCCCCTCCCACCGGTCTGGATGAATGGTTGTTGGACTTCCACACAGTTCAATTTTCTATCAGCTCTGATTGTTTTTCTGTTTCTAAATATTTACTGTCCTTAAAATTTTGGCTGTGAGAGGAGGACAGTGTGTCCACCTACGCCTTCATCTTGGCCGGAAGTCCTGATCACTGATGTATAAGCACTTCTTAAGCTGTATACTTTTATTTAGTTTTTTTAAAGTTTCATTTTTTTAAATCTTTTTTTAAAAGGTTTCATTTTATTTATTTTTAGAGAGAGGGGAAAGGAGGGAGAAAGAGAGAGAGAGAAACATCAATGTCTGGTTGCCTCTCACATGGCCCTCACTGGGGACCTGGCCTTCAACCCAGGCATGTGCCCTGACTGGGAACTGATCCGGTAACCCTTGGTTTGCAGCCTGCATTCAATCCACTGAGCTACACCAGCCAGGGCTTACTTAAGCTGTATACTTTTAAAAAATATTTTATTTATTTATTTATTTATTTATTTATTTATTTATTTATTTATTTTAGAGAGAGGAAGGCAGGGAGAGAAAGATCAATTAGTTGCCTCTTGCATGCCCCCAGCTGGGGCCCTGACCCACAACTCAGGCATGTGCCCTGACTGGGAATTGAACCAGCGACCTTTTGGTTCTCAGGCCAGCACTTATCCCCCTAAGCCACGTCAGTCAGGGCCATTAACCTGTATACTTTTGACATGACCCCCATTAATATTTGAATTCTCCTTTTATTTATTTTTAGAGAAAGTGGGTGGGAGGGAAAAAGACAGGGAGAGAAACATCGATAGGGGACCTGGCCTGCAATCCAGGGATGTGCCCTGACCAGGAACTGAACTGGTGACCTTTTGGTTTGTGGTACAAAGCCCAACCCACTGAGCTGCACCAGTCAGGGCAAATCCAATTAGCTTTAAATATCTCTAGTTAGCAAAGTTCATCTTTTTAGTTGCATCAAAATCTTCTGTTAAATATTAGAAATTGTTGTTGATTATGGAGGAAAAAATGAAAGTCCACATTTTTTAAAACTCTAAATATGCTTACAAAATCCCCTACAAAATTCTTTAAGATTACTAATCACTTATTCAGCAAGATGATTCTCTCTGTATTAGGGTCCTAGGAGACGGATAATGTTGAGAGAAGGGCTGGTGCTTAGATGCTTTTGTGTCTTCTAGAGCTCCCTGACCAGTGTAGTAGTTTCATCAAATTTTCTTTGGAACACTTCAGTATCTTCAGTCGAAACTTTCACCTGGAGTTCTATACCTCACTGTATTCAATGCTGTGAGCCTGTCCTGATATTTGAGTGAGAATAACCTGGATCAGTTTCTACAAACTCCATGTCCTTTGCCATGTCAGATGTCCTATTCTGGACTTCATCTTTATTTAACTTTGTCTCCAACTCCTGTAAAGTACTAAAATGCCTCTTGTTAGAACATGCACTAAATTATTTCTATAGCGTATGGGTAATCTTGATATGTGGCCAAAACTCTTGGATACTGAGATCACTTGGAAGATGAGTCTTTTCCATAAATTAAGTAGATTACATCAAAAAAGATTCTTGCTGATATTTGCAAATATGACATCATAGAGTGTGCTCTGCAGAAACTTACTATTATTAAAGTATCACTTTGTTTCATCATCTTGCATGTTATTCACTCCAGACGGAAATATATCAGTTGTCATTGCCAATCCGACAGAACAGTAGCCTGGTTCTCTTACCACAGGATGGCCAGAATGAAAAAAGCCCCCATCTTTGTCCCATCTGGTTCTTTTCCTTCAAACCCTGGTAAGAAGTTTCCTGGTCAATTTTCCTTCAGATTCTTTAACAGTGCGTTCAATTTACTCCTGTTTCCTAAGTTACCACTTCTAAATGCACTTTCAAGCATATCTTTATCCTTTTTAACTTGATTTAATTTAATTTAACTTAGATTGTTTTCCTTCCTGTAGTTTTTGAAAACTTTGGTATCAGTTTCTTCATTATCTTTTGTGCTCCCTCGTCAGCTGGGTGTTCCTTTACATTCCTCCTGCTTTTGAGTTTTTTTGCAAGTCTGCTGTGCATTCATGCTCTGCTTCCGGCTTTGTATTCTTTGACTAAGAAAAGACTCTGTCTATTGTAATGCTTTGGAGTCCCCATCACAAGGGATCTCTCACCTTCAGTCCTTGATACTGGCAAACGCATCCCCACTTCACTGGTAGATTCCTCCAGCCACATGGGATCTGGTGATGCCTCCTGCTTCTCTTTGCTGAGATCTGTTATTCCATCCAAAGACATTCTTACACAGATTCTCAGATGACTGCACACTGGCACTCTTGCACATGGCCTACATCAGGTCCACAGGAAACACCCCTGCATGTTTTATCCCCCAAATTCTGAGACTTTAGGTTCCCTGATAGGGTTTTTCTCCTTTGGCTTTCCACCAGCCTCTTTAGACAGTGCCCCTCTCCCCACTTAGGTTTCTCAGATGAGAGTCCAGCATTAGCCCTTTGAGTTCCCCAAACTGCAAGGACATAGACTAGCTTTCCAAGTGGTTCTTCAAACTGCTTTTGCCAGGCTTAATCTGTGAGTACCAGACTGTACTTTTCATGTGAGAGGTTTAGGAATATCTGTACAGATTACTTTTCCTCAAATTCCAGAGACTGGCCTGTTTCACAAGTGTCTTTTTTTTTTTCTAATCAGAAATTCTTTGTCTTATGTTTTAGCAACACAAATTTCCATCTTAATACCCTCTTACATACTTAATCACCCGCTGGGCAACTCAAAGCTTGAGTTGAATAAAATGGTATCTTCACTTTTCACTTCTGTGCATTGAAGTGGCCAAATATGAAGATTGATAAATTTTATGTTTCCTTAAATTTTTCATTCTTCAATTTATGGCATGTGCATTCTGTGAATTCTCAAAGAGAGCACTCAGCATACATAAAGCCTCTGTTAGGTGGTTTTTCACTTGATTTTGCTATTCAAGGAAACTTTTCTCAGAGCCTGGCTACACTTAGCCCAGATGCACAGGAACCTCAATTGTCCAATCATGCACCTCATTCTTACATATTGAGTTTCTATCACAGTTTGACAGTTTTCTGTTTGAGTAAGAGGATATCTTCATACTACACCTTCCTCTAGATAGATAGAAATATTTTATTTGTATAAGATTGTGATGACTTTGTACAAAGATGCTTCCCAAATGCATTGATAACTATGAATTATAGCTAATTGTGAGACCTCCATATTGACAGGCTAAGTAACTCATTGTTTCAGGTTTACTTTCTGGTGATGTAAAGTTTACAGTTTCCATCATACATCACTACATGTGCTTTTTAGCAATATTAGCATCTTTCTCTTCCATTTATAGAAACACTCTGAAATATGCACTTTCTGTAATGAGAATTAGCATTGCTTAGAAGAGCTTTTGCCTTTGAACAAAGGCTTTTAACAGACTACCCATAAAGCAAGAGATAACTGCATAGAGAACTAGACCAGGACTCCAGAGACCTGGACGAAAGTTCCGGAATGATTGTAAGAAACTAGGAAACTATTATTATCCTAATTCATAGTGGCATTGTTAATGTTTTTTAAACTATATTTTATTGATTATGCTATTATAGCTGTCCCAAGTTTTTGCCCTTTGCCCCACTCCACTCAGTACCACCATTCCCTCCAGTAATACCCCTTCCTTAGTTCATGCCCATGAGTCATGCATATAAGTTCTTTTTTAAAAAAATTATTTTATTGTTGTTCAAGTACAGTTGTCTGCATTTACCCCCCACCACTACATATGAGTTCTTTGGCTTCACATTTCCTATACTGTTCTTAACATCCCCCATTCTATTACCTACCAATTATAGTTCTTAATCCCCGCACTTCTTCCTCCCTTCTTTCCCTTCCCTTTCCCAGCTGATAACCTTCCAAATGATCTCCATACCCATGATTCTGTTCCTCTTCTGGTTATTTGCTTGATTTGTTTTGTTATTGTTTTTATTTGTTGTTTTGTTTTTCTTTTTTTAAATATATTTTATTAATTATGCTATTACAGTTGTCCCATTTCTCCCCCATCATTCCTCTCCACCCTGCACACCCCCTCTCACTCACATTCCCCCCTTCAGTTCATGTCCATGTGTTATAAGTTCTATAGCTTCTACATTTCCCACACTATTCTTGCCCTCCCCCTGTCTATTTTCTACCCACCATCTATGCTACTTATTCTCTGTACCTTCCCCCCACTCCTCCTCCCACTCCCCTGTTGCTAACCCTCCATGTGATCTCCATTTCTGTGTTTCTGTTCCTATTCTAGCTGTTTGCTTAGTTTGCTTTTGTTTTAGGTGTGGTTGTTAATATCTGTGAGTTTGCTTTCTTTTTACTGTCATTTTTTTATCTTCTTTTTCTTAGATAAGTCTCTTTAATGTTTTGTATAATAAGGGCTTGGTGATGATGAACTCTTTTAACTTGACCTTATCTGAGAAGCACTTTATCAGCCCTTCCATTCTAAATGAAAGCTTTGCTAGATAGAGCAATCTTGGATGTAGGTCCTTGACTTTCATGATTTGGAATACTTCTTTCCAGCCCCTTCTTGCCTGTAAGGTCTCTTTGGAGAAATCAGCTGACATTCTGATGGGAACTCCTTTGTAAATGACTGTCCCCTTATCCCTTGCTGCTTCTAGAATTCTCTCCTTCATTTGCATCTTGGCTAATGTAATTACGATGTACCTTGGTGTGTTCCTCCTTGGGTCCAACTTCTTTGGGACTCTCTGAGCTTCCTGGACTTCCTGGTAGTCTATTTCCTTTGCCAGATTGGGGAAGTTCTCCTTCATTATTTGTTCAAATAAGTTTTCCACTTGTTGCTTTTCCTCTTCCCCTTCTGGTACCCCTGTAATTCTGATGTTGGAACATTTAAAGATGTCCTAGAGGTTCCTAAGCCTCTCCTTACTTTTTTTTTAATTTTTATTTTCATTGTTGATCTTGGACAGTTTTCTGTCTTTTATTCTCACCCGAACCCGCCACCCCAGCCCTCCCCACCTCCCTCCCATTTCCACCGCCCCCCCATAGTTTTTGTCCATGTGTCCTTTATACTTGTTCCTGTAAATCCTTCCCCTTTTCCCCTGAAATTCCCTCCCCTCTCCCCTCTGGTGACTTTCAGCATATTCCCAATTTCCATGTCTTTGGTTATATTATGCTTGTTTGTTTGTTTTGTTGATTAGGTTCCTGTTAAAGGTGAGATCATATGGTATTTATCTTTCACTGCCTGGCTTATTATTTTTTTTTAATTCTTGTTTCTTCCTTGTTTTCTGTTTGGTTGGTTGTTTCTTCCTTCTGGTCCACTCCATTGATTTGAGTTCCAGTTTTCCTCCCATCTCTACTGGTTCCCTATGCTTTTTCCTTCATTTCACTTATTGTAGCCTTCATTTGTTCATCTAATTTATGAGCAAAATCAATCAATTCTGTGAACATTCTAATCACCAGTGCTTTAAACTGTGTATCTGATAGGCTGGCTATCTCTTGGTCGCTTAGATGAATTGGCTCTGGGGCTTTGATCTGTTCTCCCATTTGAGCCATTTTTTGTTTTTGTTTTTTGGTCTGGTTGCAGCTGTTATGTAGCGAGGGACGGAGCCTTAGGTGTTCCCCAGGGTGGAGCAGCTCAGTAGCTGGGTAGTGATGCTGTATGTGGGGGCGGGGTTCAAGAGGGAACAATGGTGCTTGCTCCATTCTCTCTCGGATTCCAGTCCCTTCTGCCACTTCCCCTTCATGTGGATTATTTGCGCATGAATGTGGGACCACCTGGTCAGCCAGCCACCTTGCACGGCCTCACTGGGTCTGCATCGTTGCCACCCTGTGCCCGGGGTCTGCTAGCTACCACCTGTGGGTCTGGTGTCTGTTAGCCACCGCCTGCATGCCTGGGATGTGCCAGCTGCTGCTGCCTGTCTACCTGAGTCCACCAACTTCCACTTTTTCCTGCTGCGACTCTGCCCCTCTTACCAGTCTGGATGAATGGTTGTTGAACTTCTGTACAGTTCAATTTTCTATCAGTTCCTATTGTTTTATTGTTGCTAAATCTTTGTTGTTCTTCATTTTGGTTGTGTAAGGAGGCACAGTGTGTCCACCTACACCTCCATCTTGGCCAGAAGTCTGTTGTTTTGTTTTTTAGATTCAGTTGTTGATAGTTGTGAATTTGTTGCCTTTTTAAGGTTCATAGTTTTGATCTTCTTTTTCTTAGATAAGTCCCTTTAACATTTCATGTAATAGAGGCTCGGTAGTGATGAACCCCTTTAGTTTTACCTCGTCTTGGAATCACTTTATCTGCCCTTTGATTCTAAGTGATAGCTTTGCTGGATAGAGTAATCTAGGGTATAAATTCTTGCTTTTCATCACTTTGAATACTTCTTGCCAGTCCCTTCTTGCCTGCAAAGTTTCTTTTGAGAAATCAGCTGATAGTCTTATGGGAATTCCTTCATAGGTAACTCTTTGCTTTTCTCTTGCTGCTTTTAAGATTCTCCCTTTATCTTTAACCTTTGCAATTTTAATTATGATGTGTCTTGGTGTGGGCCTGTTTGGGTCCAACTTGTTGGGACACTCTCTGCTTCCAGGACTTTGATGTCTATTTCATTTACCAAAATAGGGAAGTTTTATTTCATTATTGTTTCAAATAAATTTTCAATTTCTTATTATTCCTCTTCTCCTTTTGGCATTGTTATGATTCGAATGTTGACATGTTTGGAGGTGTCCCAAAGTCTTCTTATGCTATCCTTGTTTTTTTTTTTTCTTTTTCTTTTTAAATTCTTGTTTCTTCTCTCTGTTTTGATTGAATGCTTATTTCTTCATTATGTTCTAAATTGTTGAATTGATTTCTGGTTTCTTTTCCTTCACTGTTGATTCCCTGTGGATTTTTCTTTATTTCACTTAGTGTAACCTTCAATTCCTTCTTTATGTATTTGCTGTACTCAATGAGTTCTTTGAGCAGCCTGATAACCAGTTTTTTGGACTCTGCATCTGATAGGTTGGTTTTCTCCATTTTGTTTAGTTATTTTTCTGGGTGTTTATTCCGTTTTTTCACTTGGGCCATATTTCTTTGTCTCCTCAATTTGGCAGCCTCCCTGTGTTTGTTTCTATGTATTAGGTAGAGCTGTTTGACTCCTTGTTTTAGTAGTGTGGCCTATTGCAAAAACAGTACCTATAAATTGTTGCGACGCAGAGTCTTAGGTAATCTCCAGGATGGGACAACCCACTTCACCACTTTGTGGCTCTGTGTTGGGGGAGGGCTCAGAGAGGGAACAGTGCTGCTGCTTGGCTTCTGGAGGTTTGCCCAGCACTTGCCCTGTTTCTGGTCACTTCACCCACTTCCTGTATGTAGCTGGCACTCTTCCATTTGTTGTCCTGGTGCTGAATCCCAGAGTAGGTGGGTTTGCATATGTTCTAAGTTCATGGGGGTCTTTTTGTCCCCTTTTTAAATTACGTTTTATTGATTATGCTGTTACAGTTCTCCCGATTTTTTTCCCTTTGCCCCTCTCCACTCAGTACCCTCTTCCCTCTAGCAATCCCCCCCTTAGTTCATGTTCATGGGCCATGCATGTAAGTTCTTTGGCTGCTCCTTTTCTTATACTGTTCTTAACATCCCCCTGTTTTTGTGTCTATTTTGTGCCTACCAATTATGCTTCTTGATCCCTGCATCACTTCCTTCTTTCTCCCCATGGGGGTCTTTTAAACAGGGTTTCTTGAAGGTCCAGCAGTTTCTTCTGCCACCCTAACCCCCACTGATTTTTATAGCCAGAAGTTATGCAGATTTATCTTTCTGACACTGGAACCCTGGGCTGTGTGGTCTGGCCTAGGGCTGGGATTGCTCACTCCCAATGTATCCCTCCTGATTTTAATCCACCATATATAAATGTGAGACCATCCATTCCACTGCTGCCTCTTGGCGTTACTGTGTCTCTATGACTCTCCATCTGTGTCTGCGACTGCCTCTCCTATCCATCTGGATGAATGTGCCTTCTTTAAATCCTTGGTTGTTGGACTTATATACAGCTCAATTTTATGACAGTTCTGGGTGTTGTTTGTTTTGAGATCTAGTTGTAATTCTTTCTGTAGTTGTATGAGGAGGTGAAGTGTGTCTGCCTCTGCCTCCAACGTGATTGGAAGATGTTGATAATTTTTAAATATTTTTTCTGCATAAGCATATTCTGTTTCAGAGTACCTCAAAATAATGTGGAATCTTATCATTAATACAAAGAGATTATTTCATTATTTAAGGTTTTACAGTTTTCAGAGAAATTTCATAAATATAAAAACCAAAAAAAGCCAAACATTTTTTGAAAGACACAGTGTTTATAAATCACATCAATTTAGTTGAAAATACTTTTTTACTTTTTGAAATTATATTTTATAGATTCTGCTATTGCAGTTATCCCAATTTTTCCCCCTTTGCCTCCTTGTATCCAGCACTCCCACTCCCTCTGGCCATACTGTATTTTTATATTAAAATTTTTTCAATTACAGTTTACATTTAATATTATTTTGCATTTGTTTCAGATGTGCAGCATAGTAGTTAGACAATCATATACTTTACAAAGCGTTCAAGGGTCAACTGTATATGTATTGGTCTCTTTCTTTTGTTCTAATGAGATGACACTTGGGGGCTGGTCACCAGAAAGACTATGCCATGGTTACAAGCTTGGAGTTCTTAGTTCCACCTCCCAATTCTCTAGAAAGATGAGGGGGTTAGAAATGGAGTTAATGATCAATTATGCCTACGTGATAAAACCTCCATAAAATCCCTCAAGTATGGAGTGCTTCTGGGTTATTGAGCATGTGGTGCTGGAAATGTATTCCTCTGGGAGAGAGCACAGAAACTTCACTCTCCTTCCCACGTACCTTGCTTTATGCATCTGGACGTTCATCTGTATCCTTTATCATATCCTTTTATAATAAACATAAGAGTAAGTAAACTGTTTTCCTAAGTTCTATGAGCTGCTCTAGCAAAATAATCAACCCCTGAGGTGAGGGTCTTGGGAATCCCTGATTCACAGTTGATAAGTCAGAAGCACAGGTGATAACCTGGATTTGCGATTGTTGTCTGAAATGGGGAGTGGGAGGATAGCAATCTTGTAGGATTGCTTAATGTGCATGATCCAGGTAAACAGTGTGAGAATTGAGTTGAATAAACCCACAAATCAGTGACCAGAAGTGTTAGAAGTAGCCTTCTTTGTGAGTTATAAAGAAGAGACACACAGAAGTGTTTCCTACTTAGAACAGCTCCCAAATTCCTCAAGCTCTTACACAGCCTCTTTCAAATGGAGAATATGATAGGTTGAAAATAAAACTGTCCCCTAATTCTTCTAAGAAGATAGGCAAAAGATCAAGACGTTTCTATTGTGTTTCATCACAAGAAGAGGTAAATAAACTCCTTATTCCAGAGGATCTTTAGACTGCTTCCTCTCCCTCTGATTAAATATGTGATTATTTGGTCAATTAAAGGAAATATTTTCAGACCCTTATTAATTAAGGTCTTAAAACAGCTTACTGTCCTCTTAGCAACAGCTTTTAGTTTTCACATCTATTCTGTGATAACTGTAATATCCTGTGTTTTCATGAAAATTTCTAAGAGTATATGGCAGAAATATAAGCTACCAACTTACATTCTCTTAGCTGAATATGGTGAGAATTGTAAGAAGTGAATATTGTGTTGGAATTGCTAGATGATATAAATAATGGTGAAAATTTTTATGACTTAAGACACATATAGACTATTTTTCTCACCTGTCAAAGACAGTAGAAAATGTATCACACTGGGATCAGGTAGGTTTGGTTCTGCCAGGTATCAGCTCTGATTCAGAGTACTCTGGTTCTCTCATCTATAAAATGGGAATAATTATGTTATCTACTAGTGAGGATTATTAGGATTATTATGAAAATTAACCTTTAATAATCCTTGATTTGTAAAGTGGTCATTAACTCCTCTGAGAAGGTATTCTTAACTCTCCTCTTTCACACATAAAGTACTTCTCCCCCACATACTCCCACTTCACTCTAGGATGTTGTGCTATCACTGCATTTCTTATTGTATTGAAATTGCATTTACATATGTCTGATCCTCCCACCAGACTGTGATATCCTTATAAACCCTATATCTTCAGCACTTACTAGAGTACCTGGGTGTCAAAGAGTAGGAGCTTCGCTTATTTAAGATGATGAGTTTGTTGAGTGAATGAATGACATATTTTAAGTGCTTGCTCAGTACTTAAAACATTGAACACATTCAATAATTTGTTCTTGACTTTTTTCTTTTTGCAAATTTGGGTCTCCAAAGTTAATAAAACTTTGGAAAAGATATATCTTTTTCCCATGATGCCTTAACTACAAAAATGCAGAGTTGGGACTGTTTTTGGATCCATTCTAGATTAATCAACATGCCATGAGAGGCTTGGTTCATGGAAAGTTAAGACTTATCAAACTTAATGAATAATGGGATGAAAATGGCTTCAGACTTTTAGCCATAGACTATGTACACACACCTAGAAAAAATTATTTGACCTTTTTTTCATGTTTTTGTAAATATATAACTTAGCAGTGTCAATTTAAATCATCAAAGCAGTGTGTTGGAGACCTTTTTGCATTTGTCTCAGCTGCCTTATTACATTGCAAATGATGTTAATTCTGTGCTTAATTATGCTTAATATAGTATATATGCAAACCAGTGTTTCTCAGTTGGACATAACAAATATGCTGTTGTTTCTTCCTGTCTTTCTTCTGCTTATCGTTTGTCGATTTTTAAAAACAGCTGGAGTTGTTCCATGTGAATTGAAAGAATTACAAGTTTGTACAATAAATACTCTAAAAAACATCTTATGTCAACTGTGTTCTTTGCCTTTTAAAGAGCTGGTGTACATTCTCATGCAAACAGCTATTTTTTTCAGATCAGAAGGAATCTCTCTTTAGATTAACAAAAAAAGTTTACATTATCCAGAATTTTTCAAAAGCATGTATATTTCATCCATTGAAACAGGAACTTTTATCTCTCCAAATTCACTATTTAGAGTCAGTTGCATATATGAGGCCTGTCCGAGAAAAGTCCAGGCATTGGTAATATAATGAAAGCAGTTTGTACAACCATGTTCAAGCCAAGGAGAGTGGACTGGAATGTGCATGGGTGAACACTGACAGCTTCACTGTGCTAGTCATGGGGCAGTAGATACCACTGAGTGAGCATGTGCACTGCGTGGCTGTCACATTCAAAATGACTGAGTAGACAATGAATCTACGTCAAATTTTTCATTAAGCTTGATCTTTCCTACATGGAAAGTACTTGGATGATTCAGAGAGCTTTTGGAGATGATGTAGTGAGTGTAGTCCAAATAAAAGTGTGGCACAAATGCTTTAAAGATGGTCAAGAATCTGTTGAAAGTGATCCACATTCTGGAAGGCCTGCAACAAGCAGAACACCTGAGACTGTTGAACATGTGTGGGCTGCAATCAACAAAGATTGGCGACTGACAGTGTGAGAACTAGAAGCTGATCTGGGAATTCCAAAAACTACTGTGTCCAAGATTTTGATGAAGGTTCTTGGCATGAAATGTGTCGTGACAAAATTCATTCTGCGGCATCTGCTATCAGAGCAGAAGAAACATTGTGCTACAGTTGCTAATGACTCTAAGAGAACTGTGTGAGATCCTCAGGTGCCTACTTCGATGGGGACTGAGGTGTTGTTGTCCTATGTTCAATGCTTCTTGTATCTTCTTCAATAAATGCTTTTATCTTTCATATTACATGGCTGGATACTTTCTGAACAGGACTTGCATGTTGAGTTATGTTTAGATAAAAGACGATGTTACTATAATGACTGGATATTTGTGACTTAGATTCTCATATTTTCAACTGTTATATGTGACTTAGGAGATAGAAAGGGGGTAGCTTGGGATGAGTATTTTATTTTCCTTTTTTAAAACTTGAATGTATTGGTGTAACGCTAATTAACAAAATTATACAGGTTTCAGGTATGCAATTCCACATCAAATTATCTATGAACTGTATTGTGAGTTCAACACCCCAAGTCAAGTTGCTGAATATTTATTTTATTTCATCCTTTTATTGTTGTTCAATTACAGTTGTCCCCATTTCCCCCATTAGTCTATTTATTTTAAAGTTATTATTTCATCTAGCTTGATCAAAAAAGATTAATTTATTTAAAAATGTTCTTTTAAAATTTTTTCAGCACAAGATCAAAACTACAATAGAGCCAAGTATAAATATTGTAAAATATTGTAGCATAGGTGACTTTTTCCAAGAGTCTTAAGATTAATATTTATGAAAATATTTTTGGTGGCTATCAATACTTATTAAAAATTAACAGCATTTCTGACAGAAGTTTTATAAGTAGAGTTTAGGTCATTGTTAAATTTGAGTTATGTTATAATAATAATGACTATGCTTATTACACAACTATTTTTGTTTCAAGTATTTTAATACATTATACTTATCTCATTTATTCCTCAGAACATTCCAGGTAAAATATGAGGACCTGGAAATGAATGATTGTTCAAAGTTAGTAAATGCAAGGTACAAGATCAGAAACCATTTTTGCTTTGTGCAAAATCGTTGCTCTGTCTGTTCCTGTTGGTACTGCGTATCTTCTTTCACCCATTTGGTCAGCAGGGGGACCCAGGAGATAGAGCCGAATGAAAGCTCTAGCCAGTGCCCCCTATTCTGAACATTGATCTCACCCTAAATGCTTGCTATCTTTCATTCTCCATAAACTTAACCATCTAGAAAGGATTTTTTTTTCACTAATGTTGTCTCTTCTTCATAAGTCTCTTTTTGTTCTAGCAAATTGCAAATGCTAGAGAACCTTTTCCTTTAAAGGTAAGTACCATTAAGTGTCACAACTTTTCCTCTTTCCCTTCTGATCTCTTTTCTCCTTCGCCCTCACAGACTACCTGGAATATAGTAAATGTTCAGTAAATGGTTGCTATTACTACTATCCAGGTTCTGGGGCTCCTCTATGAAGGAATTTTTAATAATAACAATAAAAAGCACAACTAATATTTATTGCACATTATGTGCCAGGATCTCTCTGAAGTGCTTTAAATGTATGTGCTTTGTTATTATGTGTATCTTTATCAAGCAAGGGAAAAGGTGACATTCAGAATGTGCATAACTTGTCC
The DNA here is from genome assembly GCA_039655065.1 of Glossophaga mutica. Taxonomy (NCBI): domain Eukaryota; kingdom Metazoa; phylum Chordata; class Mammalia; order Chiroptera; family Phyllostomidae; genus Glossophaga; species Glossophaga mutica. Next base: position 134,300,657 of record CM077304.1, read on the forward strand.
AAGATAACATGGACAGCTGGTTGGTAGTGACAGATTGTGACCTTAAGTTTTCTGATTTTTAGTCCTTTATTACTCATGACAGATGCAGAAATGTACTCAAACCTTCTTCAAGAAAACCTGGTCTTAAGGGCTTAGCTGACAACAGATTTCAGTGGCCAACCTCTTCATATCCACTAAGGTGTTCATACCAAAACTATACCTCTGTCCTCTGTGCTGCCCCCAGACAATGACTGAGCATGGTGGTGATAATACTGGGTGGCCAAAAAGATCCTTTGGTTTTTTGTTTGTTTGTTGTTTGTTTGTTTGTTTTTTTGTTTTTCTGTGAGATAGCTCTACTGGCACTTAGTTGTCTGTAACTTCATTTGAAACAATTTTGTTAGATTGTGCTGTGACAACTGTCATACAAGAGTGCATTTAAAAAAATCAAAACTGGTGAATTTTTGTATAGCTATTTTGATATCAAAATGGAAGAAAATATGCAATATTTTAGTATATATTATGCTTTATTATTTCAAGAAAGGTAAAAATTCAACCAAAACACACAAAAAGATCTGTGCAGTATATGGAGAAGGTGCTGTGACTGATTGAATGTGTCACAAGTGGTTTGTAAAGTTTTGTTTTGGAGATTTCTCAATCTGGAGATTTACATTACCTAAAATGTTCCATGGTCAGGTAGACCAGTTGAAGTTGATAGTGATCAAATCAGGACATTTATTGAGAACAATCGATGTTACATCATGGAGAAGATAGCTGGCATACTCAAAATACCCAAATGAATAAAGCTACTGGTGAAAATGAAAAATGTGTCTTTTATTTTATGGAAAAAACTAAATGTACTTTTTGGCCATCCCAATAGTACTGGCTTATTCCAGGAATGGATAAATGATTCAACTTTAGCAACTGTACTGATATACTTCATTTAGAGGAACAAAGATAAATCACATAATCATACCAATTAAGTGTTGGAGAAAAAGCTCAATAAACTATTCTATAGGGTCATGTTTTACACTAACATTTACTATCTAAAAGCTGGCATCAGTTTTAAAGAAAACACACTGGGAAAATCCACATTATTTTTTAGAACAAAGACAGAGTGTCCACTGTCACTATTACTTTTTAAACATGGTTCTGAAGGTATTTGCCAATGCAATTAGAAAAGAGAAAAAATGAGGCATATATAGTTGAAAGAGAACATAAAATTATTACTATTTGCAAAAGTTTTACTTGCTTACATGAATATACAAAGTGGAACATAATCAACAAAGCAAGCAGGCAAGCCCTGGCTGGTGTAGCTCAGTGGATTGAGCTTGGGCTGCAAACCAAAGGGTCTCCAGTTCAATTCCCAGTCAGGGCACATGCCTAGTTTGCAGACCAGGCCCCCAGTGGGGAGCCATGTGAGAGGCAACCGCACATTGATGTTTCTCGCCCTCTCTTTCTCCCTCCCTTCCACTCTCTCTAAATGAATAAATAAAATCTTTAAAAAGAACAAGCAAGCAAAATATAACCAGAGACATTGAAAGAAAGGAAAAACTGACAGTAACCAGAGGGAAGGAAAGAGGGGGATAATGGAGGAAAAAAGGAGAATGGTTGTCAAGGAACATGTATAAAGGACCCATGGACAAAGCTAAAACGGGGTAGGATTGAGGGTGGGAGGTATGAATGAGTAGGGTGGAGGAGTGGTAGGGAGACAATGGAGACAACTGTCCTTGAACAGTAAAAAAATAAATATTAAAAAATCAACTAAAATATTACAAGAAACAATAGGGGAATTTATAAATGGCTGAGTTCAATCATAAATAGTGCTCAACAGCTTTCGTAAGTACAAACCAAAACCAGTGAAAAGCTATAATGAAAGAAAAGATAATATTAATGATAGCAAAAAAATTATAAAACTAGATTTCACAAGAAATATTCAAAATCTGTACAAAGAGGCTTCTGACCAAGATGGAGGCATAAGTAGATACACTTTACCTCCTTGCACAACCATAAAAAAGGACAACAACAAATTAAAAAACAAAAAATAACCAAAACTTCTAGAAAATTGAACTGTATGGAAGTCCAATAATCAAGGAGTTAAAAAGGAAACATTCATTCAGATTGGTAGGAGGAATGGAGACAGGCAGCTGGGGTGGAGAGGATGCTTAGCAAGAGGGTGAGGCAGCAGCTGGTGGACTAGGTGGTCCATTTGTGCGCAGATAAACCGGGAGGAACAACTGGGGAGCAAGACAGACCACTCAACCCAGGGTTTCAGTGTGGTAAAAGAAAGTCTCAAAGCCTCTGGCTATAAAAACCTATGGGGGTTGCAGTAGTAGGAGAAACTCTAAGCCTCACAGGAGAGTTAGTAGGAGAGACCCACAGGGTCCTAGAATGTACACAAAACTGCCCACCCAGGAATTAGCACCAGAATGGCCCAATTTGTTTGTGGGTAGCGGGGGAAGTAAATAAAAGTCAGCCTAGAGCAGAGCAAGTGGTATTGTTCCCTCTCTGACCCCTCCCCCACATACAGCACCACAACACTGCCAAGTGAGTTGCCTCACCCTGGTGAATACCTAAAACTCTGCTCCTTACAATGTAACAGGCACTCTGAGACAAAGAAATATGGCTCAAATGAAAGAATAGATCAAAGCTGCAAAAGTAGAACTAAGAGATGAAGAGATAGTCAACCTATCAGATGCAGAGTTCAAAACACCGGTAGTCAAGATACTCACAGAAATGGTTGTATATTGTTGCAAAATAAAGAAGTGAAGACTATACACAATGAAATAAAGAAAAATATACAGGGAACCAACAGTGAAGGGAAGGACATCAGGACACAAATCAACAATTTGGAGTAGAAGGAAGAACTAAACATTCAACCAGAACAGAATGAAGAAAGAAGAATTTAAAAAAAATGAGGAGAGGCTGAGAAACCTCTGGGACAATTTTAAATGTTCTAATATCCAAATCATAGGGGTGCCAGAAAGAGAAGAGAAAGAACAAGAAATTGAACACCTATTTAAAAAATTAATGGAGAAGTTCCCCAATCTGGCAAAGGAAATAGACTTCCACTATGTCCAGGAAGCTCAGAGAGTCTCAAAGAAGTTGGACTCAAGGAAGCACACACCAAGGCACATCATAATTACATTAGCCAAGATTAAAGATGAGGAGAGAATCTTAAAAGCAGCAAGAGGAAAGGAGACAGTTACTACAAAGGAGTTCCTATAAGACTATGAGTTGATTTCTCAAAAGAAACCTTGCAGGTAAGTAGGGGCTGGAAAGAACTATTCAAAGTCATGAAAGGGAAGCACCTACATTCAAGATTACTCTATCCAACAAAGCTATCATTTAGAATGAAAGGGCAGATAAAGTGCTTCCCAGATAAGGTTGAGTTCAAGGAGTTCATCATCACCAAGTTCTCATTTTATGAAATGTTAAAGAGACTTATCTAAGAAAAAGATGATGATCAAAAATATGAACACTGAAATGACAAACTATCTATCAACAATTGAACTTAAAAAAAAACACTAAGCAAACAAGTAGAATAGGAAGAGAATCACAGAAATGGAGATCATGTGGAGGGTTATCATTAAGGAAGAGGTGGAAACAGAATGGGGAAAAAGGTACTGTGAATAAGAAGCATAAATTGTAGGTATAAAATAGACAAGGAGAAGTTAAGAACAATATAGTAAATGGAGAAGCCACAGAACTTATATATACAACCAATGGACATCAAATAAGGGGGTGAGGATATTGGTGGGAGGAGGAATTCAGTGGGGAGAGGAATAAAGGGTAGAAAAAAATGGGACAACTATAATAGCATAATCAATAAAATATACTGTAAGAACACAAAATCAGCCTTGGCAGGTGTGGCTCAGTGGATTGCACACTGGCCTGTGAATTGAAGGGTTGCCAGTTTGATTCCCAGTTGGGGCACATGCCTGGGTTGTGGGATGGGTCCCCAGTTGAGGATATGTGAGAGGCAACTGATCAATGTACCTCTCACACACTGATGTTTCTCTCCCTCTTTCTCCCTCCCTTCCCCTCTATCTAAAAGTATATAAATAAAATCTTTAAAAAACAAAACAAAAACAAAATCTGTACAAAGAAAGCACACATTTTCTTAAAAAGAGAAATAAGTATTATGTAGATGTTAGCTATTCCTAATGTAACAAACAATTCTATAACACTAAATACAATAAGGGTATTATTTTTTTTTTTCCCTTTTTTTTTCAAACTGGAAAGGTTGATTTACATAGAAAATAGAAAAAGATTGCTTTGGCTGGTGTGGCTCTGTGGGTTGAAGCACTGTCCCATACAGCAAAAGGTTGCAGGTTTGATTTCAAGTTAGGGCACATATCTAGGTTGAGGGTTCAATCCCTAGTCTCGGCACATGTGATCCTGGGCATGTATAGGAGGCAACCATGATGCTTCTCTCTCACATCAATGTTTCTCTCCCTCTCTCCCCCCCCTTCTCTCTCTCTCTCTCTCTCTCTCTCTCCGCCCTTCTCTCTCTAAAAGCAATGAAAAAATATCCTTGGGTGAGGATGATAAAAAAAGGAGTAATAAGCTGCAAGATCTTCAATAACTTAAAAGTTGTAGTAATCACCAAACTGTCATAATTATTCATGAATAGGTATGCAGATAAATGAAACAGATATAAAAGTCTACAAGTAGACCCAAATAGTATGCACTGGATATTAGTGTATGGCAAGAATGGCATAATAAATCAGTGATTAAGTGATGAATTATTTAATAATGTTTTGGGACAACTAGATAGTCATCTGGAATATAAAATTATTTTTGGATCCTTATTTCATTACTTATACCAATGTTTTAGGTGTTTTAAGGATTTAAATACAAAAAAATGAAAATATGTGATACACTAGATATATGAGATATCTATACTCATACGAGCTATATGAGTATACTAGAAAAACATTATATGTGTAGACACCCATGTGTATGATCATGTGTGTCTGTATGTGTAAATAACTCTGAACATTGGACAACATTTCTTAGGGTTACTCCAAAACTAAGAAATCATAAATGAAAAGATAGATTAACTTGACCATAAGAAATTAAAATAAAATTTTCATTGGCATTAAAATAGCATAAACAAATAAACCAGGGGAAATATTTGTTTGCAACTCATAACATAGACCAAATGATATGTTCCTCAATATATACAAATAAATATGTAAGGAAAAGATTAATAACTCTACAAGAAATGTACAAAGGATAAAAAACAGTTTGAATCAAAGGAAATATAAATGGATCTTATATAAAAAGACATTCACTTTATACATAAGAAAATATTAATTTAAATATCAAAACTACAATGAAGTACCAATTTCAACTTGTCAGTTTTGCAAAGATAAAAGAACTTGATAGCAGAGATCCAAGATGGTGGCAGAATATGGGGAAGCTACACTAACCTTCTCCTAGGACCAAACTGGAATTACAATCATAGAAAAATCATCCTGAATAACCAACTGAACGCTGGCTAGAGAGAAGCCTTATAACCAAGGACAGACAGAAGAAACCACTTCACCACAAGGAGACTGGCAGGAATTGAGGAGGAGGCATGAGAGGCCTGGCTGGTCTTCCATGGGCAGCAGTTGAAGTTCTGAAGAGAGATTTCAGTGGCAGATGCGGGGGTTCCCCCTGAGAAGTGTGGGATCTAAATCTCAGCTAGGATCCCTAGCCTAGGGCACCAAAACAGGTACAGAAACCCAAATAACATCCTGCTTTAAAATGCAGCAGAGTTTCTGTCCACCAGGGAAAGATGTCTAGATGTTCAGAGCCGGTTAAAGGGCCAATGCACAAAATTCCATTTGCAGCCAGACTAGAGTCACAAGAGGAGAGTCTGGGGTTGGTTGCTCTGGGGATAAAGCTGAAAGATCAGCTGCCAGGATTCCTGTGTTGAGTCATTCCCTGTACTGAAGAAGCTATCTTTCTCAAGCAGAGTATTCCCTTACATGCAAAATCATCCCGGAAAGAAGCAATAGCGCAAACCACAGGAATCCCTCTTGCCCCTCCCTGTGAAGCTTAAGCTCAGCTGCTGAGAAGTACAGATGGAGACACTTTCAGTGATTAGCCTAATAGAAAGACTGCAGGTAAAGGCAGATCTTTGGGAGCACTGAGCTGACCCTCCACGAGGTCCAGTGCTGCCAGATGCCAGCCTTGGTGTGCAGCTTGGTTCTTTCTGCACACACTCAGGCCCAGCAGAAGAAGCCACAAGCTGTGGATTGCTTATAGCTCCAAACAGGTTGCCCAGGACTAGTCACAGGCCAAAGTCTTTGCAGAACTACCTAATATATAGAAGCAAACATAAAGAGGCAGTCAATATGGGAAGACAGAGAAAGAGGCTCCAAATGAAAGAACAAGAGAATTCTCCAGACGAGCTAAATGACAAGGAGGTAAGCAATTTATCATACATAGAGTTTAAAGTAATAATTATAAGGATGTCCAACAACATGAAAAAAGATGTAGAAACAATAAAAAAGAACCAGTCAGAAATAAAAAATGCAATATCTGAAATAAACAATACTCTGAAAGCAAAAAACAGTAGGTTAGATGAAGCAGAGAACTGAATCAGCAATTTGGAAAACGAAATAGGAAAAACAACCAAGAAGAGCAAAAAAAAAAAAAAAAGAGGAAACTTTAAGGGACCTTTGGGACACATCATAATTAAAATGGCAAAGTTTGACTGCCGGTCAAGATCGTGGTACAGGCAGACATGGCTTGTCTCTTCTCACAATCACATCAAAATTACAACTAAAATATACAACAACCATCAGTCAGGAACATCCTAAATCAAGCTGAATGGAAGTCTGACAACTACAGAATTAAAGGAACCACATCCACGCAGACTGGTAGGAGGTAGGAAGGGTGGAGACACAGAATAGGCTGGTCCTATACCCACATGGATAAAAATTCGAGTGGGAACTCTTAGGAGCGAGGAATCCTGGACTCACACCAGGCTCCCCAGCCCAGGTTTCCAGTCCAAGAAGATGAGTCCCCATAACTTCTGGCTGCAAAAACCAGTGGGGATTGAGTCAGGGGAAGAAATTGCTGTAGCCCTAAGCAGTTCCCCTTAAAGAACCTACACACAGACTCACCTACTCAGACTCACTCTCTCTGAGCTCCAGCACCAGGGTGGCATCTTGAAAGGCACCAGTGGTATAGAGGAATAAATTGAAGTATCTGGCATCCAGGCGAGCAGAGGCCATGGTCCCTTTGCTAAATGCTTCCCCCACACAGCTGGTAAGCTGGTGCCTTTTCTGAGACTTCATCTACTTGTCTAGTAGTATCTGACCTGCCTTGGAGATCCTCAGAGGCTATGCCCTACCCAACTGACGGGTCCACCCAAGTTGCTTCTCCATAAGAATAGCTGGTCTTGGCTCCTAAATCCTATCAAACAAGCAACAGCTGGCTTCAGTGAGCCCTAGTGGCAGCCAGATTAGATTCACAGCTTTGCTTTGCCTAGGAATATCCAAGCCCAGCACAAGTAACAGCCATCTCAAATTGCTTTAGAGCTCAGGCAGGGTGCCCTGGGCAAAACACAGGTAGGGGTTGAACTTGGCCTGCATCAACCAGGAAACCCCAGGGCCAGCACACCCAGTGGACAGCTACAGACTGCATCCAAGCACCACCATCCTACCCCTGCACAGCTGATCCTCCATGGACAGCAGAGGTTTGTAGTCAGTGGTCACAGACAGTTCTTACAGCTGACTAGCCTGGGTAAATCCCTCCCATTGATCTGCCAACAGCAATCAAGGCTCAGTTACAAGAGGAGGGTGTACTCAGCCCACAAGAAAGGCACACTTTGAGTACCCAGCTTCGGTGATAGGGGAAGCTGTGCCACTGGACCCTACAGGATACCTACTACACTACACCACACTAATAAGACATGAATTCAAAGCAACTCTACCTAATACATAGAAACAAATACAGGGAGGCTCCCAAAATGAGAAGACAAACATGGCCCAAATTAAAGAACAGATCAAAACTACAGAAAAAAACTAAACAAAATGGAGATAAGCAATCTATCAGATGTAGAGTTCAAAACACCCTGGTTAGAAGGATGCTCAAGGGACTTAGTGAGCATAAGGATGCTCAGCAGCATAAGAAAGACCCAGTCAGAAACAAAGGATACACTAATTGAAATAAAGAACAATTTAAAGGGAAACAGTAGAGTGAGTGAAGCCCAAAATCAAATAATTGATTTGAAACAAAAAGAAGCAAACAAACAAACCCACACAGAACAATGAGAAGAAAAAAGAATCTAAAAAAAAGGAGGATAGTGTAAGCAGGCCCTGGGACAACTTCAAGAGGTTCAATATTTGCACCACCATAGTGGTACCAGAAGGAGAAGCAAAAGAGCAAGAAATTGGAAATGTATCTGAAAAAAATAGTGAAAGAAAACTTCCCTAATTCGGTGAAGGAGATAGATATGCAAGTCGAGGAAGCACAGAGAGTCCCAATTATGATGGAGGCAAAGAGGTCCACTCCAAGACACATCAAAATTAAAAAGCTAAAGATTAAAGATAAAGAGACAATCTTAAAAGCTGCAAGAGAAAAGAAGTTATCAGATAGTTGCAAATGGGAGGGGAAGGGGTGAATGAGTGATGAAATGAGGGAATTAAGAAGTACAGATATGGCCCCGGCTGGTGTGGCTCAGTGGATTGAGCACTGGACTTCGAAGCAAGGAGTCGTTGGTTCCATTCCCAGTCAGGGCATATGCCTGGGTTATGGGCCCCATCCCCAGTAGGAACTCAAGGTGCAACCACACATCGATGTTTCTCCCCCCCTCTCTCCCCCTTCTCCTCTCTCTAAAAATAAATAAATAAAATATTTTTTAAAAGAAGTACAAGTATGTAGTTACAGAATAACCATACAAAGTACTGTATAGAAAATGGAGTAGCTAAAGAACTTATACGCATGACCCATGGACATGAACAATGGTGGGGGGATTGCCTGTGGGAGTAGGGGGCTCTGGGTGGAGGGGGAAAAGAGGGGCAAATTAGGATGATTCTAATAGTATAATCAATAAAATATAATTTAAAAATGGCAAAGCTTAAAGATAAGGAGAAAATATTTTCTGTAGTGTATTTTTTTCATTAACACATATCCCTCTTTCACCCTCTTCTACCTCTACCTGCCACATTTCCCCAACCATCACCACACTGTTGTCTGTGTCCATGAGTACTTTTTCTGTTTTGCTCAATCCCTCTGGCCTTCAGCAGCACTGCTCCCACCCCCACCAGAGCTGTCAGCCTGCTCTCTATCAATGATTCTGTCTCTATCTCGCTCGTTAGTTCAGTTTGTTCATTAGATTCCACATATGGTATTTGCCTTTCTCCAACTTGCTTATTTCTTTTAGCACAATGGTCTCCAGGTCCATCCTGACTGTTTCAAAGAGCAAAATTTTCTTCTTTTTATGTTGAGTAGTATTCCATTGTGTGAATGTGCCATAGTTGTTTTATCCACTCCTCTTCTGATGGGCACTTGGGCTACTCCCAAATCTTGACTATTGTAAATAATGCTACAATGAAAATAAGGTTGCTTGTATTCTTTCGAATTAGTGTTTAAAGCCTTTTTGGATAAATTCTCAGAAATGGAATTGCTGAGTCATAAGGCAGTTCCATTTTTAATTTTTTGTAGTAACTCCATACTGCTTTCCACAGTGGCCACAACAGTCTGCATTCCCACTAATCATATGTCTACTGTTGCGGACCGTTCAGCCTGGTTTCGGGAGTTGTAACCCTTGCCCCATGGTGAGCTGTGTAAGAGCCTAGGAACCCACTTCATCTGGGTCTGTTCTGTCAAGAGGACGTGACCTACTAAGGAGACAAAGCTTACCTCCCTGGCAGGAGTACTGCTTCTGCCTCATCCATCTCTGGCCCCAATGCTTGGTCAGTAGTCAATGACGGGTAAGACTCCTCATGGGAGGGGCAACCTAAGCCAGACACAACCACTTGGGAGACCCTCATGGAAGGACTCGGGGGGCTGCAGCAAAGAGGGGGTGATGGACCCTCGCCCCCCGGCTATTCTGACATAGCCCAAGTCCCCATTTCCCGTCTGGGAGATGTCTTCTGCTTCCTGAGCCTAATTGGCTTAAAGCCTGAAACTATGACAAGTGGTGCAGCCTTGTGCTGGCCAGAATGGTTCCCCAGGTGATCGGGCATAAGAAAGAATTCCTAAAGTCCTGTGAAACCTGCTTTGCTAAGAGTGCACTCATTTAAATGATAAGGGTCCAAGGAGGAAATGAGTATGTCTCCCAAAGTTTTGCAACCCCCTTTCCTGACAGACACTGACTCAGATTAAGCCCTCAGATTTCTTTGACATGTTAAACCTGTATTCCTGTGTATTTGAACCCAATAAAAGCCTAGTGAGGAAGGGGCTCTGGTTCATTCTCCTCTGAGAGTTTGTCCACCTCTCCTCCCCAAACAGATTATGTCTTGGTAGTTTTATTTTCATCCATGACGGATGGGGGGTTCTGTGGGCGGTGCCCCCCACAGTCTGTAAGCCATCTGTATAGGTCTTCTTTGGAGAAGTGTCTGTTTATGTCTTTTGTCTATTTTTAATTGGATTATTTGTTTCTTGGTGTTGAGTTGTATAATTTTTATACAATGGAATACTACCTGGCCATAAAAAAGAATATTTTACCCCTTGTGACAGCATGGATGGACCTGGAGATCATTATGCTAAGTGAAATAATACAGTCAGAAAAAAAAAATCCCATATAATTTCACTCATATGTGGAATCTAATGAACAAACTGAACTAACAAGTAAAATAGAGTCATACTCATACGTAGAGAGCAGGCTGACAGTTCTGGGGACATGTAGTTGGGGGCTTCAGGGCTCAAGCAATAAAGAAAAAGTACTCATGGACATAGATGACAGTGTGGTGATTGTGGGGGAGGGATGTGGGTAGAGTTGGAAGAGGATACAAGGGGGATAAATGGTAGTGTCATAAAAAACAATAAAAATAAACTATTAAAAGAAGAATTTGATAGCATACAGTATAATGAAAGGGGTGTGGGAAAATAAGCACCCAATATAGTGATTTAGGAATATATGTTGGTATAAACTATGTAAAAAGCTACCTAGTAATACCTTATCAAAATTACAAATGTACATATTCTTTAATTTTGAAATTCTGTTTTAAGAATCTATCCACACACATCCTTACCACATCTTAAATAACCAACATACAAGGATATTCATCATAGCATTGCTAGAAATGGCAGGAAGATTAGAAATAGCATAACCATATTAGGGGACAGCTTAAATAATTGACACAGTACATACTATATAAGCTTTATAACGATTTAAGCCATTGTGTAGGTATTGTTTGGACAATTTCCAGTATACACGGGTGGGCAAAATAGGTTTTGTATAATGGTAAAAAAGTAAAGTGTAAAGTGACAAATAATATATGTACTATGTGATTCTTTTTGTTTTACACCTGTATGCTTTTATATGCGCTGAACAGATGCAAATTGATAAAGTTATCTCTAGGGAATGAAACTAGGAAACTAAAGAAAAGGAGAGGTGAAGAGGCTAAATTTTTAACCTATGAATTTTCATTTGAAATTTTTTACTCTGTGATGTATTACTGTATCTAATACTCAACCACAGCACTAAGCATACTATGCAATTCAGTTGACCTTTGTACCAAGACTTTCTCAATGGAGGATGGAATGTTCATTTACATATGTCACAAGCTTTTCATCTTGTCAAAGATCTGTGTGTTTGCTGACTGGCTGCTGGTCTAGACTGTTTCTGAAACAGGGAATGTGTTTTTTTAAAAATTAAATTAAATTAAATTTATTTTTTTAGTTATTTTTAACATTGTTTTAATTGTTCCAGTACAGTTTTCTTCTGCCTTCCTCCCTGCACCCCTTCCTGAAACAGGAATGTTTGTATGTACTTACTGTGACTCTGATGACTTGAGCTGTTTGTGATGCTCAGGATGAAAACCTAGTGAGGAATAGGAGGGTGGGTGGGGTAGGCGCAGTTGGTAGACTTTGGGATAAGGAGGTGAAACTTGCTAGAAACTGTCACTACTTTTATTAAACTATGTATCTTGGATGGAAAAAGGCATTCTGGATGTTTACTTCAGTAGAAAAATCATGCCAGAAAGTTAAACCAGAGCATGGCATTCTCTTTAAGGAAGCAAAATGGCTAAAAAAGCACAGCAGTAATATGTTTATAAAAAATGGACTGAAGTAGCTATGGTATATCACAAGCAAACAGCTGCTGTGGAAATTGGCATATTTTAATTTGGTTCAGACTATATTTTACATGTTGTGGTTGTAGTGTAACGTCTGACTTTGCATGTAAAGCTTAAATATATAACTAATATAGTTTGAAGCTAATCCTATCCACATGATTAAAACTGATCATGGAATTAGCTTTCAAATAGAGACTTTTTAAATAAGTTATAGTCAATGCCATAAACTAGATCTCTGATGAACTCTGAATAAGGGACCATAATTGATGCCAAAGGTATTTTATTAGAGACATTTTAACGCTGTAGCAGGTGAAAAGCACCTTCCATTATCTTGGCTAAACATTTCTGTTAATGCAATCATTTTTCCTCCTAGTACTGTTGCTTTAGGAATATCCACTTTTATTGAAGATAAACTAAAATTCCTTATTTATACATGAAAATTCAGCTTCATTTCGAATACCAGACAAATTTACTTTGTGGGGAGTTTACTGCATAAAGAAAAAAGGGAATCTTTTAATATTTGTGAAGGAAATGATAGACACTTGTAAGTGAAAGGTAAAAGGGAGAAATTCCAAATTTCCCTTTTAGTGATTTAAAAGTAATGATCTGAAGATTGATTGCTGGTGAAATTACTATGGCATTTTCTCTGATTTCCAATTATTTGTATTTTTTCTTATAACGTATGTTTTTAAAAAATAAAAATTATAGAAATATACAATTTCAAAGGAAAAAAACCCAATAACCTTTTAAGAGAATATTACTATGAGCATTTTGGCATATACTCTTCCAGAATTTATCTACACAAAATATTTTTTCTTCTTAAAACTGTGAGTCTATTGCCAACATTGTTTGAATTCTTCCTCTTCTGCCTTCTGCATCTGATTAAATTTGTCCACCCCTGTAGTTTCAATCACTTTGTTGGAATGACATACTAAGTAAACATAGCCAAAATTCCCAGTTTCTGGACGTAAGGACAGGTTTTGTGCCAATGCATCTGTGCCGAAGAGCAGACTTTAGACCGTGTGCCTGTGCCCAAGTAGCAAAGGGGTGCCAGGTTGTTCAAAGCTTAGCAGAATACAGATCCCCACATGGAGTGAGGCTGCTTTTGGTGGCTCCATTTCCGCAACCCCAGACATGAGTGTCTGGTGGAGTACGGTGCTGAAGACCATCCATGTCTTGATCAGACTTCCTCACATTTGTTTCAGTAGATTAAGCAAGGTTCTTTACTTCAATTTCGCCCTTGTCAAAATGATTACCAAGTTTATCCCATCTTGAGTTACATGTTTCCCAGCTTCTAAAGGATAATTTTTTGGTTAATATTTGAACACTAACTCTGCGGACACTAGGGAGAAGCTTTAAAAAATGTCTTAGAAAACAATCTTCATTCAATGTGACAGGTCATTTAGAGTAAATATTCATCAATTAAAAATGGGATGAAATTAACAGTCTAAATGCCATGCTGCATTTATTGTGTGATTGAATTTTAACATATCAAATAGATTTACTAAAGCCTAATAAAAAATTCCATGGACATTAGAATGTTAATTCTGAGAAACTTGGGTCAGAATGCATCAAAAAACTGTTAAATGTCCTATTGAATTTTGTCAACTTGCCTACCCTCCTTAATATATCATATTCAGAGTTAGAAAAACAGAAAATATGCATAGTGAGGAAGGCCATATCTATGTTTCTAAATTATTTTTCAAGGCTGTCTATGATGTTTCTTCTTCAGACAGAATTGGGAAAGAAAATTTAAAACACCGGCTTTTCCTATTTTCATGGTGAAAATATCTCCTGTGTATTAGACCAGGTGAATTTGGTGTTTATATCAATACATATAGAAAATTTACATATACTACCATTTATTGAAGACTTACTTTGCAGTAGACACTTTATTAAGCATTCACATGGATCAAATTGCAAACTATAAGCACCTCTAAATCTCATCAGTGTTTATAAAATACTGGTAAATCTCAAGCACTCTCATTTTAATATAAAAATAGGAGTGAAATAACACTCAGTTTTTTAAACAGGATGATTACAGGAAGTTGACGCTGTTATGATGAACTCCTGATAATTTCTCTATAGCACCTCATGAGCTAAACTTTCCAGGAAACTTCCAGAAGCAGAGTCCATTTGTGTGGCTAAACCTCTTGTCTCTCACTTAAATATTTGTCTGATAAAGCCATAAGATGAAATATCACCATTTGTGACAACATGGCTGGATCTCGAGAATATTAGCCTAAGAGAAGTAAGTTAGAAAAAGTCAAGAACCATATGACTTCACTAATATGTAGTATGTAAAACTGAAAGCAACAAATAAACAAACAAAAACTCATAGCTTTGGCCAGTGTTGCTCCGTTGCTTGGGCACTCTCCCATAAAAAGAAAGGTCTCAGATTGTAGTAGCTGTCAGGGCACATGCCTAGCTTGTGGGTTTGGTCTCCAGTCAGGGCTCATCCAAAAGGCAACTAATGGACGTTTCTTTCTCACATCGATGTTTCTCTCCCTCTCTTTCTTCCCTCCTTCCCCTCCCTCTAAATCTCCTCTCCCTTCCTCCTTCTCTAAAAGGAATAAAAAAATGTCATCAGGATAAAAACAAACACGAAACACATAGACACAGACAACAGTATGGTGGTTACCAAAGAAAAGGGGGTTGGAGGATACTAAAGGGTAAAGGGGACCAACTATATGGTGATGGAAGATGATTTGACTTTGGGTGGTAGGCAAACAATGCTATATACTGATCATGTATTGTAGAAATGTACACTTGAAACCTATATAATCTTATTAATCAATATTACTCCAATAAATTTAATAAAAATATGTGTCTGGAGAGACTTTCAGTAGTCTTGAAATTTAGAGTAAGAAGGGATATAAATATTATTGTCCTCATTTTACTGATGAGGAAACAGATCAAAGTAACTTATTCATTTATTGATTCAACCATTCCATTGCCTGTCTCTAAAAATTGCTTGATTCTCTACTAAATCCTATGATAAAAAGCAAATAAGTCATGGCCCAGGTAGAGTCCAGAATTTAAGAATTGTTTTGTTTAGTGAGAGAGTAGTAGAATTACTGAATCTGTTGTCATGGAATGGGTTTAGCCCAATTCCATTTAGGGGTAGAATCCACAATTCACCATTACTTTGTGAGCCCTTGCCTGTCAGGCACAGTAGAATACAAGGTACAGAAAACCTGTCAGGCTTCTGCTCTCACTCAGTTTACAGCCTAATTGAAGAAAGAGTCAAAAAGAAGCAAACGAACAGATGGAAAAATTATGAAAATAAACAAGGGAAAGTGATAGAAAACTACACAGCAGGTTCTAATTAGATGGTTTTTCTCAGATGTCATTGAGGAATGCTGAGTCCAAATGCTGAGAAAGATCAAGCCAGCACTAGAATGTGATCTGGTATGCAGGTTGTGGCTAAAAAAAGCATACCAACCAGAGCAGGCAGGCCCAGAAATCCAGGACATGGAGTCAAAATTACGTTTGAAAAGCAATGAGACACCATCAAGGGATGTTTAGTAACAGGAGAGGGACTTTGTATTTTTAAAAGGACACTTCCCCTGTGGAGTGGAGAATGTATAGGAGTGTGACAGGCAGTAGGGAGGCTCTATGCTGTAGTCCAGGTGATAGACTGAAGTGAATTGACAGTGGCAGTGGTGAAGAACAGTGTGTGGGTGGAGATATTTTGGGGAGCCAAACACAAGGACTTCCTCCTGGATTGATTGTGGGAAATGAAGGAGGTTACGAAGGTTGATATACAGGTTTCTGGCTTTGAAATTAAGTGGATGACAATGCTGATTCATTTACTAGAAAATTAGGAGAACACAGGAACAGATTAGTCTTTAAAGGTCTTACACAATAAAAATATTCTATTGGTTCCTTTCTCTAAACACAATAGAAAAGTAAAAAAAAAAAATCACTAATAGGAAATGACATGTCTAATCAAGTCCTAACCCTGATGACTACTTATACAGTTTTATTTTGAAATATTAAATTATAGGGGTTTCCTGTTTTATTGGTGCTTTATACATAAACTTAGTTTTCTATTTTAATTAAATTATATTTTCTTGATCATGCTATTACAGTTGTTTTGATTTTCCCACTTTGTCCCCCTATACCCAGCACCCCCTACTCCTTCAGACAATACCCCCACCATTGCTCATGTCCATGTGTCACGCATATGTGCTTTGTCTAGTTCATTTCCTATACTGTACTTTACATTCCCATGGCCATTCTGCAACTACCTATTTGTACTTCTTAATCCCTTAACCTCTTTACTCATTCCCTCACACCCCTTTCTTATCTAGCAACCATCAAAACACTCTCTGTATCCATGATTCTGTCTCTATTTTTCTTGTGTGCTTAGTGTGTTTTTGAGATTCAATGGTTGATAGATTTTTTTTTTGCTATTTTGTTGTTCATAGTTTTGATTTTCATCTTTCCCCCCTTTTTAAAAGATTTTATTTATTTATTTCTAGATAGAGGGGAAGGAAGGGAGAAAAAGAGGGAGAGAAACATCAATGTGTGGTTGCCTCTCACACATCCCTAACTGGAGACCTGGTCTGCAACCCAGACATGCTCCCTGACTGGGAATCAAACTGGTGACCCTTTGGTTCACAGTCCAGCAGTCAATCCACTGAGCCATACTGGCCAGGGCTGATCTTTGTCTTTTCTTTAAATAAGTCCCTTTAACATTTCATGTAACAATGGTTTGATGATGATGAACTCCTTTAGTTTTTTCCTGTCTGGGGAGCTCTTTATCTGCCCCTCAATTCTAAATGGTATCTCTGCTAGGTAGAACAATCTTGCCTGTGGGTCCCTGCTTTTCATGACTTTGAATATGTCTTGCCAATCCCTTCACTGCAAAGTTTCTTTTGAGAAATCAGTTGACAGTCTTATGAGAATTCCCCTGTATGTAAGTAACTTCTTTTCTCTTGCTGCTTTTAAGATTGTCTATTTATCTTTAACTTTTGCTGTGTTTATCATGATGTGTCTTGGGGTGGGCCTCTTTGCATTCATCTTGTTTGGGATTCTGTACTTCCGGGACTTGCATGTCTATTTCCTTCACCAAATTAAGAAGATCTCTTTCATTATTTTTTCAAATACATTTCCAATTCCTTGCTCTTTCTCTTCCCCTTCTAGCAGCCCTACAATATGAATGTTGGACCTCTTGAAGTTGTCCCAGAGGCTGCTTACACTATCCTCATTTTTTGGATGCCTTTTCCTTTTTGTTATTTTGATTGGTTGGTTTTTGGTTCCTTATGTTCTAAGTCACTGATTTGATTCTCGGCTTTATCTACTCTACTGCTGTTTCTCTGTAAATTGTTATTTATTTCAATTAGTGTATCCTTCATTTATGACTGGATTCTTTTTATGCTGCCAAGGTCCTCACCAAGTTCCTTGAGCATCCTTATAAGTAGTGTTTTAAACTCTGCATCTGATAGATTGCTTATCTCCATTATGTTTAGCTCTTTTTCTGGAATTTTGATCTGTTCTTTCATTTGGGCCATGTTTCTATTTTTCCTCATTCTGGGAGCCTCCCTGTGTTTGTTTCTTTGTATTAGGTGGAGCTGCCTTGACTCTGTGTCTTGGTAGTGTGGCCTAATGTAGTAGGTGTCATGTAGGGTCCAGTGGCACAGTCTCCCCTATCTCCGAACCTGGGTACTCAAGGTGCAGCCTTTGTGTGTGCTGAATATACCCTCCTTTTTTAGTTGAACCTTGATTGCTCTTGGCAGGTCAATGGGAGGGATTTACCTAGGCCAGTCAGCTGCATGTATATGCAGTGACCACTGATCACCAACAGATGATGGAGGATCAGCTGTGCAGGGGTAGTATGGTGGTGCTCTGATATGGTCTATAGCTGTCCATTGGTTATGCTGGCCCTGGGGTTTCCTGGGTGGTGCAGGCCAAGTTCAGCCCCCACCTATGTTTTTCCTGGAGCCACCCTACCTGAACTATAAAGGTGGCTACTATTTGTGCTGGACTTGGAGATTCCCAGATAAAGCCAAGCTGTGGATCTAGGCTTGTTGCTGCTAGTGCCAGACCTGGTGCTCACTGAGGCCCACTGTTGCTTGTTTGAGTGATTTAGGAAGTTGTGAAGCATGAGCCAAGACCATCCATTCATATGGAAAAGCAGCTTGGATGGGCCCATTGGTTGGGTAGGGCAGACTCTCTTGGGATCTCCAAGGCAGGTCAGTATTAACCAGGTTGTTGGAGTCTCAGCTTGCCAGCTCTGTGGAGTGAAGGTTTAGCAAAGGGACACTGGCCTTTACTCACCCTGATGCCAGACACCAGTTTCTCCCAGTATACCACTAGTGTCTTTTAAGCTCCTACCCTGGTGCTGAAGCTCAGAGGTAACGAGTCTGAGTAGATGAGTCTGTCTGGGTTCTTTAAGAAGAACTGCTTGGGGCTCCAGCAGTTTCTTCCCCCAACTCAATCCCCACCGGTTTTTGCAACCAGAAGTTGTGGGGACTTATCTTCCTGGCACTGGACCCCTGGGCTGGGGGGTTTTGTGTGGATCTGGGACTCCTCGCTCCTGAGATATCCCTCCAAATTTTTAACCACAACACCTGGTGTGTGGCCAGCTCATCGTGCATCTGCGCCTCTCCTACCAGTCTGTTTTTTTTTTTTTTTTTCCAATGTGTGGTTGTCTCTTGTATGTCCCCTGCCGGGAACTGGCTTGGCAACCCAGGCATGTGCCCTGACTGGGAATCGAACCGCGATCCTTCGGTTCGCAGGCCCGCGCTCAATCCACTGAGCTACACCAGCCAGGTCTCCTACCAGTCTGGATGGATGTGGTTTCTTTCATTCTGTAGTTGTCAGACTTCCTTTCAGCTAGATTTCTGACAGTTGTAAGCGATGGTTGCTCTATTATTTTAGTGGTAATTTTGATGTGGTTGTGAAGAGATGAGCCACATCTGTCTACACTGTCATCATGACTAGACATCAGCTTAGTTTTCTCATTCAATTACCAAGCCCGGGGAAAAAAATCTGATGTTTTATTTTGGTGTGTTGAGATGCATGTAAAACTGCCGAGAAATGTCAAGTAGGTAGCTGGATCTACAACTGTGGAAGCTTAGAGTCTGGAATAGTTAAATAAATTTGGGAGTTTTCACCATATAGATTGTCTTAAAAGCTATGTTAATACTTTTTTTAAAAAAGGATTTCATTTATTTATTTATTTATTTTAGAAAGGGGAAGGGAGGGGGAAAGAGAGAAACATCAATGTGCGGTTGCCTTTCATGTGCCCCTTGTTGGGGATCTGGCCTGCAATGCAGGCATGTGCCCTGAATGGGAATCAAACTGGTGACCATTTGGTTTGCAAGCCAGCATTCAATCCACTGAGCCACACCAGCCAGGGCAATGTTTTTTTTTTTAATGAGATCATAAAGATAATATGTTGAGAGAAGAGAAGACATCCAGGTGAATTTCTAACATTTAGATGAGGAGCAAAGAGGACTGAAATGGAGTGGCCGGACCATGGTAAGCTGATGACAAGGAAGCTAAGAGGAGAGTAATTCGAGAATGAGACAGTATACAGTGCTGTCAGTGCTTCTGAGTGGTCAAGTAAGATGATGTCAGAAAAGTGGAAGTTACTTGTGACTTGAGCACGAAAGAATTTGAGGCTATTATTGAGACTAACATAGATTGAGAAGGTAATAATAGGTGAAAAAGTAGAAATAACGTATGTAGAAAGTTTTTATAATCTGTTTTTCTGTGAAGGAGAAAATAATGTTGGTGTAATTATTGGACAAGATTATTGGATAAGGAATTGTTGTATTTGGTTTTATTTTTATGGTTGAATGATAATAGCACATCTTTGATTATAGGAATGATCCAGCAGGCAGGAAAGGTTGATTGATCAGAAGAAAGAAGGCAGAACTGAAGGAGCAAAATTCTTGAGAGGGTGAGAACGGTTGGCATTCAGAATTAAAAAGTCAAAGAAAATGAGAAAGTTACTGTTTAATGCTTATGAATAGAAAGAAAATATCTTACAATATTGATCTTTGCGCTTTGCCCAGCCAACATCCTTATCCAAAATATTTCCCCTGACCCCAGCATACATGTTCCCTTGAGAAATAAGAATTTTATAGCATAAATTAAATACTAGTAAGTCATAAAAAGGAAAAAGGGAAGATATGAAGAAGGATGCATAAATTATGTAAGAAAGATGTACCTCGACAGTAAGTAGATAATGAGCCCGAGTTTTTCCATCTTCCTGGGGGAAGTCAAAAAAAGATTTGAAGCCTGAGAGAAGGTCTCTCAATAAGGCACAGGAGAGGAGACCTCATAGAATCACAAAATAGTGGAGCAATTGGGAGACTGTTGAACACCCTCTAATGGCCAGCATCAAAGAGTTTTGGGGAAGCCTAGATGATACCTAATAACAATAGCTCGCATTTATTAAGCACCTGCTTTGTGGCAGGCATTCAAAGTGCTTTTACATATAATAACTAATCTGATAAGATGGTTTGATTCCAACAACATGTAAGATAGGAAGAATTATTTTCCCATATTATACATGAGGAAACAGATATAGAATTCTCCCAAAGGCACACAAATTTAAATGGGTCCAGAAATTCAAATCCAAGCAGTCTGGTTCCAGAGCCTCATTCTAATCACTGTTACCAATGTTTGTAGACCATTTGTTAATAGTAGAAAAAAATTCTGCATGATGGTCAAGGAGTAACCATATTAGCCATTCCTCGTTTTCATGTTGGGTAAAAACTTCTTATCAAAAGTTACCTAAACAACGTCTGGATGCTGAGGTTCAAGACTAAGGGACAGGAAGCAGTAGCCATATACTCTTCAGATTCTAGAAATGTAGGTTGGTATTGAACCACAGGTAGGCTGAAAGCACTCTAAACAAAACCTTCTGCTTTCAGTTTAACCAGACAGGATCTGAGTAATTCCCCCACCCACTAAAACTCTCTCTGGTTAATAATTCTAGCCCAAAAAGTGAAAGAGAAAACTGCTGAGGCCAGGTCAGGAGCACAAGGGAAGGGCTCTCTGGTAGAGGGTATCAGCCAGTGGAGCCAAAGTCTGGATGATGAGAAAATGAGAGCTACAAAAATACAATTATTCACTGCAGCTTTCCTGGGCTAAAGAAAAAGGAGTTGCTCGCTAGCCTTCCAAGAACTAACTGCCAAGATGTGTCAGACTTGGTACTTGCCAGGGAAGGCTGGGGAACACTTCATTTTCTTGTGAAGGCCAAAGGTATATAAGGAAGGGCTGGGATAAGAAAAGTGAATAGAATCCATATGTTGGGGGTTGGGATGTTACCATTAAGTTAGGAAAGGGCAAATGAGGCCATGACCAAGACTTTGCTCGGCCTCTTCCAGAGCAGTCCACACCTGGTTACAGCACTAGTGCTCTTACCTCCAGAGCTGGTGGGGCCCTAGGTGGACATTACTACAAAGTCAGGAGGAGAGCAGGCATTAGAGTTTATTGGCCCTAACTAGTAGGTTACATGAAGACAGGGACAAGTCTTATAGTGAGAAACAAGTAGATTTGTGTAAAGGTAATGGAATTTAAATTTCAGGGCTTTTTATTTGCATGCATTTCCTTTCCCAAATTGACAGGTTCTTTTCTGGAGATGCACAGAACCCAGACTTAGGCCACTTGCCTGGTCTGATGGTGGTCCTGGAATCTGGGTGTAGCCAGTGGGCTGCCAGTACCACCTTCACCTCTGGCAGGCCCCAGGCAGCAATGTGCTCCATTACATACTGAGGTGCTATCTTGATCCCAAGGAGAAGACCATAGAAGATCTACTCCTGGCTGACCAAGGACCCATCTTGAGGTGAGAGGATCAAAATGGGTGTGTGTCTGGACCAGCACTGTGCAGCAGCTGGAAGTCTGAGACTGGGCTAAGATAGACCAAAAAGGCTAGGGTTCTCCTGAGTGGTTGCCTGTGGCCAAGAAGCATCATCTGAATAAACAACTGGATGGAGGTGGAGATAAAGCGTTAGCTTAAATGAGCTGTGAAACTAAAAGAATATTTACCAAATTGTCAAAAATTAAAAACAAATCTCTATCAATCTTGCAATAGAAAAGTCTGAATTATTTTTATTCTTGCTATATAAGTTGATATTATAAAATTATTGTCATAGGGAGAGGTGATTAAATAGAATACAACGCTAAAATGTAGAAAAAATATTATAGAAGTACATTAGGTAGTTAATCAATAATAATAAAGATGCATTATGATTTTCTGGATTTGTGATATTGTCAGTTTTCTAGTTACCTATTGTTACAAAACAAATCACCTCAAAATTACTGGCTTAAAACTACAAACAACCATAAACTTTTAATTTTGTCTCAAGTCTTTGATATGGGTGGTGCTCAGGAGAAATACCTTTTTGTGGTTGTTGTTTTAGGTGGGGTGGCTCAATGGGCCTGCTAGTCCACTTCCATGGTAGTTCCACTCATATGTCTGGCAAGTTGGTGCTGGCTGTGGGCAGGTAGCTCATTTGGGGTAGTTCAATCAGGAGCCTCAGTTCCTGTCCCCTTGGGGGTTCTTGCTCTTCCTCATAGCATGGTGGATGAATTCTAAGAGCCCTGAGTGAAAGAGACAAGGCTACCTATGATTTAGCTTACAAGTCTAGAATGTCACTTCTGCTACAGTGTATTGGTCGTCAAGTCACTAAAGCCAATCCACACTTCAGGGGTATGGAATTAGGCTTCCTCTCTAATGAGATTAGTAGCAAAGAAACTGGACCATCTTTGTTTTACCACAGTCAGCTTGAACTTTTTAATTCTCTGTCACTTATTCTAAATTAATACTTTTATATTTGATTTTGTATATGTAGTTTTGTATTCTTTCTCTTAAAGACAGCATCCAAATTGTGTAAGATTGAAGGCTCTAAAACCCTGGATCCTACCCTAAGGGAAAATGTTGATGCCACTTCCCCAGTGCAGATGTAGACAGTTTTGAGCCTGTGTGACTTAAGTTCGGATAATTATCCTTTTTCAAAAAAGATTTCATTTATTTATCTTTAGAGAAAGGGGAAGGGTGGGAGAAAGAGAGGAAGAGAAACATCAATGTGAGAGGGAAACAACTGTCAGTTTCCTCCTGCAAGTGCTCTGACTGGGAACCAAACATGTAAACCATGAATATACCCTGGCCAGGAACTGAACCAGCAACCTTTTGCTCTGTGCGATGACACCAACCAACTGAGCCATGCCAGTCAGGGTGAAAGAAAATTTTTTGAGATGGGAAATTTTTGCCCTTTTATGAATGAGAAATATATTCAGAGCAACAACAAATTAAAAAAAAAAATGATCCACACACTTTACAGAGCACTGTAGATAGGTTGTAAGGTATGAAATGAAATTAAACCCATATGTGAGCATGATAAAGATTATTCACTAACAGCATTGTCCCCAAATCTCAGAGCCTTAGGTATGGGCAGCATGGTGGTCTGAAAGAAATCTGCTGGAATATTAATTCCGTGGGCTATACCTTCTGAGTGAGTTCTTTAAAATAACCCAAGATCTTGTCTCTGAAGGTCAAGTCACCTTGGACTGTTTGCCAGGAAGGTCATACTTGGATTTGAGAATAAGAAATAATCAAACACGGTATACTTGTCTAAGGAGGACCAAGAAAAAAAATGACTTCATTGCCCTGTATGTGAAAAAGGGATGGAGTATCAATTTGGAAGCATTTCCAAAAGTGTTTTAAAGGGGTGTGTCAGTTTTCAATGTTTAACGGAGAGGTAATTGGGGGATATGAATTACCTAGAGGCATTTATCTATTTAGATGTCTTAATCATTTTTGGCAATGTTTTGGAAAATGCAGAACAAAAGCTTCTTAAAGTTAGGGAGAGCAGAGTTGACGGTGCTCTCTGATAAGTATTAATGCTGACAAACCTTCATGAATTATGATGGGTGAGTTAAGACACATCATGGAGTGCACTGATCCTGAAATAAATACCTGATCAACCAATGATACCAAATTAAAAACTTTCTTGGAGGTTAGCGATGACCACAGGACACTATGAAAAGTATCCCAATTGCTAAGCCATTAACAATTTGGCAGATTATTTCATGGAGTGAGGTTCAAGGCAAGGAAGGCTACAGGCACCCAGCATGTGGCTGTGTGGCCTCCCCAACTCTTCAGTAATTATAGTTGAAAGTCTGTGACCAGGCAGTCATGGAAACCTAACTTGGCTTTCACTTACCCTGCCATGCTTTTTTTAAAAAATCCTCACCTGAGGGCATGCTTATTGATTTCAGATAGAGGGGAAGGGAGGGAGAGAGAGAGAGAGGGAGAGAAGTATCGATGTGAGAGAGAAACATTGATCGGTTGCCTCTCACATGTGTCCTCAACCAGAGAGAAAACCTGCAACCTAGCCGTGTGCCCTGACCAGGGATCGAGCCCATGACCTTTTAGTTTGCTCAACAATGTCCCAACCAACTGAGCCACACCTGCCAGGGCTGCTATATCTTTCTTACCCATATCGATGTCAAATTTAGGTTTGGGAGCTATTCTGCCCAAAGAAAGGAAACATAAGCCAATGGTATTCATCAGCCATTGTCTATTGGATTGCAACCTAATGCACTACTCACATATTACTATTTCATGGTCTTAAAATGGATCATTACTTACAAATTTCAGTGATACGTAAATGGAACGGACCAACAGCCACACACATTAATGCTCATTCAGGCCAAACTAGACTCCATGGTGGGTGGCTGATTTAGCTGACATATTCCAGTATTTTTTTTGTAAATCAGCCCTCAGCATTAATATATGTGCATGCACATTTCCAAAGACCCTTTTTATAGGATGGTAAAAGTATTGCTCAAAAAGGAGTCAAAACTCCCTAACTTGTGTGGCTCAGCTGGTTGGGCGCCGCCCCACAAAGCGAAAGTTTGCTGGTTCAATTTCCCTTCAGGACACATATCTAGGTTGTGGGTTTGATTGCTGTTTGGGTCTGGAGGTCCTCTTGAAAGAATTATGGCCAAAATTTGGGTCTCCCTTTGTCCTCCCATAATTCAGTGTCTAAGTCTAAGCTTAACTACTTCATTTAAGGCTGGCAAGGTAGAGAAAAACACTAAGTACTGATTCATCTCTAAGGACTTGCAATATTTTCTGCAAGCCTAGGGCAGAAAAAACTGTGTACGGGCAGCTGTACTGAGGGCTGACTATAGTGTCCTATTTAAGGGCAACTAAGGCAAGCTGGGCATTGCTCATTTTTTGTTTGTTCTTTAAAAATGTTTATTATTACAGAAGCATACTTATGTGTTGTTGAAAAATAATACAGGAAGGCAAAAACAAAAACTTTGCATTCTTCCCAGAGATCCCTTCATAACACCTTAGTGCCTATCCTTTCAGAACTTTCTTTGTGTATGAAATATGTACTCATATACATACATACATATAATATATACATATACATATATGATACAGACATATAATATATTAAATATCACACACTAATACTGTGCACCTGCTTTTATTTATTTAATTTTTAAAATAAGCTTATTGGTTTTAGAGAGAAAGGAAGGGAGAAAGAGAACCATTGATGTGAGACAGAAATACCAATTGACCACCTTCCATAGACATCCCAACTGAAGATTGAACCCGCAACCTAGGTATGTGACCTGACCAGAAATCAAACCCACAACCTATTGTTGTATGGGACGATGCTCTAACCAAATGAACAACAGCAAGTCAGGGCCTGTGTTCCTAATTTAAAAATATTTTATTTAGAAATAATTTCAAACTTATAGGATAGCTGCAAAAATAAAAATATTACAGATAACACACATATACCCTTTAACCAAATTCACCTACTGGGAATATTTTACTGCATTTGCTTTATTTTTTGTACTATCTACCTATCTATCTAGACCCCTTCTCTCCATGAACCTCTTGAGGGTAAGCTTTACACATCAAGGCCCTTCATCCTTAAATGATTCCAAGTGTATTTTCTAAGACTGCTCCCTAGTTTGTAGAGGTCTAGATGGTAGATAACTTGGATTATTGGAGAAAGAAAGTACTTAAGAACTAGTCTAGACTCAAGATAAAATGCCGGAAGACATTAAATCCAAAAGCAACACTTGTACTGATTGCACCCAGCAAAGAGCTGGCCATTCTGGCTGCTTACTCAGAGACTATCCAAAGCAGAAGGCCATAGAAATAAGTGTGCTTGGATTTTTTGGACCTTGAACCCTGGAATTTGTAATCTGACCCTGTTACCTGGTTTTTTACAGGCTGTCTTACCTGGGAATGAATGTCATAAATATAAGTGTTTAAGTCCTGGAGAGTTCAATTTCCCTTCTTAAAAATGAACTTGTTTGTTTTTCAGCCTCTAGACAAGGTGAGATTTAGAAAGAGCTTATAAGAGGATGGACAAATTTACTTCGGGTATAAAAGAAGGAAGGAAGGAGGGAGGGAAGAGGCAGGGAGTGGGTGAGGGAGGGAGAGGAAGGGAGGTAGTGAGGGAGGGAGAAAGGGCGGGTAATACAAGAGATATATATATGTTTCTTTTTAGATGTAGATATTTATCTATCTATATTTATATATCTTTATATATTATACATAGGACATATCGTATATAGATATATCTTTATATATATATAATATCACATATATATATAATTTTTAATTTTCAGTTTGGCTTTATTTTCTGATTTCAAATACTGTGACTTCCCAAAAAGTCAATTTTACAAAAGTAAGTTAACAATTCTCAAACCAAATGGAAATACCTGTTGATTATCTACATTCTTGTTCATCTCTAAAAGTGACAATAATCAGAAGGTACTTAATGAAAGCAGGCTCAGTCAGATTTCTCCGTCTATGGAAACTAAGACCAAGGAAAATGCAGCATATCAATGAAGGTCTCATTGGTAAATGAGTAAGAAAGCTGTGAAAAAAAATGTTCATGTTCTATCTTCATTGTTAGGGCCACTAATTTACACTATTCTATTTTGAATGAGCACTAATTATTTTACTTATTTACTTATTTTTTCATATGCAATTCAATTTAGTTATTGTTTTACAACTTATCATTTCAGAAGCTTTACATTATCACAATTTCTTTTTTAAGAGTAATATTTGTAATCTTTAAAAAATTAATTGATTTTAGGGATAGGAAATGGTGCGGGGGAGAGAGAGAAACATCAATTTTGTTCCACTTATTTATGTATTCATTTGGTTGCTCCTTGTATGTGCCTTGCCAGGGTTCAAAACCACAACCTTGGTATATGGAGATGATACTACAACCAAATGAGCTACACAGCCAGGGCACAATTTCTTAACTTGGCTGTTGGTATGATAGCTTTATTAGTTCAGGTCAAGAGAGATATCAGTATTCTAAGCCAAATGTCATGCCTTGAGATATTTAGCTGTTCTTTGTAGCTGAAACTCAGAAATTATTTCCTATGAAATAACAATGGAATAGTACGTTTCCTCAAATTGGTTGTATAACAGATTCAAAGTATCTTATACAGAGAATCATTACCAATATCTTTTGTTTCATCTTTAGGAGGAAGCTAAAGATCTTTACTTTTCCTCTGCTCCCTTTCTACTCCCTTCTAATGATGACTCAGGAGACCTCTCCAGCTCTGCATCCTGCCACCAGCTCATATCGCACTGAATGGCTTCATCAACTCTGTTAGATTGGCGGCAGAGGAAACAGACTCCTGGGGGTAGCTGTTCATCCCCCCCACTTCCTCTTCATACATTTCCTCAGGAAAGCAGTCTTCAACATCATGAGGGTTATCAAGAGTAATCCAACTTCCACACAGACTCTGAAACTCATTGGGCTGCACAATGTCGTCTGGCATCACTTTACCATAAACCAGGTCATAACACGTAGTTTCTTTCCACGTCTTCCAGAATTGAATTGCATGGGATCCTTCGCCCTCTTCCATGTCATTACAAGAGCTCTTACCATGTAACTCCCTCTTCTGGGCAATAGAAGACAAAGCCCCATCTGTTTCCATAGAAATGTTATCAGTTTCTCGGTCAGTGTTAGTAGTAGATACTCTACCTATGTCATGGCTGTTGCCTTCTGAGTGTATTTTCCTTTTTTTTTTAATTTTATTTTTAAACTCATGTTCTTGGCCTGTTGAAGTTCAGTTTAAACCTCTTTTTTCCCCCCAACTTTTTTTTATAGCCACTGTAGTGCTGGAAGTGTGCCTGATTATAACACATAAAGAATACAGGTCTGTGTTCTAGTGTAGTGGGGAATGCAGACTGAAGTACAAGGAAGACAGGATAGTCACTGTGAGCCACTGAATGTAGAAAATACAGATGTTCATTTCTAAAACCTGCCCCAGAAGCAGAGAATGGATTATAGGCAGAATTCTGGTACCAGAAACTTGAGTAGGCTGCTGGGCCACACCATCCATGTAATAAAAGGGTCTGGGGTCATTTTCTTCAGAACGTGTTTTCTTCTAAAGAGTTCATCTTCTGGGCTGCTCTAACTTAAAGTTTACATCCAGAAGTGCCTATGATGTCACACCAACCTTCTTCTAACTGGACCTTTGCAACCTGTAGCATCTATTGAGCACTGATTACTTTAAAAATACAGAAGTTCTACTCTTTCACAATGCTGGTGAATATTCATGGCGCACTGGTGGTAGAAATGAAAATGTCCGATTAGGTCACTTTCTGGGGGTCTGACTGTGTCTATTCAACTGCAATGGCTCAGCTGATGAAAACATCACTGTGGGTTGAGAACTGATTGCAGAACTCAGACTGCAGTAGGAATCAGGTGGAACGAGACGATGAAATGG
The DNA here is from genome assembly GCA_039655065.1 of Glossophaga mutica. Classification (NCBI taxonomy): domain Eukaryota; kingdom Metazoa; phylum Chordata; class Mammalia; order Chiroptera; family Phyllostomidae; genus Glossophaga; species Glossophaga mutica. The sequence goes on from CM077304.1 coordinate 134,329,633, forward strand.
GTTTATTAAAAAAGAAAAAGAAATAAATAAAAAAGAAAAGCAGAAGCAGATTGGAAAACATCAGAAGGGTAGATAGATCACTTGCAAGGTCACAACCCTGTGAGTGACTGTTAGAGGTCAGAAGTCATCTGTGGACAAGGCTATTGAGTTTATTCTAAATAAAATTTGAAAGCTATTTTATTCTTTCTTCAGAAGACCATTCAACAGAGCTGAGTTCCTGGCAGTCTGGAAGTTAGTTTTCATTTGTTCTATTCTAATAGCTAAATTTCAAATCAGGATGAAAATAAAAAAGGTCTAGTAGAAATGAAATTTTATCTTAACACATAGGAAATTTAGCTCCCTGATGTTTGTGCAGCTTTCCGTGACCTCATGCTGATACCTGCCTTCCGCTTTAGTAACCTGGTAGGCCATTAGAAAACATACGTTTATTTGTCTCCCTATCAACCTGAAGGAAACCCCTCAGGCTTCACTTCTCAGCTTCAACTCATCACAGTCCTCTTTTGTTTCCTCTTTGACTTCATTCCTCCTCCCTCCTCCCCACTCTATTCTAAATGTGCTAGCCTCCTCACTATTTCTCAGACATACCAGGGACCCTCCTACCTCAGTACTTGTCATCCCCTCTGCCTGGATTGCTCCTTCCTCCCTTTCTCCCTGCCTCCTACTCTCCTGCCCTTCCTTCCCTCCTTCCTTCCTTCCTTCCTTCCTTCCTTCCCTACCAAAGTAAATTTATCCCTCTTTCTTTCCAAATGATCTCACCTTGTCTAGAGGCTGGGGAATAAACAAGTTCATTTGTAAGAAGGGAGGCTGAACCCTCCTGGACTTTAAACACTCACATTTATGGTATCTGTTTCTCCACTACATCCTTCAGTTCACTTCTTTCAGGTTTTTACTCATCTTCTCAGTGAGACCTTTCTGGGCCACCCTGCCTAACATTTTAATCTTTTTCTATAATACCTATAATCCCTGTTCCCCATGTAAATTTTTTAACCTTAGCACTTACCACTATCAAATACAAAATAATTTACTTATTTATATTATTATTCATCTCCTCTCTTCCCCACTAGATTATAAAATTCATGAATGTAGGATTTTTTGCCTTTTTATTTGCATTCTATTTCCTAAAACCTGGAGGAGTGGTTGGCACATGAAAGGCATTTAATACACATTTATTGAATGAATAAATTGAATGAATGAGTAAATGAGTGAATGAATGAGTGGAGTTGGCTTTTGAGGCAAGGTCTTTTTTGGAACTTCCACAGCTAGAAGGACCTTCTAACACTGAGTCAATGAATTTCCACACCTTGCCCTTACCACTTGCATGCTAGAATTAACGAGATCAGAGAAACCCCTGCATAGAAATTCATTTGGAAATCTCAAGAAAAAATGCACTTTAAGAAACAAGTGTTGGATGTAGGAGCATAAGTCTGATGAGACAGAATTTAACTCCCAAAATTTGGTCCAAAGAAAGAGGAGGAGATATCAAGATGGCTGCAGAGTAGGTGGAAGGTACACTCACCTCCTCCTGGCACCAGATTTACAGCTAAATTATAGAGCAGTCAGCCTGACTATCCAACTGAAGGACAGCTGAACTAGAGTATTATAAGCAAAGATTTACAAAAGAAGTCACATAGAGACTGGTCGGTCAGAAGGGCAGAAACCCGAAGAGAGCTGGCCCCTGCATCCTTGTGTGGCAGCTGAGAAGCCAGAGAGGTATCTTGGCTGCAGAAGGCCCCTCTGAGGATTGTAGACTCTCAAACCCATATTGGGATCTTCAGCCCAGAGCACCAGGGTTGGGAAGAGGGGACTGCATAGGACCTGGAAGTGAAAATCAGCAGGGATTCTGCCTTGCTTTGAGAAGAGAAAGTCTGCTGAAATCCAGGTGTTCTCTTAAAGACCCAATGCACAGGATCTTGCTCTCAGACACTCACCCAGTGTTACAAAAAAGGAAGGCAATTCAGGACGTACAGTGCTCATAAAGGGAAGATCTGGGTGGCATGACCCCACAGAGAGATCTGGGGGGTCAGCCACTGAGGTCTTTGTTCTGAGTCTTATCCTATACCACCCTCAGGCTAAATCTTCCCAGAATTGGGCACTCTTAGTCTTACAGCACTAGTCTGGGAAGTGCACTAACCCAAACCTCCAACTTCTGGCAGAAGCACCCTGTTAAGACTGAGTACTGCAGAAAGGTCTGTTGGCTATTCCCAGCAGAGGCCTTTAGTGTACTCTTTTTCTGGAAAAACTCTAGGTAAACGCTCAAACAGTCATTGAGTTATGTGGATTTGGAATGGAGGCCAGTCTTGCCGCTTCCTCAGGCTTGGCTAGCACCACTCCCAATGGGAAAATTTTTAAATCTGTCCTCCTTAGTTTCAGTGGCTCTCCCCTGCTTTGCTTGCTCCTGCAATGGGGCTGGCTGTCTGTCCCCAACCTGAACTTGTGCTGTGTTCCTCCTGGGGGAGGGAGAATTCAGGACTGGCAGAGACTGAGTGGTATGGCTCTGGAGTAGTGGCCACTTTGCCCCTTTGTGCCTGACTGCACTGGCCCAAGTAGGAGAACCATTAGCTCCATCCTCCTGACCCTCATCACCCTGCCTTACTGAGCTCATGACTTGTGGAAGGGTTTGTGGGTCTCAGCTAGCATGGGCCCACTCTACAGTCTTCCTTTGGAAGGCTCTGGAGGAAGACCAGGTAACCTCAAGGGGTAGTAAAGTAGACGACTGGTGAAGGTGGGCTTTGGGGAGTCTCAGACCTTTTATTGATCTGCCCCCAGCTTAGAGCTGGGGGAAGCCAACTCTTGTATACAGTTTGGCCCTTTCCATGTGCACTCAGGCCCAGTAGATGCAGCCACAAACAATGAATAGCGTGATAGCTCCAGACAGGTAGCACAAGGCTGATTACACACATTTGACATTGACCTTCACAGAAACCCCACCCAAGTGCACCCAGAACCAACACAATCAGTGGTGGGATTCAGACCACGTCAGAACTCAACCCAATTAGCCACAGAAGTGGCACACCCAAAGGGGCATTCTGGCAGCCACTAGACCCTGCTGGGAACAACTCTGCCTCAGGGAGCAGCCCCTTCACAGCAACTCATATGTGGTGATTGAGCTCTATCCTTATAGTCAGCCAGCCTGAGGGTTCACTCCACCCATGAATGGGCCAATAGAATTCAAGACTCAACTACAATAAGGGAGTTCCTATAACCCACATGAGAAACATTCCTGAAGCATTTAGTTCAGGTGATCTGGAGGATTATGACACTGAGCCCCACAAGACAACTACATCGTAAAGTCATAACCAGTTTGGGAGTCATAGCAGATCTACCTGGTACTCAGACACAAGCACAAGAAGGCAAACAAAATGGGAAACAAAAAAAATATGCCCCAAACGAAGGAGCAAAAGCAATACTCAGAAAAAATAAATGAAATGGAAGCAACCAAGATACTAGACCCAGAGTTTAAAACAATGGTTATAAAACAATGGTTATAAAGATGCTCAAGAACCTTAGAGGAACAACAGGAAATCGTAGTGAGAACTGAAACAAAGATATAGTAAGCATTGAAAAAGGCTAATCTATCCAGCATGCCTGTCATTTAAAATTGAAGATGCAATGAAGGTTTCCCCAGACCCCCCCCAAAAAAAGAGCTAAAGAAGATTATTACCACCAAACCAGTATCGTAAGCAAATTTGAAGGGTCTTGTTGAAGAAGAAGAAGAAGAAGAAGAAGAAGAAGAAGAAGAAGAAGAAGAAGAAGAAGAAGAGGAGGAGGAGGAGGAGGAGGAGGAGGAGGAGGAGGAGGAGGAGGAAGGGGGAGGAGGAGGAGAGGAGGAGGAGGAGGAGAAGAGGAGGAAGAAGAAGAAGAAGGAGGAGGAGGAAGAGGAGGAGGAGAAGAAGAAGAAGGAGGAGGAGGAGAAAGAAAGAAAGAAAAAGAAATGGAGAGAGGAACATAAGTATAAAGAATAAAATGGCAATAAATAAGTACCTATCAATGATAACTTAAAATGTAAACAGATTAACCATTTTGATAAAAAGACAAAGATAGGTGAATGGATAAAAAACATGGCCCATATATATGCTGTCTACACGAGATCCACCTCAGAACAAAAGATATACACAGACTGAAAGTGAAGGGATGAAAAGATATGTTCCATGCAAATGGAAACAACAAAATAAAACCGTGGTAACAATACTTATATCTGACAAAACAGACTTCAAAACAAAGACCAAAACAAGAAACAAAGAAGGATATTAAATAATACTAAATAGGTCATTCTAACAAGAAGATACAACCCTTGTAAACATAAATGTACTCGACATAAGAGCACCAAAATATATTTTTGAAATCTTCATGGACATAAAAGAAGAGATTAACTGTAATAGTCATAGTAGGAATTTTTAACACCCTATTGATATCAATGAATAGATTTTTCAGAAAAAAAATCAATGAGGCAACGGTGACTTTAAATTACACACTAAACCAGATGGATTTAATTGACATTTACAAAACATTCATCCCAAAACAGCAGACTACATTGTTTTCACATGCACATGGAGGATTCTTAAGAATAAACCACTTTTAAGGACACAGAACAAGTCTCACTAAATTCGAGAAGATCAAAATCATATCAAACATCTTCTCTGAACACGAGCAATTAATCACAGAAAAAAATTGAAAAACACACAAATACATGGAAGCTAAAGAACATATTACCAAACAATGAATGGGTTAACAATAAAATCAAGGAAGAAATGAAATGTTACCTTGAGACAAATAAAAATAAACTAATATCAACCCAAAATCTATGGGATATAGTAGAAGCAGTACTAAGGAGGAAATTCATAGTATTACAGGCCTACATCAAGAAGCAAAAAAATTCTCAGATAAAAATATCTAACACTACACCTAATAGAGTAAGAAAAAGAACAACAAACAAAGCCCAGAGTAAGCAGAAGAGAGGAAGTAATAAAGATTAGAGCAGAAATAAATGACAGAAAAAATACAAATAATCAATGAAAACAAGAGCTGGTTATTTGAAAAGATTATCAAGACTGACAAAATTTTAACCAGACTCATCCAGAAAAAAGACAGAGGACCCAAACAAATAAAATCAGAAATTAAAGAGGGTGTCACAGCTTATATTTAAAACTTTTATCCACCTTGAATTTATTTTTGTGTGTGGTGTAAGTTGGTACTCGAGTTTCATTTTTTTGCACGTAGCTGTCCAATTCTCCCAACACCACTTGTTGAAGAGGCTATTTTTACTCCATTTTATGTTGCTGCCTCCTTTGTCAAATAGTAATTGACCATAGAGACTTGGGTTTATTTCTGGGCTCTCTGTTCTGTTCCACTGGTCCATGTGCCTGTTTTTATGCCAGTACCAGGCTCTTTTGATTACAGTGGCCTTGTAATACAGTTTGGTATCAGGTATTGTGATCCCTCCTACTTTGCTATTTTTTCTCAAAATTGCAGCAGCTATTTAGGGTCATTTATGGTTCCATATACACACTGTTTGTGGGATTGCAGACTGGTACAACCACTATGGAAAACAGAATGGAATTTTCTCAGAAAACTAAAAATGGATCTACCTTTTGACCCAGCAATTCCACTGCTAGGATTATATCCTAAGAACCCTGAAACATCAATCCAAAAGAACCTATGCACCCCAATGTTCATAGCAGCGCAGTTTACAATAACCAAGTGTTGGAAGCAACCTAGGTGCCCATCAGTAAATGAATGGATCAGAAAACTATAGTACATTTACACAATGGAATTCTATGCAGCAGAGAGAAAGAAGGAGCTTCTACCTTTTGTGACATCATGGATGGAACTGGAGAGCATTATGCTAAGTGAAATAAGCCAGGCAGTGAGGGACAAATACCATATGATCTCACCTTTAACAGGAATCTAAACAACAGCACAAACAAACAAGCAAAATATAACCAAAGACACTGAAATTGAGAACAGGCTGACAGTGATCAGAGGGGAGGCGGAAGGGAATTTCATGGGAAGAGGGGAAGGGTTTACAGGAACAAGTATAAAGGACACATGGACAAAAACTAGGGGGGTAGAAATGGGAGGGAGGAGGGGAGGGCTGGGGGGGTGGCTAGGATGGGAGTAAAAGACAGAAAACTGTACTCAAACAACAATTAAATTTAAAAAAAGAAATTAAAGAGGGGAAGTGACACCACAGAAATAAAAGACATTGTAAGTAAATATTATGAACAACTGTATGCCAACAAATGGAACAACCTGCACTACGTGGATAAATTCCTAAAAAGACAATCTTCCAAAACTGAATCAGAATGAAACAGAAAAGATGACTGTATTAATTATAACTAATGAAATTGAACCAGTAATAAAAAAATTCCCAGCAAAACAAAAGTCCTGGGTCAGATGGTTTCGTAGGTGACTTTTGCCAAACATTCAAAAAAGAACTAACATCTATCCTTCTCAAACTCTTCTGAAAAATTCAAGAGGAGGGAAAGCTCCCAAGCTCATTTTATGAGGCCAGCATTATCCTAATTCCAAAACTAGATTTAGACACTGCAAAGAAATAAAATTATAGGCCAATATTCCTGATTAACATAAATGCTAAAATCCTAAACAAAATATTAACAGAACAGATCCAGCAGTACATTAAAAAGATCATGCACCATGATAAAGGGAGATTTATTCTGTGGATGCCAGGTTGGTACCATATTTGCAAATCAATAAATGTGCTACACCACATAAACAAAATGAAGGGTAAAAATCACAGGATCGTATCAATAGATGCAGAAAAAGCATTCAATAAAATCCAGCACCCATTTATGATAAAAACTCTCAGCAAAGTGGGAACAGAGGGAACATACCTAAACATAATAAAGTCCATATAAGACAAACCCAATAAAATTGTTTACCTTAAGATCAAGAGCAGGACGGGGACATCACCTTTCACCATTCTTATTCGACACAGTCTTGGAAGCCCTAGCCACAGCAATCAAAGAAGAAGAAGTAAAAGAAATTCAAATTGAAAAAGGAAGAAGTGAAACTGTCATTATTTGCAGATGACATGATACTGTATATAAGAAACCCTAAAGACACCACCAAAAAAATTCTAGAATTGATAAATGACTTCAATAAAGTAACAGGATACAAAATTATTATTCAGAAATCAGTGGCACTTTTATACACCAATAATAAACTACCAGAAAGAGAAACTAAGAAAACAACCCTTTCTAATAATGAGAAGAATGATATATGAGGATAATCTATTAGTCTCCCTGACACCTATTTAAGTAATATATTATCCACACATCCATAAAGAGTGAGCTAAACCATATTCTTTTTAGGAGTTTAAACCTCTGGAAAATTGACCAAATTTACTGGTTAGTCTGTTTGTCCTACAACTTGTATGAATCCATTGTTTGCTTACTAAAATGAAATGGTAAAAAACAATTTTAATAAAAGGAGAAGATCAACTAAAAGTTGGTTGGATAGTCCTCAGATGTCTTATGTGAGAATATGCACGCTGGTAGACATTGAAATGAATCTATAGCTTCTGCTCTTTGAGATGTTGCCTAACATAGAACCATGGGAATTTGACTATTTAGAGAAATGACGGCTTAATTTCTTTACAAAAGAGGCAAAGACATCTGAAGTTATTTATTCCAATCTACCCCTTTTACAGCTGAGCTCCATCTAGATTAAGTTACTTTCCTAATTTCACGGGCCAAATAGTTAACAGCAGAGCTTGCTTAAAACCTTCCTCCTAATCCATTTCTCCTACTACATGTGTTTTCTCTAAAGCTATGACCATCCACCAAGATGGAATCTTAAACTCCTTCTTCCTTATCCAAGTCTATTAGTTCTATCTCATAACTGCCTTCTGAACTGGTCATATTCTTCTTATTGCTTCCTCCTTCTCCCAGCTCGTTGTCTTCTGCTAAATTCTAGCCACAGTTTTCTAAATGTTTTCATGCCATGGATTTCTCCTCTCTCTAATTTACAATTTCTTTTATATTGTATTTTCATTGCCATTTATACCCCTTAAAAGCTCCACCCACTGCTGCTGCACAATCGCCACACCATTTTCTGTATTCATGATTCATTTTTCTTTGCTTGAGCCCTTGACCCCCCTTACCCCACTAAAGTTGTCAGTCTGCTCCCTATCTATGAGTCAGTCTTGTTATTTGTCCTCATCAGTTCACTTTGTTCATTAGATTTCACACATGAGGAAATCATATAAGCCACTCTTTCTCTCAGTGGCTTATTTCACTTAGGACAATGTTCTCCAGGTCCATCCATACTGTTGCAAAAGGTAATTTTTTTTAAATTTTAAATATATTTTACTGATTATGCTATTACAGTTGTCCCATTTTCCCCCCGTTATTCCCCTCCACTCTGCACCCCCCTCCCACCTGCATTTTCCCCACTTAGTTCATGTCCATGGGTTGTACATATAGTTCTTTGGCCTCTCCATTTCCTATAGTGTTAACTGCCCCCTGTCTATTTTATAAGTACTATCTATGCTTCTTATTCCCTGTACCTTTTCCCCCATTCTCCCCCTTCCCCCTCCCCACTGCTAACCCTCCACGTGATCTCCATTTCTGCGATCCTGTCCCTGTTCTGGTTGTTTCCTTAGTTTGTTTTTATTTTTTTTTAGGTTCAGTTGTTGATAGTTATGAGTTTGTTGTCATTTCACTATTCATAGTTTTGATATCTTCGTTTTCTTAGATAAGTCCCTTTAACATTACATATACTAAGGGTTTGGTGATGATGAACTCCTTTAACTTGACCTTATCTGGGAATTACTTTATCTGCCCTTCCACTCTGTATGGTAGCTTTGCTGGATAGAGTAATCTTGGTTGTAGGTCCTTGCCTTTCATGATTTTGAATACTTCCAGCCCCTTCTTGCCTGTAAGGTTTCTTTTGATAAATCATCCGATAGTCTTATGGGAACTCCTTTGTAGGTGACTGTCTCCTTCTCTCTTGCTGCTTTTAAGATTCTCTCCTCTTTAATGTTGGGTAATGTACTTATGATGTGCCTTGGTGTGTGCTTCCTTGGGTCCAACTTCTTTGGAACTCACTGAGCTTCCTGGACTTCCTGGAAGTCTAATTACTTTGCCAGATTAGGGAAGTTCCCCTTCATTATTTTTTCTTTTTGAATAAGTTTTCAACTTCTTGGTCTTCCTCTTCTTCTTCTGGCATGCCTATGATTTGGATGTTGAATGTTTAAAGTTGTTCTGGAGTTTCTTAAGCCTCTCCTCATTTTTTTGAATTTTTGTTTCTTCATTCTGTTCTGGTTGAATGACTCAACACAGGGAGTCCAGTACCATCTTTTCAGTTTTCTCCCCAGAGTCACCACTCTGGCTCTCCTCAAGCATCTCTAGTCCACTCTGCCCTCTCTTTGCTGGCTTCAGGGTAAGTGGCTGCAATGAAATTTTGTGCTTTGGCCCTTTAAGAAGTTCTCTGCCTCTCCAGCCATCTCTCCCTAGCAGACAGGAACCCTACTGCTTTTCACAGCTGTATGTTATCTGGGTTCCTTTCTGGCTCTGGTACTGTAGGCTGGGATGCCCAGCTTTGGGTTTAGACCCTACAATTCTTTTTTAAAAATATATTTTATTGATTATGCTATTACAGTTGTCCCATTTCTTCCCCATCATTCCCCTCCACCCTGCACACTCCCTCCCACCCACATAGACCCTACAATTCTCAGGGACGATCCCCAGCTGCTGAAATATCCCTCCAGCACTTCTGCTTCCACCCATGGGAGCCCAACCAGCCCTCTTGTGTTTCCTCCACACTCCCTTCCAATCATGTTGTGATGAAGTGGTTTCTTTTGACTGACCATGGTTATAAGGATTTTCTCCAGTTAGTGTTTAGTTGGTTATTCTGGATGATTTCTCTCTACAGTTTACTTGTAATTCCAGATTGGTCCTAGACAGAGGTTTGTGTAGCTTTCACTTACTCTTCCCCCATATTGGATCCCTATAATGATTATTGATAAATCTGTATTTATTGACATTCTTTTCAACTATTTCCTCTTTATTTTTTCTTTCTCTCTTAAAGCAAGCCTTTTAACATTTGTTGTAAAACCCATTTGTTGGTATCAAACTTTTAGCTTTTTGTGTGTGCCTGGGATGCTCTTCATTTGTCCTTCTATTTTAAATGATAACCTTGCTGGGTAAAGTAGCCTTGGTGACAGGTTCTTGCGTTTCATATCCTTGAATATGTAAAAGCAATCACTTTTAGGCTGACATGTTTCTTTTGAGAAATCAGATGACAGTCTAATTGGAGCTCCCTTGTAAGTAACTATATGGTTTTTCTCTTGTAGCTTTTAGGATTCTTTCTTTGTCTTTAAGCTTTGCCATTTTAGTTATTATGTGTTTTGGGGTGGGCCTTTTTGGGTCCATCTTTGGGACTCTCTGCACTTCATGGATATGTGTTGCTTTCCTTCACGAGGTTAGGGAAGGTTTTGTCATTATTTCTTCAAATAGGTCCTCGATCCCTTGCTCACTTTCTTCTCCTTCTGGTATTCCCATGATGTGGATGCTGTTATGCTTCATGTTGTCCCAAATGTTTCTTAAACTCTCTTGATTTTTTAAAATTCTCTTTTTCTTTTTGTGGCTCTTCTTGGTTGTTTTTTTTTTTTTTTCTACCTTGTCTTCCAAATCACCGATTTGATCCTCTGCTTCATCTAACCTCTTGTTTATTTTTTCAGTGCATTATTTATTTTAGATATTGCATTCTTTGTTTCAGACTTTTAAAAAATGGTTTTTATATCTCTCTTCGTGCTGTTGCACATCCTTATAACTCTATAACTCTAAACTCTATATCTGATAAATTGCTTGTCTCCATTTCATTTACCTCTTCTTCTGGAGAATTCTTTTGTTTTTCTGTCTTTCCAGTTTGGCTGCTTCTTTGTGTTTGTTTCTATGTATTATGTAAGTCAGCAAACACTCTGGTTATGACCTACGTCAGATGCTGCCTATGACTGGCCCTGGGCAACCTGTTTGGATCTATCAGTGATTCACATCTTGTGACTCCCTTTGCTGTTGCAATTTCATTGTGTGATGTGGTTTCTTCCATTAGTCCTTGGTTGTAAGGCTCCTTTCCAGTTAGTATTCAGTTGGTTATTCAGAATGCTTTTTCTACAAGTTAGTTGTAATTTCAGTTTGGTCTGGGAGAAGATTACGGTAGCTTTTACTCACTCTCACTCTGCTGCCATCTTGGATCTCCATATAGTTTCCAAAGAAACAATTATTATCATGTTCCTTTTGTAAGTGAAAACATCCAGTTCCCTTACTATGACATCCCAAATCCAATCAATTTACTTCCAAAGCACCCATCTATTGTTTATTTTCTGCCATACTCCTTATCCACCCATCACTAAGTGTGATGAATGCTATGGCATTTTCCAAACACACCATATCCTTTTAAGTCTCTATGTCATGAGGATTAAATTTGGATTTATGGGGCCAGAAAAAGATGTCTTGAGTGGCTCACACAATATATAAGTTTAATTTCTCTCACATATATGAAGCCAAGAGATGGGCAGTCCTAGGATGGTGTGGCAGCTCTATAGCTATCTGAGCCCCAGGCTCCTGTCTTCCGTTTCACCATCATCTGCACGTGGCTTCCATACTTTCAAAGTCCACCTCGGAACCCAGGGTGGTTTCTAGAGCTCTAAACATCACATTTGAGTTTCAATCAGATATCAAGTAGAAAAAGAAAAATATTCATTCCTTCTTCTTTAAGAGAACTACTTGGAAGTCTCACACCATCTACTCACATATCACTGTATGGAACTTGGTCACATAACTGTGCAGATCGGCTTGTGAAGCTGCAAAATGTAGAGTTGGGTTTGGGTACATAGCCAACTACCCATAAATATAAAGTTTCTGATAGAAAGGGGAAGTGTAACTCACAGCTTAAAAGTCTGCCTAAATGCCTTTTTTTCTCCCTAACTTTGCCATGCAGAAGAGGTTTCTTCCTCCATGCTTACCTTGGTATATGCATTAGGTATATATTTCACATAGGTGATTATCTATCTATCTATCATCTATCTTTCCTCTATCTATCTACCATCTATGTAAAGTACATATATATTTTAAATTTCTGTTTCCCTTACCATAAGGAAGCCTTTATAAGTAGAGATCACAGCTCACTTAAATTTTTTTCTCTTGGCACCTAGTACAGAGTCTGCCCCTGATAAATGTTTGATGAATAAGGGCATGCATGCTCATATAAATAAGCCATGGTTTCAAGGTCCTTGAGTGAATGACATTTTGTGATGATGATAAAATTTGGGTCCTATTTCTGTGTTGCTGATGAAGACCTGAAGCTGGCTATACCTCACAGTCAGGGCCTCTACAGAAGGTAGTGGTCATTGTTCACTGTATTAACATAACCAAAGAGATAAATGAGGTCTGAAATCCAGCACTTACTCCCCGCCCCCAGATCAGGTGCCCATGAAAAAGGCAACATGAGCCTGGAGGGGGCCCTTTTTCTGTTTTCTCAAAGGCAGTATATGAACTTGCACTAAGATGCCCATGCATGTATTTAGGAGGACTTAGAGGCCTGTAACCAGGGTGTGCTGATCCACCTGGCCCTTCTCTGGGCTACCAAGCTGCAGGAAAGCACAAGGAAGGGACAACATGTGGTCCTTTAGAAACAAGAGACTGAGTATCTCATCTCCCTGCTTTCTCTCTTTTTCTCTTGCCCTCACTTAAGCAACTTTTTTTTTTTACATTTCTGCTTCCAGAACACAGGTACTTTCGCTACTAGAGAACTGAGGATTATAACGTCCCTTTGGGGAGCCAGAAATTTAAGTTCCAAGAGAAAGGATCTGAAGACATATGGGGTACTTGGACTGAGACTACAAACGGTTCTTGTGGAACTGATTCTTTACTCATGGGCATGAAGGGCAGCTGGAGAACTGAGAGGATGTGCCAAGGGAATTGAGAGGGGCAGGCCAAGGGAAGCAGAACCCACACAGTGCACAGGTTGTCCAGCCCATAGTCTCGGAAGAAGAAAGGGCTTTCTGCGTTATTTGTGTCTGCTTCTCAGGCCCTTACAACACCACTGTGAGTCAAAATTGTGTTGGTGCGGTTATGGAGTCCTGGGGTCTCCTGGCCTCCAGAAAGCTGTCCTCCCCGTAAGATTACCGTATATATCCTATGAGCTGTGATGCTTGGGATTGTTTTTCCATCAACACCTGAAGCAGGTTGTCCTGGATTCCTCCCTGGACTCCTCCCCGGACACTGAATACTGTAAAATATGAAGATTAGAGTTATTTATTTACCAACACCTTCCTCTCCAGGAGGCGAACCAATTTCCTTTTCTCCAGATGGCTCTCACAGGCCAGCCAAAGAAGGCGCTGCTGGCCATCTGTTTCTTGTTGTCTTCTCAAGCTGGCTAGTCCCTCAGCAAGGCTGGCATAGCCCAAGACACCAGCTGTGGGTATAGGCTGCCCCTGCTGGCCTTGGGCCTTGCCACACTAGGAATGATAAGGCAGGGACCGTACTGAAATCAGTGTTTGGCACTCATGAGGCGGGAAAGCTTCCTCCAAACCTATGCCAGCTAGCTTCCCTGAGGGCAAACATAAAAAGATGTCTGCTCCAAGACTTCCTCTGACTATGGTCCCTCCACTGACTTAATATGGGACTCAGGGGGATGACTATGGGCATGGAAAAGGCAGTGTTTGCGGTCAACAGACAAGACAGAATTCTGGATCTCATATCAAGAAAACAATTCAACTGTAATTTTAATTTACCCTCCCATTTTTGTTTTTTATCTGTTCTTTCTAATTAAATGTGTATTTATTTACAATGATGAAATAAACATTTACTCATTGCAGAAAACCTGTAGAATATAGGTAGAGATTTTAAAAAGCCTTTATAATTTCATAAACTGTAAAAATTACTGTTTATTTGGTTGAATAACTATTGTTTTTTTTCCTCTTTAGCAAAGGTAGGTTAACAATCTACATACATTTTTTAAATTCTGATTTTGTAGGCTAATGTTAAAATAATAAAATTTTTATATTTTACAAATAAAAATAATTTTTATAAAAATATTTTTGGTTATTAATATTACAATGCATGGTAATACCTTAATTCATATAACTATTCTCAAATTGCTGGACATTAAGATTTTTCCAATTTTTTACTAAATTCTATAACAAACATCTTTGAGCATAAAACTTATTTTTGTATTTCAGATCATGTCCTTAAGATTACTTCCTTGAGAAAGAATGATTATGCCAATTTTAAGTAATATTTACTCCATTGCCAAATTGCTTAAAAACGTATATAAAGCATGTTGGTTACAGAGTTCTTTCAACAATAGGTCTATTCTTTCTTTCTGAAATTTCAGCTGGTTTGGTATGTTTTCCTATCTGAAACTCATAAGTATTAAAGGATAGGTATGGGTGAAGGCACTAAACCCATTACCCTGAACCAGACCTTCATTTTGCCAAGTTCCAAGCACTGGACCTAAACTTGTTAATCCAAGCACTGATTCAGAAGCAGGGATACATTGTGAATCCCTGTGCCTGAAAGGAATCTGCCATTCTCAGAGTCCCAGTTTAGTGCTTTTCTTTGAACAATGCTTTTTCATCAGCTCAGCTCTATTAGCTGAGTCTGTGGCAGTTATTGGTAGTCCTGGGTCTTCCATGGCTTCTTCCCAAGGCCAGGTGGTCTCACCTGCAGGGAGCAGCATGAGTGCTCTGCAAAGTGATGAGGGTGTTAGTGCCAAGGTGGGCATGGTGGTTGGCTCTCACTATAGAGGTTCAGGAGGAGAACTGGAGTCCTGCAAGGAGGCCAGGCTGCTTCAGAGGCACTGGGGTGAGAGACCAGCACACCTGGGCTTCTCTGGACTTGAGCTGATGGTTTGAAGTACTCAGTGGGTGGTGATGTATAATCATGTTACCTTATTGTTTTTTCATCCATCATAACCCTATCTTCTCTCTTTGCTGAGCCCTTTAGGTCTCCCGTTAATTAGTACAGCTTTTTCATCACTGCCTCTGTTGAAACTTGTGCCTTCTCTTCTCCTCCCTGATATACTAAATCTTGCCTGTCTTCCCAGACTATCACCAATCTCACTCCCTCAATTAATGTATGTTAGTAATTATGGACTGTATTTGTGTCTCCCTTTTCTATATCTCCATAGTTTTAAAAAGTTATTAATGGTGGCAAACACTTTGGCATTTGATGACCTATAATCTTGTATTTTCTTTTAATTTGCTATATAAGCAACAATTTCAAAAGCTTTTTTTTAGAGGCAACATCTGAGTCTTTGTTTTATATCCCTAGTTTATCTGTAACTCTCCATTGAACCCCACTGCAAATCTAACTGGTCTACTCACATAACATCCTAGATCTCATCCAATCTTTCATCAATACTACAACCAAAGCGATCTTTGTAAAACCTAAATCTTATTATGCCACTCCTACAGAGCTTATTTTAAGTCTGTTACTGACTTCCTTACCTTTTTTATTTTTTGAAATTTGTCACTATGGTAACAATATATACTGATATATAACATACAATTTGCCATTTTAACCACTTTTAAGTGTACAATTTGGTGAAATTAAGTACATTTATGTTATGTAGTCATCTCTTCCCAAAACTTTTTTGCCATTCCAAACTCAAACTCTATTTCCATTAAGCAATAAGTTTATTTCCTCCACCCCCAGTCCCTGGTTATGCCTTATCTTCTTTCTTTCTCTATGAATTTAACTATTATGGATATTTTATATGAGTGAAGGTCATGCAATATTTCTCCTTTTGTGTCTGTTTCTTTCACTTAGTATACTGTTTCCAAGGTTCATCCATGTTGTAGTACATATCAGAATTTTGTTTTTATGACTAAATGATATCCCATTGTATGGACATACCACATATTATTGATGCGTTCACCTATTGATGGAAAATTGGTTTCTTTTAACTATTGCATATAATGCTGCAATGAACATGGGCACACAACTATCTGTCTGACTCCCTGTTTTTAATTATTTTACTTTCTCTTTTACTGAATATTTAAAAATAAGTGTCTTAACCTGGTTTTCTACAATTTATCTTGTTGGTGGCTGGTTTCTTCCCCAACCCTCTTAGCAGAAAATTCTTCTTTTTTCTTATTTGCATCTTCAAATAGATTTTCCTCATGCTACAGTGCACATTTTTTTTAAGGCACAGACCTCTCTGGAGGAAATTTTTTTATACTAAGTGTTTAAAATTCAGAATGAATTTTTAATTTGCAGAATATTTTAATTTGAACTAGCTACATTTTGGAGGCTCAAAGCCACATGTGTCTAGTACCATGTTTATTAATCAATATAGGTCTAGACTATAAGTTCCATGAAGGTAGGGACTGTGTCTATTTTGTTCACTGCTTTGCACAAAGCAGTATATGTGGTACACAGTATGTGTTCAAAATATGTATGTTGAACATTCTAATAATGTGCACAGCTTAAACTCCTACTTAACAGTGAAAATCTTAAAGGTTTTTCTTTAAGATAAAGAACAAGGTTAGGATGCAAAATCTTGCTTCTTTAACTTAACAAAGTGTTGGTATTCCTAGCCAGGGCAATTAGGCAAGAAAAAAATGCAAAGCATTCAAATAGGAAGAAAGAAAGACAGACAGACAGAAAGAAAGAGATTTTTCTTTTTTTCCTGTGTGCAGATGACATGATTGATGTATAAAAAACACTAAATACCACACCTAAAACAAAAGCAGACTAAGCAAACAACTAGAACAGGAACAGAACCACAGAAATGGGGATCACGTGGAGGGTTAGCAACAGGGGAGTGGGAGGAGGAGAGAGGGGGAAAGATACAGAGAAAAAGTAGCATAGACGGTGGGTAGAAAATAGGGGGAGGGCAAGAATAGTGTGGGAAATGTAGAAGCTAAAGAACTTATGACACATGGACATGAACTAAAGGCGGGGAATGTGGGTGGGAGAGGGTGTGCAGGATGGAGGGGAATGATGGGGGAGAAATGGGACAACCATAATAGCATGATCAATAAAATATATTAATAAATAAATAAATAAATAAAAACACTAAATAGTCCATAAAAATGCAACAAAAAACCTGTTAAAACTAATAAATTCAGAGAAGTTACAGGATACAAAATAAACACAAAAATTATCTTTGTTTTTATACATCAACCTAAAAGGAAAATTAGAAAAATTAGCATTTATAATAGCACCCAATAATTAGAAGTAATACCCTTTACATCGCTGATATGTCCTCTGGAGCAAGGGACATAAAGGAAAGAATAAACAAATGGTACCTCATCAAAATAAAAAGTTTCTGCACAGCTAAAGAAAGCAGCAATAAAATGAAAAGGGAACCAACTGTATGGGAAAATATATTTGCAAATGATACTTCAGACAAGGGTTTCAACTCCAAAATATATGAAGAATCACACAACTCCACTCCAGGAAGATAAACAATTCAATTAAAAAATGAGCAAAGGACCTGAATAGACACTTCTTCAAGCAGGACATACAGAGGATCCAGAGACAAGAAAGGATGATCAGCATCACTAGCCATCAGAGAGATGTAAATTAAAACCACAATGAGATACCACCTCACACCAGTCAGAATGGCCATCATTAACAAATCAACAAACAACAAGTCCTGGAGAGGTTGTGGAGAAAAGGGGACCCTAGTGCACTATTGGTGGTACTAACAGTGCAGACTGGTGCAGCCACTGTGGAAAACAATATGGAATTTACTCAGAAAACTAAAAATGGAACTGCCTTTTGATCTGGTAATTCCACTGCTGGAATTACACCCTAAGAATCCTGAAACCCTAATTCAAAAGAACCTGTGCACCCCAATGTTCATAGAAGCACAATTTACAATAGCTAAGTACTGGAAGCAACCTAAGTGCCCATGAGTAAATGAGTGAATCAAAAAACAATGTTACATTTACATAATGGAATACTACGCAGTAGAAAGAAAGAAGGAGCTCCTACCGTTTGTGACAGCCTGGATGGAACTAGAGAGCATTATGCTAAGTGAAATAGGCCAGACAGTGAAAGACAAATACCATATGGTCTCACCTATAAGTGGAACCTAATCAACAAAACAAACAAGCAAGGAAAATAGAACCAAAGACATGGAAATAAAGAACAAACTGACAGTAACCAAAGGGATAATGGGGGAAAATAGGGGAAGGGCCATCAAGGAACACGTACAAAGGACACATGGACAAAGCCAAAGTCGGTAGGCTCAAGGGTGGGAGGCAGGGATGGGTGGGGTGGGGGACATGGTGGGGTGAAAATGGAAACAACTGTATTTGAACAACAATAAAAATAAATTAATTAAAAAGAAAATGCTAATATAACTGGCAGATGATGTGGCACTCAAAAAATAGGAATAATACCTTTTATAACATTTATAATAGCACCCCAAAAATAACATAATTAAAATAATTCTTAAAAATTAACAGATGAAATATCGTATAATGTAAACTATAAATGTTAGTGAAAGAAATCAGATGATAGAAAGAAATGGAAAGCCATCCATGTTCATGGATTTTATATGTTTAAATGAGTTAGATTTATTTGTTTGTTTGTTTGTTTACTTATTTATTTATTTTTATGGCTTAGATTTTTCAGAGGCTTCCTATGGCTGCTTTTTTGATAGAGGGACAAGGTTGGGAATTAACGATCCCAGTTAGAACACTGTTTCTATACTCCTTATGGCACATCACAATTTTATAACAGTGTAGATGATGGGAAATAATTAGATTCCAGGTATATTTTGAGTATAAATTTAACAGAATTTACTGATAGATTGGACAGGTGTAAGAAACAAGAGTTAAGAATGACCAAAACAGAAACAAAACCAAAAAACTACCCAAGTGTTTTCCAAAGTAGCTATATCATTTTGCACGTGCACCAGCAAGGTGTGAATGATCCTCTTTTTCTGCATCCTTGCCAGCTTTGGTGCTGTCACTGTTTCATATTTTAGCCATTCTGATAGGTGAGGAGTAGACTGGGAAAGCACGTGAGAAGGAACCAAAGAAGGGATATGATGATGGACCATGACCTTTAAGCTCAATAAAGAGGGGAGGCAGGACCTAAGCGGAGGGAAGGGCAGTGAACAGCAGTAGGCTACCAACCTGTTTCATCCCTAGATGTCTAAACCCAGCAACACAAAACTCTCAAAGCTCATCGAACCATACTTCACATAAAATGTATATGATGATATCAAAAGTTGTGAATAAAAATCCCTTTATACATTTTTCTCTCATAGAAAACAATTGAATGTATATTATCATTGCTCAGAGGCAAGAGAAGAGCGATAGTCTTTTTGTGGCAGAATATGTCAATACTTAAAAATATTCCATAGTCAACATTTAATTAACAAGTTGCCATGCTCCTTTCACAGATACTTCAACGTAAGAGTCATCTACAGAATGGACAAATAACAAGTCCCTATCAGGAAAACATAAGAAAAAAAAAATATCTATCTATCCATCTATCTATCATCTATCACCTGTCTATCATCTGTCTCTCTCTCTCCCCTATGATAATCAAAACCTAAACAGAAAAAAACTTAAAAGATTGAGGAGCAGTCACTGGAAATATCCTTGTGTCAGAAAGGAGCTTACACAGAATGCAAAAGACTGTGGTTGAAATTTCGAGTACAATAAAAATGTTTCAAATACAGTAGACAACAAGTATTTATTCAATGAATTTAATAAGTAAATAAATAGATAAATAATAATCAGTCACTTCACCTCTCCAACACGACATTTGTATGTCATAAAATCTTTCTCATTTAACCCACCCCCAATACATTCAACTTCTGCTTGGTGATTGGCGATGGTAGAATGACTGTTCAAAATAAAGCAGCCTCTGTTCGTTCACATACCGCAGCTCCCCAGCCAGGCAATGCTTGCAGTCCATTAGACTGATGTTCTCCTTCCACACTCCGTGCTTTTGTAAATACTACAGTTTCCGTCCGAAGACTGTTTGTTACCAACCTTCTATTGTCATCCCCATGACCTCTCACCCACGTCTAGCTTGTCTACCTGGAAATTTCCTTTTTCTTTACAGCAGCAATTCAAGCATCACCTCCCTTGGGAAGCCTTTTCAACTCTGCCTTAGTCTGTTTTGGCCGCAATTTTTGCCCCTCTTTAGAGTTACTGGGACTCATCGACTTTGTAGGCCTTAGTCACTTGCTCAGTGCTGAGCCCTTCCTCTGCTATTGCCACAAGTCTAACACTGCTGTCTTTCTCCCCTTTGCCCAGGTGAGAGCCGGGCTCTGGCATGCCTCCAGCACACCCACCTGCGAAAGACTGTGGTGCCCACACCTCACCCATTGACCCCCTGAGTTTTAGCTGCCCTGACCACTCCCAGAGTCAGCTGAAGCACTGTGCAGTGAGGTCTGGGTTCTGACACCCTCAGCCTTGGGGCCAGGTCATCTAATACAGAAATGCAAAGGAGGGGATTCCTGCTACAACATCAGCTTTGATCAATGAGGGAAAGGAAGATTCCTGTCTCTTCCTCCTGGTGCCCTAGCCCCATTATACTGTTCTGAAGCACATAGAAGGTTTCCACACAGCTATCTGGAGATGTGTAGCACAACCAAGGCTACAACTGTGTATTATAAATTGATGTGTCACTTTTGTTTTTCCTTTTTCTCTCCTTCTTGATGCTTAATAAAGTGTTAACATGGGAACTTTGGCCTATGTTCTAATTTTTGCAACAGTGTTTGTCCTCCAAAATCTCAGAGCAACGAAGGCATATCTTAGCTTTCAGTAACTTGTGTTGTGACTGTTGATTCACTTTTAGAAAAATTCTTAAGGGCAGAGACTTTCTTTCCGTAAATAGTTTCATTACCTAGCATAATGTTTGGAATATTGTAGGTGATTTAATAAATAATTGTTAATTTATTAACGGCTTTAATATCAAACTACTGTGTAACACATTTAAAAGAAGAAATTTCCTTAGCCATTTTGTATTAACTCCTTAGTATGTGGAACACAAACCTGAGGCCAAGGGAAATCAAGGGACTTTTTCAGGGTCATGCAGTTATTCAGTAGCACGACTAGAACCAGCACGTTGGTTTCTTGATCACACAGCACGATTCTCTTATTTGAAGTTGATTACTTTCATTCATGTAAGAGCAAAACAATGCAAGGACCAGTCTGACAAACCTGTGTTTCTCCAGACCACTTCAAGCCTCTAGATTAAAATATTAAAGTGGTTAACACTAGCAATCTTTGTTTCTGTCCCCACTCTCCTTTAAAGTTCCTGCTGCCTTTTTTTTTGGATGTCTCCAGATGGTGTCTTACATGTGTTTGCAAACTCAGTCCCACCAGCTCCCGAGTGGCACCTACCATTGCCTTCCTTTTCTTCTGTGGTTTCTACTGCGATGTGCACAGCCAGGTCTGGCACACTTGCAGAGCTTCAAGTGGCTCCTCCTCTGCACATGCCACCAGCGCTGGCCACTAATGCCCACCGAAGGCTCTGATTTCTTCCTCAGGATACCTGTACGCCAATCAGCTCGTTCCTCAACAGCCAGTGTGTAGAGTCCATGCTCTTACAGTAACTTGACTTGGGGAAAGTCTCCTGCACCTCTTCAATTGTAGCCTAGGTTCTGGACCTTGGAGGACAGAGCATTGTTGCCTAGGGCTGCTGGAGTAAAGCAAAATTATCTGTTTATTAATTCCCAATTTTTAATTTTTTAATTAAAATTTTTTTTTTATACATTGCCCTGACTGGTGTAGCTCAGTTGATTGGGCATCATCCTGCAAAGCTAAAGGTTGCTGGTTCAATTCCCAGTTAGGGCACTGGCCTGGGTTGCTGGTTCAGTCCCCAATCAGGGCATCAGAAAGGCAACCAACTGATGTTTCTCACATCAACGTCTCTCTCTGGCTCTCATTCCCCTCCCTTCCTCTCCAAAAATGAAAAGTAAAACCTTTAAAAAACTTTGTACATGATTTTTATTGTATTTCTTCCATTACCATTTATCCCCCTACACCCTCTTCCACCTCCACCCACCTCCTCCCCTCTGCAGTCACCACACTGCTGTCCATGTCTGTGAGTTCTTTCTCTTTTTTCTTTTTGTTTCTTCATTCTTAATTACAGCTTGAAGGCTCAGATATGAATCTCCAGGATGGCTTCAAGGCAACTGGACAATCCGATCAAGACTCGTAATTGTGCAATGGGGAGAAGGTCATGTGCAAGGGAGCAGACCCAGTCCCTAGGCCTGCCTCAATGTGTTGCCCCAAATACCCAATGTCCCAGTGCAGGGGTAAGCCCATGGCCTGTTTTTGTTAGACCAGAGAGCTAAGAATAATTTTTATACCTTTAAAATGTTATAAACACAAAAAACAAAAAAAGTGCGATAGAGAGATCCATGTGACACACAGAGACTAATTTACTTACTATCTGTCCCTTCACAGAAAGTTTGTGTACTCTTGTCTTCGAATGAAAACAAATGTGAAAACAAATTACAGATGGGAAATACAGAATGCATAAGATCAATTATATAATTGTGAACTATAAATCGGTTCCGCTTCTTCTACAACTATGTTAAAACCTTGCAGTTTTCATTGCAATGGGAACCAAAAGCATAGAAAAGTGAGTTTCATCTGATGACGCTTTGTTATGCTCCAGCAGTTCATGGCTCTGCCTCCGGGCCATGTGACCTCATGCTGCCTCTGGTCTTAGAGCCTAAACTGGCATTTGAGGGAGACTCCACCCGCTCACATTCTACTCTTTAATCTTGAACCAAAAGGAGCACTTAATGTAGGTCTTCCTTAGGAAGATCCTCTCCTCCCAGAATAGGAGTCCTCAGGTTTCTCTGTAGATAGAATTTTGGGGATCTTGGACTACAGGTTCTTCAGTTTTGCCAACAGAGGAATAAATCTGATGTTAACAGAGTTAAGACTCAAACTGAGGATCCCTCTCATTTTGGTTTAGAATAAACCACAAGTATAAACATTTGCTTCCTCTTTGCTGCAAATTTCCTTCCAGGTCTGACCTAAAAGTGAAATTTAATAAAAATTTTTTAGAAATGGAGGATGGGTATATTTCATTTATATTTTCTTTGCCTTTGAAATTTCAATTCTTGTGTTGCTTTTGGCTGGTTGTTTGTTATTTCATAATTGATAGATAAAGGTTCCATATACCAAGAAATATTTTAATTATATTTTATTGATTATGCTATTTCAGTTGTCCTGATTTTTCCCCTTTTGCCCCCCAACACCCAGCACCTCCACCTCCCTCCAACAACACCCCCACCATTGTTCATGTCCATGTGTCATGTGTATAAATTCTTTGGTTAGTCCATTTCCTATACGGTAATTTATATCCCCATGGCTATTCTGTAACTACATATTTGTATTTCTTAACCTCATCACCTCTTTACCCATCTCTGTCCACACCCCTCATATCTGGCAACCATCAAAGTGCTCTCCTTATCCATGATTCTGTCTGTTCTTGTTTGCTTAGTTTATTATTTAGATTCAATTGTTGATAGATATATATTTTCTGCCATTTTATTGTTCATAGATTTGATCTTCTTCTTCTTAAATAAATTCCTTTAACATTTCATATAATAATGGTTTGGTGATCATGAACTCCTTTAGTTTTTTCTTATCTGAGAAGCTCTTTGTCTGCCCCTTGATTCTAAATGAGAACTTTGCTGGATAGAGCAACCTTGGCTGTAGGTCCCTGCTCTTCATGACTTTGAATATGTTTTGCCAATCCCTTGAAGGCTGCAAAGTTTCATTTGAGAAATCATCTGATAGCCTTATGGGAACTCCCCTGTAGGTAAGTAACTTCTTTTCTCCTGCTACTTTTAAGATGTCTCTTTATCTTTAATCTTTGGTATTTTAATTATGATGTGTCTTGGTGTGGGCCTATTTACCTCCATCTTGTTTGGGTCTCTCTGTGTTTTCCAGACTTGCATGCCTATTTCCTTCACCAAATTAGGGAAGTTTTCTTTCATTATTTTTTTCTGATAGATTTCCTATTTCTTGCTCTTTCTTTTCTTCTTTCAGCAACCCTATGAAGTGAATATTGGACTTCTTGAAGTTGTCCCAGAGGCTGCTTAAACTATACTCATTTTTTTTGGATTCTTTTTTCTTCTTACTGTTCTGATTCATTTTTTCCCCTTATATTCCAAATCACTGATTTGATTCTTGGCTTCATCCACTCTACTGTTGTTTCCTTGTAAATTGTTCTTTAATTCAATTAGTATATGCTTTGTTTATTACTGCCTATTTTTTATGCTGTTGAGGTCCTCATTAAGTTCCTTGAGCATCCTTGTAACCAGTGTTTTGAACTCTACATGTTAGATTGCTTATCTCAATTTTGGTTAGTTGTTTTTCTGGAGTTTTGATCTGTTCTTTCATTTGGGCCATGTTTCTTTGTCTTCTTGTTTTGGGAGCCTCCCTGTGTTTGTTTCTATGTATTAGGTGGAGCTGCTATGACTCCCTGTCTTAGTAGTGTAGCCTAACATAGTAGGTGTCCAGTAGGGTCTAGTGACACAGCCTACCCTATTACCGAAGCTGGGTACTCGAGGTGCACCTTTTGTGTGGGCTGAGTACACCCTCCTGTGTAGTTGAGCTTTGATTATTGTTGGCAGATCAATGGGAGGTATTTACCCAGGCCAGTCTACTGCAAGGGTTGACTGTGACCACTGACCACCAATCTCCACCTTCCATGCAGGATCAATTGTGCAGGTGCAGAGTGGCAGTGCTCTGAAATGGTCTGTAGTTGTCCACTGAGTGGGCTGGCCTTGGGGTTTCCCAGATGGTGCAGGCCAAGGTCAGCCTCCATCTCTGTTTTTCCTGGGGCCACCCTGCTGGAGCTATAAAGCAATCTGAGATGGCTGCTACTTGTGCTGGACTTGAAAATTCCCAAGGGAAGCCAAGCTGTGAATCAAATCTGGTTCTTGCTAGTTCTGGGCCTGGGGCTCACTGAGGCTGACTATTCCTTTTTTGGGGGAATTTAAGAAGTTGTGAAGCATGAGCCAAGACCAGACATTCATATGGAAAAGCAGCTTGGGTAGGCCTATAAGCTGGGTGGGGTAGAGTCTCTGGGGATCTCCAAGGCAGGTCAAAGAGTGTTAGCCAGATTGCTAGAGTCTCAGATATGGCAGTAGCTTGCTGGCTCTGTAGGGGGACAGTGTAGAAAAGGGATGGTGGCCTCTGCTTGCCTTTATGCCAGACACTTCAATGTTTCCTAGTATACCACTGGTGTCTTTTAAGCTGCTACCCTGATGCTGGAGCTCAGAAGGAGTGAGTCTTACTAGGTGAACCCATCTCTTCACATGTTTGGGTTCTTTAAGAGGAACTGCTTGGGGCTCCAGCAGTTTCTTCTACTGACTCAATCTCCACTGGCATTTGCAGCCAGACGTTGTGGAGACTTATCTTCCTGGCACTGGAACTCTGGGCTGGGCAGGGGGTGCTGTTGTGGGTCTGGGACTACTTGCTCCTGAGATATCCCTCCCACATTTTTTATCCACTACTTGTGGGTGTGGCACTAGCCCCTTCCGAGTCTGTGCCCCTCCTACCTGTCTGGATGGATGTGGTTTCTTTAATTCCAGAGTTGTCAGACTTCCATTCAACTTAATTTCTGATGGTTCTGAGTGGTGATTGTTTTACATTTTAGTTGTAATTTTGATTTGATTATGCAAACAGGTGAGCCATGTCTGCCTACACCACCATCTTGACTGGATATCCAATAATAAATATTCTCAGAGTTATTGCAGACTTCTGGCCAAGATGGAGGCATAGGTGGACACACTGTGCCTCCTCGCAGAACCAAAATTAAGAACAACAAAGATTTAGAAATAAGAAAACAATCACAACTGAGAGAAAATTGAACTGTATGGAGGTCGGACAACCATTCATCCAGACCAGTAAGAGGGGTGGAGTCATGGGCAGGAGGAAGCAGAGGTTAGTGGACCTGGGCCTACAGGCACCAGCTAGCAGGCCCCAGGCACAAGGCGGCTGGTTGACAAGGCAGTCCCACATCTGCATGCAGATAATCCAGGTGAAAATGGGAAATAAGACAGAACTCGAAACCGAGGGCCCCAGAGCCAGGAAATAAAGCCTAAAACACTGAGACCCTGCCCCCACATACAGCGTCACAGTCCAGTTACTGGGCTGCCCGGAGCTGGGGAACACCTAAGGCTCTGCCCCTCACTATGTAACAGGCATGACCAGACCAAAAATAAAAAAACAAAACAAACAAACAAAAAAAACAAAAAATTGCTCAAACAGGAGAACAGATCAAAGCCCAGAACCAATTCATCTAAGTGATGAAGAGACAGCTAACCTATCAGATGTACAGTTCAAAGCACTGGTGATCAGGACGCTCACAGAATTGGTTGATTTTGGTCACAAATTAGATGAACAAATGAAGGCTACTATAAGTGAAATGAAGGAAAACGCACAGTGAACCAATAGTGATGGGAGGAAAATTGGGACTAAAATCAATGGAGTGGACCAGAAGGAAGAAACAAACAACCAAATGGAAAAGAAGGAAGAAACAAGAATTCAAAAAAATGAGAGGCTTAAGAACCTCCAGGACATCGTTAAACATCCCAACATCCGAATGATAGGGGTACCGGAAGGGGAAGAAGAAGAGCAACAAGTGGAAAACTTATTTGAACAAATAATAAAGAACTTCCCCAATCTGGCAAAGAAAATAGACTACCAGGAAGTCCAGGAAGCTCAGAGAGTCCCAAAGAAGTTGGACCCAAGGAGGAACACACCAAGGTACATCATAATTACATTAGCCAAGATTAAAATGAAGGAGAGAATTCTAGAAACAGCAAGGGATAAGGGGACAGTCACCTCCAAAGGAGTTCCCATCAGACTGTCAGCTGATTTCTCAAAAGAGACCTTACAGGCAAGAAGGGGCTGGATAGAAGTATTCCAAGTTATGAAAGGCAAGGACCTCCATCCAAGATTGCTCTATCCAGCAAAGCTGTCATTTAGAATGGAAGGGAAAATAAAGTGCTTCTCAGATAAGGTCAAGTTCAAGGAGTTCATCATCACCAAGCCCTTATTATATGAAATGTTAAAGGGACATATTTAAGAAAAAGAAGATAAAAAATATGACAGTAAAAAGACAGCAAACACACATATTAAGAACCACACCTAAAACAAAAGCAAACTAAGCAAACAGCTAGAATAGGAACAGAAACACAGAAATGGGAGATCATATGGAGGGTTAGCAACAGGGGAGTGGGAGGAGGAGAGAGGGGGAAAAGGTACAGAGAATAAGTAGCATAGATGGTGGGTAGAAAATAGACAGGGGGAGGGCAAGAATAGCGTGGGAAATGTAGAAGCTAAAGAACTTATGACACATGGACATGAACTAAAGCGGGGGAATGTGGGTGGGGAGGTGTGCAGGGTGGAGGGGAATGATGGGGAAGAAATAGGACAACTGTAATAGCATAATCAATAAAATATAATAAAAAAAGTTAAAAAGAAATATTCTCCGGTACCAGAAACACAAGAAAAAGAACAACCTTGTTATGTGTTACTTGTTCATTTGTTCATTTGAGCTTACCACTCCATTTTTGCTTTCCAAGTCTCATTTAAAAACAGAAACAAACTAATGTATTAGTGTAATGTATTATTTAATGTATTAACTAATGTATTAATGTAATGTATTATTTTGGCTTAGAAAAAAAAGGCTTAACACTAATACAATGAACTCCTTTTAGCTTATTGATATTAGATTAAAACAGTAAAAAGCCCTGGCCAGTGTGACTTAGTTGATTGGATCATTGTCCCATACCCTAAAAAGTTAGGGGTTTGATTCCTGGTTCAGGTCACATACCTAGGTTTGGGTTCAATTCCTGGTCAGGGCTCATACGAGGGGCAACCAATTGATGTTTCTCTCTCATATTGATGATTTTCTCTCTACCTTTCTCTCTAAAATCAATAAACGTATTTTTAAAAAATAAAAAAGAAACAAATTTACAAAAAAACACAGTAAGGATTCTGACACCAATACCACAAATATGTTTAACTTTATGCATGTGTTTACTTCCTTTTGCTTTTTATAAGTGGAGAGAAAAGAGGAGTTTCCATACAAAGTAGCACCAGACCGTTGCCAATCAACTCCTGTCACCTCTGTGGTGGTGACCTCTGTGTGGCCTTTAATTAGTCAGTTTCCTCTCTAAGCCTCAGTTTCTTTCCTTGCAAAACACAGCATCAATTTGTCATTTATCTTTCCCTTTTGGAAGACACTTGAGTAGCAAATGAGATTATGTTTACACAGTGTTTTGTGTTTTTTGGAAGAGAGGTTCTTTGTAGCATTTTGAAGGCAATTTTTTGGAAGAACTGGTGGGTTCATCAGAGCTGTTACTAGAGCTGTCACTGAGGATGCAGACTGGGAAATGAACCTGTCTGGGTGGTTGGCTGATGATCATACACCACCCAACGCCTTGGGCAATTTGCTTCTAGGCTCAAACATCACTTTAGTTGTTCTTCAGCCTTGATCCCATCTTAAATCCTAAGTGAAAGAGGAGATTGGATTTGATAGAACATTGATACTACATGTCTGGAATAAATATTCTCACAAGAGTACTAGTATCTTTCTTTCAACTTTCTGGAGACCTACTTTTAACTATTCTCCATCCTTTCCTGCTGTGGAGATATTCTTATTTAAGTACAATAGCACCTAAATAAATGAAACAGAAAAGAATGAAATTGATAGAATGTCTTCAAAAGTAAGCAAACAGACACAATAGTAGAAGTTCTTTTAGACTAGCCAATGTTTATGTTTATTGTGCAGAATATCCCACCTAATGCTCATCCCCTGTAGGATGGTCACTGTTCTCTACTATGCTGCTACACTTCTCCCTCCAGTTGAATTGTGTGTTTACCAATATTCTGTTGTGTTTCTTCTCTCAAACTGGATTAAGCTAGTTCTGTTTGTTATTGCAATGATCAAATTTAATCAAATTTTGCCAAAGCTTATTAAAATATGAGTTTGAGAGAAAAGTATTTTTCACAATATTTATGAATACTCAGAAAAGGAACATAAAAGTAAATCTCAATCATAAGTATTCTTGGATTAGATGTGGGCAAGTAGCTATAAAAGATTGGGGTAAAGTAACAAAAATTTGGGATAATTTTGCACTCAAATTGTCTGAAAAACATCCTCAAGTTTTTGCTTCATTAAAAAATACATAAAAACCGAAAGACTGCAGGCTAAGATGGGGCCATAGGTAGACACACTGTGCCTCCTCACACAACCAAAAGAAGGACAACAGCAAATTTAAAAACAACAACAACAAAACAACACAACTGACAGAAAATTGAACTGTGTGGCAGTCCAACAACCTAGGAGTTAAAGAAGAAACATTCATTCAGACTGGTAGGAGAGGCAGAAATGAGCAGCTGGGTGGAGAGGACTTGTGGCAAGGAGGTGGCTGGAGGATTGAACGAGGTGATGACTTGCAGACTGGGCAATCCCACGTTCATGTGCAGATAAACCAGGAGGAACAACTGGGGAGCGAGATAGACTGCACATCCCAGGGAGCCAGTGTGGGGGAAATAAAGCCTCAAAGCCTCTGACTGAAAACACCTGTGGGGTTGAGGCAGCAAGAGGAGAAACTCCCAGACTCACAGGAAAGTTCCTTGAAGAGACCCACAGGATCCTAGAACATACACAAACCCATCCACCTGAGAATCAGCACCAGAAAGGATCAATTTGATTGTGGGTAGCTGGGGAAGTGGCTGAAAACCGGCAGAGAGGAGCAAAAGGCAATGCTCCCTCTCGGACCCTTCCCCCACATACAGCATCACAGTGCAGCAACATGGGTTGCTCCGCCCTGGTGAACACCTAAGTTTTTGCCTGTTACCATATAACGGGCTCATTTTTTAATTGAGTCAATTAAAAAAAAAATGTTCCAAATGGAAGAACAGTTCAAAGCTCCAGAAAAAATAAAACTAAGCAACAAAGAGATAGTCAACCTATCAGATGCACAGTTCAATACACTGGTTATCAGGATGTTCCAGGAACACAGTGGGTACTTCGACAGCATAAAAAAGACCCAGGCAGCAATGAAGGTTGCATTATGTGAAATAAAGAAAAATCTACAGGGAACCAACAGTGACAGGAAGGAAACCAGGACTCAAATCAACACTTTGGACCAGAAGGAAGAAATAAACATCCAACCAGAACAGAATGAAGAAACAAGAATTTAAAAAAAAAAAAAAAATGAGGAGAGGCTTAGGAACCTCCAGGACATCTTTAAATGTTCCAATATCTGAATCATAGGGGTGCCAGAAGGAGAAGACGAAGACCAAGAAATTGAAAACCTATTTGAACAAAGAGTGATGGAGAACTTCCCTAATCTGGTGAAGGAAATTGACTTCCAGGAAGTCCAGGAAGCTCAGAGAGTCCCAAAGAAGTTGGACCCAACAAGGAATACACCAAGGCACATCATAATGACATTAGCCAAGATGAAGGATAAGGAGAGAATCCTAGAAGCAGCAAGAGAAAAGAAGAGAGTTACCTACAAAGGAGTGCCCACTAGACTGTCAGCTGATTCCTCAAAAGAAACCTTACAGGCAAAAAGGGGCTGGAAAGAGGTATTTGGAATCACGAAAGGCAAGCAAAGCTATCATTTATAATAGAAAGGCAGATAAAGTGCTTCCCAGATAAGGTCAAGTTTAAAGGAGTTCATCATCACCCAGCCTTTATTATATAAAAAGTTAAAGGGACTTATCTAAGAAAAAGAAGGTAAAAAATATGAACAGTAAAATGACAGAGAATGCACAACTATCAACAACTAAACCTAAAAATCAAAAACAAACTAAACAAACAATAGAACAGGAACAGAATCACAGAAATGGAGATCACCTGGAGTGTTATCAGTAGGGGAGGGATAGAGGGGGATAAAAGGTACAGAGACTAAGTAGCATAAATGGTAGGTAGAAAATAGACAGGGGGAGGTTAAGAATAGTGTAGGAAATGTAGAAGCCAAAGAACTTATATATATGACCCATGGACATGAACTAAAGGGGGGAATGCAGGTGGGAGGGGGTGTACAGGGTGGAGGGGAATGATGGGGGAGAAATGGGACAACTGTAATAGCATAACCAATAAAATATATTAAAAAGTATCTCACATGAGATGGACAGCAATTTGAACACTTCACCTAAAATGCTATATGGTATGCTTGAGTGTGATATTGTTACAGAAACATGCTTATGATTTTGTATAAAATATTTTGTAATAAAAGGGGCATCATTTGTGCCAAAAAATACATAAAAGTGAATATTGTAGAGGTGAAGTATAGGTATGCTAAAAGAAAGAGAAATAACATGGAACCATAAGAACCATAATTAAAGGAAACACCAATAAAGAAATAAGAAAAAATATAAATCACTAGATATAGAGACAGTAATGTGGTTGGATCTTAAAAATATGATGTGAATGAAAAATGAAATTAAATAAGAATTATAACACAATATCACACATATAAGTTTGAATTCATATATATAATTCATATACATAAAACAATATTACACATCTATAAGAACTCAAAAATACTGTACATGCATTAAACATACAAGGTATCAATGCCTTTGGAGAAGGAAAGAGTTAGGAATGGGTGAAGGAAAGAAGAGAATAAATATATATACAAAAAATAAACAGTCCTTTCCAGGTGGCTCATTTGGGTGGAGCATCATCCTTACACCACAATTTTGAAGGTTTGATTCCTGGTCAGGGCATATAGGGAGGCAAATAATCCATGTTACTCTCTCACATCAATGTTCTCTCTCTCTCTCTCCCTCCCTTCCTGTCTCTATAAAATCAATAAACACCTTCAGATTTAAAAGCAATAAGGTTTTAAAGATTTAAAAACAATAAAGTAAAATAAACAACAGAGAGTCCTGTTATTTGTATTGGAAAATTATGTTGATGTACATGAACTGAGGAGTATGAATAATTCATCCCTCTTTAACAGATAGATGTTCTTTTCCCCAAAACCATGAGAACTGAGAAAATAGGAGAGGCAATGACAGCTGTCAAGGGAGGACAATAGAATTTTACAATTGGGAAAGCAGGTGGATCAGGTGGTAATTATTTAGCAGACCAGAGACATTTGAAACATCAGTGCCTGAACTGGGGAAAACTAACAAGAAGCAAGCTGATTCTTGCTATCAAAGCTCAACAGACTCAGCAATAGGGGACGCCAGCTGTGTTTGGAGGCAGGGATACAGGTACAGCTGGAAATGGGATTCATTGCAATTCTACTCAAGGAACAGGAGAACTTTGGGTCCTTTCCTCCAAATTATGTAGTCAGGCAGCTTCCCCTCCATCACTATCAGGAGAATTGCGAGGTTTACTTTCTCAAGTGGAGGACCAAATCACAGCTCGTAGGAGTGGGAGGAAGGCCACCTGGAAACTGTAAATAAAGAAAACTAGTCTGTGAGTATATTGAATAGTGAATCTCTTCAGCTCCTCTTTGCCTCTTGAACCCCAGAACCCTATCAGTCAGGTTCATACCTACACCTGCCTCCCCAGTTAGGACACTGGAGAATCTGACATACCAAGAGAAAAGACTTTTGGGTATTGACAACAGGGGATCTCTCACTGAAATGGCCACAGTCCTGCCCTACCACCTACAGTGAGCAAGCCAGCTTGTTCCAAAACACAGAGCTCTCAGTCCGTTTCTTGTAAATCTTACCTGTGCATGGGCAGTTAAGGATCACCAATCTATTTCACCAGAAACCAGAAATCAGCTTTACATAGTAATTTTGCATTATTAAAATAGATTCTGGATTATTTGTTATTTTGAATTATCCATACCTTTGTCCTATTTCCCTTGTCTAAGATTTTGCCTGTGATCCTTTTTTAAATATTTTATTTATTTTTTATATTTATTTATATTATTTATTTATTTATATTATTTATTTATCTTTAGAGGGGAAGGGAAGGAGAGAGGGAGAGAAACATCAATGTGCGGTTGCCCCTTGTATGTCCCCTGCCGGGAACCGGCCCGGCAACCCAGGCATGTGCCCTGACTGGGAATCGAACCGCGATCCTTTGGTTCGCAGGCCCGCGCTCAATCCACTGAGCTACACCAGCCAGGGCTGCCTGTGATCTTTAGATGAACAAGGACCTATGTAAATGTTTACACCCTTCCCTAATATTAAAGTATACTACATTTAGTTAGATAAAAAGAGCTCACAAGTGTTTCCTCCAGGAGAGCAACTGGGAGTGAAATGTGGAAAACGGATTTTGCTGACTTTAGTTCTGTAGTAGACGGCCTGCCCTCATCATACTGCCATCAACTGGGGGCCTCCTGTAACAATGTGAGGCTTCCAGTAGAACTAAAAACGGGATGAGTGCATTTGGTTCAGACATATCCTGACTGGTTATAGGTAAGAGTATTCCATCCTCTGCCATTTGAGTGTGCACGTGTGTGCATGTGTGCACATGTATATCTATGTACCTATAGGTATGCACACATAACGCATGCTCCACTGCAAACCAGTGATTGCTTCCCAAACTTTTGAAAGAAATGCACCAGGTTGCTGGTGCACCTTGGCTTTTCTCTCTGTGAAGTTAGGAATTTGGAAAAACAGTCAGAGCCCCAGAGGAGATGCCCTCTCTGCTGAATTCAGAGCCATCCACATGATCTTGCAGCAGAAGCCTACCAGTGTTGTCATCAGTGAACATGGTGGTTGATGAATTAAAGCCTGGAAACAATCTCCAGAGGGCATCTCTAGATTTACTATAGGAAAGAGAGAGAGAAATATTTGCAGAAGAACTTCTTATCGTAGCTTTGAATTCCCCATTAATCTTCCTTTGTACTCACGATGCCCTTGTGCACTGTTATCTTTAAGAGTGTAAGCTGGAGGTGCTCCTGCAGGATGCTCGAATCATTCAAATTCCCCTGTCTCAGCCTCCAAAGGAAAATACAAAGACAGTTGTATGCTTCTCACTCCAGGTGCTGCCTCAGAGACCTTGATGGGTTGGGCTTGCAAAAGGATCAACCTGCCTTTGGCTAGAGATTTACTACATCTGTGCTTGGAAGAGGAAAAGAAAAAACATAAAAAGGAACAAGTTGTTCAAAGTCCAAATTCTTATTTTATGGATGTAAAATGTTCAGGTTGCTGCAAGATCACCACGCCTAGACCGTGGTTTTTTGCACAGGTCATTCGACAGAGTTGTGTCCGGAGAAAAGGCTAGATTCACAGCGGGGTGTCTATTTAGAAGAAAGAAACACTAATGATCCACACGACTTTCTGAATTTGTGTTATATTACAGAAAGCCTTATAATTTCAGTAATTCTAATTAATCTACCAAGATAATGTAATTAAATTTAATTTTGTAAGCATACAACAGTGATCTCCTTATTTTTTGGTGTCAGTTTTTCAATATAGTTTCAATTATGGGCAAAAAAAAAAGTACAAAGAGAAATGTACCTGCTGCAGAGTAGGACAAAGTATTCTGAGTTTTTTAAAAACTTTAAAAACAAGGTTTTATTTATTTATTTTAGATTTTAATTTTTATTTTGTTATTGCTGTTCAAGTACAGTTTTCTGCTCTCCCCCCCATACCTTCCCACCAACCCAGCTCTCCCTCCCTCCCTCCCCTTTTTCCACCCGCCCCTCCTTGTTATTGTCCATGTGTCCTTTTTAATTGTTCCTGCAAACCTTTTATCCTTTTCCCCTATAATCCCCTCCTCTCTCCCCTCTGGTCAATGACAGCCTGTTCTCAATTTCAGTGTCTTTGGTTATATTTTGCTTGCTTGTTTGTTTTGTTGATTATGTTCCTGTTAAAGGTGAGATCATACAGTATTTGTCTTTCACCACCTGACTTATTTCACTTAGCATAATAAGTGAACTCTCCAGTTCCATCCATGCATGCTGTTGCAAAGGGTAGGAGCTCCTTCTTTCTTTCTGCTGCATAGAATTCCATTGTGTTAATGTATCATAGTTTTTGATCCATTCATTTAATGATGGGCACTTAGGTTTCTCAGAAAATCCTATGGACCCCACCAAAAAGCTGCTCAACCTAATAAATGAATTTGGCAAAACAGCAGGATACAAAACCAATATTCAGAAATCAAAGGCATTTTTGTATGCCAACAATGAAACATCAGAAGCAGAAATCAGGGGAAAAATCCCCTTTGATACAGCAACAAGAAAAATAAAGTACCTAGGAATAAACCTAACCAAGAAGGTAAAAAAATCTGTACTCAGAAAACTACACAACACTGAAGAAAGAAATTAAGGAAGACACAAACAAATGGAAACATATACCGTGCTCATGGATTGGAAGAATTAACATCATTAAAATGTCCACACTACCCAAAGCAATTTATAGATTCAACGCAATACCTATTAAAGTACCAATGGCAAATTTCACAGATACAGAACAAATGCTTCAAAAATATTAATATATTTTTAGAGAGAGGAGAATGGAGGGAGAAAGAGGAGAGAAACAGCAATGTGTGGTTGCCTCTCATGCACCCCCTAATGGGGACCTGGCCTGCAACCCAGGCATGTGTCCTGACTGGGAATCAAACCAGCAACCCTTTGGTTTGCAGGCTGGCACTCAATCCACTGATCCACATCAGCCAGGGAAAAATTCTGAGTTTTTCAGGACATACGTTAACCATGTCTTTTTTTCTGTATTCTAGTATTTTGACATTTGGGCTTTCCAGGGCTAGCCAATTCCTAGACACAGTCAAAAACTTGCCCATGAACATGCCTTTTAAATATAAACAAAGTAATCCAGAGCTCATAACCCCATTCACCTCCTTTATGAGGTTCTCACATTCTGGCCTACTCTCCACCAGTTTTACTTACCTGAGGACTGGGCACCAGACAAGTAGGGACAGCCAGTTTGCCCCAGAGACCACTGAAATTATTCGACCAAGTCAATCTTAAATTTGCTTACTCTGCCTCTCTCATTGCTTCACACAGAAACCAGGTAAAGACCTTTGCCCAGGTCCCACCCTGCGCGGCTCCCTCTGGTGCTTCTTCACATGGTCCTGCATGATGTGGCCTAACCCTCCGTCTTAGGAACTAGGAGTAACAAAGTATTGTTTCAATAGCAGTTGGGCACTTGTCTCCTGATCTATTGCCCTTGCTTTACATAAATAATAATAAAACCAATTAAGTTAAAACAGGGAAAGCATACAATACTGAATAGCAAATTACAAGAGATCTTCTTTTGAGGCATGGTTCTTTTTTTTATCATTTAAAAAACCCATTTATTTAAAAAATAAATTTTTTTATTTTAAAAATAAAATTACTACTACTTGTTTAGTTTATTTCTCTCATTGCATTTTTATATGCATATTATTTTTATTTTATTTTATTTTTTCCATTATTATTTACCTCTTTCATGAGACTTTTCCTCACCTGACCTCATCAGCTTGCAATGAACTTATGTCCTTATAAACATCCAGCATCATTGCCTATGTCTCTATTTGACAGACATGTTAGTTACTTCACAATAACATGTCTGCTGTTTAAATTTCTTGTGTGTGATCTTGTTCTTCCAACTGAAATATAATTTCCTTGGGGTATAATTTCTCCGGTGTATAATTCTCAGTATCTTCCCACAAGAACTAATAAATTAATAAACAAGTCAACAGATATGTTACTAATTTGACCCAAAAACTCACAAAGATCTACTTTTTTCCTCCTTTCCGAACTTTCAGTCTGCAGATCAGTTGCATGGCCGTAATGAGCCCCAAATTGCAGCCCTCTGTGACGGGGAGCAGGTGCTGTCGTTGCCTCTGTGCCAGCGGCACCGCAGCCGAAACCAGCTTGATTTTGTTCGCTGTGCATTGCCCCTCATGTAGAAAGCAACCCTAACACTGTCTTTGGTTCAGCTCTTAAGTCTGCAGGAATATCTTCAATAATGAAATCCTGGAGAAATTTCGTGCACTATCACGTGTGACTCTTCAGGATACAAATGTGTTTTGATAATGTTACAGACTGAATTGTATTCCTCCCAAATTCATATGTTGAAGTCCTGCTAGGACTATAGCATGAGATAGGGTCAGTAAGGAGGGAGCTAAGGTAAATGTGGGAGTCTAATCCAATAGAACTGGTGTCTTTAGAAGAAGAGACACCAGAAATCTTTCTCTATGTGCTCATGGAGAAGAGGCCATGTGAGGACAAAGCAAGAGGGAGGCAACCTACAAGCCAGGAAAAGAGGCATCACCAGAAACCAACCCTGACATCACCTCCGTACTGGGGTTCTAGCCTCCACAACTATGAGAAAATAACTAAGTTTCTGTTGTTTAAGCCACCCAGTCTGTGGTATTTTGTTATTTCAGGCCAAGAAGATTGATACAGATAATTAAAAATTGTGGTCAAAAGATTAAATGTGGAAAAGTATCTGTGTGTAGTTTGGGAATTGGACTAAGAGCTCTGGAGAAGCCATCAACTTAGGGAAGAATTAGTTGGTCAAGGGATGCTAAATGAAAAGCTGGCATTGTAAATGTATGAATCTGCTCAAAGAGGATACAAAAGGGAATAGTGAGGACTGTGGTGAAACCAGACAGTGCATATCCTGTCAAAGGCATTGAAATTCTAAGTTTCTAAAGCCGCCATATGGGCTAAACAAAGCACATCAGTAAGGCTCTGGTGATTCTAGAGAATGTCTTTGGAAGTATAGGTGAGTCAGATTGTCCCCTGGAGAGCACTGGGGTGGGGTTCATGGGTGAATAGAATCTGTGCAAGGGGAGAGATAATGTAACAAGTTTCAGAGAGGAAGAATGATATGGCTCAGGCTACAGACAGAACTGACTGCTAGTGTTGTTATGTGACACAGGCACATTAATTTTTTAAATATTTTATTTATTTATTTTTAGACAGAGGGGAAAGGAGGGAGAAAGAGGGGAAGAGAAATACCAATGTGTGGCTGCCTCTCACATGCCCCCCACGGGGGACCTTGCCCACGACCCAGGCATGTGCCCTGACTGGGAATCAAACCGGTGACACTTTGGTTCTCAGACCAGCACTCAATCCACTGGGCCACAAGAGTCAGGGCAGATTAATTTTTTAAAGTTTCCTTTTAAGGTAGATCAATTTTGCTGGAGTAGGAGTGCTGTATAAAAAGGGTAGAAAAGAGGGACAGAGAAATTCAGACTGAGTTTGGTGACAAACTCTGCACTAACAAATTTAGATATCAAGTGATTCATTTCAGCAAGGGGCAGTTATCATTAAAGCAAAACAATGCACTACTATGAACATTGGGGTGCATAGGCTCTACGGATTGGTGTTTTAGGGTTCTTAAGATATAATCCCAGCAGTGGAATTGCCAGGTCAAAAGGCAGTTCCATTTTTAGTTTTCTGAGGAAATTCCAGCTGTTTTCCATAGTGGCTGTACCAGCAGACAACTGTACTTGAACAACAATAATTTTTTTTTAAAAGAAAGAAATTAAAACAAAACAAAATAACATAATGTTTCCAAATGAATCATAAGTACTGGTTAGGGTATTTTGGTGGGAGAAAGAGTTGTAATATGTTCCTGTGACACACACATTGGAGTATAGCCTGTTTTGCTACCTTCTCCTAGATGGTATATTGCAGGTAAGCAAATCACCTGGGGATCTTGTTAAAATATAGAAAACACAGTGAGGTATCCCTCACACCTGTCAGAATGGCTATTCTCCACAAGGTAGCAAGTAACAAGTGTTGGTGAGGAGAAAAGGAATCCCCATACATTGTTGGTGGGATTGTAAATTGGTGCAGGCACTATGGAAAGCAGCATGGAAGATCCTCAAAAAATGAAAAATACGACTACCATGGGACCTAGCAATTCCATTTTAGGGTATTTATCTAAAGAAAATGAAACACTAAATCAAAAATATGTATGCAGCCTATGTTCACAGCAGCATTATTTACAATAGCTAAGATATGGAAGCAAGCCAGGGGTCTGCTAATAAAGGAATGGATAAAGAGTGTGTGGCACATATATTCAATGGAATATTACTCAGCAATAAAAAAGAATGAAAATTTCCCATTTGCAACAACATGGATGAAACTAGAGGGTATTATGGTGAATAAAATAAG
Source organism: Glossophaga mutica (assembly GCA_039655065.1). Classification (NCBI taxonomy): domain Eukaryota; kingdom Metazoa; phylum Chordata; class Mammalia; order Chiroptera; family Phyllostomidae; genus Glossophaga; species Glossophaga mutica. The sequence goes on from CM077304.1 coordinate 134,368,675, forward strand.
TTAGACAAAGACAAATACCAAATACCATATGATTTTATTTATATATGGAATCTAAAAAAGACAAACAACAAAAACAGATGCATAGATACAGAGAACAAACCGATAGTTGCCAATGGAGAGAGAAGTAGGAAAATAGGTGAAAAAGATGAAGAGGAATGAGAGGCATAAACTTGCAGTTATAAAATAAATAAGTTGTGGGGATGTGATGTATGCAGCATAGGAATACAGTCAATAATATGGTAACAAACTTGTGTGCACTTACAGATGGCTACTAGACTTACCTTGGTCCCAAATTTCTAAGGTATATAAATGTCAATTCATGATGTTGTACATCTGAAACTAATATAATGTTATATGCCAACTATATTTCAATAAAGATTTAAACAATATGTAGGGTCTGATTCAACAGGTCTGTGATGAAGCTCGAGGTTCTGCATTTTCGACAAACTGGTGATGCTGACACTGCTGGTCTCTAACCATGCTGTAAATTGCAAAGAAATAGATGACCTCTAAATTCACTTACAACCTGTAGTTCCGTGATTTTACTACCTATCATGCTGAGAAAATAGGCTGAAATTTGCATTCAATATCAGCTTGAGTCATTCTGCTTATCACTATTGGTGAAATTGTGCATTCCAGAATGCTTTGCCAAACCATGCAAAAAAGGATTAAACACAGGTCCTTGCCTTGCAATTACCTCACCACATACTGTGAGTGAGGAGAAAATAAGTGCAAGATTCTGAAAAGGTTGGAACTGGACTTGAGTTTAGTGATTAAAAAAAAAAAAAACCCCAACAACTTTGCTGTCTCCAGAAAGAAAGATATAAAGGGAAGAATTGTGGAACTTAATCATGGGTTAGTGTGTTTTGTTCAAGAATATAGTTTGGCTATACAGACTCTAAATAACAAAAAAAGGTCAGGCTCACAGAAACAGAGCAGAAGAATGGTTGCCAGGGACTAGGGGAAACAGGGAGAGATTGGTGAATGAGTACAAACTTGCATCTACAAGACAAGTAAGTTCCGAGGATCCGATGTATAGCATGGTAACTATAGTTGAGAACACTGGTGTCTGTTGAGAGTAGAACTTAAATCCTCTCACACCAAAAGAAAGATAACTCGAGGTGACAGGTGTGTTCCTTTATCAATGGGGGGAGTTTTTTTACAGTGCATACTTGTGTGAAACCACCACAATGTACACTTCAAATTTTTTACAGTTTTACATGACAATAATACCTCAATAAGGCTGAAATTAAAGAATATAGTTTGGTTTGCTCACTGAATATAAAACCTAATATCACTACACCACTACATAATCTCCATCAAGCTACATATGAACAAAATATTTCCTCAAATTATTTTTTCCTAATTGCTCCATTTAGACCTTGAAGATATGGTCATACAGAAAATACCTCATTAGCAGCACGTTAAAAATATTTAAGAATCGCAGACTTTTATTTTAAAGAGTTTCTACCTGGGTACCTTTTTACCTTTAATCTGTTGACATGATCAGTTTTGTAAAGTTACTTAAAACTTACTACTTTGATATTTACTTTAAACATTCATCAAAAGCACTTATACATTGTTTTATCTGTTAGAAAGGTGTGTGTGAAGTTGAACTTACAGAACTGAGATGAAACTGAAAAGAGAATACTCTTAATTTTAAATATTAAGAAAGGGTGATTAAAAATAAAACATGGAGAAGCTGACTCGATTCAGAATCAAAAGACATCGAATTTTAATGAGAGTAGGTCAGGTGATTTTTGTTTATATGAAGTGCCTTGACTATAGAATACTGGAATTTAAGATATGGAAAGTGTTCTTTGAAATGCTGTATTCTATTCCCTTCATTTTACAAGTAAGAAAACCAAAGCTCAAAGCATCGAAGCGAATTGCCTGTTATCACTTGATATGCTGTAGAGTTAGGAATGCAGTTCTCTCCATGCAGCCCTGAGCTATTTCCACAGTATATTGATATATTGGGATAACAAGTGATATCACCATTATTGAGATTAAATATTGTCCCTCAGCATGCTCTACCCTTTTAGAGGAGAGACATGAGTGATAGCTTTGTGTGTTTGGAGAAGATTTTATACAGGAACATTTTTAGTTTGTCCACAACAAAATTGTTTAACAAATAAATATGCAGAAGGATGAAGTAGGGTTGAGGGCCCAGAGATAGCAACGTTAGCTGAAGCATGCGGGTGGAAGTAGCAGGAGGCAATCCTGGGACCTGAGGGTAGTGACTAATTAGAGTATTGGGTAGAAAAATAGGGTTGGAGGGTGGCACCAGCAACCAAACAAAGATCTAGGAAAATGAGCTAAGTACTTGAACTTAATGCCAGAACTTAAGTTAAACTTAATATTCTAGTGCAGGACCAGAACAAGTGGTATGCTGGAAACCAGTTCAAACCAGCTGTAAAAGCCAATTTCATGCTTCTCCTCCCAACTTGGAGTAACATCATATCAGCAGTTTGAAACTGGCCATGGTGGGAGTATTTACACCATGGAAATCCACACACATTACTAACCAGAAATTTTTTTCTTCCTGGAGAGCTAGTGTTACAGAATATCTAAAAAAATGAAGATCAATGTTCCAGTTGTTGCACCAGAACATGCTGCAGGAAGGAGAAGTTGACAGGAGGGTTGCAGAAATGGGAAACCTCATCCTCCATTCTATTGAGAAGTTTCTGAGGCGTGTTCTCCCACCCAATTTCACAGTAAATATTACGTCCAAGGCTCTTTAATTTGTAGAACCCAGAGATCTTGACTTTCAACTCACTCAATCTGGTGTCATACATAACATTTTGTATTTTTTCGGACCATGGCTCAATTCCAAAGTGCTGCAGGTGGGAGGAAAGTGAGCATCCTTATTAGGAAAAGAATATACTTAAAAAAATAAAGTCTGAACAGTGAAAATATTTCTGTATTGCATTAAACCCTAATTCACATTTGCCATACCTGAGGCAAGCTAAGATTTTCATAAAAATTTTTGTTATACTGACTCCAATCTTACAGAAGATTCCCAGCATAATTCTCATCATGATTTCCATCACCACCACCAGCACATCACTACCACCAACACATCACCACCAACACATCACCACCACCAACACATCACCACCAACATATCACCACCACCAACACATCACCACCAACATATCACCACCACCACCAGTACATCACCACCAACACATCACCACCACCAACACATCACCACCACCAACACATCACCACCAACACATCACCACCACCAACACATCACCACCAACATATCACCACCACCAACACATCACCACCAACATATCACCACCACCAACATATCACCACCAACATATCACCACCACCACCAGTACATCACCACCAACACATCACCACCACCAACACATCACCACCACCAACACATCACCACCACCAGCAGTGCATGAAAATTCCCTCTTCTCCACATCCTCACCAACATTTGTTGTTTGTTGATTTATTCATTATAGCCATTCTGACAGGCGTGAGGTGATATCTCATTGTGGTTTTAATTTGCATTTCTCTGATGATTAGTGACATTGAGAGTCTTTTTATATGTCTATTATCCATCTCTGTGTCCTCTTTGGAGCAGTGCCTATTCAGGTTCTTTGCCCATTTTTTAAATTGAGTTTATTGGGGTGATCTTTGTCCATTTTTAAATTGGATTTTTTTTGGTGCTGAGTTGTATGAGTTCTTTATATATTTTGGATATTAACCCCTCATCAGGTGTTTCACTGGTGAATATGTTCTACCCTTCAGTGGGTCATCTTTTCATCTTTCTGATGGCTTCCTTTGCTGTGCAAAACCTTGTCAGTTTGAAGTAGTTCCATTTATTTATTTTTTATTTTGTTTCCCTTGCTTTAGGAGCTGTAGAAAAAATATTGCTAAAAGAGATGTCTAAGGTTTTATTGCCTATGTGTTCTTCTAGGATTTTTATGGTTTTGAGTCTAACATTTAATTGTTTAATCCATTTTGAGTTTATTCTAGTGTATGGTGGTATAAGGTGGTCTAGTTTCCTTTTCTATTTGCATGAATATGCCCAGTTATCCCAACATCATTTATTAAATAGACTATCTTTACCTCACTGTATGTTCTTGCCTCCTTTGTCAGATATTAGTTGACTGTGAATGCCTGAATTTATTTCTGGGCTCTGTATTCTGTTGCATTGAACTATATGACTGTTTTCTGCCAGTACCATGCTGTTTTGATTACCATGGCCTTGTAGTATCATTTTACATTAGGTAGTGTGAGATCCCTCCAACTCTGTTCTTTTTTCTTGAGATTGTTGTGTCTAGTCAAGGTCTTTCTTTCGTTCCATATAAATTTTTGAATTATTTGTTCTAGTTCTGTGAAATACACCATTGGTATTTTCATAGGAATTGCATTGAATGTATAGATTGCTTTCAGTAGTATGGTCATTTTAACAATATTAATATTTCCTATTCATGACCACAGTATATGCTTTTATTTGTATCTGCTTCAGTTTATTTCTTCTGTGTCTTATAATTTTTTGAGTACAGGTTTTTACATACTTGGTGAAATTTATTCCTAGTTATTTTATTCTTTTTGATGCAATTTGTTAATGGGATTTTTTTAAGTTTTCCTTTCTGATAGTCCATTATTGGCATACAAAAATGCAACTGACTTTGGATATTTATTTTGAATCCTGCTACTTGATTAAATTTTTAAAATCAATTTCAGTAGTTTTTTGATGGAATCTTTAGGGTTCTCTATATACAGTGTCATGTCATTTGCAAATAATGACAGTTTTACTTCTTCCTTTCCAGTTTGGATGTCTTTTATGTCTTCTTCTTGTCTGATTGCTGCAGCTGGGACTTCTAATATTATGTTGAATATGAGTGGTGAAAGCAGACATTGATATCTTATTCCTGAGCTTAATGAAAATGCTTTTAGCTTTTCCCTGTTGAGCATGATGTTGACTGTGGGTTTGTCAAATATGGCCTTTATTACGGTGAGGTATGTTCCCACTATTCCCACTTTGCTGAGAGTTTTTATCATAAATTGGAGTTGGATTTTGTCAAAAGCTTTTTCTGTGTCTATTAATATGAGCATATGATTTTTATCCTTCATTTTGTTTATGTAGTATATCATGTTAATTGATTGATGGGTATTGTGGGAACCTTGCATCCCCAGAATAAATCTCACTGGATCATGATGTCTGATCTTTTCAATGTATTACTGAATCCAATTTGTTAATATTTTATTGAGGATTTTGGCATTTATGCTTATCATGGATATTGACCTATAATTTTCTTTCATTTAAGTATGTTTTTTTCTGGTTTACAAAGTAACTTCTACTTTAGTAGCTGCTACTGTTGGTTCTGTCCCAGATAAAACTAGAATTTCAAGGGAGGCTTTTATTTATTTATTTATTTTTTGAGATGACGGCAACTGGCCAAGTTTACTGATTATCTGAGAATTTGGAAGTGAAGGAGAAGAATGTGAGTGGGAATCCTGGCCAGGACACTGCAGTCTTTGAAACTAGCTGAGCTGCCCTGAGAGTAAAGAAAGGAAAAGGTTGATCTAGTGTTTCCAGTCGGCAGAATAGTCAGTTGCCATAGCCCACAGGACTCAATTTCCACAAAGATTTCTTTATGGCTGCACAGATAAACAAATAGCTTTTCCCTGCTGAGATCAGGCAATGGATCTGGGTGCTACCTATCACTGTACTTACAGGAGATGATGGATTACATTGTCATTGTAGCCAGATGACCCAGGGGTGGGACAGGCAGTAACTGAAACATCATCATAATTTATTTAAAAATGTTTGCAAGAGTTTTATAATGAAAACCTCCTTTACATATAATCTCTGCTTTCTACTATATAAGTAACAATCATATGAGCTTCTTAGGTGTAGCTGCCACAGAATTTTTTAAAGAATTACAATGTCTGGAAAAAATGTCCAAAGATCACCTGGCTTTCTACAGCATTCAAATACTGCAGTAGGAAGAGAATGAGCTTTTGGGTCACAGAGATGAAGGGTTAACTGCAGGATCTGCCAGTGATGAATTGTACGGTCTTGGAGAAATGAGCTTATAAGCTTCAGTTTTTCTATCTGTAAATTGGAAAATATAAATTGTTCTCATGGGAACATTGTGAGGTTTAAATGAGACACTAAGGAAAGGGCACAGTCCAGTTCCTTGCATTCAAAGACAGATGTTAAAAGGATGTTACTTCTCTTTTTTCTTCTAACCACAGTGACCATGTAACTTAACATCCCAAATGGCACACTTTTTGAGAACAAAGACAGACTCAATTAATAATTACACCTGAACAACCAGCATAGACAGGGGAAACCAGGTGCATGGTTGGCCTTTCTCCAAGTAAAATATTCTGGATCGCAGGTTGGCATTAGCACTGATACAGTTTTCTGATGTCAGAGTAGTATGTTTTTTCTTTAATTAAAAAAGAATAGACTTTATTTGTTAGAACAGTTTTAGATTTACAGAAAATTATGGAGATAATACATGGGGTTTCCATATACCACCACTTTTATATACACAATTTCCCCTATTAACATTTTGCATTAGTGTGGTACATTTGTTACAAATAATGAACCAATATTAATACACTATTATTAACTAAAGTACATAGTTTACACTAAGGTTCACTCTGTGTTGTGTAGTTCTATGTGCTTTGACAAATGCACAATGCTACGTATTCACCATTACAATATTATACAGAATAGTTTCACCCTCTAAAAATTCCCGGTGCCTCTTCTTTATCTTTTCCTGCCCCCAAACCCCTAGCAACCATGGATCTTTTTGTTCTTTCTATAGTTTTGCTTTTTTCCAGAATGTCATATAGCTTTAATCATACAATATGTATTCTTTTCAGACTTGCTTCTTTAACTTAAGAATATGCATTTAAGGTTTTAAAAAAAAACCTGCATGAAAGAATGTCAATTATTATTGGTCAGATAAAGAACTACATAAAATTTTACTGTTTTATAGGAAACTATTATTTTGAAATAAATTTTTCTTTTAAACAGGAAAATAATAGAATCTCTAACTATTAATTGTCTTGTGTTTTATTAGATTTTCCAAAATTAACTACTGGTGAAATGAGAGACAAAGGGGAAAGGTAGGGAAAGCATTTTAAAATTCGTCAAATATCATGGGATTTTTGTTTTTGTTTTTTACTTGTTTGATGTCTTGCCTGTTTTGCTTTTGTCATCTAGAGTAGCACTAGCTGATTTCTTTTTCACCATAAAAGTCTTATTTGTTTGTTTGGTTTTTTTTTTAGTAGTTAAATTTATTAATAAATTTTAAAATAAATAAAAAAATTATTTTTATTTTTAAAATATATTTTATTGATTATGTTATTACAGTTGTCCCATTTTCCCACCTTCACTCCCTCTGCCCTGCACACACCCTCCCACCCACATTCCCCCACTTTAGTTCATGTCCATGTGTCATAAGTTCTTTATTCTTCTATATTTCCTAAACTATTCTTACCCTCCCCCTTTCTATTTTCTACCTACCATCTATGCTACTTATTCTCTGAACCTTTCCCCCTCTCTCCTCCTCCCACTTCCCTGCTGCTTACCCTCCATATGATCTCCATTTCTGTGTTTCTCTTCCTGTTCTAGATATTTGCTTAGTTTGTTTTTGTTTTTGTTTTAGGTGTGGTTGTTAATGATTGTGAGTTTGCTGTCATTTTACTGTTCACATTTTTTATCTTTTTTTGTTTAATAAATACCTTTTAACATTTCATATAATAAGGGCTTAGTGATGATGAACTCCTTGAACTTGACCTTATCTGAGAAGTACTTTATCTTCCCTTCCATTCTAAATGAAAGCTTTGCTGGATAGAGCAATCTTGGATGGAGGTCCTTGACTTTCATGACTTGAAATACTTCTTTCCAGCCCCTTCTTGCCTGCAAGGTCTTTTTGAGAAATCAGCTGACAGTCTGATGGGAACTCCCTTGTAGGTGACAGTCTCCTTTTCTCTTGCTGCTTCTAGAATTCTCTCCTTCACTTTAATCTTGGCTAATGTAATGATGATGTGCCTTAGTGTGTTTCTCCTTGGGTCCAACTTCTTTGGGACTCTCTGAGCTTCCTGGACTTCCTGGAAGTCTATTTCCTTTGCCAAATTAGGGAAGTTCTCCTTCATTATTTGTTCAAATAAATTTTCCACTTGTTGCTCTTCCTCTTCCCCTTCTGACACCCCTATAATTCAGATGTTGAGATGTTTAAAGATGTCCTGGAGGTTCCTAAGCCTCTCCTCATTTTTTGAATTCTTATTTCTTCATTCTTTTCTGGTTGGATGTTTCTTTCTTCTTCCTGGTCCACACTGTTGATTTGAGTCCCAGTTTCATTCCCATCACTATTGGTTCCCTGTACATTTCCCCTTTTTTTTACTTAGCGTAGCTTTACTTGTTCATCTAATTTGCAACCTAATTCAACCAATTCTGTGAGCATCCTGATCACCAGTGCTTTGAAGTGTGCATCTGATAGGTTGGCTATCTCTTCATCACTTAGTTGTATTTTCTCTGGAGCTTTGATCTGTTCTTTCCTTTGGGATTTTTTTTTTTTTTTTTTTTTTTTTTTTTTTTTGGTCTTGATGCACCTATTATGTAGTGAGGGGCGGAAGCTTAGGTGTTCACTGGGGCAGGGTAACCCATCTCTCTGTGTTGTGATGCTGTATGTGGGGGAAGGGTTCAAGTAGGAGCAGCGGCGCTTCCTCCTCTTTCTGCCGGATTTCAGTTACTTCCCCTGCTTCCCAGAAAGAAATTGGGTCCTTCTGGTGCTGATTCCAGGTGGGCGGGCTTGTGTATGTTCTAAGACCCTGTGGGTCTCTCCAACGAACTCTCCTGTGAGGCTGGGAGTCTCTCTCGCTGCCTCAACCCCCACAGGTGTTTTCATTCAGTGGTTTGAGGCTTTATTTCCCTGTGCTGGGGTCCTGGGTTGCACAGTCTGTCTTGCTCCCTAGTTGTTTCTCTCAGTTTATCTGCGCAGGAATGTGGAACTACCCAGTCTGCCATCTGCCACCTCGCTGGGTCCATTCCCTGCTGCCTTGCCGCCCAGCTGCAGTTTTCCACTCCCCACTCCACAGTCCGCTGCCTTGATGGGTCTGCCAGCTGCTGTTGCGAACCATTCAGCCTGGTTTCAGGAGTTGTAACCCTCACCCCATGGTGGGCTTTGTAAGAGCCCAAGGGACCCACTTCATCTGGGTCTGTTCTGTCATGAAGACATGACCTACTAAGGAGACAAAGCTTATTTCCCTGGCAGGAGCACTGCTTCTGCCTCATTCATCTCTGGCCCCATTGCTTGGTTGGTAGTCAATGATGGGTAAGACTCCTCATGGGAGGGGCAACCTAAGCCAGATGCGACCACTTGGGAGGCCTCATGGAAGGACTCGGGGGGTTGCAGCAAAGAGGATGTGATGGACCCTCGCCCCCCGGCTATTCTGACATAGCCCGAGTCCTCATTTCCATCCGGGAGATGTCTCCTGCTTTCTAATTGCCTTAAAGCCTGAAACTGTGGGGGTGAGCGGTGCAGCCCTGTGCTGGCCAGGACAGCTCCCTGGGTGATCGGCATAAGAAAGAATTCCTAAAGTCCTGTGAAACCTGCTTTGCTAAGAGTGCTCTTCCTTAGGTGATAAGTGTCCCAGGAGGAAATGAGTATGTCTCCTAAAGTTTGGCAACCCCCTTTCCTGACAAACACTGACTCAGTTTAAGCCCTCAGATTTCTTTGACATGTTAAACTTGTATTCCGGTGTATTTGAGACCAATAAAAGCCTAGTGAGGATGGGGCTCTAGGTCTTTCTCCTCTGAGAGTTTGACCCCTTTCCTCCCCAAGCAGAAGATGTCTTGGTAGTTTTTATTTTCATCCGTGATGGAGGGATGGGGCTCTGCGGGCATAGCCTCCCCACATCTGGCGCCAAGGACAGGGTCCCCCGCAAGTTGCCTCCTTGCCTGCCCTGGTCCTCCACTGTCTCGAGTCCTCTCTGCCCGGCTGCCCATGTCCACCACTCCTAAGAGTCTGGATGAGTTCTTTAATTCCTTGGTTGTCCAACTTCCTTATAGTTCGATTTTCTGTAAGTTCTAGTTGTTTTTTGTTTTTTAATGGTTGTTGTCCTTCTTTTGGTTGTGTAAGGAGGCACAGTGTGGCCAGAAGTCCTCACCATAAAAATCTTCAATTAGAAGTGACTTCATAACTTCCCACATCTAACACCTGTCTTTATGTATAATATGACCTGCATAGATAGTAGAGTAAAATGAAAATGGAGCATGAAATTAAATGTTTGAAACCAAACACATCATCTTCTGTAGTCATGAACCTATCATATTTTCCTGCTCATTTGTCTTTCTGTTTCTGAAGGTGTCATTACCCTGGTACCCACATCTGAAACTCTGATGTCATCTTTGACTCTGTCCTCTCCCTTGTCAGTTATAAGCCTTTTGTTTTTATTTTATTTTTTAATGTTTTATTTATTTATTTATTTATTAGAGAGAGGAGAAGGAAAGGAGAAAGGAGAGGAACATCAATGTATGATTGCCTCTCATTCACCCCCTACTGGGGGCCTGGCCCACAACCCAGGCATGTGCCCTGACTGGGAATTGAACCTGTGACCCTTTGCTTCACAGTTTGGTGCTCAAACCACTGAGCCACACTAGCCAGGGCAGTTATAAGCCTTTTCAAATAGTATTTTTTTTTTTTTTTGCTGTTGTTGTGTTGTTTTGTTTATACTATTGTTCAGTTGGAACAAATGGGAAAAAGACACTTGGAATATCTTGCCAAATGTAGCTTCGTACTGTACTGCTAGATTGGTACTTATAAAACTGAATCTTTCTGTTTTTTTTTTTTTTTAATTATGGCAATAGGCTCTTTTATAACCTGTCCTCTTTAAGATCTCAAGAAAATCTTTAGAAGGCAGCCCAATATGCTTCCAAATATCTTCTCTAGTTGCTAAGGGAAAGGAGAAAATTATCTCCAATGATCAACCATTATAATACACATTACCTAGAGGAAGAAATGGATTTTCTATGAACAATTTTCTATTAACACTGCAGCATTCATTATTTTGTCAAATCAATCAGCTAAAACCTTGGAAGACAGGAGAAAACTCACTTCTCAGCCTCTCATTTGGCCTTTCTCCAAATACTCTCTGACAATGACACCAGTGGCTTAGCGTTGTTTTAATGCACAGCTAATCAAGTTACTTCTCCAGAGCAAATCCTTCAATGGCCCTCATTACATGCAAAATGAAGTCTAAACAGTTTTTGGTAATTCACCTCTGATTCATTTTTTCAGCCTCTGTTCCTTGGCCACTCCTTCAAGAGCTGCGTTAAGGAAAAATGATGTGCAGTGGCATGTGAATCAAAAAGAGCAATTCGGGTGATAAAATAAAATTGTTGACTGGGTTTTCTGGTGGGAATTTTTGCAACATTACACATCATAATCAGGTATATTTCTAGCTGTAAAACAAAACAAAACAAAAACAAGTAGCTCTTTTGTGTTTATTAGGTGAAGAATTCTCCTGACAGTTAAATCTATTTTTGAAACTGAAGTGGAAATCTGTGCATCCCATTACTACAAAGAAAGTATTTGTAGAGGACCTATTATGTGCCAGAAGCTCATGTCACACAAGCTTCCTTCTACCCACAAGTTTCCAAGGTCAAGGTCAGTGCTTTTGCCACCTTCAGTTCACAGGTAACCTAAGCCATAGTAGTGCTCAGCGTCATGCCCAGGCAGACAATACTAGCCAGTTAACTGAGGCTACATTCTTAAGTACCAGACTACATTCCTCCTTTCCTTCTAAGAAGTGGCAGAACCAGGAGTTAAACATTAAGCATCTTGGGAAACAATGTTGGAGGGTCTCTGTATTGTATTTAAAGCTATTAAGAATTTCAACTACAAGTTAATTTTTTCCTCTCTGTATAGTTACTACCTGGTTTAAAGACAATCAAAGAACCTCTTTAAATTTACTTTTGATGGAGTCAAAAGGGCAGGGCTAAGAAGCCATGCCTTTCCTGAAATTGTCTGCTGAAAAATGACCAGCTTCTTTTCTAACGTTATGATCAGAAGGTGAAAGAAAATGCAGCTGCTTTTGTCACTGCGAATGAGTGAAAAAAAATATTTTCAATTTAAATAATTGTTTCGTTTTTATATTCGAACCTCCTTCCAAGACAGTTTTAATTTGTGATGTAATCTCCTAACATTTATTTTTTTGTCTCTAATTTGAAGGAGTCTGGCAATGTCTCTGCTTCAGATGAGTCATTTGTATATTTAACCAGTCAATGCTATATTACTTTCAATAAAATTCCTTCAGGCTGTCACTATCACTGGAGATAACAGTGTGAGATGCATATATTCTCTATCAGGTTCAGTTGCCTGAGATGTTTTAGATCAATCCGAGGAAAATGAGTGGAATAAGTATAATCAACCCATGAAAATAAATGCCTTTAGTTTTAATTTGTTCTATATGTACAGTATTCCCAGCCATTAGGTATTCCATTTAAATTGTAATGAATTGGCACAGGAGGATGGATGTCTTTTGCGACTGGGTCTGCTGTGTGGATGAAACTAAAGACCAGAAGTGAAAAAATTGAGTTCTAATTCAATCCTGTTGTTGATCCACCGGACAACATGTGGATAAATTATGTTGCATCTTACTTGTTTGTCCTGTTACTGATGTAAGAAGGTGCTTTAGTCTACTCAGGCTGCTGTAACAGAACATCAGCTGGATAGCTTAGAAACAACGGAAGTTTATTTCTCACAGTTCTGGGTGAAGGAAGTCTAAGATCAAGGTGTGGGTAGATTTGGTGTCGGGTGAGAGGCACTTCCTCTCCACAGACAGCTCTCTTCTTGTCATGTCCTCACATAGCAGAAGGTGCTATAGAGCTGGGGGGGGGGGGGCGGGGCAGGTCTCTCTTCTAAGAGTACCAATCTCATTCAGGAGGCCTCCACTCTCATGACCTAATCACTCTCCCGAAGTCCCACCTTCAAATACTATTATATTCAAGACTTGATTACAATATATGAATTTGGGGGAGGCATACAAACATTCTCTCTATAGAAGAGGATAAGAGGAAAATTTTAGGAATACCACCTACCTCCCTGACAGGCACTCTTCTCAACAGCATCCATTTATTCAGCAAGTTCTTGCTGCATATCAAGCATTGTCCTTGATATTGTTGGAGTTGCAAATAAAAATCTCATGTAAATCCTGCCCTTAAAATGTTTATACTATAATAATAAAATATATACTGTAATAATAGTATAAAATAGACTGTTAGTATAAAATATACTATAATAGAAAGGCTGTAATTATAGTGATTGCATATATTACTCTTACGCATCCTTTGAAACCTAATGCCTCCCTTGGGGAGACTTGCCTGACTCCCCCGACTCCCCCAGACTGAGTAAGGTGTCTAGCCACTGTGCATACACAATTGGCAATTTAAATCTCTGTAATTCATCTAGATAATACAGTGGATATTTATCGTTCTTACTGAATTGAAAGGTCAATGGAGAAGGTATCGAGTGTCTCAATGGTTTTTGTATCTGCACCTTGACAAAGTCAAAGAAAGCTGACAACAGTGTTTGTTAAATAAGAGGATAAATGAGTCAATAAATGATGCAAGGTATCAAGAATATTTGAAGAGAGAAGATGATTTAATAGTAAAGCGACCAGATCATGGGGAGCTTTGAGTTCTGGAGCCAACTGTGATACTGAGAAAAGAGCATGAATTTTTGTATAAACTTAGGCAAGCAAATAATAATATCTAACTTTTATTGATTGTTTACTTACATATCTGGCACTGTTCTAAGTGCTTTATGTGTATTATCTTATGCATTTCTCTCATTAAGCAGGTCCAATTATTCTCATAACACGGGAGAGGGAACAGACAGAGAGAGGTAAGTGACATGGACAAGATTGCCCAGCTAGCATCAGTGAAGCCAGGATTTAGGTTTAGACATTCTAATTGCTGTTTTAGACTGACCTTTAGTTAGCTGTATTAACATAATCTACCTAAGCCTTAATAGTTATCTGTATAATGAGTCTTACAAGACCTGTTCAATAAGATAAAGTGTATAAAGTAACTAATATAGTGCACAGCAAAGTCTATATCCTACTTAATGTTATTTTCTCCTCTCTTCATCAATCAATTAAAAAAAATTAGGTTTTTGAGCAAGATATACAAGGTCTGTCCAGAAAGTATCCAGCCACATACTATGGAAAATAGACATTTATTGAAGAAAATACAAGATACAAGAAACATTGTACACAGGACAATGACACTGCAGTCCCCTTCAAAGTAGGCACTTTGGAAACTCACAGAGTTCTCCCTATTGCCATCAGCTGCCCCATCAAATTTTTCCTGAATCTCATTAACATTCTCTGAAATCTCTTCCCTTTCAAAGGTGATTTTACTTTTGGAAAAATTGAGAGGTCACAGGGCATGAACTGTGGGCTCTAGGGGGGCTGAAATACCTGGGTGATTTTATGATTTGCCAAAAAAAAAGTCTGCACAAGATATGGATGCACATGGGTGGGTGCACTGTGATGAAGCTTCCAGTCACCAGTTGCCCACAGCTGTGGCCTTCTGAATCGTCTGAAGAGTTTCTGTGGAGGAATATTCTAGCTTAATGCAAAATTTGATGCGTATTTATTGCTCTACTCCGTCATTTTAAATGTGACAACCACACAGTACACATGCTCATTCAACAGCATCTACCGCCCCCATTGACTAGTACAGTGAAGTCATCGCTGCTCACATGTGCACATTCCAGTTCACTCTCCTTGGCTACTACATTACACTGATGTTGTGCAAACCATTCTCGTTATATTAACAATGGCTGTACTTTTTCTGGACAGACCTTGTATAACAAGATTGGAACTGTGCTTCTCATGAATCTCATTGAAGGAAGACACAAAATTGTTTCTTTGGACTTATTTAGCACAGAAACTATATGAATCACCTTTACAACAACAATTCTAGAGGATAGAGTGTCCAAGAGACTATAATAAGAGGTCAGCCTGATATTTGGTATATTCGTTGAATGCTTCCATAAAAATGCAGAAAACTTAGCAGAATGATCTTTATGTAATAAGAAGAGTGATGCTAGTGAGCCTTCAATTTACAGCAAAGTCTCAGAGAAGTCTGAATTTAGTGGGAATATCATCACCAGTCAATTCTACTTAAATAGTGGGACTATTTAATCAGTCACACAGAGAAGGCAAATCAAAATGGCTTTCTTTAGATTTTAGAATGGAAACCTACTTCAGAAGAATTCAGAGTCACCACAGTATTTATGTTCTTCATGCTGCAGAAGAACACGTGAACATCGCAGCTGCAGAGGTTGTTAGAGTCTCCAGAAGTAAGTGAAGGAAAGGGGCAGTCTCTGATCCTCTCTCTGTTTCCTAATATGGTCCAGATTGTCAAAGTTTGCTCAGGACTCTTAAAAATGTTGAAACGTCTTTAGTCTTCAAATAGCAAGACTCTTACGTAGGGTTTATACACTAGGTACAGATTTAAACCAAATTGGAGCTCCCCTCCAAAAAAGATCAATTATGTCACCTTACATACCATTTTGAAAATAATCATTTAAGTAGAGATGACCATCTAGATAATTAGTACCTCAATACAATCAATTTCTTCAAAGACTAAATTGAAAGTTATTGTGGTCCAAGCTGATTTTGTATATAAGCAATAAATATGTGATACCTGGGTTTTATAAATTCTATCTAAAAAACTGAATAGTCACCACTTTTTGCTCAGCTGTAGGGAAATTAACTGAATGTCCAAATAAATTATTTTATGTAGACCTGAGCTGTTTTGTCTGTTGCTTTGTTTTGTTTGTTTTCTTTTTATTAATTTGTATTTTTTGCTATTTTTATTGTTCATGCTATTATATTTGTCCCAGTTTTTCCCCTTTGCCCCCCTATACCCCCTGCTCCCCCTTTCCCAGTCAACCCTCACACCATCGTTCATAATCCCTTCACCTTCTTTCAACCAGTCCCACACTGTTTGTTTGTTTTCTGATATTATATAAATTTCCAAAAATTTCTCATGGAATTATGTTTGAACAAGAAACCTCCTTTCCATGCTTGTCTGATCAGATAGCCACCTAAGAGCAGAGTTGCTTTTCCATGTTACTTAAATCAAAACCAACCTGGCAGCTCACTTACAATTTTACATTATTAAGGACCCATACCCCACTAAATTTCTTTCTGGTACTATACTGAACAAGTATTAAAGTCTTGTTTAAAAAGAATTAAAGTCTTTTTCTTTTTTTCCCACTCTGTGTTGTTCCAACCACAACTGTGTGAGTTTGTGTGTATTGGTTGTATATGTGTGTGTGTATGAACGAACAATTTGAATAACTTCAAGTAGGTTGTAATAGTTAATTTTGTGTGTCAACTTGGCTGGGCTCCTGTGCCCAGATATGTGGTACAACATTGTTTGGATGTTTCTGTACAAATGTTTTTGGACAAGAACCACATTTAAATTGGTGGACTTTGAGTAAAGCAAATTGCCCTCTATGATGTGGGTGGGCCTCATCCAATCAGCTGAAGGCCTGAATAAAACAAATGGACTGAATTCCCGAGCAAGAGAAGATTCTGCCAGAAGATGATCTTAGAAATTGAACTGCTACACTGGCTCTTTTCTAAATCTTTAGCCTGCTGGCCTTTGGACTTGAACGCAACCCCGTCCTTCTCTTGTCTTCAGCCTGCCAATGTACCCTGCAGTTTTTGGACTTTGACAGCCTTCTTAATTGCATGAGCCAATTCCTTAAAATAAATATCTTTATGTATGCATGCATACACATACATCTTACTGATTCTGATTATCTGGGGAACCCTGACCAGTGCACAGGCATTCTCTAATTTTGCATTAAATAATCAAAGAGTAGAACATTGTGGTAGCAAAATGTATATTATTGTTGAAACATTGATGACACGTTTATGTATAATCTCAATCTTTCCTTAATGCAAAACCAAATGATTCATCTTCTTTGTTTTGTCCATTTAGCTGTGCTTGAAATCTCTGTTGCAACAGCATGGATAGACCTGGAGAACGTTATGCTAAGTGAAATAAGCCAGTCAGAGAAAGACAAATACTGTATGATTTCACTCATATGTGGAATCTAATGAATAAACTGTATTAACAAGCAAAATATAGGCACACTCCTAGAGAGCTGGCTGACAGCTTTGGCTGGTGGGGGTGGGGGGTGGGGGTTGAGAGGTGAAAGGATCTAGCAAAAAAGGGAAAAGGACTCATAGACAGACAACAGTGTGGTGATTGTTGGGGGGAAGGGGTGAGTGAAGGAAGAAGCAGGTATAAAGGGGATAAATGATAATGGAAAAAATACAATGAACTGTTAATAAAAATCTGTTTATTTGTATTGAAAGTAGATAACAGTTAACATAATAAATCATGCAGTAGCTTTTATTTCTCAATGAAAACATTTCTAGGGGATGGAATAAGAAATGGAATACTTAATAGCTGCCAGTGTGAAGAGCATCTTCTTGACATCTTATGTTACTGATATGCCCACTGCTTAAAAAGTGCTTAAGACTGATATAGCAAAAAGAAAAATAAAATAGCTAGGAATAAACCTAACCAAGGAGGTAAAAGACCTGTATGCAGAAAAATACACTACACTGAAGAAAAAAATTAAGGAAGACACAAACAAATGGAAACATATACCATGTTCATAGATCGGAAGAATCAACATCAAAATGTCCATACTACCCAAAGCAACTTACAAATTCAATGCAATACCTAGTAAAGTACCAATGGCATATTTCACAGACATAGAACAAACACTTCAAAAATTTATACGGAACCATAAGTGACCCCGAATAGCTGCTGCAATTTTGAAAAAGAAGAACAAAGTAGGAGGTATCACAATACCTGATACTAAACTGTATTACAAGGCCACTGTAATCAAAAGAGCCTGGTACTGGCATAAAAACAGGCACATGGACCAGTGGAACAGAACAGAGAGCCCAGAAATAAACCCAAGTCTCTATGGTCAATTAATATTCAACAAAGAGGGCAGCAACATAAAATGGAGTAAAAATAGCCTCTTCAACAAGTGGTGCTGGGAGAACTGGACAGCTACATGCAAAAAAATGAAACTCCAGCACCAATTTACACCATACAGAAAAATAAATTCAAGGTGGATAAAAGATTTAAATATAAGCCGTGACACCATTAAAATCCTAGAGGAGAACATAGGCAGGAAAATCTCAGATATTCCACGCAGCAACATTTTTACTGATATGTCCCCTAAAGCAAGGGACATAAAGGAAAGAATAAACAAATGGGATCTCATCAAAATAAAAAGCTTCTGCACAGCTAAAGAAAACAGTATTAAAATAAAAAGAAAACCAACCACATGGGAAAACATATTTGCCAATGATACGTCAGACAAGGATTTAATCCCCAAAATATATAAAGAACTTAACTCCACTCTAAGAAGACAAGCAACCCAATTAAAAAATGGGCAAAGGACTTGGGCAGACACTTCTCCAAGGAGGACATACAGAGGGCCCAGAGACATATGAAAGGATGCTCAGTATTGCTAGCTATCAGAGAGATGAAAATTAAAACCACAATGAGATACCACTTCACATGGGTCAGAATAGCCATCATAAACAAAGCAACAAACAACGAGTGTTGGAGAGGATGTGGAGAAAAGGGGACCCTAGTGCACTATTGGTGGAATTGCAGACTGGTACAACCACGATGGAAAACAGTATGGAATTTTCTAAGAAAACTAAAAATGGATCTACCTTTTGACCCAGCAACTCCACTGCCAGGATTATATCCTAAGAACCCTGAAACACCAATCCAAAAGAACCTATGCACCCCTATGTTCACAGCAGCTCAATTTACAATAGCGAAGTGTTGGAAGCAACCTAGGTGCCCATCAGTAAATGAATAGATCAAAAAACTATGGTACATTTACACAATGGAATTGTATGCAGCAGAAAGAAAGAAGGAGCTCCTACCTTTTGCAAAAGCACAGATGGAACTGGAGAGCATCATGCTAAGCGAACTAAGCCAGGCAGTGAAAGACAAATACCATATGATCTCAACTTTAACAGGAACCTAATCAACAAAACAAACAAACAAGCAAAATATAACCAAAGACACTGAAATTGAGAACAGGCTGACAGTGACCAGAGGGGAGAGGGGAGGGAATTTCAGGGGAAAAGGGGAAGGGTTTACAGGAACAAGTATAAAGGACTCATGGATAAAAACTGGGGGGGGGGGGTGGAAATGGGAGGGAGGTGGGAAGGGCTGGGGCGGTGGGCTGGGATGGGAGTAAAAGACAGAAAACTGTACAAGAACAACAATTAACATAAATTTAAAAAAAGTGCTTAAGACTGTTGTAAGAACACATAAGGCCATTTGTGGTCTTGAGGGGAATGCTTCCATTTACCAAATAAATCCCCTCCCACTCAGAGGACAATGGATGGACCTAGGTCTATAAAGAAAGATATACTTTTGAAGACAAAAATTTCACTACTCTGTGATTTGGGGTGAGGCAGTCTTAATGATTTGGTTGTATCATCTCCTCAGTATTTCTCAAACAACAGTACTGAAGTGGTATTCCATGGGTATATGGAAAACTATAGGATAAGTTTAGTACACACTTCTTTAGTCAATTTTTCAGTTTTACAAAAGATTAATAAATATCCCTGGCCAGTAAGTTAAATTTGTTGTTTCATGTTAAAATAAGCATCAATAGTATGTTATGGACTAGAATACAAACTTGCACACATTTTATAATACTTCTGAGGAAACCTTGGCCAGGTGGCTCAGTTGGTTGGAGCATCATTCCATGCACCAAACAGCTGTAAGTTCAATTCCCGGTCAGAGCACATAGCTGGGTTGTGGGTTCAATCCCTGGTCAGGGCACATACAGGAGGCAACTGAATAATGTTTCTCTCTCACCTCTATCCCTCCCTTCTCTCTCTAAAATCAATAAACATATCTTCAGGCAACAATTTAAAAAACTTTCAAGGATGTTTACACTTATGGATGAGTGGCTTTCGGTGGGTTCCTAGTCATCAACCACTCCCCAATATGAGTTAAGATTTTACTCTCCGATGCCCCCAGCAATACACTTTTGATGAAAAAAATTTCAGAAGTAGGGTCTTAAAATAGACTGGCTTTAGTCAGTGACAAACATTAAAGAAAAGAGAAGAGGGCCAGCTCCATTTGAGAAATCCCTCTTTTTTGAATTAAAAAGTAAACTAACAAAGAAGAGGCAATATAAAGCAATGGCTATGAACAGAGAGTTTTAATGACACTGCTTTAAAAAAGTTTATTTTTCCATAAAAGCCCTTTTTGATAAATGTTACTACTTTCTTGTACTACAGAAATTTTTTATTTTAGTTCTCATATTATCTACCACTTAATGAAAACTTCAAATTCTAGGTAACGGATGAATTTTCATATTTACTTTTGTTCAGCATCTCTATGAGACAGACATAATAAATAATGTAGCAAAGGACAAGCATTTGCCTTCAGCTCACTGAAGCCCTTGGTTTTGGTGCATTGCCATGCTGACTCCCACCGTCTTTGCTGTCCTGGCTTAACCAGCAAAGCACATTTACTGGGCAGTAGACACATCAGAGGTGAAGGTATTCCCATTCAGATAATACTGTGCTGTTGTCCTCAAAGCATTCCATGTTTCATAAGCCTGCAATAAAAGGAAACTCAAATCAGGATCTCTGAGTGTGTAGAACGTCCTCAGTATCAATTATTCTGATTATCATACAAATATTTGGCTAAAATTTTGAGAGAAATACAACGGAACAATAATTCCGATTAAGGTTTGGTTTTCAGCATGTTTAGCAGTCTGTTTATTTCACTGCTGCGAAGTTCCGAGGCATCCGTGGGGCCAGGGCAAGGACCGAGGTGGCAGCGTCTTGCGACACGGCCGCATCTGTCAGCTGACTGCAGCCCTGGCCCACAGTTACAGAAAGGAGTGTACTTGAAAATTTGAATATTCTGTAAAGAAGACACAGTCTTCCAGTCTATGTAATTATTTTATTTGCCAAACAAACAAAGTCTTGTTTTAATACCTCTAAATTATGCCTGTTGGAGAAAATTAGGCTAAGAGTTCGATGCATTATTCAAGCTGGTGGTTGCCATCAGCAAGTGCTAAGCCAAACCAAGCCAACCCTGCTAGACCAGTTAAAAGCCAGCTATGCGGAATAAGGCCCCAGGTTCCAGGAAAACAAGGAAATCCAATTTTTTAAAAGTGATTTTATTCAACCCTTATACTTTGTGGCACTGAGAGCCAAATACATGTGGAAAGAAAGAAAGAACAAATCAGTGTAGGAATTAATTGTTATACACCTTTGTTTTCTAAATTGCCGTTTTAAGAGGGAAATCATGACTGACTGAAATCCTTAGATAATTTAGCCATTTCATTTGGCCTGGAGTTTCAAAGAGATTTTCCAATCAAAAAGATGAAATAAAACCGGTGAATTAAAGTTTCTTCTTTATTTCTCTTGGAGGGAGAATACAAATGAATAGGAAAATGCACAAAAAGGAAAGGAAACAAAATGACATTAAGGACTGGATAATTGTCACAGAAGGGAAGTAGCTGCTGAACAGGTGAGCGAGAACTGAACTGTGACTGTGATCCATCCACTCACCCACCCAAACATGGAATTGTTTACTGAGACTTGACTACATAACAACGGTCATTTTAGTAGCTCCTGAGAACGATGATTTTGATGTATAAGACATGCACTTTACCTTTGTAGCCTAGGTAGGGAGGTTGGGTGCACAAAAGTAATTCCAGTGTGACAGTTTGTGAGCTAGTCACATGCAAAGAGCATACAGAGGGAGAGAAGAAGGAAGGACAAATGCCTCCCTAGAAAGCTGGGAAAGGCTTCAGAAAGAGGGGACATTTGCAAAAGGAACTTTATTGAGAAGAAAGGGCAGGTATAGTTCGTGGCAGAAGGAGAGGAAAAATTGGGGCTAGGCTAGCTGAAGTGATGCCTGTTTAAAAAGATGGTTTCAGTGGGAGGGGCAGGGGGCAGTGTCGGCAGGACGGAAAGGGAGAGAAATGGGGAAAAAGGCAGGACAACTGTAACTGAAGAACAATACAAAATAAAATAAATAAACAATAAAAATAAGTCTTATGTAAGAACTATCCCGATGTGGAATTTCACAAATAAAAATCATGTTTAATACACTACAAAAACAAAAAAACTAATAAAAAGGCAGTTACTGAAGGGCCATTTGTTTCTAATGCAAATACCTGATCAGCCAGTGTGTTTTCCCAAGTATTCGGACTACGATCTGGGTCCCAGTAATCCTGCAAATATATGTGTCTTTTGAAATGTAGGAACTGGTTTGCTGGGTCTTCCAACAAAAACGGCGCTCCCAATGCTCCTGTAATTCAGAGTTCAAGAGCACAGCATCTTTTAGGGCAATAGTTTACACATCTCAATGTTTCCTCTTAAAGAGACACAGCTGTGGTCTTTGGGAGACTGGGTGCCTGAGAAGAAAACCCTGGAAAATAGCTTTGCCACCATTGTGCTCTCACCAGGCTACGTGATCTGTATATGGTACAGCATGACAGCTAGTGTGGTGTGGTGGACCAAGAATGTTTTCAGAGCTTCTCTCTGTACATGAACGAGAGCCACAAACCTGGAATCAATCCCAGCTCCTATCACCTTTTTAGACAAGTCATTTAATTTCTCTGACCTCTGGTTTTCTTGTGTGTAAAGAGGAATAATAAGAATAATAATAACAACAACACAGTGACAAAATAACATTGGATTACTGGAAGGATTGGATAAATTAATGGATGTAAACTACCTGACTCAAACCTGGAAGTCAGCAATCTTATTCCTGCTTTCTTAGCTTTCTGAAATAACACCTATATTTCAGTTTAAAGTAGACTGCTCCCAAATCTGGCACCGCAGTCAAAATTGTTAGTATTCATTGTTAGTAAAGTTGTTTGTAATGTTAAATCAAACAGGCATGTATTTTCTATCTCCTTCCCACTTCAGGATTAAGAAAAAATATAATTTTTAAAATCCTGAATTCTTCAGGATCTTAAAATTTTAACAGTTTATATTGTGTTTTTATTTCCAAATGAAACACAATCATGTTCAGAGTTGTAACTTTAATCAATATAAAGGAAAACACACTCTTGACCTGTATGTAATAGTACAATACAGGTCAAGAGTGTGTTTTCCTGCTTATTGCTTGTGGTAAAGAAGACCTTATTACAAATGTAGTTGTAAGCAATGGTGTGTTAAGCACTTCACAGCTTCATCATTAACAGACCTCGATAGACCAATACTCTATGGATTGGGGTGCAATGAGCTATGGCATACGAAACTTCTTTATAGGAGAGGGAAAGAAAAGGTCTAAGATTCAAAACAAAACAAGGCAACACAAGATTCGATTGTGCTAAGGGAGTTTTGGAGAAGGCTGTATTATTGAGCACTGGGGCACTGGGACATAAGCAGATATTTTCATGGTCAGGAAATTGCTTAACCCTTAAAAAAAGAGTAATTAGCATGATGGGGGAGAAGGGGCAAGCCTTTAAATATTAAGCTATTGGAATGATGAGAACAAAAGTTGTTGGTAATCTAAAAGACCAATGTCTGAAAACAAATGTATACACAAATATTAATAATGTTAGCTAACATTTATTGAGTGTGGTGCTAAATACATTACCTGAATTACTTTATTTAACATGTACAACAAACCTAAGCAGTTGTACTGTCAATAATTTCATTTTGTAGACATGGAAACAAACTCACAGAACAGTTAAAAAATATGCTCAAGACCACACAGCTAGTAGGAGGTGGAGATGAAATTCTCCCTTCAGAGCCACTGAGTTATATTATGAGTATGAGACAGGAATGCTTGGGGTCAGATGATAATAGTAATAGTCTTATTCATTTATAGAAAAAATAAACAATCATTACTTATACAATCTCTAAGATCGTATGCTTTTCCAGGCTTTGCCTTGAGTTCTAAGTAGGGTTCTAGTTATTAGCCCTATTATTTATAGTTTACTTTGTCAATCCAGTAACCTCTAGTTCCAAATGAGTGCCTATCGAAAATAATATCCTCTCTGTGTATCATGCATCAATCAGGCTGCCTCTGGGTGCAAACACTGGATGAAAGGGCCTAGGAGCAGAGGAACAAGTTCAAGTTCAAGGACCCTAACTTTGCCAATATGATTGAAAGATATCTCCATGGTGTAGATGTGCCAAAGATAATCTTGGAAAGATAATCTGGAGCTTGATTCTGAAGGATTATTACTGCCATACCAAAGAGTTTGGACTTTATTCTGTAAATAGTTATCATTTCTGTACCAGAAAATGATAGGACCCATTTCACTTTTAAAATTTTTGTTTTATTGTGTTAAAATATACATAACATAAAACATGCAATTTTAACCATTTTTAAGTATATGATTCAGTGGTATCAAGTACATTCACAATGGTTTGCCACCATCACCATGTCACCAGAACTTTTTTATCACCTCAGATATGAACTCTGTATTCTTTAAACAGTGACTCCCATCAGCCTCTCCCCCAGCCCCTGGTAAGCACCTTCTGCTTTCTGTCTCCATGAGTTTGCCTTTTCTAGGTATCTTATATAAGGGGGATCATGTAATATTTGTCCTCGAACGTCTGACTTATTTCACTCGGTGTAGTATCTTCAAGGTTTCTCCATGTTGTAGCATATGTCAGCATTTCATTCCTTTTTAAGGATAAATAATATTTTGGTTGTACATGTCAGCATTTTGTTTATCCATTCATAGACTTACTTATGGAAACTGCTCTGTCAGTGCTACGGAGGACACATGGTAAAAGAAAGAGAGCAGAATGAGTGAAACGTGGTCAGAGGCTCCTTGAAGAGTCCGGATGAGAGTAAGTAAGGCTCTGAATCAGGTAAGTGATGGAGGGATGAGAAGACAGAATGGATTTGGAGGGAATAGGAAACTCTCATCCATTTGGACTGACTAGTGTAGACTGACCAGCATTGAAGTTTAGGTTTTAGTTCAGATGTGTTAGTAGGTGACTCTTCAGATTTCTCTTCATTCCCTTTGAGGAAAAAGTGTTATACAATGTTGCATGTTTGATGTGTACTTATTTTGTTTCCTAAAAGTTGTTTTTTTAAAACAAAGGGAATGGCTAGGTAAAGTAAACCTGATACCTTCACTATCTAATAAATATTTCTAAGTAAATTATGTTTAGGGTGCAATTTATGGGTAAAAAAGAAAACACAGTAATTCTTAAGACAGTGTTATTTAGAATCCTCAAAGAGCAAAACCAGTATTCTGCACCATCATTATCCTGGTGCATTGTACCAATCACTAAGAAAAACATTGCAATTACATGAAGCTTGGCCAAGAAGCACACTTTAAAATATCAGCCCTAACTATCAAAATATTTTAAGCTCTAACAATGCTGTCTTCTGTAAATCTTCTACCTTTTTCGCTCATGGAAAATGTTCCACTCCTATAATCTCCTCTGGTCTCCCACTCCACCCCCCAGAGCTCTTACTTCAGTATTATGTGACAAACAGGCATCCAATAAATATTAATTGATGGTGATAATAACATCCCCCAGGAGAGAGAATGAAAGTAGTATTTATTGTCCTACTTTACAAATGAGAAAATTGACACATGGAGATGAAATGACTCACTCAAGGTCACATACTAAGTCAATGGCAGGACTGGAAATAAAATGTTAAGTAATATAGAAGGACACGCTATTATCCTCTCTGCTTGAGAAATTTCTCCTCCCTTTTTTATTCTGCCTGATCACCCTTGAAAGTTAGTGAGAGCAAGATCAGAGTTTTGTGTTTGCAAGCCTATATAATACTGCTGGGGTTTGGAAACCGAACCTTGAGTTTTATTATATTTTTGGCTATTAAATGGGTGGGTTTTTTTTAAATGTAGGCAATATGAGTCAGGTTAATACCTTTACTAAACTTTATAATCATAACCTATGAAAATACATTTTTCTCTTTCTTTCCAACTCCCTATACACTCTCCTTTCTTTCACTCTGTGTCATGGTCAGTTTTAATAAGACCTGTCAAGCTTAGCTCTACTATAGAAACCATTCTAGAATATCCTCTGCAGGAAATTTTGTACAGTAGCAATAAGGCAGACACTTCCGAGTATGGGGATATTCAAGATCACAGCTCTTTTCACACAAACCAAGAAAGACCAGAGATTTGAAGTCTTATCCTGGTCCTGGCAGTGACTAGGTCGTCGCCAAGCCACTTTGTATTCTGGCACCTCCATTTCCCATTCTGTAAGATGAGACTGATCATATTGTCTCTAAGGTCTCTTCCAGCTTCAACATATTTTTAAAAGATTTTATTTACTTTTAGAGAGAGGGAAATGGAGGATAAAAGACAGGGAGAAACATCAATATGAGAGAGAAACATTGATTGGTTGCCTCTCACATGCCCTCACCTGGGAACCCAGACATATGCCCTGACCAGGAATCAAACCAGTGACCCTTTGGTTCACAGGCTTATGCTCAATTCTCTGAGCCTCACCAGCCAGGGCTAGCTCTAATATTTTTAACTGGAATGTATTGATAACAAATAGGTCATAAACTGAAACTCTCCTTCTCTGCATGGTATTATGTCATTGGAAGCACATAGGATGTGCTAAGTGGGCACAGCTCCTACTACCATCAAGTTTACATGCTGAGAAGTTCAGCACTGGAGCAGACAGAAATAAGTGAAAGAGAAATAAAAATAAACCTATCCAATAATTAAGGCAAAACAAACCATAATTAAGGCACATGACCCTGAAAACGATACTTGCGATAGGAACCTGTACACTAAAAAGATCAGTGTGAACTAATGTGCAACTTAAGATACACAACGAAAAGTCTGATGGCAGATCCATGCAGAGGGGGTTCATCTGGAGTAATCCCAGGCCTCCCTTCTCTCTTTTGTGTACTCTGTCCCTCCGAAGGGGAAGTGCCTCGTTCAATTTGGTGAATCAAAGAGGCATAACTTAGCCTGTCTAGCTCCCCTTCCTCCTTCCTCTGCAGACTGAGCTGCCGTCAGAGGGCATGCTTTCTGTTCTGGTTCTGCAACCTGTAGTTGAATATGAAATTTGCCAAATTATGGGTCCAGTCATCAGGCTTTTTATGTACTTGTAGTGTATAGTACACTACAACTTCCTATTTGCTTTTCTCAGTAATAAAGAAAATGGATTGCCTTCTGTAATCACCTTTGATTTATTTCTCCCACTGATCAAAACCAGGACAAAGAAAGGGAGTGCTGTGTGTCGGAGAGACCATAACAGGTCTGTTGTCTCAGAGCCTCACTAAGAAACAAGAAAAATAAAACAGAGCACAGACCATCTTCCCTCATGCGACCTTCAATGTCTGTGAAGCACATGTGTTGGGATTCAGCCAGCGCAGAAGATGCAAAATGTCTGCCTGGTTCACAGGATAGACTTGTGGTAGCACTTTCCTTTGGGGGCTGGATGATACCGATATTTGTAGTGTTACCTGATACTTGGTACTGGAGAGGAAGAATAAGCACTATAGTCCTGTCACAAGTTCAAAACACTTAGTATCGTGATACTGAAAAGTAAGCACTTAGCAGTCAGTCTAAGCAAGGAGAGAATAACCTTTATTATTTACTATTTTTATTGGACTGAGTCTCAGTCCCTGCCCTTAAATTATTTATGTCTTCAAAAATAAAATAAGTACCCAGGCAATTATGCATGCAGAAAAATTAAGTACTGAAAGTATAAATGGTCACTAGGAATTAAGTACAAAAGAGAATCAGGAGAAAAGAATATATAGACATCCTGGCAATACAGTAATATTTTCAAAGATCTCTAAAAATAAAGGACAAATTTTATAATTTTCTGAGAGATTAAAATACTCATGTTTAGGTTCATATTTTTTAGGCTTGAATATTTTATTCTCTGTGTTAAGTAAATAATTTTCTCCACAAACAATAAAATAGTTAATTTTTTCCCTTTTCACACTTCATTTTAGTTATTGACCAAAAAAATTCATGGTGGAAGATAAAAGATATTTATTAAGATATTTAATAACATGGTTTCTGTCACTTTGCTATAATTCAGGTAAAAATTAGTGAGACAGAGAATGAGAGATAAGAAATTTGGGCTGTGAGAGAAAAAAGGTGTGAAAAAGAAAAAGAAGAGAAGAGAAGAGAGGAATCAAGAAAAATGTCAAAGGAAAAAGAGAAAAAAGAAGGGGGGTTGCAAAATGTAAGAAGCCATGGGAAGAAGGTACAAGACAAAAAGCGGGAGTAAAAAGAGAGAAAGCAGAGGTTTAATGGACGTGAACTGGGAAAAAGAAAGAGGCTGAACTGTGGGACGGACCAGCTCTCAAACCCTCAGCATCATGTTACACTATCTATTAATAAAATGCTTTGTAACTGAACTTTTAACTCTGGAACTTCAACTTTATTGACATTGCCATTGCTGATGTGTTGAGTACTTTGAAATGTAAACAGAAACTTCAATCTATTTTAACCTGCTCTCAGTCACAAACATACAGTTACATTCACACTCACTCTTGCGGCCATGCAATTCCCTGTCATATATTCTGGAGCCAGCGTATATTCTATTGTATTTTGATCTTGTAGACAGAGAAATATGTAACTCATGAAAGGCAGCATCTTACATGATTCAATAGTGACCCCTTCTGGGTCACTGCCTGCATGCGTTGATGGGATTCCCAGATCTAATGCCCTGACAAACGATTCCATGTGGGTAGGAAAAGGGGTAGGAGAACAGTTTCTACAACACTCAGCATGCTCAATGCATCTAGTAATCGGCAATGACATTTTTTGTCCACCCAAATTATTTCCCAGGTTATTCTTACTACCCATTTTCTTCAGAGCATCAATCAACCTTAAGCCAAAGTGAGTAGGTAAAATTAAGAACAAAATCCTATAAACAGGAACCAAAAGTGGATCAGTGAATTCAGACCCTCCAAGAAATTGGAGGGCTGCAGGCCTGACAAAAAAGGGCCATTTCTTCCATGGAAGAGATGACAAAAAATAGGTCCTAGGGAATAAAACGTAAGCTTACTAGGTCTGTCAAAAGAAAACAAACTAAAACAAACAAACAAACTTTAAGACAAATTGGCCTTGGTTACTAACCATGAACTGAAAAACAAGAGCTGAAACTATGCTTGAGAAACCATTTGATCTTTCCTCTGTATAAAATCAGAAGACATACTTGTACTCTATAGATAGTTCTGATCATTGGCCAACAGTAAGGTCATGACCTTCCTTCCCAAAATTGTTTCATACATGAGTCAACCGCAAGAACTGGTTTACTTACACAGTGAAACACTTTCTGTATTTGTGTATTTTCCTTATTTACTCCTTATGGGATATGAGGCTGTTTGATTTTAATAAGTGCCATATTAAGGTGGAATATACTGAGTTTAGGACTTGCTTTTTACCCTCAGTTCAACTAGGAACTTTCATAGAGAGTCTTTGATTACATCCTGGTTTAGCTCTATTTCCTCAGATAAGTCATGGCAGCTTCCTAACTCTGGCTTTTCCTTTTGGACCATTGGCTCCATCACTCTTTGTGGTGCCTCTCCCATTTTTGCATATCCCATGTCTAGCATTGTACTGCCAGAGGGGGCGGTTTCTAGAAAAAAGAGTTTTGTTTTAAGAAGACCAAGGTGTAGAATTTGGATGTGAATCTGCATCCACTATTCATTAACTGTGCAGTTTGGTCATTTATCGTGTCTAGGCCTGTTTTCTTTTTGTACGATGAGAATCATAACATCTTTTTGCAGAGTGATCCTGAGAGTTGAACTAAAGTTACATACGGGCAGCTCCTGACTCATAATAAAGATTTAAAATAGTGATAGTAACATTTGCTGTTTTATTATAGGAGAAAGCAATTCTTGACTTAAATGTTAAAGAGGGAGCTGCTTTGTTTTGTTTTGTAATCAAATCATGACACTCAGACTTCTAATTCCCTGACCAGGAAATCATTTCCAATGTCTAGAAGTTACCATTTTGAGAATATCAGTAAAATAATTTGGGCACTCTGCTGATAAATTTAATTACTTGAGTAAGGCTCTTTATCATTTTTGGTGTCAGCATTGCCATCAGGAAAACAGGTAATTAGATCTCTTCTCTATTTATTTCAAATTAAGTTCTATACAAAAGTAATTTGTTAGACAACTAATCTAACAGAAAAGGTTTTTTTTAGGTAATAGAGATACACAAAATTTTGAAATGATAAGCAGAAGGGCTCTAGGGATGAGTAGATGTATAGGCTACATTCTTATATGAAAAATGAGGAAAGGAGAAGCGAACAATGTTGATTCAAGCTATTATTTCCTAATTTAGAGCTGTATGAATTAGAAAATGTCTGATAAACTAGTTATTGGTATAATGAATGAATTTGGTTCTAAAGACCAGTTTCTTCAGACCACGAGCCGTAGTCTTCTTTCCTGAGGTCTGAAGGCTAACCCAGCAGTGTCACTGGTCTTCCGTCCTTAGTTTCTGATCTCAACTTGTAACTTCATGAGCTTCAATTTTATAAATTCATTAATTCATTCACTTATTATGTGAAGTCAGTCAAAGCAGTTGTTTTCATAGGTAGACATATTTGTACCTCACCTGGAGTTAAAATTAATTCCAAGTTGTTAAGAGAGTCCACAGAAGTCATTTTTGCAGAACCATTTTCCTTTTGTTCAATATTCTGACCCTGTAGTGTTCACAGGTGTGACCAGATGTGGTGCTTTTAGCCTTGTGGTCATACACTGTCACCCACTCTAAAGTCACCTGCATGGATCAGCAGTCAAGGCAAAGCTTTATACTGATGGATTATACCTGGCCCATGATTTCAGTTTGCAGTGTAGCCCTCAGACACTCACTTAAACTGAGCCGACCTCACTTTTTCATCTGAAGATATGGGCTATAACTTGGTGTGATGATAATTTATTTATAATAACTTGGCTAAAAATTTCTAAATAATTTATTTAAACATGTCCTAAATAAAAGTACAATATTGATAATTAAAACTTTTTATTAAAACTATTCACAAACTTAGGAATAAAAGGCTAATTGTGTGCATACAATTAGCCTTTATATATACACAAACATATACATATGTTAGTGTGAATATACCTAGATTAATAGTCTAGGTATAGTACACTGTTGGTAGGAATGCATATTGGTGTAGCCACTATGGAAAACAGAGTAAAGTTTCCTTAAAAAAATTAAAAATGGTACATTTACACAATGGGATTCTATGCAGCAGAAAGAAAGAAGAGCTCCTACCCTTCGTGACAGCATGGATGGAACTGGAGAGCATTATGCTAAATGAAATAAGCCAGGCGGTGAAAGACAAATACCATGTGACCTCACCTTTAACAGGAATCTAATCAACAAAACAAACAAACAAGCAAAATATAACCAAAGACACTGAAACTGAGAACAGGCTGACAGACACCAGAGGGGAGAGGGGAGGGAACTTCAGGGGAAAAGGGGAAGGGTTTAGAGCAACAAGTATAAAAGACACATGGACAAACACTAGGGATGTGATAATGGGAGGGAAGTGGGGAGGGCTGGGGCAGTGGGCCGGGATGGGAGTAAAAGACAGAAAACTGTACAAGAGCAACAATTAAAATAAAGGAAAAAATGTAAAAAAAAATAAAAAAATGGAATTGTCTGATGACCCAGCAATTCCACTTTTGGGTATATATCTGAAGAAATCCAAAACATTAATTCAAAAGAATATGTGTACTCTACATTCCTTGCAGTGTTATTTACAACAGCAAAGATAAGGAAGCAACCCAAGTTCCCATCAGTAGACAGACAAGTGGATAAAAAAGTGGTGGTATGTATATACAATGGAATATTACTCAGCTGTAAAAATGAGATCTTTCCATTTATGACAGCATGGATGGACCTAGAGGGTATTAGGTCAAGTGAAATAAGCCAGACAGAGAAAGACAATTACCACATGATTTCACATATAAGTGAAATCAAAAGAACAATATAGACTTGGGGTGTCAAACTCATTCTCACCGGGGGCCACATCAGCCTCTCGGTTGCCTTCAAAGGGCCGAATGTAATTTTAGCATTGTATAAATGTCACTATTCCTTAACAGTTAAACAAGAACTCAGCTCTGCCACTGGGTAGAAACAAGGTGCTGGGCGGATAAAACAAAGTGGAGGGTTGGATTTGGCCCGCAGGCCTTGTCTTTGCCACCTGTGATACAGACAAACAAACAAAACAGAAACAGGCTCACAGACACAGAGAAGAGACTGATGATTGCCACAGTTGAGGAGGTTGGTGGATGGGTGAAAAGGTGAAAGGATTGAGAAATACAAATTGGTAGTTACAAAATAGTTGTGGGGCTGTAAGCATAGGGAATATAGTCGATAATATTGTAATAACTACGCATGGTGCCAGGTGGGTACTTGAAATATCAGGGGGAATACTTTGTATAGTATATGATTATCTAACCACTATGCTGTATACCTGAAACTAAAACAAAGTAATAGTGAAAGTAAACTGTAATTGAAAAGTAAAATTAAAAAATAAATAATGCAAAAAGAAATGAAATACAAAAAATAATTTAGATATAGCTATGTATTTATTTATTTGTGTGTGTGTACCTCAAACAAAGTGCATAATTTTTTTGCACAGGTCTCAAGCTTATCATAACAGTAGAAATTTATTCTGATTTAAGCATCTCCATCAAAATTATAAAGTATAGAGATTTAGCTGTGAGAATAATGTATACTTTTGTGAGTATCTTCAGTTTGGGTTATGAAAAACACAAAGGACGTCTCACTTCGATTTAGATATAAACCGCTGAGTAACTGGGCCCGTTCAGCAGCAGATTACCTGGCCTCCAGTGCCTTCCTTAATCTGTCTTTAAAACACCACTCGTGGGAGCTACTGCTTGCCCTAAAGGTTAATGAATTCACACTCACAAAGTGCCTTGAGATCTTCACTAACAGTACTTTGTAAGTATTACAGTTTCTAAAAGGCATTTAAATTTCTTTGCCCAAGGACACCAGAACGCTTCTTTGGCTGCAGTAGTTAGTCTTCTTAGCAACAGTAACATGTTAAGACATTAACACATAATCAAGAATAAAATTACCACAAACATTCAATTAACACTCACATGTTCAAAACCACAGCATGACACATAGTTTGGAGTCCTCAATGCTTTAGAATTCATCTGTATATAAAGCCTGTTTATGTCTTTAAAAAATCAAAAGGGGTTACCTATCAACCTAGTAGTTGTAAAAGATATGATAAATAAAAAAAAATAGGTTCTTACCTATAAGCAATGTTGAACACAAGGCCACTTGAATCATTTTATAAGTCATGATCCTGGTTTTTTATTTAAAGATGCATTTATTATAATTCACACCAAGCAAAGCATCGTGGCTCCCGGGGACTCTCTGGGAGTTTGAAGCGTGCCTGCACACGTTGGGCACGGAGGCTGGTCAGAGAGAGGCCGTTGCTTGAGGCAGCTTTTTTAAAATATAACTGCTGCCTTTTTACCCTTTGGACTTTCTGGATTGACATTGTACAAGCTCTTTTTATATGAGCCATTTATTTATTTACTAATTCTGTCATTAACACTGACGACTATGATGTAAAAAAAGATAGAAGACTGGATCGCTTATACATTGCTGGTGGGAATATAAAACAATACAGTCACATTGGAAAACAGTTTGGCAGTTTCTTAGAAATCTGAGCATGCACTTAGTGTACAACCCAGGAACTGCACTATTGGTCATTGATCTCAAGGTAAGGAAAACTCACGTTCACATAAAAGCCTGTATAAGCATGTTCATAGCAGCTTTACTAGTAATACAGAAAAACTGGAAACAACCCAGATGTCTTTCAACAGCTGAATGTTAAACTGATTGAGGTACATCCATACAATGGATGACTACTCAGCATTAATCATATAATAAAATAGACATAGACATAACAACTTGGATGAATCTCAAGGGAATTATGGCGAGTAACAAAAGCCAATCTCAAATGGTTACTTGCTTGTATATAATCTTGATGTGACAAAATTACAGAAATAAAGAACATTTTGGTAGTTATTAGGGATTCAGGATGGAGGTGGGGAAGTGAGTATGGTTGTAAAACAACAATACAAGGGACCCTTGGGGTGGTGGAGCTGTTCTGTACCTTGATTATCATGTGGATGTGTGAACATAAACATAGAATCACATAGAAAATAAATATGCATCTCTCTTTCTCTCACACAGACACACACACACACTTGTGTGCACACACACAAATGAATACATGCAAGACTGGGGAAGTCTGAACAGGATTGGCAGGTTATCTCAAGATCACCAATATCAGTATCCTGGCTGGGCTGTTATACTGCACTGTTGTTATGCAGAATGTTAACCATGGGAGAACTGAGTGAGAGCATACAGGACGTCTCTGTATTATTTCTTACAAGTGTGTGTTTTTAGATATGTTAAAATAAAAAGTTTAATTAAAAACAAAGGAATGCATGGTAAAATTTGTTTATTTCCAATAAGAGAACATAAAGAATAAACCCAAAACTTTTCTTATTTAGATTTTTCAAACAATTGCCCTTTTCAATTGTTTGATGAACAGTTAACTAAATTAATTCATCTTCATATAGTTTATGCCTGACAGCAAACTATGCATCAATTATGTCAGCCAGTCTCATCAAAATTATGCAATCTGTAACAGGTAGGTATAGAGATGTACAAGTGATAGAAGACAACTGTCTTGTTGTCTATTTTGGAACCACAGAGAGTGTTTAGAAACCTGGATCTACTTAACTGGGAGTTATGCTTCCAACTACTGATGGATTGTTTGGGAAGACAGATATCTGGAAATATCTGTCAAAGTCTTGACAGCTTATCCCACCTGTATGTCCATCTATTAGAGATTTTGTTGGGGCAACAGCCATTGCCCTTGTGTTTGTTTATTCAGTGGAGAGGTGTAAATATGCAGTTGTGTAATCGACTAGAGAAATCTCAAGAAAATCAAATGCAAAATACTTTGTTAGTTGAAATGCACAGAGCCAAAAGAGAAATTCATTTTCCTCTTCTCTTCTTTCTTCCATCATTCTTCAACTTATGGACCTAAAGTGGGGCTTGTCTGGAGGAGGAATGGGAGCAAGGTTGCATCTTCTCTCTTCTACTTCTCTCACAAACTGAGTCATTAGTTGGATATTTTGGATGGAATTTACAATGCAAGTATAAAATCATAATAGTTCATCCATGATGTGTGTGTGTGTATATATATATCATTCATATATATAAAATATATATTATGAAATTATACATGTATTTTATGTATATATAGTCTCATTTAATCCTCATGTGATTCTATGGTGAAGATATTTTTATCATTTTTACAGATGAATAAACTTTGCCTCAGAGAGGTCTTGTAACTTGTCCCAGGAGCATTCAGAAATTACAGGGTGAAACTCTGCAGCAGAAGTAGAGTGGGCTGCTTGTGCTCAGAGGCACAAAGAGTGAAAAAAAAAACAAATTAGGTGAATGTGACCCAGTTTGGCCCACAGGTGAATGTGGCCTGGGCAGCTCAGTTTCACAGGAGAGCTATAAGTTGTTTTTTTTTTTTTAAATTTTTTTTTTCTTTTAGGTTTTATTTATTTATCTTCAGAGGGGAAGGGAAGGAGAGAGGGAGAGAAACATCAATGTGCGGTTGCCTCCTGTATGTCCCCTGCCGGGAACTGGCCTGGCAACCCAGGCATGTGCCCTGACTGGAAATCGAACTGCAATCCTTCGGTTCGCAGGCCCGCACTCAATCCACTGAGCTACACCAGCCAGGGCGGAGAGCTATAAGTTTAATACAAGATACTTCATGGGCTAGCATGTGTTATTTTTCTTGGTGAATGAGACCTTCTCCAATCCCCTGAGTCAGATATGCCTGCTCTTTCTTCCATCTGCGCACCGTTAGTGCTCAGATCCTATCTCCCTGTGTAATGGTCGTGTGTGTGCATTGCAGGGTTTCCAGCAGATCACATGACCCTGAAGGCTGACCCTGCATCTTCCTGCTATTTGTATGCCCTCAGTGCCTAGCACCGTGTCTGTCAAAGAACAGCCCTCAGTAAACATGATCGAACTTAAGTAAACCAACTGATTCACATGAAACTCTGCTGCATTAAACTGAGTCAGTATTTTCTTGCCCTGGTCTATATGAATAGTCTCATTCTACTGGCTAAAAAAAAAGCAAGTATAATGTGACAGTTTTGTTTTCATGCTTAAGTTTCGGTTTTAGTGTTCCCCAAAGCTTGTCTCTTCTTATGATCTGTAAAAGAAAATAAAATTGGATCCATAAAAATTGACAATCTTAATTATAAAGACAGAGAGATGCTCTTTGGAATAAAATTGGAATATCTATCTTTGAAATATAGAAGGATCAAGTGGCATGAATTAATGAAGCTCATCAGTGGACTCTCTACAATGTTGATGCTTTATACTGAGAAATTATAACTTTAATATGATATGTAGAACTTGGTAAACTCCCACTGTCTCCTCCATATCAATGAAGTATAAATGTTAGAAGGAAGAAAATATATGATATCAGATCAAATATTTAAAAAATCTTAAGAAGAAAAAGTACTTTCTACAAAGAAGCAGGCTGAACTTCGTTTCTTCTATGACTCATGCCACCAACGTAACCAGGCCCGATAAACTACAAAGGTGTGGAGAGTGAAAGGACTCATTTATAAAATTCTGATAAGAAGTGGCAGAGGGTATGGTGCAACCCGGCATGATTCAGCAATATCATCCACATCAGCGAAAGGTGAAGGGGCAGCCACGTGTTGAGGAGAGGACAATAACTTTTGTAAACATTGTACTAAACTTTCAACTGCATTCAATCTATTGAAAACAAACTGGGGATAATCCCTAATTTTTATGGAGTTACTTAAGAATCTTGAAGAATTGCTACATGAAAAAAATTTGTTTTTGACTATAGTACCTGGCAAGGGATTCAATTTTAAACTGATTTTACTGCAGATAGCTTAGTTATAATTTGTAAGCCAGAATATAATGCACCATTGCTACCATGTCAAACCTCCTGGGCATGCCATTTCCGTCCTAGAATATATCCATTATGCCCTGGCTGTTGGCTTACCTGTAGGCAGAGAATGACATGGCAACTACATCCCAAGAATGAGTAAGGGTTTCAATGGAGCCTTGTGCTACATGCAGAAAGTGGCTCTTCAGTGAGTCATGAGAGGTCAGATTCAGATCCAGTTGGTACAGTGCAGAAACTACTTTTGAATTTCTATGTGTGTGAATTTTTTTTTTTTTTTTGGAAGCTGGAGAGTTAAATTTTTTCTCAATTTTTGAATGAAACAAAGCCTCGCTGAGTGCAAACAGGAGGTATAGTCTCTAACCTTTCTCCTCTTCTTGAGTACATTATACTCCCTCTTCCCATCAAGACTTGAATGTTACTCTCAGTCAGGACATGGGGGCATACACCCACCATATACTAAATAGGAGCTGGATTCATGAGGGGAAATTAGCTAAAATCTTAAAGAAATTTATTCTGCTTTTGTGTTAATTTTTAGTTTGACAGCTATGGACTTAAAAACTTGGAGTAGCTTGAGAAGCCTTAGCTTTAATCTGGTTTGGAAATGTGATTTAACACATGCAGAATAGACTTCTCTTTTTACCAGATGCAGCTAGTTCAAGAACTTTGAACTGATCCTACCTGGTATAGGAAGGAGGGGGTTCCCCATTTAGCGGGGGCTGGTTGTCATCTTGAGATCTAGTTCACCCACATGGTCCAGGGTTTCTTTCTTCTCCATCCTTCCCATTGATTTGCTAATTTGTACACCCACCACAGAACAGCGCAGAAAGAAAGACAGTCTGGAATTTACAGACTTATCTTTCAGATATTATTTATTCACTCAACAACTATTTACTGGGCATTTCCTACATTCTGGGCACTTTCAGAATCTATTTTGAACACATTCAGTATACACTATTCCAAGTACTAGAAGTGCAAAAATATATCGGACACTGTTTCTTTGGTGGGAGAAGCTACTTTTAGGGAAAGTATCCCAGTGAGCTGAGTTGGAGTATCCCAAGAAGAAAGATCCAGTGCAGGAAGGAGAAAATTCCAGGGAAGGAAACATCAGGGGGAAAGATCGAGGGGCTTAAACGGACAGGGTGCATTAGTCAGCCATCGTTTGAGGCTGTCACCATACATAACATCTGTGACCACTGTACTAAAACATTCTTTATGTTACTGATATTCACTAATTGCAGTGATTTCTATCGTTGTCACTATAAACAAATTGAAGTCATTTAAAGATGTATCATAAATACAAATGTATACAGTCTAGCAGTTTAAGTTAAAAAATGACTATTATATAATGGTTGTCAGAATCACAAACTTCTTGATTAAGGTTTGAGACATGCCAAGGCATTTTCCTCATTATACACTAAGTAATTGAGAGTTGATAATATATCAGCAATGTGTTAGCTAATTTTACGGAGCACAGAACTATCAAAGGACCCTGACCTATTGGCTCCCTATCAAAATGCAGCCTATCATCTGCCAAGTCTTCCATGCTTCACAAAACTAAAACCAAAGGAAGCATTTCTGGGAATTCACTGCAGAAGTGAATGGAGCCAGATTTTCTCTGCAGGTAGCTTGGTGGACATCAGTATTAGTTCCATGGGGAAGCAATCTCTTCCTACAATTCCGGTAATCTCAGAAGATAAACTTGATGATCTAGTATAGATTTGAAGTAGAGGCTAGTCTATCATTTTATGATGCTTTTTTTTTTTCCTGTGGCAACCTGTAATTGAGCCTTCACCAGTGTGACTTTCTCAGGAGCAAGATGTAAGTACATGTGTTTCAGTCTAGTGCATATAAAAACCACAGTTGGATTCTCCAGGGAAAGGCTTAGCTTTAAAATATTTAAAGTTTTGCTGATAATTTCTCCTTCCCTGAAGAAAAGATGGGAGATATAATACATGAGAGAGGGGTGTGGGGGAGAGCATATGAAATGAAATGCCATGGGTGGGTAGAGCTGGGGAAAGTAAACAGAGAATTTTGAGTGCTGGATTGGAAGGAGCAAGAGGTTAAAAGAAGAGCACAGGGATGGTACAGGAGTGGATAAAAATGACGGAAATTGCCTCCCATTAAATATTGTCAGGTGGCCGTATTTGCTAGAGCAGCCATAATAAATACCACAGACTTGGTAGCTTAAACAATAGAAATTTATTTCTCACAGTTGGAGGCTACAAGTCTAAAAATCAAGGTGTCCACACATTTAGTT
This sequence comes from Glossophaga mutica, assembly GCA_039655065.1. Classification (NCBI taxonomy): domain Eukaryota; kingdom Metazoa; phylum Chordata; class Mammalia; order Chiroptera; family Phyllostomidae; genus Glossophaga; species Glossophaga mutica. The sequence goes on from CM077304.1 coordinate 134,408,012, forward strand.
TTCTGGGGTTTCTCTTTTTTAGCTTTTTTTGGCTTCCCTCCTGCTGCTTCTTCACATGGGTGTCCCTCTGTGCGTGCACACACACAGCTCTGGTGTCTCTGCACATCCTAATCTCTTCTTATAAATACACCAGTCCGACTGGATTAGAGCACACCCCAGCAACCTCATTTTAACTTAATTACCTATTTAAAGGCTTTATCTCCAGATACAGACACATTCTAAGGTATTGGAGGTTAAGGATTCAACCTATAAAATTTCAGAGGACATTACTTAGTCCATAACAATAGCAAAGAGAAAACTTCAAATGTGGGTAGTTTGCTTTTCTCAACTCTTTTTTCTCTGTATGTCATAGGAGTATTTACAAAGTTAATAAAGAATATCAGAGGGTAGGAAGAGCCCTGGTGAGGACCCATCAGCTAAGGATGTTTTTCCTTGGTGAGATTGCCTTTCTCTTAGATAGAAGAGAGGTTTGAAAGAGACAAAAAATGCTTTCATGCAACTTCCACTCAAGATGGAGGCACAGGTAAATGTGGCCCACCTATTCATACAACCACAGCAAAATTACAACTAAAATATAGAATGACCATCACTCAGAACTATCAAAAAATTGAGCTGAATGGAAGTCTGATAACTAAGGAATTAAAGAAACCACATTAATCCATGTGGGATGAAGAGATAGAGGGGTGGAGTTGCACAGACACTTAACCAGATGGTCCCAAATCCACAGGTAGTGCATAAAAAAATGGACGGATATCTCAGGAGCAAGGGATCCCAGCCCCACACCAGACCACCCAACCCAGGATTCCAGTGCCAGGAAGAAAAGTCCCCATAACTACTGGCTGTAAAAACCAGTGGGAGTTGGGTCAGAAGAAGAAACTGTGGGATGGATTCTCAGGCCTCTCCTCTTAAAGGGCCTGCACACGGATTTACTCAGACTCGCTCCCTTTGGGCTCCAGTACCAAGGCAGCAGCTTGAAGGGCACCAGTGACATACAGGGAGGAACCGAAGTATCTGGCATCAGGGTGAGAGCTGGGGGATAGTTCCCTCCTAGACAGAACTGCAGACAGTGGCCATTGTACCTCTTCTGAGCCCTCACCCACATAGAGCCACAGTGTGGTGGCACCATATCTAAATCTCCACCAACACGGCTCACATGGTAAACCCCACCCTGATAATTACCTAAGGGTCTTCCCCATCCAACTTATGGCCCACCTAAGTTGGTAACAGAGGCCTTTTTGTATGAAGAGCTGGGCTAAGCACAGGCTTCAGACCTTCCTAAATCACCTCAAACAAGAAACAGCGGAGCCCCGTACCTTTTGCTGAGTGGCCCCAGGCCCAGCACTAGCAGCAGCCATCTGCGGATATCACTTCATAACTTGTACCAAGGAACCCCCAACAGAAAATAGGAGAAGGCTGACCTTGGCCTGTATCACACAGGAAACCCCAGAGCCTGCATACCCAGCAGACAGTCACAGACCACGTCAGAGCACCACCCAACTACCTTCACAAGCCTTCTCCTTGTGATTGCTGGCTAGGGGTCACTGCCAGTCCTACCAGCTGTCTGGACTGGGTAAATCCCTCCATTGACTTGCCGACAGCAACAAAGACTCATCTACAAGAGGAGGAAGTACTCAGTAAACACAGAGGGAGCACCTTGAGTACACAGCTTGGTAGTTAGGGAAAGCTGTGCCATTGGACCTTATAGGACACCTACTACATTAGGCTATGCTACCAAGACACAAAATCAAAGTAGCTCTACCTAATACATAGAAACAAACTCAGGGAGGCTGCCAAAATGAGGAGACAAAGAAATATGGTTCAAATGTGTGGTGGACTCTGGCCAACAGAGTCTACCTGTTGTGACTGAAGACGAGAATAAATGCACAGGCTACAGCAATCCTGTGGGGAAAAAGGGGACGGCATGGCTAGTCTCTTAAGAGGAGAGCACCCTGACTCTTGGCTAGACAGGCTTTTATTGTTTTTCTCGGGTTTTACATCAAAGAAGGATTTATTATCTATTACATAGAATATTATTGTCTACATTTTAGGTACAGTCAAGGAAATGAAAATAACATGCAGAAGGGAAAGGTAGCGAGCTGATTAGCTCTGTTCTTGAGAAAATTCGCACAGGCTTTGGAAATTACCTTGAAGATAGACAATACACATTTGTTGTTTTAGACCAGGGTGATGGAGTTTTAGCAAGAGCAAGCCATGACAGTCTGTACACATTTTCTAGGCCTAATTCTCATGGGAAAACTCGGTTTGAAGGTCTGGCTCTTGCCTACCACCCCACTTCTGTAAGTTTTCCATACAGATCTGAATCACATTTGCCACACCAAAACAAACTGGCCCCCTACACAAATGAAAGAGCAGAATAAAATTCCAGAAAAAGAACCAAACAAAATGGAGATAAGCAACCTATCAGATGCAGAGCTCAAAACACTGGTTATAATGATGCTCAAGGAACTCAGTGGGTACTTCAACATCAGAAAAAAGACCCAGGCTGAAATGAAGAATAAACTAACTAAACTAAAGAATAATTTAGAGGGAATCAACAGTGGAGTGGATGAAGCCAAGAATCAAATCAATGATTTAAAACAGAAGGAAGAAAAAGACATCTAATCAGCACAGCAGGAAGAAAAAAAATCCAAAAATATCTAGGTTAGGGTAAGGATCCTCTGGGAGAACTTCAAACATTCCCACATTCACATCATAGGCATGCCAGAAGGAGAAGAGAAACAGCAAGAAATTGGAAATCTATTTGAAAAAATAATAAAAGAAAACTTCCCTGATTTGGTGAAGGAAATAGACATAACAAGTCCAGGAAGCACAGAGAGTCCCAAACAAGATGGATATAAAGAGGACCACATCAAGACACATCATAATCAAAATGTCAAAGGTAAAAGATAAAGAGAGAATTTTAAAAGGAGCAAGAAAAAGGCAGATAATTACCTACAAAGGAGTTCCCATAAGACTGTTGGCTGATTTCTCAAAAGAAACTTTTTAGGCTAGAAGGGACTGGAAAGAAGTATTCAAAGTGATGAAAAGCGAAGAACTACATCCAAGATTGCTCTATCCAGCAAACCTATTATTTAGAATGGAAGGGCAGATAAAGTGCTTCCCAGACAAGGTAAAACTAAAGGAGCTCATCATCACCAAACCATTATTATATAAGATGTTAAAGGGACTTATTTAAGAAAAAGAAGATCGAAACTACAAACAATAAAATGACAATACATACATATATATCAACAATTGAAACTAAAAAAAAAACAAACTAAACAAACAAGCAGAAGGGAAACAGAATCATAAATAGAGAAAAGAGTGGGATGGTGGTCAGTTGGGAGGGGCCTCTGGGGGAATCGGGGAAACAGTGAAGGAATTAAGAAGTACAAATTGGTAGTTACAGAACAGGCAGGGAGATGTTAAGAGCAAGTATAGGAAATGGAGAAGCCAAAGAACCTATAGGCATGACCCATGGACATGAACAAAGGGGAGGGGATCACCAGAGGGAATGGGGGGTGCTGGGTGGAGGGGGGTAACTGGGACAACTATAATAGTATAATCAATAAAAAAGTAAAAAAAATAATAAAATTTTGTGATATAATTTTGCAACATAAAAAAATATAGAAATACTGTCATGCAATCCTCCTTCTTTATCTTCCCTGGTTCAATTTCCACCCAAGGAATTCAAAGATTGTTAAATGATTTGTGTCTCTGGGTCAATGTGTTGAGGCCAATGTAAAATTTTAGTTCCCATTCCTACTGATGTTGACTAACAGGTTGCTGGATGCATTTATTTTTCACAGAGGGGAGATGTATTAAGGCAGGTAAAAAAAGCCAAAAATGAACTAGGGAGTTTGGCAAGAGTCCGTCTATGGCATGGCAGTGTTGATTTTATTTTTAGGAGGCTATTCAGATAAAATTCGCAAATTTCACATAATCCTTAAAACCATATTATTTTCTTTTCATAAACAGGCATTATATGCACTACTATGGTTCTTTTTCTTTATTATCTATTGTAATATATTTCCCAAGCAAACCTTAGAATGTTATCCTTTAGAACTAGAAAAATCAAATTTAGCGCATGTTCCAAAGCTACTGAAATTTGATTATCCCCGTACAGAGGGTTCTTATAAAAAACAGAGGTATAATGGTTACGGAGTCTCAGCCTCTGTCAACACCCTTATCCCCATTGTGCTAACAGGATGGCATGTTCCTTACTGTCACCAGCAGACTTTCTGCTCAGGATTAATAAAAGCCCTTTGGTTACTGTAGATGAGAATTATGATGCTTAATGGAGAGAACTTTAGATGGAGACAAGAATAGAGGAGTAGTCCTGAAAAGGAGGATGAAAACAAGGAAAAGAGTCTAAAAACCCAGGAAGAATTAAGCAACATTAGGAGTCAATCTAAGATAAACAAAGAACTTCATGGTTTGATTAAAATACAGGTGTAAAGACAAGACTGTGACAGAAACTGGGGATCTGTTTGTGCACTAGAAGAAGACGAAAGAAGAAGGGATAAGTATGTGACCAACTAGAAACTATTCTATCACACACCTACTAGTTTTGAAAAATGCTTTAAAGCCTAAGTTGATAACAAAATGTGGGCCAAAATTTCATAAATCCAGCAAGTCTAATGAGCCCAGACTCTTGAACTCTTTGACATGTGACGGTATGCCTCTTTCCGTGGGAAAATCCTGCCAGTGGGCAGGCGATAATGATAATTATCCATTACCTCTGGTATTATAGGAATTTTTTTGTTCCTTTTTTTCTATGTTAAGTCTGTTAAGTATAAATCTTAAGGTTACCTCCATTTTGATGGTGATAAAATAGAGATTAAATGCCTTTTGTAAGGTCACAAGTAAACAGTATAGGATTTTTTTTATCTGTAAGATTTAGATACAAGAAGCTAGGCAATACCATTCTTGGTGGTGATATAATCCAAATATTCCTCTTAATTGGTGAGACTACCTAGTGTTGGGAGGGGTCCCTTGAATGAAGGGTGATTATCAGGAAGTGATGACCTGAGTAGAGACAACAATCCCTTTACTAATTTGATGGTTGGTAAGCAGAGGGTAGAGAGTTCTTCTTCTAGCAATCGGGATGGACAAGAGGAAGAATTAAACCAAGAGAGATAGCCTCCCAAAAGAAACTGAGACTGAGAGAAGCATTTACAGAGGCTGATGATAAGTCAGGAAGCAACTGTGGAAAGGATTTCGGCTCTGAACACATGTTTCAATACCACCTTCAACCTCCTGTGCCACACCAAAACTAAATGATTTGGTGTGGGAAGTTGTAGAATTTGGAAACTGGAGAGATGGGGACTCTGTCCCCATATGCATATTTCATATGAAAGCCTGTTGGCATTTTTTTGTTGATTAGATGTTTTCCCACAGCATCATATGCTATCAGTCACCAGACCTGAGAAGGTAATGACAGAGCTCCGTCATTAACCACACCACCAGGGAAAGGTCTAAGGAGGTCCCCACTTCTGGACAATACTCCAGTCCCCATTCAAGGTAGGAATATTCAGCAAACATCTATGAGCCAAAGAGCAGGAAAACATCAGTGTTTCAACTTGAAAGTAGCTACATCTACATTCAGCCCACATCAGTAACTCTCCCCTGCCACACCCTATTATTTCTCCCAGCAGTATGTGTGAAATGAAAGGCTTTATGCCTTGTTCAAGAAATTTCAGGCTGCAAATAAAAAGATGGTAGAGTGTTGTGCTGAAGGCGAAAGATCCCTGACATCACATCACAGGCTCGTTCCTTCTCCATGTTGGGGTTTTACATTCTTTACTATCATATTTATGGTGAAATAAAAATAATTTAAATTTAACAAAATAAATAAAAGAAAAACTATTTAAAAACCATTATGAAGTTTTGGTTATAGACAAAAAACTGTGCTTTAACTAACTTAAAAAACACAATTATAACATTCTTTGACCTTAACTCAAATAACAGAAGTCTGGCAATTTTATATGAAGAAATATGATTGCAGAAAAAAATATATCAGATAGCAAATTTTACACTAGAAACAAATATTTGAGTGTGTAAAATATACTGGGCATTTTCTGGATGTTGCTGTAGGGGAAGATAATACAATTATGGGTAAGAAAGATCCATAGACTGAAAATTGTTTGTTGGGGAACATACAGGACAATTTATTTCATTTTTTAAGACCTGCAATTTGAGTTAGATAAAAAATTTTAAGAGGTATTCTTTTTGCCACAGCAGGAAAAAATGTGTTTACCTCTTCCTTGGAATTACCAGTGATTCATTGCATGTCTGTAAGTGCTGTGTGCAAAGGTCAGGGTACAAGTCTTCCTCACATGTGTGAGGTTTTTTCCACCTTTGAACTTTTAAAAAGACTTTTATTACAGAGTGTCTCAAAATCAATGTGTCTTGTTTCATCAGGTTGCATTTTAATAATGTACTAAATGTGGCTATTTGCAATGGTTTTTATTTTACTTTATTTTTTTGTATATGCCCTGGATGGGTGTATACAGGGCACCATTTTTATTTTTTACTTTTTAAATATATTTTATTGGACTTCCGGCCAAGATGGAGGCGTAGGCGGACACACTGTGCCTCCTCTCACAACCAAAATTAAGGACAACAAATATTTAGAAACAAGAAAACAACCAGAACTTATAGAAAATTGAACTGTACGGAAGTTCAACAACCATTCATCCAGACCGGTAAGAGGGGCGGAGTCGCGGCAGGAAAAAGTGGAGGTGTGGACCTGAGAACGCAAGCAGCAGCGGCTGGCAGTTCCCAGGTGCACAGGCGGTGTGGCTAGTGGTCCCGGGGCCCACAGGCAGCAGCTGGCGGACCCCGGACACAGGGGGCAACTGTGCAGAACCAGTGAGGTTGCACAAGGCGGCTGGCTGACCAGGTGGTCCCACATTCGCGCACACAGACAGTCCAGGCAGAGGGGAAGTGGCGAAGGGACTGAATCCAGGAGAGAGCGGAGCAGGCGCCATTGTCCCCTCTCAGACCCCGCCCCCACGTATGGTGTCACAACCCAGCGACTGGGCTGTCCCACACTGGGGAGCGCCTGAGGCTCCATTCCTCACTACGTAACAGCACACGCGTGTGTGCAGATAATCCAGGTGAAGGGGAAGCGGCGGAAGGGACGGAATCCAGGAGAGAGCGGAGCAGGTGCCATTGTTCCCTCTCAGACCCCGCCCCGCATACAACGTCACAACCCAGCGACTGGGCTGCCCCGCCCTGAGGAACACCTAAGGCTCCAGCCCTCATACGTAATAGCCGCGACCAGACTAAAACCAAAACAAAACAAAACAAAAAAACCCACCAAAAATCGCTCAAACCGGAGAACAAATAAAATCCCCAGAGCCAATTCTTCTAAGCGACCAAGAGATAGCCAACCTATCAGATGCACAGTTCAAAGCACTGGTCATCAAATTGCTCACAGAATTGGTTGATTGTGCTCACAAATTAGATGAAAAAATGCAGGCTACAATACGTGAAATGAAGGAAGATGCATGGGGACTGATAGAGATGGAAGAAAAACTGGGAGTCAAATCAATAGAGTGGACCAGAAGGAAGAAACTAACAACCAAACAGAAAATGAGGAAGAAACAAGAATTCAAAAAAATGAGGAGAGGCTTAGGAACCTCCAGGACATCGTTAAACGTCCCAACATCTGAATTATAGGGGTCCCAGAAGGGGAAGAAGAAGAGCAACAAGTGGAAAACTTATTTGAACAAATAATAAAGGAGAACTTCCCCAATCTGGCAAAGGAAATAGACTACCAGGACGTCCAGGAAGCTCAGAGAGTCCCAAAGAAGTTGGACCCAAGGAGGAACACACCAAGGCACATCATAATTACATTAGCCAAGATTAAAATGAAGCAGAGAATTCTAGAAGCAGCAAGGGATAAGGGGACAGATACTTACAAAGGAGTTCCCATCAGACTGTCAGCTTATTTCTCAAAAGAGACCTTTCAGGCAAGAAGGGGCTGGAAAGAAGTATTCCAAGTCATGAAAGTCAAGGACCTACATCCAAGATTGCTCCATTCAGCAAAGGTTTCATTTAGAATGGAAGATAAAGTACTTCTCAGATAAGGTCAAGTTCAAGGAGTTCATCATCACCAAGCCCTTATTATATGAAATGTTAAGGGGACTTTTCTAAGAAAAAGAAGATAAAAAACATTTACAGTAAAAAGACAGCAAACTCACAGATATTAACGACCATACCTAAAACAAAAGCAAACTAAGCAAACAACTAGAATAAGAACAGAAACACAGAAATGGGAGATCACATGGATGGTTAGCAACAGGGGAGTGGGAGGTGGGGGGACGTACAGAGAATAAGTAGCATAGATGGTGGGTAGAAAATAGACAGGGGGAGGGCAAGAATAGTGTGGGAAATGTAGAAGCTAAGGAACTTATGACACATGGACATGAACTGAAGGGGGGGGAATGTGAGTGAGAGGGGGTGTGCAGGGTGGAGGGGAATGAAGGGTGGGAATGGGACAACTGTAATAGCATAAATAATAAAATATATTAAAAAAAGATTCTCTCCTTATCTTTAATCTTGGTTAATGTAATTATGATGTGCCTTGGTGTGTGCTTTCTTGGGTCCAACTTCTTTGGGACTCTCTGAGCTTCCTGGTCTTCCTGGAAATCTACTTCCTTTGCTAGACTGGGGAATCTCTCCTTCATTATGTTTTCAATTTCTTGATCTTCCTCTTCTCCTTCTGGCACCCCTATAATTTGGATGTTTAAATGTTTAAAGTTGTCCCAGAGATTCCTAAGTCCCTCCTCATTTTTCTGGATTCTTGTATCTTCATTCTGTTCTGGTTGAATGTTATTTCTTCCTTCTGCTCCAAATTGTTGATTTGAGTTCTAGTTGCATTCCCATCACTTTTTGTTCCTTGCACATTTCCTTTATTTCACTTTGCATAGCCTTCACTTCTTCCTCTTTTTTTGTGACCATACTCAACCATTTCTGTGACCATCCTGATTAACAGTGTTTTGAACTGTGCATCTGATAGGTTGGCTATCTCTTCATTGCTCAGTTCTGTTTTTGGAGTTTTGATCTGTTCTTTCATTTGGGCCATATTTTTTGGTCTTGGCCCACCTGTTATGTAGTAAGCGGCAAATCCTTAGGTATTTGCCAGGGTGGGGCAAACATGCCACTGTGTTGTGGTGCTGTATGTGGGGGAGGGGTCTGAAAGGGAACAGTGCCACTAGCTTGGCTTTCGTTTGGCTTTCAGTCACTTCCCCCACTACCCATAAGCAAATTAGGCTCCTCTGGTGCTGATCACCCACTGGGTGGGTGATTTTGTTGTACATTCTAGGGCCCTGTGGGTCTCTCCAACAAACTCTTCTCCAGCCACTACAACCTCCATAAGTTTTTACAGTCAGAGGTTTTGAGATGTTATTTCTCTGCACTGGAACCCTGGGTTGTGCATCTATCTTGCTCTCCATTTGTTCCACCTGATTTATCCTCATGTAAATGTGGGACTGTCCATCCACCAGCTGCCATCTTGATCACCCCAGTCCTCCAGCTGCTGCCTTGCTGTGTGTCCTCGCCTTCCTGGCTGCCCATCTCTGCTCCTCTTACCAGTCTGGATGAATGTTTCTTCTTTAACTTCTTGGCTATCAGACTTCCATACAGTTTGATTTTCTGGAAGTTCTGGTTATTTTTTAGAAGATTTTATTTATTGATTTTTAAAGAGGGGAGGGAGAAAGAGGGGGAGAGAAATACCAATGTGTGGTTGCCTGTTGCACACCACCTACTGGGTACCTGGCCTGCAACCCAGTCATGTGCCCTGACTGGGAATCAAACCAGCGACCCTTTGGTTTGAAGCCTGCAGTCAATCCACTGAACTACACCAACCAGGTATTTTTTTGTTTTAAAATTTATTTTTGTCCTTCCTTTGGTTGTGCAAGGAGGCAAAGTATAGGTACCCATGCCTCCATCTTGGCCAAAAGTCTATTTGCTATGGTTTTTAAACAGGTTTTGTTGAAAGACAATGCAACAAGTTTGAGAGGGAACTGGATGCATTGTTTTCCCTTCATTTTCTATGAAAAAATCTCAGGAAATACAATGATAGAAAATGCTATCTTGTCTTTTCAGGTTGAGGCTAGTGTTTACACTTGGCAGTCTATTGAGTTGATATACCGTCTCAATTCGGAAATTAAACATGAGTATGTAAATGAGTGTTCTGTATATAAAACTTTCTTTACAGATTCTTTTTTGGTAAGTCTTGATAAATACTAACTTATACTAACTCATATCCAAAAAATTTGCATTTCCCCATCTATTTACCTATGTGTGTCTCTTTCCTTTCTGGTATCTTTAACTGTTCCCATTCCCATGATCCTCTTGGTCTTTAATTTCAGAGGCATACAAGGCTCAATAATTTGAGGCAGGATAGTAAGAAGCTAGGAGAATTCCTTGGCAAATGGAATGGTGAAACTGAGAAAAAATAATTAAACAAGGCCAAATAATTTAACCAGTTTACAGCTGTCTAGTGAGTCATAAGACCTTATCCTTTCCTAACCAAGACCTTATCCTTTCCTAACCAAGGACAACTAAGAGCAAATATTTTATACCTCTCCTTCTTAACCAGAGAATACACAGCTTAAATCATCCTAGTTGGGGAGGTAGGTAACAGAGCCCCGATTAGTGCTATTCATGCCAGATAAACCCAAAGATGGATGAAGTCTGGGGAACAAATAACAAAATAATTGATTAGAGCCAGACAGATTCAAGATAAAAATAAAACATTAAAGCTGACCAGAGAATGATCCCAAACTCCCCTATAGGCTCATTTTGATGAATCATCATATTGAAGGACACACCTGGAAAGCTAATAAATATTTTGTTAAGACCCTCTCCTGAGACCTCCCCTAGGATTCCCACTCATAGAAGAAAGAGAAAAACCTCAAGACAAAGGAAGCAAGCATGGCCTTTCTCCCTGGAGTTCACCCATTCCTTTTTTCCCTCTCAGGTGTGCATCTTTACCTTTCTCTCCTAAACTCTAAGGGCCCCCATGAGACTTGCAACCAGGGGAGCAGTAGGCAGCAGCAGCTTATCCTGGGCTTACCCCCAATCCTGTTCTTAAGAACTCCTTTTCTTTGATTTCCCAGTGAGCTAACAGCAGCCTTCCCTCGGCTCACTCCTTTCCTATAACGTTTCTAGGGAGCCAAAGCAGAGCATCACATAGCTTTTCTCCTGTTGCTTCTTCTATCCTAAGTCCTTCTTTTGTTTCACTGTCCCCAGCTTTAATAAGTACAATATCAACATCATCTGGATTTGTGTTGTGAAATCTTGCCTGCATGAAGTCAAGAACCCACCCACTACAAGCTGGCCCAAGGCAGAACTGCTCTGGGCCTGTGTCTCGTCTGGTGACAACGTCATCAATATATTCCACTATACAAAATTATATTTTATTGAAAAATAACAACCTGTTGTTAGCTAATTCCACTGAAGTTCTCCCAAAACCTGTATGTATGTATGTATTCATTTGACTTTATTGGGGTGACACCGGTAAACAAAATTACACAGGTTTCAGGTGCATGGTTCCACAGCACATCATCTGTGCACTGTAACATGTGTTCATCACCCTAAGTCAAGTCTCCTTCTGCCACAACTTGCCCCCGCTATACTGTCCTCCACCTCCCCTCACCTTCCCCCCAGCAATCACCACACTGTTTTCGTGTCCCTGACCATATATTTACGTGAAGAGCATTGACAATTTGCTACTTGCATGTGCTGTTTAGTGCTAAACCTTAGCACAACAACAATGAACTCATTGTCTTACATCTTTCAAACTGGTAATTTTTTTTGTGGCTTGCCCAACACTGTCAGTGGGAACACAATCTCCACAGGACTTCAAGCTGAACAATGGAGTGACTTTCGCCTATCTTTTCTGCTTCCCTCAGATCCCAGAGGATCTAAATCAAACCATTCAACTTGCATATTTCCCCACTACATTTACTATGATCTGTTGATCCCATTTAGAAATGACTGTTTCCCAGTTTTCCCAATCAAGGCCTTTCATACTCACCTCTTTTTCTCCACGGGCACCACTCTAGTGTTCATCTCCATTGTCTGCTCTCCACTTTATTGCAGGTCTTCTAGAAACAACCTTTGCAGCTAAAGAAGCTATCAGGTCATCCAGTTTATCTTTTTTCCCTTTGACATCAATATTCTCCCCAGCTCAATAGTCTATTCTTCACTTTCTATTGCAATACTCTTCTAACTGGCCTTTCTTCTTTTTGACTTGACCTCCTTCAGTCCAATGTTCAGATGCATCCAGAGTCATCATTTTGAAGCATAAATTCATTCAGGTCACTCTGCAGCTTAAGGTTTGTTATTTTATTTTATTTTTATTTTAATTGTTGATCTTGTACAGTTTTCTGTCTTTACTCCCACCCCAGCCTTCCCCACCTCCCTCCCATTTCCACCCTCCATAGTTTTTGTCCATGTGTCCTTTATACTTGTTCCTTTAAACCCTTCCCTTTTTCCCATGAAATTCCCTCCCCTCTCCCCTCTGGTGACTGTCAGCCTGTTCTCAATTTCAGTGTCTTTGGTTATATTACGCTTGTTTGTTTGTTTTGTTGATTAAGTTCCTGTTAAAGGTGAGATCATATGGTATTTGTCTTTCATTGCCTGGCTTATTTCGCTTAGCATGATGTTCTCCAGTTCCATCCATGCTGTTGCGAAGGGTAGGCACTCCTTCTTTCTTTCTGCTGCATAGAATTCCATTGTGTAAATGTACCACAGTTTTTTGATCCATTCGTTTACTGATGGGCACCTAGATTGCTTCCAACACTTGGCTATTGTAAATTGTGCTGCTATGAACATTGGGGTGCATAGGTTCTCTTGGATTGGTGTTTCGGGAGTCTTAGGGTATAATCCCAGCAGTGGAATTGCTGGATCAAAAGGTAGTTCCATTTTTAGTTTTCTTAGAAAATTCCATACTGTTTTCCATAGTGGTTGTTACCAGTCTGCACTCCTACCAACAGTGCACTAGGGTGGAAACACATAGCGTCTTCATGGATCAGAAGAATTAACATCATCAAAATGTTCATACTTCCCAAAGCAATTTACAGATTCAATGCAATACCTATTAAAGTACCAATGGCATATTTCACAGACATAGAACAAACACTTCAAAAATTTATATGGACCATAAATGACCTAGAATAGCAGCAGCAATCTTGAGAAAGAAGAGCAAAGTAGGAGGGATCACAATACCTGATACCAAACTGTATTACAAGGCCACTGTAATCAAAACAGCCTGGTACTGGCATAAAAACAGGCACGTGGACCAGTGTAATAGAACAGAGAGCAAAGAAATAAACCCAAGTCTCTATGGTCAATTAATATTCGACAAAGGGGGCAGCAACATAAAATGGAGTAAAAATAGCCTCTTCAACAAGTGGTGTTGAGAGAACTGGACAGCTATGTGCAAGAAAATGAAACTTGAGCACCAACTTACACCATACAGAAAAATAAATTCAAGGTGGATAAAAGATTTAAATATAAGCCGTGACACCATTAAAGTCCTAGAGGAGAACATAGGCAGGAAAATCTCAGATATTCCACGCAGCAACATTTTTACTGATATGTCCCCTAAAGCAAGGGACATAAAGGAAAGAATAAACAAATGGGATCTCATCAAAATAAAAAGCTTCTGCACAGCCAAAGAAAACAGTATTAAAATAAAAAGAGAACCGACTGTGTGGGAAAACATATTTACCAATGATACCTCGGACAAGGGTTTAATCTCCAAAATATACAAAGAACTTACATGACTCCACTCTAAGACAAACAACCCAATTAAAAAGTGGGCAAAGGACTTGGGCAGATACTTCTCCAAGGAGGACATACAGAGGATCCAGAGACACGTGAAAAGATGTTCAATATAGCTAGCTATCAGAGATATGCAAATTAAAACCACAATGAGAAACCACTTGACACCAGTCAGAATGGCCCTCATAAACAAAGCAACAAACAGCAAGTGTTAGAGAAGTTGTGGAGAAAAGGGGGCCCTACAGCTTAAGGTTTGACTCTAATTTCCTACTCCCTGCAGGATACATTCCAAATTCTTCAGCATGGTGTTCAGGGTCCACTATGATTTGACGCCCACTTCCTTTCCAGTCCTCCCTAAACTTGCGCTTCCTCCCTTTCTGCCTCACTTTGCACCCCACACTTCAGATGTGATGAGCTACTTGTTGATGTCCATACATTCAGACTTTTTCCTTTTTCAACCAAGCACTCCACCTAGAATGACAATTCTGTTTACTTAGCATACCTTTCAAAGCACCGTTCAAGTGCCATTGCTTCTTTGAAATCTTTTTTAACCCAACTCCCTCCCTGGAGTCTGGACATCTTGCTGAGGGTAGGTAACACCTTACTTTTCCGATTGATACCTTAAAAATCTATCAATGTGGTAGAAACTGTATGTTGTCTCTCTTTGACTCTATAAATCTTCTATTCAATCTCTTTAGAGAAATTGGAAAACTAGAAACTATACTTAGACACCTTAGCAGCCAAGATTGTGGATGTGGAAAAGATTATTTATTTATTTACTTATATTTTGTTGTTACCATCAGGACAGGAGATATGAGTGTGTAGAGGCCATGGGCACCTCAGTATTCCTATATTCAGGAGTCATTCTTGTGGGTAACTGGATGCATCAGCAGATTAATGTCCCCTGTTCTGCAACTTCATGGTGTGAGGCCGAATTCAATTGCCCAGTAGTGGACCCCTGATTTCAGCCCTCTATATTTTCCAGGGGGCTGGAAAATATCTGTTTCCCTGTATTACTTTCCTTTGTGTCTGGTGTACCTGGAATGACTTCTATTTCTTATGCTGAAATCTGGTACAGTGTGTTTCTATAAACTGTAACATCTTGGAGGCAGAAAAAAGATGTTTTATTTATTTTTTTTTATTCTTGGAACTTACTATAGAGCTGGCTTTCACAAAATAAATGACTGGTTCACTGGAGGAGCCAATAATGGCTCCAAATTATATATCACACTAAACGCAAACTTCCTCTTGACACTCCAGCTCCTCTTTAATGCTCTCCTTTCTTGTCTGGCAAACCTTGTCTCTTCCTGTGCTTCCGTCTAATGATTCTAGCCAAATATTCTGTACACATATATATCTTGCTCCTTCCCCTCTCTCTTTCTTCCACTGGCTGCTCCATTCTGTGGTGTCTCCTTCCTCCCAACTCACATTTACAATCTCTGGCAAGAAAAGACTCATTAATCATAGTTCATAATAAATAATCTGCTTATGTTTAATGATGGAAAGTATGTTTCAGGTACTTTCTGGCATTATGGTTTGTCTCTTTCTATTGGTTAGGAATAGTTTTGACTACCCGTAAAAGAAACCCTAATTATAGTTAAAGTAAGAAAGGTTCATTTTAATTTATGTTTTATAACTAAAAATGTGGAGGTGAGTGGCTGCTGGCTTTGGTTTAGTACTTCAAGAATGTTTTGGACAGCTTCATGTGATTCTCTTGATTTTTCCCTCATGGATGCAAATGACCACCCCGAATCCAGGTATTATACCTGCATTCAAGGCAGAGATAAGAAAGAAGAGACATAGGGCCAGCCATGCCTGTGTCTTTTATCAAGAGAGCAGAAACCTTCCCAGAAACTACTCAGCACACATCTGCTTCTGCCTTATTTATGAGGATGAGCCAGGTGGCCACCTCTTGCTATAGCAGATTCCAGAAAAGCAACTTTTCCTAGATGTTGAAAGTAGAAAGAAGAGAGTTGGGAAAATGGCTAGTGGGTTAGCCAAACCAAAGTGACTCTCATATTATCTAACTCATTTAACCCATCATTATTCTTTGTACAAGCTCTAGGCCTCATATTTTCTATGGTTTCTGGAGGTGCTACCACCATGCTGTGAACTGGAATCTAAAGATTACCAGTTATATGGACAATCGAGAATCAATGTAATGAAATCCCCACCATTGTCTAAAATGGAATAGACTGGAAGAGATGAAAACACTCTAACCAAGTTCAGTCTTGCACAAAACCAATAAAATAAACAGGAAAGGCATGAGTTTCTTTGATAGGCAGTTCACTATTATCAGGTGAGGGTCATTGGCCCTTTCAACATCATCGCCTTAATAACATTTGCTTTCTGTAAATTATAATATGCCCATGCCAATTCTTTAAAAAATGTATTTTTATTTTTAAATTGCAATCTTCATTCAATATTACTTTGTATTACTTTCAGATGTACAGCACACAATGATGAGACAATGATATACTTCACAAAGTGCCCCCGCCCCCCGATATTTCCAGTACCCACCTGGCACCATACATAGTTATGATATTCCCAGTGTCAATTCTTAATTACAGCTTTTTGGGAAACAGCATACCATTTGCATGGTTAGTCAGTACAAACATACATTTTTATGTGCATAACCTTTGTCTTGAGCTTAAATACTTTTGTGAAGAGGAATAAAATGTTGGTTCATACAATGTTGAAATAAAAGGGGGAGAACGTAGTTTGAAATATTTGAGCTATCCTTTGTGACAACTACATGCATGTCACAAAGCTGAAATGTTTAGTCAGAGAGAGTTGTCTCTGACCCCAAATACACTACCCTTAAAGATCAGGATTAGCCTTAAGATGAGCAGATGAGGTTCTCATTTTAAATTTCTCCTCCTTACTGTTCCTCTAGTATTTTTTATCATGAAATCATGTTAAAATGAATCTTAAAGCAGGATTGATGGAGGTGGCTAAGACAAGGAATCCCAAGTGTAAACTCTGAAGAGGAAGCAGATTTGTCTTTATGGATGGAGGTGGCTAAGCAGAGTTGAAACAGGGAAGGAGAAAAGGCTTTGATGAACTGTGTGCAGTGACTCCCAGGCTTCTTTTTAAGTGCCATCTGACAGATGCCCATGGGTGTGGGTGGTCCAGGTCAACCAGTGCTGCCTAGGGCTTCGGGGCTGGCCACTGACTGTGGAAGGGCTCTGTGCAGATTGTCGAAAGCAGTGCTTCTGCAATAGTCACACCCTCCCCTCTGGTAGAAAGTAGATATTACAGCCTTTACTAATTACAGGCCAGTGGTCCTGGTGCCCCCGCCAACAGTAAACTGCTTTGAGACAGCAGCTGGAAATTGGGGTAGTAAAATAAATCCAGAAGAGGCTCACCGAGCTGTTCCTGCTCATTAACTGAAAATAAATTATCATATTTGTGAAGTTCTATGGAAGGAAAAAATTGAAAGGATAGCTCAAGTTGCTTAGTAAAGAGAATTTTGCTATCAAAACACCACATCAGCCACAGTTAAAACAAAAATGTAATGAGGAAAATAACTTGAAGTGTTTACGTTCACTTCAAGTTTCCAAATTAGAGTGTCGTGTTCCTTTGAGTTGTCAAATTCTCTCTTTCTCCCAATTCTTATAAACGCAGTAGCTGATAAACTCCTGTCCTTAGAAGTAGAATGTCTATGTCAAAACTAACATTTTTATTTTCTCAGAGCTTCATTGCTGGTATGATTCCTAGAAATCACAAGCACATCTAGTTCTTTATTCCATAGACACTCATATCAGATTTTAAAACCATCATGTAAAATGTCTGTTGAGTACCATTGAACTATCTTAGTTTATAAGTTATTTAACCCTACATTAAATGAGTGTGAACATTTCTTGGAGGTCAGCCAGGCCAACTAATTTCTCATCTCCACACAGCATCTTTGACAAATCTCCTCTCCTTTCAGCTTGGGTTTTGGTGACTTGGTACTCAGTGTTTTGTGAGTAACACCAATTGAACATCGTCCAACCTTCTACTCACCTAGTTCCATCTTTTAGAATATATAAAATGTTTATTACATGAGCTGGGCCTGCACATCAAATAGTTGAATGTCAGATGATGGGTGAAAAAAGTTTGCACTGAACGCAAGTCTCCACATTACTGCAAAGTTCAAATTTTGTCCTGATTGCCTTTACTTCTTCCTTCTTTTCTCTCTCCAGCTGATCTCTTTCCTTCAATTGGAGAAAATATGATGAAATCAAGAGGCACAGGAATACAAAAATCCTTTATCTCTGGTTTTGTGTAACAAACTGCCCAAGTGAAACTACCTATTTCCCTTCCTTATACTTCCCGACCTTGCCATACTGATTCTTTTTAATTTTTTAAAAATTTAACAATTACAGCTGACATACAATATTATATTAGTTTCAGGTGTATAACATAGTGATTCTACATTTGTATAATTTACAAAGTGATCACCACATAAAGTCTAGTACCTATGTGATCCCACACATAGGTATTACAATATTATTGACTATATTGTCTATGCTGTATTTTCCATCCCTGTGACTAGTTTTGTAACTGCTAATTTCTACTTCTTAATCCCTTCCCCCTTTCACCCCTCACCACCTCCTTTGCTATCTGGCAACCACCAGTTTGTTCTTTGAATCTATGAGTTTGTTCCTGCTCCCTGACACTGATTTGTCACATTCTTTGTGTGTGTGTGTGTAATCATTTCTGATCAAATTCTAACCCCAACCTTGAGCTCCATTTCCCAGCTGGGGAATGAGAGGATAACAACACAAATCTCAATTCCAAAAGAGGAGCTTGGCTCAGATGTCTCATTTGCCCAAAAGGTGGATCCAAGACCAGCAACAACTTGGACCTTGCCAGACACCAGCCTACAGCACAGAGTGAGCTTTCTACTCTGGCCGCCAGGGGTAGTGTGAGTTCGCCCTGCAAGTTTCCAGGCGAGGGCGTGGGCGTTGGCGAGGGCGTGGGCGTGGGCGTGGGCAAACAGCTAGGCGGCTGGACGTCCGTGTCTTTTTGGGTCGCGCTGGTCGCGCTGGAGGATATGGGTGACAAGTATGCTAGTCTGCGGCGGGCCCAGCTGCATCTGGATTTCATCCACGCCAACTCGTGAGTGACTCGGGAGAGGCTGAACAGGGGAGGGTCTCACAGTGAAAAGTTTGGTGTATTTGGTGAAATAGCTGATTTGAAAAAAAAAAAAGCAAACTTGGTATCATTGACTTATGGAATTTATTTATTTATTTATTTAAAATCGTTTATGTTTTAAAAAACGATAAAAGTGATAAAGATATTCAGGGCCAGACTAACCTCCCCCTTCCCCCCATTAACACTAAGTGGTAGGGATATCTAATATTGAAGAAAACTATGTGTTGTAGGCCAGCAGAACCCTCATTCCACCCAAGCTGCCTGTCTCTAGTGATTTCCCTGCCCAATGTACTGACATTTTAGAGACGAGAGTTGCCTCCAGAGGACAATTTGTAGTTATTGATTCCATCCTTTGTGGCCTCCCGAGGCTTTCCAAAAATGTAACCTTTCTGAGGATAGAATTCTCACATTTTAGTTATTACAGAGGCACTCTTACTTCTGTGTCAGGTCTGGCTGCCTTTTGGCTACTGATGAGGTGTTATTTCAGATACTCAGATTGCTGAGGAAGATGACAGAAGTTTTCTCATCCATCTGTAATTTCCAACACAGCAGCACATAGAGCTAGTGCTGGGTAATTCACAGGGGTATTTTCTTTTGGGGGGATATCTTTTAGTAATTTGGATTTACTAAAAGTACTGATATAAGGCAGTGATTTTTAACCTTTCTCGTCTCATGGCACACCTAACCTGATTATTAAAATTCTGCAGCACACACAAAAAATATACATTTGTTGCCAATCTGACAAAAAATTGGTATAATGTTAATTCATTCATGGTAGATGGCTATTGTATGGGCCGTTGTAATTTTTTAAACTTGTCAGTCTAAGGGAAAAGAGGTCAGTGCCCCTGACTAAATGGTCAGGTAGTGTATATTTTAAACGGTGTTGCTGCAACACTGGTTAAAAATTGCTTGTATAAGGGATGTAAAAGATTTGAAACCATAGAAAAGTGTAGCGAAAACCAGGGAAAGCTGGCTTTGCTGTGTGGGACAGTGCAATTTTTACAGAAAATAGAGTAAAACAGGCAATATTCAGCAGATTATTTTTTATTTCTCTGTCGTGGAGAATAATTCAAGCTGGAAGGGATGGGACATAATTAAGAGTTAACAGAGGTGAAAGACAAGTGAAGAAATAGCAATTTTGAGTTCAGTTTTAGAAACATTTTAAGTGGAGTGCTGGTAGGACTGTGAACTTGATCTTGGGAAGGAAGGTTGCACAGCCTCAGTTTCGTTCAGTTTCTGCAAGTCTTACTGCCTTCCGGCCTCCACCTCCCCCAAACCTCTCCATTGTCAGTTGGTTTGGTAACTAAATAAGGAAAGCGACAGCAGCACAAAGCAACTGAGAACTGAAGTGGGCTAGAACAAAATTGGATACAAATTGGCATCTTCTCACCTCCCCTAGCTAGTAAAAACAAAAATGCTTTTTATTTCTCCTTGCCTCACGCCCCCTCTGCTCGCTCACGAAGCAATCCATTGTCAGCAAGTCCTCCTCACGCTGTCTAACTAGGTCTCAAATTCGTCCATTCTGCTTCATCTCCACTATCACCAACTGGTCCAGACCACTGCCACCTCCCTTCTGGACTCCTCCATGTAGCCTCTAAATTGGATTCTGTGCTCCCTGTTCTTGCTCCCCTATGGTCCATTTTCCTGAAGCTGTCAGTGGAAGCTTTTAACAAAAGTAAACCAGATATGTCCCTATTCTTAAAACATGACAGTGGTTTCCAGGTGCGTGTAAACTGAGTGCAGCCTGTAACCGTACCCGCTATCCTGCATCTCAATGTGATCTCCCATTTCACCATAGCCACAGCAGATTGGCCTTCTTGGCTCTTTTCTGCTTCCAGGTCTTTGCACCTCCTGCTCTTGCTGGAGAGTTTCCACTCTGACTCTGTGAAGGACCAAGTTCTTCTTATCCTTTAGGAGTCTGTTGAATGCTTTCTATCAAGGGGGTCTCTTGCTGACTCATGCCTTCTCTGTACCAGCATCTTTTCCCCATTTGCCTTCCTTCATAGCACCTAATCATATCATCATCATCTTAATGAGTTTGCTGACTTGTGTATTTTCCATATCCCCCACTAGCTTGAGCTCCCAAAGGGTAAAAACTGTGTTCCCCCACACTGGCACATGACAGGCAGACAGTAAAGTCTCTTGAGTGAAATGGTACAAACTTGTATAGCATTTATTTTTGTCAGAGCGATTGCAATGACTTTCCTGAAGGATTGTTTGAATTTTTGTCTATCCAATCATGTGTTTTAAATTTATTAGAAACGTTTGTGGTTTAAAAGCTGCTTTTGTAACGTCTATTACCTACACTTCTCTTTTGCTTTCTTTGAGATTTTTACATATTAGCTTTCTTTTGAGTGAAGAACACCTTTTTGCAACAATGGTATTCAGTAGTTTTTTAAAATTACAAACTTGAAAGCAGACTTGAGTCAAGAAAGCCCTCATTGGCATGTGTTTAAAATTCCATAAAAATGATTGTATATATTTAAAAAAATAAGTTTTCAGCCAACCTGTTGTCCTGTGGCCTAAGGTATTCAGTCTCTCCGACATTGCACATGATCCTTCCTTTTGATGAAGGGTGTCTGTTGCTTTGCTCCATCTTTATTAAATATAAAGAGAAAATTGCATGCTGAATCTCCCCTTAATGCTGCGATAAAGTTGCTGATTGAAATATCCACATCAGGAAATGAAAAGCAAGTGTGAGACCCTGAAGGCAGCCTGATTTCACCCACAGATGACTATTCAGCCTTCAAAGTGCGGATAGTGATGGCTGTGTAGTATGTTCTGTTATCCAGGACCGGGCATGAGGGGGTGGGGACAGAGGGACTGCAGTCATTTGTGAGGTTGTTTAAGGAGCCGGCTTCTCAGGGGTGGAAAGTTTCCACGGAACCATATAGATGATGGAGGCCCACAGGGTGTCTGTCCTGCCAGTACCTGCAGTTGGAGTCTAAGGGCCTTTTTGTGGGCCAGGGTTTTTTGATCATGATTTTTCAGAAATACTTTGGCCTTAAATATTACACATATATTTTTAATGAAAAAAATTTTTGAAAAAAACTTGAGCAAGTATTTACAAAGCAGTTTCAAATGTCAGCACTTGCTCTAAGCGCACTGAGGCCCGTGAAGTCTTCGTTCATCAGGCGTAGAAAAGCTGTTTTGGCAACTGCATTCCCAGCCCTGGCTTTGTAATGAAATGCATCTGCTTCAGAATCCTGAGGGTGCTGAGAAGGATGTTTGTGGAATAATTCCCGAATTGATTATCTGTCTGGACCTGGAGAACATTTGTGTGCAACTTTCTTGAAACTTACGCTGATTCCAGAGTTAGTTTAACTTTGGCTTTCCCTCTATTTTTTTCCATCAGCACCACGCACAGTTTCCTTTTTGGAGCACTGGCGGAGTTGCTGGACAATGCAAGGTAAGGCTTGTTCATGAACAACGGTGATTGCGGGAACCTCATGACATAAATCAAGTTTTGTTATATTTAAAGATAAAAAGATAATGTCATCTTTTCCCACCTGCAATATTTTGTGAATTGATTTTCTATAAAACTAATATGTTTATAGGAAAAGGAACAAGTGAAAGCAGGAGTTATTCGTATTTGTCCAGTTTGTATTTATGATCAAACTTGAAATTCAGTAAATTGGATGTCTGTTTCTATGTTAGTAATGATGTAATGGCAGATAGTCATCTGATGTTTTTGAGTTATGTGTCAGCATATACTGTGTCCCGAGAATTTAGATTTGCATTTGGGCGTTTATTAAAGTCTGCATCAAAGCAGATTTCATAGTGAAAGAGAAAATAGCTGACTGGTATTGCTCTCCTGCTGCGTATCAGTCCCTGTTTACAGCACCCTGTGAATGGGTGTTAGCCCATTTGTCTTCACAGCAACACTTTGAGGTGGTGGTAATTACCCCAGTTCTACAGATGTGGAAGTTGATGCACAGAAATGAGATGACTCGATTAGGGTCATGCAATTGCTATTTGGCAGAGCCAGAATTGAAATTTAGGCTGTCTGGCTGCAGGATTTCTCTACCCCATTTTACTGTTTTTGACAAAGGCACTAATGTTTAAAGAAGTCCCTTTAACAATTCAAGTCCCACTTAAGTGTATCTGTGGGGGCTTGTGAGGGAGTCAGTTTTTTAGCTAATTGAATATGGCACTTGATTTTTTTTATATTTGTATTTTCTTATAACAGTTAATTTTACTTACCTCTTCCGCAGAAAACGATCTACCCAGGAAGTGGTAGGCGGTTGTTAGATTAGGGATCTCAGTGGAGAGACCTAAATTCCCTGCCACAGCTTGACAAATGGATTTCAGCTGTTTGCATTCGTCCCCTGTTGTTGGCCTAGGAAGGGAGATGACTGAGTGTAAAGGCAGGGTGTATTCAGGTAACCAGCCGTCCAGAGCTTTCTGCATAGTAGTGCCCTGTACTAAGCAAAAGGTTACTAGCTCATCCTTATATGAAATTCCGTGTAGAACTAATGGAATTATAGTTATTAGAAAGGGAGGGGAGAGGAGAAAAAGAATAAAGTTGATTGATTAGGAGAGTCCTGCACTCAACTTAGAGGGAGCCCACAGGGATGGGGGCCAAGACTCATGAACATTCAGTTAGTCTTTCTTTCTCCACAGGAAGTCAGGGTTACAGCTATTTGCTTCTGCCCACAGCTCTGAAGCAAGGCTCCTTTTGTATCCGTTAGTCCTTTGTCCTACTGAATGTCCATTTGCAGCAACTTGGTACCTGTAGCTCTGAAAGAACAAATCTCAACTTTGACGTTTGTTACTCTGAAAGAACGCATTTGTCTATTTTGCCAACTGTCTTCTCTGAAGTTTTCTCACTCATTCATTCAACAGTGGAGGGCAGGTAAAATCAGAATGTAGAACAGAACAATGGGAACAGTTTACATAGCAGAGGGTGATGGAGTGATTGGCAAAGAAAGATTGATTTCAGACTCAGAGAGTAAGAGAAATGGGATCAATAAAGCAATTCTTGTCCTGGTTGAGTGGCTCAGTTGGTTGCAATGCCACCCAGACACCAAAAGGTTGCGGGTTTAATCCCCAGTCAGGGCACACATGGGAGGCAACTGACAGATGTTTCTCTCTCACATCTATGTTTCTCTCTGTCTTTCTCTCAAATCATTAAATATATATGCAGCCCCTGACCAAGTCTGGCCTGTCTCACGTTTATCTGACTCATAATGAAAGTTCACACAGTGTTTATAAAGAAAAGGAAGAAAAGAAGGAATGGTTTGTGAAGTTTAAGAAATAGGAGGTGCCGTATAAAAAATCTGGGTATCCCGTATCTGTTTACAAGTAGCAACCTTGAGGCCACATTCCTCAGTGGGATCAGGGGGGTAGCAGGTGCTCTCTTGGGACCAGCCTGTGCCTTCACCTCTGCCGTTCCCAGTGGCCCTACAGCCAGCCTGAACTCCTCAGCTCCTGTCTTCAGTGGACACTTGAGTTTGCCATCACTGCTTAGATGCTAGTATTTGATATGAAATGGAGCTGTTTTATAGACTTATCCAGGATGCTCGGTAGGTCTTATAAGGAAGGCCTTTATATAGTCCCTGTCTTATTAAAAATTATTTTATATCATTTTATTCAAGGTTTTGATGATTTCCTATAGTTGTCAAAATAAGAACTGGAAGATATTAAAGGAATGTTGTAAAAAGAAAAGAAAAATAAGTGGCAGTACAGGAAGGTGTGGTTAGGGGCCTCTGCTAAATCCAGCAGCTGTTCAGAGAGAAGTTTACCTGGGCTAAATTACAAAATCTATGATACAAGGTCTTAATGTTCTGTAAAGGTGAATTATTGTTCTGTGCCTTGTACCCATGGAATTTCTGTGTGAGGAAACTGTTTCTCTGAAACTTTCAGTACAGAGGCATTTATCAAGCACCTATTGTGTACATGGCACTTTGTAAAATGTATAATTATATAACGGAAATAACGATAACCTAAGTTTCATGTGATTGTGCTAAGGATTAGAAGAGAATCCTTCTAATATTCAAAATAAAAATAGTTCAAAAATATGTCCTTCACTGCTTACCTGACACATAGAAATTGCTCAAGAACTAGCAGTGCTAACATCAGAATTTCTATATAGGAGGAGCTGAGAAGAAGCAATTGGTTAGAGAAAGGAGCTAAGGGGCTAACTCGGAACAAGTAGAGTGTACATATTCAGTTTTATATGGGGTAGTTTGGGGTTGGAATTGTTGGAAATTGGGGGAGAGACTCAGACTCAGATTTTCCCATGAGACTGACTGGTTGTTTTCTGTTATTCTGAGCATCTTTTTATGTCCTCTTCCACATCTAAGACATTACTTCTCATTCTTTCTCTCTTTTTTCTCATGCCTTTGATACTAAAGCCAGGGTCTTTTGGCTCTTTCTCCTTTACTTTTTAAATTTTTACTTTCAAAATGCACACATAATATCTGTGAATTATAGAAAAGTAAGAAAAAAAGAAAAGAGAAACTCACCCACCAGTCTTATAACATAGGGTGGGGTTCAGCCTACTTCCTTGTAGCAGGCCAGATAGCAAGTATTTTCACCTTTGCGGCCCCTGCGTTCTCTGCTGAAACTGCTCAACTCTGCCATTGCCGTGTGAAGGCAGCCGCAGGCAGTCTGTCAGTAAAGAGAGTGACTGTGTTCCAGTTACAAAAACAGTTGGTGGGCCAGATTTGGCCCTTTGGGTGTATCATTTTCCCAGTCTCTGACTTACAGAAAACCACTGTTAACATTTCATTTCTTTCATTACAGACATGCACAGGTATATGTTTTTAAAAATATGTTTATACAGTACATTATTACTTAGTAATTTGCTTTTTCTTTTTAATTTAAAAAAAATTAAAATATATCATGAAAATTGTTCTCTGACTTCTGGATTTTTCTCCGATCAGTTTTTTAAAATATTCATATCTATTTTGTTAAGCTTTTTGTGAAACTTCCATTAATTCCATCTATTTTTTAATTTTCTGAGTTCCAGGCTTTGTAACATTCTCAAATTATGTGTGATTGTAGGTCTTAGTATATAAATGCAGAGTGAAACTTTTTAGTAATTAGGTTGTTCCCAAAGCAATTTAAGTGGATTTCTTTACTGTTTGTCGAATAATAATAGGTTATACTTCACATAAGCAGTTCAGATTAATGTAATTTTAAAAAACAATTTCACATTGAAACAATGATACTTTTATATTGTTTCCAGAGATGCGGGGGCTGCAAGACTTGATGTGTTTTCAGGTGAGCAGATTTGCTTTCTTTTTCATCTTTTTTTCTTCTAATGGGAAAGCCTGAACTTATTTTGCTTTTATTTTATTTCATGAACTCCATCCTTATTTCATTCCGTAGATCTTTAATGTAGTCTAAGTGCTTGGTGACCACAGTGACTCTGTGGGTTGCCAGGTTGAGAAAAATACACTGCAAGAGTGACATTGTTCACCTGTTAGAGCGCCCATTTTCAAAATTAGCTCTTTCAGGGTTTTGTGAAAGCATCAGTGATTTGGAACAGTCTGTCTGCTATGAGAAAACAGTTTTATTTTAAAAAGCCTATTAACCTAATAAGTATTAATAATTAAATAGACATCATTCTCAACTTGTCACAGTTTTAAAATGTACAAATGAATGTGCAGTGTGAATGTTTGAATGTTGTAAAATTCATACCAAATATGTTTTCTTCATTGACTTCATTTTTAGTCACCAAGTATTTATTGCACTTACTAGTTCATGCCATTACAACATGATGCAGATGAAGTCAGGTCAGCCACCCAGTCCTATAGTTAACACTACCTAGGGAAACACACATGTTGTTACAACTGATCCTCATCCCCAATGTGTCAGGTCGCCTGAAAATATTGGCTATCGGTCACAGGCGAGAGGTGATGTAAATCCATACCTATATTTAGAAAGCAACTCAGTTCAATTCAATTTTCTAGGTGTTTGAGATCCTATGCATTTGGGTGCTTTGGGTTCACAAGGGATAGAGGTCTGATGAAACATTATAAGTGACAGTATTCTTCCCTTTCTACTCTCCAAGTTCTGAAAAGTGAGAAATGCAAGAGACTTTCTTTATTACTGGTAAGTGCCAGGTTGGAGAATGGAGCTTAGTGTGAGAGAGCTAGCAGATTTGATCGCACCCTACCAGCGGAGTCAGGCTTCCCCTCAGAGCTGGTATGCCAGGCAGGAGGAGAGAGAGAGGACCTCGTGCACTCTGCAGGCAGCTCACTCCTAAGAAGGAACATGAGACATCTGAACGGAGCCTCCCCAAATTACAAGTCAGATGAGGAGCTCACTACTACAGGGGAGAAGTGAGTAAAGGGACTGAAAAGGGCCTCTTTAGTAATACTCATTGAACTCCACTCCACACAAAAGGAAACAGCAGTAGTGGAGAAGACGCCATCTTCCCTTACCTATCTAGTTACATAGAGTAAAATAGAGTAAGTGGCTCTTGCCCAGGAGGGACTTGGAGTACAGTGGGAACAAAGAGAAAGAATGCCTCATGTTAAAGAGCTAGGACTGGAAATATGGATGTAATTTGTGTCAAGCAGTATAGGAAGAAAAGAATATTCCTATCTGCAGCATTACTGTGAGAAGAAGAATAGAGTTAGACTAGACAAGAGGTTCATTCATTTATTCAGTAACAGTTATTAAGGTCCTATAATGAATGAACCAAGTAATTATTCTAGGTGCCGGGGATAGGGTGTTGAGCAAGATGTTTGATTAAGCCAGTGTCCTCATGGAGCATGCCTTCTAAGGGAGAGAGACAGTGAAGAAATGAACAAATATGCAAAGCACCAGACAGTGGTAAGTGCTGAAAGGAAAAAAAACAAAGCGGGATGAAAAAACAGAGTGATGGACAAGATGTCCTGTTTTCATGGGGTGATAAGGGAAATCAGCTTAATAGATGACTTACCAGCAAAACCCTGAATGATGTGAAAGATCGAGTCATGTAGACACTTTGGGAAAAAGCATTTAGGAAACAGTGACTAGGTAGGGTGACTGAAGCTAAGTGTTAGCTCCAGATGGATGAGCACTTTGAATACCACTCTAAGAGTTTATTGTTTTCTTTCAGCAAGTGGCGGACCATTGAATAACTTTGAGCAATGTCATTTGACAAATTAGAAATGTTCTTTTGTCCTTTTTTAAAGATGCAGTGGCATACAGGACAGCCTGTAGAGGTGTGAAAGAAGGCATAGCTGGGAGTCAGGGCCATGGAAATGACCTAAGTCAGATTCCAGGAGGATTTGAACTAGGGCAGTGGTCCTAGCAGTGGAGAAGGGAAATGAGAATTAAACTGTGCTTCATTCAGAGCACGTTATTGATAAAGGGTTGAGAGGAATTATCTGGAATCACAAAGTACAACAAATATAATCAGAATTCACACATTATCTTTTTTGTGTGTTTGTGACAGGACACCAAGCAGGGCATGACAGTATTTATATCACTTTCTCTAGCACTTGTTATGGTCATAACAGATAAAAAAGAATCTTTGCAATTTGCATTCAGAGTGGTACGTTTTTCTTTAGGTTACATGGATTTTGTGAAAAACTGAACTTGCGGTTTTTGGTTTTAAACTACGTATTTATATTATAAAGTTTTTTTAAATTGAAGCAGACCATAAACCCAGCAAATTAATTTTTCCAAACAAACAATCAAACCAGGGCCAGGGGTTATGCACTGATAGAATTGGTATGGGGTTGCATAGTTAATTGAGGTATTGGGCTAATTTTCAAATTATTTATTGAGCCCTCTGAATTACTCTCCAGTCTAAGATTTTCTTAAATAGCTTGAGGGCTATACAATTCAAACTAAATATACATTTAGCCAGGGGTGTTTTATCTTTATGTGTGTATTAGTTCTAGTAAACATGGTTATGTACTTGATATTTTTTTAGTGCTTACCAAGTGGCTGGCTGAGTGCTGAGTACACACTGTGCCTGCTTTTAAGGAATTGGCATTCTAGTGTAGGGGTGTGTGGAAAATATGGTATGTATCTGCATTTTTACAAGTAGAGGGTCCATAGCTTTCATCATATCTCTGAGGCAGCTTTATTCCAAAGAGTGTAGGAACCACTAGTCTGAAAGAGAAATAGATATATGAATAGGTATTTAAATGTACTGTGAAAGATGAGGAAGACAAATTATAAAGAAGACATCCATCATAGGCACCTGGTGACGTGGAAGGATTAGGAAAGCCTCCTGGAAGAAATCTTAAATGAACTAAGGACCTGAATAGGTCTTGGACTGGTGAGTCAAGGATGGGAAGGGCAGAAGAGTTCTGTATGCAGTGGCTTCAATCTGGAGAGACCCTAGAACACTGACATACTTGTAAGATGTTTGAGGTGTTCAAGATTTAGTTTAAGGGTAGTATTTGTGTGGAAGTAGAAGACTGCAGTATGGATAGGGGAGGGGGTGACTAGAGATGAGCTTGGAGAGTATATTAAGCAGAGGTCTTCAGAGAAACAGCTAGTAGGAGATAAAACTCCCCCCTCTGTCGCTCTCCCCCCTCTCTAAATATAATATGTATATATGTATATATAATATATGCATATATACATATGTGTTATATAATATAGTTCACACATATATATTTAGATGATTATTATACATACATATATGTATATATATATATAAATTCAATATATATATTTGGCTTACATAATTGTGGGGCCAGTAAGTCTGAAATCTGTAGGGCAGTTGGCAGGCTGGATATGTGGATATTGCTGCCTGGGGTTCTAAATCTTCAGGGAAGATGAGAAACCTGAAACTCATGTAGAGTTTCTGTGTCAGATTTTTGAGGCAGAAAATTGCTTCTCCTTTGCAAAACCTTAGTCTTTGCTTTTAAGACCTTCAATTGATTGGATGATGCCCACCCACATTATCAAGGGCAATCTGCTTTGGTTATAATAAATTGATGGTAACTGTTAATTATACCCACAAATACTTGCATAGCAACATCTAGTGTAGAGTTTGACCAAATAACTGGGCACCATAGCTTAGCCAGGTTGACACGTAAAATTAACCATCCTAGAGAGGTAGGAGGGCCAGGTTGTAAAAGGTAAGTGAGGTTTGTTGACCAGTTTGGATTTCATCCTGTGGGCAGTGGGAGCAGGAGAGTAGTGCAGTACACAGCTGGCTGCGGGCTGTGTGCATGCTCTGATTTTAGGGGGAGCTATGAGTTAGGGAGATGTTGCTGTAATCCAGGGAAGAGATGATGGTTTCCTGAACTAAAACAGTGTAGTGGGGGTGGAGAAAGTGGTCAAATCTGAGGTACATTAGGGAGGTGGCATTGAGAGGACTTGTCTGTAAATGGTCTGTAGATGGTGAACTTGCTCATCCAGAGGTTCGGACTCAGGCACCTGAAGCTTAATGGCAGGGTGGTGCCATTCATGGAATGGAAAGCACTAGGAGGAGGAGGAGATCAGATGAGGTGGTGTGGTTAGTTTTGGACATGCATATTAAGAGGTAGTGAAAATCTATCCGAAATACGTAGTTATAAGGAATTGAAATAAGGCCAGGCTTTAGGGTGGGTAGTAGGGGAATATTAAAATTTAAGACTATGGTCATCTACATACCTCATTGGGATTTATAGAAAAAGTAAGTACTGTATGTGCATCTTAGGAATTCTGAGTCTTTCCCACTCATGCGCTGAAAAAATGCCCTTTGTGCAACCTTCCTTCATGAGAACTGTATATCAAGAGCTGCAAAATCAATTCTTGCAACTATGCAGAGCTGCCTGATGCTTGGATGAGGTGGCTGCCAATTCTTATAAACATTAGGATAATTGGGGGTGGGGCTTTTATTCCTGAACCCTATCCAAGATCAATTCATTGAGAATATATCCAGATGATTCAAATGTACAGTCAAGATCAAGAATTACTGCATTTTGCAAAGAACTCAAGAGTTGAACTCCCCTAGTTGAATGGCAGAGAAATGCCAATGTTAATAAGAAGGAGGGCTGAACAGAGCAAATGTTTAAAGGGCATTGGAGGGGAGAAATATTCTGACATAGAAGTTGAGGTAAGCCAGTCAGAGGACCACACAGAGAGAATAAACTGGGAAACTGAGATGGTAGGGAAGACCCAAAGGGTTTGAGGATGGGAAGTGAGTTAGAGAATGTAGGGGGTATAAATGGGCATTTAACTACAAAATTATGGAGCCAGAAATCTTAGGTATGTTTATTATATATTTACTCTGGATTATCTTGAATATTATTGAATTTTTAACATGTCACAAAGAGGGGACTATTGCACACACAGATGACTTAACAAACGTGCTGGAAATGAATCTACAGGAACTGAATGAGCATATCAGTGGCCGCCTGGGGGTGAGTGGGAGTGACGGGACAGAGAGGGGCAGAAGGGGGATGTTAAAAGGGATACGAGGAAACATCTGGGGGGATGTGTGTGTTCAGTACTTTGATTGTGGTGATACTTTAATGGGTATTTCATGTGTAAGCTATTTCTCAATAAAGCTGTTATTTATATATACATAAAAGATGTTCTATGTCTGTGAAATATGCCATTGGAACTTTAATAGGTATTTCATTGAATCTGTAAATTGCTTTGGGTAATATGGACAATATCAACAATTTAAAAAATACTGATTAAAAATAAAAAAAGAATTCGAAACAAAAAAAAGAATTATGATAATGTTAAAGAAAGTGTATCACAGCACAGACGGGAGTTAGAATTAAGTAAATGAGCCTGGCTCTCACATGAACCTCAGGGCTGAAGCAGTGCATGGTCTTGGAAAGAGCATGAATTTGGGAATCAGATAAATATAGTTGATTTTCAACCCCCTTAAAAAAAAAAAAAAAAAAAAGATGTGCTGGAACTCATTCCCAGATGTCAAAATTACTCTCAGGACCAGATTATATACTGCATTAACATTAGTCTTATTACTGTTAGTTACGTCTTTAAATTTTTTAAATTTAATTTGCTTTTTTCCCATTACCATTTATTCCTGTTATCCCCACAATCAGCACACTATTGTCCATCTCCATGAGTCCTTTTTTTCATTTTGCTCCATCCCTCCACCCCAAACCTTCTCTCCCCCACCCCATAGCTGTCAGCCTGCTCTCCAGGAGTCTGTCTCTATTTTGCTTGCTGGTTTAGTTTGTTCATTAGCTTCCACGTATGAGTGAAATCATGTGGTATTTGTCTTTCTCTGACTGGCGTATTTCACTTAGTATAATACTCTCCAGGTCCATTCATGTTGTCACAAAGGGTAAAATTTTCTTCTTTTTTATGAGTGAGTAGTATCCCATTGTGTAAATGTCCCATAGTTGTTTTATCCACTAACCCTACTGATAGACACTTGGGCTGCTTCAATACCTTGGCAATTGTAAATCACTCTATAAGAACATAGGGGTGCTTATGTTCTTTCAAATTAGTGTTTTGGGTTGGTTTGGATATATTCTCACAATTGGGATTGCTGGGTCAAACGATATATACATTTAAATTTTTTTTTGAGTTAACTCTGTACTGCTTTCCACAGTGGCTGCACCCATCTGCATTCCCACCAACAGCACAAAAGGATTCCTCTTAACTCTACATCCTTGCCAGGGCTTGTTGTTTGCAGGTTAATTGATGATAGTCTCTCTCACCTGTGTGAGGTGATATCTCATTGTGTTTTTAACTAGCTTTTCTCTGATGATTAGTGATGTTGAGCATCTTTTCATACGTGTATTGGCCAATAGTATGTTCTTTCTGAAGAAGCATCTGTTCAGGTTCTTTGCCCATTTTTTTAATTGGGTGGTTTGTTTTTTTGGTGTCGAGTTTTGTAAATTCTTTATAAATTTTGTATATTAACTCCTTATCAGATGTATCAGAGAATATGTTTTCCAATTCAGTGGGTTGTCTTTTATTTTTTCCTTTGCTGTGCAATATTTTTTTCCTTTGCTATGCAAAACCTTTTTAGTTTGATGTGCTCACATTTCTTTATTTTTACATTTCCCTTGCCTGAGAAGATATATTTGTTTTTTTTTCTTCTAGGATTTTTATGGTTTGGGGTCTAATATTTGTCTTTAATCCATTTTGAATTTATTCTTGTTTGTAGTATAAAAAGTTGGTCTCATTTCATTTTTCTACATGTATCTGTCCAATATTCTCAGTGCCATTTGTTGAATAAACTATCTTTAGCCCATTGAATGTGCTTGCTTTCTCTGTCAAAAATTAATGGATATAAAGGCATGGGTTTATTTCTGGGCTCTCTGTTCCATTGAGCTATATGTTTTTATGCCTGTACCAAGATCTTTTGATTACTATGGCCTTATAGTCTAGTTTGGTATTAGGTGGTGTGATTCCTCCAACTTTGTTCTTCTTTCTCAAGATTGCTGTTGCTATTTGGGGTCTTTTGTGGTTCCATATAGATTTTTGAAATATTTGTTCTAGTTCTATAAAATACATCATTGGAATATTGATAAGAATTGCACTGAATCTATAGATTGCTTTGGGTAGCATGGACAACTTAACGATGTTAATTCTTCCTATCTATGAACTTGATATGTTCTTCCACTTATTTGTATCTTCAATGTCATAATTTTCCAAGGACAGGTCATTTACTTCCTTGGTTACATTTATTCCTAGGTATTTAATTCTTTTTGAAGCAATTGTGAATGAGATTGTTTTCTTAGTGTCCCTATATAATAGTTCTTTATTGGGATATACAAATTCAACTGATTTATGGATATTAATTTAGTGTCCTGCTATTTTACTGAACTCATTTACCACTCCTAGTAGTTTCTTTGTGGAATCTTCAGGGTTCTCTAGGTACAGTATTGTGTTGTCTGCAGTCATGACAGTTTTACTTCTTTCTTTCCAATTTGGATGTCTTTTATTTCTTCTTTTTGTCTGATTGCTGTGGCTAGGACTTCCAGTACTATGTGGAATAAGAAAGGTGAAAGCAGACATCCTCTATCTTGTTCCCAACGTTAAGGGAAACACTTGTAGTTTTTGCCTGTTCAGTATAATGTTGGCGGTGGATTTGTCATATACAACTTTTATCATGTTTAGGTATGTTCTCTCTCTTCCTACATTGCTGAGAGTATTCATCATAAATGGGTGCTGGATTTTATCAAATGCTTTTTCTACATCTATTGACATGATCACGTGGCTTTTTCCTTCCTTTTGTTTACGTGGTGAATCACATTTTTTGATTGGCGAATGTTGTACAAACCTTATATTCCCAGAATAAATACCACTTATTTACACATATGGTATATGATTTTTTTGATACATTGCTGAATTTAGTTTGCTAATACTTTGTTGAGGAGTTTAGCATTTATGTTCATCATAGATACTGGCCTACAATTTCCTTTTTTGTAGTGTCTTTACTGTTTTGGAATTAGTATAATGCTGGCCTCATAGCATGAACTTGGGAGCCTACCCTCCTCTTGAATTTTTTGAAATAATTTGAAAAGGTCAGGTGTTAGTTCTTCTCAGAATGTTTGGTAAAATTCACATGTGAAGTCATCTGGTCGAGGGTGTTTGTTGGCAGTTTTTTGATGACTGCTTTAATTTCACTAGGTGTAATTTGTTTATTCAGAGTCTCTGATTTTTCCTGACTTAGTGTTGGAAGATTGTGTGTTTCTAGGAATTTATCCATTTCATCCTGGTTGTCCAGTTAGTTGGCATATAGTTGTTTATAATATTTTCTTACAGTCTTTTGTATCTTTTTGGTGTCAGTTGTTATTTCTTCTCTTTAATTTCTGATTTTATTTATTTAGGTCTTTTTTTTCTTGATGAGTCTGGTTAAAGGTTTGGCAGTCTTATTTATCTTAAAGAAGCAACTTTTGGATCCATTGGTATTTTGTATCTTTTTTAGACTCTATTTCATTTATTTCTGCTCTGATCTTTATTATTTCTTTTTTTACCCACTTAGGGCTTTGCTTGTTGTTCTTTTTCAAGTTCCTTTAAGTGTGAAGTTAGATTGTTTATTTGAGCTTTTTCTTGTTTTTTTGAGATAGGCTTGTAATGCTATGAATTTCCCTCTCAGGATTCTTTTCCGATGCCCCACACATTTTGGATTGTTTTGTCTTCACTTTCGTTTGTTTCAAGGTATCTTTTGATTTCTTCCTTGATCTCACTGTTGACCCATTCATAATTTAATAATATGTTATTTAGCTTCCATGTCTTTACATGTTTTTCAGTGTTCTTGTGATTGATTTCTAGTTTCATAGCATTGTGGTAAGAGAAGATGCTTGAATATGATTTCAGTCTTCTTAAGTTCATTGAGACTTGTTTCTTGTCCTAACATGTGATCTACACTAGAATACGTTCCATGTGCATCTGTGAAGTATGTATATTCTGTTGCTTTGGGGTGAAATGCTCTGAAGACAACAATTAAATCCATTTGATCTAGTGTGTGTTTGCAGCTGCTGTCTCCTTGGTTTTCTGTCTGAAAGATCTATCCATTGAAGTCAACGGGGTGTTAAAATCTCTGATGATGGCTGTATTTCTGTTCATCTCTCCCTTATATCCATCAAGATATGCTTCACATATTTAGGTGCTCCTGTATTGGGTACATAGATGTTTACTAGTGTTGTATCCTCTTGTTGGATTGCTCCTGTTATCATTATGTAGTCTACTTCTTTGTCTTTTACTATAGTGTAGGTTTTAAAGTCTATTTTGTCAGAAATAAGTATTGTTACACCGACTCTTTTTCTTTCCATTTGCATGAACTATCTTTCTCCAACCCTTTACTTTTAATTTGTGTGTATCTTTTGATCTGAGGTGGGTCTCTTGGAGGCAGCATATTTATGGGTCTTATTTTCTTATCCATTCAGCTACCCTCTGTTTTTTGGTTAGAGCATTTAAGCCACTTACATTTAAGGTGATTATTGACAAACATATGTAGTGCCATTTTATTGTCAGACTATTTTATTTCTGTTTTTTCCTTTCTCTTCTTCTTCTTCTTAAACTAAGCCCTTCAACATTTGTTGCAGTACTGGTTTGGTGTTAAAAAAACTTCTTTAGCTTTTTCTTGTCTGAAAAGCTCCTTATTTCTCCTTCAATTTTAAATGATAGCCTTGCTGGATAAAGTAACCTTGGTCATAGATCCTTGCTTTTCATCACCTTGAATATTTTATGCCATTTCTTTCTGGCCTGAAATGTTTCTTTATTTTTATTTTTAATTATTTTATTGTTGTTCAAGTACAGTTGTCTGCATTTACCCCTCACCACTGCCCCCCAACCCCAGCCATCCAAACCTCCCTCCCCTGATTCCACCCCCACCTTGGTTTTGTCCATGTGTCCTTTATAATTGCTCCTGAAAATGCTTCCTCCTTTCCCCCCATTATCCTCTCCCAACTCCCCTCTCGCTACTGTCAAATTGTTTTTAATCTCAATGTCTCTGGTTATATTTTCTTTGCTTTTTTGTTTTGTTGATTAGGTTCCACTTAAAGGTGAGGTCATATGATATTTGTTTTTCACTGCCTGGCTTATTTCACTTAGCATAATGCTCTCCAGTTCCAACCATGCTGTTAGGAAGGGTAGGAGCTCCTTCTTTCTTTCTGCTGCATAGCATTCCATTGCGTAAATGTATCATTCTTTTTTGATTCATTCATTTGCTGACTGGCACTTAGGTTGCTTCCAGCACTTGGCTATTGTAAATTATGCAGCTGTGAACATTGGGGTGCATAGGTTCTTTTGGATTGGTGTTTTAGGGTTCTTGTCATTATTATGAAAAGATGCTCAGCATCACTAGCCATTAGAGTGATGCAAATTAAAACTACAGTGAGATACTACTTCACACCAGTGAGAATGGCCATCATAAACAATCAACAAACAACAAGTGTTGGAGAGGATGTGGAGAAAAGGGAACCTTAGTGCACTGTTGGTGGGAATGCAGACTGGTACAGCCACTGTGAAACATTTCTGCTGAGTAATCAGATGCCAGTTTACTTGGTGTTCCCTTGTAGGAAAGTACCTGCTTTTTTCTCGCAGTTTTTAAGATTCTCTCCTTGTCTCTTAGCTGTGCCAGTTTAGTTATGATGTGTCTTTGTGTAGCCCCCTTTGGGTCCATTTTGGGGAGACGCTATGCTTCCTGGATATGTGGGTTTTTTTTTTCATTCACCACATTAGGGAAGTTTTCAGTCATTATTTCTTCAAATATGTTCTTGATCCCTTGCTTGCTCTCTTTTCCTTCTGGTATTCCCATGATGTGGATGTTGTTATCTTCATGTTGTCCTAAATATATCTTAAGTTCTCATTTTTTTTAGTTCTTTTTTTCTTTTTGCCGCTCTGCTTGTGTGTCTTTTTTTTTTTTTTTTTTTTTTTAACCTTGTCTTTCAATTTCCTCATTCAGTCTTTTGCTTCATCTAACCTACAGGTTATTCCTTCTTGTGTATTTTTTTATTTCTTATATTGCATTCTTTTTTTATCTGAGTTGTCCTTTTTTATGGTTTGTATGCCTTTTTAAATGCTGTTGAGCATCCTTATAATCATTACTCTAAACTCTTTATCTGATAAATTGCTTGTATGTATTTCATTTAGTTTTTCTTTTGGAGAATTCTCTTGTTCTTTCATTTGGGGCCTGTTTCTTTGTATTCACATTTTGGCTGCTTCTCTGTATTTGTTTCTGTGTATTTGGTAAATCTGCCTAGGCTCTGGTGTAGTATATGTCAGATGCTGCCTGTGACTGCCCCTGGGCAACTTGTTGGAGCTATGAGCAGTCCACAGCTTGTAGCTTCTACTGCTGGGTCTGGGTGTGTGTGCACAAAGAACCAAGCTGTGCACAATGGCCTGCTTTTACCAGCACCAGTCCTGGAGGAAGTTCAGCTAATGTCTCAGAGCTCCTAGAAATTCACCTTTGCTATTGGACTTAATCACTGTGATTACCTCCAGCTGTACTCAGCAGCCTGGTTTAAGCTCCATAGGGTTGGGTGAGAGGGATTCCTGTATGTGGGGCTATTGCTTCCCCTCAGGCTGATGGCGCATGGAAGGAAGTACTGTTCCTGAGAGAGATGGTTTCTGCACTATGGGGAATGACTCCGCACAGGGATCCTGGTGGCTGATCCGTCAGTTCTCTCCTGAGCCACCAACCTCAGATTCTCCTCATGAATCTCTAGTCCACTCTGGCCCTTTCTCTCCTGGAGTCCACTGCAGGAGTGGAGTGGACTCCAGGAGAGAGTGGATGCAAATAAAGTTTTTTGTGTTCGCCCTTTTAAGAGTCTGTCTTCATCTTTAGCCAGTGCTCCCTGACAGACAGAAACCCTGTGGCTTTTCACAGATGGTTGTTTCTTGGGTTCCTTTCTTAGTTCTTGTGCTCTAGGCTGGGATGCCCAACTTGGAGTTTAGACCCCACACTTCTCAGGGTGAACCTCACAGCAGCTGAAATATCCCTCTGGACCTTCAGGTGCTGCCGCCTGTGGGAGCCCAGCCAGCCTTCTCCCACCTCCACACTTTCTACCAGTCTTGTTGTGTAGTGAGGTGGTTTCTCCTGTCCATCCTTAGTTATAAGGCTTCTCTCCAGCCAGTGTTCAGTTTGTAATTCAGGATGATTTTTCTTTAACTTAGTTGTAATTCCAGTTTGGTCCTGGGAGAAGCTGAGTGTAGCTTCCACATACCCTGCTGCCATCTTGTTCTCCTTTAAATTTTTTTAAACAAGCAATTAATATTATGTAACTCAATGGTATTTCTTAATCATCAAAATTGATTCCCAATGACTTAGCTGTTTTCAAAAATCACCTGAATCTTCAGGAGGCAAGTATTTGCTGCCACTAAGAAACTCAAGAAATTGAACTTGAATGTGGAATAATCCTTAGATGTAGGAAGTTGAAACCAATTTGCCAGAGGTTGTTTTTTAGTATTTTCATGCCACAGCTTATCAAAATACTGTACTTAAATGGACAATTTTAGGACCATTTTAAATATAAACTTTGTAAGTTGTAAGGCCTTAGTGGATTATGTAACCACATGTTTATTATAAGGGGCCAAAGATAGTACTTGCTGTTGCTGGAGGCATTTTGCCTGATGAACTGCTCGAGTTATCAGAGTTTCATTTTGGAGACTCTTGGCCCACATACAAAGCAGAAGTACCAGCTCTGGCTCAAGGCAAATTCCCAGGAAGTGAGATTTGAGTGGGAGGTGACAAGATTCCTTTGGCACACTTTGCAATAGCTGTTGGTTGGGCACTTCCAAATACAATATGTTTCATGTTTGTAAACACACTGATTGGTCGCTCTTTAGGAGGAGGAATGAATTTGTCTAGCAAGGTGGCCCAGCTTACCTGTCATGGCAGCCTCTTCCATTGCTTCCAGTTTTTCAACACTTCTTACACAGCTACAGGATTATGGGGAATGTATATGGTTTGTAAACCAGCCACCATTGCAGACATGCTACCTGCTGTTCAAAAAGAATGGATGTGACTCTGTACCATTGTCGCTGAAAGTGAAGTTGCATGAGCCAAAAACCTGAAAACAAACATGTTGTTGCAACTCAATGTTTCCACTCCAATTTGTGAAGGTACTGGTAAGCAAGGGTTATACTGTGATAGAAGAAATCCCATTCCTCTGCTTGAACAAGAGTTAATGCTGAGAAAATCTGCAAAGTGTGTACCAAATATATTTGTGATAAGAGTCCAGCTATTGCTGCTGGTGGTCCCACTGAGCAACTTCCAGATTTTAACTTGATTCACAGTAATATGTGCTGGTTTCATGATTAAAATGCTCCTAATCAAAATATTTTGAACATAGTTTTAAGCTATTAATCTCTAGAGAAAAAAATAAAAATCAATATACATACTTGGAAATTTGAATGAAATACTGTGTCAAACTTTCAAAGGATAAGACTACCACAGTGAGTGGTAGATCTCTGGGAAATTATGCTGGAACAGCATACTTTCAAATCATCACCATAATTTTTTTATTGGCGTTCAAATACAGATGTCTGTGTTTCCCCCCTCCCCCCACTCATCCTATACCCACCTCCCACCCTCAATCCTGTCCCCCTTTGGCTTTGTCCATGTGTCCTTTATACACGCTCCTGAAAACCCTTCCCCCTTTTCCCCCCTCCCCTCTGGTTACTGTCAGTTCTTTATTTTAAGAATGAAAATTTGTATTTTCAGTTTTACTATAATAATAGGCATACAACAAAGGTTGTCTTAAGTCATTTCTTGGCTCTCCTTGCATTCAGTACTTGCTCTTGAGTGTCTTTCTTTGCTTTTACCATCTGGACAAGTTCCTAGGAGGGGAGAAAGTTGTTATTTAGAATTGGTAGACATTTCTGCTGCTTGGTTTAAACATGTAAACCATGCAAATTGGATAAATCTGTAATTAAAGACACTACTGAAAAGGTTGATTTTACTAACGGCCGGAGGTCTGAGAGTTTCAAAGGCTGGTCATTTCTTTGTAATCGTGGTCCCATGACTACCATGGTATTGAAATGAGTAAAAATCTGTAAACTCAAAACATCCACAGCAACAACAGCAAAAGAAGCATACTCAAATGGCTCTTATAGGAATTAACTACTTGGAAGAGAGCTTGATGAATTTAATAAGAATGGCCCAGATTGACTTTAGAATTAGAGCTTTGGTGGAAGGGACTAAAGGTTGATAAGTTTGGATAGAGGGATCCTGGGGTCACATCACCATCTACCTTCCTTCCCTCCCACAGGAAGGAAACACATGGAATCTAAAAGACCAGTCAAATTCTAGAGCTGGGCATGTGATACTGTGTACATTATTTATTAATGTATAGGTGGTTTACATGAATTCAGAGCCTTTTTTTTGGTCTTGGTGGTTTTCACCTGGCAGTTTCTTGTGAAATTGTAGTCAGAATGGTTTTCCGAGCTCTGTGCCATAGCTCTGTCACTCAGTGGCTGCATTTGCGGACAAATAATCGTGTGAGCAGCATGACTTTCTGATGAACAAATTAAGCCCAATATTTATTAGTAATAACTGCTTTCTCTTACAGTGGATGATGAAAAACTGCAGGGTGGATTCATGTTATGCTTCCTGGATGATGGATGTGGGATGAGCCCTGGTAAGTTAATTATCTTCATACCTAACTGGGTATTGGAGGAAACAGTCGGAAAACCCATAAAATAAATAAAAGTAAATTGAGCTAGCTGTGCAAAAACAGGTATGGAGCTATTAGGGAAAATAAACTCCAGCATTAACATATTGAACTTTTTAGTTTACATATTTCAGCTGATAGTAAATTCATTGCAACCATCTAAACCAGGACGAAAAGTGAATGTAAATAAATGTTGCCAGAGAAATGAAAGGCAGAAGTTACCTGATTACTTGTACAAAAAACATCTGGGAATAAATGGAATACAAATAGTTATTGGTTAGATTCTGAGATCGTTATTTTAGACCATCCTTCTGGTATTGCTTGTAAGAACCCTGAGGCAGTTTCCAAGGCCTTCAGGCAATTTAAAGTTTTCTGCTTAACCTTGAGGCAGAGGTCACCCCTCCTTGTTTTTAACAGTTTGTGATTTTTCTTTACAGGTTCAAAGGGTTAGTTGTTTCAATTGAATGTACCCATCATAATGAATACCTCTACAATACATTTCATGAATTATCTTTGTATCTTCAAGGCTAGCAAAATGCTAGCAAAAAGTAGGTTTACAATACCTGTTTGATGTGGAGTTGAAATGTTATTTTTTATTTGCTCTGATGAGGGCTTTGAGTTATTTGGGCTAGCTTAACTTTGAGTTCTTTTTTTAAAATTATATTTTATTGATTATGCTATTACAGTTGTCCTGAGTTTTCCCCCTTGCCCCCCTCCACCCAGCACACCCCACTCCCTCAGGCAGTCCGCCCACCATTGTTCATGTCCATGGGTCATGCACATAAATTATTTGACTACTCCAGGGGTATCCAAACTTTTGGCAATTCTGGGCCACACTAGAAGAAGAGTTGTTTTGGGTCACATATTAAATATAATGCAACATGTAATCACAAAAAATCTTGCAATGTTTTAAGTAAATTTACAGTTTTTTGTTGGGCCCCATTCATATCTATGCTGGGCCGTATGTAGCCCACTGGCTGTGGGTTTGAAAGCCCTGCTCCATTCCCCACACTGTGCTTTACATCCCTGTGGCTGTTCTGCAACTACCTAGTTGTACTTCTTTATTCCCTCACCTCCTCACCCATTCTCCTCCCTCTCTCATCTGGCAACCATCTGGCAACTAACTTCTTTTCTCTTGCTGCTTTTAAGAGTCTCTTTTTATCTTGAACCTTTGGCCTTTTAATTATGATGTGTCTTGGAGTGGGCCTCTTTGCATCCATTGTAATTGGGTCTCTCTGTGCTTCCTGGACTTGCCTGCCTATTTCCTTCACCAAATTAAGGAAGTTTTCTTTCACTAAATTTTCAGATAGATTTCCAATTTCTTGCTTTTTCTCTTCTCCTGGTACCCCTATGAGGTGAATGTTGGACCTCTTGAAATTGTCCCAGAGGCTGTTTTTACTACCTTCCTTTTTTTGTATTCTTTTTTCTTCTTATTCTCTGTGGTTGTTTTTTGCTTCCTTATGTTCCA
Organism: Glossophaga mutica; assembly: GCA_039655065.1. NCBI lineage: Eukaryota > Metazoa > Chordata > Mammalia > Chiroptera > Phyllostomidae > Glossophaga > Glossophaga mutica. The sequence continues at coordinate 134,450,423 of CM077304.1, forward strand.
AATCATTAATTTGATTTTTGGTTTCATCCACTATACTGCTGTTTCCTTGTAAATTATTCTTTATTTCAATTAGTGTATCCTTTGTTTCTGACTGGATCTTTTTTTTATGCTGCTGAGCATCCTTATACTCACTAAGTTCCTCCATGAGAGTGTTCTGGTCAGTTCCACACCAGAGGAAATAATGCTCTTTTGTGCTGATAGAAGCAGAGAATACACAGTACAGCAGTTATCTTCTTCTGAGTCTTGGAAGATCCCCCTTGGTCTGAATAGTCAAAGAATAAGTGCTGGAAGCAACCTAAATGCCCACCAGTAAATGAGTGGATGAATTCTTAAAATAACTAACAGAATGTGTGATATATTCTAAAGCAATTCTTTTAAAAAAGAGACAATTCATTTTATATATCTCTCTGAACAAAATGATCAAAACACAGGAATGTGACAGATACATACTCAGTTCTTCAGAAGGAATAGGCTTCAGTTGACATATAGAGTAGTATTAAAAAAAGCCCAGTAGTGTTGAGAGAGCAATTCTTTATTAACACTGATTAGAAATTAAGTAATAAGTTAGAAGGAAGAGTGTATCTGATGACTGAAAGTAGAATCTGTCTGTTGTCCAAACTGAGCCAGATCTGTCTTGATGCTTGAAAGGTGACTGCAGGAATTTCCAAACTCTCACCTCCCGTCTTGTCTCACTACAGTCCTTTCCCTCTACAGATATCCTGAGTGGGTTTTTTCTTTGAACATCAGTGACACTATACTGTTCTGCTGATTAAAACTTTTAGTGCTTTTTCATTCCTTCAGAGTAAAATGTATGCTCCCCAGTAACACTTTCAACGTCTTGTGTTATTTGCCCTCTGACCTTTTTTCCTAGCATTCACCTCCTTGCTTATAGCACTCTAGCCACACTATCATTTGAATCTCATCTAAGTTGTCACCTTATAAAAGGCGCTTTCCCTGATCATTCTGTCTGTAGGACATGTTCCTGTTAATTTTCCATCACATTGCCCTGGTTTTGTTACCTTTACTTAGCACTTGTAGAACTGTTCTTGTTTATTTGCCTCCTTCTTTCAATCTGTTTCTCTTACCATGACATACAATTATTGAGGGCAAGGGTCATGGGTGTCTGATTCAGTGTTCTGACCCTCTGCCCAGAACTCGAGCCACCACACATGGGAGTCTCTGTGGGGTGTAATGAAAACTGTGCGATGGGGTCTTTGACGAATCTGGGTTGCATTCCTGGTAGTAGCATATATCTGCTGTGTGACCTTGGGAAGGCTACATAAACTCCTTAAACTTCAATATCTTCATCTATAACATGCAAATAATAATACTGTCTTCCTTGCTGGTTTGTTGTAAATATTAAATGGTGCATGTAATGTATATAACATTGCACCTAGAATATACTAAACTATCAGTGAATTGTAACTAATGCTGTTGTTTTGGATACATGTTACCTAGTCTCCATTCCTGTATAAGAACATGTGATTGAATGTCAGGTTAGCTTCGGACAAGCAGAGTGTCTGGCAGCTTTTACACATCCTATACCAGGTGCCGCTGAACTAGAGCATGTGTATCCCCAGACTGACACACAGGGTCCCCAGCACAGTTTGGGAGCATAAGTTCAAGTAGGCCAAATGGGAGGCCCATTTCTGTCTTTTTTCATTTTCCTGGCAGCTTTCTGGAGGTACGTATTAATATTTTCTGAAATCCAGAGGACTCATCTCTAGAATTCCAGAATGCCCTGAAGAAAACAGGAAACTAACCCTAAAAGTTTGGAACAGGTAGCCCTTGCTTCCCAGGTGGTATCAGACCAGAGCCATTCCTTTCTTCTCAGTAACATAGGGGGCTGAGTAAAGGTCAAATTTACAGAAAATTACTAGTGGTACAAATAATCCTAATGCTAAAAATTTATCAAATGCCATGAGTTATGTCTAGGGTTTGAAGACTAGATCTTATTTAATTCATTTCATTTATCTTTATCAACAACTGTGTTCTATGTGTTAGTATTTCCCTTTTAAGAGAGATGAGGAAATTAAGCCTCAGGGTTTTAAACTCTTATTTGCCCAAATTCACATGTCTAAGTATGGCTGACCTCCTTCAATATAATAGTATTAAGATCCTGGTCAGAGATTATGGAGCCTGACAAGGATCCTTGTTTCTGGGCTAACCCAAGAGGTGTGGGGTTGTCCTAACACCCTGAGACATGCCTCTATGAACTACTCATAATTCCTAACCACCTTAAACATTTTTGTGTATTACAGAGGAAGCCTCAGATATCATTTACTTTGGAACATCTAAGAAACGGTTATCAACCTTGAAGTTTATTGGACAATATGGCAATGGTCTTAAAAGGTGAGATTTTTTTTCTGTAAGGCACGGAATTTTGATATTGGAACGATATTTAGTTACAGACAGTCTTATACAGCATGGTCCAAGTTCTTAAAACTTTAAAAAGAATATAAACTTGGGAGTGCTACCTTGCTTTGGAATCTCCATTTCTATAACTGACTTAGACTGTAACAACATTCTAAAATTTAATTTTCAAATAGATGATGAATCTTCTTTCAGGAATAGCTGTACTCTAGAGTTTAATCGCATCTCTGTGGTCTATTGTTTCTCAAAGCGTAGTTTAGCATAAGTGTTATTTGTATCCATGGCTTATCTCAGTAGACTGTCTCGATGAAAGGCAAGGACATAGGCCACTATCATCAGTGTGGCTCCTGCCAGGGACAGATGATTGTTCTCTTCTTCAGCCCCAGACAGCACCTTCTCTCCAGAAGTCATGTCTCAGGCAGCAGTGTGGGGCTGGATTAGTTCAAATCCATCTACTCTACTCTTAGAAAACAAAATCATACTGTACCCTGTTGGTGATGGGTCAGCAAAACAGTGAAGTTATTTCTATGAAGAGAAAACCCTTCTTTTCATTGTTTGAGATGTAAACTGTTATGTTCTTGAATTTTTTTTTATAGTGGATCCATGAGGATTGGAAAAGACTTTATTCTTTTTACGAAGAAGGAAGAAACAATGACCTGCGTTTTTTTTTCTCAGACATTCTGTGAAGGAGAAGGTCTGAGTGAGGTAAGAATTGAGATTTTTCTTCCATTCCAATGCTATGGGTATTGTTCTCTATAATGAGTTCTTTCTGATTATGATTTAGAAGTTTAGGAGTATGTTTGGGAAATCAGAAAAGGTGGCTGGGGTCATTGGAGGCCTGTCCTGTTGACCCTTTCTTGGGTTTTTAACTTCTAGGCAGTTTTCATAACTTTATTTACATTATCTGCATACCCAAATCTGCCAGAACAAGGGGCTCCTTTTGGCACAGTGAGCTTTTTTGGAAGAAGTCTGCAACACATTTCTATCACTTGTGCCATAAATGGATTATCAGTCTTAAAATAAATAGAATATTGGATTCAAAGTCTTAGAATATAAAATCTAAAGAAATCGAATTTGTAATAAACTTAAAATTGTAACTTGGGTGGCCGCAATTTCCACTCCATTTGATGACCCAGAGATTTTAATTTGCAGTGTCTAAGTTTTACTAGTAAGAACATTGGTTACGATGCAGTACATGAAATACATGTTGAGGAACTGCTGTCTACCCAGCACTGGATAGACTCTGGGGAAGGCAGAAAACAAGCAGAAGACCATCTGACCCTAAAAGTGTTTCCACTGCTGTCACAAAATAAGGCAGACACATATGAATCGGATAAATAACAAAATGGAGGTGTTTAGACTTGGGGTGGTGAACACACAATACAATATACGGGTGATGTATTATAGAATTGTATATCTGAAACCTATATAATTTTATTAACGAATATCACCCCAATAAAATTCAATAAAAAAACCCCAAACCAAAATGGAGGTGTCAATGAGGATGTGTTTCAGCTGTTACAAATTGTCAAAAGCAATCATCTGGATGGAGACATCAGAGAACCTTGCATGGTCCGTGAGGGTTTTATGGAGTGAGTAAAGGCTGGTTCCCGGAGAGCAGTGGCATACAGCCAGTCTCAGACCCAGAGACAGCATGGGGTTTGGAGGGAGAGTGTGAAAATGGGAGATTGCCTAGCAGGAGCTGAGTGTGCTCACTGGCTGCAGTGGACTGGGGCTGAGTAAGAGGAATAGTCAGCAACAGGGAGTAGCTGAGTGGGATGCTGACATGAGGCAAAGAGATGTGTTAAGCATTTATGTTGTACTTTATGTATGTAAAGGGCATGCAAAACTGGGCCAAAGCTTTGGGGTTATAGCTTTTCTAAAATGGACCATTCCCCTGACATCACCATTTTATTTTTTCACTAAAACCAATAACCTCTTTCCATTTTCACAGAGGCAGTCTCTTTTAGTAATATTACCTAATACTTCTGATATTTTTTCTGGATATCTCTATGTAACAGGCTTGTAATGCTTCTTCTTCTTTTTGCAGCAGGGAAGATATTTAATCAATAAATTCACAAAAATCAACATTGCAATAAAACTGTACAAATATTTGGCTAAATTGCAAAACTGTTATGAGTGTTCCCAGCAGGCAATTGGGATTATAAGAAATTACAAGAAATACCTGGCCTTTGTGCAGTTGTATTGCTACTTTTGATTTGATTTAGGCATTATCTATTAATCTCCCACTATAAAAGAGGAGGGTTTATTTTTTCCTCTACTCCTTTCATACACATACCCTTCCAGTTTCATAGCTTAATTGTAATTATGATTATGGCAATATTCAGTATTTACATTGAGACTATATAAACACCATTCTTAATCATATCATGTTATAAACTATTATTTTTCCCTTTCCTGTACAACTTTTTATTTTCCCTGGAATTAATAATTGTTTGCTCAGTGTTCTATGTACTTATCACTACCACTGAGCACTTGCTTGGTTTTCTGTGTCTTTATCACTTCTCACGGGTGCTGCAGCTCCCTCTTCTCGTGGGTGGTGCTGAGCTGCCTTCCCGGGATCTGCCCGTGCCATTGTCCAGGCAAGTCTCCTCATCTCTCCTCTGCGTTAAATCTTAGATCCTGAATTTCATGTTTTCTTTCATAGCTTGTTTCTTCCTTTTGGTGTGACATATCCTACAGTAGCACTTTAGCAAGGGTGCATGAAAGGTAAAATTACTTTGAGATCTCAAAAGCATGAAAATGTTATCTTAACTGAAAATGTAATGATAGTTTGGTTTGGTGTTATTGCTAGGTCGGAATAAATTTTCCTTTGGAACTTCGAAGGCATTGCTCCATTATCTTCTCATTTCTAGTGTTGTTGTGAAGGAGTCTGAAGCCACTTTAATTCCTGAGTCTTGTATGCGGCCCAGCCCCTACTCCCCTGCTTTTTGAAGATGCGTTTTATCTTCTTTGTCCCTCTTGTCTCCAGTATTCCGATTTCAGTGTTTTGCCTTTGGATGGATCTATTTGGATCCATTGTACTGGGCACTTGTTAGACATTTTCTAAATGGAAACTCATGTCCTTCAATTCTGGGGTAATTTCCTGTAACATTTGATGATTTTCTTTCATCCATAACTTTTTATAACTACTCTTTCTTAGCTCTTGGATGTCTAAGACCAGTTCTTTAATTTTCTTATCTTTCCTCTCCTATATTTTTCCATTGCATTTTGTTTTGTTTTCTGGGGGATTTCTTAACATTTCTATTTTAACCCTTTCCTAGAAAAATTTTCTATAGTCATATTCTTAATTTCCAAGAAATCTTTTCTCTCAATGTTTCCTTTTAAAAGATACCTAGTTCTTTTTTCATGGATATAGTTCTTCCTCTTAGAGCTCTGAAGGTATAACAATGATTGATTATTTTTCTTCTGACAATTTCGTGTTTTTCCTATGATTTCTCTTTCCACTGAGTTGCTTTGTTTATGCTTGTTTATTTGGTCTCTATCATATTATAGACTTTTCTTAGGTGGTTATTCATCCTGAATACAGTGTGTCCTCACTGAACTTCCTGAATAGGTTCTTGGAAACTGTGACTTTAAGGAAATAGTGTATATAATGAAACCAATTTTCCCATAGGCTAATCGATGTAAATAACAGTTAAGTTCCTTGGCATATTTCTGGTTACAAAACATCAACCAAACTTACAAAGATCCAAAACACTTCCAATATTAAACATTGAAATAAATGCAAACTACACTAATACATTTAAGAAAGATTAATAGAAACAAGATAATTATTTTCCAACCCATTTATTCCAGTACAGGGTCATGGGTGGCCTCTCCCAGTAGCTCAGGGCACTCCGTGGGACCCCACCTGGGACACTCACAGACACCCACGCTCGCTCTGACTGGGACAGTTCAGACACACCAGCCCACCTCACATGCACATCTTTGGGATGTGGGAGAAAACCGAACTATCTGGAGAAAACCCACATAGACATGGGAAGAATGTAAAAACTCCACACAGGCTGTGGCCCAGGCAGAAAATTTTTTTCTCATCAGCATTGTAATGACACAATGTTGAATGGAATGTCATTTGAGAAGATTAGTCCAATACAGTGTCTTTTGGGAACTCTGCAATGTGGGTGGGGCTTGGCAGCTATAAGTGGCACAATAATAAGATCTAGCTGGGTTGTTTTGTTGGGAAACCCTCAATGTAATATTTTTTTATGTCTTTCCTCCCAGACTGGTTAGGTTTCTCAGAGAAGACACCTGCGGCCTTCTGCCTGAAGGCCTATGTGACAGTTTCCTTGGAGCCAAAGGGGAGAAGAGATCTGGGATTCCCAGTATCTAATGTGCATGATCTCAATTAATCCTTCCCATCTCAGTAATGTCCCCTGACAACTATACTTGGCATGCCATCTAATTTGGAAATGCTTCATTTAATCTTTCCAGAGAATGAACATCTGGTCCCTGTGGAGGTGGGCGGAGCTATTGCCAGATGGGGGTATGGATGCTCTTCTCTCCTTCCCCTTTGCCTGCCTCCAGAGTTAATTCATATACGTATTTGTTATGTGTCTCTTCTTTATAAAACCAGGATACAGGAGGAAAGTAAACTTCTAATTTTGTGTTTGGTTTCATAATTTAGCCGAAGAGCGGACTGAATTTTGATCAGACAAAAGGATGATGTTTTTTATTTGTGCGTTTTATAGTAAATTAATATTTATTTTTAAAATAGGTTGTGGTTCCAATGCCCTCATGGTTAACAAGAACCAGAAAACCAGTCACAGATGATCCTCAGAAATTCTCAACAGAATTGTCTATAATTTATAAGTACTCTCCATTTAAAACTGAAGCTGAATTGATGCGGCAATTTGATGTCATCTATGGCAAATGTGGTAAGATCATCAAAACTGAAATTTTTTTGGAAGTGTTTTCAGTGTCTTATGAAAGGAGCTGTACATATGTGATCATATTTTTTCTCTTTATAATATCATGTGGAGTCTTACCGTGGGAGAGTCATTTATTTTATCCATACAAGTTCTGTATTAAGAGAATGCAGACATATGTAACTCTAAGTCCCTGACAATGGGAGAAATATTTGTACTTGCATGAACTTGGTGAGAATGGATGAGGAGAGGATGATACAAGCTGTGACCACGGGCTCCACAGCCTGGCACCAGATACCAAAGTGAGCAGGTGCTTATTGCACCATCTAAGGTTACATGATCCCAGGTTTGTAAGAGTTGGCAGTTTATAAAGTAATGAGTCCAAGCTTCTGTGGCAGTTAGCAAAAATCTTGTAAATACTCCTTTCCAAACTAAAAGATCTTTTTTGCATTCTTTCAACCTCCACCAACTTTCTACTCAACATGAAGAATGTACTATGTCTAGTAACATTTTCCAACACCAATATTTCTCTAGACTTCCAACACTTTCTATATCTAGAAGTCTACTCCAGAGAAAACTATGTGCATTCTGCTTTTTTAACTCCTTGATTTATGTAACATTTATAGAGACACTCTGAGAGATTTGTTTCTGACTTAGCCTATGTTACTTTTGAAGTTTCTTCTCTAACCTCTAATAGTGATGTTTTGTGTCATCCTTTCTTTCTTCTTACAAAGGAAAATATTGGTAATTAAACTATTCCTTTCTTTAGCATGTACATGGTATACTTTGAGGACTGTTAATGTAATCTCCTAGTTGACTTCTAGTTGTGAAATACTCTTACAAATGCTAATGGAGGGCATACTATTTCCTGAATACTTTTCTAAAAGGTTTATAAAAATTAACTCATTTAATCCTCAAAACAACTGTATGTTTTAGATACTTTATAAACTCTACTGTATAGGTTAGAAGAGTTGCGTTCAGCGAGGTTAGGAAGCTTATCTGAGATCATTGCACTGGTAAATGTTTGATCCAGGATTTAGACACAGGCCTTCCGGCTCCCAAGTCCGGTTCTTAGCTACTGTGCAGTTCGCCCTGGTATTTAAGTACTACCAAAAAAGGGTAATTGGTGGTTCTTTAAATTTCTCTGACAGTCCTGTTCATCTTCATATTATAAGCAACTCTGTAAAGAATTTGGACTTTTTCGTTAATTGTGCTTCAAGGCAAGGTCAGCACACTGTGGCCCACAGGTAATCTGGCTTCATACCTGTTCTTGTAAATACAGTTTTATTGGAATATGGCTAGCTTATACATTTATGTATTTTCAGTGGAAGCTTTCACACTACAGTGGTAGAGTGGTGAGTAGTTGTGACAGAGATCATATGGCCTGTAGAGCGTGGAGTATCTATTACGTGGCCCTTTACTGAAAAAATTTGCCACATCTGTTATAGGGTCTAAAACAATACTTCATATTTGTAAAAATTTTTAAAACTCATATTTGTTTTCATGTTCATTGATTGTAGTTCCACCACTGAGAGCTTTACCTGTAACCCAAATTTGGATAAGTCTCCTAACAATTTTTATAATGCAAATTATGAAAAGTGCCCAAGCTTAAGAATCCTCATTGAAGGACGTAATAAAATGAGTAGTGAAAAGAAGTACTGTACGGTAGAAGCTCGACACTCTTCAGCAGAGAGTGCAATTTGCTATAAGATATATATCCTGGATGTTATCCAGACATATTTACTGAAGTACAAAGGGAAATTTGGCCTAGAGCAAGCTTAAATCAATAGATGAGATAATATCACCATGACTGATATTTAGTATAGTTAAAATATTGACAAGTCAAACATCTATTTTCTACTAGGTACTTTCCTGGTTATTTATAACCTGAAGCTTTTGCTTAATGGAGAGCCAGAGTTGGATGTTAAAACTGACAAGGAAGATATACTGATCGCCGGAGCTCTTGAGGGGTAAGTAACGTGTGTGTGACAAAATGTCTCTCAGAATGGCACCCAGCTGTCATCAGCAGCCTTGCGTCCTGGTTCCCAGTCCGAGGCTACTGGACCTCAGTACTGTACGAGCACAGTTCAATTCACACTAGTTACAGATGAAGTAAGTTAGGCTACAGCACTGGTTCCGAAATCTGACTGAGATTCTGAGTGACCTGGGCAGCTTCTTAAGGAGTGTAGTATCCTATTTCGTCCCAGGCCTACTGAATCAGATTCTCTAGATATCAAGCCTAGAAATGAATATTTTCTATATGTTTCCCAGGTGATTCAGAGGGGCCAGCATGTTTGCAAACCCCTGGAATATAAGATCTCTAATTCCAAGCTCCCTGTTTTATGAATATTAAAACTAAAAAAAAAAAAAAAAAAAAAAAAACACACCCCACAGAGCATTATTTATACAGAGCATTAAAAATGCATCAGTATAGAGTGAAGCAAAAAGGAATACTACCCAATGGCAACTCACAATGCCCCTATGAACTGCATACTTACAGTTTATACATAAATAAATTGAAATTCATTTTTCTTGGCTATTAGTAACCCATGAAAACAGAATGAGAAGTCACTGGTGGGCAGTGTGGGTACAAAAGTGTGGAGAAGTAATGAACTAGGGACTACAGCTAGGCTTCTCTAAAATAACTTGGTGTTTAAAACTTACTAGCTTGAGCATGCAGTTTCCTAGTGTTCGAATTTGGAGCTAGAGGGAATTTAGAGGAATTTTATCCAGTCTGAGACATTTCACATACCAGTATTGTCCAATAGAAACATAATGAGAGCCTCAGACATGAGCCACATACGTACTCTTAAGCTTTCTAGTAGCCACACTAATAAACATACAAAGAAAGAGGTGAAATGACTTTTAACAAAGTTTTCATTTAGTCTGGTATATATGAAATATTATAATTTCAATTTGGATATAAAAATATATTTTACACTTCGGTTAACACTAAGTCTTTGAAACCCAGAGTGTGTTACACACACAGCACACACAAGTTTAAAACAGAGCCTGATAACCACAGGCGGCCAGTGCTGTTGTATTGGAGAGCGCAGGTTTAGACAAAGATATTCACACCCATGTAACCACATCAACTTTGTAAAGAATTTTTTTTTTTTTAATTTGCTGTTGAGGTAAAATTTAAACAGTCTCTTCCACAGTTAGAAAATTTAATGTTTGGTAACACTTTTTTAGATGATCTTTTCTACTTTTTTCTGATTTATATTTTTTCTTATTTTATTCTGACATGTGGAATTCTTAATTTACAAAGAAATGGGGAGGTTGTTTCCTTTTGGAATAAACATCCAGCCTCATTACTGTTGCACAGATGCTGGGAACCCCTCTGCCAGCCCTGATATGCCAGTATCAGAAAGGAGGCCCAGAGTCGTCGCTAGCTCCTCGCCCGTTACTGTCTCCCCCTTTCCTGCGGGCCCTGTCCTTCTGCTGAAAAGCTGGTTCTCAAACCAGTACCTCATGCCGTTTAAAAGCCTTGAAAGTAAATTTTCAAATGGTTATCTGTCGGAGTGCCTTGGCCTTTCAACACTGCCATCAGGAAACAATACATTATTAGAGGATTAATTTGAAAGCTCATTCTTTGGGAAAAAGTTCTTAGTGTTTCCAGATTGTTTAACAAAGCCAGAAGCTTTTTAAGCCATTTAGGCAGTTAATTATAAAATAAAGAAAATGGATAGGACCTAGGAAGTGTACATATGACTACACTGGATTTCTTTTTGTTTGATTTTTCAACAAAATTTTTCATAGTTTAATCACAAAGTCTTTTAGAGACCAGGATGAGGTCTTATGACAAGGAGAGTGTAAAGAGGCCACAATTTCTGTACTAAAGATAATGCATACTCCATGGCTTCTCATAGGAGTACGTGGTGGTGCCAAGAAGGGGTGGCACTTTCGCCTGCGGGGGAGGGTAGTAATGCCACCTGTGTTTTCTCTAAAAAGCCAGTGGGTTCTGACGTTGACACCTCATTCCTCTTCACTAACAGACCAGAGACAAATGAACTCTTGGGGCTAAAAGAATACTTCTGGACCAAGATGGATCTTTATCTGACACTTCTTGCATTTACGACTTTTGATATTTGAACTCCCAATCAAGTGCAGTGTACATTATCTTGGTTTCTAGAACAAGAGGTTTATAATGCAATAATAACTCCTTTACCGTTTCTTTTTTCTTGTAGTCATTGTGTCCCCTTCAACCCACTGGGGATGCTTCTACATCTGTCCAAAACAAGTTTCAAACACGGGAACTGTGTTATTTTCACCTTTGGTCTTAGAGAGTGTAGTCCTGCTGGTTCTGAAAATAATTCAATTTTCTACATAGAAATAGGAAATTACAAGCTTTCAAGCTTTTACTTGGTCTCAGAGAAGAGGTTTTCTGGTATTACTTATTTTCTTCCAATTTTGTATATTGTAAAATCCAAAATAAAACAATACTTTAAAATTTTTTTAGGAAATAATTTACGTTATTGTTAATTTGTATTATTCCATCCTAGTGTTTAAGTGTAAATTCTCATTTTTCCTTTTTCATTTATGATTTGCTTCTAAACTTTATTTTCAGTTATTATGTAATCTTTCCGATCTTTAATTTTATTTTCATTTATTTTTAAATTATATTTTCAATTTTTTGTAATTTTTGTAATTTTTCAATTACAGTTTACATTCAATGTTATTTTGTATTAGTTTCAGGTAAATAGCATAGTGGTTGGACAGTCATTACTCTGCAAAGCGTTCCCCCGATATTTCCAGTATCCAGCTGATACATACACAAGTTACTGCTGTATTATGGACTCTATTTCCCTTGCTGTACTTTACATCTCCATGACTAATTTACAACTACCAGTCCATACTTCTCAGTCCCTTCACCTTTTTCACCCAGTCTCCCAACTCCCCTCCCCTCTGGCAACCATCAGTCTGTTCTAAGTATCTATGAGTCTGTTTCCATTTTGTTTGTTCATTTATATTGTTCTTTAGAGTGAACATAAAAGTGAAAGCATATGGTATTTACCTTTTTCTGACTGACTCATTTCACTTAGTTTAATATCCTCTAGATCCATCCATGCTGTCCCAAATGGTAAAATTTCATTCATTTTTATGGTCGAGTAATGCGTATTTCATTGCATATATACCACTATTTAAACAATTTTTTTATTGTTCAGTTACAGTTGTCCCACATTTTTCCCCATTGCTCTTCCCTGCCCATCCCACTCCCTGCTCCCACACTCAATCCTCACACCATTGTCCTGCCCATGGATCCTCTATACATGTTCTTGACTTGCCACTTCCCTTACTTTTCCACATTATCCCCCTTCTCCCTCCTCTCTGGTTGCTGTCAGTTTGTTCTTTATTTCCATGTCTCTGGTTCTGTTTTGCTCCTTTGTTTTGATGATTAAGTTCCACTTATAGCTGAGATCGTATGGTATTTGTCTTCCACTGCCTGGTTTATTTCACTTAGCATAATGCTCTCCAGTTCCATCCATGCTGCTGCAAAGGGTAGGAGCTCCTTCTTTCTTTCTGCTACATAGTATTCCATTGTGTAAATGTACCAAAGTTTTTGATCCACTCATTTACTGATGGATACTTAGGCTGTTTCCAGCACTTGGCTATTGTAAGTAATGCTGCTATGAACATTGGGGTGCATAGGTTCTTTTGAATTGGTGTTTCAGGATTCATAGGGTATAATCCCAGCAGTGGAATTGCTGGATCAAAAGGCAGTTCCATTTTGAATATTTGAGGAAATTATATACTGTTTTCCACAGTGGCTGTTCCAGTCTGCATTCCCACCAACAGTGCACTAGGGTTCCCTTTTCTTTACAACCTCACCAGCACTTATTGTTGGTTAATTAGTTAACGATGGTCATTCTGACCAGTGTGAAGTGATATCTCACTGTGGTTTTAATTTGTCTCTCTCTGAGGCTAGTGATACTGAGCATTATCCACTCATCTGTTGATGGGTTGCTTCCATAGCTTAGCTGAAAATAACACTGCAGTGAACATAGGGATGCCTGTATTCTTTTGAATTAGTGTTTTGAGTTTCTTTTTTTTTTTTTAAGATTTTTTAATTTTTTTTTTTTATTTTTAGGGAGAGGAGAAGGGAAGGATAAAGAAAGGAAGAGAAACATTGATGTGTGAGAGAAACATCAGTTGGCTGCCTCTTGCATGCCCCCAACCAAAGACCTGGCCCAAAATCCAGACATGTGCCCTGACTGAGAATCTAACCAGAACCCTTCCCTTCTAAGGATGATGACAAACCCCCTGAGCCATGCCAGTCAGGGCTTGAGTTTCTTAGGGTATAATACAGAAGTGGAATTGCTGGCTCATAATGCAATTCCATTTTTAATTTTTCGAGGAACCTTTTACACTGTTTTCCATAATGGCTGCATCAGTCTGCATTCCCACCAATAGGGCACAAGGGTTCCCTTTTCTCCACATCCTCACCAATACTTGTTTGTTGATTTATTGATGAAAGTCATTCTGACAGGTGTTATGTAATAGGTATCTCATTGTGGTTTTAATTAGCATTTCTCTGATGTTTAGTGATATTGAGCATCTTTTCATTTGTCTATTGGCCACCTGCATGTCCTCTTTGGAGAAGTATATATAAGTCCTTTGCCCATTTTTTTCCCTTGGATTGTATTTTTTTTTTTTTGGTATTGAGTTGTATGAGTTCTTTAAAAATTTTGTATATTAACCTTTTATCAGATGTAGCGTTAGCTAGTATGTTCTCCCATTCAGTGGTTTGCCTTTTCACTTTGTTGATGGTTTCCTTTGCTGTGCAAAAGCTTTTTAGTTTGATGTAATCCTACTTGTAATTTTTTTCTTTAATTTCTCTTGCCTGAGGAGATATAACATAAAAATATTACTGAGAGAGATGTCTGAGATATTACTGCCTATGTTTTCTTCTAGGAATTTTATGGTATCAAGCCTTACATTTAAATCTTAGATCGATTTTTAGTTAATTTTTGTGAATTCTGTAAGATGGTGGTCTAATTTCATTTTTTGCATATATCGCTCCAAATTTTCCAACACAATTTATTGAATAGACTTTCTTTAACTCTTGTTATGTCCATGGCTCCTTTGTTGAGTATTAATTAACCATAAAGGCATGGGTTTATTTCTGGGCTCTGTGTTTGAGTCCATTGATCTATATGTCTGTTTTTATGCCAGTACCATGCTGTTTGGATTATGATGGCCTTATAATATAGTTTGATATCAGGTAGTGTGATTCTTCCAACTTAGTCTTTTTTTCTCAAGATTGCTGTGTCTGTCTGAGGACTTTTGTGGTTCCATATAAATTTTTGGATTATTCATGCTAGTTCTGTGAAATACACCATTGGTATTCTGATAGGATTTGTGCTGAATCTACAGATTGCTTTGGGTAGTATGGACATTTTAACAATGCTGATTTTTCCTATGCATGAACAATTGTATATACTTCATTTATTTGTATCTTCTTCACTTTCATTCTTTAGTGTCTTTTAATTTTCTGACTACAGGTCTTTTACCTTTTTGGTTAAATTTATTCCTAGGAACCTTATTTTTTTGGTGCAGTTGTAAATGGGATTGTTTTCTTAGTTTTCTTTTCTGATAGCTCATTATTAATGTATAAAAATGCTGCTAATTTTTGGATATTTATTCTGTATCCTGTCACTTTAGTGAATTTTTAAATCTATTTTAGTGGTTTTTGGTGGAAACTTTGGGTTTCAGTACACAGTATATTGTCATCTGCTGTATAGTCTTGATAAGCCTGATTTCATAATGATTTCTTGATACGTAGATTTTTAATAATCCATTGAATTGATTCATGATAATTTATGTAACTATTCCTGTATTTCTGGCTGCTAGCATTTTTCCTAATGTTTAATATTATTTAGGACAGTGTTGTAATAAACATATTCATGTGGATGGACTTTTTTTATTCTTTTGATTTTTTTTTTTTTTTTAAGAGACAGATTCCCAGGATGGGAACTAGCGAGTCAAAGTCTGAACTTTTCAATAGTTCTTGTGAATATTTGGCATGAGTTTCAAACTTAGTAATCAAAAACCCTTTTCATTCTGCTTTGGACTGAGGCTCTAAACATAGTAATCAGACCATTGGCAGAGCCTTGTTTCAAAATGACAAAAGCTCATGAAAATGTCATCAGGAGTGGTGTTCAAGCACACAGGCAGTGGTGGCATGGGGCTTTGCAGTATCAGTCCAAAGACAACCTGTTTTCACTTAAATTTAATAAAATGTATAAATAGGTAACAGATACCTCAGAACTTCAGGATGCAGATGAGGCAGAAGTTTGCATTGAGTGTGATATTTTAAATTAGAATTTGAATCTGTGAATGTGGTATGTGACGGGTGCCAGGGAATCATACATAGGTTCCAGGGTGATAGGCAGAAACTGGATTGCATATGTAGGGAAGGAATCATGTCAAATTTTATGTCATGTGAAACTAAGGCAAAGTTCCCTGGAAGGGAGGAAGATGGCATGAAAATACCTTTGTAAGAAATCAAAAGAAAATCAAGAGTTTGGATTAAAGAGGTGGGAGAAAAGGCTGAGAATACTGGATATTAACAAAAATGAAAGTCAGACTCATAATAGAAAACAGGATGTCTTCTTTAGTGATGGACTTAGATAATGTTTGTTTGTTAATGAATGTTGCAGTAATTTTTCAAACTACAGACCAAGTCCCACATCTTAATCATTTGTAAGTTATTTTCTTCAAGTTGTATTATTCTGTTATTTGAAGTAGTCCATGCATTTGTGTAAAATAAAATCAAGTTAATTCATTTTCTCTTCTTACTAGCAGTTGTTAGTAACCTTCATTTGCAGTCACACTAATTATTTAAATTTAGAGTTATTTTCAAAGGTCCTACATTGACAGAGTGCAGAAGGACTGAGCAAATGGGAGATAAGTTGGTGGAGGGTTTTTAAACGAGTCAGTGCTCATCATTACCTCATATGTACTTAACATAAATTGGCATCTGCAAAATCTACAAGGTGTAAGGTTTCAACCTTCCTTACCCAGAGAGTTTATGTGCATGCCAGGTATGGAATTACAATTTTTATAATTTAGATATTTTTAATTGAATTCATAGGACATAGAATTCTTTATGTGTATACCAGTGTGGACTTGTAATTTAGATTTTCAAATTTCATGCAAGGATTTGCCACTGAATCCTGGATCCATACGTGAACTTCCTTTATTCTTTCCTGCGTCTCACTCCTCCTCATTGTTCCAGCAGGTGTTCCAAGGGTATTAATCTTTGGGTGGAGGGTAGAGTGAGTATGAAGGATGGGGCTAAGTAGTATACAAATGTTAATTTATTGAAGACTATTCAAAGCTGCATAAATACAAAAATAGTGCCTTCTTATTCTTCACCTGAGTTTCCTCAGTCTCTTTTCCTACCATAGAAATCATTCTGCAACTTGAGTTTTTAAATATATCATGTAGATTTTACATTGTTGGTCAGTTTATATTTAACGTATTTTTTCTTTTTCTTTTAAAATAATTTAGATTTTGCAAAGGAGTTTAAAGATAATACAAAGAATTTCAGTATACCTTTTAGATTTCCCAAATGTTGATATTTTACCACAGTTGCATTATCATTCATCCTGTCCCTCTTCTATCTTTATTTAGACCAATGGATTTTTTTAATTCTAAGCTTTATAATGTATCACTGTTAATATTAATTTTGTGGCTAAAGTTGTCATACATTTGAGGTCCAAGATGGTAGAGGAGTAAGTGGAAGCTACACTAACTCCTCCCAGGCCCAATCCTAAATTACAAATAAATTGTGGAGATATTATCCTGAATAACCTACTGAACACTAGCTGGAGAGAAGCCTTATAACTAAGAACAGGCAGAAGAAAACCCTTCTCCACAGCAAGACTGGTAGGGAGTGTGAATGAGGTGCAAGAGGGCTGGCTGGGCTCCCACAGGTGGCAGCTGAAGTTACAGAGGGATATTTCAGCTGCTGGGGGTTCACCCTGAGAAGTGTGGGATCTAAACTCTAAACTGGGCCCCCCAGCCTATAGCACCAGAGCTGGAAAGGAACCCAGATAACATCCAGCTATGAAAAGCAGCAGGATTTCTGTCTGCCCAGGAGAGACAGCTAGAGATGCAAAGAGCCTCTTAAAGGGGCAAAGCACAAATTTTCATTTGCAACCACTTACCCTGGGCTCTGGCAAAGGGAGGGCAGAGTGGACTAGTGATGCTTGAGGAGAGTTTGGGGCTGGTAGCTCTGGAAAGAGAAGTGAAGGAACAGCTGTGAGGATCCCTCTGCTGAGTCATCCCCCATAATACAGAAGCCATCTTTTTCAGGCAGAGCTCTCCTCTCCAGGTGGCATCAGCCTGAGGAGAAGCAATAGCCCTGCCCACAGGAATTACTCTGCCCCACCCTGTGGTGCCTAAGC
The DNA here is from genome assembly GCA_039655065.1 of Glossophaga mutica. Classification (NCBI taxonomy): domain Eukaryota; kingdom Metazoa; phylum Chordata; class Mammalia; order Chiroptera; family Phyllostomidae; genus Glossophaga; species Glossophaga mutica. Next base: position 134,468,100 of record CM077304.1, read on the forward strand.
TAGGCCACAGATCAGAGCTTAAGGCTATATCACTGGTTTAACAACTAAGGTGGAATATACAAAGAAGGAGCCAAAACAGGAAGCTAAGGAAACAGACCCCAAATAAAAGAATAAGACAACTCTCCAGAAGAAGATCTAGATGAAATAGAGGCAAGAAATCTATCAGAGACTTTAGAGTACTGATTGTAAGGATGCTCAACAGCATGAAAAAAGACATAGAAACCATAAAAAAAGATGAATCAGAGATAAAGAATGCATTATCGGAAATAAATAATACACTGGAAGTAATAAACTGTAGGTTAGATGAAGCAGAGGGTTGAATCAGTGTTCTGGAAGACAAAGTAGAAAATAATACCCAGGTAGAGCAGCAAAAAGAAAAGAATTTTAAAAAATGAGGAGGACTTAAGAGATACTTTAGACAACATGAAGCATAAAAACATCCATATCATGGGACTACCAGAAGGAGAACAGAACGTGCAAGGAATCAAGAAACTATTTGAAGAAATAATGACCAAAAACTTCCGTAATCTGGTTAGGGAAAAAGACATACAAGTCCAGGAAGCCCAGAGAGTCCCAGACAAGTTGGACCCAGAGAGGTACATCATAATTAAAATGATAAGGCTTAAAGATAAGGAGAGAATCCTAAAAGATGCAGAGAAAAGCAAGTAGTTACATACAACGGAGCACCAATTAGACTGTCATCTGATTTCTCAAAAGAAACATTTCAGGCTAGAAGGGAGTCACATGAAATATTTAAGGTGATAAAAAACAAGGACTTATATCCAAGGCAAATTTACTTGGCAAGGCTATAATTTAAAACTGAAGGAGAAATAAGGAGCTACCCAGACAAGAAAATGCTAAAGGAGATTTTTTTTATTGTTGCACAGGTACAGTAGTCTTAGATTTCCCAACACCACACTCTCCCATCTTACCCATCCTGGCCTCCCACCCTTGAACCTACACCCTTTGGCTTTGTCCATGGGTCCTTTATAAATGTTCATTGATGACCCTTTGCCTATTTCCCCTCATTATTCCTCTCCTCTGTTCCCTCTGATTAAAGTCAGTTTGTTCTTTTTTTAATGTCTCTGGTTATATTTTGCTTGCTTGTTTGTTTTGTTCATTAGGTTCTATTTACAGGTGAGATCATATGGTATTTGTTTTTCACTGCCTGACTTATTTCACTTAGAATAATGCTCTTCAGTTCCATCCATACTGTCACAAATGGTAGGAGCTCCTTCTTTCTTTCTACTGCATAGTATCCCATTGTGTAAATGTAACATTGTTTTTAGATTCACTCATTTACTAATGGGTGCTTGGGTTGCTTCCAATACTTGACTATTGTAAATTGTGCTGCTATGAACATTGAGGTGCATAGGTTCTTTTGAATTGGTGTTTCAGGATTTGTAGGGTATAATCCCAGCAGTGGAATTGCCAGGTCAAAAGACAGTTCCGTTTTTAGATTTTTGAGGAAATTCCATACTGTTTTTCACAGTGGCTGCACCAGTCTACATTCCCACCAACAGTGCACTAGGGTTCTCATTTCTTCACAATCTCACCAGCACTTGTTGTTTGTTGATTTGTTAATGATGACCATTCTGACTGGTGTGAAGTGGTATCTCATTGTGGTTTTAATTTGTATCTTTCTCATGGCTAGTGATGCTGAGCATCCTTTCATATTTCTCTGGGCCCTCTGTATGTCCTCCTTGGAGAAGTATCTGTTCAGACCCTTTGCCCATTCTTTAATTGTTTTTTTTTTTTGTCTTCCTAGAGTGGAGTCGTGTGAGTTCTTTGTATATTTTGGGGATCAAACCCTTGTCTGAGGTATCATTGGCAAATATATTTTTCCCTGCAGTTGGTTCTGTTCCTTTTAATGCTATTTTCATTAGCCATGTAGAAAATCTTTTTATTTTGATGAGATCCCATTTTTTTATTCTTTCCTTGATGTCCATTACTCTAGGGGACATATTGGTGAAAATATTGTTGCATGAAATATCTGAGATTTTCCTGCTTATGTTTTCCTTCAGGACTTTTATGGTGTTGTAACTTATATTTAAGTCTTTTATCCACCTTGAATTTATTTTTGTGTATGGTGTAAGTTGGTGATTGAGTTTCATTTTTTTTTGCATGTAGCTGTCCAGATTTCCCAACACCATTTGTTGAAGAGGTTATTTTTACTCCATTTTATGCTTCTGCCCCCTTTGTTGAATATTAATTGACCACAGGAGCATGGGTTTATTTCTGGGCTCTCTATTCTGTTCCATTGGTTGATGTATATGTTCTTATGCCAGTACCATACCTTTTGATGACTTGTAGTCCTTGTAATATGTCCTTGAATCCTTGTAATATATCAGGTATTGTGTTCCTCCTACTTTATTGTTCTATCTCAAAATTGCTGAGGCTATTCAAGGTCACTTATTTTTCCATATAAATATTTGAAATGTTTGTTCTATATCTGAAATATGTCACTGCCATTTTAATAAGGATTGCATTGAATCTATAAATTGCTTTGGGTAGTATGGATATGTTGCTAATGTTAATTCTTCCAATCTATAAACACAGTATTGGCTTCCATTTATTTGTGTTTTCCTTAATTTCTTGCCTCAGTGTTGTGTAGTTTTCTAGGTACAGGTTTTACCTTCTTGGTTAGATTTATTCGTAGGTACTTTATTTTTCTTGTTGCTGTATCAAATGGGATTTTTCCCCCTGATTTCTGTTTCTGATATTTCATTGTTGGTGTACAAAAATGTCTTCAATTTCTGAATAATGACTTTGTATTCCTTTGTTTTGCCAAATATATTTATTTGGTTAAGTAGTTTTTTGGTGGAATCTCTATAGGATTTTCTATGTATACTATCATGTCATCTTCAAACAATGACAATTTTAGTTTCTCCTTTCCAATTTGGATGCTTTTTATTTCTTTTTCTTGTCTGATCGATGTGGCTAGGACTTCCAATACTATATTTAATAGAAGTGGTGAAAGTGATCCTTGTCTTGTTCCTGATCTTAGTGGGAAAGCTTTTAGTTTTTGTCTGTTGAGTATGATGTTGGCTTATTTTGTTGAGGAATGCTTCCTCTATTCCCACTTTGCTGAGTATTTTCTTCATAAATGGGTGCTATTCCTTATCAAATGCTTTTTCCACATCCACTGGTACAATCATGTGATTTTTTTGTTTTTCCTTTTGTTTATGTGATGTATTACATTTATTGATTTGTGAATATTGTACCATTCTTGTATTCCTGGGATGAATCCTACTTGATCATGGTGTATGGTCTTTTTAATGTATTGCTGGATGTGGTTTGCTAATATTTTTTTGAGTATTTTAGTGTCTATGTTCATCAGCAATATTGGCCTGAAGTTTTCTTTCTTTGTTGTGTCTTTATCTGGTTTTGGGATTAGGATGATGCTGGCCTCATAAAAAGAATGTGGCAGTCTTCCCTCTTCTTGGGGTTTTTGAAATAATCTCAGAAAGATAGGGGTGAACTCTTCCTTACATGTTTTGTAAAATTCTCATGTGAAACCATCCAGTGTAGGGCTTTTTGTATGGGGAGTTTTTTGATTACTGCTTTGATTTCACTAGCTGTTATTGGTCTGTTCAGGCTTTCTGCTTCTTTTTCATTCAGTTTTGGAAGATTATATTTTTCTAGAAATTTGGTGCGGACCATTCAGCCTGGTTTCAGGAGTTGTAACCCTCACCCCATGGTGGGCTGTGTAAGAGCCCAAGGGACCCACTTCATCTGGGTCTGTTTTGTCACAAAGATGTGACCTACTAAGGAGACAAAGCTTATTTCCTTGGCAGGAACACTGCTTTTGCCTCATCCATCTCTGGCCCAATTGCTTGGTTGGCAGTCAGTGATAGGTAAGACTCCTCATGGGAGGGGCAACCTAAGCCAGACGCAACCACTTGGGAGGCCTCATGGAAGGACTCGGGGGGGTTGCAGCAAAGAGGATGTGATGGACCCTCGCCCCCCGGCTATTCTGACATAGCCCGAGTCCTCATTTCCATCTGGGAGATGTCTCCTGCTTCCTAATTGCCTTAAAGCCTGAAACTGTGGGGGTGAGTGGTGCAGCCCTGTCCTGGCTAGGACGGCTCCCTGGGTGATCCGGACATAAGAAAAAATTCCTAAAGTCCTGTGAAACCTGCTTTGCTAAGAGTGCTCTTCCTTAGGTGACAAGTGTCCCAGGAGGAAATGAGTATGTTTCCCAAAGTTTGGCAACCCCCCTTCCTGACAAACACTGGCTCGGATTAAGCCCTCAGATTTCTTTGACATGTTAAACTTGTGTTCCGGTGTATCTGAGCCCAATAAAAGCCTAGTGAGGATGGGGCTGTAGGTCATTCTCCTCTGAGAGTTTGACCCCTTTCCTCCCCAAGCACAAGATGTCTTGGTAGTTTTTATTTTCATCCGTGACAGAGGGATGGGGCTCTGCGGGCGGAGCCCCCCCACATCTGGCACCCAGGACAGGGTCCCCCGCATCAATTTTTCCATTTTACCCAGATTTTCAAATTTCTAGGCATATAATTAATTGTTCATGGTAATTTCTTATAGTCCTTTGTACTTTTGTGGTATCAGTTGTAATTTCTCCTCTTTAATTTCTGATTTTATTTATGTCTTTTCTCTTTTTTTCTTGATGAGTTTGGTTAACAGTTTATCAATTTTGTTTATCTTTTCAAAGAACCAGCTCTTGGGTTCATTGATCCTTTGACTTTGTTTTTTTAGTCTCTGTGTCATTTAATTCTGCTTTGATCTTGATTATTTCCTTCCTACTACTCACTCTGGGCTTTGTTTGTTGTTGTTCTTCTGGTTCTTGTAGATGTAGGGTTAGGTTGTTTATTTGAGATTTTTCTATCTTTTTAGTTAGGCCTGTATTGCTATGAAATTCCCTCCCAGGACTGCCTTCACTGTGTCCCATAAGTTTTGGGTTATTGTGTATTCATTTTCATCGATTTCCAGACATTTTTTGATTTTCCCCTTGATCTCTTGTTAACCCATTCATTATTTAATAACTTGTTATTCAACCTTCATGTATTTGAATATTTTTGAGGTTTTTTTTTTTTTTTTTTTTTTTGAGGTTGGTTACTAGTTTCAAGCCATTGTAATCTGAGAAGATTCTTGTTACGATTTCAGTTTTCTTTAATTTGTTAAGGCTTGTTCTGCATCCTACCATGTGTCCTGTCTTTGAAAATGATCTGTGTGCATTTGTGAAGAATGTATGTTTTGCTTCTTTGTGGTGAAATATTCTATAAATATCAATAAGTTCATTTGATCTAGAGTGTAGTTCAGTGCCACAATATCCTTGTTGATTTTTTTCTTTGGAAGATCTATCCATTGTTGACAGTGGGTTTTAAAATCCCCTACCATGACTTCATTGCTGTCAGTCTGTTTCTTAAATTCTTCCAGTGTTTTCTTTAGTTGCACCTGTATTGGGTGCTTATATGTTTACAAGGGTTAACTCCTTTGCTGAACTATTCCCTTAAGTATTGTGTAGTGATCTTCAGCCCTGATTGGTGTGGCTCAGTGGGTTGAGTGTGGGCCTGCAAACCAAAGGGTCACCAGTTCAGTTCCCAGTCAGGGCATATGCCTGTGTTGTGGGCCAGGTCCCCATTAGGGGGTGCGAAAGAGGCAAACACACACTGATGCTTCTCTTCCTCTCTCTTCCCCTTCCCCTCTCTAAAATAAATATAATGTAGTGATCTTTGTATTTTGTGATGACCTGTTTTGAAGTCTATTTTTGTGTGATATAAAAATTAGTACCCCAGGTTTTTTTCCATGTACATTTGCATGGAATATTTTTTCCATCCCTTCATTTTTTAGCCTATGTGAATCTTTTGTTCTGAGGTGGATCTCTTGTAGAGAGCATACATGCAGGTTGTGTTTTCTATCTATTCAGCTAGCCTCTGTCTTTTGACTGTAGCATATAAGTCAATTACATTTAAGGTTATTATCGACAGGTACTTATTCACTGCCATTTTTCCCTTTGTACCTGTGTTCCCCTCCCCACCTCTGTTTCTTCTTAAAGCAGTTCTTTTAACATCTCTTGCAGTGCTGTCTTGGTGGAGATGTCCTCTTTTCGTCTTTTATTTTTGTCTCTAAGGAGCTCTTTACATCACTTTCCATTTTCAATGAGAGCCTTGCTGGATAGAGTAGTCTTGGTTCTAGGGTAGTCTTGGTTCTCCTTATTTTTCATTACTTGGAATATTTTATGCCAGTCCCTTCTGGCTTGTAGCATTTCTGTTGAGAAATCAGCTAATGGCCTTATCGGAGCTCCTTTGTATTATGCTAGCTGTGTCACCCTTCCTGCCTTGAAGATTCTTTCTTTGTCTTTAAATTTTGCCATTTTGAATATAATGTGTCTTGGAGTGGCACGCTAATAAGTTCCTCTTGATTGGGACCCTCTGTGCTCCCTGGACTTGCATGACTTCTTCCCTTACCGAGTTAGGGAAATTTTCCGTCCTTATTTTTTCAGTCAGGTTTTCTTTCCTTTGCTCCTTTTCTTCTCCTTTGGGTATCCCTGTGATGTGAATATTGTTACTTTTCACGTTTCCTCAAAGTTAAACTATCTTTGTTCTTTCTGAGTCTTTTTTTATTTTGTTGCTCTGACTTGGTATTTTATTCTACTTTGTCTTCTAACTTGATGATTTGATCCTCTGCTTTAGCTATCCTGCTTTTGATTCCTTCTAGTGTAGTGTATTCTTCACTTCAAATATTGCATTCTTCATTTCCTCCTGGTTCTTATTCATAGTTTCTATGTCCTTTTTCATGCTGATGTAGTTTCCACTAAGTTCCTGTAGCTCCCATAAAGTTCTTTGTAGTTCTTGCTATGTTTCTTGAGCTTTCTTATAACCATTACTTTGAATTCTATGTCTGATAAATGCTTGCTCAAATTTCATTCAGGTCTTTTTCTCAGGATTCCTTTTTTCCTTTTGATTGTTGCTTTGTCTCCCCATTTTAATTGACTCTCTTTGTTTGTTCTGCAAATTAGATTGATCTGCTTTGTAATTGACTATAAAGGAGTTCCCATAACATTATCAACCATTTTCTCAAAAGGAACTTGCAGGCGAGAAGGGACTGGCAAAAACTGTACAAAATGATAAAAGATAAGGACTTTACCTTGGCAATAAACCAAGACTACTCTATCCAGCAAAGCTATCATTTAGCATTGAAGGACAGATAAAGTCCTTCCCAGATAAGATCAAGCTAAAGGAGTTCATCATCACCAAGTCACTATTATATGAAATGGTAAAGGGATTTATTTATAAAAAAGAAGATGATGAAAAATATGAACATTAAAATGACAACAAACTCACAACTATCAACAACGAAAGTTGAACAAAAACAAACTAAGCAAACAGCTAGAACAGGAACAGAATCATAGATAGGAAGATCATTTTGAGGGTTATCAGCTAGGAGGGGAAGCGGGAGAATGGGGGGAAAGTATAGGGTTTAAAAAGCATAACTGGGTAGGTACAAGATAGACAGGGGGAAGTTAAGAATAGTACAGGCAACAAAGAAGCTAAAGATCTTAAATGTGCAACCCATGAGCGTGAATTAAGGGGGGAATCACTGGAGGGAAGGGTGGGCTAGGTGGAGAGGGTTGATGGGGGAACATGGGAACAACTCTAATGGCATAATCAATAAAATACACTTTAAAAAATAAAAGTAAAAAATAGTGAAAAATAGGAACAAAATTGAAAAAAATCAACAACGACAATAATAACGACAAATAGGCAAAGATTAATAAAGGTGGAAAGAGAATAAGAACAGTATAAGAAAGAAAAGAATAGGAGATGACTAAAGTGAAATGGTTTTGAGAGTATAATGGGAGGAGAGAATAAGAGTAAGGAATAGAAACAAGGCAAAGAAAGGGAAAGAATAAAATTTAAAATATAAGTAAAGGAAGGAAGAAAGCAAAATTGAGTATGAAAAGAGAAGAGTAAAATATGAGGTTTGAAATGAAGAAGAGTAAAAAAATAGGAACACAATTGAAGAGAAAGGAAAAATGTTAAAAGCTATACAATAGATAAAACACAAATAATAAAAAAGAATGAGGTGGAATTCTTCTTAGGAGAGTTTAGTGGTTGCCTGCTAGCTTCTCTTTCTGGATGCTGTCCCTGTTTAGCTCTGGGCAGTCTGCTCAAGGTGACAAGTGATCCACAGTCTGGCTGTCTCCTACAGGCTTGGCTGTGTCTGGGATGGACCTTGCTTCTCTGCATTGCTGGCTTCGTATCAGCACAAAGCCCTGGGGTGGCTCATCTAATGTCTAATGAAAGCACCAGAGGTACCACCTTCATCTGCAGTTGTGCCATTAGTCCTAGCCTCGCCACTGACCCATCTGTTTCTGAGAGGTTTTCTGGTGCAGTCAGGAGGATGGGACCCCTGGATCTCCACTGGGAGGTGCTGCTCAGACTCAGGGAAGATGTTGGGTGTGTTCCCTCACCCTGTGCCACATGTCTTGGTCTGTCCCAAATTATTTCCAGTAATGTATAGGTTCTGATGAATTAGCTCTCCATTTCATGTCAGGGGTCAATCTGTGTAAAAGGGTCAGCTCTTTTCTGGTTAGCGCTGATGACAGCTCTGTATAAGAGCTGAGGCTGGTTGGGCCCCTGAATATACCTTATCATGCTGATTTATTCTCTCTGTCAGCTGGTTTCAGTGGAATAGGACCAGGGGAACCAGTGTGGCTTGTCAGGCTGAGAAAGGTTCAGGAAGGCCCCTTCTGGAGTTTCTCTTACTTTCCCCTGTGGAACTGCACCGAGCAGGGGCATCTTGAGCCTGGCAGGGCTGTTCTGGAGAGTTTCCCTGTTGCCTTTCCCTTTGGAGAGGTTTGTACTCTACGAGGTTGGAGAAGTGAGTGCCTTGCTGCAAAGAATTCCAGGCTATCAACTCTTGCCCGTCTAACTCCCAGCCCACTGCCTTTGCATGAGACACAGTCCAGACCTCTCTGCTCAGTACAGCCCACACCTTGCTTGGCAGCCAAGGTGGGAGGGTCCCAGCAAACCCTTCACTGCTCAAGTTTCCCATCTCCCTGCCCAGTTGGACCCAGTGGGAAGGGTCAGGGAGATCTAGTATGGCTTGGTGAGGCTGAGAAAGATTTAGAATGGGTTAAAAGGCAATTTTCCCATTTTGCAAGGTTTCTCTCCACAGCTGCATCCGCAGCTGCTGATCAGCTCACACTGGTGGGGTAGGGGCAGGGCACTTCTCACAGATTTGAGACTGGAAGTACCTATTTTTTTCCCCACCTGCTCAATGAGATCTCTGTTATGGCCTCCCCACCATGTTGCATCAATCTCTCAGGCCTCTGCTCAGCTGGTCTCAGTGGGAAAGGACTTGTAACTCCAGTGTGTCTTGGTGCAGCTGAAAGAGGTTCAGAACCGGTCCAAGAGAAGCACTTTTCCCATTCTGCTACATTTCTCTCCATAACTGTGCTTTCACTCTGGTCTCTTTGTTGGCGGAGCTGCTGCGTGCAGGGTCCTTGTCCCACCATGCTTCAGCTCCTCTTTAAAAGTCTCCATGCGGTATCCCCCCTGCAGCACTGAGTCTCTTTTTGGACCTCCACGCATACCACCTCTCCCAAAAGCAAAATGTCTCTCAAGGTCACAGCTCTCTACAGCCTACAGGTGCCTCTGAGTGTCCCAGGTGTGGCAACCTGCTCATTTTAGAAGATTGAGTCCCTTTCTGGAACTCTTCAGGTTGGCACTACAGCTATGAATGTGCTGCTCCCTGCGTGTGTGTAGCCTGAGACTTCCAGACTCCATATATCATCCTCCCAGGTCACTCCCAATTAGGGATGGAGATCCCTGTGCGGGATGGGGGCCCTCTGCTTCTAGAGTGGGAGGGAGCTCCAAAGCTGCAATTTCTGTCTGGTCCCTCTGCTGCTGCAGGCACCACACAGAGTTTTTCCCCTTCAACTGATAAAACCTCCTTACTGGATGGTAAGAAGCATCTTCTGTATTCCTTGGCTTCAGAACTTCGTACTGACCAAGATTCCATTGATTGTTCAGGTTAATTGTCAGAAGATCAGCCAAGATCTGGGTTGGGGCCAAGAACAAATAGACTCAGCTTCCACCTACTCAGCCACCATCTTCAACCCATCCCCACAAGTATTTCTTTACTGTTGATTCTCAGAAATAATAATGCTAGATTGAGTGGTAGTAATTTTAAATATAAATAATGCTAAGTTACTGTGCAAAACACAAACTATTTATGCACTCAGTGAATGGTCTGAGTTTTCTCAATGCCCCTATTCTCACCAGAATTTGGTATAATCTATTTTAAAATATTTTGCCAGATAGATTAAATATTTCTCTTGCACTTTAATTGGTTTTCTATTGATTACTGACAATATTGAGTATATATTCATGTTTTGGGGACATTCACTTCGCTTCCATAATTTGCTTGTATCTTTAACTGACACAGTCATGCACAACTTGACCACGTTTCAGGCACAACAAATTGCGTAAATGGCAGTAGTGCCCTACGTAGCGTAAGTAAGTAGTAGGCCGTACCGTCTAGGTTTGTGTGAGTGTGCTCTGTGATGTTCACATGATGAAATTGTCCAATGGTGCATTTCTCAGAGTGTATTCCTGTTGTTAAGTGGTGTATGACTTTATTTTTATATTCCCATGTAACTTTTATTGTACTGTTGATTTTTAGGAACTTTGTATTTATCCACCTCTTATTACTTTGGGTGAGGAAAATACTTTCTCTAATCTGAAAGTTGAGCTTTAAAAAATCTGATACAGTAGTATTTAGTTACATAGTATGTCTGTGTTTTGTCTGTCCTTTCCCCTGGAATGTAAGTTCTATAACTGTAATACTTTGTTCTGGTTGAACTTTTTTTAATTGAAAATTTTATTGAAATAATTATAGATTCACATGCAGTTATAAGAGGTAACGTAGAGAGAGCCTGTGTACACTTTACCCAGCTTCCCCATTGGTGCATTTTGTAAATCAGTCATGCAATAGAACAACTGGATACTGGCATTGGCGCAGTCCCCTAAGTTTGATGCAAACCCACCAATACATCAGCATAAGGATCCTTTCTGTTGCCTTTTATAACCATGCACCTCCATTTCTCTCTCCCTGCTTGACTTTTAATGTTAATATTTTCCTTGGTCTTACAGAAATCTGTCAATATTTTCCTTTATTGCTTCCTACTTTTGTATTTCAAAACTTTGATATGCCTTTCTTAACCAAATATATTTTCTTACCACTTTTAAAAGTGTTTGTAGTTTATTTCTGTAGAGTCTTTTAATCTGTCTGGCCTCTGTCTTTGAACGTGGTGTGAAGTCTGTGCACGTGGTGAAGAACAGATTACTATTTTCTTAATGGATACAGCATTTCAAAAATAGTTCAGCCTTTCCTACTCATTTGAAATGTGTTGCTAATATAAACTAAATTCCGTCAAACATGGATCTGTTTCTAGATGATCTGTTCCTTTTCATATATTTTTTCCTATTCTTGACCCATTGGAATGTGTTAATTGCTGTAGCCTTTATAATGTGGTTTGATATTTGGTAGCATAAGTACTCCTTCACTGTGCTTTCGAAAATGTTACTGGTTATTCCTGCAGATGGTCTTTTCTACATGAATTTTTAAATAAGCTTTTCAAGTTTTATTGTAAAAATGCTCTTGGGATTTTGATTGGTAGTTCATTGAATTTATAGATTACTTGGGGGATAAATGACATATTTATGTTTTGATTCTTATTCTAGTCTCCTTGAATAATAGTTTTACAACATCATAGTATATCATAGTAATTAAAACAAAGCTTTGGTGGTTAGACTGTCTGACTTTAATTTATAGTTTTAAAAGCCATGTTATTATGAAGAATGTAGTTAACTTCACAGGGCCTCAATTTCCTCATCTGAAAATGGTAATAATAATAATAATAGTATTATATCACAGGGTTGTTGTGAAGATGAAGTGATATACAATGTGAAAAGTGCTTAGAATACTACATGGGACACAGTTTGTACTCAATACTTGTTAGCTATTACTATTTCTTCTTATAAGTCTTGTACACTTCTTGTTTGGTTTATTCAAAGCTATTTTATGACTCCTCTTGGCATTCAAATAAGATTTTTTCCCCAGTGATTATTCTAATTATTTGTTAGTATACTGATAGGGAACCATTGACTTTTGTCTGTTGATTTTGTATCTCATCACTTACTGAATTCTTTCATTGTGGTAGTTTTCAATTAGATTTTCTACAGTCTTAATTTGTAAATAGTGATGGGTTTGTGTCTTCATTTCTATTTTTCATACTTGCTTTTTTTGTTTTAACTAATTAACTAGTTATACAGACATGCTTTTTTGTCATGTTTTTGTCTTAGTGGAATTCTTTTATGTTTGACTATACATGTGAAATTTGTTCTAGTTATTATTCCTTTTAATCAATGCATTTGTCAAACTGAGGAAATCACTTTATATCTGGTTTTGTATCTTTGTTTACTTTTTCCATCAGAAAATGGGTGTTAAATTTTAGTCAATGCTTTTTCACATCTGTTGAAGTAATTTGGTTTTGTTTTTCTCCTTTAATCTGTTAAAGTAGTATTTGTTACAAGACTTTATGGTGTTGAACCATCCTTGCATTCCTGATATAAACTCAACTAGTTTATGATGTATCTTTCACTATGTTAACTTTCCAGTATTTTAATTTTTTTGCCTTTATGTTTACATACAAGGCTGCCCATAATTATGTTTTTATTATCTTTGCCTTTTTTAGTATTGGTATATAGATTATGGTAGAATGAGTTGAGAAGTTTTTTACATCTCTGGTTGATTTTCAATTTTTTGTTTGCCTGTAGGTTTAGTAGAACATCTCTGAAAAATTTGTGATCTTATTACTTCCTGTTTGCTTTCATTACTTTTCAGCTGTGTTAGAACTGTTAATCTATTGAGATTTAAAATCCTTGCACAAAATTTCTCATTTATAATTTTTATAAAAATATTTACCATATTTTGCCATGTATAATTTGCACCCATGTATTTGGCCCAAACTTTCAGTAAAAAAATGTTTTGTCTTAATTTATATTTAGAGACACAACCAATTATCATATTCCAGGGTATTATTTTGCATATGGATAGCATTATTGCTTTCTAGAGTTAGACTTTTAACACATAAGCATAAATAAAAGAATTAAAAACATTTGTGTAGATATGGAATTAGTCCTACCCATGTATAATGTGCATCCTTATTTTTCCCTCAAAAATTTGGCAAAAAGGTGTGCATTATATATGGCAAAATATTATATTTTATTTAGATTTTCAGATTAATTGATATTGAGTTTTACATGAAATATTCTTATAAAATGTCTATTTTCCTTCAATCCAATAGTTGTGTTCACTTTTATTTTTTTAATATGTATTTATATCATATCTTTCAGTTGTCTTTAAAAATAAAACAATTTGTGTTTTCTTTGTCTTTCAACAAATGAATTCAGGTAAACCGAATTGAGTGCCAATGTCTAGGTAATTTTCTAAGAAAATTGCAAATACTTTCATTGGAAGGTGTTGGCGCCCTCAGTAAGTGGATCCCACTGTCCTCCACTGTGAAGATCATTGGGGATAATTATCAGGGTGAGAGTGGGAGTTTTCAGAAATTTTGTTAAGTGCTTCTCTTGTCTTTAAAATGTCTTTTGAAGCCCTGGCTGGTGTGGCTCAGTAGATGAGTGCCAGTCTGTGAACCAAAAACTAAAATGTCTTTTGAGTTCTAAACTGAAGGTGTGATCATCCTATAGCATTTTTCCTGATTCCCTTTGTGGGGGTCAAGACCCTGTGACTGTTTCACCTGGTTTGTGGCACATGCGATTTCCTTGTGCCCATGTTGCTTTCAGTCCCTTATTATTTTCTTAACATTATGAATGGTATATATGTGCAACTTTATGAGAAAATGGAAGAAAGCAGAAAAAAAAAGGTTAAAAAAAAAAAAGCCATGTTGTGGAATTGGCTGCCACCTGTTGGGCCTGCCGTGCTCCTGGACTTAGTTATGGTGCAGGATCTCAGGTGGCTGAAGAAATCCATCCTAAAAAGCAGCTCTGAGAGTGATGATGTAACACAGAGCAATGGAATTTAAATTTTGTGCTAAGTAATGTTTGAAATTAGGTACCATGTTGGCAGTGTGTTTCTAAATTGACAGTCATTGGGCAGCATTCCATAATATCTCTAGTTTGTGTCCTAACTGAGCCAGTTGGGAACACATCAAGAGTTACAGCTTCAAATTGTTATAACGTACAGCTTGTCATGCTGTGGGTATGATAGAAGTATTTTCATTACTTGCACGACTTAGAACTTTTCTTTTAAAATACTTCTTCAACTTCACATTTCTTGTAGGTATAATCTAAGATTAAATTTGGTTAGCCCCCTTCACAGTTCAGAATTTAAACTAGTTAAAAATCTCTCTGTACTTCTTTACATTCAAGACTTGTTCATACAGGACTTGTTATTTCAACTTCAGGAAATAATTCAAATTTTGTGGGGACTTTAGCAATAAATTTGGAAAAAAATTTTTGCAATACACAGGTTTTTCGTGAGTAAAAATGTGACACTTCAGAGATATTCCAAAAAGGATCTAATTTAGTCTAGTGCCTGGAGTTTAGAGTCATTTTTTCAACCATGGACCTCAATACTTGGGCTGAATGGGAGTCTGATGTCTGTGTACCCAGTGTGGATAAATGTAGAAAGTCTCATAGGTCTAAATACCTGAGAGAGACTATTCTGTTCCCCTCTTTCAGGCAACCTGTCTTATGTAGCACCCTGTCCACTAGGTCTACAGGCAGTGGTTCTCAAAACTGGCAGAGTTAAAGGAATCGCCTGCATAGCTTTAAAAAATTCACTTTCTCAGACTCTAGTCACAGAGAATCCGAGTGGGTAGATAAAGCAAATAATGACCTTGGCACAGGACCCCACTTCCTGGCTCTTCTCCTGTCCTTAACACAGTTTGTTGACCACAGCACATCCATCCATCCCTGATAGCCACTTACAGAGCAACACTTAAAACAGTAGCAGAACTACGTGGATAGATTGGGAGAAGGAGATGCTGCAGCCGCAGCTGGAGGTGAAGGAGAGGCTTTTTAAGAACACGTATTGCTGAGGAGGTGACAGAAAGCATCTCCATCTCTCCTCCGTTATGTAACACAGACTGCCAAGGCAGTTTCTGCCTTAAAGTACTCTCCTCTTTCCCCTTGTCTGTCGTGTGATCATGTGCGTCTGGTGTTTGTGTGTGTGTGGTAGGAGGTTGGCTCTCTCTCTTTCATTCTTCAGTTTATTGTCAGTTAAATAGAAAGCGAGAGGGAGAGGTACAGATGAAGATAAAGATATGGACACTGGCAAAATTTAAGACAAAAGACAACCATTTAAGAGGAAGTAAGAGAACACATTTTGAAAAAGATGTGAAGTAGTAAGTATTTTTTTCCTAGATCTTCTGAAGGTACCCTGATTACTTTAATACATTTGTATTCCAGTTTCTCAAGTGAATGGCTTTATTTATAAAGACTGATAGCATTACCATTGGAGATGATCAGTTGTTAAGTCTTCTTTACATAGGGAACCCCATGCTGTTCCTTTTACATTAAGCCAAGGGAGTGCTGAATAATTATTTATTCAACAAATATTTGTTGATGAGGACGCTAGCCTCATGGAATTTATAGCCTGATGGGGCTACAGATAGATAAACAGACAATGACACCACTAAGTGCAAGTGCTGTATTGGGGAGATGGAAAAGAAGAAGGGGAGCACCGGAGGAGGGTGATTTACCCAATCCTGGGGAGTGAGGGAGACTTCGAGAGGAAGTGAGATTTAAGTTGCATTCTTACAAGTGAAAAGAAGCCATCTGAAAATGGCCGAAAGGCTGAATGTGCCTAGGCTGGGGGATAAGAAAGCATGGCCCCGTACCTGAAGAATCAAGAGTGGTCCTAAAAGGCTGGATGGAAGCTGGTGAGAGAGAAGGCTGGTGAACGAAGTGGGGGCCAGGTCATGAAGGATCTTTCATATCATAGAAAGGAGTTTGAAAGTTACATTGGGTGGCTAATTTCTTATACAGATTTATATTTTGCCTTTGCATTTAAATTTATTTAAATTATATTTTATTGATTACGTTATTACAGTTGTCCTGACTTTTTCTCCTTTGCCGCCTTCCACCTAGTACCCTCCACTCATTCAGGCAATGCCCTCGCTCCTGTTCATGTCCAGCTGTCACGCGTATAAGTGCTTTGGCTACTCACTTTCCTATACTGTACTTTGCATCCCCGTGGCTATTCTGTAACCACCTATTTGTACTTAATTCCCTCACCTCTCACCCTTTCTCTCCTTCCCCCTCCCATCTCTTTATCTTTAACCTTTGACATTTTAATTATGTGTCTTCTAGTGGGCCTCTCTGTGTCCATCCTGTTTGGGACTCTCTGTGCTTTTTAGACTTGACATGTCTAATTCCTTCACCAAATTAGGGAAGTTTTCTTTCATTATTTTTTCAAAAGATTTCAAATTCCTTCTTTCTCTTCGCCTTCTGTCACCACTATGAAGCAGATATTGGATTGCTTAAAGTTGTCTCAGAGGCTATTTACACTATCCTCAGTTTTTTGGATTCTCTTTTCTTCTTGTTCTGTTTGGTTGTTTTTTGCCTCCTTATGTTCCAAATCATTGCTTTCATTCTCAGCTTCATCCACTCTCCTGTTGTTACCCTGTAAATTATTCTTTATTTCAATTAGCGTGTCCTTCATTTCTGACTGGATCTTTTTTATGCTGTTAAGGTTCTCACTAAATTCCTTGAGCATCCTTATAACCAGTGTTTTGAGCTCTGCATCTGATAGATTGCTTGTCTCCATTTCATTTAGTTCTTTTTCTGTAGATTTGATCTGTTCTTTCATTTGGGCCATGTCTCTTTGTCTCCTTGTTTTGGGAGCTACCCTGTGTTTGTTTCTATGTATTAGATAGAGCTGCTTTGACTCCATGTGATGTAATGTAGTAGGTGTCCTGTAGGGTCTAGTGGCACAACCTCCCTATCACCCAAGCTGGGTACTCAAGGTGTGCCTTTCTTGTGGGCTGAGTATACCCTCCTCTTGTAGTTGAGCCTTGATTGCTGTTAGCACATCAATGGGAGGGATTTACCCAGGCCAGTCATCTGCAAGGATTGGCTGTGACCACTGACCACCAACCTCCACCGTCTGTGGAGGATCAGCTATGCAGGGGCAGGGTGGTGGTGGTCCAACAAGGTCTGTGGCTGTCCACTGGGTGTGCTGGCCCTGGGGTTTCCCAGGCAGTGCAGGCCAAGATCAGCCCCTAACTTTGTTTTTCCTGGGGCCACTCCATCTGATCTATAAAGCAATCTCAGTTGGCTGCTACTTGTTCTGGGCTTGGAGATTTCCAGGCAAAGCCAAGCTGTGAATGTAGGCTGCTAGTTTTGGGTCTGGGGCTCACTGAGGCCAGCTGCTGTTTCTTTGAAAGGATTTGGGAAGTTGTGAAGCAGGAGCCAAAACCAGACATTCATATGGAAATACAGCTTGGGAGGCCCTATGTGAGTTGGGTGGGGTGGAGTCTCTGGGGATTTCCAAGGTGAGTCAAAAGGTGTTAGCCAGGATGATGGAGTCTAAGGTATGGTACCAGCTTACTGGCTCTGGGTGGGGGGGGAGGGCCCAGAAAAGGGACAATGGCCTGTGCTTGCCTTGATGCCAGACACCTCAGCCTCTCCCTGCATGCCACTGGTGCCCTTCAAGCCACCATCCCAGCACCAGAGCCCAGAGGGAGTGAGTGAGTGAGTAGGTGAGTCCATATGTGGGTTCTTTAAGAGGAACTACTTGGAGTTCCAGAAGTTTCTTCTCCCGACTCAATCCCCACTGGGTTTTTTCGGATAAAACTTTTGGGGACTTATCTTCCTGGTACTGGAACCCTGGGCTGGGGGTCTGGTGTGAGTGTGGGACTCCTTGCTCCCAAGATATCCCTCCTGAATTTTTATCCACCATACATGGATGGAGGACCAGCCTGTTCTGCATCTTTGCCCCTCCTACTGGTCTGGATGAATGTGGTTTCTTTAATCCCGTAGTTGTCAGATTTCCCTTCAACTTGATTTCTGTCAGTTCCAAGTAATGGTCGTTCTGTATCTTAGCTGTAATTTTGATGTGGTTGTACAAAGAAGGGAGCCATGTCTGCTTATCCTGTCATCTTGAATGGAAGTCTGCATTTTTTTTTTTAAATCATAGAGATATCACAATAGCATAAGAGGTATGGCCATTCTGTTTGTCACAGATAAATAGGAACTTTCAAAAGTAGGCGTGTATGTAGAAAAGGGTTAACATAGAAGGCTTTTATTCCTTGTAAGCCTTGTTTGCAAGGTTGGTCTTTGCTAGTGTCTGGGAACTTAGCTGATAAGCAGTTCTCTACACTGATATAAACCTTTCCCTAACAGAGAAGGTGGTGCAATGTGTCTAGACAGTGCAAACAATATGGATGATTCTAAAAACCTGTTTCCTTTCTGGGACTCTGGAATTTTGATACGTGCTCAGCAGAGGGTACCTATGTGATCAGCCCCCATTGAAAATGTTTGGTGCTGAGTCTCTAATGGTTTTGGTGGGGCAGAAACATCACATACATGTTCCTGACTTTCATAGCTGGGGGTATAGTATATTCTGTGTGACCTGTTGTGAGAGGGAGAAACTGTAAGAAAGCTGCATATGGGTTCCTCTGGACACCACCTATCATCTCCCCTATGATCCTCTGTGTATGTTTACTACATCACTGTGACAAGTCTTAGTTACGAGTACAATTATGTGGTAAGTCCTGTGAGTTCTTCTAGCAAATCTCTTAACGTAAAGGAGGTCTTGAGGATCCCCAACACACATGTTATAAATACTTACCTATAGATATTTATTGAGTAAAAACTGACCTATCAGGAGATAGAAATATTAGTGTCCTTGTTTTGATTTGTATAATAATTTTTAACCCAAACTTGTCTAACCTAATCTGATCTCCCACTCTATTTCTGTATTTCTCAAACTTGGCTCTGAATCACTGTTACCTTTAAATGACAGAGATGTGTTTGCTTTAAGGACAGTCCAAAGAAAGAGCCATGCTATCTCTAAGGACAATTTAAAATCAGGAGATCCAGAAAGCATTTGAATAAGACAGAAGTCTGCGAAATGTTTATAGTGTCCCAAGATGACTTCTTTTTTCTTTTAATAGTTGAAGACTTAGTTGATTGTGCAGCTCCTGGCATACTAAAATCAACCACATGATTGTAGTGCTACACCCAAATGTCACATTGAAGTGCATTAGTATTTACAGAATAACAACCATGGAATAGATACTTCTTTATAATTTGTATCGGGAACTGTATTTTGCTGTCTATAATGTGCATCCATGTTTTGTGTGCATTATCCATGGGATTATTATACCCATTATTGTGCCCATGGTGTGTAATCATTATACCCATGTATAATGTGCATCCTCATTTTTCCCTCAGCAGTTTGGGGGAAAAGTACACATTATACATGGCAAAATACAGACCTTTCAAATAATTTCTTTTTAAACAATTCAAAGAAATTTCAGGCTTTTTAATGAACTTCAGATTCTGCCTGAAGGAACTTAAAACCAACCAGGGAATCCTTGGATTTCTTACAAGCTTCATCTTCATTTTTGTAAATTCTTTGGAGCTCCGTTCCTTCTTACAGAGTGACCGCCAGCGGTGTGACCCTGTTGAGCAGTCCCCCAGGACAGCTTTTATGTTTCTTTTCCATCTTTTTTGTCTCCCGCTGGACTGAGGTAGGACTGTAAAATGGTGGGTTTGCTTCTCTCTGGTTTCTATTTGGCCTTGTAAGCCCTTCACTGTAGCCTTTTCTGGGACCCAGTAGATAACCCTCCTTCTGAGGCATGACGTGGCTTATTTCTGATCTTTATTTCTCGTCTAATTGGAGGAGGTTTATAGTTCATAAGTGGACTTTAAAATAGAAGCTCCCTGGAGTTGTTAGTATGCAGCAACACAGTGATTTCTCAATGTAGGCTGTTTTACATTATTTCTGCTCCCATTTTATTGCTTTCCCATCCTGTATTTTCCTCTCTTTTACTTAACATGTCATCAAATTCCTCCTCTCAGTTCAACATAAACACTTATTTTCATACTCATTGCACTTATAGAATGGAGTTTTATGTCTCTAGTTCATAATTTTCAAAGCAAATGAAACATTTTTATTGTATTTCTCTGCAATAATTTCATGGGAAAATATATATTTAATCCTCATGCAAGGATATATTCATTGATGAGAGAGAGAGAGAAACAGAGAGAGAGACAGATAGACAGACATTGATGTGAGAGAAACATCAATCAGTTGTCTCCCGTAAATGCCCTACTGGGACCAAACCCACAACCTACACATGTTTCCTCAAACCCGCAACCTTTTGGTTTATGGGACAACACATCAACCAACTGAGCCACACTGGCCAGGGCTCAGGGAAATATTTTCATTTATGCAGGCCTAAATTCTCTTTTTTTAAAAAAAATGTTCGAGCAGGGGAATTGTTTTGTTTATTTGGCTTGGTTTTGTCCTCCTTGGCCAATAACTTTAATTCTTTCTATAGCTGATGTAAATCTTGGAATCAGTTATTGTCAACAGAAGTTCAGTTCTAATCAAAGTGCAGATTATCCATGTAGGCCCTTGTACTTAGAGGCCTCATTTTTTTTTTTTTTTTTTTTTTGCTGATATTACTTACACTTTAATCAGTCAGTTGGCCTTTTAATTACATGTGGGAAAAAAATAAAACCTAGTATTCATATTAACTACTTATCTGTAAAGTGGTCTGCTTAATGATTTGAGTGTTGCAAGATTTGCTGGTGTTTGCTGTGTCATCATTAGGTTTCAAAGAAAAGTTCCCAGGGCTGCTAGTAGTAACCATCATAACCTAGTAGCCTGATTATTTTCTTCTGAATGATGTGTCATTATGGCATCCTCTATAGTGTGACCTTTGCTGTTTTCCATTCTAGTTTCCCAGAGAGATGGTCATTCAGAGCCTACACTTCTGTTCTATATTTTGACCCTTGGATGAGAATATTTATTCAGGCCAGAAGAGTTAAAACAAAACACCTATGTCATTCCCTCTACAGACCAAGGTAACTCAACTTTCTTTGATTATCTTCATACAGTTTTTATTTATAAAATCAATATGCCTTCCTCCCCAAAATTGTCAAAATGATTTGGTAGGAAGATTTTTTACAATTTGATAGTATGATTTTTGCTATCATAAATAAAATTTTTAAAGATTTTATTTATTTATTTTTACAGAGAAAGGAAGGGAGGATGAGAGGGAGAGAAATATCAATGTGTGGTGGCCTCTCATATGCCTCCTACTGGGGACCTAGTCTGCAACCCAGGCATGTGCCCTAACTGGGAACTGAGCTGGCAACCCTTGGGTTTGCAGGCCAGCTCTCAGTCTACTGAGCCACACCAGCCAGGGCTATCGTAAATAAAATTTACACTGCATTCTGGAAGGTTTGCTAAAGAGTAATCAATTATGTGTAACAAATTTTGGCCATAATAGCAAAACACTGAAGTGAACTCTGTCAGTCACCTTAAGTAAAATTTAATCACCTTAAGTAAAAATTTTTGTACTTTAGTGAATTTTAGGTGCTTTGCTTGTGATAGTTTCTATTAAAAAAATCACAGTTCATTTATAATTTTTTACCTCATATATTTGAATTATTGTGTACTTCTTTGTGTGTATGTATATATATATAATGTATAGAATGAACATATTTATAACGTATTTGGTTCATTTATATTTTATTTATATTTTATATTTTAGCATAAACTTGTTTTATTACCACAATAAATCTTATTGCCATACATAGTTACAAATTTTTTGTGTGTATGTGAGAACTTTTAAGATCTACTATTTTAGCAACTTTCAAATACGCAATTTAACTACAGTTACCATGCTGTACATTATATCCCCATAACTTATTTTGTAACATGAAGTTTGTAAGAACATAAACTTTTTTAAAACTGACATTTACATATTACAAGACTAATCTTGACCAACTACACATGCAATCGGAGCAGTGTTCTTTGTGTGTGGGGTTTTTAGGTGGTCATTCATTTATTCACCAAACATTACCAAAGTCTTTTGTGAGCTTGAGGTTGTGCTGGGTACAAAGCATAGAAAAAATAAGATTAGTTCTAGTTTTGAGGAACATAATACCGACTGGGAGAAACATTTGATGCTTATACACTATGTGTGCGTGCGTGCGTGTGTGTGTTTGTGTAAATGCATTGTTTTTGCATGCATTATTTTGTCTGATTTTTTCAGTGACTTTATGGGTTATGTTTTATCATCACTATTTTAGAGCTAAGGAAATGTCATGACTGGACAAGGGATCAAATATTCTGGCTTCAAGTTCTTTACCAATTCAGATTCCATGCTTTTCCTCTGTACCTCACTAACTGTTTATTACAGACCTACATTTGTTATGTTGTCTTATTTTCATGAAAAAGTAGATGTTCTCCTGGGCCTTGCAGTCACAGGGGTTTGGTTGCATACATATCTTCCTTTGTTGCACACCAGTCTGTTTCTGCTCCAGTTTCCAGATGTAATGTGAGGAATATGAGATCCAGTGTGTCCAAGATGGCACAGTTAGTTTCCCCAGATATACTTGGCCCGAGGTACAGCAACCCAGAGAGTGCTGTAGTGTGGCATGAGATTAATGAAGTTTGCACCCTTGGCCCACCCTGCCAAGATGAGGACAAGTTTGCCCCTGGAAAAGTCTAGATATTTGCAGGTATTATTACTTTTGGATGAATTTCAGCCAGGGATTTCTAAGGTCTTTTTCAACTTAAAGATTTTATAAGTTTGTGATTCTTGGAGTCTTAAATATCATTTATCTGTATAATACAGACAAGTTAATATATGGCCCTGTTACTTGATCTTAGGCAACAGACATTACTTACTTTCTTTGGCTTTGAATTCTTTAACTTTAGTAGGGAAATAACTGTCAGATTTATATACACACAAAATCTCTGCACATGAGGAGTAAAGATGGATGTAAAATGGTCAATAAAGTTCTTTAAGGGAGATAGAACTAAAGTGTCTGTTTCAAGATCTTTGTTCTTCATGAACACTGCTTTGCCATGGACCGATAATACTGAAAGGAGCCCAAAGACATGGAATTGGAATCACCCTGCTTTCTTTGGAGCAGAATGGTCCTTTCAAAGTTACTCTGAGACACTAACTTTATGGCCTGCTGTTGAATACTCAGCAACACTATTATTCGGTGGCAGTCTTTTCATTTCTTAGGGAGGCTCCCCACTCCCTCACTTGCATTGTTCTTTAAACCAGTGAAGTAAAATAAATAAACAAACCACTGAAGTGTATATATGACTATAGGATGACATTTAGTTATTTAAGATTATGCATTTTCATGCAGGTAACTGGGTAGAATTCTACAAATACTTCAGATTCTTAAAAGAAAAGGAATTTATCCAGCTATTCATTTCATTTTCTCATTCCCAAAGCATTTTTCACGTAAATACATGTACTTAATATGTGTTTTTACTAGGTAATAACAACACATTAAGTACTTACTCCTGTGAATTTCAACCTTTTTCATCTCATGGTACACATATGTAAACTACTAAAGTTCTGCAGTACACCAAAAAATAGATTCTGGGGTTGGCAAAACTTTTCTGTGAAGGGCCTGATAGTAAATATCTAGTTATAGTCAGTCTCACTTGCATATTCTTATTTTCCTTCATATATATGTAAATATATATATTTATAATCCATTAAAATGGAAAAAAACATTCTTAGTTCTTAGGTTGTACAAAAACCAAGCTGCTGGTCAAATCTGGCACATGGGCTGTATATTACCCATACCTGGCAATACTCTTTGGAGCATATAGATTTAGACTCTTCTCTCTGCCTGAGTGAATAGCTTTTTTGTATATGTCTTAAGACATTTTGATTTCCAGGAATGATCTATAGGTATCCACCTACTTCTTACTGAAAATGTGATTCCTTTCTAAATATGAAGGTATTAGAGAATGGCGAGCTACTGTAGGTATGAGGCAAGAGTTAAATGAGGTGCACAGAGCATCTTTTCACATGTCTATTGGCCATTTCTATGTCCTCTTTGGAGAAGTATCTATGCAAATAATTTGCTTAGTTTTTCATTGGATTTTTGGGGTTTTTTTGATGTTGAATTTTATAAATTCTTCATAAATTTTGGAAATGGATCTGTTAGCAGATGTATGATTGGAGAATATGTTCTACCATACAGATGGTCAATAGACGTGTAAAAGATGCTCAGCATCACTAAGCATCAGAGAAAGACAAAATAAAACCACAATGAGATACTCACACCATCAGTAAATCAACAAACAAGTGCTGGTGAGGATGTGGAGAAAGGGGAACTCTTTTGCACAGTTGGTAGGAATGCAGATTGGTGCAGCCAGTGTGGAAAACAGTGTGAAGATACCTCAACTAATTAAAAATGAATCTGTCTTATGACCCAGCTAATCCACTTCTGGGAATATATCTGAAGGAACCCAAAACATGAATTTGAAAGAACATAAGCACCTTCATGTTCATTTCAGCATTATTTACAATCACCAAGATATGGAAGCAGTCAAGCGTCTATCAGTAAATGAGTGGATAAAACAACTATGGGACATTTACACAAATGGAATGATACTTGGCCGTAAAAAAGAAGGAAATTTTATCCTTTGCAACAGTATGGATGGACCTGGAGAACATTTTCCTAAATGATATTAGACAGAGAAAGACAAATGCTATATGATTTTACTTGTATGGGGAGTCTAATGAACAAGCCGAAATAAAAAGCAAAACAGAGGCAAACTCATAGATGGAGAATAGATGATAGCTAGTGGCGGGGGAAGTGAGAGGGTGGAGGGATGGAGCAAAAAGGAAAAGGGCTCATGGACAATAGTGTGTTGTTGCTAGGGGAGAGAGGTATAAGGGGACTAAATAGTAATGGCAAAAAATACAATAAAGATTAAATACAAAAATATTAACAATGGCTGGACTTTCTGTGGACAGATCTCATATGTTTTAGTTGTAAAAAAAAATACTTTTCTTTTGCATTAGATGTTGTCAAATCTTTCTTATTGGGTCAAAAGTCTTCTCAGCAAAATAATTTCGCAGGTTTTAGCAGTTACAAACATACATTATGAACTTACAGTTAGACATTCCAATATTACTAATGTATGTGATCACATCATATTTATTATCAGTTTATTCTATAACACATATTGTCCAGCCATATATGCATGAGAATACAAGCATATTAGGTAAAAACATTAAAAATTGATCTCTCTTATCCAGTGATTCCACTTCTGGGAATATATCCAAGTAAACATGAAACTCTCATTCAAAAGAATATATGCACCATATGTTCACTGCATCATTGCTTATAATTGCCACAATTTGGGAGCACCCCAAATTCCCATCAGTAGCTGAGTGCATAAAAAAAGCTGTGGTACATTCAGAAACCCACCCCATAAAGATAAGCAGACAAAGCAGAGCACCCTGAAATGCAGAAACAAACAAAAAGAGTCACCTAAAATGGAGAGACAAAGAAAGAACCCCCAATCAAAAGGAATGGAAGAATCCCCAGTAAAAGATCTAAATGAAATTGAGTCAAGCAATCTATCAGACATAGAATTAAAAAAAAATGGTTTAAGGGTATACAGGGAACTCAGTGACAACTACAAGGAACAGAGTGGAAACTTCAACAATATGAAAAGGAAATAGAAACTACAAGCAGAAACCAAGAAGACATGAAGAACAACATCTGAAATAAAAAATGCACTAGAAGAAATTACAAACAGGCTAGATGAAGCAGAGAACCAAATCAGTGTGCTGGAAGACAGGGTAGAAGGAAATACCCAGGTAGAGCAACAAAATGAAAAAAAAAAAAAGACTCAAAAAGTATGAGGATAGCTTATGGGAACTTCAGGACAACATGAAACATAAAAACATTCGAATCATAGGAATACCAGAAGGAGAAGAAGAGGAGCAAGGGATAGAAAACGTGTTTGAAAAAATAATGGCAGAAAACTTCCTCACTTGAAGAGGGGAAATGCCCTGCAAGATCAGGAAGCACAGAGGGTCCCAATCAAGATGAACCTGAAGAGGCCCACTCCAAGACACATCATAATTAAAATGCCAAATTTTAAGACAAAGAGAGAATCTTGAAAGCAGCTAGGGAGAAACAGTAACATACAAGGGAACTCTGATAAGGTTAGCAGCTAATTTCTCGACAGAAACACTACAAGCCAGAAGAGAATGAGAAATAGTCCAAGTAATGAGAAGCACAGGCCTGCAACCAAGACTACTCTACCCAGCAATGCTCTCAATTAAAATGGAAGGCAAAATAAGGAGTTTCCCAGACAAAAGAAGATTAAAAGAATCCACCTCTACCAAACCAGCGTGGCAAGACATGCTAAAGGGACTGCTTTAAGAAGGTGAAGGTATATATAGAGAGATAGGAACAAAAGGAAAAAATGGCAATGAATAAGTATCTATCAGTAGTAACCTTAACTATAAATAGTTTATATGCTCCAATCAAAAGACACAGGGTAGCTAAATGGATAAGAAAACATGACCTGCACATGCTACCCACAAGAGACTCACTTCAGAACAAATGACCTACACAGACTGAAGGTGAAGGGTTGGAAAAAAATATTCCAAGCAAATGGACAGGAAAAAAAAAAAGCCAGGGTAACAATACTTATATCAGACAAAATAGATTTTAAGGCAAAGGCCATAAAAAGAGACAAAGTCATTTCATAATTCTAAAGGGAAGAATCCATCAGGAAGCTATAAACATTTTTTTTCATGGTCAAGTGAAATTTTATTATTATTATTATTTTTAATTTTTATTTTAATTGTTGATCTTGTACAGTTTTCTGTCTTTTATTCTCACCCGAACCCACCACCCCAGCCCTCCCCATTTCCACCCCCCCATAGTTTTTGTCCATGTGTCCCGGAAGCTATAAACATTTTAAACATAGGTGCATCCAACAGAGGAGCACCAAAACATATAAAGAAAATCTTGGAGGACTTCAAGAAAAATATAGGTAGCAACACACTTGTCCTAGGGTATTTTAACACCCCACTGTCACCAACAGAGAAATCTTCCAAACAAAGAATCAACAAAGATATTGTGGCACTGAATGACACCCTCGATCAAATGGACTTAATTGATATATACAGTACCATTCACCTAAAAGAAGCAAAATACACATTCTTTCAAAATGCACATGGAATATTTTCACAGATAGACCACATGACAGGACACAAAACAACCCTCAACTGGTGGACTGCATGGGCGGGGCTGGCTGTGGCGAGGAGGTGGGCTGTGTGGGCAGGGCTAGCTGAAGGCGAAACTGAGACTCAGAGTTGACTGAGGACTACTGCGGTTGCTAGGGGTGACAGAAGGAGAACAACAGCAAGAAATTGAAAACCTATTTGAACAAATAATGAAGGAAAACTTCCTCAATCTGGTGAAGGAAATAGACTTCCAGGAAGTCCAGGAAGCCCAGAGAGTCCCAAAGAAATTGGGTCCAAAGAGTAACACACCAAGGCACCACATCATTAAGCTATCCAAGATTAAAGATAAGGAGAGAATCTTAAAAGCAGCAAGAGAAAAGGAGACAGTTACCTATAAAGGAGTTCCCATAAGGATATAAGCTGATTTCTCAAAAGAAACCTTGCAGGCAAGAAGGGGCTGGAAAGAGGTATTTGAAGTCATGAAAGGCAAGGACCTGCATCCAAGATTACTCTGTCCAGCAAAGCCATTTATAATAGAGGGGAAGATAAAGAGCTTCCTAGATAAGGTCAAGTTAAAGGAGTTCATCATCACCAAGCCCTTATTATATGAAATGTTAAAGGGACTTATCTAAGAAAGAGAAGATCAAAACTATGAACAGTAAAATGATAACAGACTCACAACTATCAACAAATGAACTGAAAAGAAAAGAAAAAAATAAAAACAAAACTAACCAAACAATGGAAATAGGAACAGAATCAGAGAAATGGACATCACATGGTGGGATTTCAGTGGGGAGGGGGAAGGGAGGAATAGGAGGGGAGGTACAGGGAAGAAGAAGCATATTTAGTAGGCATAAAATAGACATGGAGAGATAAAAATGGCATAGAAAACAGAGAACTCAAAGAACTTATATGTATAACCCATGGACTTGAACTAAGGGGTGAGGGGAATGCTGGAGGGTTTGGGGGGCAGGGTGGAAGAGGGGATAAGGGGGGAAATTGGGAAAACCGTAATAGCATAATCAATAAAAAGCACTTTAAAAAGAAAACAAAACAAGTCTCAACAAATTCAAGAAAATTGAAATAATATCATTTTCTTGGACCACAAGGACCTGAGACTAGAAACCAACCTCAAGGAAAAAACTTAAAAACATCCAAATACATGGAGACTGAATAACATGTCTTTAAACAAAGAATGGGTACACAATGAGATCAACAAAGAAATCAAAATGTTTCTGGAATGAAATGAAAACACACAACAACACAAAACCTATGGGACACAGAGAAGGCAGTCCTGAGAGGGAATTTCAAAGCAATACATGCCTACCTGAAAAAGAAACATTTCAAATAACCCGCCTAACTCTACATTTTCAAGAACTGGAGGAACAACAACAAACAAAGCCCAGAGTGAGTAGAAGAAGGAAATAATCAAGATCCGGGCAGAATTCAATGACATAGAGATTAAAAGAACAATCTGAAGGACCAATAAATGCAGGAGTTGGTTCTTTGAAAAGATAAACAAAATCGATAAGCCTTTAACCAGATTCATCAAGAAAAAAAGAGAGATGACCCAAATAAATAAAATTAGAAACAAAAGAGGCAAAATTACAACTGATACCATGGAAATACAAAGGATTGTAAGAAATTACTGTGAACACAACATGCCAAGAAATTTGAAATGGGTGAGATGGACAAATTTCTAGAAACATATAATCCTCCAAAACTGAGTCAAGAAGAAGCAGAAAGCCTGAATAGATTGATATCTGCTTGTGAAATTGAAGCAGTAATCAGAAAACTCCTGGCCCAGAGTCTGTCTTTGGGCTGGATAGATTTACAGAATTTTACCAAATGTTTAGAGAAGAGCTATCCCAAATTCTTCTCAAACTATTCCAAAAATCCAAGAAGAGGGAAGACTCTCAAACTCTTTTTATGAGGCCAGTATTATCCTAATTCCAAAACCAGATAAAGACACAAAAAAGAAAGAAAACTACAGGCCAACATCGCTGATGAACATAGATGCTGAAATCCTTAACAAAATATTGACAAACCACATCCAGCAATACATTAAAAAGATCATAACCATGATCAAGTGGGATTCATCCCAGGGATGCAAGGATGGTACAATAGACACAAATCAGTAAATGTAATACATCACATAATCAATACAAAAAATAAAAACCACATGATTGTATTAATAGGTGCTGAAAAGGCATTTGATAAAGTACAGCACCCATTTATGATAAAAACACTCAGAAAAGTGAGAATACAGGGAGCATACCTCAACATAATAAAGGCCAGATATGAGAAACCTATAGTCAACATCATACTCAATGGGCAAAAACTAAAAGCTTTCTCCCTAAGATCAGGAGGTCTACTTTCACCACTTCTATTCAACATAGTATTGGAAGTTCTAGCCACAGTGATCAGACAAGAAAAGAAATAAAATGCACTTCCTCTTCACATTGGAGAGGAAGAAGTAAAGCTGTCACTGTTTGCAGATGACATATAGAAAAAAGCTGTGGAACATTTACACAGTGGAATACTACTTGGTTGTAAAAAAGAAGGGAATCTTTAACCTTTGTGACAGCACGAATGCACCTGGAAAACAGTATGTAAGTAACATAAGCCAGTCAAAGAAAGACAAGTAGCATTTGATTTCACTCATATGCAAACTCTAATGAACAAAATAAACTAATAAAGTAGAAACAGACTTGTAAATAGAGAACAGACTGACAGATGTCAGGAGGGAGGAGGGTTGGGGAAGGTTGAAGAGGGTGAAAGGGCTACATGGTGATGGAAGGAGACGACTTGGGGTGAACACACAGCACAATACGCAGATGATGTATTATAGAATCGTACACCTGAAACCTGTATAATTAACTAATGTCACTCCAATACATTCAGTAGGAAAGGAAAAAAATTCAAGTATTGAAAGGTAAGGAATTTCTTCTGAGCAGTAAAGTTTTCTGATTTATCAGCTGAATGCAACTTACTGTATGAATCTTTTTTTACTAATCGTGTATTTCAGGAGTATGTAATCTTCTTAAAGAGTATTTTTTATTATACTTTAAAATGATAGTGTGACTTGATTATGTTCTTTTTTTTTTTTTCAGAAAGTATCTGTATGTCACATCTTCTTTTAAAGGAGCATTTAAAAATGAAGTTAAAAAGGCAGAAGAAGCAGTAAAGATTGGTATGTAGTTACCTGTGGCCTATGTCATTATTGTTCATTCATTCTACAAACATGAATTGTGTACCTGTTCTAGGGTACATACTGCAGTAGCATTGCAGCAATGACCAAATGAATCAAGTGTAGTTTCTACCTCTAAGGAATGTTATAAAAGATTTTCCCATCTCTGGTTTTGTTTAATTATTATGCTATTTATTATTATAAGTATGATACAGATTTCAAGTGTGCACTTAGAACTGGATTGGTATATTTTAGAAACCCTTGTCACTGATGCTGAGTTAGATCATTTTGGAGACTAGCGTTGCATCCACTTTGAGAAGAAACATTCTACACATTCTCTTCTCTCACAGTAAGGACAGAGCCACCCTTTCCTAGTGAGCCAGGAGCGAGGGGCAGTTCTACATCAAAAGTTTATGGATTGAGATAGTTTTCAGTTAGCCAAACATTCAGTAATGACTTTTTAATTTGTATTTATATAATTATTCCCTTTAAGTTGCCATGTCTAGGAGGAAGTACACTATGGCTACCTATACTTAGAATGTTTAAGATCTGTGGATGGAATATGGGATTTTCTGAGATGATTATTCACAAGCCTTTCTCCCTGGTCATGGCTATGTATGTATAGAATGCTCACTTAAAATTGCTTAAAAGAATTTCATGATATTATAGTTACCTTGCTTCTGCTTCTAGCTGAACTCACGTTGAAAGATGCACAAATCAAGGTAAACCAGCCTGACAGAACTTCCTTGTCTTTTCCCACCCAGGTATGACATAGATAATAGTCTTCTTAAATGACAGTGTCCTTTGCTTATCCATAATACAGTTGTCTTTTATCTTTTACTCCCTAAACTTTTAAATGCAGACAAGCTCAGATGGTTAAGTTGATTTTCACACAGGTAAACAGAATAGATGAATGCAGAGAAAGGAGACAAAACTCAGCAAGTGGGGGAAGGCTGAGACAGAGCAAAGATAAATGAAACGTGGGATGAATTTGGAACAATGGGAAGAGAATCACAGCTTATTTCTTTAAAATTAAAATAAAAGGGAATATGAGAAAAGGAGAAAAGAATGAAAAGCTATCAGATTACAAAAAAAAAAAAAAAAACAAACTAGCCTATCAAGTCTCCTTGAAAATATCTTTTCAAATTATAGCTCCCTATGGACCTAAAGAAATGGGCAGAGCAGGGAGAAGACTAATAAGCAATTCTTCTTTCTAGTGCTGGGAATTATGTGCTGTAATGATGAATATTAATAACAATACTTCCAGCTTACAAAGCTCTTTTCATGTGAGGTGCTCCACACAGTCATAAACATTCTCTGTACTCCTTGCAATATACCCACAAGTAAGACAGATTATAAAGAACTATTATTATTAATTATAATGCATGGCAACTAAGACAAAAAGGATATTGATCACTGTAGGACATGTATTGTAACTTTGCTAACTTTTACCAAAAATCTGGAACAAAGCTTCCTACATAGTGAATCATTACACAGTACACTTGCGTACATACAAAGGGATAAGTATGTATTTGGAGAAGAAAAGGCCTTATTTCACTTTTCCTTTATCCTCTTCTACGGATTCAATTTATCAATTCTTTTCATGATTTTCCCTGAAACTTTCAAAGACCAGGACTGTGCCTGATGAAGAGCTCTTATGTCTAATGGTCATGATTGTGGATGAAATCAGAGTAGCACACTGTAATGCCCCAAGTTATTTTACATATATATAAAATATAAATATATATAATAAGTATGTATTATATATAATATATAATAATTCATATTTATAACGCTATATTTATATTTTCATGTTATACTAATACTTTATATATCATAATTTCATATTATATTCATATATAATTATACAATAATTTATATATAATAATTTAATATATTTAAATATTTATATTTGTATAAATTATATAAATTTAAATAATTTATATTTATATAAAATTTATATTTATATAAGTATGTTATATTTATTTATATATATTTATATATATATATAAATAAATATAATTTTTTTTTAAGTTAAAGCGAGTCCCATCTTGCCATTGATTTAAAGTTTAAGCCTTTGGTATTTTGTCTCTAAAAAATCAATTTCCTTGGCTTTACTTATTTGAGAGACAAGAGAAACAGACTCTCTCTAATGGGTCAGGACCTTGCTTTCTTGTGGCCTTAACCTTAAGCTCTCACTCTTTGCTCTGTGCTCTGAGGGTACTGACAGGAAGGGCAGGGATGTCTTTGACCAGCTCGCTTTGCTGCTCTGTTGCACACTGGGGATTTTTTAACACAGAGGAGAGGAAAGCAGAATGACCTTGGCATTTGACCTCTTAAATTCCTCTCGTCAGTTGAGTGGTTGAATTTGAAGTGAAGTGAAATACTTACCAACCACTTACCATTTTTTTTTTACTCTAAGTTAGTGCAAATAATGTTCAGTTAGTGCTATACCCATCAAATGGGATGCCCATTTTTTACATCCAGTGGATGGAGAATATTAAAAGTGCATTTAAAAAATATATTTTACTGATTATGCTATTACAGTTGTCCAAAATTTTATCCCCTTTGCCCCCCTCTACCTGGTATTCCACATTCCCTCCAGCCATCACCCCCCATAGTTAATGTCCATGAGTCATGTATATACTTCTTTGGCTACTCCATTTCCTATGCTGTTCTTAACACCCCCCTGTCTATTCTGTACCTATCAATTGGTACTTCTTAACCCCTGCACCTTTTCCCCCATTCTGTCCCTTCTCCTTCCCGACTTATAACCCTCCAAGTGAGCTCCCTATCTGTTCTGCTTCTGATTCTGTTTCTGTTCTGCTTGTTTGCTTAATTTGTTTTTTAGATTCAATTTTTGAAAGTTGTAAATTTGTTGCCATTTTAATGTTCATAGTTTAGATCTTCTTTTTCTTAAATAAGTGCCTTTAACATTTCATATAATAATGGCTTGGTGATGATGAACTCCTTTAGCTTTACCTTGTCTGGGAAGCACTTTATCTGTCCTTCCATTCTAAATGATAGCTTTGCTGGGTGGAACAATCTTGGCTGTAGGTCCCTGCTTTTCATGACTTAGAATATGTTTTGCCAGTCTCTTCTAGCCTGCCAAGTTTCTTTTGAGAAATCACCTGACAGTTTCATGGGAATCCCCCTGTAGCCAACTAACTTCTTTTCTCTTTGTGCTTTTAAAATTGTCTGTTTATCTTTAACCTTTGGCATTTTAATTATGATGTATCTTCGTGTGGTCCTCTTTGGGTCCATCTTGTTTGGGACTTGTATGCCTATTTCCTTCAACAAATTAGGGAAGTTTTCTTTCATTATTTTTTCAAATACATTTTCAATTTCTTGTTCTTTCTCTTCTTCTTCTGGCACCCTGTCGATTTGAATATTGATACATTTAAAGTTGTCCCATTGGTTCCTTAGCCTATCCTTGTTTTTTTGGATTCTTTTTTCTTCTTGCTGTTCTGAGTAAATCTTTTTTCTTCCTTATTTTCCAAATCATTGATTTGAGTCTTGAGTTCATCCACTACATTGTTGGTTGCCTGTAAGTTTTTGTTTATTTCACTTAGTGTAACCTTCATATTTGCCTGGGTCTTTCTTATGCTGTTGAAGTACCCAGTGAGTTCTTCAAGCATCCTGGTAACCAGTGTTTTGAACTCTGCATCTGATAGGTTGCTTATCTGCATTTTGTTTAGTTCTTTTTCTGGAATTGTCTTCTGCTCTTTCATTTCAGCCATATTTCTTTGTCTCCTCATTTTTGCAGCCTCCCTGTGTTTGTTTCTATGTATTAGTTAGAGCTGCTTTGACTTCCTATCTTAGCATTGTGGCCTATTGCAGAAAATTGCACCTATAAGTAGGATGAGGTGGAGCCTTCAGTAATCACCTGGGTGGGGCAACTTGTATAAACCAGGTTCACGGAGTCTCAGCTATGGTGTTGCCACTCTGTGGCTCTGTGTGTGGGAGGGCTCAGAAAGGTGGCAAAGCCTCTGCCTAGCCTCTGGAGTTTTGTCCAGGAGGATGCTGTTCCCCAGCACTTACCCTATTGCCTGACACCTCAGTTCCTCTCTATGTAACACTGATGCCCTTCCACCTACCATCCCCAGTGCAGGAGCCCAGAGGGTGTGAGTCTGTGTAAGTCCTAAGTTTGTTGCGGGCCATTTAAGAGAAGGCACCTAAGAATCCTGCAGTTTCTTCCACTGCTTCAATCCCCATCCTCCACCCCTCAGCTGGTTTTTATAGCCAGAAGTTACGGGGCCTTACCTTCCTGGCACTGGAACTCTGGGCTGGGTGGTCTGGTGTGGGGCTGGGATCCTTTGCTCCCAAGGTATCCCTGCTAATTTTTGTCCACTGCACATGGGTGTGGGACTGTCCATTCTGTGTCTCCATGTCTCAGCATCTCCATACCTTCTCCCTGTCTAGATGAATGTGATTTCTTTAATTCCTTGGTTGTTAGACTTTCATACAGCTTGACTTTCTGGTGGTTCTTTTGGTGATAGTTGTTTTGTAGTTTAGTTGTAATTTTTGCTGTGGTTGTGTAAGGAGGCAAGCCAGGTTTACCTATGTCTCCATCTTGACTGGAAGTGTTCTAAAAGTATATTCTTATTTGTGAAATGATGCATTTTTTTGGTCTGGTTAGAGGGAGTGTATTAGAGAGAGGGTAGTGCATGAACCAAATATATCAAATTAGAAGAGAAGAAAGAGGGGACTGGTATTGAGGCACTCTTGAGAGGGAGAAAGTTTAGGGCATATCAGAAACTTTATATAAAGGAGGCATTTTCTTTTGGCTCCTGACCAAATTTTTTAATTTTATATATATATTTTTTCCTGAAGGAAGCCTTATGTGATTCAGCATTTTCCCTTCTCACAGATGGAAGCCAGAGTGTAGGTACATTGAGTGACTTTCCCAAGCTTTCAGGAAGTCAGTGTGAAAATCTTCGTGGTTACAGGGAACAGTGGTTCTTTCTCTGAAAGGCAGAGAGGGCATCGGAATTTGTGTAAGAAGAGAACTGTGAGCTAGAATTTAGTTTGTCTTCTTAGCTATTGGAAGTAGTCATTTATTAAGTATTTATTATCTACTGTGGTAAAATTGCATTAGGCAATGTGACCTATCACTGCTACCCTTGTGAAACATTCATATAATAGGATAATAAATATGAACTCAGCCCTCATTAATTTAATGGCATAATGTTCTCTCCTAACCAAATGCTCTTCTCCAGGATGTAATACAGAAAGCTTTGGAAGATGTGGAAGCGAAGCATAAGATTCTTCAAGAGAAACGGAGGTAAGACATAAGATTTTCTGTTTACCAGACTTCTCTGTGCTACACTAAAACAAGTTCTGATATCTGAGTAGGTACGCAGATTTGGTGGTTTCGTGAAAAATTCTCTCTCTCAGCCTATGACAACTTATGACATTAAGCATCATATGATCAAAATCACCTCACCAACATAATCAATATAAAATATTTAGAAATATATATTTGCAGGTACACATATGTTTACATAATGTTCAAACTTCTCAATACAGAGTAAAACATTCATTCAGTGTCTGATTAGATAAAGAAGTGACTTTCCCAGGAGACCCACTGACAACTTTACTTTCCCTGTGTCCTTTGCCAACTTAACTTTGGGAAGTTGGTCCTGGTTTCTTCCCTCTTCTAGTGCTTACTAAAATTTAAGATAGAAAATATTCCAAGTAAATTTATCATGTATATATGGTTTAGATGAAAATAGTAAGCCTATGTTACAGCACCATTATTTATATTTGTAAGGTAGACTTGCCCTCCAGCTCAGATGTTTAACAAGTTAAACTGAAAATAATTGCTGCTGTTTAAGTAAGGTCAGACTTCAAAAACTGCATTAGCTTTGAGAAACACATTTTTAGGGAAGAATTACTAGTTTCAAGAATTACTTGTATTTCATGAACCATAAAATGTTATGTAACCAATCATCACTTTAAATTTGAAATGTTAATTATGTATTTATCAAAATTATTGTTAAATAAATGACATAGAAATCTTCATAGAAAAGCAAAGACCTCTTTAAAGTCTTCAGAAAGAAAAAGCTGGTTGATGACTTGTTTGAAGTCACAATGATATGCACGAAATGTAACCACCCTATATTTTATTCATAATAATGCCAGTTGGTGTGAAATTTTTATAGCAAAAGGCTTTTTTAAAAAAAATTTGAAGACAATCAGTATGCCACTTAATATCACAGAGCGATTATGTCATATCCTGTAACACCCTGTTTTGGGATTCCTTACACAGTATTCTTTTGTTAAAGAGTGGGGATCTAATTTTTGAGTAGATTTATTTTGAATAGACATTTTTGAGAAAAAGTTCAATTCACACATATTTAACCCTACATGTTAAGAATTCATAAATATGAACCCATGTTAATAACTTCCTCAGAAAGTTATGTACTCTATATCGTATCCACAGAAAAGGGCTGATAGAAGTGTTTTTTTTTTTTTTTTTTTAAGATTTTACTTATTTATTTTTAGAGAGAGAGGAAGGGGGAGAGAAAAAGAAGGAGAGAAACATCAGTGTGCTTGCTTCTTGAACGCCCCCTACTGGGGTCCTGGCCTGCAACCCAGCATGTGCCCTGACTGGGAATCGAACTGGTGACCCTTTGGTTCGCTGGCTGGCACTCAGTCCACAGAGCCACACCAATCAGGGCTGATAGAACTTTATCATTGTCCTTTAATGATAGATACATTTAATCAGTCCAGTAAGTATCTCATGTCAGTTGTAATAGCTCATGGTCACACATTAGAAAAGAAAAGGCCATTTTTGTGGGATGAAAGGAGCTATAGGATGGGTGGAGGGGAGGAATTATGTTTGCTACCATTCTTGGGAAAAGAAAATAACAGTTGATAAGCACCTAATCTGTTCCAGGTTTATATTACCATTATCCCTTTTAGTCTTCACAGCATCCCATGTGACCAGATAGGTGTATTTCCATTTTTTAGATGAGACAGAAAGTGGAAGTGACTCATCCACAGTCACATGGTTACTACAAAGAGAAACTTGTATTTGAAGCCAGATCCATCTTTCTGGTTTTATGCCCTGGCACTTCTCAATAGCTCCAAACAGCCTCCTGTTACTATGGTGGTTTCTATCATATTCCATTTTACACTTTTAATAGAAAAGTCACATAATACATGGTATAGTAGGTCAGAAAGAAACAGGAGGAACTTATATCTGTTGCCCTTGTAAACGTTATTAACTTTGAGTTTGGAAAAAGAACGAAAGCTAAAGAATATCTTCTGGCGCATTCCGGCCAACATAGGACATTTGGAGGCTTGAGAACATGCTGGAATTTAGAAATCCCGTCCAGTGTTAGAAATGCCTGAATTTTCAAATAATCAAGTCATCATTTTTCAAAAGTGCTGCAATGTACATATTATACCAGTTAACATTCACAACTATTTTGGCATTTTCTAGTTCTTGTACATTTAAATTGGCAAACTTGGTTTTGAATCCAGGAATGCTTGTGTTTGGTGCAGCTATTGGCCATATGTTTATGCAAAACACTTGGCAGTGCAGGGATACTGAGGAGATGCACTAGGTTTTCCAAAATACCAGGTACCTTATATGTAATTTCTTCATATTTGCCTTCCGAGTTTAATTATTCACATTTTTGTAAACTGTATATTTTTATTTAATAAAAACTTTTCTAAATATAATGCTAGAGAATTAAAGAAAGCAAGGACACTTTCTCTGTTCTTTGGAGTGAACGTAGAAAACCAAAGCCAAGCTGGGATGTTCATTTACAGTAATAACCGCCTGATCAAGATGCATGAGAAAGTGGGTCCGCAGTTGAAAATGAAATCCTTGTAAGTATGTTTTTGTTTTCAGAGGCACAGGCAGGAGGAGGGAGGTTGCTGTAAGATGCTGTCTCTGGAGTTAGATGAGTGATTAATCATAGTGGGAGCAGGTGTCCCATCCTCTGTTCACCCTTCCCATCAACGCGTGGGCATTAATCTGCCTAATTTATAATGCCAGTAGAGCTGTATGCCTGCTCTAAGGAAGAAGCTCACTTTTGGAAAATTTTTTCAATGCATTTTCTGAGCAATTTGATGTTTTAACATTCTTTGCACCATTTATTTGAGTTAAGTTTTCAGGATTTTACCAATTTAAAAATAATGCAAGCATATGAAAGAAGTTTTAGAAAAGAAAAATCCATAGTCTTATAAAACAACCCTGTTAACATTTTATGTGGCCCCTTCATGTATGAGTTCTTGCCAGTGAACTGCATGAGTGTATATTTTTAACACTACAGCCTATCTGAATTCCAGAGCAAGACACTCTGGTGCTTTCCCAATGCTCTGAAACTCCACCAGCTGCTTTCATGAATTATGTAGAGCCCTGAAAGGAGATTATAGAAAGCCCAGGGTTGCACAAGACAACTGTGACCAGTGGAATGGCTTAAGGGAAACTTTTTCATCTTGGCTTTCTCACCCTTAAAGAATTAGCAATTCATTTGTATGTTCATTTAACAAGCACTTGTATTGGAATGTCATGTGTCCCAAGCATTGTACTAAACTCTGCAGACAAGATGGTGAAGACCCATTGCCATTTGCTAAGGAACTTACAGTCCAGTGAAAGGAATGAGTGTATAAATATATACTTTTTTATTGTGTAGATACAGCAAGAATGATCTTTGAAAACAAACTAGTTTCAGACCCCAGTGCACGCCTTGCTTCAAACCCCAGTGCATGTAGAATAAAACTATTTACCATGGTCGTCCAGTGACCTGGTCTCTACCTGGCTCTGTGGCACCCCCCACCCCACCCATATCCACCCTCTCTCTGCCTTTCTCTCACACCAGCAGAGTTTCTGTTCCTCAGACATCCTAAACTTGTTCCTGCCTTACGGGCTTGACACTTGCTATTTCCTCTGCCTAGAACCTTCTGTCTTTAACTCATACTGCTGGTCCTAGTGTGTCACAGAGGCACTAGCTCTAAAGTCCCCTCCCAGGAAGGTCTTCCTGGATTATCTAAATAAAATCAGCCCCTGCTATGACCCCACCCCCACAATCTGTCACTTTTTTTTTTTTTTTTACATATTACAGCGTCTGATTTATTTTCTTCATCTCACTTATCACCATCTGAAATGATCTTGTACATCTATCCATTTGCTAGCATTGTGCTTTGTCACCCTTCAATAGAAGAGAAACTTCATAAACAGGGACACTGTCTTTCTGTTTGTTGCTATATTCCTAGTTTCTGAAATAGGGCTGAGTGCTCAGCTTGAATGAAGGAAGGAATGAATGAATGAATGAATATATGTATGCTAGAGGCAAACATCAGGTGCAAAAAGACCACTTAGGAGGAGCAATAAACCAAACCAGTCAGGCTTCCTGGGAGAAATGATGCCCTAATTTAGACTTACAGAATGAATAGTGAAGGGATGACAGAGTGGAAGGGGAAGGTGGTGAAAAACTTGATAGGCACAGGCCCCAAATTGGGAAGGCTTGATTTGTACACCGTACCAAGGGCATTGGGTTGGCCCTGAAGAGTTAGAGTCCAGATACTCTTTCCCCAAACAGAGTATATCTCTAAGTGGAATATCCTAGTTATTGTACGTACATCAAGAATGTGGGAAAAAATTGTGTTTCTCCATCAGACTAACAGGCAGATGACTGTTACTATTGGGAATAATCTAGCCCTTACGCTCCCTCAGTAGAACTCATGGAGCACCTGTGGACCTTTGCAATGAGGAGGAGAAATCCAGCTTGGCAGATGAAATGAGGATGAAGACAGTGACTCTCCAGCCAGTTTCATTAAAAGGATCACATAAATTTCTTGCAGCAAGGCATTGTTAGTGGTGTTTAATGCTAAGAGATCTCTTCTTCCTACCCCCACCCTGACTCCCCATGTAAGGTGATAGGTTTGGGGAAGGAGGCATATTAATTCAGCGATGATGTACTAAAGCCTAAACATACCTGGGATTTCATAAATCTATGATGGTAGATTTATGTAACAAGATACCATTGTAAAATAATTGTTAAACTTTGACATGGTTCAAGTGAACAAGTGAACAACTTTATTTTTGAAAAAATTGATTTCAAAATACTGGGTATATTTGCTTTTTCTTTTTCTCCTTAGCTTTCACAAAATTTATGTGTATTTATTCCCCCAGACTTGGTGCAGGTGTGGTTGGAATGGTTAACGTACCCTTGGAGATCATGGAACCATCACACAATAAGCAGGAATTTCTCAATGTCCAAGAGTATAATCATCTTCTAAAAGTCATGGGACAATTCTTGGTCCAGTACTGTAAGGACACTGGGATCAGTGAGTATTCGATAGTCACAGTAAGAGGTACTTAAAGGGATCAATTTGTGCGATTTCTTTAAGCCAAAATGATTGCACTGATTCAGGTAACCACTAACCCAAAGCCCTGGAAGAGAGCTCCTGCATTAAAAACATGAGGGAGCCCTGGCCTGTGTGGCTCAGTTGGTTGGGCATTGTCCAGCAGACTGAAAGATTGCGGGTTCAATTGCGGGTCAGGGCACGTGCCTGGGTTGCGTGGTCAGTCCCTGGTTGGGGCGCATGCAGGAGACAATCAATTGATGTTTCTCTTTCATGTTGTTGATATTTCTCTCCCTCTCTTTCCCCCTCCCTTTCCCTCTCTCTAGAAGCAATAAAAGAGCCAGTCTCAGAATATTCCCAGAATATTATACAAAAAAAAAAAAAATAAAGCAGCAGATTAAAATTGTACTTGGAGGGCACTCAGAGAGCAGCATGAAGTGGCAGTTGATCATGGAGAAAGTTTACTCCAGATAGGCTGAGAAACCCCAAGAGGGCATCTAAGGCTCTACTGTGTTAAGAGTGCACAGCCCATCCAGACCCAAGTAGTTCCTATAGCATTATTTTATCATGCCATAGAATAATCATTGTAGTCCCTGGGTAATTGTAGATATTTTAAACTTTGTTTTGAAAATGGTAATTCCAGAAAGACTTTGATTAAAAAAATCACTAAAATAAATTTATTTGGAAACTTAAAAAGATAAACTTCAGTTATCTGGAAAATTTGAATTATTCAGATCACCTCACTCCCCAGAGATACCTAAACAATGAGGTGGTATGCTGTGCATTAATTAAATCAACTTCCTGTAACCCCTTTGCAAACACAGGGCTTCGTTTATGGAAAGAAATAGGCTACTGTGTATTTGTTCAATGATTTGCACAATGTATGTATAATTCATGCATATCAAAATATGTCTCTACCCTTGAGACAACTCGAAATCTTATTATTCTTCATGTTGAAGTTGAAGTGTTAGAATATTTTCTTTTCTTTTATACACACTCTGCTTGCTTCTAAAATTTTCTCATACCAGTGAAACAGGAAATAGTGCAAGAACTCAGGGGGGGGAAAATAAAAGTGAGAGTGAAGTTGAGGGCACAGATTTCCTGCCAAAGCTGAGTTTTCATGTCTTTGTCTAACACCTGCTCAGAGTGTGGTCTGTAGACCAGCATCTTTAGCTGAGAACTTGTTAGAAATTCAGAATGACGGGCTGCACCCAAGACCTCCTGGACTAAAATCTGCATGTTAGCAAGATCTCCAGGTGATCTGTGTGCTCATCCAAGTTTGAGCAGCACTGGTCTGAAGAGTACAACCATGTATTTTTTTCTCAGACATGTGTGAAGTTATTATACTAAACATAGGAATGACTACATTATTTGACTGGTTTGTTGAAAGCTGTAGAAAATATAAGAATATACAGAGTGAGGTAAAAATTAAGCACCTACTTTCTAGTCTTTAAATAGTGCCAGCATAATGTGGTACACAAGGAAAATGTTAAGCATGTGAAAATTGTGTAACTTCTGATATTTTCTCTGTAACCTCTGTCTTGTTTTCCTCATCCTTAGAATAAGGAATTAAGTCTTCGGAAAGAGTTAGACATTAAATTTAAAGGGGACAGGAATTATCTCCATCCAGGTTGCACCTAAACTCAGGATAGCCATACTCAGTCCTGTGCGTGGGGAGCTTTCTTGAAGCTCCTTTGCCCGCCCTCCACACAGTCACATACTACCGAAGGGTATCACTTGCCAGTCTTACCTACTCCCCATGTAACTCCTTATCCCTATCTTATCTACCTAGTATTTTTTTCAAAACCTCCTCAGTGGATGTAATAAAATTCAAAATAAATGTTACATTTGTATTTTAATTATTACTTGTTAATAACATATTCTTTTCCTAATTCCATATTTACCTATGAATTGATTTCAGGCTAGAGGGTACTCTCACAAAAGATCTTGCTCTAGAAGGAAGGAAGGCAGAATGGAGAAAAGATAGTGAGCATGTGTGTTTGCTCACACCTCTCACAACTTCATCCCAAAACTTCATTATCAATGTGAACCTAGTAATCAAGGTGAGAATTGGTAGTCTCTGGAACTCTGCTGAGGAGATTGACCTTCAAGGTCTTTGCTTTTTAGTTCCAACAGGAGCAACCAAAGTGTGAGGAAATGTTTGCCTAATACTCCGAAAGCCAGTATTACAGGACACACAATTTTAATGAAAAGTAGGTTGGGTAGGTTTTTTGCCTTATAAATAAAAGATGCAATCTTTGTATTTGCTGTAAATCCGATCTGTTTCTATGGAAAATTGGGCCCTTGTAAAAAAATGAATTGGCAGAAAGGGAAATGGAGAAGTAATAACTTTGTGTCATTTATCAAATCTGCATTTTCTTTTGGCACAGCTCATGCTGAGAATCTCAAATACTTTCCTTGTCTCTGAGTCTGACTTCACCTCACTGTCTGCTTCTGTGTTTTCTGAAGTTTTATGCTTCCTTACAGTAAAATGGAAATATTAGCCATCAGCTTTCTGGAGTATGGAGAGGAGGAGAAGGGAAAGAGAGAGAGAAACATTAAATGAGATTTGCAATTGAACAGAAGCAATTATGTAGAAATTTATCACTAAACTTTTCCAAAGTGGATCAGAATATGGCTGATGTACTAACATGAGTCTATGATACAATAAGCATAACCTTTCAGAGTAGAACTCAAATCATTCAGGTTGTCAAGGAGGCTAGAAAGCATTTAATCCAGTCACCCCCCATGCTTTGTCCCCTCTATCTCACCCACCTCTGCCTCAGGCAAGTCGACTGCCATTCGAAATGGCCTGAGTGAGGGCCTCCCGTGATAGAAAAGTTGCTACTTCTTCAGGCAGCCTGTGAATGTCTACACAACTGTATTAAAAAATACATTGTCATATTACAGGCAAATCTATTTCTCGTGTATTCTTTTGTTCATTCACCTGTGCTAGGCACCAAGTGTTACAGGACTAACAAATCAGACATGGTCCACCCTCTCTGGGAATTAACAATCCAGCAGAGCTAATACGACTTGGCAATTAGAAGTGGGATTGGTGTCCCACAGAGAAGGAGTGCTGAGGAAGCCAGTGAGCTCGCTC
The DNA here is from genome assembly GCA_039655065.1 of Glossophaga mutica. Lineage (NCBI taxonomy): Eukaryota > Metazoa > Chordata > Mammalia > Chiroptera > Phyllostomidae > Glossophaga > Glossophaga mutica. The sequence continues at coordinate 134,511,984 of CM077304.1, forward strand.
GCAGGCTGGAGGCCAGAGTGGGCCTCCTCGAAGAAGTGATGTTCCCTAAAGGATGAGGAGGAGCTAGCCAGCCCAATTTAATTCTTCCTCCCAGGGGCCATGAATGATTACCCTGCAGATATTTGAAGACAGGTTTTCTCTCTCTCTCCAGTCTTGTTTTATTCTAACATTTCCAATTTTATTGCTATTTTTCATTTAACATGGCATTAAATATATTCACCAACTTAACATTATACTTTATAAAGTATATCACCTAGAAACAAAAATTCCAGATGAAACCTGAAAAAACTAGAATAAATTAGGACGATCATCTCTTTCTCTTAAGAAGTTGTAATTCCGTTGATACTGCCTAGTATAGTAACTCTCAATAAGCACATTATTGACCCTCAGTGTCTTTATTACTAATTAAAATTCTTAATAAAATTGTTAACGTGTATTCCTGTTAAACTATAATTTTCTTGTATTTTTCTGGTGTTTTTGGACCCTCATGTAGAATCATACATTTATTCTATTAAATTTTATCACCTTATTGGGTCCATCCTTTCAGTTTGTCAGCACCTTTTGGGAAACTTAATGTTGATTTCTAACTAATGTGCTAGTTTTCCAGAGATGTTACGTTTGGCCACTATTTTCTCTATGATTTCATCTAAACCCTGTTTCACAGGATCAGGGAAATCAAGCCCCTCGCCCTTCACTGGTGAGCTCCACTGAGGTAGAAATGGGACGCTGGTGAGGACAGTGAACCAGTTACAAGTTTTCCTACTTATGCTATCACCTAAACCATATCAACTTCTCAGTTTGTGTATACTTTTTAAAGTGAAGGATAATATTGTCTAGATTATCTCAAAAGTAGATAATGATTTTTAGATATCAAAAGTAGATATGTCTTAGCTTGGGCTGCTATAACAAAAGACCATAAACTGCTGGTTTATGAACAACATGAGTTTATTTCTCACAGTTCTGGAGGCTGCAAGTCCAAGAACAGGGTGCCAGCACGGTTGTGTCCTGGTGCTGCAAGCTCTCTTTTGGTTCACAGATGGTTGATATCTTGTATGTATCCTACTGTTGTGGAAAGAGAGTGAGCTGGCTCTCTGGCCTCTTCTTATAAGGCTCTAATCCATTCATGAGAGCTCCACTCTCTTGACCTAATTACCTCCCAAAGGCTCCACCTCCAAATACCATCACAATGAGAATTGGTAAGTTTCAACGTATGAATTTTGAGGGAGAACATTCAGTTCATAACACTCTAGTGGCTCAATGTAGCTAACTGCTCACAACAAAATTTTGTTTACTTTGTGATGCACTTTAGTGTCTAAGATCTTAGAAAGCTACTACAAAAAAATGAAATACATTTCGTCTAGGGATATACATTGAGTGAGAAGGCCTATGTAAAATATTAAAAGGTGAGACTATGAGACAAGTTTACATGAAGATATAGGCCAAAAACAGTTAATATTTCTTTTTTATTAGTTACGAATTTTATGTATGCTACTTTATTTCTTTAATATTATTTTTAATATTATATTTTGTTTTGTTTATTTATTTATTTATTTCCTCACCTGAGGCTATGCTTAATCTTAAAGAGAGAGGAAAGGAGAGAGAGAGAAACATCAATCAGTTGTCACTTACATGGGCCCCGACCAGGGATCGAACCTGCAGCTAGGTATGTTCCCTGACCGGAATTGAACCCACAGCCTTTTGGTGTATGGGACAATGCTCCAACCAACTTAAGCCACTTGACCAGGGCTATTTTGTTTTATTTTTAAATATTTTTTATAGTGTTGTGGGCTGAATTTATATGTTTTAGTCCTAACACCCAGTACCTCAGAATGTGATTCTTTTTGGTGATAGGACCTTTAAGGAGGTAATTAATTTTACATGAAGCCATTAGAGTGGGCCCAATGCACTTGGACTGGTTGGTGTTCTAATAAGAAGAAGGAATTTGTATGCAAAAAAACACACCAGCAATGGGTGTGCACAGAGAAGAGACCATGTGAGGACAACGTGGCCATCTGAGAGCCAAGGAAAGAGGCCTCACAAGAAACCAAACATGTGGCCACCTTGATCTTGGACTTCTAGCCTTCCAAACTGTGAAAAAAATAAATTGCTGTTGTTTACATTACCCAGTCTGTGGTATTTTGTTATGCAGCCCTAGCAAACTAATATATGTGGGAAATTGCAAAATTAGGCAGAATTATAAAGAACATCATAATGAAACTCATAAAGCCATCATCCACCCTCAACAGTGATCATCTCCTGAGCACTTGGTTTCATCCATATTTCCATCTGTTCCTCCACAACTTAATTATTAAGGAAATTCCAGAAACTATATAATTATATGTATTTTAGCGTATATTTATAAAAGAAAAACACTGTTTAAAAACATAACCGTGGTATAAATATTACACCTAAAATTATTAATACTTTCTCAACATCATTAAATATCTATTTTATTGTTTACATTTCTAATTCTATCCTGTTATAATTTATGTCCTTTCTCACCCATCTCCATATTTCCTTTTCTCTCTCATTTTTGTTGCTATTTATTTATAGAAAAAACTGGGTTGGTTGTGTTGTAGTTTTTATAGTCTAAATTTTGCTCACTGCATTATGGGGTGTAGTTTTACAGATTCTTCCATTCTATTTATTTTTCTGTAAATGGTAGAATCCAGCAGTTTGACCATAGTCAGGGTTTTTTTGGTCAAGGTGCTTCATAGGTAGTAGCGTGTTCTTCCATGGGGAGGCATACATTGTTCAATTGTCTCACTTTTAATTATACTGACAGTTAATGATGAATGCTCAGATCCCTGAGGAGTTCCAAAACTTTATATTCTGTTTCTGTCATACTTCATCATTTACTAACTCTGATATTTTTGTAAAGAAAAACTTCCTTTCATCTACCATTTGGTTGCCCACACCGTTGGTAGTTTTACTGTTTGACAGATGCAACAGCAGACCTCTATGTACTGTTAAACAAATTGCAGGGGATAAAAGCTTGATGTGAGAGGAATTAGAAATAAAAACTTAAAAGTGATACAGACATTTTGCTTGATTTATATGGCATAAATACATACTCTGTTTAAAACTGTTACTTAGGCCAGCTCCCTGCAATAGCAGGGTGGTTCAGGAGTTCATTGGTTGGATTGACTTCTGTTTAAAGAAAGCACGTTCTTAGATTTTATCCATTTACACTGCTTTCACCTGGTAATTGAAATTATCACCATTGACAGCACTTATGCTTCCTTTTCTTTCTGATTGCACTTGCATTATTATCATGATAATGACATTTTTTTGTGTCTACAATAGAGTTTCTCACTAAAATACCTCAGAGGATCTTACTCACCTATATTGCAAATAAAATACCAAAAAGCTTAGTGCCCTTCTTTTGTCTGGAATTAAATACACTTTGATTCTTAGTTTGATTTTTCCCTGCCATACCAGAAGCAAGACCTCAAAACTCTCTTTATTAGTCATCTTATGTCTACTTTGGTAAAGAAGATAAGTTATATTTAATGACTCTGAATTTAAAACAATGCAATTAAGATTAAATACAAGCTGTGTTAACAACAAAAAAATATATTTGACTCTTAAGAACATAAAGTCAGTTGGCAGACTTTGTGTATGTCCGAGTAAAGTAAGGAGAGTCCTGGTAGAGAGAGAAACTCTGCGAACCCAAGAACTGGGGAGACATAGGTGGTTGAGGAGGCTGTTGCCCATGATAACACAGAACTCTTCATGAATATGCTTCAGATTAGATTATCATGTTATATTTTGATTTCCACGTTGTAGAGACAATTAGAAAAACTGGAGTGTGTCCAAAGTAAAACAGTGACAATGGCTGGCTAAAAATATAGCCTAAAAAGAGAAACTGAAAGTTATTTCTTCCTGAGGGAAGATTCTGAAGAAACCTCACTCTCCTCGGTTTTGTCCTTGAAGGTTTCTCACTAGGAGGCCTCTAACCCTCTCTCTGCTAGTCTCCACTGCACAGAAGGATGTGGTTTGAACTGGGGGTCTGGAAGCCCTAGGGGACCTCAGAGAATGCCTCATCTCCTTGATCCTGTCTACCAATTATTATCTAAAATGTCATGGCTCACATGTATATACACTACCATTTTTCAAACATGTATAGATGTAGTTGTGGGCACTAAAATGTAAAGTCGTATAAAAGTGTTACTAAACTTATAGTTTTTTTTGCCATCATGCATTTTCTCAGGTCAAGGGGTTGGTGGTTTGGAAATTATTTTGCAGTAAGGAGATCCTCATGGGAAACCTTTGATATGCAACAGGAGAAAATGATGCTACATTGCCAGATGGAGCAGTAAAATTGATGCCTAGACCAATTTGGAGCAACTCAGCATATTCCTGTAGTTTTGCTGGGGAGCTTATGGTGCTCATGGTAGAGTGGAGAAGTGAAGACATTCTGACCACAATTGCCACCTATTTCTGCCATTGACTCTCCGGAAAGTGAGACTGGCCCAACCCCACTCTGCCACACCCAGGGCCAAGAGAAGGCGTGGGGCTGGAAGCAGCTTCACCACCACTGAAGACATCTTACCCCGCTTTCCTTGAATTGAAGTAGAGTGCTTTGGGTCTCTCATCTCCAGTGCACCACAGCTTCTTAAGTCATCATCGCAGCTGTCCCTGATAAGCGGTGATTGGCCTCCTGAGCCTTCTCAAGAGTGCGCAGGCCTCACTACCAACTGATTGGAATTGGCACATCACTTGGAACCAGTTTCTAACAGGTCACTTCTAACCCAGAAGCTCTGTCGAGAATATAGATCGTGAACAATCACACCATGGACCAGTTTAGGGAGGGTCAAATGTCTGGCTTACTTAAAAATGAGAGGCTAATGACAAACGGCAATATTCAACAGAGGAAGAGGCATGATTTTCAGTCCCTTGAGAACAGACATGCAATTTCCAGCTCAGGGGATTTTTAAAAATAGAATATAATCATTTATTTAGATTCGGAACTACCTGAAGGCAGGAACCTGATTTAAATACCTTTCCTAGCTTGTTATTTTCCTGGTGCAATGATTTCATAAACTGTTTCAGGCTTCCTAATTTTGATTGAAACTATCAGAGCTTTGCTTTAGTAGTTTATTACCAAATTTTATTACTTTTCCCTTTGGGGAATTGACTTTCTGGATGTCATTATACATTCCATGAACAGATATGAAACTGACATCTAGGGTGGAGTTACATTTCCCCTATTTTTCAGAGGCAAAATCTGTGTCAACTGCTTTTTTAATTACTGGTTTTGACAAATTTTCAGTAAATTATTGCAGTATTTTACATGATTTTTTCCTGGTTTTAAGAGGCTCCTAAAAATGAATCAGATGAATTTAAACGTTAGAAATCTTCTGAATTAAATACTCCATACATAGCTAGGAGTAAATTAGTCACAATTTTTCTCAGATGCTTCTTCTAGAAATTAGGACTTTAATTCTATGTGCATTAATTCCTGATTTTTCTATTAATTTAACAAGCTTATTGATTATTCAAATGAAAGTCTCAAGATACATATTCTTTAAAATTTTTTTCTCCACATTTTTTCTTGTTGTTCAAGTGTAGTCGTCTCCATTTCCCCCCACCGAGTGGCTTCCCCCACCCCAGCCATCCTGACTTTCCACCCTTGATCTTACCCTGCTTTGGTTTTGTCCATGTCCTTTTACATGTTCCTGAAGACCCTTCCCTCTTTCCCCCCCATAATTGCCTCTCACCTTTAATATTCTTTTGTTTTTTAAAAAATTGAGATATATTTTCTTCTTTTAAAAGACTTTATTTATTTTTAGAGAGAGGGGAAGGGAAGGAGAGAGAGAGAGAAACATCAATGTGGGGTTGCCTCTATAGCGCCCCCTACTGGAGACCTGACCTGTAACCCAGGCATGTGCCTTGGGAATCAAACCAGTGATCCTTTGGTTTGCTGGCTGGCACTCAATCCACAGAGCCACGCTAGCCAGGGCTATTCTTTAATAATTTTAAATGTTTCTGTGTGCTTACAGCTTTAACTATTTTTGAATTTTTTAATCGGAATTTTAAAATCAGAATACCTTGAGGACATTGAAATAATATAATTTTGGAATTATAGACATTGGGGTTATTTACATAGTTCTCTTCATAGTTGTAAATATTTAAGATACATTTTTAAAAATTAAGTACTTTCTCAAGTTTTAAAATTTTACTTTTTGCTCTTAATTGACTTTTGGATGAAAGCATAATTTTAAAACCTTCATTAAAACACACTAACAGAAACACATGTTATTAAAACCATATATTTAAAACATCCATAATTATAGGTATGTAATGGATTCTAGTAGTCAAGACCAACCTGATATGATAAATTATTATTATTATTACTTTACTGTTTCTTGCCAGACTAGGATAAGCAAGAATTTTCATCTGGCTTTATTGGGGTATAATTGACAAAAAATAATGGTATATACTGACAGTGTTCAACATGATGATTTGATATACACTGTGAAATGTCTACTACAATCGAGTTAATCAACATACCTTTTTGTGTGTGGGGGGGTGAGAATGCTTAAGATCTACTCTCTCAGCAAATTTCAAGTATGCAATACAGTTTTATTAACTAGTCATCGTGCTGTACGTTAGATCTCCAGAACTTATTCATCTTATAACTGAAAGTTTGTGTCCTCTGGCCAATACCTCCCCATTTCCCCTTCCCCACAGCTGTTGACAACCACCATTCTACTCCCTTTCTCTGAAGCATATAGTTGTTCTATTTTTAATTTTTTGAGGGACCTTCATACTGTGCTTCATAATGGCCGTACCAATTTACTTTCCCACCAACAGTGTGCAGGGTTTCCCTTTACTCTTCATCCTTGCCAATACTTCTCTCTCCTCTTTTTGATAATGAGGTGAAGTCTCATTGTGGTTTTGATTTGCATTTCCCAGTTGATTAATGATGTTTAACACTCTTTCATGTACCTGATGGACATTTGTATGTATTTTTTGAAAACTGTTTATTCAGGTTCTTTACCCACTTATTAATTAGAGTATTCTTTTTGCTATAGAGTTGTGTAAATTCCTTATATATTTTAGTCATTAATCCTTATCAGATATTTGGTTTTCACATATTTTTTTCCTTTTCTGTATGTCATCCTTTCATTTTGTTGTTTCTTTTGCTCTGGAGAAGTATTTAATTTGATATAGTCCCACTTTTTGTTTTGTTTTTCTTTTTGTTAATTGTGTGTTTTGGTGTCACACCCAAAAATCATCTCCAGACTAATGTCAAGGAGTGTTTTCCTAAGCTTTCTTCTAGGAGTTTTATGGCTTCAGGTTTTACACTTACGTCATTTACCCATTTCAAATTAATTTTTGTAAGTGGTGTAAGATAATGGTATTTAAATTCATCAGGGTATCCAGTTTCATTCTTTTGCATGTGAATATCTGATTTTCCAACACCATTTATTGAAGAGACTATCTTTTCCCATTGTGTTTTCTTGGCATCCTTGTCAAAGATTAGTTGACCATATGAGAGGGGTCCCAAATACCCCTGGAATTTACTTATAAAAATGGTGTGTTTATTCTTACATGTTTAAACTTAAGTCACCTTCAAAGTACTCTCCATTTGATGAAATACACCTGTTGAGACATGTTTTTCCACTGCTCAAAACAGTTTCTGAATTTGTCAATTTTGATGCCTTTTAGTGCTTCTGCCATTTTTTGCTTTGCCTCTTCCATGTTGGCAAAATGTTTCCCTCTGAGGACTTTTTTCAGCCAGGGCAACAAAAAATGTCACTTGGGGCAAGATCAGGTAAATAGTGAGGATGTGGCATGGGGGTTATGCCATTTTTGGTCAAAAACTGCTGAACACTCAGTGCATTGTGGGCAGGTGCACTTGTAAACCATCCATCATGAAATGGACAAATACATTGAAAGAATCGTAAAAAAATTTCACTAAATCTGAATTCAGCCTCTCACAACAGCACCAACTGGTACACTGATACAGATGTGTTCTTAGAACACTCCCCTAGTGGGGGAAGCCTGTGTTACAAAGGGTTCACCCTCCAGAAGATAATTCTGGGTTGGGTTTTTTTTTATGTGTTGGTTTATTTCTAGGCTTTTAATTCTGTTCCACTGACTGTGTATCTTTTATTTTTTGCAAATCTCATACTGTTTTGATTACTGTAGTTTTATAATACAGTTTGAAATCAGGGAGTATGATGCATCAAGCTCTACAGTTCTTCAAGATAGCTTTGGCCATTCTAGGTCATTGGTGGGTACATATGAATTTTAGGGTTGTTTTCGGTACTTTAAAAAAATGCCATATGAATTTTCACAGGTATTACATTGAATCTGTAGATTAGTTTCAGTAGCATGAACATTTAAAAAATATTAATTCCTTCAGTCCAATAACACAGGATAGCTTTCCATTTATTTGTGTCTTCAACCTCTTTCATCGGTGTCATGTTTTCAGTGTAGAGCTCTTTCACCTACTTGGATAAATTTAATCCTTTATATTTTGTTCTATCTCATGAGATTGCTTTCTTAATTTCTCTGTCAGATTGTTGTTACAGTATAAAATTACAGGTGATTTTTTATGTTGATTTTGTATCCTGAAATTTTATTAACTGCATTGATTAGTTCTAACAATTTTTTGGTGGAATCTTTAGATTTTCCCTGTATAATATGTCAGCTGCAGACAGAAAATTTTACTTTTTCTTTCTGAAGCCCTCTATTTCTTTTTCATATCTAATTTCTCATGCTAGGCCTTTCAGTACTATGTTAATTAGAAGTGTCAAGAATGAACCCCCTTCTCTGTTCCTGATCTTGGAGAAAAGCTTTTAACTTTTCGCTATTGAGTATGATGTTAGCTGTGGGCTTGTTATATATGAACTTTATTATGTTTGAGGTATATTTCTTCTGTATGTACATAATTTTTGAGAGTTTTTATCATTAAAGGATGCTCAGTTTTGTTAAATGTTCTTTCTGCACTTGTTGAAATGACAATATGATTTTTATTCCTCACTCCATTAATATGGTATATCACATTTATTTGTGTAAGTTGAACAATCCTTGCATCCAGGGATAAATCCCACTTCATCATGGTGTATGATCCTTTAATTATGCTGTTGAATTTGATTTGCTTGTATTTTTTTTAGGATTTTTACATCTATGTTCATCAGTGATACTGGCCTCTATTTTCTTTTTACATATTGTACTTATCTGGTTTTGGTATTAGGGTAATGCTAACCTTGTAAAATGAATTTAGAAGTGTGCCCTCCACTTCAATTTTTTTCTAAGAGTTTGAGAAGGATATTAATTATTCTTTAAATGTTTGCTAGAATTCACCAGTGACACCATCTGGTCTTGGGCTTTTCTTTTTTGAAGATTTTAAATTACTCAATCTTCTTATTAGTTACAGTTTTTCAGATTTTCTATTTCTTAATAATTCAGTTTTGGAAGTTTGTATGTTTCTATAAATTTACCCATTTCTTGGAGGTTATACAATTTGGGGACATTTAATTGTTCATAGTCACTTGTGATTCTTTGTACTTCTGTGGTATCAGTTGTAACATTTCCTCTTTTATTTCTGCTTTTCTTTATTTAGTCTTCCATCTTTTTTCTGTTTAGTATAGTTAAGGGTTTGTCAGTTTTGTTTATCTTTCCACAAAGCAGCTCTTAGTTTCATTGTTGTTTTCTGTTGTTTTTTCTAGTCTCTGTTTCATTTATTTCTATTTTATTTTTGTTAATCTCTTCCTTCTGCTAACTTTGGGCTTACTTTGTTCTTATTTTAGTTCCTTGCAGTGTAAATTTAGGTTGCTTATTTGAGATCTTTTTGTTTTTTATGTAGGTGTTTATCACTATGAACTTCCCTCTTAGAACTACTTTTCTTGCATATGATAAATTTTGGTATGCTTTTTCCATTTTCATTTATCTCAATATATTTAAAAAATTCTCTTTTGATTTATTCTTTGTTGTTGTTTAAGAGTATATTGTTTAATTTCCACATATTTGTGAATTTTCCTTTTCTCCTGTGATTAATTTTAGTTGTAAATAACTATACCATATACCATATTTTCAGAAAATATACTTGACATGATTTCAGCCTTTGTATGTTTGTTAAGACTTGTTTTGTGACCAGTCCTATGATCTATCCTGGGAAATGTTGCGTGTGCATTTGAGAAGAATGTGTACTCTGCTGCTGTTGGATGAAATATTGTGTGTATGTATGTTAGGTTCATTTGACTTGAAGATGGTTCAAGTTTATCATGTCCTTTTGATTTTCTTGCTCTATGATGTATCCATTTTGAAAGTGAGACTGTGAAGTCCTCTACTATTATTGCATTGCATTGCTGTTTATTTCTGCTTTTAGATCTGTTATTTGCTTAATATTTTTAGGTGCTGTGATATTGAATGCATATATATTTACAATTATATCCTCTTGGTGAATTGATTTGTTTTTTATAATATAATAATCTTCTTTGTTTCCTGTTACAGTTTTTGACTTAAAGTATATTTTGTCCGTTGTGAGTATAGTTCTTGGTTTCCATTCATGTGGAATGTCTTTTCCTGTCCCTTTGCTTTGAGCTTCTGTGTGCACTTAAAACTGAAGTGAATCTCTTGTGGACAGTGTGTAGTTGGGTCTTGTTTTTATCCATCAGCTGCTGTATGTCTTTTTATTGGAGAATTTAATTCATTTACATTAAAGCGATTTTGGTAGATAAGGACTATTGCCATCTTACTGTTTTCTAGTTGTTTTGTAGTTCCTTTGTTTCTTTCTTTCTCTTTTGCTATCTTCCTTTGCATTACAATAATTTTCTGTAGTGTTATGCTTCCATACTCCAGAATGTTAATCTTTCTCTTTTGTGTATCTATGATAAGTTTGCTTTGTGGTTACCATGAGGTTTACATAAAACATCTTATAGTTATAATAGTCTATTTTAAACTTACAACAACTTAACTTTACATACAAAAACTACCTTTTTACTCTATTTCCCCCCACATTTTATGCTTTTTATTTCATAGTTTACATGTTTTCATACTATGTATCCATTAAGGAATTACTGTAGCAATACTAGTTTAATACTTTTGCCTTTTAAACAATTTATATACCTTTACAGTATTAAAGTATTCTGAATTTGACTATATACTTACCTTTACCAGTGAATTTTATGTTTTTAAGTTTTCAGGTTACTGATTATTGTCTTTTCATTTCAGTTTGGAGAACTCATTTTAGCATTTCTGTAAGGCAGATATAGTGGTAATGAACTACCTGAGCTTTTGTTTGTTTGGAAAATTCTTTACTTCTTCATTTCTGAAGAACATCTTTGCCAGATTAAGTATGTTTGGTTGGCATTTTTTTTTTTTTTTTTTTTTTTTGGTCTTTAAGCCCTTTGATTACATCATCCCACTCTCTCCTGACCTGCAAGTTTCTGCTACAAAAATTTGCTGAGAGACTAATGGGGCAGGGAATTCCCTTGCATGGCAGAAATTCTTTTTTTCTTAAGGAGGATTTTTTTCCTGCAGACTGAGTAACACATAAAAGAAAGTATAAACATGTGATATGTTTTCTCCTACTGCCTTCCCTCTGGTCAACTTGCTTATCTGCTTGCTGAATCATCTGCCTAGTCTTCAGGGTCCATTCCATGGAAAATTGTTTTAGTAATGTCATAAGCACAATTACAAATTGTGCATGTTGGACTAGCTTTTATCTGAAGAGAAAAAGTCAAGGTTTCATTGGCAGTTAGGAAAACGCATTCTTGATCTCGAGTATAAAACTTTATTTCTTTGCCCCAATACTTGCCTCGAGTAGTATAATCTTCCATCTGGCCTGGTCATGAGGTGTTTGGGGTAGTGAATGTTTTAGTATCTGCCTTTGATAGCCAGTAATCCTTTAGTGACGTTTAGTCCTGTAAGTAAACATTACATTCTGTGTGTCAGCTTCTGAAAACAAGATCCTATACGTCACCACGGTCTTCAAGGATTTCACTATCAAGAGGGGGGGAAATAGGCACAAAGCAAACTAAAATGCAATGTGTAAGTGCTGTAGCAGTGGTGTGATTACAGAGCATGCATCACTCCACCCTTGAGGAGTGTGTGTTTATGTTTCTAACAGCCCCCTAGTTCCCACTCTTAAAATGTTTTTGTTGAGGTTCACAGTTGACATTTGTTTTAGAAGTTAGGTGTGCTGTGTTAACGTGCTTAGTTAATGTTTTCAGGGAGACACATTATTTCACCTTCACTTTATCCCGAACAACCCATTAATGAGGTATTTTGTCATGAGTAGCAACAGTAGTTTCGGAGGCTTCTTAGTCACAGGCTGCCGAGGGCACTCGAAGTTAGAAAGTGCAGTTCTCCTTTGAAAGGCACAGTCTTCTGGGAGAAGTAACATTGAGAGAAAGGACACATATGATGCAGAAGCAACTTAAATTTTTGCAAGATTCTATAGTTTTTAATGTACCATCACATTTATTCTTTGTGGTAAAGCTGTTGGGCAGGTTGTTGGAAGCGCTCATTTTATAAATAAGAAAATTTAGTGGTTTCTCACAATTACACAACTAATATGTGTGAGAGATAGCACTTGAAGCCATTTTTAACTTTTAAAAGCACTTTAACTTGATAGCACTTTGTAACTTGACTTAGTAAGAACTGAGTAGTTCATGTGGAAATCCAAGAAGAAGTCTCCATGAGCCCTGTCCAGACACCAAGGAGCGTATCAGGACTTGGTGTGCGGCAGAGACATGGAGTCTGGCCCGGCCCTAGACCAAGTGCTGAGCAAAGAACAAAGATATGAAAGTCTGAATTGAGAAAAACCCAAGAAGAAGAATCCAAATGGAAATTTAAGACGAGAACTGTTAGGGATTTTGAGAACAGACAGTGGGAAATCTGGGAATGTGTGAGGGCAGCTTTCAGCCCAGCTCAATCGTGAACTCTCTTTTGAAGGCTGAATCCCTTCCCTTCCGGTCTTCTAGGCAGAGAGCATTCTGAATCTAAATTTTAATATAGTTAGTAAGGTGTAGGGATGTTTATTTGTATTTGGCATGAATTATGCAGTCATATGGTAAGGTTGATATGTTGCTGATCCTATTGCATGTATTTTATTTCCAAGATTTATATTTTAGAACTTCACTTTTTTAACTTTGTTGATGAAATGTTCTAGATCTGCAATATTTCAAGTGCTCAGTAACCACATGTGGCTAGTGGTTACCATATTGGACAGAATGATAAACATAAATTCTTTTTTAAAACGTGTTGCAAAGTAATACATGCACATATAATAATGTTCAAAGTGTTCAGAAAGTAAAAAATGAAAACAAAAGTATCTCCCCCTGTCTGTCTCTCAACCTCTGTTTCTCCAGTGGTATTCACTACTAAAAATCTTCTATCCTTTCAGGGAAAAAAAGTGTATCCAGCAAAATTTTATATGTGCATGCTTTTTATAAATCACAAAATTGATTATATTAGGTGTGCTGTTTGGCATCTTTTTTAAAAATTAAAACAGTCTTTGATATCTTAATACAGCAATTTATTTAGCTCTAATTCTGTTTTCATTGTTTGGAAATGAAATTTATTCATTCTGTATTCTAGGCTTTTGTGTTGTTTCCCTTTTTTATTTTTTATTTTTGCTATTCAAATATTGCTGTAATATATATGGCCATAGTTGAGTATGTTTGTAGGGAAGACTCCTAGAGGTACAGTTGTTGAATGGTCCTTCACGGCAAGTGCTGTTTCTAAGCAAAGAGGGAGTAGAGAATCTGGCGTGAGGGTAGGGCACAAACAGTAAAGACTGGTGGGAAAGGGAACTAGAGACAAAGTAAAGGTAAAGAAGCTCCAGCTGTGAGAGAACATCATAAATATTTGTATCAATGGTGTTAAGGGTAGCCTTTAAGTTTATTCAGTACCATCCCTCCTGGGAGTACTTAAGAAAAAAGTTTTAAATATCAGTGTATATTATTGCACATTATCTATATCTATATCTATATCTATATCTATATCTATATCTATATCTATATCTATATCTATATCTATCTATATCTATACACACATATGTAAAACTATTGTTTAGTTTTATTATAAAGATATTACATATTTATTATATACAGAGTGGAAAATGTAAGAAAATACAAAGCAGAAAACTAATTTCACCCTACTCAGAGAAAACCAACATTAAATACTTCAATCTCTTATTTCTGTGCATTAGTTTTTACATAGCTGAGATCATACTGTACGTACATGTGTTTATGTCTGTAATTTCCTTTGCTTATCATCTTAATCTTGTTGAATTTCTTTTATTACTCTTTGCCTGATTTGTTTTTTAGGTAATAGAAATCTAACATTGTTTTGGAATGAATTTGGGTACCAGAATAACAAGGACACAGAGAGGTCTTTAGATTCTATTCAGTATCAAAGAAGACAAGTCATGGCCATCCCATTAATGATTCAGTGTGGTGAGTGTTGAATTTCATTCTGATTAGCAGTCACTTAGTGAGTTTCTAAATATGCAAGTCATTGTGTTTATTAATGGGCTGTGAGGGAGACAAAGGTGGTGGGTAAGACCCGACTTTTACTTTTAGTGAGGTTAGGGTCTAGGAACGAGGTTAAAATAACCATGAAAATAATTATAATAGAGATAAAATTAAGATAAATGATGTAAAAGGAACAATTTTTTTTGAAGTTTCAATGGGGAAGAAGAGGAAGTTGAGGCAAGGCTTCATGACAGAGGAAGCCTTTACCATGATCATTAAAATAGAATTTGGATAGGCAGAGATGTAGCAGGAGATATGCATTAATGTCAGGTGTACATTCAGCTAAAATTAGGGGAGTAGAATAATAGAAATAGACACCTTTCTATTTTTTTAAATGTATTTTATTGATTATGCTATTACAGTTGTCCCATTTCTCCCCCATCATTCCCCTCCACCCTGCACACTCCCTCCCACCCACATTCCCCCCTTTAGTTCATGTCCATGAGTCGTAAGTTCTTTAGCTTCTACATTTCCCACACTATTCTTGCCCTCCCCCTATTTTCTACCTACCATCTATGCTACATATTCTCTGTACCTTCCCCCCCCTTTCCTCCTCCCACTCCCCTGTTGCTAACCCTCCATGTGATCTCCATTTCTGTGGTTCCGTTCCTGTACTAGTTCTTTGCTTAGTTTGCTTTTGTGTTAGGTGTGGTTGTTAATATCTGTGAGTTTGCTGTCTTTTTACTGTCATATTTTTTTATCTTCTTTTTCTTAGGTAAGTCCCTTTAACATTTCATATAATAAGGGCTTGGTGATGATAAACTCCTTTAACTTGACCTTATCTAAGAAACACTTGATCTTCCATTCTAAATGACAGCTTTGCTGGATAGAGCAATCTTGGATGTAGGTCCTTGACTTTCATGACTTGGAATACTTCTTTCCAGCCCGTTCTTGCCTGGAAGGTCTCTTTTGAGAAATCAGCTGACAGTCTGATGGGAACTCCTTTGGAGGTGATTGTCCCCTTATCCCTTCCTGCTTCTAGAATTCTCTCCTTCATTTTAATCTTGGCTAATGTAATTACGATGTGCCTTGGTGTGTTCCTCCTCGGATCCAACTTCTTTGGGACTCTCTGAGCTTCCTGGATGTCCTGGAAGTCTATTTCCTTTGCCAGATTGGAGAAGTTCTCCTTTCTTATTTGTTCAAATAAGTTTTCCACCTGTTGCTCTTCTTCTTTGCCTTCTGCTACCCCTATAATCCAGATGTTGGGATGTTTAAAGATGTCCTGGAGATTCCTAAGCCTCTCCTCATTTTTTTGAATTCTTGTTTCTTCATTCTTTTCTGTTTGGTTGTTTCTTTCTTCCTTCTGGTCCACTCCATTGATCTGAGTCCCAGTTTTCCTCCCATCCCTATTGGTTCCCTGTGTGTTTTCCTTCATTTTACTTATAGTAGCCTTCATTTGTTCATCTAATTTGTGAGCAGAATCAACCAATTCTGTGAGCATTTTGATGACCAGTGCTTTGAACTGTGCATCTGATAGGTTGGCTATCTCTTGGTCACTTAGATGAATTGGCTCTGGGGCTTTGATCTGTTCTCCTATTTGAGCCATTTTTGGATGTTTTTTGGTCTGGCCGTGGCTGTTATGTACTAAGGGGCAGAGCCTTATGTGTTCCCCAGGGTAGGGCAGCCCAGTAGCTGGGTAGTGACGCTGTATGTGGGGGTGGGGTCCAAGAGGGAACAATGGTGCTTGCTCCCCTCTCTCAGATTCCAGTCCCTTCTGCCACTTCACCTTCGCCTGTATTATCTGCACGTGAATGTAGGACCACCTGGTCAGCCAGCCACCTTGCATGGCTTCACTAGGTCTGCACCATTGCCACCCCATGCCCAGGGTCCGCTAGCTGCCACCTGTGTGCCTGGGGTCTGCTAGCCACCCTCTGCATACCTGGGATCTGCCAGCTGCTGCTGCCTGCATGCCTGGTCTGCCAACCTCCACTTTTCCCTGCCACAACTCCGCCCCTCTTACTGGTCTGGATGAATGGTTGTTGAACTCTGTACAGTTCAATTTTCTATAAGTTGTGGTTGTTTTCTTGTTTCTAAATCTTTATTTTCCTTAATTTTGGTTGTGCAAGGAGGCACAGTGTGTCCACCTACGTCTCCATTTTGGCTGGAAGTCCTACCTTTCTATTTTTAATACCTAGTACTGTGCTAAATATGGGGTCCAGCACAAATTAACACCCCTTTTTAATTACAAAATCTTTTATTACAAAAATCATAAGCATCTAATTCTGTAACATAACAATATCACAGTTAAGCATACCATGTGACATTTTAGGTGAAATGTTCAAATTGCTGTCCATCTCATGCAAGACATTCATGTACCCTACCAACCACACTCAAACAAGCCTTACTTCTGCTGGACCCCATATATACTTGGTGCTTAATAATTGACTGCTGAATGAATGAGTGATGAGTAAATAATAGACAGGAAGAGCAGGTTGAATAAACATGTTAGTGGGCCTGAATGCCAAAATAAGTAGTTTTTACTTTGATAAACAATGGAGAGGCATTACATATTATACAATAGGAGAATGACTTCATTGAAGCATCGAGCACTTACTGTGTTCCTCTGATATCCTTCTAGCCACTATACAAAGGGTTAGAGAATTAAAGACACTCTCTACTATCTGCAAGGAATTTGCTGTCCTGCAAGGGATCAAAACTAACAAATAAAGCATGCTATGGTGTTTAAAATGTTGTAGTTGTTTACCCTGTGCCAAGTGAACACCTCCCTAACCTTGAGCCTGGGGTGGTCCAAAGAGGACCTGATGGGTCTGATGTGTGCAAGGTATGAGCAGGATCCAACTTCCAGTATTATGGAGCTACATGAAATTGGGAAAATTCCTTAATTTCTCTAAGCCTCAGTTTCCTTATTTATAACATGAGGTTAGTATTTATAGCTACATCACACAGTTTTGTGCAAATAAAATGTATTAACACATGTAAAGTTTACTAAGTGTTTAGGATAGTGTATTAAGGTTCTCCAGAGAAACAGAATTAATAGAACAGGTGGCTGGGTGGGCACACACTATGTTCTATATTATATATATATAATATCTACTGCATGTAGTAGATATTAATTATAGAGAATTGGCTTACATAATTATAGAGGCTAACAAGTCCTAAAATCTTCAGTCATCAAACTGGAGACCCAGGAGGGACATTAGTTTAATTCCAGTTAGAGTCTGAAGGCCTGAGAACCAAGACACCCAATGACGTAATTCCAGCCTCAGTGTTTGACAAGCTCAATACCTAGGAAGAACTGATTTTTTAAATTTGAATCAAAAGACAGGGAAAAACTAATGTCCCAGCTGAAGAGAGGAAGGAGAAGTTCTTTTTTACTTTCAAGAGGGTCAGCCTTTCTTTGTTTTATTTAGGCCTTCAATTGATTGGATGAGGCCCACCCACATTAGGGAGGACATTCTGCTTTACTCAGTCTACCAATTCAAATGTTAATCTCACTCAGAACACCCTACTAGACACACTCAGAATAATGTCTGGCCAACTATCTGGGCACCCCATGGCCCAAACTGACCTAAAATTAACCATCACAGATAATGTGTAGCATTGTTGGCTTCTATCACTATTGTGTATTTTAATCCTCAGTGACCTTTTTAGGTAAGGACTAATATTAATCTCTTCTTACAGATGATGATTCTGAAACATAAAGATATAACTTATCCACGATTATAGACATACTAAGTGGTGGAGCTATTCAGGTTCTTTACCACAGTGCACACTGCCTTTGTTGTAGGTGAACAGAGACTAGAGTTTACGTAAGAGCTATTAATGATGTGTCTGGAAGGAATTCAGGATTAACGTTAAGAATAGCCTGGAGATGAGGTCATATGTTTTTGTACTGCCTGGCTTATTTTACTTATCATTATGCTCTCCAGTTCCATCCATGCAGGGGGTAGGAACTCCTTTTTTTCTGCTGCTGCATAGTATTCCATCATGTAAATGTACCATAGTTTTTTGATCCATTCATTTATTGATGGGACCTAATCACCAACACAAACAAGCAAGCTAAATATAACCAGAGACATTGAAATTTAGAACAAACTGACAGTAACCAGAGGGGAGATGGGAGAGGATAATGGGGGAAAGGGGAAGAAGGGTTTTCAGGAACAACTATAAAGGACACATGGACAAAACCAAAGGGGGGTGGGATTGGGGTGGGAGGTAGCGATGCTTGGGGTGGGGAGGAGTGGTGGGGGGAAAATGGAGACAATGGTACTTGAACAACAATTAAAGAAGTTAAAAAAAAAAAAAAGCTTGGAGAGAGTGATCCTAAAAGCAAGGAGGGACTAAAAGGCAGAAATGGACAAAGAAGTCAAAGAAAATGGGAAAGTCAAGTCACTGGAAGTCTTCCTATGTTTTATGAAGGGGTGGAGAGGGATCTATTAATTTTTTTTTTGGCTGAAGATAGCAGAAACCAATTGAAGAGAACTTAAGCAATAATAACAACAATAGTAATAACAACAATGATAATTGGTTGGTAGTGTCCTAGGTTAGTTCATAGAATCCTAGCTTAGTGTGCAAAGTGCAATGGAATATGATCAAGGACTCACTTGTCTTTGGCTCAAAAGGTACCTCATACTTTTGGTATATGCAACCTGACATCTTAGCATGATGGATTCACTTCTGACTGTGGTGTTTCTTGTGTATGATTTTGTTGTGATTATCAGATCTTTGCCTGAAATGGAGAGTCTTGCCGCTCTCTACTAATTATCAGGAAAAAGAACTTGTTGACATCTGGATTTGTGCTGATAATCCTAACCGCTTGGAAAACAGGTAACTTTGATAGTTTTCTAAAATTCTTTATCTGTTTTTAATTCCTAAAATACATATGTATGGAACTGAAAAAAGTCAGCTGCAGATACATTTTAGCTTAGTGGCTGTCGTCCCCCAGAATTCCTTCTAGCCCCCTGCCCCCTGTGGAAAGAGATTTCATCTGTGTGCTTTTCCATCAAGATAAAAGAGACCTGCATGTAATGAGTTGCAAAAGCTGGGGTGTACAACTCTGTGGTTTCACGGGCGGGAGACTGTGACCGGAGTTTAAGAATTCTGCCCTTCAGTTCGTTCTCACACAGCATAGTGCCTTATCTATCACACAGCAGTTTTATCCGGAGGGTGTCTCCAGGGGGCCTGAACTGTTAGACCACGTGCTTTTTCTGTTTAAGTCATATATTGATTTCATTGCGTTGTGCTTTTGGAGGAAGAAGTTCAGACTAAAACAGGAAAAGACCGATTAAATATTGATGAATGTGTTATTATAAGCCCTTTTAGACTCATTCTTTTTCTTTCAGGGAGGGAGAAGAGTTAGTATACCCCTTTAATAAAAGTACTCCTAAGTGAAGCATTGCTTCTCTGTGGAGTTTGCTCCTAGTCCTTTGGTCTGAGTAAGCCAATCAATATTGCTAATACAAACATTAAGGTAATAGCTCTTGTTGGATTATTTTATTCAGCCTTGAAAAAAGGAGCAAATAAAAAATTAAAAAAGCAAACATTCAGAAACTGCTACTAAAGCCCCAGCCACCTGCAGTCACCAGGTTAATCACATTTAGAATCTAAGAAAAAATGTCAGATGACAGGGGTCTTAGATTTTGCTTTATCCAGGGGTTTTTCAGTTTCCCTTTCTTGGTTGGCAGCAGAACCTTCTGTCCCCCTCCAAATAAAATTTGCTTCAGACCCAAAATACATGAAACAGATAAGAGCAGAAGTGCCCTGCTTTGAACTGAAGATTGGGAATCCGGGGGCCAAAGGCTCCATCCACTTTACATTTCTGTTCCCTACTCTCTGCAAAAGGCCTAGCGATTCAGGGAGCTTATAAAACACTGATCTAGTCTCACTTCTTCATTTTAGAGAAGTGAAAAATGAAGCCCGGTCGGTGGCTAAGAAGCATGTTCATGAAGCCACTAGCCAAGGTCTTTCGATTTCTATCCTGATTTCAGCCCTAACTCGGAACTTAAATTTAAATAGGAATAAAGTGCCTAGTTTCAATATTAATAGTCTGATATAGTGTTTTTTCATTGTCAGTGTAACTATTTTTAACGAAGCATTGTTTAATAGATGGTTTTTCAATTTCTGTGTGGAAAAACCCATGCTTGAAAATGTAAATAAACTTGATGTAAGCCCCAACCCTTGAAAAATAGTTAATCATGTCGATCACTTACTGTGAGCTAAGACCTTTTCATATGGTGTAGGATAGCGTTTTAGAGTTCAGCCCCTGGAGACAGGCTGCTGGATTGGACTCGTAGCTCCATTAGCTGGGAAACCTTGGACAAGTGTGCATTTTCTTTTTAACTCAGCTTCCCGTCACCTAGAATGAGATGTAATAATAGTATCTTTTGCATTGTTTTGGGGTCTAGCAGAACACCTTGTAAGGTCAATCTGCTATGTCCCTGGTCACCGGGGACCCCTTGAAAACAAGCCATGAGAATTTTGGCCCCTCTCCACAGATCTAATCATAGAACTGGGGATCTGCCCTCCACAGTTTGCCTTATCTCTAAATGATCATTGCTTACACTCTTGCCCTCTTCTCCTTGAACAGTGGTGATGCCTTCAAAGAGTACTGCTTCAAAGCTGCATTAATTTTGTCTCTTTTACACATCAAAACAGTGCCACTTGTGATGACAGCCAAGATAAATTTAGCCATGTTGACAGAAAACTGATGGACCTTAAAAGTCTAAAATGCAGAAAGTCTTTTTATGTTTATAATTTCTTCTAAAGCCCTTGATTCTTTAAATGTATGGACATAATTTTGACCATCTGCATTTTATATTCACTGAAAAGATTATGACAAAAATATGCTTAAAGTGACAGCAAGAGTTTTAGGGGAGATGTAAAGAAAAAATCCCTGATTATAAAGGCAGTTACATAGAGTTGACACTCCTTTATGGGAGATCATTGACAGCAAGTAGATACGGTGGTTTTGGGGGGAAGAAAAACTGATCTGATGACCTCACTCATTCCTCTGATTCAGTATGGTAGCCTGGGCCTTGCACACTTTGAGAATATACTACAAAATAGATTATTATTAGACAAAGCCCTGAGGAATATGGGACATTGGATTAGGGTGGAGTCACATGAAGTTGGTGTGTTGAAGTGAGGAGAAGTGGAGCATTGTTGTTTATTAGGTGATATTTGATGAATGGAAGGACAGAGTAATGGGGTGAAAAGTGGCATTATCTGTATTTACAGAAAACATAGTTTATTGTCAGTAGTTAATTACCGGTTGTCAGCAGGGTTAATGTCAGTGAACAGCATTTGAATAAACAATGTGTGTAACCAGAACTTGGGTAGCAAACATAATAACAGCTCTCTTTTACACAGCAATTACATACGTTATCTCATTTCATCTTTACAATAACCCCATGACTTTCTCTGCTTCTCAGAAGAGAAAACAGTGAGGCTAAGAGAAGTCCTATGATTTATCCAGGGTGCCTCCCTAGAGCTGAAACTTAACACCACGATTTTGAGGCAGAACATGTACTCCTTCCACCGCCTTACTACACCCACTCTCTGAAGACATCTTTACACTTGAGAAAGCCTCATTCTACGCTATTCCTTTATGATGGCACCACACCCCATTTTACAAATGGTGGTCTCAGAGTCGGTGGCTCAGGCTGGGCGCAGTGGAGCCGTTTTTTCCAGACCACCAAAGCCTCTTTTTGTTTTTCACTTTAAGCATGGAGGGAGGTTAGACATTTTTGTCACAGTACCAAGAAAGAGCTGTCAGTGCACTTCGATTACATTCATGCTCTGTATTTATCTGCATTGAAAGTAGGGATCACCAGCAGAGTAAAAATGACTGTCATTTGAGCCAAAAAAAAATCTGAGTTTTGAAAAGGATACTAAAAAATATCTATGGCTTGAATGGTATATTAAAATTTAATTTGTTTCCAAAAATTTTTTGAATACAAGTGAATGAGTCTCACTTTAATAAAAATACTTGTGGCTTCTCTTTTCTGAATAAAAACATAACGCTGCCACAAGGTTCCTCTCTCCCTTGCCCTGGAGGCCTCGTAGGTGCTGCCTCCCACACGTCTGCATCTCAGCTCTGCGGGTGCCACACACACAGTAGGTGTCCACTGATGTGTTTTTCTACCACCTTTCTTTGAAAATAGCAATAGCAACAAATACTGTACGTGGGTGGAATTGGTTTTTTTTTTTTTTTTTTTTTTTTTTTTTTTGCAGCATAGTACTTGAATCTGATCCTTTGGTAGTTCCTCTCTGTTAGTGGGGGCAGGAAATATATCAGCTGCAGCTCCTCCGACACAGAAGCCGTGGGTTTGGTCTGCCTCACGATTCCTACGCTGTTTCAGACGAGAGATGGTCCTCTCTCTATTCTCAACCTCCTCCTCCCTCTCCTCGCCTGACGTGCATTTATTTTGCCCTGTCCCTCTCCTTTTGGTACATACATAATAAAAAAAACCTGTGTTTAACACAGGCTCTAAGACTTGACCTTAACATTTTGACCTGAACAGCACATACCCAGGAATGAATCAAAGGCATGCCCAGTGGGAGGTGAACCTCTTATCCCTGCCAAGCCTTGATACTGAGGTGAACAATATAATCTCTCAATTTTTCAACCACCTGGATAACTCAGCTCCCAGAACATAGCCACAAAACTGAAAGTAAGGGGGGAAAGAGCCTCAAACCTTCCAAATCATATGTCCCAAAAGTCATTATTGTTTTTTGTAGCCATAACAAGGGAAGCCCTCTTTCACAGCCTGTTGTTGCTATTTACACACAATTCTACTCGATGATATAATACATATGCTAACTCACTAGTGATTAGAAACAGCCCATCAGTAAGGCTGGGAAGCAGAGTGATCACCAGCAGCAGACATGCTGACAGCAGCAGGGAGAGAAGTCTGTTGAAGCAGGGGGTGTGTCACTGGGGGCGGGGGTGTTTAGCAAAAGTCTTTGCCTTGCCCCCAGGGCTATATCAGTGAGCACATTATACTGCAGCAGTCACTGGTCTTCACAGTGATCCTGAATCCCTGTGCAAAGGATCTGTGAGTTCCAGTGGCCCAATTATTTGGTGTATTGTGGACAGCATATGGCTCTCTGTCCCTAATATTTTGGGGGGAAATGTTTAGCAGGAATAAGATATGCTTTAATTGTGTAAAAACATTTGTGCAAAAGGTCTCATTCATGATAATGCAAGATAAATGAAGCATTAGTAAATAATGAAGAGTCTCTCATTCTGGTAAATACATATTACCTTTCACATTTTGAATTAAGCTCTTTTTTTTCATTAAGCTATTTTTTCATGCAAATTGGAGGTTTAAGGTCATGTATTACCTAAAGTCGTCAATACAGTGCTCTTCCTTCATATTCAGATTTTGGATACAGGACATAATGAGAAAGTCCTTGTAGAAGTGAACAACTTTTTACAGACAATGAGTAGTTTTATATTTCCTCCTGATGTTGTTACCTCTTGTACTTGTTGACTGCAAAGTTGCCATCAGAAAGAATGCCTGCCTCCCATCCCTCTGGGCACCATGAGCACAGCATCACCATCAAAAAACGAGAAAGACAAGCGACTTCAAGAGTCAGTCCAAAGGTATCAGAATCTCCTGGCAGAACAGCAGCCGCAAGTAAGCAGTTATTAATTCTTCCCAAAGTCTGTACTGACGCTTGAGCCATTGGTTTCAGTGTGCAGATCGACTGATGTGGTGTACCCAGGTGAAATGTTCAGCCTCCTTTTTCTCTCTTCTCTTGTCTCCTTCTTTTAATTTTGGATCTAAGGACTGTTCCAGAGGTGAGTGTAAGTGCCCGAAGGGAGGAGAGTTCTTAAAAACTACCATACATGTGATACTTAGGTCCAGCTGCACAGCAGTGTGTGTGAAGGATGGGGGAGTTTATTTCCATTCTGTGAATGCACATAGAACCTCAAAGAGGTCAGCCCGTATGTTAAAGGTCAAGTGGTCAAGGTCACTGGGACACGGATTTGTCTTACTCCAAAGGATAGGCTCATTTTATTTTTTCCTTAAGAATGGATTTTTGAGGTAAAGAGTTGTTCTTTTAAAAAAATTAGCCTATTAATACAGAAACTCAGAATCATATTTAATTGTTAAGAAAGTGCAATAAATAAAATATTACTGTCAGTAAACGTAGGTAACCATGACAATTTCAAGTGAAGGAAAAGGTGTCAT
Organism: Glossophaga mutica; assembly: GCA_039655065.1. Lineage (NCBI taxonomy): Eukaryota > Metazoa > Chordata > Mammalia > Chiroptera > Phyllostomidae > Glossophaga > Glossophaga mutica. The sequence goes on from CM077304.1 coordinate 134,536,642, forward strand.
GCAGTAATACTGTTTTAATCTCTGATCTAATAAAGTCATTAGATTTCTGTTTACTTTAAGGATTCAGCACCCAAATTTAACATTTTCTAATTGTATAGCATGTCACCTTCCTCAAGTGGAACTTGAGAAGGTCTGCAGCCTGTGTCCATGTCTGACCCTTCCCTAGATGTCAGGACATAAAATGCTCATTCAAATAGAAAACACAGAGAGGGAATTAAGACCTCCTAGACTTAGTGCCATATTATAATGTGTCTTCATGGGCTTTTACAAGGTGATCTTTCTTTTTCTACCCCAGTTTCCTTCCTTTCCTCTCCCACCTTGCTAGGGATCTTCCTGCAAATCAGCTTCCACCTGGATTCACAGCCAAAGGAAAGCAGACCCTACCCTTTTAGCCTGGAGTCTCAGGGTTTCTTTTGGGAAAGTAGAGAGTCACTCCAGAAACATATTCTCCAGGGCATCCCCCATGCCCCTAAAAGCAGCTCAACTTTCTCCAATTTTAGAGCCTGTAGTTATGGTTTGATAACAGGTCAGAAATAAAGGTATCACAGCCTGTGGTTATTTTTATAAACAAGTAGGTAAGGTCAGATCTTTCCATTGTGGAATGTCTTAATCTGTTCTGTTTCTTACTCTGCTGCTCTTTGTAGCTCTGTAAAGGCATTCAGCACACCCCGAATTGCTTTTATCTTTGTTGCATTATTTTTCCCTTTAGAGACCAGAGCTGACCCTTGGAAGTTATAGTGCCAATCATAGGTTTTAATTACCTTTCTGTTTGTTTAAGATTGGATGTTTTATTCATTAGTGAGGGAGAGATTTTGATGGTAGCTGATGGAATAATAGATTTGGGCCATCTATTCTGCATACTCTTTTTTTTTTTTTTTTGGTAGCTGATTTTTTCATGAAAAGTTGCACCAGGTTTATAGATTCAGTCTGTTTCAAATATAAACAAAAAGTTTAGCAGTGCTCACACAGAAACCTACTTCCACCAGTTCAAAGAACACAGACCCCACACTCTGCCCCTATTGTGAAAATTAGCCTAGCGTCTCATTATCAGGAAATAATTAGATACATGCCATGTAACGATGGTTTGCACACCTCTTGCTGTCTCTCCCTGCTTCCCACTACCAACCAGTGCCCACTCACCCACTGACCAGACCTGTGGAGCTAGTATGAAAATGACCTAAATTTGCACACCCCATTTCCTACTGTCTTGTCCAGATCTAAAAAGTGAAGAGCGAAGTAAATCAAAGACCTTCGGGAACTGAGAATCTGTGGTTTTGTGGTTCTGTGGGTTTTGTCACTAATGTGTGGGAGGAATATAATACTGGCAAGGTAATATTATGTATGGTACTAGTATCAGAAATCAGCAACTACAGCCTCTTCTCCACCCCTCATCCACCCCACTGGGGTGTAGAGTGATTAAGTCTAACTTCTAGGAGCAACACCCACAGGATACCCTAGTTACAGAATACTCAAATGAGTTAGAAACTATTTTGATAAAAGAGCTATTCCCATGATTGGATCTATTCTTCTAGGGGAAAATGAAGTAGCTGAGTCCAAAGCTGTCATTTCAAGAGATCATATCTTACATAATTCCAGCTAGTTACAACAACTATAACAACAGAGGGAAGGGAAGTTCAAAGAAGTTAAATCACTTTGAATCAGGTCACACATCTTTAAATGGGGAAGTTGGAATTTGTTTCATTTTTGCCTCATTCTAGCACTGCTCATAATGTCACAGGATAACTACAGACAGACACAAAGGACCTGACAAAGGCAACAAACTGATACATTGTAAATCATACTTGTTAAGGGAAAAATGTTAAGTTTTCCCTGGTAAACCTAATAGGAGCGTTCAAATTCAACAGTTGATAAGCTGTGTCAGCAAGCCAAGACCCTCTTTATAACCTGTGCTTCTGAAACAGCCCGTTGTGCTCTCTCCTTTCTGAGTAAATGAATGAGTAATGTTTCTGAACTCCGTGATTCCAGCTCATTCCGACATACCTGCCATTTTCTATACTGAGTGACAAGTGCCACCTGCTGGCCAAACAATGAAGCATTTCCATTTTCACTGTGTCTCTTGAATTGCTCAGCTACTAATCAGCATATCATGTGGATAATTGTTATTCTGTTTTTCAGTAAACCCAGACAACAATTTAAAACCATAGAGTTATAAAATCAATGTCTCTGATGTTGATGACTTTCCCGTCCTTAACATCCTCCCTTTCTTAGTTTTAACTCACAATTTAGATTCTTTTCTACCTTCCATTGTGTGACAAAGACGAATGTGTCACAATTATACACAAGAAATGCAGTTTAGGATACATTTCATTCAGGGTTTTTTCGTATCACTGTAAATCCCCATGGTGCTCTCACTCACTGTAAGACAGACAATAACTCGATTCCCCAAATGAAGCCCACTCTACGCTTACCCATTTGTACTTATGTAATATTAATGGATAGTATGTTTCTATAATCAATATGTTTGTGCAGATGGACTGTATTGCTTCTGTACTCTCTAGATCTTTCTGGGTTAATCTTTTCTGATCCATTAACTTCGTTTCCTATGGTGAGTCCAGGCTCTCTCTACCCCGACACTGGTTACTTTCCTGGCATCAGCATCTTCCCTCCTGTAGAGCTCTCCCTCACGCTGCTGCTGTTCTCGGTGCGCTCCCTGCTTCCGGGGGCCTGCCTTCCTGCTTCTGGTCTGAAGTGGCATCGCCTCTCCTCTCATCCTTCAAGGTCGGAAACAAAGGCAATTCCTCTATGAAGTCTTTTGTTCTCATTTTCCTTCGTCCTTGATGCATGTCTCTCTTCAAGCATGTTTCACTTTCTACCTGGTATTGTAGTTACTCTTGTACTCATGTCTCCTATATTAGACTGTATGTTTTTTGAAAGAAGGGGCCATTTTTATTTATCTTTGGATTCCCAACAACATTTAGGCCTAGATCTTTAATGTATTGTGTGTTTACCAAAAAAGAGTGAAGGCTCAAAAGCATTTGATTTATGCATACTTCTTTACAAGTAGGTACAAAAATAAATATTTTTCAGTTGATTGGACTGGTTGGCACTACATAGGTTATGCTTAAAACCTTTTGCACATGTTATTGGAAACCAACATGTTCTTAACTTGGTCAAAATAAAGTGTTGCATTTGGATGGGAGTACAGAGACTGTATTTGGATTTTATTTGTTGCATTCATAGTCTTTACATCAAATAATAGCCTGTGTAAAATTCCATGCTTGTTGAAAAAGAGCTCCAGCAATAGCATTCAATTCTTCTGTAGTGCTCGTGTGGACACAGAAATTGAAATATTTAATGTGATAAGTCCCACATTGGTTGTTGTGGCAGCAAACGTGGAGCAGAGAAGACATTCTGCACATTTAGCTGTGTTTTCCAATTGAAACGGCATGTCTGAGTACAGCTTCGTAATGAAGAATGTGAACACATTTTCCCATTTACAGTTTAATCTTTTTAATGTGTCATTTTTGTGTGGGATGCTGAGATTTAAAATCTGTATAACTACACAGACAGATGTCTTAGAAAATACATTTATTCATCAAGAGTACTTTCCAGCGTCCTTACATAAACTCCATCATCTAAAATTTATGGCACCTAAAGACCTTTGTCTAACAAGAGGCTATTATACTCACTGCAGTTGAAATATTTTACTTTATTACTCTTGCTACAAAGATCTCATTTCTCTATGGTGATGCATTGCTTTTCCAAAAGGGATAATGCTTAATATATTCACACTTGTAGGCCCCATGTTCACAGAATAGCAAATGAGACATTAAACGAATTGCTCGTGACAAAGTAGTTTAGAAGTTTCTTAAAGGCGAGCCTCATGTGCGCCTCCTTTCACGTGCCTCTCACCACCACTCCTGGGTCACTGTTGGGCACAGGAGGTGTTTATCAAAAGCTATTCTGCTTCCGGGTTATTTTCTTACTCTTTGTTGAGGAAGTGGTGTCACAGTACCTGGCAGAACAGCATCCTTAGTTGACTAAACAAACAGGGGCAGCATCAGCAGTTGGACATCAAACAGTCCGGCTTGGGGCAGTGTGCTGTGGTGGGACCAGGGTAGTCCTTGCTCCTGGCTTCATCCGTCAGCCTATTCTGCCCTGGCGATTGGGACTAAGCAATTCCATCCATTGTTGTTCACTCCTGGATTTCACAGAAGTGACCAAATGCTGCCACTGAGGGTTCATGTGAGCCCAGAGGAGCTCATTCTTACTCCCAGAGGGACAGAAGTAGCTTTGACAGTGGCAGGTAGTCTTGCCACGTGTCAGTCAGACATTTCTATTCTATCCACAGAGATGGAGAAATAAGCAGAGGTTCAGGTGTATTGCCTGACATGATGTTAAATGGAGGGAATACTAATTTGGGTTTCAATGCAAAGATGCCTATTTGATCTCTGCCCTACAAAAATTCCTTAAGCACCTGAACCAGTTCTCAATTAATGTGCATGCTAGCTGGGGACAATTAGAGCCTGCCTAGTATCATGGCTACATCTAAGGACCTGTTTTCTGAGTCTGCTCAGGCTATGGTACAGGTGTTTGACTTCCTTCCAAACCACACTGCTCTCTGGGCCCTTCTAAGGAAACTCTGTGCCTCTGAGCCTGCATTTCTGAATGCCAGCACCACTGAGTCCTCCCCTCTGAGATTGAATCCTGCTTCTTATCTTGTTAGACCTAATATCCCCTGTTACTTAGGACCCAGCTTGTTCTGATTCTGAATTCCAAAGGTGGAGTTGTTTCTTAGCACACCAGGGTTCCAGTCCAGTCCTAGAGAGCCAACTGGTATCTGTCTATGACCTTTGCCTCACAATGGCCTGGGGTCATCCTTCCTCTTTTCTGAGACTCCTCAGTTGTGTTCACCCTCTGAAGTCTAGTTTCTTTCTGTCACCTAGTGTTTGACGCCTTTTATCCTTTGTTCACCGCCTTCCCTTCTGGTCACCATCATTCCATTGTCTATATAAGTTTGGCTCTTTGTTGCTTTTTGTTTTATATGCCACATATGAGTGAAATCATGCAGTTCTCGTCCTTTTCTGTCTGACTTATTTCACTGAGCATAATACCCTCAAGATCCATTTGTGTTGGTCCAAATGGCAGTAGTTCATCTTTTTGATGACTGAATAGTATTCTATGGTATATATGTGCCTCTTCTTTATCCAATCACACATTGGAAGATGGTTGTATTGTTTCTACATCTTGGCTATTGTAAGTAATGCTGCAGTGAACATAGGGGCACATACATATTTTGGCCCATTTTTTAATCGTTTGTTTTTCTATTGTTGAATTTTAGGAGTTCTTTGTACATTTTGTATAACATTTTGGTGTTTTATCAGATGCTTCTTTTGCAAACATTTTCTCCCAATCTGTGGCTTGTCTTCTCATTGTCTCAATCCATTGGTTTTTATAACTTAAAGACCATTTCTCACATAAACAAGATAAGTTTCATAGAGTAAGCCAGGTGGGGTGAGGATTCAATGGATAGTAAAGATGTGGGAGCCATGATTAATATGCTACTTTAGGAAATTTTTACCAAAGGGTCAGAGAAGATAGAGTTGAAGGTAGGAAGGTAGTTGAGGTTGAGGTAAAGTTGTGGTTGGAAGAGCTTTGACAGTGTTTCTGGACCAAGAGGAAGGAGCCAGTGAAGTGGGAGAAAGTTCACAGCAGAGATGAGGCCTAATTGGCACAGAAAAACTCCAGCAAAGACAGGAAGGAAGGATTACTAGGACTCAGGTAGAAAGTTTAAGTTAGGAAAAGAAGATGGACATTTTTTCCCTCAGATTGTGGGAGAGAAGTTAAAGGTGTTCACACATACCTAATAAAAGGAGATTCATTATGTTCATACTTGGAGTACCCCCCCCCCAAAAAAAAGTAAGGGAAGAACACATTTTTAAAGATAAAAATCAGGAAAAATTTTCAAGTTTTCAAGAAGAAAATAAAACTTGAAGCTATATATTTGAAACAGTGCACACTACATGGCAGGGAAAACTGTCCCAGAATAGTCAACAATAAGGTATATTCTAGTAAAGTTACTCAACTGTAAAGAAAAAAATAGAATCCTTTGGTGAATATGTATAAAGATCAAATCACTCATAGGGGAGAACAAAATTTAGATTGGCTTCAAATTCTCTATAGAAATGGCAGCTCCAGGTGGCAGTGAAGTAAACTATAAGATTCTCAAGGAAAGGAATATAAATCAAGAATTTTCTACTCACCATACCATTGGAAAATTAAAAATCTACAAATAAATAGTTTTGAAAACAGGGGAAAAAAACCCTCAGGAAATACTGTTCTCATGACTCCTTTTGAGGAAACAGCTAGAAGTCAAACTGGAACCAGCCAAGAAATACCTGAAAATTCTACAACAAAAACCTGGAAATAAGCATTGACTGTATTTAACTATAGAAATAAGACTAAAACATGTGACATTAAGTACCAAACTGAATGTAAATGTCCTAGAAATATAGTAATGATTCAGTTAATAAAAAGAGGAAGTCAAGAACACAAGGTGAAAGGTAAGTTGTTTGCCTTATCTCTGCTAAAAGATGAAGATATATCATTTAAGCAATTTAAGCATACTTTTTGGCACTAATACAAATACAAACAAACAATATTATCCAAAAAATTAGAGAGTAGAAGAAAAGGAAGAGAAGAATAAATTTGACACTATTAGAGTAGTGAACTTACAGATACTATCTAAAATAGAAAGAACTAAGAATAAGAGTATTATATAAAGTTATCATTATGATGTTAATCAATAGGAAAAAACCTACATAATATCAGAAGCGCCTAAACAAAACAAAAATAAATGGACTGCATCATTAAAAACCTAAAATAAATTATATTTTAATAATTTATTATTAAATTAAAAATTAAATTTAATAAAAGGAAAGTAAAATCATATGACAACTAATACCAAACATAGATATGATATCAATAAATACAAATGGCCTAAGCTTACCTTAAAAAAGGATAAGGGATTTTAGGTTGTGTCACATAGCAAAGATCATGCCTGCACTATATACAAGGCTCCCATCTGAAAGAGTTATTCAGAAGGGTTGAATTCAGATAAGTATACAAAAATAAAACAGAGGTCCATCTTACAATCAGACGAAATTCAAGGGGAAAACTATTAGTGCAAGGAAGAGCATTTAATTAGGCTGAAGTCATTAGTTCACAATGGAGATGTATCAGTTAGCAGTCTCTCTCACATTAGCTCTCACATAATGCAGTGTTGAGTTCCATGAAGAAAAACCTACAAAGGATACATGGAAAAAGAGACAGTCATACTAGTAATGAGATACTTTAATTTGCTCTCAGTTTAGGAATAGCTATCAATTAATACTAATGTATATGTAATTTATAGATATAAAACACTGTGCTCTCAAAATAGAGGAAGCAGTTTTTATTAGGTGCTCTTGAAATATTCACAAGAAGGACTCTGTGCTAGGTCACCGAAAAGCTGGTGGAGATGATTTAGCATGTCTATCAGAACTGCAAATGCATGTACCTTTGGATCCAGAAATCTCACTTTAACATATTGGTTGTATACGCATAGATGTACTCACACAAATATGAAATTACTTACGTACAAAATTGCTTGTTTTGCAAATTATTGCAAAATATATTTTGTATAGTAAAATATCGAGAAAACCTAAATGTTTATCAACAGGTCTGGTTAAATAACAATACCTTAGAATACAATGCAGCTGAAAAGGGGGATGGAGAAGCTTTTTCAGTACTAATGGAGAAAGATCTCTAGGATATATCTTTAAGTAAAAAAACAAGATGTAGATTATGTGTATAATAATACTACCATTTTCTCTATCTCAAAAAAGTGGGGAAAATTTATTTACATATGTTTGTATATAATATACAAACAAATCTCTGGAAAGATAAGCAGAAAAGTAGAAACAGTGATTACTTGTTACTTGGGGGCTATGACCTGGACAGATGGAGAATGGAATGGTAAGGAGACTTAAACTATAGACTTTTAAAAATGTATGCTGTTCTTTGTGACTGTCCAGGGTCCAACAGAAGTAACACCTGCTTGAGTGCGGTTGGTAGGGAAATAGTATGCGTGTAATAATTCATAGTTTTAATTTGAACATTTCACCTAAAATGTCATATGGTATGCTTGAGTGTGATATTGTTATGTTACAGAATTGCATGCTTATGATTTTCTAATAAAAGATTTTATAATAAGAAAGGGGTCATTATTTGTGCTGGACCCTGTATTATCTATATTAACATCTAAAAAGAAGTTATAATGTAAGGGCACAGAAGATAAAGCAGTTAATTCTCCTTTGGGAGATTGGGAGATGTATTCAGAATGCGTAAGATTTGAACTAGACTTTGAAGGATGAGTGAAATTTAACGAATGGAGAAGATTGGAAAGTTATTACAGGCAGAGGAAGTGGGTTATACAAAGGCCTAAGAACGTGAAAGTGAACCTGGAAAATAGGGATTGGGCATTGAGTCTATGAGGCCAACCAGGGGCCTCAGAGGGATTGGAAATGGCTCAGAAGAGGAATTTAGAAAGTTTAGGTGTGACCATTTGAAAGCTGCTTGCATGTTATGCTAGGTGCTCTTTGGTTCCATTTAACACACTTGAATGTTGGTATGAGCCATTCCATGCACTAGGTGCTGCAGAAATGAGGCTCTGTCTTCTAGGCTAATGGTTCTACATTCTGACTACATTTTAGAATCACTTGGAGAGCTCTAAATAATACCAATGCCAGGCTCCCTCTTCACACAATTAAACTAGAATCCTAGGGTGTAAGGACTTGGCATCAGTAGCTTTTCAAAAAGACTTACCAGATGATTCTAACCAGATGCATTTAATTTTGAAAATGCCAAATGTCCCTACCCTTCATCCTTATTTTAATGAAGGGAATAATATTGTGTAGAAGTGGTTGTGACAGGTCTAGCAAAATCTCTGAACTAGAAGCAAGAAAATGAAATTACAGAAAATAGTTCAATCAAGAGATGATAAAAGCCTTTAAAAAAGTGTGGTTGAGTGTAGTACAAAGATTTGAATTTAAAAGATATTTAAGTGGAAAAATTCACAAGGCTGGAGCACTAATTAGGTGGAAAGGATTGGTAGTGATGATGAGCCTGATAATCTAGCTTGGATGGCTATAAATTGGTGATGCCATTAGTTGAAAGAGGGCATGCACTAGGAAGTACTGGTTGGGGGTGAAGGCAGGTACAGAGGCAAAATAATGGATTCAGTTTTGGAAGGGTTGTCTTGAAGGAACCTGCAGTTTATAAGTTGCATCAAGGGGCATTTGGATCTGAGCGTAGAGCAAACTGCACCATTTCAAAATCTATGTAGGCCATACGCATCAAAAAAATTCTCAGCTAGAGAACAGATCCATCAAACCCTTAATTGGAGTCAGGACTCCAGTTTGGGGGATAGGGTACTTCCAAGAGCAACATAAATGTTCTGTCCTGGAGAATCTGGCCTGAGCTGGGTACCACAGTGGAACAGGAAAAGGTAATGGGTGCACTGAAAAGCAGGTTCAGGTGGACCCCTAACCAGGGTTTCAACCCATGGGGGTGGACCTGGGCCCGGGATGTGGAGCCTGCATTGTTCCTCATCTTCTCTCTGTGTATTCGTTAACATCTCATCATTTTAGGGTAACAGTTATCACATCAGATTTGATTTAAAAGGTGCTTCTTTTTCAGGGAGAGCAAATGCTTCCTCTCTCTCTAGCTGTGTCTCTGAGTACAAGGCAGCTGCTGAATGATGGGGATAAGGCAGCATCCAGTGAGTAGGGACACAGTGAAAGCCACTCTACCATCAAAAGTCCCTTGAAGCTCAGGCCTAGTGCTCAGAAATAAACAGTAATTGCTGAAGATCAGAGTTCATTTCAGATTCTGGGACCTGAAAGTAGGGAACAAAAGGGTCTGCAGGAAGGGAAGTTGAGGCCTGTGGAGATGGTGTTAGGTAAGTGGCTCCTGTACTTGCTCCTAAGACATTTGATCTGTCATGCTCCAACAAACCATCAGGACCACTTGTACTCCACTGATCAGAACCTCGGAACTGAAAGGGACCCCTTAAATAATTATTGGTGAGGATATGCAATCTTGAAACTTTTTAAAAATGAAGAATGTTGAATTATTATAATTTGCCAGTTGAAAGTTACTTTACTCAAATGTGTCTAATGACGTTTCCCATAGCCTCAGTTTATACCAACAAGCAGGATTGCTGAGTTCACTGCCATCTGCCAAACTTCAGCATCTAAGGTGAGTAATTAATGTAAGACTGAGCCATTTGTGTGCTGTTTCTCATATGAAGGATGAGACTTATCAAGGGCTAAATGTTGTCACAGTGTATGAGGTTCAGAAAGTGAAGCGCTAAAGAATTTTTTGAACTGTCATAATTTTTCTCTTATTAGAGGGATGCATGTTTATTAGGGAAAACTCAGAAAATAAAATATAAATAAGAAAATGTAAATCACTTATTGTCTTATTTCTTGAAGCTATGATCATTTAAAATATTTTAACATATTTTTCCAATATTTTCTATGAATATATAAGATATATATTTATATATTTAATCATATATAGAGAGAGATCTCTGTGAGAGACGTGGAGAGAGAGAGATTGATTGATTCTGCCTGTGGATATATGTTTACCTAGACACACATCGTATGTGCAATTAATTCCTGCATTGTTTCTTGTATTTGCTAACGGTCGTGTTACATTATATTCCTTAAATGCCTGCTATTATATAAAATTCAAAGAGTAGAGGGAATATTTTTAAATTTTTAGATAAAGCTTCCAGTTATATCACACACACAAAAATATGGAAAACTCTATTATGATTTTAGTTATTCACATTTTTTAACAGGCAGATGGTGGGATTGATAGGCCCCAGCTAATGTTTAGATAAGTGTGCCCTGAACTTGGTCACGAGGCGTCTGACCTACCATGCTTCGACAAACCATCAGGTGCTCTTGTATGATCCAGCCTCCACTACACAGAACATCTAAATTGAAAGGGACCCCTTCAATAATTGTTGATGAGGATGTGCAATTTTGAAACTTTTTTTAAAAAAAATGGAGAATGTGTAATTATTATAACATGCACCAGGCAGCCAAAGGCAAGTAAATCTCTGTTGGGAACAAATCAGGAAGCACACACTGTTCTCATTTTGGGGCCTTCTGCATCTCAAAATTCGATTTGCTGATTCAGCCCAGCTCTGCTGAGTCAGATTCCGAATGAGCCATTACAGTGGTACACATTTGCTGAAGTCTGTTTCTAAGCTTCTGCTTTTAGGGTTTTTATTAGTAATAAATATTGCCTAATGTTATGAGGTTTTAAGGGAAATTATGATTATAAATAACTTGACTAACAAAAAATATAAACATGTCCTTTGTTGTTTAAGGAAAATACAAAAACTCAGAAAATCAGGCCTTCAGGCAATGACTTGAAGTATGAGTCGCTTGCATCCTTGGAGCTTTCTGTCAGCCACAGAGGCTGGAAAAGAAACCCCGAAGGGACAGACTCAGATGTGGAGTACATTTCAGAGACAAAAATGGTGAAGCGTACACAGAAGAAAGTGAAGCAGCAGCGGAGACATCCAGCAGCCCTGCCAGAAAAGGTCCAACTCTCTGAGAGATCCCAGGTGTTTTTTCTTTTCTTATTCACCAAATGTATAGTAATTGATCTACTCTGCAAAATAGCATTTGGTAAGGGTTTTGCTTCATTTTCATATTTTTAAAGCATTGTAAATAAAGCACACATATTATAATCTGAGTTTCCTGGACAAGGTCCCAATTTCTAATTTTTATTTTTCCTGAGTTCTCCCTTTTGGGGGAAAAGTCAGATTGTTAATGTCAATGCATCAGCATAATGTATGGAGAGCTCAATCAACTGTATATACGTAAGAGAGACATATAGGATAAACCTGTAAACTTGAGGATTTTGCCTTCACATGCTTGATAGCAAAAATGCTTAGCCAAATTCTATAATAGGTATTTACTTCTGTAGTCAAGGGTCTGGAAAAATGAAATATAATTTCATTAGTACAACTCAGTGTTAAGACTGATTTCAACAAATGTACCACCTGAGACTGTCCACATATCCAAAAGAGTTTGTTTCTCTTAAATCACTGTACTTTCATTCTTAAATGTTACTTTTGTTTAAATCCTTTTTGAGAATGAGCCTCTGATTCAGTTATAATATAATAGTACCCACAACTGACTATTTACCCTGTGCCAGATTCAGTGCTAAATGATCAGACATTATTGGCTCACTACCATTTTAAATCTTGTAAAAGCCAAAATTTATTGCCTAGTTTATCTGCCTCATTCATCAAACTTGACTTCTAATGCTTTATTCCTGTTTCCAAAATTAAATTCACCCTTCAAGGGTGGATTTGGGCCACCATAAAAAATATTAAAATGAATTGCTATCGGTTCTGAAAGCAATAAACTGATTCAGTCAGCAAATATCTACTGAACTGCCCTAAGATACAGTGTCATGCATTGTGGGAGACCAGGTAGGTTAGGCACTGTTCTTTCAGAAGGCATTATTCTGAACAATTTGTTAAAGGAATATCTCACACATTCTTATGCAATGTTGTTGGCAAATAGAATGTAGACTTTCATGAAAATCTTCAGTGGTGGAGACTCATTACCTCCTAAAGCAACCTTGTCTCATTCAGTTTTGGGGTAACTCATTCTCTTAAAATATTTAAAGTCCAGTTCCCTATAACCCTGAAGTTTTGGACCTAAATCTTTTTTTTAAGACAATAGAAGCCAAGCTGAATCTATCTACAGTCATCAGAATTTTACTTTGAATTATGTATCATATACATACGAATTCATATACTCAGCAGATATTTATTCAGCTCTTGCTATGTCCAAAATACTGTATGTTAGTAATACCCTGTAAAAAAATTAGTTTAACCCTTTAACTCTGACTTATACTGATTGCGTGATTTCAAGATTTGCAATTTGTTGGCATATTTTATGGATAGATTGCATGCTGCAGAAACACACAAATGATTTGAGAGATTGAAGTGTGCCCAAGTATTGGAATAGGACATGATTTACTTAGTGTGCATGTATGTATGGTATATGTATGCACATGTGCATACATATATGTATAGAAATATGTATATACGTACCACGTGTGTGTATACAGATATGTGTATATGTGCATATATGTGTATATATAGATATGTGTATATATAGATATGTGTATGTGTACACATGTGTATGTATAGGTATATGCGTATATAGATATATGTATATATAGATATATACACACACTTAGTATAATATATGTATATGTGCATATATAAATGTATATGTATATATGTGTATGCATGTGTATATAGATATATATGTATATGCATATGTATCCATGTATATGTATATATAGATACATATGTATACATTATACTTGGTATAATATATATACACATATAAGTTATATATCATTTAAATATTCACTTAGTATGTATACAACTGATCCCTGCCCCATTGAACTTACATGGAGACAGTCCAGCAATTACACAGATACATGTAAACTGCAATTGTGACAGTTTTTATGATTCAGTAGCATGAGTACTTATAATAAAGAATTGACTTTTATCTGAAAGGACAGGGAAATCTTCCTTGAAAAAGTGACGGCTGAACTTTTGTCACTGAATTTCAATTAAGCTTATACAAAGAAAGAAAGAGCCTTTCCAGACAATACAAACAGTATTTGCTAAAGAGGTAACATGGTGAATACCAAGTACCTTAGGAAGACAACCGAGCTGTATGATGGGCAGAGAGATTGGAAGGTGATGGTGTAAGATGAGTATGGAGTGACCCAGACCTTGCAGACCCTATTATAGCCTTTGATAAGAGGTTTTGCATTTATTCCCAAAACAATAGGAAACCATTGAAGAGTTTCAAGTAGAGAAGTGGCATGATTAGATTTTCCTTTAGAAAAGTTGCTTTGGCTGCATATGGAAGAAGGGTTAGTAGAGATAGGAGCGAACACAGGAAGAGCAGTTAGGCTATTACAGTGGTCGCATGGAGAAATAGCAACCTAGTGTGGGCTAGGATGATGGTTGGAGACAAATGAATACCATATTTTGCCGTGTATAATGCACATCCATGTTTTTGGTCTAGACTTTTGGGAAAAAATTGTTTTAATTTTAAATTAAATTATTTATTTATATTTAGATACTTGTTTTTTGTATTATAAAGTAATTTTAGCATTTGTTTTTGAATATATGGTACAAGAAATTTTATGTAGCAAATAATTACAAAACACAAGAACAGATACAAGATATTTCAGCTACTACCCATGTAAAATATACATGCTTATTTTTCCCTAAAAAATGTGGACAAAAATGTGTGCACTGTAAGTGGCAAAATACATACTTTTGTTCCTTCTACGTTGTTTTGAGGAAGGAACATTGATCCAGCTTGGTGATATATTGGTTATAGAAGGTGAAGCAGAGAGAAATGTTAAGAATGAATACAGAATCTCTGGCTCTTGCACCTGGTTGGATGGTGATTCCATTCATTGAAATAGAATGGTGAATCCTAGAAGGTGGCTGGGCTTCTGAGGAGAAGCACCAGTTCAGCTTACACAGTTCAAGACCCCCAAGGGGATATGCTAAGTGGGAAGTAAGGGTAAGAGGTAAAGAACAATGAGGTAGAAACTTGAGGGATATTAGCATTTTATGGCTACACATCTTAGTCCAAGGATGTGTGCACAGGGGAAAGTGAAAGAACTGCCAGAACAGTAAGAGAAGAAATCTGGAATTTGTTTTATTACTAAAGCCAAGGGAGGGGGCATAAAATGTTATCTAAGGTGAGATGGTCAGAGAGGTTGAATTCTGTTGAGATGCTAAAAGTCTCTGAAAACCATCCATTGACTTAACGACTTAGAGGTAATAGGGATGATTTCAGGAAGCATTTCATTGTTTTTGTTGGAGCAGAGAGGGTAGGAGATTAGAATGGATTGATTAGCAAGTGGAGGGTGAAGAAAGGGAGACTGGAAAGGTAAGATAATTTCACTTCGGAAGATATTCTGTACTTAAAAAAAACTAAAATGTGAGGTGAATAGATCTGGAGACCATGTAATTTTTTATAAGCTGTTGAAAAATGAATTTAATCAGGTTTTAAACTTCAATTGAAACAACTTCTAATTACTTGAGGGTTATTTGCAGTAAACTCTTAATATTCTGTCTAGCAAACACAACACTAGACATTACCACTATCGGAGGAGGTGCAGGAAGTGTAATTAATTTTAATATTAGCCTAAGTAGATGGAATTAGGAAGGCAGATGTGCTTGGAGTAAATCTTATCATGTGTTCCAAAAGCTTGATAAAAATGGCTCTGGAATTAGCAAATGATTTAGCTCATTTGCACCACAGTTCAGCTTTGTTAATACAGGTAGTTAATGAATTACCCATTCTTCCTAGAAAATTGTTTTTATCACATCCTGTGTTTCTCAGAAGATTCCACTTTTTTCCCCCCAAACAACTTTTCTTCCATTCCCTGAAAACAGGGTCCCACTAAAAATAATAAACTCACTATTTTCTACACCTGCAACTTTCTATTCTTTTTAATTTTCTGCCAGTGTTCTTTGTTCATTCATTCTACTAAACAAACAAAATAATTAAACATTTACTCTGGGCTAGGTACTGAAGACTCAGAGATTGACACAATTCTTGCCCTCAGAAAGTGAAGAGTCTACCTCAGGTCATCCTAAATCAAAAGAGACCTTCTTTGCCCTGGCTGGTGTGGCTCAGTGGATTGAGTGCCACTCTGCAAACCAAAGGGTCATGGGTTCGATTCCCAGTCAGGGCACAAGCCTGGGTTGCGGACCAGGTCCCCAGTTGGGTGCGCATGAGAGGCAACCACACATTAATGTTTCTCTCCCACTCTTTCTCCTTCTCTTCCCCTCTGTCTAAAAATAAATAAATAAAATATTTTTTAAAAAAGAGACCTTTGCTTGAATCATAAATTTTCCATTTTAACAGTTTTTTACCATTCAAGTATGAGGACATTCTTTCAAATATCAGAAGAATGGCTGTAGATTTCTCACATACTACTAGGCATGTCTAGTATCCATTGGTTAAGAACTATATAGTAAGAGAAAGCCATTATAGAAATTTTGAAATGAATGCACTTCTTATTCCCCCCAGCAACACCTACATAAATATTAAGAACAATGTGCACATCCATATGAGATACTACCTATTCTGGATATTGGCAGTAATTCATGCAGATCCTTTGCAAAATAATTGGCGCTTTGGTTCACAGTGGAGTACCATAGTCTACACCATTCCTTTCATACTGAATTTGTCTTATGATTAATTGTCTGTTATTATTCAACCTTTACTTATGCTTATCAAAGTCATACTTCTTGAGCACAAAGATCAGAAATTCAATTTCCTCTGTTTATCTTACAGAAATCTGCTTCTGTACAGAAATTAGTAGAGGGTAGATGAAGGTAGTTTAATGTATACCATTGAGTGCTACTAATCCTTGTACATTTTTGCTGATATCTTGCTATAGGCCTCTTGGGAAATGAAATGGAAGCAGAATCAGAATCTGATGCAGGAATGTAAGGCTTTGATTGAAGCTGAAACCAACAACAGCGATCCAGATATAATCCTGGTGAGATAAACTTTACTGACTAAATGATACCTTGAGATTTATTCATAAAGATTAGAGGAATCTGAAAAGCATTTTACATCAGAGTCTCAAAGTAAGTGAAACATTTAATGGGATGATCTAGTTTTTAGTTGAAGAAACAAGACTCAGAAAATTTAGTTACTTGCGCAAACTAGTAAAACTAAAACTGTAGCTTGTACCTCCTGAGCTCATGATGCTTTTCATTGTAGTAATCAGGGTGTGGACGATTTAACAGTGTGTAAACACATACAAATTATATATACATATATAAAAACTATAGGGTCATCCCAAAACCTGCATGCTCAAATCCAAATCATGTGAACCTTTCTGTAATTTGTAATATGAATTCTCACCAGAAAGTGAAATTCAAAATTGCCATAAATTAGGCCACTGTCAAAAAGCCCTGCAAAGAGGGTCTATTTTAAAAATATGAACATACTTTCCACTTGTTTCCCTTGATTTAGTATCCCTGACTCTTACTTGATAGTTGATATCAAAAAGCTACCTATCTGGACTGTTCTACCCTCAGCCCTGAAAGAGTTGCTTTGCTTCACTGAACTACGTGTGAAAACCCTTGGTGTTCAGGAAGCATTGACTCAAGGGCTGACTGCATGGGAAACACCTCATCTGTGAAGTTATGTTAAAGACACTGTCCATTATGTTATATCGTGTCCTTTGTATTATAATAAAAGTTCATTTAGACAGTAGGATTTAGTGTCAGGAAAACTCTATTTGGTATGTTTTTATCAGAACATGAATTTTATTACTCACTATTAGTTCACTATTTACCTTTATTTCCAAGAAGCTCCCAGCTAAACTTTAAGAATAACTGTAGTCACCTAGATGGTTGTGTGTAGGACATGGTAATGTAATGAGAGTATCTAGAAAAGGATCTGGCTTATTGTACATGTGTTTGGGTGAGGTACCTCAGAATGCTATTTGGAATTGTAGATTAGATTTCAATTACAAATGAGCCAATAAAGTCTTCTGCCTTTAGCCCAATTTCTGTGCCCTTCAGCAGAAAATCATTGTCATAAAGTAAGTAGTATAAGAATAGTTGTTCTTATTTAAAATTGTCTTATTATGGGAAGTTTCAAACATAGTACAATCAACTCCAATGTGCCTGTTTTTCATCCCTAGCAATAATCAACTCATAGCCAGTCCTGTTTCATTTGCATCCTCCCTGCCCCCGTTACTCTCAGGCTTCATTCATATCACTTCATCCGTAAGTTCTAATTGTCTTATGAAGCCATCTGATGGACATTGAAAAGAACTAGGAGTGTTTTGTGAAAGGGAACTGGGAAGTACCTCCTTACCGACGATCAGGGACAACTAAGTCCAGGATGTGAAGAAAAGGAACACCAAAGTATTTTCAAAAGGAAAAGGATAAAAATTTAATCAGAGGCCAAAAAGAAAGGGAAAATTGCAACCACTATTATAAATAGCACCACCCTTATTTACCTCTTTGAAGCAAAATGTGTTCTATCTGTGCCTGTGAATAGTACCAGTCACCACCTGCAGTCAGAGCCTTCAGAGTCGTGGTGTGTTATATGTAGCCATTGTGCTGTCACCTTTCCAAGGTGTGCATCCAGCTTTTAGCTAGTGCTTTTCGTAAACTAGGTATGACATTGACATTAAAATTGTATTTTTATGTAACATTTCTCAAGTTCATAAGTTACTTGTGTGTACGTATATCATTGATGTGTGTCCCTGTGATTCCAGCGGGAACTCTGTTTTGAAACTCATGTTGTGTAATTAATTTGTATAAATAGGGATTATCTAGAGTTTCATATTAACTCCTTCGTTTGTCTATAGTTGCAGTAATTTCCAGTAGGAAATAATTCTGAGTGTTTATCTGTATTTTCTTAAACTCAGAAATTAAAAATGATTCTTCTTCACCCCTGGGCTCCTCCCCAGTTACCTTCTAACTGTAGTGCCTGTGAGTATGTGTGTGTGTGGTGGGGGGCATGTACTTTAATTCCAACTCTGGAAGTGTCACGTATGAACAAGAAAGGCATGCAGGCACAACAAGGTGGTATAAGAGGCTGTCAATTAAGTAAGAACCATCAACTACCATATAGGACACTTCCTGCCCCTCTCCCCCAAAACAGGTGGTTTTTATTATTTTGGTGAATTTTCTGGGACCCAGGGTCTGACTCTCAGGAGTAATGGGTTCAGAAATAACACGTTCAGCACACCAAAGAAAGTTCATCTCACAGGGATGATTATTACCCATTATCCAAACTCATGAGACTGTTGTAAGAGATCATAACAGCAGTTTAGTCGTTTAAAGATGAATACAGCCTCAGTCCAGTGGGAAGCCGTGGGCATTCTTTCCCTTTACACCAATCTTCATGGGCTAGCCAACTGCAATCTGACAGTTGCTGGTGAGGTGGATGCCTGAATAGTCAACAGGCTTCCAGCAAAACAGCCTGCTGCATCCGTCTCCCCCAGAGAGACGATGGGGTGGTGTTACCAGTGCAACCATGACACTGAGAGGGTCCAGCTCTTCCACGCTGTGCCGACCTGCGCTCTTCTGAACATATTTTTTCACCTTGTACGGAGAGCCGACTCCATGCTGATCAGCAAGTTCTTTTTTTGCTGTGTTAGTAATGTTTGTCAGTCTGCCTTTTGAAAGGATTTTTTCCATATTAGGGCACGTTATATCCCTTTCTTCCAAGATTCAGACATACTCTGCTCCGGCTCTCTGACTGACAGTTGTGCAATTTCAAGTGAGATGATAAGAATGTTCATTACTTTTCAGATTTATGTTCAATCTGACCATTGCTGATTATTTCAGCCATGTTGTCATTCATTCTCCAAAATTACCTCTTCTGCTGTGACTCAGGGTTACAGTGGTTTCATCTGTTTTCATAACATCTTCCTCCTCCCACTCCCCCTAATTCTTGATTGAACGGTCTTCATGTTCCTTTTCTCCAAGGCCTACAGCCTATTGAAGCTATTTGTAAAAAAAAAAAAAATACTTGTCTTTGTTTTTTCTTTTCCCAGTAAGATAACCCTCACTTTGTAGTCATTTTTAATGTTTGTCTCTTTGCTCTACACCTTGTATCGCATTTGGCGTGTTCCAAAACATTCACGTGGTGTTGGGCTTCGCTTTCCTTACCTCCAGTTGCTTCTACTCGCATGCTTTGTTGGTGTCACTTCCGTGGCATTTTTTCCTTTTTGATAGTACTTTATGCTTGCCTGCTTAGCCAGCACAGGCCATTCATTTTCAAAGCCCATGTACAGTGATCCCTCACCTATCACGGGAGTTACGTTCCAGAGACCCCCTCCATAGGTGAAAATCCGTGATGTAGTGGCATTATATTTATTTTATTATTTACATATATTTTAAGGCTTTATAGACCCTCTCCACACTCCTGTAAACCTTTCCCACTCTCTTATTAACCTTTTCCACACTCTTATAAATACTTCACGTGCTCTTAAACACTTTCTACACTCTTAAACCTACATAATTTTAACAACGTATAAAATTCTGTATGGGTACTCACTAGTCAAGAATACAGTCATCCCTCACTATATTGTGGTTCACTGATTGCGGCTTCACTGTATCGCGGGTAAAAACCCGCGATAGAGTGAAGCCGCAATCAGTGAACTGCGATACAGCGAGGGACGACTGTACTGCGTGTTCTTGCCCAGACCTTGCATGTGACTTGGAGCTTTGGAAGCCTCTAACAGGGTACAGTGAAAACTCCAGCCATTTTCTGAGGTTAAAAAAACTGTCATGACAACCACTGAAAGTGAGAACATATTTGCCAATGATATATCTGATAAGGGGTTAATATCCAAAAGTTATAAAGAACTCAGTAAAACTCAACACCAAAACCCCCAAACAATCCAAGTAAAAAAATGGGCCAAGGACCTAAATAGACACTTAAAGAGGACATACAGATAGAAAATAGATATATGAAAAGGTGCTCAATGTCAGTAGTCATCAGAGATATGTAAATCAGGGATGTCAAACTCATTTTCACCTGGGGCCACATCAGCCTCATGGTTGCTCTTCAAAGGGCTGGACGGAATTTCAGCCCCTTAACAGTTAAGGAGTAATTACGCTTATACAGTGCTAAAATTATTTTGGCCCTTTTAAGGCAACCTCGAGGCTGTTTTGGTCCCCGGTGAAAATGAGTTTGACACCCCTGATGTAAATTTAAACTACAATGAGATATCATCTCACACCTGTCAGAATCACTATTATCAATAAATCAACAAACAACAAGTGTTGGTGAGGATGTGGAGAAAGGGTAACCCTGTGTATTGTTGGTGGGATTGCAGACTGGTGCAGCTACTGTGGAAAACAGTATGGATGTTCCTCAAAAAACTGAAAATGGAACTGCCTTATGACTCAACAATTTCACTTCTTGGAATTTATCCAAAGAAACCCAAAACACTAATTCGAAATAATATATGCATCCCTGTGATCATTGCAGTGTTTATTTACAATTGCCAAGATTTGGAAGCAGCCCAGGCATCCATCAGTAGATGAGTGAATAAAAAAGCTGTGGTACATTTACCCAATGGAGTACTACTCAACTGTAAAAAAGAAGGAAATCTTACCTTTTACAACAGCATGGATGGACCTGAAGTGTATTATGCTAAGTGAAATAAACCAGTCAGAGAAAAACAAATACCAAATGATTTCACTTACATGTGGAATCTAATGAACAACATAAACAAACAAAATAGAGATAGACTCATAGATACACAGAACAAATTGACAGCTGTCGGAGTAGAAGAGGGTTGGGGAGCTGGGAGAAAAAAGTGAAAGGATTAAGCAAAGAAAAAAAAACCGTCATAGATACAGCCAATAGCACGGTGTTTACCAGAGGGAAAGGGGGTTGGGAGGAGGTAGAGGAGGGTAAATGGGATAAATGGTGAGGAAGGAGACTTGGCTTGGAGTGGTGAACACACAGTATATTACACAGAGGATGTATTGTAGAATTGTACCCCTGAAACCTATATAATTTTATTAACCAATGTCACATCAATGAAGTCAATAAAAAATTTTAAAATCTGTCATGAAAATAATGAGGATTTTAAAGGACATCTTAATCCTCATCAAAATGCCCTAGACAGCCTCCCAGTCGACCTTTGAGATGATGTGTGTGGGGCTATCAATCTGCAAGGCAGAAAACTTCTTTCATTATTTTTCGCAACCTTGTCAGCACAGCTGCAGTCCCTCCACCATTTCAGGGTACCTAGAGCAGATTTATTACCTCTGACCCTGTAGAACTGTATTTTCTGAAATGCTACTGTGTGTGGACATGCACAGGAGTTTCAGTGCAGTTAGCCTTTCCTTTCTTATGCAGCTGTGATGAAACTCAGGTACTATATTTCACATGCATTATCTTTTCTAGTATTTTTAATAACCTGAGGAGTAAATTCTCTTTTCATCCCAGTTTACAGATGAGGAAAAGGGTCACCCTGCCAGCAGTGGTCACCTTGAACCTCAGCTGCTCCCACTTTCTCAGTCACTTTTTATCATGACTTTTTACTGTCCTTTTCCATATCCCATTTCCTCCATCAATTCAACCACCCCATTCCATACATGTAGGTTAGAATACACTTTACCCAGGTGTAAGGATTTCAAGGTACAGACACATACTGCATTGATTAACATTCGACATTTTGGCTTAGACAGTTTTTCAAAGCTTTATAGGAGCATCCTCCAGCCAAGATTCTTGAATTTATTTAAGAAAATCAATCCATTGTACTTCTAGCTCAGATTAAGTTAACTTCCTTTTAGCTCATTTCTCCACTTACCCACCTAAATATGACCTATACAATGAAGTACTTTCCTGCTCAGGACCTGGCTTCTTTTCTCTTTCCAGTTAACCTGGGTCACAGAATGGTCATTAGGACCATCACCTCAGGATGATTCCTGGCAAGGAGAGTCTTCTCCTTGCCCAAGGTAATCATTCTAGTAATATCTTTGTGCTTATAACCTTACCACACACCCCTCTGGTCTCCAGAAAATCCTATTATTTCTCATTTTCCACACTCAAAACATACATCCTGCTCTCTCTTTTAACAAATACTGCATAATCTGAACTATTTCTGTCTCAAGCATTGCTAGACCCACATGTAAAGTTCAAACTTGTCTCAGTTAGCCCCCGATGGGAAGGAAATAGAATTTCTTTCTAGCACCTCTTACAGATTCACCAGCCTTCGTCAGGGGAATTAGTCTCCAAGGAGAGGTTGCGACAGTTCTGTTTTACTGGAGCAGTGCCCTGTGGTACTGTTGTAATTAAGGATTTGTCTGAGTTCAATGAAAAGCGCTGGCACACTGCCATGTGATAAATTGGCAGCTCAGCTTTACTCCAGGCGAAATTTGGCACATGAGCTCCGTGTCACCCCAGTGCCCCTCAAGGTGATGCATTCTGATCAGCTGTCACTGCACCATGCTTAATAGAAGCAGGAAAAATAAAAATGAAGCGATGAGACTAGACCACTAGGCATCCTAACAAAAGGCAAGCAATCTTGAGGCAGGTCTTCGGATAAGATGTAAGGACCAATTCTACAGACAAGACGTCATAGGGCGTGTGCTCTGAGAGGTGACTGGCAAAATTCGGTTGCCAGACCACAACAGATGGTCAAGAAAGCAAATGATTAATTTGAAGAAAGCTTGAAAATTCAGGAACAGCAGGAAAATTAACAGTGCCAATGGTAAGTTAGAGAAGTTGGGCAGGGATAATTTGCTCAGACTCAAATCAGAGTGATAAAAGTACTACTGGTTGTTATACACACGTATGCTTTTATTCATCTTGGTGGGCCCCATACACCAAATTAAAATTATCCCAATTACCTAACTCTACTATGAAGCAACATTTACTTTTCCCCCCAAATGCTGGTATTTGTTGTTTTTTCATATCTTATAATAATTTTAATCTTTCAGTTACTGTTTTGGATGTCAGTGGCAAACTTAAGATTGCTGAGACAGTAAAAGATATCTATGGTGTCATTATTTCAGGTTAGGTTAGATTTGCCTGTTTACTAATCAGGAAGCATAGTGAATTTTTGGTCAGACTTACTGTAGACCTTATTTCATTTGTGCTCATTCAGGTCTTTTTTGGCTTGCACTTGTCCTTGAGAACAGACTGGCAGATGAATTTATTTTATTTTCTCAATCTGAAGACATTTTAAAAAACTTCATGTCCAGATTACAATTCACAGATGTATTTTAAGAGCTTGGCGATGGATCTCTACTATTTCCTATGAAAGATGTAACCTCCAGTGTCTAATCCAAAGTGTGGCACTCTCTGGGGTTCAAGAAAGATACATGAATAAAAGATGAGTGGACAGAACCATCTTCCTGTCACAGAAGTGAGGCAAGTC
Source organism: Glossophaga mutica (assembly GCA_039655065.1). Taxonomy (NCBI): domain Eukaryota; kingdom Metazoa; phylum Chordata; class Mammalia; order Chiroptera; family Phyllostomidae; genus Glossophaga; species Glossophaga mutica. Next base: position 134,560,669 of record CM077304.1, read on the forward strand.
GTTTACCAGCTACACCTGGTTAGCTTTTTGGGCATCTTTCAAAAGGGGCTGATTCTGGCTCAAGAAAAGCATCAACCCACTTCAAGCCTCTGGGTCCACTGATAAGGCCTCCATAGTATTTTATAAAAGCTGAAGGTTGTATGGAAGAGATGATGAGTTTTCAGCATCTAGGTGTATGCTCTGTGGTGGCCAAACAAACATAACAACCATAACCCAAACCAAAAACAATAGTTCCAAGTAATTCTGTTTCAGCATCAATACTGTATGACAATGAAAGTGACAAAATGGCTCAGTAACCTAAAAAAAGGTAAAAAAGAAGAAAAGCAAATAACCTGCTTACCTAATGCCTAAGCCAGCTGTAGTCACCCTAAATACACACAATAATTCTGATTTCTCTAACAGATTTTTAATGGGAAACTGCATTGGTATTGCAATAACATGATTTCAGATGATTGAGGTTGCCTTAATTTTAAAACAGGCCAATTCTCAGGCAGTTTTCCTGGTTGGTGATGTTACCATTTTCTCCATATGAACCTGTATGGTGCTGTGGTTGTTGCTCACAGTATCAGAAATTTCGTGAGGAGAGCCAGCCTCTTTACAAGGTACAAACCAAACTTGCCCAAGGAACTCTGGAGGAAAAGTTGTCTGTCCTCACACTCCATAGCACCATTCATTAACTTGCTAACAGACTCACAGACAGACAAAAGCAATATATAATACAATCCCTGACCTAAAGGAAAATCTCATGGGGGCTTATAAAGAATTTAAATATTCAAGTGCCAGTCTGTGAACTGTCAGCAATCATGCACAAATTAAGACAAATTTATTCAACAATACTATGTTAGAGATTTTAAGGGACACCAAAAAATGAAATAAAATATAAGGCCTTCTCCTTAAAGAGAAGGCAAATTGGAAGACAATTTTACAAAAACACAAGATAGCGGTATGTTATGGAAAGTAGACAAATTCCACACCCTGATAGACCAGTCCAGGTTCAAATTCAGATCTGCATGCCACTTGTCAGTAATATCAACTTTTGTTCTTCTTTTTTCTTTTTTTATATATAGTTTTATCATTTTGCCTTTTATATTTAAGTCTTTAGTGAGGTTGAGTTAAAGAAATTTTTATTCTCTAATTACAGTTTACATTCAATGTTATTTTGTATTAGTTTCAAGTGTACAGCATAGGGGTTGACAATCATATACTTTATAAAGTGGTCCCCCTGATATTTCTAGTGCCCACCTGGCACTACACGTAGTTATTACAGTATTGTTAACTATATTCCCTATGCTGTACAGTCTTCCATTTTCTTCTCTATAAAATGAGAGTAATATTACCTACTCTCAAGGTTGTTATGAGAATGAGTGGGATGATTTGTGTCAGGATGAAAATAATTATTTTGTGTTATGAGAAATATTTGTAAAACCCCCTTCTATAATTCTAAGAGCAAATTCAGCCTCTCCTGGGTGGGCCAGTAGATGGGAGTAAAGAATGAAAACTGAGAGAGGAAAATTGCTTATGGAAGAAAAGGGAGAGCTAGAGAGTGTCCCTATGTGTGTTTGTGGGGAAGGGTGGGGGTTATGTCTAAACAACTTAGAATCACATTGAGAAGAGCTTTGAAAGCCAGATGAAAGCCAAACGAAGAGTTTGTACTTGAGGTAGTAAGTAGTCAGAAGCTTTAGGAAGATTTTGACAAAGAATAGTTAATCATGGACATTTTGTCTAAAGAATTGATTCTTCGTGTTTTGAAAATGTGATAATGGAGTAGTACTGGAAAGAGTAGAAACTACTTTACTGTTATTATTCTATGAGCATATAAGTGACAGTTACCATCCTAGATAGTAAGGATGCAGCTTGAAAAAAGCAGACGATACTCCCTTCCTCATGGTGCTTCTATTGTAGTGGGAGAATGAGACAATAGACAAGATAAATAAGTAAAATAGGTTGCATGATAGGTAATGGTAAATACTAAGGAGCAAAATAAAGCAGAGGAAGCAGGTAGGAAGGGTCAGTATTAGGTGTGGTGAGGGTGAGGTTCAATTTTGTGTATAGGGGGCAAGAAAGGCCTGACAGGGGATGTTCGAGGAAAGGCCAGAAAAAAAAATAGGGCGCACAAACAAATCAACAGCAAGTATGTCAAAGACCTTGGTGGGGGGGAGGGGGTGCCTGGATGACTGTGGAAGAGTGGGTAGAGAAAAGCAGTGGAGGGCGTGGAATGAGAACAGTGAAGCCCAGAGAGGCAACTGGCCTCAGTAACGGCATAGCTTTCTTTTACCTGTGTTATTCTTTTCACAGAATTTACATTACTTGATATTGTATTATATAACTATCTTTTTTTATTGATTTTATATCTTTTACTTTCCCCTCAATAGAAAATAAGCTCCAAAAAGGCAGGACTTTGTCTCTTCACTGTAACAGTGCCTGACCTATACTGGGGATCAATTTTATTGAATAAATTAGTGAATGAAAAGGAGGAGCCTAGAACGTTATGGTAACTGGAAGAGTGAAAACAGAAAGGGTCATAGAGATTGACAGGAAGGCATTTACTTGTCTGGTAGACTCTGTGGGCCTTTGATGGTAATAGATGATTGGGGTAGAAGTCGACAGGCAAAGAAATAAAAGAAAAATAAAAGAAAAATTTATCCGATACCAGATAAAGTGATATCAATCAGTTTTTTAGGTTTTCTTAACAACAGTTGAATCAACTAAGGGTTACTCAGCTGACTATGTATGTTCTTTTTCCTTTCTCTAACTTATTTATGATGTATTTATCCTCTTAAATAGATACTTCACAAAACTGAATTTGTGGTATAATGCCGATCCATTGCATCCCTGGAGGAACTGACAAATCCCTTCCTGCTCATTGTTAACATAATTTTAATTAAGGCATTGAAAACCCCATGTTAAGACTTAACTATAATCTCATTTACAATGTGGGAGGTAAAAATCTTAGAAAAAGCATATCCCTAAACTGCAGAGTATGAAATGGAGTGAAGACTAAGTGACTGGAGAGCATTTTTATAATGAAATAGTGAAAGAGCTTTGTAATAGTAGCAATATACACAAATAGTGTCATTGAAAAGATAACTAACTGCTTGTATTCTTGTCTCAGCTTGAAAAAATTCAGACCTTCAAAGCTGTAAGTACAATGTAATGGAAGCATCCTAGGAACTGATATTTACATGGTGTTATTTAAAAGGAAAACTGTAGGCTGTGAATTATTTCTTGAAAGTCTGTAAACATTTCTATGCCAAAGAATAAAGAAAATACTGGAAAGGAAAAGAAAAGAAGGACATTGCTCTTGCAATAGAGATGGTAAAGCTTTGTATAAGCAACATTTTGGGGGTGAAGGGATATATCTGATCCTCATAAAAACAGCCTTCAAGAGGCAGAGCTCAGAGCAGAGAACTAAACAATAAAATGCAAAAGTAGTTTTATGAGACTGTGTTAATAGCACCACCAAGAGAAGATCCCTGCTGGGAGTGCTGTCATTTTTATTGATCTTGGCTACTTGCATCTTGTCTGTTTTTCATCATAAGAAAGATTTCACCAAAGAAAATGAACGTCCTGAGCAGGATCATCGTGGATGATAACAAAGTGGTTTTAACTTAAGGCATTTATATACAGTCGTCCCTCGCTATATCATGGTTCACTTATTTGGGGCCTCACTGTACCGTGGCTTTTTGCCACAATAAGTGAACCGTGATACAGCAAGGGATGACTGTATACTTCACTGGTGAGTACCCATATAGAATTTTATATGTTGTTAAAGTTACGAGGGTTTAAGAGTGTAGAAAGTGTTTAAGAGCATATGAAGTGTTTATAAGAGTGTGGAAAAGGTTAATAAGAGAGTGGGAAAGGTTTACAAGAATGTGGGAAGGGTTTATAAATCCTTAAAATATATATAGATAATAAAATAAATATAACGCTGCTACTTCACGAATTTTCACTGATCGCAGGGGTCTCTGGAACATAACCCCTGTGATAGGTGTGGGACCACTGTAGTTCCTCTTGTAAGCTTATCTTGCGTTTGCTGCTAACTGTTGTGGGAAATAGCCCATGCTGCTTATAAACTGGTCAAAAAATATTTAGTTCAAAGCTAGAAACTGTAAATTTCCCTTATATATCAACACATCATAAGAGAACTAAATTTTATGATATACCAGAAATAAGACATATTTTAATGTCACTTTTCAAAGTAAACTTTTAAAAATATGGGCACTTTTTCTTTCTAGAGCATGAATTTATTTACAGTGTAAGTACAAAAATATTTTGTTAGAGACAAAAGTAGCTTAGAAACAGTTTTATTCATTTTCCTAAGCCCACAAGGCTTTTCTTTCTTTTGAATTGGGTAAAATAGAAAGTGGTGATGTCAGCCAGCTTTGTGGTTCTTTTGTTGTTAAGCCACAAGTGTGCCCACTTCACCTGCTCTCTGACGGAGCACAGTTTCCAGAACGCCAGGTAAAATATATGGCTGTGTTTCCTGAGAGAGGGAGAAGGGGGAGCTTGGTAGCCTCTCTCTCCCACGTGTTGTTTAGCACGGTGGGGAAGACATGAAAGGTAAATACATACACAGTGGGCAAGCTCCAGAAACTGACGGCTGCACACCTTCCAACGGAAATGGGGAGCATGGCTGCCGTGGTGCGTGTTCACGGGTCTTCAGATTGAGGGACAGACAGGAGCTTTTGCCTTACCCCTACCATTGCCATTTTCCTTTTCTACGGCCCATTCCCCCACCTTCTCACAGATTTACAAAATACATAATATGGGGAGCATTCGGGGTCTATTTTCCTGAAGGACATAAACTAACATAACTAAAGAAATACGCTCCCAAAATGTAAGTTGGTTCTGTATGCGCCTTGTGGAATGGATCTTACAGGATTCCCAACGTGATGACCTGGCTGCCGAATGGCAACCCACAACTCTCTCAGCCCCTTGTGCCCTCCCACTTCCAACATCACACACACACACACACACACACACACACACACACACCCCACCTCACTCTCAAGTGCCACCAACAAACACTTCTAGCTCCTGCACTCAACACATTAAGGCTTTGTAACTCCTTTTAGACAGATTTACTGTGATTCTGTCAACAGACAAGGTGTCCCTCCCCTCAGCATTCCAGTAATGCTCCCCGTCCCCATCCCCACATCTTTCCCCATTATGCTTTGGGGCCTCACACCCCAGCCTCCAACCTCCTCAATGTTTTCATTGTACTGCTGTTCAGTTCGTACTCTATGTCTGCTCTGTAGCAACCAGAGGTGTGATATGTCTCTTCAAAGCAGCAGGGAGACTCCTTTGTTGGTCCTGGTGAATCAAATACTTGGCTCATTTGTTACAGTCATGGTTACAACTATGTGAGATATGGAATTTTGAAAATATCTGTACAAAGATTGGTAGAATGTGAACATCCCTTTAAAGAAGTGATAGAGGTCAGTATGACAGTTGTAATGCAATCATCCCTGTGATGCTTGTCAATATAACTTTCTACAATATGTTTGATTGCCTCCCTTCGTAGCATGCATGTAACACTGTACTCCTGGCAATGCTGTGGTCCATCCTCTGATGTGGGCGTTGATGTTCAAGGTCATTTTTGCAACCTAAACTATGGCCTGTGTTTTTGTACAGCTCTGAATAAAGTGCTTTTTTTTCAGATTTTAGATCAGGGTGACAAGAATGTTTTATTGAAACAAGAAAAAAAACAAGATTCTCTTATGAAGAAAGGTAAAAAAAGTTCAGTTTATATATAATAGCTATAATGTTTGAGTTGTTTTCAATATGACCATGTGAAATATCTTGTGTGGAACATAGATCAGAAGTTTGGCAGCACCAGTTTGGATTTTAAAATATTAAATTTGTCATTATGGCAGTGGGAGGAGGGGTGAGTTGAGATCCACCAACTGCCTGTTTTGAAGGCACAGAGAGATACCTCCTGCCTGAGAACAGTGCCCCCAACACTGCCAGAAAGACTGAAAGACCCAACAGTGGATGTATGTTACCCTTCAAATTGAATTGTACATCATAATGTGCTGAGGATTCATATCAGGACTATAATTGTAGAATCTACTTGTAAATTATAATGACACTCTCTGAACCTACAATTGTGAGGTTCTCCGAGTGACGTGACTGACTAGATGACTCTAGGTCTCTTACTGCCTTAAGGTTAGACTCTCTGCTGGAGACAGGTTTTGCATTGGGATCTGTTAAGATGTTTTTGAACCTGAACTCAAAATGAAATAAAGAAGTATACTATAGGGAGAAAGGCTGGTGAGAGAAGGGACTCTGAACAGTCCCAGTCGAGTAACCCCATGTACAGCAATAGCAGAAAATACGCACCCTTGAAAAGATGATAAAATGTTATTATGAGTTGCCTGGGAGTATACTGGTGCAGTTTTACAAAAGGATGTTTGACTACAAAGCCAAATTATGTAAGTAGTTAATGAACCAGTAACACTTCTTTCAGTTTATTATGTGATCATCAAAAAAGTGACTGTCTTCATTTTCTCTACGTTCTTTTGAAGAAAAACAGGAGCAGTGCAGCGATACTACAGAAATAAAGAAAAACTCTTCATTACCTAACTGGAAGAGGTAAGTGTACTGCAATTATACAAAATCCAAGTGGGTGAAATTATAGTGTTGAAAAGTAATTATCAGTGTTTAAATACAAGAAGAAAGAAAATAATAGCAACAAGAGAAGGCAATTAAGAATAGAACCAAATTTTACAAAGGAGACAAGAAAGAATAGAACATTAAATTTTTTACTTTTCCGCCAAACCTTTTCATTTTCTTTTGTGCGGATTTGGGAATAATAAAATGGAACAGGCTTCACTTCCTACTCACAGCAAGCAGCTAATTCACATTGCTGTAATGTAGTCCAAGAATGGAAGATGTCACATATATAAGGTATGACTATGAAATCATGAACTGATTTTTTTGTGTGGTTCATTATCTAATTGTCACACATGTATGCAATTATAATAGTTGCATGCTAGAATTTTCTTGACATGAGACTTTTATGACTTTCAAGTAAAATCAGCTGAATATTTTGGTTGCCTAATGGAATGAAAGGAATGTTTTCAAGGAAGCAAACTCTTAACCCCTGCTCTACTACAAACCTATCTAAGCTGCTTTTCAGACAGTTAGACCCAGTGTCTGTGAATCCAGGTTCCCTGCTCTTTTTGGCACAGGAGCAATTGAAGTAAGTGCAAGACAAAAACCAGTGGGAACATTTACGTTCCTGAACCTGCTGACAGAGTAGCCACTCTAATGCTCACATTCCATCACTTCACTCTTCTGTTCGAAAGCCTTTCGTAGCCCCATCACTGTCAAGATAAATTATAAACACTTTAGCATGGCACAAGTCCCCTTCATGGATAGGAAGCATTAACATCATTAAAATGTCATATTACCCAAAGCAATCCATAGAGCCAGCACAATTCCTGTCAAGATACCAATGATATATTTCACAGAACTAGAACTATAAATATTTCAAAACTTTATATGGAGCTACAAAAGGCCCTGCGTAGCAACAGTGATCCTAAGAAAGAAGAGCAAAGTTGGAGGAATCACACTATCTAATATCAAATTTCTGTAAGTCCATGGTAATCAAAACAGCATGGTACTGGCATAAAAACAGACACATAGATCAATGGAACAGAATAGAGAACCTAGAAATAAACTCACATCTTCATAGTCAATTAGCATTTGACAGAGGAAGCAGGTACATACTATGGGCTAAAAATAGTTCATTCAATAAATGATGTTGGGAAAATTGGGCTTATACATGCAGAAAAATGAAACTAGGCCACCTTCTTACACCACAAACAAGAATAAATTCAAAATGGATTAAAGACTTAAATGTTGGACCCGAGACCATAAAAATCCTAGAGAAAACATAGGTGGTTAAATCTTGGACATTGCTCAGAGCAATATTTTTTCTAATATATTTCCTCAGGCAAGGGAAATAAAAGGAAGAATAAACAAACAGGACTACATCAAACTAAAAAGTTTTTGCACAGCAAAACCATCAACAAAAATAAAAAGCAACCCTTTAAATGGGTGACATGTTCATGGATACACATGATAAAGGGTTAATACGCAAAAATTATAAAGAACTTACACAACTCAGCACCAAAAAACCCCCAAAAAACTACCCACTAAAACATTTCTATTAAAAAATGGGCAAAGGACCTGAATAGACTCTTCTGCAAAGAGGCCAATAGACATATGAAAATATGCTCTATGTCACTAAACTTCAGAAAAAGGTAAAATAAAACCATAATGAGTTATCACGTCACACTGGTGAGAATGGCAATCATCATAGATCAACAAACAACAAATATTGGCGAAGGTAATGGAGAAAGGGGAACCCTTTTGCACTGTTGGTGGGAATGCAGATTGGTACAGCCACTGTGGAAAGCAGTATGGAGATACATCAAAAAATGAAAAATGGATCTGCCTTTTAACCCAGCAATCCCACTTCTGGAATATATCCAAAAGAACCCAAAACACTAATTCAAAAGAATATAAGCTCCCTTGTGTTCATTGCTGCCTTGTTTACAATAACCAAGATTTGGAATCAGCCCAATTGTCCATCAGTAAATGGATATAACAATAATTGTACCTTTACACAATGCTGTTATACTGGGCCACAAAATAAATAAATAAATAAATAAATAAATAAATAAATAAATAAATAAAACCAAAAAACAAACTCACCTATTGCAACAGCATGGATGGACCTGGAGAACATTTTTCTAAGTGGTATTAGGCACTCTCTCAAAAGACATTCCATATGATTTCACTCATATGTGAAATCTAATGAACAAACTGAGTTAATAAGCAAATTAGAGGCAGACTCAGCAGACTGGCAGCTCTAAGACAAGGGTGGTTAGGGGCTGGATTGAGCTAAAAAGAAAAAGAGCTCATGGACATGGACGACAGGGTGGTGATTGCAGGGGGCTTGGTCAATGTGGTATAGCATATAAGAGGCGTGAATGGTATTGGAAAAATACAATAAAAATAAGTTTAAAAAAGATTAAATCCTAATTATGAATCTTCAAGGTCCTATTAATGAGGCATAATAATTTTCTTAGTGTCTACATTAAACAGCTTCCATCTGCTGTGCTAAAAAAATAAATAACCTACTCCACTTCTGACAAGGCACGTTATCAAATCATATCATCTTCTTTTAGATCACTTATTACTATTTTAAAGTATCTCATTGTTATCTATTTTTTATTGTCGACACTACTACAGATGCTCCCATCCCCCAGCCCCTGTCCCCCCAGCCCACACGCCACCCCCAGCCTTCACCACATTGTTTTCTGTGTCCATGGGCTATGCTTATATGTTATTTGGCAAAACTCTTCCAGTCCCCCCACTCCTCTCCCCTCCGAGATCTGTCCATCTGTTCCAGGTATCCATTGCCTTTGGTTTTATTTTGTTCATCAGCTTATTTCTGTATATTCCAATTCACCCGGAACACTTTTCTTCCTTCAGATTTGACTACAGTTTTCTTTCGGTTGACTTTGCTCCTGTTTGGTTTTATTTCTGTATGAACCCTCCCCCCAGGCTAAAATAGAACTTTATTTAAAGTCTCTTTCAGCCAATAAGAGACAAATGGTATATATAACTACTGTTGTCTAGAATAAATCACCACTGATTTTATTTCATTGTGACCACCCAAAAACCTTGGAACAAGATTTGTCAAGAATAAATAGTATTTTTTCTACTTGAGAATTGATTTTATGTAGCTACATAAATGACAGTTTTTAGCTTAACATGTATGTCCCTGCTTTCATTTCGTGTGTATTATTTCATTTGTCTTATATTGACATTTCTGAGTTTATTAGTATCTAACATGATTCTTACTTTGAAAATTAAGTGTACCATTGGAAGATTTAAATCCAAGTTCTGGACTCAAAGTTAGAGTTTCTGTAAGTGATGGCTGTGAAGATGCTTCTTCGCTGACAAAGTCTTATCGAAGCACATCTGTCAAGGAAACAGTAAGGAAACTGACATCTAATTTATGGTAAAGATACTAACATATTTCCATATACTTCACTGAATTTTCCAAACAGTGATAACTCCTGACTTTTTTCCTTATTAGGTAGTAATGTTAATGAGAAAATTCAATTAAATGACTTTATGACTTGTCCCCTAACTACACAGATATAGATATACCATGGGTTAACTGTCCCTTGAAATAGAACTACAGTGGCTAACTGCCTCTTGTTTCATGGTCTGGCAATATGGTGGATATTAGTCCTTTCTCGAATGCAATAAAGAATTCTGACTGGATTTGCCTTACTGAATTAACTAACTTTCTTTCTTCCTTCCTTCCTTCCTTCCTTCCTCTATTAGTCCTCATGACATTTGTATTGCCTTCTGAAAAGTCTCTTTTTGGAGTTTTAGATACTAAACTTCCTTGGGGGAAACTTAGTTTTACTTTTTGGCTCAGCGTAGAATGTTACTTGTGGGCCTGGTTAGTGAGGATCTCAGTTCTCAAAAGGTGTAGACACAGAGGGAGTAAAATCCAGGATTCAGAGATTTTTCCAAATAGGGACCATGATAGGGGGTTTACAGTCAGGCCAAAGAGGTTAGCATACCGAAGAAGGCTCCATAGTAGATGTCACCTGGGAGGGTTGGGGGGCAGGGGTAGTAATACCACCACATTAGGGCAGCTAGTTGGTTTGGTTGGTCTTCACAGACTATGAGGAGACTGTGTGTGATAAGAGGCTTTTGGCAAAAGAGACCGCACAACATGCTGTAGCTGGAAGATGTTTTTCCTTAGGACAGTTCTTTTGAGTTTCTGATGAGTGGCTGATAAAATCTCCCTAGAGAAGAGACTTAGAAGCAGGTAGAAGCAAAGATTAGAAGCAGGAAGAAAGAAAAAGAAAGGCAGAGGTTGGCTGTATATATATGACATGAACTCAATTCTGCAGTTGCCCTGGGCTTTATGGAAATTTCTGTGGCAGCATCCAGGGCTGTGGGGCTGTGCTTATAAGTGCATGCAGGCCCCACCTACTCTGGTTTAGAAACCCACTCCCAACACCTGTCCTGCCGCAGAAGGAAGGAGGAAGCACTCCTGCTTACATGTATGTGCAATCTACCTTGGGCTTTGCATCAGGACACATTTTACTAATGATACCAGGGATCCAGAGACAAGTTATTAACCAGGAAACGAAGCAAGAGTGCTCCATCTGAACGCTTAAGTTCTGACCACCTCCTATAGTGTCTGGGTCGGCAAGCTTACACCAGTCTGTGAAAGGCACAGAAGCAGGCCAGACCTGTGTTGTACAGATGTTATGAGGTTGAAGAAGACCACCCCTCCAGTGATCTGGGTGGATGTCAGTCTCATATTGCTGTGGCCTATAGCAGTGATTTTCAACCTTGTTATCTCATGGCACACGTAAATTAATTACTAAAATTCTACAGCACACCAAAAAAATATATTTTTTGCTCATTGACAAAAAATAGGTACAACGTTGATTCATTCACACTGGACAGCTATTGTTGTGTTGGCTGTTGTCATTTTGTTTTCTGACAATCTAAGGAAAAAATGGTCAGTGCCCCAGACTAGTCAGATATTGCATGATTTGTCAGAAAAAATATACATACATACATATATATATATATATATTCCTTATGGGAGGGCATTTTTTTATTGCTTTTATAGAGAGAGGAAGGGAGAGAGAGGAACATTGATTGGTTGCCTCTTGCATGCACCCCGTCTGGGGACTTCAGGGATGGAACCTGCAACCTAGGTATGTGTCCTGTCTGGGAATCGAGCTAGCAACCTTTGGTTGATGCTGCAACTATCTGAGCCTCACCTTCCAGGGCACATGTTTTAAAAATCCTTGAGGTATACCAGTTGATAATCATTGGCCTATGGTGTAGACCCTAAAGAATGGGATTCTCCAACCAGTTTCTTACTTTCTGTCAGTATTTGATCAGAAGTAATATGTAACGTTCTCACCTTTGAATTGGGTAGCTGTAAATTTGAATCCTGTTTTTTTAGTTATGAGTTCTAAGATTCAGGCATGTCTGTTGGTCACTGAGACATTGTAGTATTCAGTAATTGTATGTGTATGTGCCTGTGCATATCTGAATAAGTGTGTGCATATTATTAAAAATGTATGTGTACGATTACATGTGCAGTGATTGTGACAGGCTTTCTTGGTAATTAAGAGCTATAATTTTCAAATCATCGCTATATTTTAGACATTCACATAAGTGCTTTGTGTGTATTTGCTCTTTATTTACACAGACTTATGACTGGTATTATTTTTAACATTTTTTTAACGGATAAGGAAACAGAAGCTTAGAGAAACAGTAATACACTCAAAGTCTCAAAGAAGATTATACAGTTACTAAGGACAGGGCTGGCTTTATTTAACCTCTGGCTCCCTGATTTGGAATCTCATACTCTTAACCACTGTGTATGTATACACATACGTAGGTATATATACCCACTCTCTCTCACACACATACACTTATCTGTGCATACACATATGTATACATATGAAAGTGTGCGTGTGTGTCCACACCATGAGGCCTGCAGAGACCTGTCTGCGTTACAGCAGAGTGTGGATGCACCACTAGGCATCATCATTTTCTTTTTTTTCACTTGGCTAATTTTTGTTCTGTATCTAAGTGTATCATTACTGTTAAGTTTAATGAGTTACATGTGATCAAAAAGGAGGTAACCTGGTTGAGTGTCCTAAAACTTTGAAGTGGATCCACTCCTGTAATTAGGCATCAGTAGAAAGTTTCCCTGAAGCCACTCCCTCCTGGGCATGCAGAATCTTTACTGCCTGAAGTCATCTTACTGTTATCAACTGAACACTCTGAAAGCTGAGTGTATTCATAAACAGCTCTTTTCTCTGCCAGCTTGAAATTTTTTGCTGATTGTGTTACTGAAATATTCAGTGGAAAAGGAATTGTACAAAGTACAAAGCTTGAACTGGAACAAAACGAGTCCCTCAGTCACTAGTTTTCTCTTTTCCCTTAAGCAGTGAGCAGCAGGTTTCCTCACATTTCACCAGTGAAAAGGTTTCTTCTTCACTTGCAGTTTTTGGTATCTTAGAGTTGTGGGTTTTTTTTTTTTTTTTTCCCACAGCATCTAACAGTTTTCCTGATCTACTTTTTTAGGAAAAGAGAAAGAAAAAGGTCTGTGTGATTGTGCTAGGATGCCCCAGGAGCTGGATAACCTGTCTGCTTTTCTAGTCAGTCCTATGGGACAGAATCCCCCAGGGAAAAGCTGTTTCTCAGCAGCTCTGAGGAGAGCTGGGAAAGGAGGAGAGGGAAAGGCTGAATACTGGTCAGGAGAGCACAGCCAACCTGCTTGAATCTGATGGAGGGGCTGGGGATGGTGTCCTTAATTACAGGGAAACCAGAGAGATTCATGATAGGGTTAACTTCTCAGCCAGAGTTTCCATAAAAATTACATGAAATTGTATGTATAAAGCAGGTAGTCATGCTTAGCACGTTATAAAAAGTGGTTGAATCTGACCAGGGGTGCATGACCTTTGGAGAACACTCAGTTCCCCAACATGGGGTGCAGTTGGTCTAGAATACGTCCTGCACATGCCTCTACCCGCTGCTCCTCACGGCCTCTTCTTTGGGGCTCCCCAAATATGGGCTGGGATTCTCCCTCTCAGTACTTATGGTGCTGCATTCTCATCCTCAATTACCATGTTTTTCTAGAAGTACTTCCTTAGAAGATCGCTCTGAAGCTCTAAACCCAAAAGAATTTATACCTACCATGAAAAAAACCAATGCTCAGAAGAGGGTTCAGCCCTGTGTTGGAGGAAGGGAGGCTGGATTTAGGGGGAGAGAGGAGTGGTTTTGTAAAAGACCTCTCCCCCTCTGTCCCACCAAACCAGCCATAAAACTGACCACAGGTCCCCTCTCCCAGGGAATCCAGATACAGCTTTTCTTTCTATGCCATCTGACTGCTGCTCATCTCAGATTCCCACATGCCTTTATCACTCTGCCCCTAACCACTCATCTTCTCACTACCCAGGCAAATATTCTGCAGAGTGTGTCCATGAGTGCGCATGTGTGTTATATTTGATATTATGCAATGCTGAGGATTTTAACTGTTCAGATCGAATCTCCTTCAAACTGTAAATATTAACACAAATAATATATTCCTATCTCTGGTGTGCTTTTATTCCCAGGGAGATTATTCTGTATTTCTTTCCAGAGTATCAGCCACCATCAGAATTTGGCTACTCATCTGTGGAGGAATTTGTGGCAAGTTTGGAGGTAAGCTAGCTTTTGTGGAACTCTGAGGGAATGACAGGAGGCCTGAATTTAACCTTCAGTGAACAAAAATGTCAAGTGTTACCAGTAAGAGGAACTAAGTGAATGAAGATAAGGATGGTTATGCCTAACAGATGACTCATAATTAAAATCAGTGTGGCCAAGGGTTAAATAAGCTTTGGGAAGATCTTACAGACTGAGAATGGTTGGTTGCAGAGATCAAAAGAAATGGGACATAGTTCCTGACTTTCCTTCCTTGCACCAAAAATAGAGTTTCTGTCTCTTAGACACACTTCCTCAGATGCCTTTTATGAGGAGCTGAGGTTAGGATGGGGTGGGTCTGCCACGTTAGGTGCTCAGAGCAGTAGTCTTATTAGAATCACTAAGACATCACACGAAAGATGAAGACAATTGAATTTATCAGATCTATTCCCAGGGACAGTACCATACATGAAGGGAAGGAAAACTTGGATCAGCAACCTGAGGTGTGCAGGATGAGCCTCACACTCTCCCACAGTTGATGTCCCCAAGCTGCCAGGTTGTCCCAGGCTGCAGTGAAGCTGAGTGGGGTGTGCAGGCCTGTGGCCGCCAGAGCCACTCACGGAAGTGGAGAAGACCTGTGTGGTGTGGCCGGTGGAAGGGCTCCTTCTCGCCCCTGTGATCAGTGCTGCTTTTGGAAAGGATGGATGCACATGGAAAGACTATCAGTGCAAAGAGCACCAAATTATTAATTAATTTGAAGTGCCGTATGCCTTAATCTGATCCTGGGTGAAGTCCTTAGTTTTCTGACCTACAACCACTGTTTCTGCTTCTCCACCCTGTACTGTGCCCTGTCAGGCTTCTGACTCCACCGCTTCACGGGATTGTCTCTTGAGGCCATCAGTGACCGCTGTGCCAACAAGTGCAGTGGTCAGTTACCTTAGCTGACCTCTCAGAAGCCTTCAGCCCAGTCGACCACCTCCTCCTTTTTTAGCACTTTCTTGGCGTAGCTTCCACAACATCACTCTTCTCATTTTCTTGCTTCCCTCCTGTCTTTGAGGGCAACTCTTTCCCTGTTTGGTGTCTAAATGTGGACATCCCTGAGGACTCATTTCCGGAACACTTCTTTCTGTCTATTACATGGTGTTTCCAGGTGACCTCAACTAGTCTCTAGCTTCAGACCCCATCCCTATGCCCATGCCTCGTCAGTCTATTTCTGTGGAGGTCTCGACCAAGAAATTCAGACTCCACCTACCTTCTTGACATCACTTTGAATATTTATTATTTATCATTTACTTTTCCTTCACTTTAATTTTGTTACTTGCAATTTTTTTAACCATGCTATGTTAATTATGTGGACCGCTTTAATCATCTTTTGGAATTAGGTGATTGTAATTAATTAATTAGACCCAGGCTTAAAAGACCCCTGGTATCAATATTGACCAAAGCCAGTTCTAAGCTTTGATGTTTCTTTTATGCTAGATATTGCATGTTATAAGTCTTGTAGATAGCTGATTCTCTAAAAGTTAATATCTTGTTTTATTATAACTTATGAAAACAGCTGGAGCAATGCCCAGAGCAGACAAACAGAAAGCTGAAAATGTGTTTCAAACAGGTAAGCTTCCTTTCAACCTAATCATTTATATTCTAAATGATCCTGTATTCCAAAGGAGAAATAATATACATTTCCAAATGTTGGGTTTGGAAGGAAATCAAATTTACATTCACTTATCAAGACTTACATTAATGTAACATATCGGATGTCACAAAGAAACATCCTTTTGACTTTGCAAATGTGAATGTTCCCACAGCATAAAGCTTATGAAACACTTGGAGTAAGACTACTATTTGTAGTGGAAACATGACATTCTGAGTCTTTAAGAAATAGATTCACTGAATTCCTGAGACACTGGACTAAACCAGAAATTGTTTGTAGATTAAAGTTTTGATTACAGTTAAGTCCTCTATTAACATCGTCAGAAGGTTCTGTGACTTTAAGTGAAACCCACCCTGTATAACAAATCAGTTTTACCATAGGCTGTTAATATGAACAAGAGTTAAGTTCCTGTGGCATCTCATCAATATTATAAAAAACAGTGAAACTACCTGCTATATTCTGTACAAGTTCATATTTCCCAGGGCTTTTTGTTCGATTATATGTTTGTTTGGTGTCCTATCAACAGTTTTCAAAGTTTAAGATTTTCCCATTATAAAAGTAGTTATAAAAACAATTAATGCTAACAAAAAAGTAAAAGAAAAAGATTGTCCATAGTCCCAAACCATTCTAAGATCACTGCTGTTACTGTTTTGGTGTATTTCATTACAACTTCTCTCTCTCTCTTTCAGTAAATGTTTTAACGTTTTAAATTTTTCCTTCCTTTTTAAAAATTTATTGATTTCAGAGGAAGGGGAAGGAGGAGAGAGAGGGGGAGAAATATCAGTTTGTTGTTCTACTTACTCACGTATTCATTGGTTGATTCTTGTATGTGCCTTGACTGGGAATCAAGCCTGCAACCTTGGCATATTGGGATGATGCTCTAACCAGCTGAGCTACAATGATGATTTTTACAGTCTTAAATAATAGTGTGTACCTAGTTCTTAAAGATTTTCTGGGGGGCGGGAAATAGAGTCCATAGTCTTTCAGTTCTACTAGAGAAATGTCAGAAAAAATCACATCTTCAAGTCCCTAAATCACACTCAGGGGAACTGAGAATCCAAGATGTGAACTCCAACACTAATCTCCAAGTCGACATAGGGAATTAGTGTTGGAGCCAGGACAGCCAGAGACTCACAGATTCATTATAGAGGCCACAGCAGTCTAGAACTTTTCTTGATACCAGATTAACCCTGAGATGTTAGCTCCTCATTGACACTTGTGTTTGCTCAAAGAGGTACACCAGCTCCATCCTTAGCACATATACTAGCATCGTCTTCCATGTGTGTATACTGTTAAAGAGAAAACCACAGGCTCCACCTAGCATCACTCATAAGACTATACTTTCAGGGATCATTTCTATAGTTGGTTAAAATAGCATCACTTGTGTTAAAGCCCATGAGTCCAAATCTAAATTTAATTCCTGACCTAATTACTGTTTTTAACCTCTTCATAGAAATACATTTTTAATCAACTAATCCAGAATTTTCAGGTTAACACTTCTAATCATGTGGGCAGTCCTCATCCTCCACAGAAAGAAGAGGCAATCTGAATAATCAAAACCCTTATTCGCTCCCGCCCCCCCAAGATGTCCTGATCTGAAAATAATCCTTCCTTATGTTAACAGCTCCTTTGTGTCACCCTTCTTTCTATAAAAGCCTTCCATTTTATACCGCCCCTTGGCGAGCCCTTCTTGTTGCTAAATGGAATGCTGTTCAATTAATGAATTGCTTAATTAAGCAAATTAGATCTTCAATTTTACTATTGATTTTTTTAAACAATGCTTATAGACATCTTTTGGAAAACTATCATAACAACATACAAATTTATGAAGACTAGGAAGTGAGTGGTACCCCCAGGAGTTGTGCAAAGCACAACTACAAGCAAAAGCATTGCCTCATATCTGTAGTGAGAGATAGAGTATATTGAATAATCTGGTTATATAAAGGAAATGGAATTCTGAAGTAAGTTCCCGAAGACATGTAGCTAGGCAAACTTGAAAGGAAAATTAAAACCTAAACCAGATTTCTTCTTAGAAAGGCTGTATTTGAATTTTAGGGTGTGCCTAAATTGAACACCCCAGTTGATGTATTTGCCTCTGATGTTTCTGACTGAGTGCCTACTGGACTGTGATGCACACAAGCAGAGGAGTCTTGTAGGTCTTAGTTTATCATTATTCAACTGAAAAGGAGCTTATTTTCTAAATAATGTCCTGTTGAAAGCCGTGATTGAACATTTTCAGCTTGAAGACTTGTCAACATTTCCAAAGTAGAGTAGAATAAAAAACTAAGCTTTCTTTCAATATATTTTTGACCCTATTTTAGCACTAATAGTATTATCATCAGTGATTGTAAAACTGTGATTGATCAAGAGCTACTAGAGTCAGACCCTGAGCTAGGCCTTATAAACAGCCTCTTATATCTTATGCCTGTTACCTCATTTAACTCTTACAACTTTGAGGGGTGGGTGCCATTTATCTCCATGTTCGTAATGAGGAAACGGAGAGTCAGAAAGATGATATTCCAATGTCACAATGCAAGTAGTAGATTTAGTGTTGGAACCCAGATTTGTCCCACTTCAAAGCTCTTTTTACTATACCACTTTCTTTCATTTTATGCTTATCTTGGTGGTAATATTTCAGCTTTGTAATAGAGTTTGCATGTATTACTTGCAATAGGTATACTACATCTTCTCAGCCTGTTGATGTAAGATAATTATTGTTTATTCACTAGAGACCCTGACATTACATGATGAGGCATATATGGGGGAGATGCTACCAGTGAAATGTCGGAGAGGTGTGTGTGCATGTGGTAGGTGGGTTGTTTAGTGTCCCATCAAGAAATATTCTAATTGTAAGTCTGTGGCAGCCACCTTGAAGAATTACCAGTAAGGCTTCTGGATCTTCCCACGGATCTTCATCTACTGGTTAGGGAACTCTGATTTAAGTAGCTACACTGTAAAAGTTAGATATGTGCTGATATTTAGACTGTACTACATCTCATTTTATCCAGGCTTTCATATATGTCTTTCATGTCTGTTTCTAAATGATAATCTTTTGGTGTCTACACTATCAGTAAAGGGTCCAATTTGTTGGGTTTTGGAGACCAGACCGAATAAGAGAAATGTTTATTCAAGGTGAAATGTATTAGCATAGATGATGAATGGAGCCCCTTTAATGTTCAGAGCAAGTGAGATTCAAAGAATCAAAGTAAAATAAAGAGTCAGGAGACCATGAGTTCCTGTTGAAACAGCTGTTGCAAGCAAAACACAGAAGAGTTGGAATCCTGACTTTCCTCACATGAAACTGCTTGGTCTTAAAGACTTTATTAATGCCTGTTAGCTTTAGGTGGTAGTTATAAAGTCTATACAGATCTTTTCTTGAATTCCATGTAGACAAATTTATGTAACTTGCTTGAAGGTGAGTACTTTTAATGAAGAGAGCCACATTCAAGCACAGAAGGACCCTGGATAACTCACAGACTTCTTTGTCACCCCACCCTGACCACATCAGTGGTTTCCATAACTACTGCGGGAGCAGTCGCTGAGTCATGACAGCATTTGGTGGTCCTGCACAGCCTGAGCCAAACCACCATCTTTTATTTTTCCATCTCACAAGCTGTCTGGTCCACCCAAATTGGAATTGTTCCAACCTACTAGACTAGCTTGCTTCTGAGCCTTTCGTGATGCTGCTCCAGAATATTCTTATCTACTCTCCCAGTCCACAGGTGGCCTCTTGAAGTCCTGCCCCTCCACACCCTGTGTAGAACCTGCTCAGGGCTGCCTTCTCCATCAGGTCTTGCTCTGTCTCTCCAAGGGAAATTAATCTTGACTTTCTGTGCCCTGGGGGAGCCTTAAAACTTGATTTTAGCATTAAATTTTCTTGTGTTGTAGTAGTTTCTGATACTTTATTTTTTTCCCAACTACATTATAAAATCTTTGAAGTTAACACTCCTCTCTCACCAAACTCTACATCTTGATTGCATTCAATCAGGAACTTTGAATGCATCTGGATCGTACTCTTTGTGTGTGGAATCAAAATTCATGGTGTCCACTCTAGAGCCTGCCCACATAAACATTCGCATGCATGTCCCTGTAAGTAAGGTACAAAATCTCGCTTTATGCATATGCAAACTTGTTAGGGTTTTGGAACTCCAGAGCTCTGACTTTTTAAATTCAAGGCAGAAAATTAAAATCTCAGTTAAATATCCTTTCTTTCAAATTCTAATTCTGTTCTGAATTACTGTAGTTTTGGATTTTTGATCTGCCTAAAATACCTTTACAAGGGTAAGTTTACCCAGCAGAACTAAGCTTTTCATTTTGTAATAAATCTCTACCCACCTTCATTAAAATGTTAATACAACTAGAAGTCCCTTTATATTGAGATTTAAAAGTTGTGAAAACTGCTATATTTTATGGAAACCTCCTGGAGATGTTAGCCTGAGAAAGGCAGAAGAATAAATTGGAAATGGGCTGGTAGTATTTGAAGGAAATATAGTTACAAGACAGTGAACTTTGAGAGACTAAATATGACTTTGAATGTAATGTGCTATATAAACTTTTTTTGATTATTTATTTACTTATTTATTTATTTATAAAAGAGAGGAAGAGAAGGAGAAAGAGGGAAAGAAGCATCAATGTGTGGTTGTCTCTCACATGCCCCCTACTGGGGACACAGCCTGCAACCCAGGCATGTGCCCTGACTGGGAATTGAACCCGTGACCTTTTGGTTTACAGGTCCGCACTCAGTCTATTGAGCTACACCAGCCAGAGCTATGTGAACATTCTTAATGTCACACCATGTTATCAATGTTGTCTTTTGAACTTTTTATTTTGAAGTAATTATAGATACGCAGAAATTTACAAAATAGCAGAGGTCTCAAATACTCTTCACCCAAACCTTATGTCCTACATTATTGTATAATTATAGTATAATATCGAAACCAGGACATTGGTAAAATATGTGTCTCATTTTATCATAGGTGCAGATTTGTGTAACCACTACTAAAATCAGGATACAGAGCTCCCATTACCACAGAGATCTTCCTTCATAGTCCTACCTCCCACGTACGAATATGTCTAACTCTTGGCAGCCATTGATCTGTTCTCCATGTCTGTAATTTTGTCATTGTAGAGATGTTACAGCAGTAGAATCACACGGTGTGTGTCACTTTGTGATCGGCTTTATTCTCTGAGTATAATGCCCTTTAGAACCATTCATGCGTCAATAGTAGGTTCCTTTTCGTTGCTGATGAGCATTACTTTTGTTTTTTAAATAATGTTATTTTTAATATTTTATATATTTTAAATTTTATTTGTTTTGGTTTGTTTTATCGTTTTGCTTATATAAAAAAAGGTTTTGTGGCTATTGTTCAGGATGACAGAAATTGTAAAATTCTAGAGTTCTGAAAAGAAGTGTAAATGGCTGGTGATGCCTGAACTATCTGACCGTGTCCTTATTCCAGCTGAATTGAATTATTTACCCTCCTCCACCTGCAACCCATGAAAATGTCAGTCTCTGCATTTGGAACCTCCATAGGAAGCATCTGTGAAGCTTCCTGGAGGAGGTGGTTGTTGCCTTGGTTGTAAATCATCAACTTCTTGTGTGTTGGATTGAGGATAGTCAGGAGTAGATTCCCCTCCACAATCTTAGAATATGGATTTCAAGGTAGTATTGGCACCCAGGTCTGAAAGCCCCTTGCTGTGGATGCTACATATGGGCCCTCCTAACTCCCCACTACTTAGGGCTCACTGTGTGGCAGGCATTGGATACACAGACGTGAACTCAGCCTTTTTTTTTACATTGAAGTTACATTCTAAAGAAAGAGATAAACACATAAATAAAACATAATGCAGTGTCACATAATGATAGATACTAAATGCAGAAATAAATAAACATATAGTGTGGTGTGCCATAAAATAACTGCAGGGCTGGGGATAGAGAGTGATGGTGTGTATTAGGGAAGGGGAGGCTATTCTAGGTGAGCACAGAATATTTGAGCATGTTTCAATACAGACCCGAGGCAAAGAGTCGTCAGCCTTCTCTAAATCTAGGGTCAAACTTACGGAACGGAGAGACATCGCAGGGGTAGAGGGCCTGAGGCAAGAATGAGCTTGGTATTCCTGGAAAAATGAGGCCTGGAATTCAGGAAATAAGGTAAAATTACATAGCGTTAGATCAAGGCTTTCAGAGTCTAATTCCTGATGTGTCACACAAGTTTCCAGGAAGTTAAAGACTCTAACATTCTAAAAGGTATTTATATGGCAATCAACAAACCTCACAAGTAAATCTCACCTTAGACAGACTACTTTGTGTGTGTACATTGTGTGCACGAGTGTGTGGGGGCACACCTTTAGGACCAGAGTTTGCCACTATAGAGTGGTATTTTCATCCCTGCTCCTGAATACTTTCAGTTAATAGTGCACGAAACGCAAGAATAATTGGGGATAAGTTACTGGCATAGATCTAAGGCAACTACTTTAAGGAAAGATTTTAATTCTCTTAATTTAATGGAGAATTCACACCATTCTCTTAACTCTACATAATGCATGTGCCTTACTAGGGTGTATAATTGCAGTTTCTCACATAAGATACAATATCTATTACTCGATTATCTCTCCCTGCAGTCTTTAAATTTTTTCAGAGTAAAGACTGAACCTTACATATCGTTGTATCACCTATAGTTAAATTCAGTTTCTTGAATTTAGGAAGGAGTTGGTGAATGTCTATTAAAGAGAAGTTAGTATATTTAGGGATTTTCATTTGTTTAAAAGATTTTAGGGAAAGATGACGAATTCATGATGCAGTCAATGAGGACAAAGGGGACCGTGTGGACAGTGTCTGGGAAGGAGCTGCAGATATTAGGGGGCGTGGCAGAGGAGGGGCACAGTGAGGAGGGCGGTCCTAGAAGACAAATAAGCCACCTTACAGTTTTCCTGGCAACCCAGTCATGTTAGAGCACAGAAATCTCGTTATGGAACCATTTAAATGATTATCAAAACAAGATTTGACATGAATCTCTTCTCCGACTATCCCTTGGCCCTCTCAAAATGTTGATGCAAGAAATTAATGTCATTTTGAAGTTGAAACATTTGGCCTCTCCATTACCTATTTCTTCAAACACAACACGGGCTCTTGGAAAACAACCAAGAGCTCTTGAATTAGCAAGGGTTGTATGTGCTCATATGTAACTGTAGTCTTTACATCAGGAAAAGGAACCCAAAGGGAGTGACAGAACAGCAATTCTGCTTACTGTAGCTTCTGTACTTTCCAAATGCCACAGACTTGAGTCATAAATAACACAGCATTATCTGCTGTAAAAGCCCTGGTGGCTGGCCTTTGTGTCATTGTTTGTGAGTTACTGGTTCTGTGGAGAGAGAGCTACAGGGTCCTGCCCCCTTGGTGCCTTGAACAGTCTGGTATCACTGGTGGGAGAACGAATTCAACCATTAATGGGTTCCGTCTTCATTCCAAAATAAAAGAATGCATTGGTGTGCCTCTTTCATCCTTGTATTACAGATACTGGACTATGGTACATTTTTCTTCCTTTCTTTTCCTCTCCTGTTAGATTGTATGTTCTTACGGGCAAATGACATTTATGGAACATGTGACCACTTATAGTATATACATATGGAATTGACACTAGGTATACATATGCATAATTGAAATATGAAATTGCTTTCTCACATTAGGGGGAAAAGTAAAATTCAGAAATATATTAAAAACAGTTTTAAAAAACATTTCCAGATCCAGAATGTTTACATGGCCCAATATGAAGAGAAACTGAAGGGGAAAATGCAGTCTATTATCTATGATGCTAATAGGAGAGCAGTGATTAATGAAGTAACTCTGGTGCAATGTGAACAAAAAAGAAAAGTTACTGACGATAAACTGAACAAGCTTCGTGTGAAACTGGCAGCAGTGCTGCAGAAACTTCAGCTGGTAAGTGATGAGATTGTATCTGAGTAGTAGGGACATACGCTGTGGGAAGAGCACTCGGCCAGCTTCTTCTAATATCGTCATCTGTTTACTGACCTCGGACAAGTCATTAACCTCACCCTTACTCTCCCTCTGAGGATATTGAAACTGTGAATAAATGAACTTTGAAAGTATGTGCTAGGACCTTTTTGAAAGGTCTATTATTCTTAACAAAATCGGAATCTTTGCTCGTATGCTGTTGGTATAGTGATTCCTTTCAAGTCTCCTCAGTGTATGTTTTGAGTAGGAAAATTTTTCAGAATTTTTTCAGATAGCAAACTATGTTAATTTATTTTTACACTAATATAGAAATAAAAATGGACTCTTCTAATCTTAGAGGACAGATTGGAGAAGTGAGGGAATATCAAGTAAATATGGATTATTGTCCATCTTGTTTGTTTGTATATTTTAATGCATAAAGAATTTGGTTTCTCTTGAGATTGAGCTAGTGAGGAAAAGTTCATCTTCTACCATAGCACATGGAAATGTTAGGTAAAATACATAAAAAATTAGAACATACATAGTCAAGACTGAAAAATCTTTCTGTAAATGCTAGAAATAAATTGAGAAATCAGTGAGCCTAGGAAGCACAGGGCCTTTTCCTCAGAATAAACCCTCAGAATAAATCTGGGACAAAGACAGAGCCTCCCTGGGCCATGCAGGCTGAGAGGCCAGGAGCTGAGCCTCCCTCCACCCCCAGAGCCCTGATTGGAGGGCTGGAGGGGTGTGTCTTGCCCATGAAGGGGTTTGGGGAGAGACAGGACTTTGAAGACACACTGCCCAAGTTTTAGCCCTGGCTTGTGAGCATCCAAGCTGATAGTCTATTTCTCCTTCAAAGAAATACATATTTTGGTTTCTCTGAGAGTTCCCTTATATTGACTACAAAATAAAAAGCAGAAAATATTTTTGTTTAATTGAAGTATGTAGCTGAAAGAAAAGACCTTTGCTCTCCTTGGGTTGTCTAGGCAACAGTTAAAATGTTTCATTATTAAAATATAAAGGGGCAATTAATGCTGTTTTCCAATAATGCTAATTATATTTGTGCTTCTATCAACAATAGTATATAAGCCTATCGTTCAAGTTTATTGCCGTAAAAGTGGGATGTGAGTGGAGCTCCGTTTGGTTCTTGTGGCTGTAAAAGGTGGGAACTATTTTTATGTTTAAAAGGTCTAATACAAAGCCTGGCATTTGGTAAACTTTCAGTGGTAATAGTTGTTTCACTAAAAGAAAAACTAGAGAGACCTATGTCATATCAAATTCTATATCATAGAACTTGAATATCACTCTTTATGAGAAAAGTTCATAAAAAGTGTTGGTTCTCAGAATAACAAATTTTTGTTTTGCTAGGAAAAAATGAAAGCATAATAATTTGTTCTCCCTTTTATGACAAACTCCTGGCTCTACTCCAAAATAGGGTCATTACACTAATTTAATTTGTTTAATTCACAAAGTTTGGTAAGGAAGTGAAGGACTTTAGCCTGCAGAGTGTGAAATACTTTGTCTAGTGTCGTTGGAGAGATACTCAAAGGGTTCCTGCCTGAATATATGTACTCTCATCCCCCACTTAAAATTTCCATTTTTACTGTCTCTGATTGCCAGAGCAAATACAGTGGAATAGAGCAGAAACTTGAGGAGAGGTAGACCCAAAAGCAGATGCAGTGGGCATATGAAGAGGCTGGGGACCCACCTGAAGTTCTAGGTGGAAGTTTAGTCTCCTAGGTAGAGAGCATTGGCCAAAGGATTAGATTAGACTCGGTCCACTGAGACCGGTCAGCGTCAGGAAGGATCAGACAGCGTATTCCTAAGGGTCAGGGAATGTTTGGAAATGCAGGTGAATATCAGTGTTGTGGAAATCTGTCTTTAGGAAGAGGGTCCTAGTCGCAAAGCTGGGACGTAAAATAATTCGGCCTCGATAGAGGACTGAAGAAATCTAGGACAGAGGGAACAAAGCAGAAGCATATTCAATTTAATCCTATTTAACAGATAAGGGATGCAGAAACTAGGATGATGGTGCCAGACATTTATAGGAAACAATAATAAAATTGGAGTTATTTATGAAAAGTCCTTCCTAAACATTCTCTTTTCTATCAGCTCATTTGGGGAGGGGTTGATCCCATGGCTGGGCCTGAGGGGTGGGAGATTTGGGTCAGTAAAGGAGGAGTGTTTGTCCAGCTGTTCATGATACAAGAAGCCCAGGGAAGGAGAGCATGAAATTTACTCTGAGATCTGGGGGAAAAGAGAAGAGGGACCAGAGGCAGGCAGCAAGCCAAGCATCGCAGGAAAAGATGCTGCAGAGGGAAGAGGAGAAACAGAGAAATCAGAATTTACCTACTCACCTGTTTAGCCTGTAAAGCTACAGATTCATGAATTTTTTAAATGGGAGATGAGCATCTATCACAGAAAGATGAGATGAGGCTGGAGGAAGGGCTTTAGGAATATGACAAAGAATTGGGTAGAAGGCAAATAAAAGATAAATTAACCTCCTCTGAGGAAGGAAAAATGATCCAACTCTTTAACCACTTGCAAGCATAAAATGAGATTAAATGTGAAAACATTTTAAAAGGTTAAAATCATTATTGAAATGCAAGGTGGGTTGTGTTGTTACATGAATCATAGAGAAGACTGTTCAGAGGCCAATGAGCTCACAGAAATAAACATTGCAGTTTCTTCCTCTGCTGTGACTGCTGCTTTGCTTTCGCAGGGAGGACCAGGAGGAGACCTGGACCAGATTGACCATTATTTAGAAGCTTTGCTGAAAGAAGATAATCTCCTTTTGGGGAACACTTCAAACAGAGGAACTGCAGATGCAGAACATAGTCTCCCTTTAGAGAAAAAATGAAAGTTCTTCTCAAAACTTAACAGTCAGAAAAGACATTCCCTTTTCTGAAATGCTAATAAAAAAAGGAATATTCTTTCAAAAAATATTTCCCCTTGTACTTGTTATTGTGAAGTTAATCCTGTTTAATATGTAGAAAATTGTATACTTTGGGAATGGAGAGTGATTTACAATTCGTGTATTTCTCAGTCCTATTCCCTAACTCTTTCTGTTCTTTTAGAAACTTTTTCTTGAGTTCTGTAATTTCCATGTGAGCAACTAAGAAAGATGGAAATGTCATTTAGTGTTAAATTTTAGTTTCACTTAAAAGACTGGAAAACGGTGCTTTTCAAAATCAGTATACATAGGACTACAGAGTTACCTCCTCCTGAGCGTGAGTTGAAAAAGTCAGTTCTGTCCTTTCTCCACTGCAGCCAATACTCATAAAGCAGAAAATAGCAAATCCTTAGAACACTGTGAGCTATAGTATGCGTGTAGTTTTCTTACTCAATTGTAGTAAAAGAGCAAGTCTAAGTAAGATGTGAACACACATTACACATGTGTTAAGAGTTGTGTTTTTAGATATTCTTAGATAACTGGTTCTTTTATGTGTGTTTCTTTAGAAATGTCTGTAACTCTGGACAAAAACAATAAACATTTAATATGTATTTGTGGAATTGTGTAATTTTAATTCCATGCACATGCACATAGTATAAAGTTCAGAACTTGTGAAGTGGAATAGGGTGCAAAGTCTGCACCCGTGCTTAGCCACTTAATGACTCCTCTCAGACGGCTTGCTTTTGCCAATTACTTGTGGATCCATCCAGGTACAATCAATGCACATAAAACCATATAAATCATTACACAGATGTAAATATGGATGTAATACAACCAAAAGATGTTGTTGCTCTTCCACTTGATAGATCTTCAAGACCATTCCATATTAGGATCCATACAGGTAGAGGTCTCTCATTATCTGTATTCTATTTCCTGGATGTACCAGATTTATTTAACTATTCTTTTATCAATGGATATTTACATTTTTCCCAATCTTTTGGATTTACATGCACACAATAGTGAATATTCTTTTAAATATGTTTATTTTATATAGGTGCAATTATATCTGTTAAATAAATCTCAGAAGATAAATTACTGGGTCAAAGGGTATGTACATTTTATTATTAATAGACATCACCTAATAGCACTTCATAAAAATTTTATTAATATACACTCCCACATCAATGTTTCCTCAGGCCTTTACCTACCCAGTGAATTATCAATCTCCCTAAATCTTCCTGATGAAATAGATAAAAAGTGTATAACCTTGTAGCTTTAATGTATATTTCCTATGGATAAGGTTGAGAATCTTTAATGTTTAAAATCCATTTGAACTTTTAAATTTAGCTTTTCTTCATTTTCTATTGGGTAGTATTCTCTTATCGTCCAATAGAATTATTTTCTAGAATTATAAGAATTATTTTCATACAAGGGAAATTATCTTTTTTATATTTGTGTATGACAGATATCATAATATTTTATTTAAAAATTTTTATGGTGGTTTTAGCCATATAAGATTTTTAAAATTTTTAGTTTAATAATCTTTTGTTTATGGCTTCTGGGCTTAGTAGTAATATTTAGAGAGGACTTGGCAATACAAAAAATATAAAGAAATTTTGCTTTATTTTCTTATAATGATTTTTATAATAATTATGTTGTTAAATCTGATTCATCTAGAATTTATTTTGGTGTAAAGAGTACATTAAAAACCCAACTTGTGTGTGTTTCCAGATAGTCCAGATTATCTCAGAATTATTAATTAAATAATCAATCTTTCCCCCTACCAATCTGCAAACCACCTTTATTGCATTGTAAATTCATGCTCATATTTGGATCAACTTCTAAAAAATATATTTCATCATTTTTCATTGATTGTCCCTTCTTTTCTTATGTCAGGCCCCTATTGTTTTGGCAGGGCTGGTCACTAATTTTATTTTTCAGAATTTTCCTTTGCGTCCTTGCATGTTTAATTCTCACTCATACTTAAAAATTAGCTTTTTTAGTTACCATTCACTCTCAAATTTTATTTGTACTTTGTTGGGTTTGTGGTGATGTAAGATTAAGATAAAGAGAATTGCCTTTTATTATCATTTCTTTCCACCCAAGACCAACAAAATATGCCTTTCTATATGTTCAAGTTTTCATTGATTATTGTAAATTGTGCTGCTATGAACACTGGGGTGCATTGGTTCTTTTGAATTGGTGTTTCAGGATTCTTAGGGTATAATCCCAGCAGTGGAATTGCTGGGTCAAAAGGCAGTTCCCTTTTTAGTTTTCTGAGGAAATTCCATACTGTTTTCCACAGTGGCTGCACCTGTCTGCATTCTCACCAACAGTGCACTAGGGTTCCCTTTTCTCCACAACCTCTCCAACACTTGTTAATTTGTTTTGATGGCTAGTCTGATGAGTATGAAGTGATATCACCTGTAAGCAGAACCCGATCAACAAAACAAACAAGGAAGCAAAATATAAAGAGACATTGAAATAAAGAACCAACTGAGAGTAACCAGAGGGGAGGGGAGGGAAGTATAATGGGAAAAATAGGAAAAATAGGGGAAGGGTTGTCAAGGAACGTGTATAAAGGACACATGGACAAAGCCAAAGCAGGTAGGATCCAGGGTGGGAGGCGGGGAGAAAATGGAGACAACTGTATTTGAGAAACAGTTTAAAGAAAAGTTTTCATTGGTGCCCTATATTAGCATTTAAAATATTTCTTCAAATACGTCTTGCACATTATAGTTATATTTATTGTAATTAGTTAGATTTATGTCAAAGCATAGATCTAATTAATGGCTGGTTATGTCTTAGATTTATTGTAAATGAAGCCTTTCCCCATTTTTTTCTCTCATTGTCTTATAACTTGTTCTGTATATAACAAAACTCCTGACTTTTAGATATCAATATCGTATCCAGTGTAAGAATTCTCATGCTATTTGCAATAGTGTAAAAGGTTTTTCCTGTATCAACAAGTCATCGTTATGCAGATTGTTTTAAAAGTATGATTTCTGGATCTCACGCCTTTGTATCCTTGCCCTACCCAAAGTTTTTCTTTCACAAGGGATTTTCTTGGTCCCTTGAAAACTTTCATTACCTTTCTCCGCCATCAGCACTATCCTTCTTCCTTTAATCTAAAAATTGGCTATTAATAACTGCTAATGGTGATGAGACGTCTGTGCCTCAGAGCATCCTTCTGGCAGACATTTATAAGGAGTCTGAAGAGGGAGTTCTCAGAGAATGGCTTTTGCAGATTCTAAAAGGATATTCCTCAAATTCCCTGACTGAATAGTCCCCGGGCCGAGTCCTCATTATCTCACCTCCTCTCAGGATTGTAAGTAATGCTACCAAATGAGTGAATTCCAAATTTCTGTGACCTTATTGAGCACTTGTTACATAATGCTAATTGTGAAATTAAAATATTTTATCAAAAGTTTACGGTGGTGTGTTTGAAACAAAATTAATTGCATTCACCCTAACCATCCCTTCTTCCTGTCACAACAGTTCCATTAAGGGCCCACAGGCTCCAGTTCTTGAGGAATCTGGGTTTTAAGTAGCTAATCCAGACTAAGGAATAATAAGGATGAAGGCAGAGACCAGATTTACGATTGAGTCAGTATGGGAATTGGGGGGAAATGGAGTAAGGTTAGGAGAGGAGAAGCATACTAAGAACCCGATGACCCTGAGTGGAAATAATACGATTTTCTTACTCCTAAGTATGGCTGGTTATGAGATGGCTTGAGAGCACATGGGCAATTCCTTTCTATTACTGGGGCATAGATACAGTTCTTAGGTCCAGTCACTCAGTTCTCAAGTTCATTGCAATTGCCTTAGATCAGCTTGGGAACTGGAGTGAGTAGAACTAGCAGGCATGGGTAGATGCAGACTGGAGAGACAGGAAAGACAGAACAGCTAGAAAAAACGAGTAATGCTGGAGAACACAGTCCAGTATGTTCTTTTATCTGCGAACCACACTTTTCTGCCTACTACATCTACAACTCTTTTTACTGCAAATAATAATGGCTATCTCTTAACATTTCCCCCTCCTATACATAGACTTCCTTTTAATTTAACAATACTCAGGGTGTATATTTTCCCCATGGTTTTAAAAAATGTTTTCACCTACATTTATCTTCCCAGTATTTAGGTGTGAAAAGGCAAATACTCTTGCTACCGTTTTATGGATGGGGAAACAGACTGGAGAACATAAGTAATGTTACAGTGTAGTTAATAAGTGGCAGGTGAAGCCTAGAACTCAGGCTTCCTGATTGCAACTCCAAGTTCTTCCATAGGACTCCACTGTGTCACTTTTTAATGTGGGCAGAATTTATGGCTAACAATACAGCAAGGATTACACTCCAAATTAATTGCCTCTGCCCTTCACATGAAACTATGTCTAAATAGCAAGTTAGCACAATCCCATCAGGAAGCAGTGAATGACCTAGTCTTAAAACTACAGATGAGTTAATCTCACTGGCTTTCTATTCTTATTTAGTCTCTAGCTGTAAGAGGTTTAGAGTAGCTTTCTAAGGGCATATGTTAGCCTCAAGTTTTAGTGAGGAGTGAGGGACTAAGCACGGACAGACCCTGCCTGAAAAGAACCTGAGAAAAAGCTGTCGACTAGGTCCTGATGGGCAATAGTAATTCTATAGCTGACGGCCTGGCAGCAATTCCAGCTACAGAGACCTATGTGTGGTACAGAAAATTTATGATGGAATATCCATCCGGCCTACAAACATTGCATGAATTTAAGACACTCTTGGGTCTGCAAGGTCTGACTCAAAAGGCCAACCAGCATGTTGAGCAAGTCTATAATACCTTTGACATGAATAAGGTAAGAACTTTTCCTTTTCCTTTGGATATGGTTCTCCATTTTGCCTTTTTAAAAATGTAGAATAGGCTGAGGTATAAAATGTGTGCATCCTACTGAATGGAGAGGTCTTCAGAGAACCCCCAGCTTAGAGGGAAGTGAGTTATTAAACACATTTAGCACTGATGGTGTGAAAATAATTAGGAACTAGCCTTTCAGCCCTTGGAAATGATCTGCATGTAGGGAGTTATTTTAAAACCAAATTAAATCTCGGCATGGAATTCTAATGTTATCGTTTAAACAAATCTAATAAGTGCAGATTGATTTACAAAGACTGTTTTCAAAATATTTAATGCAATGGTGACATTTTATGGAAAAGCAAATTACAGAAATGTGCTTTTTAAAGTGTGATTGCACCTAGATTGGCAGATAAAATCAGTAGAAATTAGCCAACATGTTGTTCATGCTCATATCAAAAGTTGGAATGCTTCATACTTCTTTTTTCATATCTGATGAATTTAGTTTGAGGGAAAAACAAAACTTACAGTTTGAAATAGAGATAAATTTTAGTTTCTAAACAATGTCATTAAACTATTGTCCTAAATTTACTCATTCCTGAGGAGTTGCAGCACAGTTAATTTTATGTTTTGAAAAAAATATAAAGATGAGAAAAGAATATATGAAATAGAAAAGATAAGACAAAAAAAGTAATCTGAAATTCCAGGCTAAAGTTCTTCCAACCTGCATTTCCTTGTGCATTTCAGTTATTTTGCCAGTAGATCTGTATATTTCAAAGTGTACTGATGCCATCCAGGATAAAAGGGAAGGGGGGAATAGCACTCATAGAAAAACAGATGGCATTGGAGAGCCATGCATGATAATAGAGGAGAAAGAAGGGACAATGAACTTAGTATAATTAAAACAACTGTTGTCCGTTAGGATGTATGGAATCTAGCACAGTCTTTTGAGCTCTTTTCCAAAGCCAGAAAGCAGATGATTTAAAAGGAGTTAATAGTTAAGAGCTGGGGAAAATTAAACCTGTGCAAAACTAATGGCTATTTTAATCCTTGTAGCAATGTGAGGAACAAATTTCTTTCAGGACATTATTGGTTTTTGTTCTTTGTTATCAAACTTGAATTAAGCACTGCCCATGTAGCATTTCTGTGTTTTTGTCATAAATTTTACTTAGTGTAGTTGCAAGCAAACAGAGCTCAGACCCTATGGAACTTGGATATCAGTGAGAAAATGAGAAAGATTCTGCTCCATTCTTAATTCTGAATTATGTTCTGGACATGCTCCACACGAAAGTGTCGCATCAATTCTGATATCCAAATATAAACCCCAGTGTGATTGTATTTGGAGGTGGGGCCTTTAGGAGGTGATTAGGTCATGAAGGCAGAGCCCTCATGAATGGGATTAGTGCTCTTATAGGGAGACCTCCCAGAGAGTTTTCTTACCCTTCCCCATGTGAAGACATAGTGGGATGCCAGTTAATGAACCAAGCAGTGGGCCCTCTCCAGACAGGGAATCTACCTGTGCCTTCCCAGCCTAAAAAAACTAATGTTTAAACTACCCAGTCTATGGTATTTTTGTTATAGCATCCAGAACTAAGACAGGATCCTGTATGTGCATGTTGTGTGTTGCTCTCTTTGTCTTTACCTATGTGAGTATCTCTCATGGCGTTCTCTTTCTCTATCTCTCTCCCTCTCTCTCACTGTCATTCTCTGTTTCACTCTGTGTGGCTCCTGCTGACCCACTGTGTCTGCTGTAAGCAGCCCAGTTTCACAGTGGAAGCCTGTTGTCCTAGACGACAGCTTCTCAGGCTGTGACAGTATCTTGAGAGGTTAGAAGATGAGCTGCCATCAAGTCCTTTAATTATTCTCCAAAGGAGTCGATGTCATATTCCAGAACAGCGATTTTGTTGTTAGCCCAACATTTGTGAAAGCACCAACAACTCCGTGGTTCATGTGCACAAGCGGGAACACATGGAAAGCAGTGCTGGGAAGGAACAAGGAAGTGCTGTCAAAACGAAGCCGGCTGTCTGGGAAGCAGGGCCAGGCGACTCCAAACAGGCAGCCTGGGGCATGTGCCATTGGAGTGAGAATCCTCTCAGCGACAGTTATGCAAGGCCAAGCCCTTTTCAGGAGCTTAATTTAAGTGACTTGGCAGCTCTCCTGGTGTTCATGATTTATCAGAGAGATTTGATGTTTGCTTAGGAAGCAAGTGCACCTAGGCAGTGATGACAAACAAATGGCGTGAAAGGCATGGGGATTGCAACATAAAAATCAGGTCATAAAATGAGAAGGCTAATGATTGTTCACTAGCAAGTGATTGTTAAAATAATATGCAATTAGGCACAGGAAAACAAAAAAGCCATATACTTAATTAGATCAATAAAACTGTCAGCTGTCCAGAATCCTGGAGGATTTACTCTTTCTGTGGAGTTTGTCTGCAGTTTTAACTATTGCGGACAGAAATCATTCTAAAACGCATTTCATACTTTCCTGCCTCCTCAAAGTTCTGGTAAAGTATTTTCTTGATAGCGCTCATTATTATGAACATTGGTTGTTACATTTATGGTACCATGAAGCACCCACGCCTACTGAAGTTGCTGGGGCTAAGTTTCCTAATGTTAAAAATTTTTTAAATACGTGCTTTTGTTGTGTTTTACTTTTATTGTTTTTCTCTCTTTTTTCCTGCTGTCAAATGCACACTTCCCAACTTTCTGATGGTCACAGTACTAAATAAGCTTCTAACCTCTTTTTACTCTGCCATTTCTAACCTGGGTTTGGCTTGTACTCATGTTGACCAAAATTATTTGAATAGTGTATAAAGTACAAGTAAATGGGTTCTGAAGTTTAGAGTATAAAGTTTATGACAATTCCTTTGGCTAACCCCCCACCCTTTCAGGCTTCTCTTGGCACTCGGTAAATATAGTTAATGATTTTGGAGAGCTTGTAATGTCCAGGACACTGTTCCAGGCACAGCACACAGGCCAATGCATTCAACAACACATGATTATAAAATATAATTACAGTAGTGGCCATGATGTTGGCATCTCTGACCAGCAGGGAAGGCCATTAATTGACCATGGCCCCAGGTGCATCACTTTGAGATCCATCACTGTGCTTGTGTTGCATCCATGCCTGGGTTTAGATGACCGCTAATGAATGAGTGCAGCTGAAATAATAAGGCCAATTCATTCCTAAAAGACAGGGGACTCCTTTGTCAGCTGACTTTGACTCAAAGATTCCCTGCAGGCTTTGTCCACAACAGTAGGTTGAAGGAGAGTCTAGGACACTTCTGTTCAACCGTTCCTCGCTCCCTTCTACGCTGGGGTCAGGCACTCTTGTCTGACATCTCCCCTGACGTTCCCTGATTTTCTTCCTGTTTCCTTTCATGTAGAATTCCTCCAAATAAATTTCTTAAATTGGGATTAATAAGTCTAATATCCTATGATAAGAGTCACCGAAAACAATCCCAGAGAAAAATGTAAGATTATAACAACTCAAACCAGAAAAATTGCCCGGACCTGTGAGACACCAGGGCCCAGCACAATAAATAGAAAAGGATGAACCTTACCGCATATGCTAAGACTTTTTTTTAACAACAGGAATAAAGGGAAGATTCTAATATCTTTTAAAAAGGAAAATAGTGAAAATCAAGATAACCTTGAACTCCTCAACACCTGTACAGGAGGCTAGAAGTACAGGTACATGGAGAAATGCTCCCAAAATTCTGAGAGGAAAAATATCAAGCTAAATCCAATATGAGAGAGAATAAAGACATTCAAGGACTGAAAAATTTACTTTACACTTATACTTTCTTAGGAAGCTACTAGAGCATGTTCTCTAGTAAAATGAGGGAATCTATCGACAAAGAGGGAGACAGTGAATCCAATGTAGGGAAATAGGAATGGGCAGTCCAGGATCATGGAGAAGGACAGTCCAGGCCAAATACTATGCAGAAAGTCCAACATGCTGCTAATCCAGATGGAGAAGAAGGAAGGGGACTCAGGGAAGGAGACCAGAAAAAATGACACTGATAGATTACCTACTCTGAGGATTTCAAAACAATACTAATTTATTAATTGATATTAACCACTATAATGTTGCATTTGAGAAAAATTAAGGCCAAATGCAAGAAAAACTATTAAAATTTAAATGAAGCAACTTTAAAAATTTTTATTATGAAAATTCTATATACAAAGTTAGAATAACTCCCATCAATTCATAATCCATCTTCAAAAATTATCCAAATTTTGTCACTTTTTCTTCATCTTCTTACATTTTTTTTTTAATTTTTTTTTTATTTATTTATCTTTAGAGGGGAAGGGTAGAAGAGAGGGAGAGGGAAAGAAATATCAATGTAGGGTTGCCTCTTGTGTGTCCCCTGCTGGGAGCTGGCCTGCAACCCAGGCATGTGCCCTGACTGGGAATCGAACCGCGATCCTCTGATTCGCAGGCCCGAGCTCAATCCACTGAGCTATACCAGCCAGGGCATCTTCTTACATTTTTTATAAGGAAAAAAACCACACAAATGTGATTTTGCCTGCAAGTACTTTATTATTCATCTATAAGGATAAGGACTCTTTTAAAAACATAACTACTATGCCATCATATGTAACAAAGGTGACAGTAATTCCTTTTTTCTATTTTGGAAATATAATATTTTATTTAAGTATAGTTGGTATACAACCTTATATTAGCTTCAGGTGTACAATATAGTGATTTGACATTTATATAGCTTACAGTGTGATTGCCATACTAACTCTAGCAATCACCTGTTACCATGCAAACTTATTGCAATAGTACTGACTATATCCCCCTTCAGAAGGTGACAATAATTTCCGATGCCATGTAATACTCAGTCTATGGAGACATTTTTCTGATCGTCTCAAGCATACTTTTTCATTGTTTTGGTTTGTAAATGGTTCCCGACAAAGTTCATATCCCCAATACATGGAAATTGATAATTATGGCTCTTAAGTCTGTTTTCTTCTACTGTATAATAGTTCCCTAAGCACCCCACCTCCATTTATGCCATTGATTTGCTAAGGAAAGTGAGTCATTGGTTCTGTACAGTATCCTGCATTGTTGTGTCATTTACTGGCTTTCTATTCTTCATATTACCCATAAACTGGTATTCAGCTATAGAAGTATAAATATATTTAAATTCATTTGTTTGGCAAGAATGCTTCACAAGCACATAATTATTGGTTGTCTCATTTTTTATGGGTTGTCCATTATGTTCAGAAGATGTCAGCTGATCACAACAAGGCATGTAAAATAAGGAAGTCAATGATTTTGGTATACCAATGTGCAAAGCAGAGAACAAAATTTACCAGAGTCCTTAAAATGAAACTCTTGACTTTTAAATTAACTGACAATTGTGAGTATAGAGGAAGAACAGTGGTGTGCTGGGAAATTTTTAACAACTAAGTCTATGGGGTTGGCAGGAAAGCCCAAGTAACATTTGCTGATTTCCATGTTGTTTCTGGTTATTGGTTCCTAAAATGCAGTGAAAGTGGACAGGTGCTGCACTATTCTAACCTAAGCATCCATATACTTCACCTGGAGATTGATGCAAGATGCCCAGTTCCTTGGAAGCTACTTGCTGTGCTAGGCATGAACCTGCATTCTGAGCTCTGTACATACAGAGTGCATGGAACTGAACTTCCTTCTGCTCTGCTGAAGTCCAGGACCCAGCATGGCTCTTCAGCCTGTACTCTTTGCACTCCAGCCACACTGCTCTCTTCACACTGGATCTTCAGTTATGGTCTTCTTCATCTGTCCTTTCTTTTTTTTAAGAGGCAATTGTACCTAAATTTATCCTCATGGTACATCAGTGAAAAAATAATGAAGAATAAAAAATAAAAAAATTCATCATTCCCCTTCAAAGCCCTCATACTTCCCCAGGCCAGGCACCTGGCATGGTGGCATACAGTAGGAGTTGAACAGATAATAACTGAGTAATTAAATAAAAAATAGGAGAGGTGACAATTTTAGTACTCATACATTGGAGTGATTATCTCAAGGGAGATTTTTAAATTTTTTTATTATTTAAAAAATTTTATTGAATTTGTTAGGGTGTCATTGGTTAATAGTTACATAGGTTTCAAGTGTGCGATTCTATAATACATCATCTGTGCACTATATTGTGTGTTCACCACTCAAAGTCAAGTCTCTTTCTGTCACCATGTGTCTTCTCTTTACCTCTTCTGCCTGTTTCTACCCTGTTTCCCTCCGGTCATCACCATATGGTTGTCTCTATCTATGAGGGGTTTTTTTTGGCTTAATCCCTTAACCTTTTTCATCCAGTCTCCCATCCCTCAGCCCCTCTGACAGCTGTAAGTTTGTTTTCTGTATCTATGAGTGTATTTCTACTTTGTTTATTTGTTAATTTTGTTCATCAGATTCCACGTATAAGTGAGACCACATATTTGCTTTTCTATGACTGGCTTTTTTTCTTAGCATAATACTTTCTAGGTTCATCCAAGTTGTCACAAAAGGTAAGATTTCCCTCTTTTTTTAATTGTCTAGTTGTATTCTGTTGTGTAAATGTACCACAGCTTTTTTCTCCACTCATCTACTGATGGGCACATGGGCTGCTTCCAAATCTTGGCTATTGTAAATAATTCTGCAATGAACATAGGGGTGCATATATTCACTGGGATTAGTGTTTTGGGTTTCTTCAGATATAATCCCAGAAGTGGAGTCGCTGGGTTATAAGGCCAAGGTGTCAGGGGAGCATCTGTCCACACTGAATTTGTTGAGACAGCATCACTTCTCATCTACTTCAGAACGGCTATCATCAATTAATCAACAACCAACTAGTGCTGGCAAGGATGTGGAGAAAGGGGAACACTTCTGCACTGTTGGTTGGAATGCAGATTGGTGCAGCCACTCAGGAAAGCAGTATGGAAATACCTCAAAAAATTAAAAATGAATCTGCCTTTTGACCCAATGATCCCACTTCTGGGAATATGAAATATGTCCAGAAAGTATCCAGCCATGCAATGTAGAAAATAGACATTTATTAAAGGAGATACAAAAAACATTGTACATAGGACAATGATGCCTTAGTTCATTAGTCAAGGTGCCTTCAAAGTAGGCACCTTGGAACCTCACATAGTTCTCTTAATTGCCATCAGCTGCTTTGTTGTATTTTCCTGAATCTCATTGATGGTCTGAAATCTCTTCCCTCTCAAAAGTAATTTTAATTCTGGGAATAGGCAGAAGTCACACAGCACCAAATCTGGGCTGTCAAGAGGCTGAGTCACCTGGGCGATTTGATGTTTTGTCAAAAAACTCTGTATAAGATGTGATGCATAAGCAGGCATGTTGTTGTGATGAATCTGCCCATCACCAGTTGCCCATAGCTGCAGCCTTCTAAATCATCTGAATAGTTTCCATAAAAGAATGTTCAAGCTTAATGCAAATTTTGTTGCAGATTCATTGCTCTACTTGCTTAGTCATTTTGAATGGATGGCCACACAGTACACATGCTCACTCAGTGGTGTCTACCGCCCCCACTGACTAGTACAGTGAATTCATCATTGTTCAATCGTGAGCATTCCAGTCCACTCTCCTTGGCTGCCAGGTTATATCAATGTCACCCAAACTGTTGTCATTACATTAACAATGGCTGGACTTTTTCCTAACAGACCCCATATATCCAAAGGAACCCAAAACACTAATTTGAAAGAAAATTAGCACCCCTATGTTCAGGGTAGTGTTACTTACAATCACCAAGATATGAAAGTAGCCTAACTGTTCATCAGTAGAGAAGTGCATAAAATAACTATGGGACATTTACACAATAGAATAGTATTCAGCTATAAAAAAGAAGAAAATTTTGCCCTTTACAACAGTATGAATGGACCTGAAGAATATTTTGCTAAGCAAAATAAGCCAGTCAGAGAAAGAAAAATACCATGTGATTTCACTCATATGTGGAATCTAATGAACAAACTGAACTAACAAGCAAAACTGAGAGAGATTCATAGGTAGCAGGCTGACACTTATGGGGAGGGGAATTTAGGAGGTACGGGGTTGAGTAAAAAGGGCAAAGGACTCTTGGACATGGACAACAGTGTGGTGATTGCAGTGGGGATGGAGGTATAAAGGAACTAAATAGTAATGGGAAAAATACACTAAAAATAAACAGAAATAAAGTTAGAAAATTTTTAAAAACACCAAAATTGATGATTTTTTGTGTAGCCATTGTAATATTGAACATGAAAGAAAATATGCAACATTTTCAGCATATTATGCTTTATTGTTTCAAGAAAGGTAAAAATGCAACTGAAATGCAAAAAAAAAGATTTTTGCAGTGTATAGAGAAGGTGCTGTGGATGATCCAATGTGTCAAAAGTGGTTTGTGAAGTTTTGTGCCGGAGATTTCTTACTGGATGATGCTCCACAGTCAGGTAGACCAGTTGAAGTTGATAGCTATCAAACCAAGACATTAATTGAGAATAATCAATGTTCTACCACTCAGGGGATAGCCAACATACTTGAAATATCCAAATCAATAACATTGTTGGTGGAAATGAAAAATGTGTCTTTCATTTTATGGAAGAAACCATACAGACTTTTCTACCAACCCAATACATCTAAACAGTAGGATGAAACAAAACAACCAAAGCAAATTCCCAGATTATTTAAATTAGCAGACTCAAACAACTCCTGGGAATCAAGAGTGAGGGAACAGTGAGTGAATTACTGATACAAAAAGAAAAGTGAAGATAAGTGGTAAACTGTGGGATTTCACACATGATTACTATAGCACGTGATAGTTTACCTATAAATATGTTCACAAATTAAATCTGAGCTTTAATGAATCACAAGCCCTTGCTATTTTTAGATGGGCCCTTTGGTGAATCTTTCATCCTCATGGACATGGTGGCAGTGGCACCTCAGGAAGAGTAGGGTGGCCAGGATCCTGTCCCAGCTCTGACCTGTTGCTGTGTATAAACTTCGACAAGGCTCATAGCATATTCGTGTTAAAGTCTTCACTTCTAGAACCCAGGCAAGACCTAGCTTGCCTAGATTTCATTGAGCTCATGTAGCAAAATAGTGGAGGAGTAAACTTTGAAAATATGTACAATACAGCCCACAAAGGGACAGTATGTTTATCTGTAAAATGCAGATAACTCTGACCTCAGCCCCCACACATTTCAAAACAGTGAAGAGTAACTCTACTTTTTATCATGTTCAAATTATATTTCCAAATGAAAAAGTGTGCCTACAGGGGCAGGAGTTGCCTTCGTGCCATTTCTCATTTTTAATTGATCTGTGTGCCGTAGACATTCATTCGTGCTGTTTGGGGCAATATTGGTCCCTTGAAATGGTTGCTCGTCTCAGAATGAAATTAATTAAATGGAAACCACTTTAGAGTTTTGACCGTCTTCTTGATGTAACTAGGGAACCTGCATGGGAGCTCCAGCTCTACTTGAGATTCACAAGTGATCTTTGGTTATCTCATTCCTTGGCCTCTCTTTGTGTGAGAACCCTTAAAAATTGGAACAGGCACTGATTTATGTGATTTGAAGGGAAACTCATTTCTGTTTGCCTTTTACTGGTTTATGGATTGGAAATTTTTCTTAACTAGTGAAGTTTTTGTTATATATGTATTGACCCTTTGCAGTATTTGTCACAAATACCTTTTCCAGTTCTTTTTTTATTTAAGCTTTTCATTTCGAAGGAGTTCATGAGCTTGAATTCTGTATGTTTTCCTTTTTGACTTCTGTTGCCTGAAGATGAACAAACTTGCCCTGGCTGGTGTGGCTCAGCGGACTGAATACCACCGAAGGGTTGCCAGTTCGATTCCCAGTCAGGGCATGTGCCTGTGTTGTGGGCCAGGTCCCTGGTAGGGGGTGTGCAAGGGGCAACCACACGTTGTTTCTTTCTCTCTCTTTCTCATTCCCTTACCTTCTGTCTAAAAATAAATGAATAAATAAGATCTTTAAAAAAAGAACACACTTGTCATCCTTTGAGAGCTGTAACATTGATTCTGTTTTTCACCCTTTGATATTCCTTAAGATTTAATTAAAAGAAGTTTCTTGGGAGAAAAAGTTGGAGCAGGCAACCTGGCTTTTAACTTGCATCATAATGGCTGTCGTTCCTTAGTTCCCTGGCTGCCTTGCAGTCTGTAATGCGGTATTGGAGTGTCTGACCTACACGGTGACCACAATTACTGCTGCTATTCTTCAGACGCATATACTGGAAACAACTGACCATCTCTTGGATTGTAAATCATTAGGCTGCAATCTCTTAAGGATAAAGACCAAGGCTACTAACTTCACAACTGCCATAACTTCACAAGAGCATAGATGCTCTCAGGAAGCATTTCTTGGCGATAATAAAACATCTCATATCTGTTTAGCACTTTATAATTTACCAAATATCTTCATATTATATCATTAATTATTAACTTTTGGCTGAGCCTTTCACAGAATTTTACTTGTTAAGATTTCAGCTGTGCTTGCTGACATTCATTTAAACTTTAGCTGTTGTAACTCATGTATTTTAACAAAATCTGTTGGAACTGTGCTTCTCAATTCTGGCTACATATTAGAAGCACCTGGAGGTATTATTAAAAATACCAACAGCTAGGTCTCCACCTCAGTCCAGTTGAATCAAAGCAGTGTTTTGTTTTGTTTGTTTTAAGCTGCCAGGTGGTGGGAATGTGCAGCCAGATATGGACACCGCTGCCACACGAGAAAGACTATAGTCAAGGTGGCCGAAAACTGGGTTCTAGGCCCATTTCTGCCACCAAAGAGATACTATGGATACATATAAAAAGGGGATTCTGGGTCCAAAATTGTACAAATCAGGATGCAGTTCCTCCCACTCTTTTTATTTATAGTCATAGTAAAGGAACATGGCCTTGAAGTAAGTAACACATGGTATATTGCTTGTATGTGCATTTCATTATCTATTCTGCCATTTTCTACATCCTCTATTCACCTCTTCTATTAATTAAAGAACAAGGACCCAGGCTCTTTCATGGAAAATGCAACACCCTTAGGAGATAAGTTGCTTGAACTAGGGCGAGGCTAGATTTTATTTTATCTGTTGCAATATCAGTTTAGGGGGGCTGGTATTTATGAGAGGAAACCTGCATTGCCTACCTGAGGAAGTTCCTTGCAAAAGGCTGTCATGGTTATAGTCCTGGGTGGGTCTTCCATTATTAGCCCATTCAGAAATGATCAAGCTCGGACAAGGTCTTGCTTCCGCAAAAGCACATGAGACTGGCTTCTAATTCACAGTGGGTTGGATAGCTGCTGAGCTAGCTACATTCTGGGGGCAGATGGTCAGGGCTTCCTGATATATACAGGAAACATATTTAATAATCAAGGGCTTGTTTGGTAAATATTATGAGAAGCCTTATGTCCCAGAAGCCTTGATTTTGTGCAGTCATGGTTAAGTCAAGAACAGCTGTGTCTGATCTGCATAAAGATCACATTAGAGAACCAATTTGCCAAGCCAGTGTAAATTTCTCATCTTACAGAGGCGGGGTCTCTCCTCAGGACCCAGCAATTCCATGACTGAGAGAGAGTCTGTGTTCGTTGCTGATATAAGTGCCTGTAGGTGAAAATGGCTAGGTCATATAAGCCAAACATAACATTTCCCTTACAGATTTTTAAGTTTTACAAAAACACTTAAAAAGTATCCACATGTTTGGCATGATAGGGGTGGCCCTTATATTATTTACTTTTATTGCAGTTCCTAAAATGCAAATTAAATATCACTGACAATTGTTGATCAATCGTATAATGTGCTTATTATACCAGCTCTCTGGGTTTCCTTACTTCTGACCATCTGAATAACCACTTCGAACAGACATTTCATTTCTTATGTTGCTACTGACCTACCACAACTGGTAAAATGTCAATGAAAAGTGTTACACGTGAAAAAAAAATGAAATATCTAAATGTCTTCAGGTTAGGTACTGGACAACTTATGAATTTTTCACAGATGGTGTTTCTGTGAAAAGTAGCAGAAAGTTAATACTGTGGGAAAAAAATGGTGTTAATTGGGACTATAGTTCAGTGGATTTTCATTAGATTTCAATTGTTTGTTTCCTGAATAAGAGGGCATACTAGAACAAATCAGGTTTTGTCCGAAGTTGTTACAACAATCCTCTCTATTTCCATGGTCTTAGTGTTACTGGGCCCAGATGGTATGGTTCTTGGTCAATATCACACAGTGTCTTGTTAGGTCTAAACGAGGTCACATGTGTGAAGCCCAGTGCCTGGCACTATATGTACAGTAAGTATTACCTTGACACTAACAGTGGTCATTGTCACCATTAATATTATAATTGTTACTATTAATAGTCCAGTCTGTTTCTCATCCGCAAAATGAAAGGCTGTTTCCAGACCTTTAATTCTATGACTTGAATCAATGAAATGAGTAACCAAGTTACCCCCAATGCCATTACCCAATTTATAAATTCATGGTTCCAACACTAGGCAAAACTTCAAAGCAGATCTGTTTCTTGGGCTCACTCAGGCAAGCTCAGAGAAAGTGAGGGCAGAGCATGCTGGATATATTGTAATAAAGGCAAGAGGCCCTGAAGATGGGAAAATGATGAAGTGAAGTAAGAACCAGCTGCACAGAAAAGAAAGGCTGCAGATCTCTAGCCAAGAGCATGGGTGAAGACAGAAAACAGGATCAGCAAAGGCAGGACCGTTACGTATTCTTCAGGTCCCACAGGGGCAGGTAGGTAAATTTCCTGGGAAAACTGTAGTCAGGGAGAGACTGTTCTCTGTGGGATGGGAGAGAGGTGCTAAGGATTTCAAAATGAACGGAGGAAATGTTTACCAGAGACACCAGGGAGCAGCAGAGGGCAAGGGGAGAACGAACAACTTGTATCCTGCTGAGCCAGACGTTTCTGGGGGCAGGGTGAGGCAGGGCCTGCAGTGGTAGCTCAGAGAGCCCCGTGGGCTCACAAGTCTACCTGAGGCTAAGCAGTGTAGAGCAGACAGGCCAGCTCTGCTTGGGCCCCACCGGGTACGGAGGCAACACAAGCTCCAACACTCAGACCCACAAAGTTACTTTATGCAGCTGTGTTACCAAATGGTTCACACGTAGGAATCCAGAGCAACAGGCTG
This sequence comes from Glossophaga mutica, assembly GCA_039655065.1. Lineage (NCBI taxonomy): Eukaryota > Metazoa > Chordata > Mammalia > Chiroptera > Phyllostomidae > Glossophaga > Glossophaga mutica. The sequence goes on from CM077304.1 coordinate 134,605,353, forward strand.
CATTGAACGTGTCCCATCTGCTAAAGCCTATGGCACCTCTTCTGGAAAGACAATTCGACTATAACAAGACCAGGGGCAATATTGGGTGGTACAAAGAACAAAAGCCTTAGGATAAGACTGACTGGGTTTAAATCCTGGGTTGTCCCACACCCTTGTTCTGTTACTTCAACTAGTTTATTTAACTTCTCTGGCAATCAGTTTTCTCTTCTATAAAATAAGAATAATGCAGCCACCTGTGAGGCTGCTGTTAGAATTGAAGATAATGTGTGAAAAGTGAGGAACATGGTGCCTGGAACATGGGCTTTATTCCCTTTTTAAAATATAAACAGCAGCTCTTACATTAGTAGTATATAATAAAACAGTTATTTTTCATGTGCATGTAAGCTTTATAATTCAACTTTCTACCTGCGTGTCACATTTAAAATGTCTTGAAAATACCTGGTTTGTGGCAGGTGGTGAACATTGCCTGGAGGCCACAAATGTCACCTGTGGATTTTCTGCTGGACAGAAGCGCTGCAGGACCCTGTTTTCCTTAGTTCTGTTTTGTTAGGCTTCTAAAGTTTTATCTCCTTAATGGTGGAAAGCAAAAATCTTATATTTTTATTTTTATAATTTCTTTATAGATGTAAAAAGCCTGCTTTATCATTTTCACAGGTTTTAGAGAGTCCCATGAGAAGTTTAAATTTGAAGTCTCCAGATGTATTTTTTTTCTTTCCTTGTCTTAAACCCTTTCTATATAATGACTTATAACATATTAATGGAGCCAAACTCCCTAAGGAGCCTGAGAAACTATAATGATTCCATATTTTGACCCTCATTTTAACTCTTCCTATAAACCACTCCATCCTCAGAACATAATGTGTAAATCTACAAACATGTTGAAATTAAAGTTATTTTCTGTGCATTCTCCCAGACTCTTCTTTCCTGAGGCTCACTGGAATGGCTTTGTGTGGGCCAACGGGCCGTCTTCCCGCAACCTCTAAAGAGGATCCAGCCATTGCCACACTGACTTTTTAGGATTCTGTGATGCAGAACTTTAAGAAAAATTGGTGGAGCGAGAGGGTGAAATGTTCTCATCTAGGCTGGCAATGAAGGACCTGGGCAATGGCAACCGGTGAAGACTGAGGAGCAGGGTGTGTGTGAAAGAGAGGATGGGACGGAAGGGGGTGTTGGGAAGAAATCCATAAATGTTGTGCAACTCATGTTTGTTCCAGAAATGAGAGTAAAGACTTGCTGTTATTTTGAAATTAATTTTTGATTGCTGGACTGTATTTATATGACTATGGCAGTAATCTGTGGCTGAACCATGTGGGTCATATTTTTTTAATTAGTCTTATAATGTTACATAAATTCATGTAAAATAAGTCAGTTACAGTAGCCACATGAGAAAAGGCCAGATGATTACCTTGCCTACAAAGAATGACATGGAGAAGAAAAACAGCTGAGGTCCATGGTTTCCAAGTCTTGGTATACATAAGACTCACCTGGGGAGCATTGAAGACTACAGACTCTTAGACCCCATCCCAAGGAGTTTTGACGCTGTTGTTTGGTGTTGGGGTCTAGGAATCTGCGTATTTCATTGTCCGTGCATAATTCTAACGCAGGGAGTTTATGAGCCCCACCCTGACATCCCCAGACAGTTTGTGTGGGGGCTCCAGCCCTGGGGCTCCTGGAGCTCAACTACAGAGCTATAAACGTACCAGTGTTCCTTTGGACTGCCCCAAAGACGAGTTTGGGGGCAATCTCTATTGCATTCTTCCTAGTCACATTTGCTGAGACACCTCACCTTCTCTGTGACTCAGTCCCCACTCCCACTCTTGAAATCTGTAGATTAAATAAAGGCAATCATTAATTTTCTTTGATTTATAAGATAAGCATTTACCTAAACCCCTTTCCAACACTTACACAAGCTACTAAATCATATTCACTGGAGTCCTCTCACTAGTGGAAATTTGTACAAAATCTTAGCAGAAAGATTATTGGAAAGAAGAGTTGGCTGTGTATCATATGAGTAATTTGCTTGACTGCATAACAAAATGCTGACATGAAAACAGGAAATGGTTCGCTTTCTGGTGCTTTTGAAGAGGTTATACTTTTCTAAATGAAAGGTTTCCTCACCCGTAATCAACTTTGGCTGCAGATTAAGCAGATTGTCTGTTTTGAAACCATAAAATACAAACATTTATGCTCATCTCCCGGGAGGGTTTGCCCAGAACTTTCAGAGCCTGGATTGGAAGGTGGGAGGGCCACCCACCCACTGTGCCTAGTCATAAATCCAAATGTTCCAAAGGCAACAGTGCTCTGTCTAGCCTGTTGCCATTCATCACGCAGGTGACACTGAAAACTGTGATCACTGATGTAGAACTTGTAAAATGAAACAAACCATCATGAAATATCAGGTTTTTATGGGAACCTTGGAGGATGAACTTTAAAACAAGCCAGCTCAGTCTCTGCAGGGAGGATGCTTCTGTGACCCTTTGGTAAACAAGCACAGTAACTACCCTGGAAACAGTTGTATTGATTGGTCAGCTCTAGAGACACAGGGGGAGAGACCTGGGAGCAGATGTGCCCCAGGTTGGATACTGTCCACCCAGGTTACATCCTCTGCACCTGCCAGTCTTATTTCCAAAAATAATGGTCACATCCTACTGAATCTGGAGGTGTGATGTCTTGATGTCATCTCAAATAAATTTCAACTCCGTAAAAACATATTTCCCTCGTCTCAGCCACAGCTCTGCTAGGGATTCATAAGGTGGTGGTAACAAACAATAGGAAAGGCAAATGGAGAAAAGGTAAAACCATTTAACATTTTGTACACTTGAGCAAACTTCCTTTAGGAGACTCATTCAACAAGACTCCAACCTGGTAGCAGAAGTCTTATCTCAGAAGAAGTACTAAAGTTATTGATGGGGTAATGTTGCCTAAATTGTAAAATGTAAAACTCTGATACCCAGATATAAGGAGATGATTTTTAAGTGTTTTCTTTATCTTCTTTTTTTTATACATCATTTACCACAGAGGTAAAACTGATGATTTTTAAATATTTTCTGTGTCTTCTTTTTTTTATATATAATTTTCAACAGGGGTAAAACACTCAGTGTGTAGAAAATGTAAAAATGTAATATATTTTGAAGATAATGCTATAGTGATTAGCACATTGGTTTCTAATATCAGAGATGTTTTAGCTGCCTTTTAAAAATAACCACTAACCAACCAGACAGGCTCAGCTTCACATCCAGAACTACTGGTGATATCTCAGTTGTTTTCTATGGACTTGGTGGAACTAGACACAAAACGTTGAGACTCAAGGCAAACATATATCACTTTACAGACCAATAAGTCTAAGCTCTTCATTTCCAAAGGGAAGGGGTACTTTATGTTATATCCTGTTTTGTAAATAAGACTTGACATCCAAAATATTCCAAAGAGAATGCAACTTACAGCATGCCTGGGGCTGGATATGCTACCATCAGCATCTGAACTCATGGAAAAATAGCATAGTGAATCATACAGCTGGAGCTGGTCACCTTTCTTAAAATAATTGAGCATTTGGCAGAGCAAACTTTGAAGTGTATGGTTCTTAAGAATGACAGAACTTTGTCTTTTCAACGGAGAATGTTTTACCAGTTTAAAATTGAATAAAAGCAGCTACCTAAATTTGCAACCCTTAAACACTATTTTCTAAGATTGACTAATATGACAAAACCTTTACAGAAAAAAACTTGATAAATTTAGATTCATACCTAAAATGAGTCTCTTAAAAGGAATCCTGGAATTTAGTAGTCCAAAAAGATCAACAAGTTTCTCTAAAAAGGAATGTGGAAGATGACTGGTGTGGCTCAGTTGGTTGGGCATCATCCTACAAACTGAAAGTTTGCTGGTTCAATTCCCGGTCAGGGCACATGCCTGGCTTGTGGGTTCGGTCCCCAGTAGGCACATGTACAAGAGGCAACCAATCAATATTTCTCTCCTTCTTGTTCTCCTTCCTATCTCTTCTCTCTAATAAATAAATAAAATCATTTTTTTAAAAGGGGTGTAGAATTTAGCTACTTGATATGTCTTCCCAGTATTAAAAACTAGTACTTGGCCTTCTTCTTGAGTAGATGACAAAACCCGAAGATGCTGACAAGACAACCTCTGTATGGTGCTCAGTGATGAGGACTCAGCCTTCCATCATGGCATTTCAGAACCATTATTTTTAGGCATAAGAAGAAGAGATTTTCTCTAAAAAGTTATTTAACTATATTTTTACATTTCCTCATTTCTACACACATTATCTATACATTACTATTAATATTTTAAACTAAGTTTTTTTACCTTTTTATTGAAATTATTGGGGTGACATTGGTTAATAAAATTATAGGTTTCAGGTATGCAATTCTGAAATACATAATCTGCATATTGTGTGTTCACCACACCAAGTCAAATCTCTTTCCATCTCCATTTATTCCTCCTTGTCCCCTTGCCCCCTTGCCCCACCTTGCTTTCCCCTGGAAATCACCGTACTGCTGTCTGTGTCCCTTCACAGACAGCACCTTTTTCACAAAGCCCCCAACCCCTGACAGCTGTCAGTCTGTTTGCTGTCTATGAGTCTGTTTCTATTCTGTTTATTTTGTTCATTAGATTCCACGTATGAGTAAAATCATATGGTATTTTTCTTTCTCTGACTGGCTATTTCACTTAGCATAATGTTTTCCAGGTCCATCTATGCTGTCACAAAGAGTAAAATTTCCTTCTTTTTTATGGCCGAGTAGCATTCCATCATGGAAATGTACCACAGACCTTTTTATCCACTTGTCTAATGATGCGCACTTAGGCAGTTTCCAAATCTTGGTGACTGTAAATACTGCAGACATAAGGGTGCATATATTCTTTTGAATTCAAATGAATTCTAATTAGTATTCTGAGTTTCTTCAGATATACTCCCAGAAGCGATATTGCTGGGTCATAAGGCAGTTCCATTTTTAATTGTTGGAGATAACTCCATAATGCTTTCCTCAGTGGCTGAATCAATCTGCCTTCTTACCAACAGTGCATGAGGGTCTTCCTTTCTCCATATCCTCACCAACACTTGTTGTTCATTGATTTATTGATTGTAGACATTCCAACAGGTATAAGGTGGTATCTCTTTGTGTTTTTAACTTGCATTTCTCTGATGACTAGTGACCTTGAGCATCTTCTACTGGCCATCTGTATGTCCTGCCTGGAGAAGTGTCTATTCAGGTCCTTTGTTCAATTTTAATAGGACTGTTTGTTTTTTCTTGGTGTTGAGTTTTTTATATTCTTTATAAATTTTAGATATTAACCTCTTATAAAATGTATCATTAGTGAACATGTTCTTCCATTCAACAGGTTGTCTTTGTATTTCGTTGATGGTTTCCTTTGCTGTGTAAAAACTTTTTAGATTGATGTAGTCTGATCTGTTTATTTCTTTTGTTTCCTTTGCCTGAGAAGATATGTCAGAAAAATATTGCCTTAAGAAATGAAACATCAGAAACAGGAATCAGGGAAAAAATCCCATTTGATATAGCAACACAAAAAATAAAATACCTAGGAATAAACCTAACCAAGGAGGTAAAAGACCTGTACTCCAAAAACTACACAACACTGAAGAAAGAAATTAAGGAAGACACAAACAAATGGAAACATACATTGTGTTCATGGATCCAAAGAATTAACATCATCAAAATGTCCATACTACCTAAAGCAATTTATAGATTCTATGCAATATCTACTAAAGTACCAATGGCATATTTCACAGATACAGAACAAATGCTTCAAAAATTTATATGGAACCATAAATGACCCCAAATAGCTGTAGCAATTTTGAGAAAAGAAGAACAAAGTAAGAGGAACCACAATACCTGATATCAAACTTTATTACAAGGCCACTGTAATCAAAACAGCCTGGTACTGGCATAAGAACAGACACATAGACCAATGGGACAGAACAGAGAGCCCAGAAGTAAACCCAAGTCTCTACAGAAAATTAATATATGACAAATGGGGAAGCAGCATAAAATGGAGTGAAAATAGCCTCTTCAACAAATGGTGTTGGGAGATCTGGACAGCTACATGCAAAAAAATGAAACTTGACCACCAACTTACACCATACACAAAAATAAATTCAAGGTGGATAAAAGACTTAAATATAAGTTGTGACAGCATGAAAGTCCTAGAGGACAACATAGGCAGGGAAATCTGATATTCCATGCAGCAAGATTTTCATTGATATGTCCCCTAGAGCAAGAGACATAAAAGAAAGAATAAACAAATGGGATCTCATCAAAATAAAAAGCTTCTGCACGGCTAAAGAAAACAGCATTAAAATGAAAAGAGAACCAACCACATGGGAAAACATATTTGCCAATGATACCTCAGACAAGGGTTTAATTTCCAAAATATATAAAAAACTCACAGGACTCCACTCTAAGAAGACAAGCAACCCAATTAAAAAATGGGCAAAGGACTTGAACAGACACTTCTCCAAGGAGGATATACAGAGGATCCAGAGACACATGAAAAGATGCTCAGTATCGCTAGCTATCAGAGAGATGCAAATTAAAACCACAGTGAGATACCACTTCACACTGGTCACAATGGCCATCATGAACAGAGCAACAAACAACAAATGTTGGAGAGGATGTGGAGAATAAGGGAACCCTAGTGCACTGCTGATGGGAATGCAGACTGGTACCACCACTATGGAAAACAGCATGGAAGTTTTCTTTCTTTCTTTTTTTAAATTTATTTTTATTTTTTAATTTTTTAAAAATATTTTATTGATTATGCTATTACAGTTGTCCCATTTCTCCCCAATCATTCCCCTCCACCCTACACACCCCCTCCCACCCACATTCCCCCACTTTAGTTCATGTCCATGTGTCATAAGTTCTTTAGCTTCTACATTTCCCACACTATTCTTGCCCTCCCCCTATTTTCTACCCACTATCTATGCTACTTATTCTCTGTACATTTTCCCCCTTTCTCCTCCTCCCACACCCCTGTTGCTAACCCTCCATATGATCTCCCTTTCTGTGGTTCTGTTCCTGTTCTAGCTGTTTGCTTAGTTTGCTTTTGTTTTAGGTGTGGTTGTTAATAGCTGTGAGTTTGCTGTCTTTTCACTGTCATATTTTTTATCTTCTTTTTCTTAGATAAGTCCCTTTAACATTTCATACAATAAGGGCTTGGTGATGATGAACTCCTTGAATTTGACCTTATCTGAGAAGCGCTTTATCTGTCCTTCCATTCTAAATGACAGCTTTGCTGGATAGAGCAATTTTGAATGTAGGTCCCTGCTTTTCAAGATTTCAAATATTTCTTTCCAGCCCCTTCTTGCCTGTAAGGTCTCTTTTGAGAAATCAGCTGACAGTCTGATGGGAACTCCTTTGTAGGTGACTGTCCCCTTATCCCTTGCTGCTTCTAGAACTCTCTCCTTCATTTGAATCTTAACTAATGTAATTATGATGTGCCTTGGTGTGTTCCTCCTTGGGTCCAACTTCTTTGGGACTCGCTGAGTTTCCTGGACGTCCTGGAAGTCTATTTCCTTTGCCAGATTGGGGAAGTTCTCCTTTATTATTTGTTCAAATAAGTTTTCCACTTGTTGCTCTTCTTCCCCTTCTGGGACCCCTATAATTCAGATGTTGGGACGTTTAACGATGTCCCGGAGGTTCCTAAGCCTCTCCTCATTTTTTGAATTCTTGTCTCTTCCTTGTTCTCTGTTTGGTTGGTTGTTTCTTCCTTCTGGTCCACTCCATTGATTTGAGTCCCAGTTTTCCTTCCATCTCTATTGGTTCCCCATGTGTCTTCCTTCATTTCACTTATTGTAGCCTTCATTTTTCCATCTAATTTGTGAGCAAAATCAACCAATTCTGTGAGCATCTTGATGACGAGTGCTTTGAACTGTGCATCTGATAGGTTGGCTATCTCTTCACAGCTTAGAGGAATTGGCTCTGAGGCTTTCATTTGTTCTCTGGTTTGAGCCATTTTTGGTGGTTTTTTTGTTTTGTTTTGTTTTGGTTTGGTTTGGTTTTAGTCTGGTCGCGGCTATTACATATGAGGGGTGGAGCCTTAGATATTCCTCAGGGCGGGGCAGCCCAGTCGCTGGGTTGTGATGCTGTATGTGGGGGCGGGGTCTGAGAGGGAACAATGGCGCCTGCTCCGCTCTCTCCTGGATTCAGTCCCTTCCGCCACTTCCCCTTTGCCTGGACGTCTGCGCTTGCGAATGTGGGACCACCTGGTCAGCCAGCTGCCTTGTGCGCCCTCACTGGGTCTGCACAGTTGCCCCCCTGTGCCCGGGGTCTGCCAGCTGCCACCTGTGAAGCTGGGAACTGCCAGCCGCTGCTGCTTGTGTTCCCAGGTCCTCACCTCCACTTTTTCCTGCCGAGACTCCACCCCTCTTACCAGTCTGGATGAATGGTTGTTGGACTTCCGTACAGTTCAATTTTCTATGAGTTCTCGTTGTTTTCTTGTTTCTAAATGTTTGTTGTTTTTAATTTTGGTTGTGAGAGGAGGCACAGTGTGTCCCCCTATGCCTCCATCTTGGCTGGAAGTCAAAAAGTCAGTTTTCTCAGAAAACTAAAAATGGATTTGCTTTTTGACCCAGCAATTCCACTGCTACGATTATATTCTAAGAACCCTGAAACAGGAATGCAAAAAACCCTATGCACCCCAATGTTCATAGAAGCACAATTTAAAATAGCCAAGTACTGGAAGCAACCTAAGTGTCCATCAGTAAATGAGTGGATCAAAAAACTGTGGTACATTTACACAGTGGAATACTACGCAGCAAAAATGAAGAAGGAACTCCTACCCTTTGCCACAGCATGGATGGAGCTGGAGAGTATTACGCTAAGTAAAATAAGCCAGGCGGTGAAAGACAAATGCCATGTGATCTCACCTTTAACAGGAACCTAATCAACAAAACAAGCGAGCAAAAAAGAACCAAACACATTGAGAACTGAGAACAGGCTGACAGTGACCGGAGGGGAGAGGGGAGGGGATTATAGGGGAAAAGGGTAAAGGATTTGCAGGAACAAGTATAAAAGATACATGGACAATAACAAGGAGGGGTGGAAACAGGGGAGGGAGGTGGGGAAGGCTGGGGTAGTAGGGAAGGGTGGGGGAAAAGGCAGAAAACTGTACTTGAACAACAATAAAACAATTTTTAAAAATAAAAATAAAAATATATATTCACACACACAAAAAGAAACGTCTGAGGTTTTACTGCCTATGTTTCCTTCTAGAATTTTTGTGGTTTGATGCCAACATTTAATTTTTTTATCCATTTTGAGTTTATTCTAGTGCAAGGTATAAGTTGGTGGTCTAGTTTCATTCTTTTTTCATGTACCTGTCCAATTTTGCCCACACGATTTATTGAAGAGACTGTCTTTACTTCATTGTATGTACTTGCCTCCTTTGTCAAATAGTGTTTGACTATATAAGTGTGGGTTTATTTCACACTTAAGTGGACTGTCCATTCTGTTTCATTGGTCTCTCCCCCCGTCCCCTGTGTACACATAAATTAAACACCAGGAAAAATTTTTATGCTAAAATAGTTTGGGTTGTATTAAATTATACTAAAAGTCCTGCTCATAAATGATGACTTCCCAAAGAAAAACTATTGCTCTTCTTAAATATGTATTTTTCTCTTTCCCCCTTGCTTTCCATAGGATGGATTTATTGACTTTTTAGAGTTTATTGCTGCAGTTAATCTAGTCGTACGAGGAAAAATGGAGCAAAAATTAAAGTGGTATTTTAAGCTATATGATGCTGATGGAAATGGTTCTATTGACAAAAAGGAACTACTGAACATGTTCACGGTGAGTGAAGTGGTAAAATATCCTTTGCAGAATGTTATATAGTTAATTCAATTTTCCTCCCTGTGGAGTAGTGACAGCTCTCTATGTGCTTGGCCATTTGGGGATGTACACTTGGCATTCATGAAACAGTGTTAAGTGTCACTGTCTTATTGGTCACTAAGTGTAAAACTGCGAATCATGTTTTCTTCTCAGTGTAATCTACTCTGAAGTTCACAAATTTAGCAGAGCATTGAAATGAAAAATGAAATAAACATAACTTAAAACAACTTATCTTTTTTCCTCTGCCTCGGTGCACAGAGTCTTCAGGGAGCAACTGTAACAGAAGATAGCTTATATTACAAGAGGCGTGAACTAAGAATGAAGGCACCTGAGGACTAAACTTTCTGGGAGCTGGACTGAAGTATTTCTAATGAATAGCTCTGGAATTCTCAGTCCTTTCTATCTCTAAAGTTCAATAAGTCCTTTTATACATCTCATTCCCCTTCACCAATAGAGTGGGGAAGTTATTATCACTGGAGGAGATAAAATGGATTTTCAGAGTAAAAGATGATTGAGAGATTTTACCTAAATGAAGATATAAAGTAAAATAAACATTCTGGATGCAATACACTGAATTTATAACAGAATCGGAGTTGTAATCAGATGTCTTTGAAATAATCTGGTTGAAATTCTTTCAATTATAGATGAAGGAGCTGAGTTACACACATAATTTGTAGTAGAAATATTAGTAAAAGTACAAAAAATGGGCAGAACTACAATTTTAATTAAATACCTCAACAGATGGACAAACGTTAAAATTTAAAACTTTTAGGAAATGTGTAGTTAATCAATATATGGTAAGAATTCAAAGTATGATAATATGAATATTGCTTCCACTTTAATCTCACATAGACAATTCACAAAAAAAGTACTAAAAAGCACCTTGTAATCAAACTTTGTAAGCATTAAATTTAGAAATTTTGCATACATACTGCAGCTTGCAACACAGAATTCAGAATCTAAAATATTCTACACAGAGTGCCTAACCCCATGTAAATGTGAAATTATCTTTTTAATAACTATACTCAAACTTATTTTAAAAACATCGAATTCCCAATACAGCATGCAAATGCTAGGAGAAGCCTCTGGGGCAGTACTCAGAACGGGGTTCCTTTCCCTGGGGTCTGTGCACAAGGGCCCCTTGAGACCTTTGAAATCGAGGGCAAAATGTGGCCTGTGTGTCACCCCTTTTGGGATGGAGTGAGGGGGTCATCAGAGTCTCAAAAGAATTAGGAAGAACAAAAAGATAAAAGTGATTTTGTCTAAATCCTGTGGGAAAATGTACATATATTTTCATTAATTAAACTGTATAACCTAGTGAGTCAAGGAAAGAGAAATATTAAGTAGCTAATTCAGTTTTACTTTGGTAGAAAACAGAAATAAAATAAGAAAACTAAAATAAAGCACAGAGCAGACATTTAATAATTGCATACTATTAGTCTTCAATTAAATTAATAAAGATTAAAAGCAACAAGATGTATTTCTGGCAACGACACTTAAGAAGAGCATCCTCACCCACTGTGGAGTATATAAATGGATAACATTCTTTGAAATCTGGTTATCTGCATTAAGATGCTAAATTTTAATTTAATTTAATTTAATTTAATTTAATTTAATTTAATGTTTAAGTCGCTAAAATAAATTTTTTTTGTTACTTAAGACAATTGTTTATTTTCATCGTATTTTTCCATTACCATTTACCCCCCCTCACACCCACTTCCACCTGCGCCCACCCTGCCCCCTGCAATCACCACCCTGTCGTCCATGTCCATGAGCTCTTTTTCTTTTTAGCTCAGTCCAGCCCCTAGCTATGCTTCCCTCAGAGCTGCCAGTCTGCTTTCTAACTGAGTTTGTCTCTATTTTGCTTGTTAACTCAGTTTGTTCATTAGATTTCACATACCAGCGAAATCATATGGTATTTGCCTTTCTCTGGCTGGCTTATTTCATTTAGCATAATGTTCTCCAGGTCCATCCATACCATTGCAAAGGGCAAATTTTTCTTTTTTTTTGTGGCCAAGTAGTATGCCATTGCATAAATGTACCACAGCCTTTTTATCCACTCTTCTACTGATGGACATTTAGGCTGCTACCAAATTTTGGCAATTGTAAATATTGTGGCAAAGAACACAGGGGTGCTTATATTATTCCAAATTAGTGTTTTGTTTACTTCTTTGGATAAATTCCCAGAAGTGAAATTGCTGACTCATAAAGAAGTTCCATTTTTAATTTTTTGAGATAACTCCACACTGCTTTCCACAGTGGCTGGCAACTATTTGCCTTCCCACCAACAATGCCAAAGGGTCCCCCTTTCTCCACATCCTTGCCAGCACCTGTTGTTTGTAGATGTGTTGATGATAGCCATTCTGACAGGCATTAGGTGGTATCTCATTGTGGTTTTAATGTGCATTTCTCTGATGATTAGTGATGTTGAGCATCTTTTCATATGCCTATTTGCCATATGTCTCTGGGGAAGTGTCTATTTAGGTCCTTTGCCCATTTTTTTATTGGATTTTTGTGTGTGTTGAGTTTTGTAAGTTCTTTATAAATTTTTGATATCAACCCCTTATCAGATGTATTGAAAAATATATTTTCCAATTCGATGGGTTGTCTTTTTTCATTTGCTGTGCAATATTTTTTTCCTTTGCTGTACAAAAACTTTTTAGTTTGATACGGTCCAATTTGTTTATTTTTTCTTTTGTTTCCCTTGCCTGAGGACATATATCAGAAAAAAATACTGCTACAAGCAATGTCTGAGATTTTACTGCCTATGTTTTTTTCTAGGATTTTCATGGTTTCAAGCCTAACATTTAAGTCTTTAATTCATTTTGAATTTATTCAACATTTCTAACTTTAGTTCAGAAAAAAATAATTATTAATCTCATAAAGATAGAAGTCTCTGGTTTACATCACAGAATCATTTAAAAGAGTAAAAATACAAAAAAACCTAAAAGAGGAAAATTTAAAAATAGGACCAGAAGCATGGAAACATGGAACAGACTGACAGCAGCTGGGGGGCGGGGGGAGGCAGATAATGGTTGAAAGAGGGGGAAGGGATTAGTCAAAGAACATGTATGAATGACCCATGGACATGGAAAATGGTGTGAAGATTGACTGTGGGAACAAGGGTGTGGGCTGGGTAGAGGAGGGCAAAGGGGGAAAATTGTGAAAACTGTAATAGAATAACAATAACAAATTTTATTAAATAAAATAAATTAATTAATACAATGGAATATGCACTTATGAAAAAAGAGGGTTATAAACATACATTCTATATTATGGCAAAACCCCAGCAGGGTGAAGAATAATAAATACTGTATAATATAAGTTCTCTTAAAGGTTGTTAAAATGGAATTCAACCCAGCCATTTCAAGACCTGAAGGAAGTACTAGAATGTGGTAGTACTTTCCTTTACAAAGGAAGTAGTTACATCTTAACCTCACTTCAAGGCTATGAAATGGTCAAGAGGAGGGTTTTGAGAAGGATTATAAGAAAGGATTTCTTGGATGATAGTGATCAAGTCAGTAGCATAGGGATTAAGGAGGCTGTTGTGATGAGGATAGACCCTACGGTTTGGGAACACAAGACTGCCATGTCTGTGCCACACCCAAAAAGCCCAAAGAGGCACACATGACAGCAGAGTCAGAAGGATGAGGTTTAGGAAATGTCTGCATTTCTAGAATTTGTTGGATTGAAGGATGCCTGGGTTGCTCCACGGAGCAGATACGAGCCACTGGGAGGGGAAGCTGTCACCCAGTTGTCTTGAATCTTGTCCAACGGAGCCACTTGGAGAAGTGAGGGACCCTCAGAAGAAGAAAGCTGGAGACAGAGCTAAAGAATGGTTCTCAACCAGGAGTGGTTTTATACTCCTTCTCCCCTGGAGGCATTTGGCAATGGGACAGGATGTTTTGGTTGTCAACCGGGGAGCTGCTGAGGGTGTAGGGTACCACCATTTATTGTTCAGAAACCAGGGCTGTTGTTAAACATTATACAATGCAGAGCATGATCCTGAACAAGAAAGAATTGCCTAGTCCAACCTGGCAGTTGTGTAGGTGTTGAGGAATCCCAGACCCAGCTCCTCTGAGGCTACAGAGGAGCCTCAAAGGATCAGCTGGAATAAAAATGCATGCTTTATGTTTAGGGAATTGCAGGAGAGAGAGTCTCAGTAACAAAAAGGAGGTGAGGGGGGATGCTCAGAAGAAGAGTGGACTTTAGACATCTGCCATCCAGAGAGCTCTGAAACTAGATAACCACAACAGAACTAAGTACTGCTTCCCTTTCTCTCCTACCTCCTCCTGCTCCCGCTCAGGGAGAAGTCAGAGAAAAGCTTAGCAAAATGCAGGAGAAAGAGCACACACTAAATAAGGAAGGAAACAATAAAACAAACCATTCTCCCTGCTCATCTCCCCACCATGCTCTTCCTGTAAAGAAGAAGGAAGACACAGGGCTTGACGATTCCTTCCAAAAATAGTATCTCCTCAAGCGTTGTCACCTTCTAATCAATCCTTCATTCTCACTTGCATTGCCAGGGGATGGGTGATGGACAAGTCCTAGACATTTTATAATCTTTTATTATGACTTTTATATATGAGGCCTGAAGTCACTTCAGGGTGTGGGGATACTGGAGGCCTAGCCACATCTTCTAGGCTTTGGGGTCTCTGCCAAGACGTTAAAAAAACCTAAAAAATTCATCTAATAAGATGCTACATGGCTGTGACAATTACTCTCAGCATTGCCCTATATTTAGTAGTGAGACCTTGAATTGCTAGGGCCAGGAGTGGTGCTGTGCAACTGTTTATTATGATTAATCCTGGTTTCAGGACTAGTCATGCTTGAGAAACAGCAAAATTTAAGATTGCTAATAGGAAACATATACCACCCCTGAAATTCAAAGTGTTGTTTCTGCAGCCTATGTTGCAAGTATAGCCAAAGTGTCAGGAGACTTGAGTCCTTGCTGCTGTGCTGTCCAGGGTGCGAAAACATACATGTTGCATAAAATCCCCATGAATCTGATCAATCTAGATCAGATGTGCAGTGCGGTGGCACAGCAGCCTCAGTTTTATTGTTTAAATGGAGGAAGTCCAGTCTCACTTCTAAGCACAACTTCCTCAGCAAGTATTGAACTACAGCATTAGTGCTGAAAAAAGCTTCCTTATTCTGTGATATTGTCCAGTTTGCTTTGTGTCTATCATTCTTTACCCCGGCACCAATATCAAAAGCGAAAACAGGAGACCTTCATCTTTCCCATTCTGTTTAATTGGTTCTCCTCTACTTTTACTGTAACTAAGCAAAATATATGGAAGTACTTATGATTATTGTGTTAAAAATGAAGGAATATTATGAAGCAAAACAAGAAAGACAGCAAAAGATATAGTCATGTTTTAGACCATGCCCTCTAACTGCAATGTGTTGCCACAAGTTTTTCTAAAAGGATTCCCTGATGTTCAATCAAGATAGTTACATGCAAATTCCAGATGACTAATTTATTCTCTCTGTGTGTCTTTCTTTAAGCTTATTATGAATTTCTATGTCAATTATGGGCTGTTTAATTAAATTACCTGGAGCAGGGATGAGGGGTGGGGATTTAAATCTTTCCACAGAAAAGCTGGAAATGTCATTTTTCTCGAGTCCCCTGACAGTTTTTATGATGAAAAAGTGCTGGCAGAGTGTGAAAGAAATTTAGTGTCCTTCCAAGACATACCTATCTGTCTCCCCATTCAAACATTCTATAAAAGGGCAGAAAGGATCAGAGGTACCAGTGTCAGAAACCAGAAAGAAGCCTTAGATACTCACAGATCATCTTTTTATGTTCATCCATAAGATCAAAGATGATAGGTCTGAAATGGAAAATATCATCTGTTCTCTGGGTCTGTAATTGTTATGACAGTGACCATCACAATTTTTTTCTCCAGTGGGTTCTTGCCATCTTTTGTGACCTAATATGTTGAATGGGTCCCTCTGTGCTGTATAAAATCAAACTTCTGACTGTATTCAGTTCATTTAACTCCCAAGCCTCATTACTTAGAACTAACATAAAATATTTTTTATTTTTAAGGGCTAGAACAAGTTAGATAGTAAAACTCACATGCACACATCCCCAGATTCTGTCATGTAGGGGTAGAAATGCTATAAAATGTGTTTACTTCCAGCAAAGTTAACCTCCCTGATTTAATTTCTCTTTGCAGGCCATACAAGCCCTCAATGGCCAGCAAACTGTGAGTCCTGAAGAATTCACCAGCTTAGTGTTTCATAAGATTGATATAAACCACGATGGTAAGGCAGCTACTCTCCTCGGGCTCACTTTTCTTACAAAGTAGGAGATGGTAGTGGTAGGCGTGCCATTTAGACAAAAGCATGAACCTTTCAAGAGAACCCTAGCTGGGATATCATTTGAGCTACATAACTTTACGAGTCCAGTATTTTCCAGTTGGTACAATTCAATTGAGCAAGTGTTTATTGACCACATTTATATTCAGTGCATGGTGCCTGAGACTTTAGGATGAAGAAGAGTAAAGGGAAGATACAAGGAAAGGAAAATGGGAGACTATGAGATGAAGAGCCCACTGCTGTTTGCTCCAGTTCATGTTCTACTCATCATTTACTTTCTACTAGAGGTTTCTTATCAACTTACAAATAAAATTTAGTTTTCCTTACTGAACAAATTCTTCCTTCAATGATTCTATTTCTTCTGTTATCAATTTTTGTTTCTTCCCTTTGGCTACACATTTCTGGAAAGAGTTGTCCATACTTGCCCTCATTTCTGCTCTTTCTACCTTTTCTACATTTCTACTCTTTCTGCTCATTTCTCCATCTGCTCTTACTACCCTAAAATATGGATTCTTCTTTAGATCAAAGAAGGTTCACTTCTTCAGAGGCAGAGTGAAAAGGGAAGACAGATATTCCAAGAGAAGAGAGAGTGCTCACATAGTTGGATAGGTGAGCATATTCATTTGAGATTGAGGTAGCATATCTAGGAATGGTCCATGAAAAAAGGAAGTTTGGAATGTGTAAAATATAATGTTAATAAGAGACTCTTTTACAAGTATGGATATGAGGCATTGGGACTCCAGCCAGCCATGGTTGTCATCAATCCAGCACTTTTCCACAGCGTCAACCTGCCCACAGTGGGTCTGTTCTTATAGTGGACATTAGAGGGCAGTAGAGACCCATGTTGAGTGTGGCAGTTTGCACTAGTCAAAAGTGCAAATGTGCAAAATTAGGCAGGATGGGATGGTGAGGAGGCTGAAAGGGAGTTCAAATGAAATTGCCATTATGAATGAGCCAAACAAGTGGACAAGAGTATAATTTTCAGAAAAACAGTTTGGGAGTAATAAATAATATCAATCCCCTTCTTAAGGACTTGGTTCTAGATCAGACTCACCTCAATCTCAAGTCAGAATGCTCACTTACTAGTTTAGCAAAATCAAAGCTATTTGGTGTGAAAGTTTGCAAGAAACAAATGCAGGTTCCATGAATTGATGAGAAAGTTAAGTGAAGCTAGAAAGAGACCAGAGAAGTGGAGAGTGGAAGGTCTTATGAGGCCAATGAAGCATTATCTAGAGTATGCAACCAAAGCCAGTGATCACCAAAATAGGGGAAATGCTGTAGGTTGTGTTCTACTTTATTTTAATTTTTATATGTAGAGTTCCTGTAGGATGGCAGAGATTGAAGTAGAGAGGTTAAACTCTTTCTTCCTGGGAGCTGAAATCACATTCTGGAAGTAGATAGGGAATCACAAATATTTAAGACTTAGTGTACAGTGAATTCCAAAAGCCAGGTCAACAATGTTTGAAAATATCTGTACACCCTGTTTCTGGTGGTGGGAGAAGGGGAATAGAAAAAAGGTGACCTTCCTTGGAGAAATATGAGGATTGTAGTATCTTTAAGAGGACACTCAGATCTATTTGTTTGAAAGAATAAACACTATGTTCCAGAAAACAAGAAAATGAAGCAGGTTTCTCAAGAACACCGTATAAAGAACCAGTAAAATGGGGACTATGGGTTGGAAGAGGCCTAGAAATGGAAAGATCTGGATTGAAGGGTATGGTCTGGGGGAGTAAAGGCATGGTGCTCAGGCATTAACTGAGGTTACCTGCAGTTGGAAAATTGAACTCTTTTACCTAAGAGAATATGTCAAAAGAGGGAGAATGAATTATGGTTTCTGGAATAGCTTATAGAACTAATTACATGAATCATTTCCTCTGATAAAAACTTGTCTAAAAATAAATGAAAATATCAAACTAGTTGCACTTTGAAAGGACAGTGAAACACCGTTTCCTGGCAAATGCATATGCAGAGATAAAACTGATAGAATTCACTTTCACGTGGAGATTGTTGGAGGTTGTTATATCATCTCATCCAGAAACAGCTGGGTCATTCCATGTGTATAAAAAAAGAAGGATGATAAAATTGTACTGTTGGACAAAGACAGCTCAGTGCACCAGAGGACAAGGAAGAGAAAGTAATGAAGACACAGAAGGTTGATATTTACGGAAGTATAAAAGGATTTGCCAGTATTTGACAGAGAAGAAAGAAGTGCTTCATTCGCACATAAAGGGGAAAGTTTATATTAATAACACAGAGGAGAATGTCTCTACACTTATACAAGCCTAGTCAAATAGGATTTTTCTTTTTATTATCATTGTTATGGAAGCATTAGTGTTGGGGCCTGACTGGTATGGCTTAGTGGGTTGGCCATAGTTTCGAAAACCAAAAGATCCCTGGTCAGAGCACATGTCTGGGTTGTAGGCCAGGTCCCCGGT
The DNA here is from genome assembly GCA_039655065.1 of Glossophaga mutica. Lineage (NCBI taxonomy): Eukaryota > Metazoa > Chordata > Mammalia > Chiroptera > Phyllostomidae > Glossophaga > Glossophaga mutica. Next base: position 134,623,972 of record CM077304.1, read on the forward strand.
TGGGGGTGTGAGAGGCAACCAATCGATATTTCTCTTGCACATCGATGATTGTCTCTCTCTTTCTCTCTCTCCCCCCACCTCTTTCTCGCTCCCTTCCCCTTTCTCTATAAATAAATAAAATCTTTAAAAAATCAGTGTTGGTAGAAATAGAGATGTTCAATTAAGTATACCAAAATAAACAGCAAGCACATCATTGGTACCTGATGACCCAATGAATAGTGAAACACACCAAGATACAAGAAAAACTTCAGAGACATATATGAAAACCCCAATTAGATTGCAAATTGTTTGCAAAAGAATGATCAATATGAGGTCTGTTCATACAAAAAATACATAACTATGAAGTATTCTATGCATAATTATCATGGTAGTTAGCAAGTAAAAGAAGATTAATCTAAAAAGAAATATAGTAATAATGCTAAAAATAAAAAGAGCTAAAAAAATACAATTTCCATTTTATATACCTTGGTATTTCTTCTGCTCTCACACTTCCTGGCACATAGGTACTCTAGAAATAGTTGGCAAACGAGTGTCTGATAAGATGTCCTATGAAAAGCAAAGGAAGAAATAAAAAAGAAACAATCATAATATTTATTTCTATCTGTAGGAAGAAAGACCTGTAGGAGACTATATTGGAAATTAACATATTATATGCATTGCAAAACTTCATAAAATATAAACACAGATTGATTAGCAAGAGTTAATTACCAATGGAAAGTAGAATTGGGGGACCAGAGAGAGGTTGAAGAGAGATTCTTTCTTTTCATTACACCTTCCAGCAGCATTTGAATTTTTTACCATGAAAAAATATTATTGTTATAATTCAAGTTACTTTTATTTTTTTATTATGCACAATAGCATCCAGGAAGGAGAGCTTGATGAGAATCACAAAGATAGAAAACTGAAGTTTAATATTCAATATTATTGAAGAATGGAAAGAGAGAGGGCAGCGAGACAAGTTGGGATAAATGACTGAGGGTGGAATTCCACAACCGTTACTCCTCGAAGAGCAGTCTGCATTCCACCATGAGCTGCTTAGAAGTTGTTCCTGACTTGATTTAGGAAGATTTATAGATACTGTTCACAACATTAAGAGCCAAAAGTTTAATGAAGCGCCAAATGGCTCAAGGACAAAAAGACTTAAGTGACTTATAAAATAAACAATGAAAGTAAAAAGAGATGGAAGAAAGCCAAAGGGGAAATAAAGGAGGATGATTATTGAGAGGACGTTTAGGATAAAAGAAAATGGGCAGAACATGAAGGAAGACATTGAGTGACTGACCAGAAAGATGTGTTTTATTTATTTTTAAATATATTCTATTGATTATGCTATTACAGTTGTCTCATCCCCCCCCCCACATTTATTCCCTTCTGCCCTGCACCCTCCTCCCACTCTCATTCCACCCCAACCGTAGTTCACATTCATGGGTCATACATATAAGTTCTTCGGCTTCTACATTTCCTGTACTATTTTTAACCTCCTCCTGTCTATTTTATACCTACCATTTATGCTACTTATTCTGTGTACCTTTCCCCCCATTCTTCCCCTACCCTCTCCCCGCTGATAACCCTCCATGTGGTCTCCAGTTCTGGGATTCTATTCCCATTCTAGTTGTTTGCTTAGTTTTTGTTTTTGTTTCTTTTTTATGTTCAGCTGTTTATAGTTGTGAGTTTGTTATCATTTTACTGTTCATAGTTTTGCTCTTCTTTTTCTTACATAAGTCCCTTTAACATTTCATATAATAAGGGTTTTGTGATGATGAACTCCTTTAACTTGACCTTATCTGAGAAGCACTTGTTCTGCCCTTCCATTCTAAATGATAGCTTTGCTGGATAGAGTCATTTTGGATGTAGGTAGGTCCTTGCCTTTCATGACTTGGAATACTTCTTTCCAGACCCTTCTTGCCTGCAAGGTTTCTTTTTGGAAATCAGCTCATAGTCTTATCTTATGGAAACTCCTTTGTAGGTAACAGTTTCCTTTTCCCTCGCTGCTTTTAAGATTCTCTGCTTATCTTTAATCTTGGGTAAAGTAATTATGATGTGTCTTGGTGTGTTCCTCCTTGGATCCAACTTCTTTGGGACTGTCTGAGCTTCCTGGACTTCCTGGAAGTCTATTTCCTTTGCCAGATCAGGGAAGTTCTCCTTCATTATTTTTTCAAATAAATTTTCAATTTCTTGCTCTTCCTCTTTTCCTTTTGGCACCTCTATGATATGGCTGTTGGAACTTTTAAAATTATCCCAGAGGTTCCTCATCCTCTTCTCATGTTTTTGAATTCTTGTTTCTCCATTATGTTCCATTTAGATGTTTATTTGTTCCTTCTGATCCAAATCATTGATTTGAGTCCCAGTTACCTTCACTTCAGTGTTGGTTACTTGTACATTTCTCTTCATTTCACTTTGCATAGCCTTACTTTTTCCTCTATTTTGTGACCATAATCAACCATTTTTGTGAGCATCCTGACTACCACTTTTTTGAACTCTGCATCTGATAGGGTGGCTATCTCTTCATCTCTTAGTTCTGTTTTTAGAGCTTTGATATAGTCTCTTATTTTGAACATATTTTTTTTTTTTTGTCTCGGTACACCTTTATGTAGTGAGGGGTGGAGCCTTATATAGTGAGGGCAGGACAACCCAGGTCACTGTGATGCTGCACTGTTTGTGGGGGGTGGGGAGTTGAGAGGGAGCAATAACACTTGATCCACTCTTGGTCAACTTTCAGTCACTTCCCGTGCTATCCACAAGCATATTGGGCCCTTCTGGTGCTGATTCCAATGTGGGTGGGTTTGTGTACATTCTAGGACTCTGTGGGTCTCTCCAACAAACTCTCCTGTGAGGCTGGGAGTTTCTCCCACTGCTGCAACCCCCCACAGGTTTTTACTGCCAGAGATTTCGAGGCTTTGTTTCTCCATGCTGGAGCCCTGGGTTGTGAAGTCTGTCTTGCCCCCTAGTTGTTCTTCCTAGTTATCTGCATGCAAATGTGGGACTGCCTTGTCTGCCAGTTGCCACCTTGCCATGAGTCCTTTCTGCCCCAGCTGCCCATCTGTACCTCTCCTACTGATCTGGATGAATGTTTCTTCTTCAACTCATGGTTGTTGAACTTACATACAGTTTGATTTTCTGATAGTTCTGGTTATTTTTGTTTTTAAATTTGTTGTTGTCCTTCTTTTGGTTGTGTGAGGAGGCAAAGTGTATCTACCTATACCTCCTCCTTGGCCAGTTAGACTCCCTGATGTTCAAAAGATGTGTTTTAGACTGGAACAGTCTGGAAAGTCACAGGGTCATAGTGAAGCAAATTGGGAACAGATAGGGGGGATTGAGTTTCCTCATATAAAAGAAGAAACCAGTGTACTTATGTAACAGAGTGCAGCCAAGGGGAAGCCCCAAATAGGGATTTGAAATGGGATCCAGAACATATTAGAAAAATACATATATAGGGGATGTCCACACCCCCCACAAGTCCGAGCTGGGGGATGGGACACATGGAGCAGGGCCATTAAGAGTTGTTTTGAATAGCAACAGTTTTGCAGATAACCTCTAGAATGGTCATTTAACATATCTATAACCTTTAACTGGTTTCATAGATATGTTAAACAGCTGTAGCCATGCTTTGAGCCAGGAGAATGGGAGTCACTTCAACCCTTGATGTAACTGGGAGGCAACTGCCCCTGATTATGGTGTCTGCATAAGAGCTTGGAGATGATTGACTCCACACCACAGGGCCACACCTGCCTGGACTTACTGTGGCAGCCCAGTAAAGCTGGAAAAATACGGGAATGCTGGCAGCTGTGGCCAATTGTGAGAGGAGTAAGAAATGGTGCGGCAGAGGAAGATTGGTCCTGGGATTTAAACCCAGGTGTGGCAGCATTTCAGGGTCTTTTTGGGACCACGTGGCTTGGGCAGAGAAGAACCATGGACTTCTATTTATTTTTCTGAGATACGGTACCCCAGACTGGACAGAGGGGGAAGGAAGGACTGTGCGTTTGTGAGTATTCTAAAGGACTTTGGGATCTCAATAAAGACATTAAGTCATTACTCTTAAGTTTGTATAACTCTTTAAATAAATAATCCCTTTCCTTTTCACCACTCTCTGGCATTGAGAGACATCTTTCCCTGGCAGAAGACAAGATGAAACTAGCAAGGGGTGGGGCACCCCTGGAGCACAAGGGTGGGTCCATTTGGTAATAGTATATCATTTGTCCCCACCCCGGGTCTGTTCTGCAAGACTTAAAACTCTGCTATGATTTTAGGATCTCTTGGTAGTTCCCAGTTTCCAGTTTGCTTCACTGTGACTTTTGTGGCTTTCCAGAATGTTCCACATTCTAAAACATGTCTTTTTGGTCAGCCACTCAATGTCTTCCTTTATGCTCTGTCTCTATTTTCTTTTACCTTAAATGACTACTCAATAATCACCTTCTTTCTACTGTGCTGTACACCTGACACTAATGCAAAATTATATTGAAAGTAAACTATAACTTAAAAATAAAATAAAATAAGGTGAAACACCTCTGGTATAAAATACTGCTAAATGCCTCTATATAACCTTGCTAATGAATACAAAACTTGTTTTGTTGAAAATCTTCCTCAGCATCCTTCTTTGAATATCTGGTCATTCTCATCTCCTGAGATTCCTCATTCCCATCTTTGCTAATTTCCAAGCCCCAGCACCATTTTTTACCTTAAAATTCTAATATATAAGAATTAGTACTAATTGGAAAAAAAAAACTTTTTTACAAAGGTTTGTTTCTTTTAAAACCAGGCTGACTTCTTTAGAGCAATTATGCCAGTGTGGGCACACGTAATAAAATTTGGATTTTTTGGGGGGCAGTGATTTTTTGATTTGTTATAAAAATATTTAAGGTGTTAATAGGATGGAATATATCACCCAAGAGGATCAAGAAGATAACCAGACTGCAGAAACAGGACCAAAGAGAAAGTCATGGGTAGCTGTCCTCTCTCCAGTGAAAGTGCTGAAATTGGCACTGAGTGATGCAAGAGCACCAGTAACACTGATCAGAGGTGCAATGAACTCTGTAGGGATTGAGAAGCACAAATTGGTCATTACCAAACAGTCCCAGGGATATAAAGCACAGAACAGGGAATATAGTCAATAATATTGTAACAATTACGTAGGGTACCAGGTAGGCACTGGAAATATTGGGGGATGGGAGCAGGGACTCTTGGCGAAGTATATGGCTGTCTAACTACTACGGTGCACACTTGAAATTAATACAGAATAATGTTGAGTGTAAACTGTCATTGAAAAAGAATTTAAAAAGGAAAGACATATATTGTAATAAAAATATTTTTTTAAAAAGTATTTCTTTTACTCTTTTTTACATCTGTAACCTGCATTGCTTTTTAGTCAACATGCATCTCTACCCCAGGCCTGCAGACAGCTTCTTTCATGGCAGCAGTGATAACAGAGAAGTGTTGAAACTGAGTGGCCAAAATCTACTTAAGCTTTCCTATCTCCATGCCCACTGCTCTTTTGTCACACTGGGTCCCTAAAGATTTGAAAAATCTCTTGGGTTGGGTGAGCAGCTGTGATTTTCCTTTGCAATGGACAGTTGTTCTTTCATTATGTATGGTCCCCTGCCCTACCATCTCTGCACCCATGTGACTCTCCCACCCACACACTTCCCACTCCTTTTTATTCTCAATTTTCTCTACTTCATTTTGGACATTGTACATTCCTTGTGAGACATAGAGAATTCTATTCCTACCCACTGTTAGCTGGGGTTTTGCAGACTTCTTTGGCATAAGGAAAACATAAGGAGCGAAGATTAGATTTCCCTCTAAAAAATATATTTTAGTATTTTGCCATTGAAAACAAAAGGAACATATGTTGTGAGAATGTGATGGTTCATACTTATTTATATTTGAAGCACTGTGGTGGTATCTTAGATATTTGTCTTTATCCATTGAAAAGTACAGGAACAGTGCAACAGCTGATCTCATTCTCTGCTGATTTCCCGCGCCAAGTTCACGTGCTCTAGTTATCAAATGTCCTTGACTTCGTCCTGTCTTCCACCCAGACACAAACTCTACTAGATACAATCTCTTTGAAATCAGAAATTGCATCTGTATTCCTCTACTTGAATACACTTGTAATTATAATACAAATAAGTCAACAGAGAACTCCACCACATACCCACCAAAAGTTGAAAAGTTGTCTTGTGGGATGAGAGTAGTGGGAAAATATGGCAGCCAGTACATGAAGGGGTACATTGTTTTATAGCACCGGACTGGCCAGCACAGGCTAAGGCTTAAGTCAAGGTAATAACATTAGGAATCAAAAATCAGAACAGAAGAAGAGAACTAATGGTCAATATGTGGAATGAAAAAATGTTTAACCTGTCTCACAGTTTTGGAGCATCTGGAATTTCTTCTCAGAGAAAGGAATATTGAAAACAGCCTTACAAACAATTATTTCCTCCTGATCTTAGAAATCTTCAATCTTCACACTTCTATGACTCGGTGTATTTTCAAGATTAAAGGTCAAGTAACCACAACTGTGTAAAGATGTGAATGTATATGAGCTCACGGGTGCTTTATCTCACATCTCGTTTCAAAAATAAAAATAGATTGTATTCATCATCTTTACTTTCACTAGTGATCCTACCATTGAATGCTTTTCTATATAAGGATAGTCAAAGAATTTAGAGTCTGGTTGAGGTAAAAACATATCAAAGAAGAATATCAATAATAATACCAGTGAATATATTATATAGGGCAGTGAGTGGTATGGACAAAGCCTCTTGTTAATTGTTTATTTTCTAGGAGAACTGACTTTAGAAGAATTTATCAATGGCACAGAAAAAGATCAGGATCTCCTGGAGATTGTTTCCAAGAGCTTCGACTTTTCCAATGTCCTGAAAGTTATCTGTTCTGGGAAGCAGCCAGACACAGGAGAAGCTTCCTTCAAACCATCTGACAAGGCTGGTCTACAGAAGACGACAGTGAAGTGGCTTTGAGAACAGCTTTCCCAGATTTCAGTTAAGAAGAAATGAAATTTCCCCCATGTACATGTTATCAATTTCAGGTTTGTATTATAATTGGTGTTATTTATGAACATATCACTTACCTTAAGTCCCACAGAGCCTTCCATAAAAATCCTAGACAGAGCATTGTTGTTTTTCTGTTTATACATTAGTATTCTCTGAGCAGATCAGAATATGATAATTAAACTGAAGAACTGTCTCCATATTTGTCAGTTCAAGATAGAGCTCACATGTATGTTTCCTTGCACACCCAAATTAATCTCATCTTGAAATAGAACTAGATGATCTGGGCAGTGTCTCCACAGGTTAGCACACTTCTTAGACTGAACATGTATTCGGCAAATATGTTCACTGCCTCTTGGCTCTTGTTGCATCCATACATCATGAATGACTGAGCTCTGGTCTATTGAGAAACGTTTTTCCTGTTCTTCTTTCCCACTCCTGACCCCAAATGCTGTCTCGAATCAGTAATAATGCTCTGTTGCAAAGGCAAAAATCTTAAGCTCTGTAGTAAAAGGAGAAAATTTCGGGCTGGGCAATGAGCATGTTTCTGTCTGGCTTGTTATAACTCTGGGTCCACTTGTGCATGAAAATGCAATGCATCATCTGTAATTATTATGCCAGTTGGAGGTTTGATCAGAACAGCAGACAGTCAGACTGTGCAACAACAAGCACTTGACATTTTAAACGGTCCTGACATTATAGCTCTGACATTTCATTTTTTATATATCCTTTCCAAAAAAAAATGAAATGATGAATGAGATTTCTTGATGGTTAGAATTTTTTAAGTTTGGGATTCTGTATCACAGGCCCACTAGTATATCCTTCAATGCAAGGCTTTCTTATGGAAACACAGTGGAGGATGAAGAGAAGGCGTGAGCTGTCTTTATGAAAAACGCTTCCTAATTATGCTTTCATATTCAAATTTGGGTCAAAAACACACAATTGAAACTATAAAGACAGTTGGACTGTCCCTGCCTCCCTCATAGTTACAGATGGATAAAATTACAGCTAGAGGTATAGATGAGGCATACATGGCAGTAAAATGAAGTGTAAATGGAAGTTAAAAAGTTATAGATGAATGTATAAATCCAAATATAGTTGATGGTAGTATAGATGGAGGTAGAAATATTCCAAGGGTTTCCACAAGATTTTGAGGAGATTCACAAAGTACACAATATAATGTAAAGTATATTAAAATAAAATGATCACAAATAAAGTAATATGATAAAAATCACTGTGGCCATAATGACACAACGTTCTACTCATTTGCCAAAAGTGGGTGACCCATTGGATGCTGAGCTTTCCAGCAGTAGAAGTGAAAAGAAAAACATCATCACTGTCTTGTCCCAGCCACAATCCCATTCTGGCAGTAACAGTTGATTTCACTCCCCTCCACCGCCCCCACATTCCTCTGAGACACCTAGTGTTCTTTCCACAGAAAACTGGGTCCCAGCACCCCTTTCCAAGCTTCTGTGTTCGAATAACCCCAAAATCTTCCCTTTATTTCTCTAGCCTAGGGTGGTAGCTGCTTCCTGTCATTTCTGTGTTACTTCAGTGTCCTCCTTTTGCTTTTTAGACCTCCAATGTCCTTTAAATGAATTCCTTATATTAAATTTTTTCTGTTAAAACTACTAGTGTGGGGCAGACACTTCTCCAAGAAGGACATACAGAGGATCCAGAGACACATGAAAAGATGTTCAATATTGCTAGCTATCAGAGAGATGCAAATTAAAACCACAATGAGATACCACTTGACACCAGTCAGAATGGCCATCATAAACAAAGCAACAAACAGCAAGTGTTGGAGAGGTTGTGGAGAAAAGGGGACCCTAGTGCACTGTTGGTGGGAGTGCAGACTGGTACAACAACTATGGAAAACAGTATGGAATTTTCTAAAAAAACTAAAAATGGATCTACCTTTTGACCCAGCAATTCCACTGCTTGGATTATATCCTAAGAACCCTGAAACACCAATCCAAAAGAACCTATGCACCCCAATGTTTATAGCAGCACAATTTACAATAGCCAAGTGTTGGAAGCAACCTAGATGTCCATCAGTAAATGAATGGATCAAAAAACTATGGTACATTTACACAATGGAATTCTGTGCAGCAGAAAGAAAGAAGGAGCTCCTACCCTTTGCAAAAGCATGGATGGAATTGGAGAGCATCATGCTAAGCAAAATAAGCCAGGCAGTGAAAGACAAATACCATATGATCTCACCTTTAACAGGAACCTAATCAATAAAACAAACAAATAAGCATAATATAACCAAAGACACTGAAATAGAGAACAGGCTGACAGTCACCAGAGGGGAGAGGGGAGGGAATTTCAGGGGAAAAGGGGAAGGGTTTACAGGAACAAGTATAAAGGACACATGGACAAAAACTATGGGGGGTGGAAATGGGAGGGAGGTGGGGAGGGCTGGGGTGGTGGGCTGGGGTGGGAGTAAAAGACAGAAAACTGTACAAGATCAACAATTAAAACAAAACAAAACAAAACAAACTACTAGTGTGGTTTTTGTTTCCCAGGCTGGAACCTGACTAATAATACTGGGCCCTGAGTGACTGAAGGGTCAACTCTATTTAGAGTGAGGAACCCACCCCCCACTTCCCTTCCATATACCAAGTACTTACTATGGAACTTGCTGAGTGGGCTTGCTTAATCCTAATAGCCCAGTGATGTAGCTGTTATTCCCACATTGTGTCTGGAAGCTGAGACACAAAGAAGTGATTTCATTTTCCCAAAATTAATGCCTGGTAGTACCCCTCCACCACCCGCTATGGGCTGAATTTAGCTAACAGGAAAAAAGCTGGCAAAGGAGCCATGTGGTCATTAGGACCCCAGTCTAGTTTCACCAAGCAGAATATGAAAAGATGGGTTTAAAGTTGAATTTGTAAATAGCTTATTACTAGCACAGTTAGGATAGGTGGGGTGAGTCAAGTAAACACCTTAAGGGCCCCTCATCACCCATAAATCCTGTATTATGAGCATCCAAGCTGTGTTTTACCCCAGTCCCCACCACCCACTTCATGCTTTGAACCCTATAGGTCTCATCTGGCTTCCCCAGGCTCCAGTTATGCTGTTACCTCTTACCTGGATCCTCCTCCACCTCATGACCCCTTTGGGATCATGACTGCTTTGTCTAGTTTACCTAGGCTTGCTTTTAGTTTTTCCTGGATGCTGCCTCTTAAGATTTCTAAAGTTTGTTCCATGTACTGTACCCAACACCCACTCTATGTCCACCTTCTCTCAAGGTGACCCTAGGTCTCATGGATACTTTCCTTTCTAAAGAATAGCTTTGTCTTACTTGTAAGGAGGGCAGGATGGCCCACATAGCACACCCCTGCCAACTTCTTAGAAAAATTGGTCATTGGGTACAAAGAATGTAAAGATACTAGTTGTTTGTGCTATGAAGACAGATCATAAAATATTATCTACTTCATAGTTTTGCTGAGAATGGTGTTAAGAGATGAGTCTGAAATTTAGGTACAAAAGCATTTAGATTAATTAGGTACAAAAGCACTTAGGTTAGGTGAGGTAGAAAAAACAGAGGCTGGAAAAACAGACCCACATTCTTTCCTTCAAGTCTCCAGCTCTTAAAGTCATATCTCCCTGAAGTCAAGTTTCTTCTCCATGTTTTCCTCTGCCACTTAGCATCATGAGCCAAGCCCAAGGAAACAGTCCTAGTCTACATATGAAATCATGTTACTTCAATGAACTGGATATTTATTTAAGTAAATTTCTTCTTATTTTAGATGATAAGCTTTAAGCAGGGTCTACTGCCCAGTGATTCTTCTTAAAAATTGCATTTTTTTGGTATTTATCCAGATTCCATGTGTTTCTCCCTAATGGCTTTACAGTAATATTTCAATTAGGAGAGTACAGGACAAGTAGGGTCTAGTGTGTGAAGAACTTCAAAAACTTTAATTAATTTCTGAAACTGTCATCCTCATTTACCAAAGGGGAGCAGCCTGGCCACAATTACAATCATCTGAGGAGAACCTACATGCTTCAACATATTTTGCTTTATTTCCCCTATAATTTTTTGATGCTTTGATGGGAAAACACTGTTTTAAAAAAAAGATGAAAGGGAAGATATTAAAGGGTCTAATAATTTTTACCTTATAGAAATGACCCCCCCTTGAAAAAGACTAAAATCATATTAGTCAAATCTCTCTATAAGAGTTAAAGATGTACTAGGAAGATAGCTTTATTCTTTGGTTCAAAATGCCAAGAAGAAAAAGAAGAAAAATGAAGAAAGAGATGAGTAACAGCTGGTTCAAGATGAGAGCAAGTTCTAAAATGAATTTTCTTCTGTTCCTCAATTCAGTGGCAGATGATCAGCATTTCCTTCAATTAAGCCTTGCTTCTTTCCCAGACAAAGAATATTCCACCTAGCAAAGTGTCTACTGACATAGAACTGCTGGTTAAAGCAGAACACTGCGCTGCGGGGATAGGAGAATGGCTTAGGTGGGGTAAATATTTCCTACACTTTTCTTTCCAAAATGTGTTGGCATAAATATAATATAATAGAGAAATAAATTAGAAATATGATTTGTTTAAAATAACATATATAGTTGAGAGCCAAAGAAGAGGCCTAAAGAAAGGGTTGGTGCATTAACGAAACAATATGAGTGCAAGAGAGATTCAGGTTGTTTGCTCTGCTCCCACTACCCTGTCCCCTGTTTATCTTAGAATAACCTTTGAAAATGAAAGTGAAATACAGAAAAGTCCTGACATTTAAAACCAAGCTAGAGTCTTGCTGAAGAAATCTAAATCATTAAAATTGTGTGGACAGAGAATAGCTTTTTTGACACTCACAGTTTGTGTCTGGGGACAGCTGTTGGTATGCAAAATTGGACATTCCAATTAAACCCAGGGAATACAAAGTTTTATCCGATGGCTGACAGCAGTGGAATTAATATTTAGGAAGACAAAGTTGCTTGGTGGAAAGAGCACTGAAACAAAACCCAGATCTGGATTCCAGTACCTTTCAGAAGCCACTTTACCCCTCTGAGACTTGGTCTCTTTGGCTCTCAAGGGAGGGAAAAAAATCTCTGAGGTTCCTTCTTCAATGCAGAGAATGACACCTCAGTATCTTGAAAAGGTTAGTTGCTTGAAAACAAAATTTGAGAAAAATTGTATGTGACATAAATTGCAGGAAGTCCAGATTTTTTGTGTGTGGGAGAAAGATATTCTTTTATTTTGGAGATATTTGAGGGGTTTTTAAAACATAGATTATTTAAAAATTATTTTATTGTTGTTCAATTACAGTTGTCTGCATTTACCTCCACAACTCCCCCCCACCCCAGCCAAACCCATATTCCTCCCTTGCTTCTACCCCCACCCCTTGGTTTTATGCATGTGTCCTTTGTAGTAGTTCCTGAAAACCCTTCCCACCATTATCCCCTCCCCCATCCTGGTTACTGTCAGTTTGTTCTTAATTTCAATGTCTCTGGTTATATTTTGCTTGCTTTTTTCTTTTCTTGATTAGGTTCCAGTTAAAGGTGAGATCATATGGTATTTGTCTTTTACTGCCTGGCTTATTTAATTTAGCATAATGCTCTCCAGTTCCATCCATGCTGTCTTGAAGGGTAGGAGTTCCTTCTTTCTCTCTGTGTAGTATTCCATTGTGTAAATGTACCACAGTTTTTTGATCCACTCATTTACTGATGGGCATTTAGGTTATTTCCAGCACTTGGCTATTGTAAATTGTGCTGCTATGAACGTTGGGGTGCGTAGGTTCTTTTGGATTAGTATTTCAGGGTTCTTAGAATATAATATCAGCAGTGGAATTGCTGGGTCAAAAGGCAAATCCATTTTTAGTTTTCTGAGGAAATTCCATACTGTTTTTCATAGTAGCCGCACCAGTCTGCATTCCCACGAACAATGCACTAGGGTTCCCTTTTCTCCACAACCTCTCCAACACTTGTTGTTTGTTGCTTTGTTTATAATGGCCATTCTGACTGGTGTGAAGTGGTATCTCATTGTGGTTTTAATTTACGTCTCTCTGATGGCTACTGATGCTGAGCATCTTTTCATATGTCTCTGGGCCCTCTATATGTCCTCCTTGGAGAAGTGTCTGTTTAATTTTTTTGCCCATTTTTAATTGTTTTTTTTTCTTCTTGGAGTACAATTGTGTGAGTTCTTTATATATTTTGGAGATCAAACCCTTGTCCGAGGTGTCATTGGCAAATATCTGCAGAAACTATTTGTATGATTCAGAAGGTCTTCTAAGATTATGCAATGAGTGCAGTGCAAATAAAAGTGTGGCACAAATGCTTCAAAGATGGTTGAGAATCTGTTGAAAGTGTTGAATTCTGGAAGGCCTATCACAAGCAGAACATCTGAGAATGTTGAAAGTGTACGGGCTACCATCAGCAAAGATTGGAGAACTATGTGAGATCCCAAGGTGCCAACTTTGAAGGGGACTGACATGGCATTGTCCTGTGTACAGTGTTTCTTGTATCTTGTTTCTTCTTCAATGAATGTCTCCATCCTATTACCTGGCTGGACACTTTCTTGACAGAACTCGTACACACAATGGCATATTACTCAACCATAAAAAAGAATGAAATCATGTCATTCATGACAATGTGAATGGACATGGGCATTATGCTAAGTAAAATAGGTCAGAGAAAGACCAACACCATATGATTTCACTCATACATGGAATCTAAAGAATAATACAAATAAACAAACAGATGCAGATGCATAGATACAGAGAACATATTGATGGTCTCCAGACTGGAGAGGGTTTGGATTGGATGGGTGAGAAAGGTAAAGTGATTAAGAAGTTCAAATTATAATTAAAAAATAGTCATGGGGATGTAAGGTACAGCATAAGGAATATAGTCAATAACATTGTAATATATATGTATGGTGTCAGATGGGTGCTAGACATCAAGATAATCACTTCATAAGGTATGTAAATATCTTAAGGTATGTTTAATGATTGTTTTATACACCTGAAACTAATACAATATTGCATGTTAACTGTAATTGAGATAATTAAGTAAAAAATACTTCATAGGGTTATTACGAAGATGACATGAGATAACATGTGCCAGCACCTAGTACAGTGCCTTACATGTTACTTAGTACATGTTTGTTCCTCTAACTTTCAGGCTTTTTAAGACCTCAGGTACGTAGAGCTAAAGTTACTACTTAGGCAATAGTTCCCACTCTGGCATAGAGGAAGGCTATATACTTGCCCTAGACACTTTAATTTCTTGGTTCTCAGAGAAGCCACATTTAATTGGCCTTTCTAATGAGGTCTGAGAATACAATCATCTATAAACTATTATCTCTGAATGGGCAAAACTTTTAAAATGCCAACAGGGAATGGGCCCTCAAACTGTCAGTTATATAGACCTTTAAGATTTTTTTCATGCTCTTAAACTGACAATGAGTCCTCATTGATATTCAGGCAAAAATCTTATAATTAGACTGCGCTCTTGGTCCCTGCTTCAGCCCATATGTTCACTCCTTCTGATCATAAATTTTATATTTTAGTAACTTTTTTATACTTTTAATGAGGATATAAGAAATATAATATTAAAACTAATAGCAATCCATTAAGATAATTTAGATAGCACGATCATCATTTAATACATATTATTTAGATCAATACATGTAGGAATATTAAGTAAAAAATATATCCAGAATTTGACCTTATTCTTTACCAAGTTACAACAACCTCCCACACTACCAGCCTGCTCTTGGCTGCCATTATCTGTCACCTGGATTATTATAGCAACCTCCTGACTAATTTCTCCGCTTCCACCCTTGTCCTCCAGTCTGTTCTCAAAGAGAGCAGCTGAAGTGATCGAACTAAATAAAGCAAAAGGTACATTATGCCATTCGAAACTCTCACGTGGCTTCTGTTCTCTCTCAAGATAAAAGCAAAGTTCTCGCAGTGGCCTTCAGGCCTTTAGATACCTGTGCCTCACCTCTCCCCTTATACTTCTCACCTGTTCTGCTGCTACTCTTCCCCTCACTCACCTCTCTTTCTAAAACACACCAGGCACAACCTTCCTCGGACACTTCCTTCTTGCTGTTCTCTTTGTCTGGGATGTTTCCCTCAAGAAAGCAACATCAACATGGCTTTTTCTCTCATCTCTTTCAAACTTTTGCTTAATTGGCACCTTCTCAGTGAGGCCTTCCCTGACCACCTATTTAAAATTGCAAATATCTCTTCCCTTCACCCCACACTCCCTATGCCCCTTCTTCTATTTAAGTTTATTCCACTATCTTCTAACCTACTAGGTCATTGCTTATATTATTTATTCCTGGCCTCTCCCCCATTAAAACACAAATTATACAAGGCAAAGCTATTTGGATTTCCTATACTGGTGCATAGTAAGCACTCAACAAATATTTGTTAAATAAGTAAAGGAATTGTAAAACTTGTCAATGATTATACATCTTAATAGTGACAGAGTTAATGGAGTTCTTTTTATTCTCTTTACAGAATCTTTCTTCTATTCCATGTACCCTTTGTTTTGTCACAGAAGTCATAATGGGGAAATAAGTTTTAAATTATACTTAAAATTAGTTTCTATGTAAGCTCATGTAATACAACTGATGCTGCCATTTTAAAAATGCATTTGAAGTTGGCTTTTAAGTAGTTTCTTGATCACACAAGAAAATCATAATGTTATATTATTACCACAGCTGGTTGATGATTCTGTTTCTTTTTTTGTTTGTCTGTTTTTTTACCAAAATGATATTTGTTTATCTGTGCCTGAGTTGATTATGAATGGCTCCTGACTCTTCTTAGAATTCAAAATATATTCTTAAAGAATAGAATGCTATACCACCATTGAGAGCAAAGTTGTTCTCAAAATATGATTTGTAAATACTAAAAAAAGTAATACTTAAAAATCTAAATAATCTAAACTATTGGATCAAAAATTAAAAGACAAAAAATAAGTTGATTTCTACAAGTGTGAAATAAAGGAACACATCAAAAATATAAAAGTTTGGAAAAATTTATAAGGAAAACACTAAGACTCCAGAGATTAGGAAATTATCAGGATAAAAAAATTGCAAGGGAGAAAATATAACTGATAATTAGCAGACACAAAGAAAAGTTTTTAAGATCATAGGTAATAGGGAAAAACCCACCACAAATTAAAACAAAAGAAACAATTTCATATGTCAAATTTAAAGTTTCTTTTAAAAATCAATCATATGATGGTAGTATTAGGGGCAATTGGGTAACAGATATAATGGAATTCTTAATACAATTTCTTCAGCTTATCTGTGAGTCTATTCACCTATCCCCACATCAATGCCAAGACCTCTTAATCACTGTAGCATTACAATAAGTCTTGATATCTGGTATATGCTTTCTTCTTCTTAGCAATTAATTATCTCAGCTACTCTTGACCATTGGCTTTTAACACAAAATGTAAAACCAGCTTGTCAATTTGCACAATAATCTCTGCTGGAATTTTCCATTAGAATTACATTGAATTTATAGGTCAGTCTGGGGAGAATTAACAGTGAAAGATAGGAACTGTAACAACATGTTGAGTGTATCATCCTCTGTTGATGGTCCCCAAGCTTCTCTTCTGGGTCCTGTATATTGGATAACGCTGGGCTTGCTCAGCCCTTGGATTTCCCTAGAGGTACTATCTAGTCTGGTGGGTATACAGCCCATTTTTTCATTTGTCTTCTAATTAGTATTTCCTTATAATAAAATTTTAATCTGATGTGGAAAATAAAGCTTGTCTTCCTGTCTTCTAAACTCTGATTTTAGCAGGTGTCTGTGTTATGGTTTAGAGTAAATTGATGACTCTTATATCAGCACAGGAGTGGAGGATGCTGTTTAATTCTAATATAGTAGTCAACAACAGAAACACAGCTCAAAATAACTTAAATAGAAAAGAAAGTTCTACTCACTCACATACCAAACATTCACATACAATGGATATAATGCTCAAAGGACGTTTTCAGCTCTATCATTCTCTGCTTGCCTCATTCTCTTCTATGTCTTCCCTAGGTCTGGGATAGATTGCCACAAATGAATCTAAGCTAAATTATTCTTACAATCTTCCACGCCAAAGAAAGAGGATAAGTCTCTCTCTCTGTCTCTCTCTCTCTTTCTCTCTCTCTTTCTTTCCCACAAGCACCTTATATCAAATCTGAGGGAAGACTGACTGTCTTGAGCCATTGCCAATATTAATTGCTGTGGCCAGGAGAATGCAGGCTTGGCTAGCTTTGCTCATATACCCACCCTCTTTGACTTGCTGGATATTGAGAGGTAGGCAGTGGAGAAAACTGTTGTCACCTTCACCTAAGTCTTAAGAATGGGTTCCCCATTCCAGAAGAAGGGAAGCAAATCTTTATAGACAAGAATAGCATGTACCACTGAAGTTGCAAAAGTACTGGCCCTCATTTCACATCACCTATATTAGTATTTAATCACCTCTCCTTTAGAGAGCTAAGTAAGGCCAAAAAAACCCCCCAAAACCAAACAACAACAACAACAACAAAAACAACAAAACCCAAAACAATAAAAAAACAAACAAAAAAAACCCCTTGTATTAATTATAAAAACAAAAAACTTCAGAGTCTATGCAAATTTAATCATTGTCTAAAAAATAAGAAAGAATTAAACATGGTCTAAAAATACTGTATAAAGTACTCATGGACATGGACAACAGTTTAGTGATTGCTGGGGGAAGGGTATATAAAGGAACTAAATAGTAGTGGAAAAAATATAATAAAGTTATACATATATTTTGAAATGTTAGACATTTACAAGAAAAATCTGAAAAGATACAGCAAAACATTGAAAATGGCTATTCTGGATGGTGAGATTTTATATGTTTTTAGTTTCTTCTTCTTCACTTTCTGTTTTGATTCCACTTTAAAAATAAAGACCATATACTATTTTTTAAATAAAGTTCTCTTTAAAAATAAAATAAAAATACTGTATAAATATTTTCCTATTTAAAATTTCAATCTCTGTGTTCTCAGGACTACTTCTATTGCTGATATGATAACCATAAGACTTCATAATTTTCCACTGCTGACTGCATGTACTGAGAACCACTTCTTTAGGCACTGGGGAAACTCAATTTCCCTTCATTAGTTCTGTGACCACAACTGCACATTAGAAACTCCTTGAAAGCTTTTACAAATTCCTTTGCTGAGGTAGTAACTCAGGCCAGGTGAATCAGAATCTCTGGGATTGGAACCCAGACATCAGCATTTTTAAGAGCTCTTAAAAATCCAGTGATTTCAATGTGCAGACAAGTTGCTAACACTGATCTGCTTGATGGGCAATTTGCTTGCTGACTCCTCTTAGGCCTTGCTTCACCACGGTGACATCAAACCACAAAAGACTACGATTCAATTAAGATCCTTCAGAGAGTAGACAAGGAAGTTGCTCTCTGCCTGTGTTAATTGTAGGCCATGAATCTTAAGAAGTTCATGGGAGAGATTCAATCATTTATGGAATACACAGTATGTTTTAAAAACTGAAAAACATCAATCACATACAACTCTAAATTTTTATCTTCTCTTGAAAAGTTGGAACATTGGGGGAAATCTTGGGCAGTTGTTGAGTAGCAGCTTCCCTGTCTAGATAAAAAAATGTGCTTCACAGTCTGTCACAGCTTCCACCACACTCTATTATTAATATGCCCAGGAAGTTTCACTAGTCATAATAATCTGCCTAGCCCTGGGAGTTTGAGTTGTGTGGCTTTGGGGCAGGGACCATTTCCCCCACCTTTTCATGAGCTGGACCAATGCCCCTTATTCATGAGGAGCCCACTAGCCCCAACTTCCTGGTACCTGGTGCCCCTGCCCTTTGAAGCTATGGTTCATCAGGAGTTCTGGGCAGAATCCAGGACAGATTGAGTTGTATGACTCTGGGGCAAGGGCCATTCCCTTCACCTTCTTGGGAGCCTAACTGGCATCTCCTCTCATGATAGATCCACTAGCCCCAGACTCCCAACTCCCAGAGGCCTCACCCTGCTGAACTTGGGCTCTCTAGGGGGACCAGGCAGAATTAGCCAGGAAAGATTAAGTGTATGGTTCTACAATGGAGCCATTTTTTATCCTCACACGCTCGACCAGTGCATAACCTTCCCCTCACATGGCTGAAACTTGGTGTGTTTGAGCCTGATGAACTCTACTGGCCTCACCCTGATGCTCTCTGAAACCCTGCCTCACCACAAAGGTCTGAAAACACCCAACAGGGAGCAGCTGTCCTTTGTGTACCCTTAACTTTTACTGAGTGGCCTCAGACCCAGCAGTGGCATCAAATTTAAACCTGTATCAATCTGGTGAACACCATTTGCCCCTATGTGATGGCTAACTGAGAACTTGCCACATGTAACTCACATACCATAAGAGGACCTTTCAGTGACTGAGCCCAATAGGCAGCCAGCAAGTGGAGGCAAGCAGACGCAGATCTCAGGGTGCCTTGGGTCTCTTGCTGACCTGTCCCCAGGCTTGGTGCTGGTGGAATCCCACTTTGCTGAGTAGCTTGGTCCTTCCCACACACATCCTGGCTAAGCAGAGGAAGCTACAAACTGTGGAAAGCTCCAAAAATGTTGTCTATTGACCTGTACCAGAGTTCCTCCCAATAGGCCCCAGAACCAATATACCCAGTGGCCAAGTTAAGACATCAGATCAGCAATGAACGGGTTAAGAATGAGATCAAGGAAGAAATAGAAAAGTTTCTGGAAACAAATGAAAATGAACTCACAACAGTCCAAAACTTATGGGGCACAGCAAAGGCAGTCCTGAAAGGGAAATTCATAGTGATACAGGCCTACCTAAAAAAGATAGAAACATTTCAAATAAAAAACCTAATCCTACATCTACGAGAACTGGAGAAACAACAGCAAAGCCCAGAGCAAGTAGAAGGAAGGAAATAACCTAGACCAAAGCAGAATTAAATGACACAGAGACTAAAAGAACAATTCTAAGGATCAATAAATCCAGGAGCTGGTTCTTTGAAAAGATAAACAAAATCAACAAGCCTTTAAGCAGGTTCATCAAGAAAAAAAGAGAGAGGACCCAAATAAACACAATCAGAAATAAAAAAGGTGATATTACAACTGATACCACAGAAATACAAAGGATTGTAAGAAATTACTACAAAGAACTATATGCCAAGAAATTTGAAAACCTCGGTGAAATGGACAAGTTTCTAGAAAAATGTAATCTTCCAAAACTCAATGAAGAAGCAGCAGAAAGCCTGAACAGACCAGTAACACCTGATGAAATTGAACTAGTAATAAAAAAAACTCCCAACACACAAAAGCCCTGGACCAGATGGTTTCACAGGAGAATTTTACCAAACTTTTAAGGAAGAGCCAACCCCTATCCTTCACAGACTATTCCAAAAAATCCAAGAAAAGGGAAGACACCCAAACTCTTTCTATGAAGGAGATCCTAATTCCATCATCCTAATTCCAAAACCATATAAAGACTGAAAAAAGAAATAAAAGTACAGGCCAACATTGCTGATAAACATAGATGCTAAAATCCTCTATAAAATATTGGTGAACCACATTCAGCAATACATTAAAAAGATCATACACCACGATCAAGTGGGACTCATCCCAGGGATGCAAGGATGTACAACATTTGCAAATCAATAATTGTAATACATCACATAAACAAAATGACAGACAGAAATCACATGATCATATCAATAGACGCTGAAAAAGCATTTGATAATGGACATTATCAAAATGTATCCATTTATGTAAAAACACTCAGCAAAGTGGGAATATAGAGAGCATTCCTCAACATAATAAAGGCCATATATGAGAGACCTACAGCCAACATCATACTCAATGCAAAAACTAAAAACCTTCCCACTAAGATCAGGAACAAGACAAGGATGTCTATTTCCACCACTTCTATTCAATACAGTATTGGAAGTCCTAGCCACAGCAACCAGACAAGAAAAGGAAATAAAAGTCATCCAAATTGGAAAAGAGGAAACAAAACTGTCATTGTTTGCAGATGACGTGATAGTGTACATAGAAAATCCTATAGACTCCACCAAAACACCATTCAACCTAATAAATGAATTTGGCAAAACAGTGGGATACAAAGTCAATATTCAGAAATCGAAGGCATTTTTTGTATACCAACAATGAAATATCAGAAACGGAAATCAGGAAAAAATCCCATTTGATATAGCAATACGAAAAATAAAATACCTAGGAATAAACCTAATCAAAAAGGTGAAAGTCCTATACTCAGAAAACTACACCACATTGAATAGAGAAATCAAGGAAGACGAAAATAAATAAAAGCATATATTGTGTTCATGGATTGGAAGAATTAACATCGTCAAAATATCCATACTACCCAAAGCAATTTATAGATTCAGTGTAATCCCTATTAAAGTACCAATGACATGTTTCACAGATACAGAACAAACACTTCAAAAATTTATATGGAACCATACATGACTCCAAATGGCTGCAGCAATTTTGAGAAAAGAATAACAAAGTAGGAGGGGATCATAATATCTGATATCAAACTGTATTACAAGGCCACTGTAATCAAAACAGGCTGGTACTGGCACAAGAACAGGCTCATAGATCAATGGAACAGAAATGAGATTCCAGAAATAAACCTATGCCTGTAGAGTCAATTAATAACTGACAAAGGAGGCAAGAACATACCATAGGATAGACAGTCTATTAAATAAATGGTGTTGGGAAAATTGGACAGATATGTACAAGAAGTGAAATTAGACCAGCTTCTTATACCATATATAAGAATAAACTCAAAATGGATTAAAGACTTAAATATAAGACTTGAAACAATAAAACTCCTAGAAGGAACCATAGGCAGTAAAGTCTTGTAATATTTTTAATAATATTTTTACTGATACATCTACTTGGGCAAGGAAAACAAAGAAGATATAAGTGAGACTACTAAGCTAAAAGGTTTTGCACAGAAATGGAAACCATCGACAAAATGAAAAGACAACCCACTAAATGGTAGGATGCATTTACTAATGGTAAACCTGGGATGGGGTTAATTTCCAAAAGATATAAAGAACTTATGCAACTCAAAACTCTAAAAACAGCAACAAAAAAAAAATGAACCTGGATAGACACTTCTCCAAAGAGGAGATGCAGATGACCAATAGACATATAAAAAGATGCTTACTTATCATCAGAGAAATGCAAATTAAAACCACAGTGAGAAATCATTTCCTACTTGTCAGAAAGACTAAACTCAACAAACAAAAAGTGTTGGTGAGGATGTGGGGAAAAGGGAACCCTCATACGCTGTTGGTGGAAATGCGGATTGGTGTAGACACCATGGCAAGCAATATGGAGTTTCCGCAAAAACTTACAAATGGAACTGCCGTATGACCCAGCCATTCCATTTCTGGGAATTTATCCAAAGAAACCCAAAACACTAATTTGAAAGTATATATGTCCCCCTATGTTCATTGAAGCATTATTTATAATAGCCAAGATTTGACAGCAGCTGAAGTGCTCAGGAGTAGATGAGTGGATAAAACTGCTGTGGTACATTTACACAGTGGAATACTATGCAGCCATAAAAAAGAAGGGAATCTTTGTGACAGCGTGGATAGACCGGGAGATCATTATGCTAAGTGAAATAAACCAGTCAGAGAAAGACAAGTACCATATAATTTTACTTATATGTGGAATCTAATAAACAAAATAAGTGAACAAAATAGAAACAGACTCATAGATACAAAGAACAGACTGACAGCTATCAGAGGGGAAGGAGGTTTGGGAGAAAAAAGTGAAGAGAGGGGAAAAACCCTCATAGACACAGACAACAATACAGTGATTAGCAGATGTATAGGGGACTCAGGTCAGGTAGAAGAGACATGGAAACTCCTACCCTTCACAACGGCATGGATGGATCTGGAGAGTGTTATGCTAAGTGAAGTAAGCCAGGTGGTGAAAGACAAATACCATATGATCTCACCTATAAGTGGAACCTAATCAACGAAACAAACAAATGAGCAAAATAAAACCAGAGACATGGAAATAAAGAACAGACTGACAGTGACCAGAGGGGAGGTGGGAGGTGGGTAACGGGAAAGAAGGGGAAGGGGCAGGCAAAGGAACATAAATAGGGGACTCATGGGCATGGACAATGGGAGGGATTGACTGTGGGAGTGTGGAGGACAGAGCAGAGGAAAGCAAGGGGAAAAAGGCAGGACAACTGTAACTGAACAGCAATAAAGAATATTTGGATAACATAGATAAGTCAGAGGAATAAAATTTAATTATCAAAAGATTAAAAAAGAAACAAGTGGGGAGAAATTGTGGTGGAAGGCGATTTGACTTTGGGTGGTGAACACATAATACAATATGCAGATGATGTGTTGTAGAATTGTGCACTTGAACCCTATATAATTTTATTAACCAATGTCACCTCAATAAAGTCAATAAAAGTTTTTTAAAAAATTCTAGATGTGGTAGAGATGAAGATGTTTAGGTCTCACTTTAAGGAAGGACTTGTTACTCTAATTGCTGAGAGTGTGAACAGCTCTAGAGAACCCTCAATGGTCAGCACTTTCTGGAATTGCTGTAGTTGCAGACAGCTGCCTTATTCAAGGTCACATGTATGGTGGTAAAAGTGAGGGGCCCATGTTCAAAACTGATGATGGTGGTGTGTAAAGCTCCAGTCATTATGGACTAATAATAAACATTGCATTGGCTGAGGTGATTCAGCCTTCATTACAGCTGGCTTCTTTCTCCTTCAGGGTTCTTTCTCTTCCCTTCCACAGGTATTGTTAACGGTCCTCTATAGTAAAGCTTCTTCACTCTAAATGCTCTCTGTCTCAGGGCCTGCTTTCCAAAGAACCCAACAGCGACAGTGGCATTTCTGTTATATTGTGATATGTACGCTCCTGAAAAGCCGTATGTTCTGCAAAATTGAACATGAAAATAACCAGGCTTGTGGGAAAAAATAGAATTGGGAGAATCTATTTAAAACCAATGCAATGATATAAGTATAACACCAATAAAACCAGTAACAATTATGATAAAAATATTAACTAGTGAAATCTCAACTGCAGTGAGCAGATGCCTGCAGCCTTACACTATGACTCATGAGAATGAGCGGCTTTGAGGTATGTTCTTCCAGTAGAGGCAAGCCTCATCCAAATTAAAAAGAAAGGGTGACCCTTTCCATCTGTCACTTTTTTTTTAACTCAGGGGAAGATATACCCTGCTCAGCTTCTTCATCCGCATTCACAGCTTCCCCAGGAGCTTAAGGGTGTGGAAATGGAGGCAGTTCAGCCATCACTTGTACTAAAGAGAGGCACACCAGTCAGATTGTCAGTCTTTCTTTTTTCGTTAAGATCTTCACGTGTTGCTAAGGTTCTCTTTTAATTGTGAGAAGTCTTGTCCTGAATACTTCAAAACACTAAGATGGGACATTTCGTGTAGAAACCAATGTGGCTTCTGTGTTATACCGGTACCAACCCCTGATTCTCATTACAAATACAAGACTGGAAAGAGATAAATATGTCAGAGTTTGTAACAGGAGACAATAATATTTACATATTAAAATGTATGTATATGAAGGAGGAATACTGGGGAAAGGGAAACTAAGTATAAAAGTGTTATTTGGTACCAACTGGGAAATCCTGTAATTAGAATTGTTCTTTGTCCTTTTATTGATATCTGTGGGTTTATTGATCTGCCATCAACTGAGTTAGTCTTACCCACTGTCTTATATTCTCAGCTCATTTGGTGAAAAACTGTGTGCTAGGCAGAGTGAGAACTCCATTCAAAAGGGCTTTCCAAAATTGCTCCAGCATCTCACACTGCAGAACAAGATTAAAGGCAGTTGGGTGTAGTAGAAATAACTTTGATTTTAAGCCGAAAGACTTGGATTCTATTTCTAGCTCTGCCTTCTACAGTGTGGCCTCAAGGCTGAAGTAAATAACAAATATGAGATTAACAAGATTGATGAGTGCAACTTTCTGTGGCCCTCTGACCACTAACCAGCCTGTACTCCTGAAATGTCAACTCACCAATCTTTTATTTTAATGTCTTCAGTTTGTTCCCATTCTTCTTTCCTAGCACTTAACTGTAAGAAAATAAATATTAAAAACCGTAACTATGCATCAGGGACCAACTGGATGTGGACAAAGAGTTGTGTATGCCTGTTTTGGCGGTATATTTTAGTTGAAATGGTTCTGACAGCTAGGCTTAGAGGCAGGGGACAGCTTGCCAATGTTCTATGACTTAAAGTGATTACAGCTGATTTATTAAGTGTATTTTATTAATTATGCTATTACAGTTGTTCCATTTTTTTCTCCCCTTTATCCTCCTCCTCCCTGCACACCCCCTCCCTCCAGCATTGCCCTACCCCTTAGTTCATGTCCATGGGTTGTACATATAAATTCTTTGGCTTCTCCATTTCCCATACTATTCTTAACCACCCCTTGTCTATTTTGTGTCTACCAATTATGCTTCTTATTCCTTGCACTTTTTCCCAACGTTTACCTCCTGCTCCTCCCCACTGATAACCTCCATGTAATCTCTATTTCTGTGATTCTGTTCCTGTTCTAGTTGTTTGCTTAGTTTTTGTTTCTCTTTTTTAGGTTCAGTTGTTGACAGTTGTCATTTTACTGTTCATATTTTTAATCATCTTCTTTTTTTTAGGTAAGTCCCTTTCACATTTCATATAATAAGGGCTTGCTGATGATGAACTCCTTTAGCTGTACCTTATCTGGAAGGCGTTTTATCTGCCTTCCATTCTAAATGATTGCTTTGCTGGGTAGAGTAATCTTGGATGTACGTACTTGCCTTTCATGACTTCAAATAACTTCTTTCTAGCCCCTTCTTGCCTGTAAGGTCTCTTTTGAGAAATCAGCTGATAGTCTTATGAGAACTCCTTTGTAGGTAACTCTTCCCTTTTCTCTTGCTGCTTTTAGGATTCCCTCCTTCTCTTTAATCTTGGGTAACTTAATTACGATATGTCTTGGTGTGTTTCTTCTTGGATCCAACTTCTTTGGGACTCTGAGTGTCCTGGACTTCCATGTCTGGTTTCTTTGCCAGATTGGGGAAGTTCTCCTTCATTATTTTTTCAAGTAAACTTTCAATTTTTTTTGCTCTTTTTCTGCTCCTTCTGGCACCCCTATGATTTGGATGTTGGAATATTGAAAGTTGTCCTAGAGGTTCTTCAGCCTCTCCTCATTTTTTTGAATTCTTGTTTTTTCATTCTGTTCCAGTTGGATGTTTATTTGTTCCTTTTGTTGTAAATCATTGATATGAGTCCTGGCTTCCTTCCTTTCACTGTTGGTTCCCTGTATATATATATATATTTCACTTTGTATAGCCTTCATTTCTTCCTTTATTTTGTGACCATACTCAGTAATTTCTGTGAGCATCCTGATAACCAGTGTTTTGAACTCTGCATCTGATAGGTTGTCTATCTCCTTGTTGCTTAGTTCTTTTTCTCGAGTTTTGAACTGTTCTTTCATTTGGGCCATATTTGTTAGTCTTGGAGCACCTGTTACATTGTAAGGGGCAGAGCCATAGGTATTTGCCAGGGCAGGTAACCTACCTTTCTGCGTTGTGGCACTCTCTGTGGGTGAGGGGTCAGAGAGGGATCAATGCCACTTGCCAGCTTGCTCAGTTTTTGCTCCACTTTCCATCACTTCCCTTGCTTCCCACAAGCGGATTGTGCCCTTTCAGGTGCTGATTCACAGGCAGGTGGGCTTGTGTACATTCTAGGATCCCATGGGCCTCTTCAATGCACTCTCTTGTGAGACTGGGAGTTTGTCCTGCCTCTGCAACCCCCACAGAATTTTATAGCTAGAGGTTTTGAATCTTTAGTTTCCTGCACTGGAACCCTGGGTTACATGGTTTATCTAGCTCCCCAGTTGTTCCTCTTGGCTTATCCACAAGCAAATGTGGGATATCCCTGTCCTCCGCCCACCACCTTGCCCAGCCCGGTAGGCCAGCCAACTTGCTGCATGGCTCCACCCCTCCTACCAATCTGGATGCATGTTTCTCCTTTAACTGTTAGTTGTTGGACTTCCATGCAGCTTGATTTTCTGGAAATTCTTGTTGGATTTTGTTTTTAAATTGGGCATTATCCTTCTTTTGGTTGTGCAAGCAAGCAAAACATATCTACCTATACCTCCATCTTGGCTGGAACCCCTACGGTTGAGTTTTGAAAGGGTCACATTTAGGCTGCTCTACTCTAGTGAGCAGTTCATTGAGTTTGAAATGCCTCTCAGAATTAGATCATGACTTTGGTGAAAAATTTGTATAAATTAAACAACTTCTTTACAGAGTCTCGACACACACATGATACCAGGGGAATTCTAGAGTTCTTAAGTTGATTGGGCTCAGTGTCCTTGCTGTCACTTTTCTATATATTTGTACTTTGAATTTATTTTGCTGCCAGATAAGTAATTTTATCTCTCTCAATGGGAAGAGATTTTTGTTTTAGATTATAAACGAAGTACTGACTTAGCACTACCTGTCTCATATTGATGCGTATGATAAAAAGTGAATCTGCATAAAAAGCCATTGGTTCATGTTGCTGCAAATTCTGGGGAGAGGTGTGCATGCATGCCCATGTGAGTGCGTGACTCAGCCCACAAAGTCAGGTGTGCATGGGGTGTAACATTCTTTTTCTAAAACTGGATTTAAATTCTGTTTTGATATTTCCATTCTTCTGGGCAATAGAAATGTGACCTCGATTTAGGAGCTCTTTGGTTCTGTCAGCTGTGCAGGAAAGTTAGTGAGTAACCAGTGTGCGGGAGGGTGGGGTCTGGCGTATGTTGTCATCTATCCAATTGGCTTCAGTAGTGGTCAGGGACAAACATAAAAATATATTTAATATACCTAAAAATCAAAATGGCACAGGCACAATGATCAAAATGGTTGTCTGTAGTAACTAATTAGTACAAGTGAGCAGCATGTAATGATGATCTTGCCCTTCTGGTTTTCAACGCTTGGTTCATCAAAGCACAGCTATCCTTTTTGTCCCCACAGAACAATGATTTTCAACCTCTTTCATCTCATGGCACACGCAACTAATTACTAAAATTCTGCAGCACACCAAAAATATATTTTTTGCCAATCTGACAAAAATAGGTGTAATTTTGATTTATTCACACCAGATGACCATTGTTGCATTGGCTGTTGTCATTTTTTTTAATTTGACATTGTAAGGGAAAAGAGGTCAGTGGCCCCGACTAAATGGTCAGATACTGTGTGTTTTTAAAATTCTTGTGGCACACCAGTTGAAAATCACTGCCACAGAAAAACCTCTTCAAGTTTCTGGCCCATATCCAAGTGCTTCCCAAGACCATTAAGAATATACTACCTCTGTCCCAGTTTGGGTCATGAAAACTCTGCCTTCTCTATTGTTCCTTTAGAACATTGGGGAAATTAGGGGTGAGGGGTTGGTGTCAGAGTGCTCTTGGTTTCCCTTTCCCATATCAAGATTTAACATGGGCTTGGACCAGGTTAAATGTAGGGCTCAGGTGCCTGGAATGATCAGAGCACAGATAAATTTCAGGATAACTTCTAACTTCATTATTTTATATTGAACTCTCTCCCACTAAAGAATCCCGAATTAATAGGGGCACCGTAGCCAAACTCTTCATATATGTTCACAAATAGTCCCAAAATATTGTTTAGGACATATTTTTTTTTTGTAGTCTGAGTCCTTGAAGTCTCTTTGCCTTGCTTTTTGACAATCAAAGGTTGTTTTTCTATTGTTTTGTTGTTTCATATCCATGGAGGCAACTAATGTTGCCATTAAACAAAAGAATGTTCACAGCATAATAAAGAATATCGAGAATGGCACACTTATTGGCTACTGTATACTTAAATGCCAATCTGCCATATCCTGTCCAGGCAGCTGACCCTGTCTATCAAGTCTCTACATGAACATCTCAAGGACAAGAACGGTCTTCCTTCTTGAAAGCCCACCCAGTCTTTGGGTCACTCTTTTAGGAAGTTATTTGTTACAAAGGTCTCAGGTCTGTCTTTGTATAACTTTCCTAAGAACATGACAAAAAAGAGAACACATCCAGTCACTCCTGTATTACCACTCCTCCCCCGGCCTCTCTTCAGACCCCCTGAGCTGTTCACCAGTTCAGCAGTCCAGATGCATGAGTACGAGAGTGGGAAGCTGACCTTTTGGAACCACAGTGTTTTGTGTTGCTCTTCTGCCATCTGAACACCTGCTCAGGATTTCTTTTACCTGATTAGCAGCGTCAGCAACCAGCTCTCGATCAGTATGCCTCAACTTCCACTGAAAGAATTTCAAGCTCAGTGACACATGAGTGAGGGAGGCAATGCATTGGTTGTTGGAATTCAAAACCCTCCCCAGGTCATTAATGTGAAGCTCTGAAAGGCTCAAGATGGTCCAACTTTGTCTGCATCTCCAGCCTCAGCTCTCACTGTATTTATTTCCCTCGTGCTTTCTCTACACTGGAGATGTTGTCCTTCTGGGCCTTTGCTCTGGTGTACTCACTTCAGAAACAATATTTCTTCTATTTACCCAGTATTCCATTCCTTCAGATTTTAGCTCAAATGATATGTTATTGGGAAAGTTCCCCAAGTTCTTTAACAAGATCTTTTGTTTCTCTTTTTTAGAGTCTACTTTATACTTCTTGATTATTTATTTCGCTCATTCTATCATTATGATTTATCATTGATCTAGCAATTAGTAGCCATTGCTTCATAGTTTTTGATTGAATGAAAACATCCTACCTGTATGTAGAGCTAGACCCAAGCCTACTCCCTCAGCATGTCTTCCTTTACTCTCTCCTACCTCTCTGTATCTCTTTGTGTTTCCTTTTCTTTGTTAGATATGGTGCCTACTTCCATCAAGAACTAGAATAGAATAGGTGGATACATGTGTGCAGCTTTTTTTTTTTTCCCTGAAGGCCAATTACAGGCTGTGCTGGTGATTATCCTGTGGAGTCACCAGATCTTGTTTAATGAGCAACAGGAATCTGCAGAGAATTATTTCCTGGGATTTGAGTCAAAGATTGCAAAGAGAGGTTGGCAAAACAAACAAACTGGAACAACAACAACAACAAAACCCACCAGTAACAATTTGTTTTCAAATGTCATTTATACTGCTTTGTAATATTTATAGTACATGTTGTCATTAATTACACCAATTAATGGGGAAAAAGACAGGATGTTCTAAAAAAGGCTACAACAACAAACTCTGCTTTTGTTTATATTTTCTAGCTAAAGTGTAACACATTTTCACATTAGATGCTATTACAAATCCTTTAATTTATAACTTCTCTTCAGATGTAGCCCACTAGACTACATAAAACATTACAAAATCATAACTTTATTTTTCATGGAAATCAGATACATTAATTTAATGATCTAAGGCAGGTTTGAACAAGTTTTTGAATAAATTTTCATGATTGGTGATATTTACTGAGTACAGTTTCATTTCAACAACGTTTAGAAACCCTACCAAGAGCTAATACTCGGAATGTTTATTCTGACCCATTGCAGCTTTAGAAAGGTATTATTTGTAGACATTCTGTTGGTACAATATTAAATAAAAATCTTGTTATATTGCTAACAAAACAAAACAAAGCAAAAACATTAAGCCTAACAAATGATGGCAATTTGAATATGAACGGTTTACTATCTAGCTAATCCAAATTTCATTTTCTGCAGATATAATTCCAGCTGGTAAAGCTAAAGAGTAATAGGCACATTTACAGAATAAAACTAAAGCAAAAAAATGAGGCAGATATTTCATTTATGATGCATTTTGTTTATAATAACATAATCTGTATTACCAAAAATCCATATACAAATACCAATATGGAAAATTGTCAGCAAATAATCTAACTACACAAAATAGAATTAAAAAGGTATAAAATCACCATCTGAACAATTGGTCACTTTAACCATTTTTCAATACTTGTTTATTTGGAAAAAGGTTATTTTGGTGGTTTATATTTTCATTAAGCAAAAATCATATGAAACATTATATAATGAAGGTATGGCAATTTATTTGGTGATAATTAAGAAGGATACTGTTGAAAGCAGAGCAGTTTGACTTTGAAATGTCATTTCTGTTTGGGGTTTTTTTTCTCAAGTAATTTGCAAAGGTAGTTTCTGAACCAGCCATAAATTTTGAGGATCTAAATGTTCACATCCTTTTTTAAAAAATCTATCCTCCAATTTATTATTATGAGGTGGATTAGGATAGGTGATCAAGGTTCAAGGTTAAGACCAGAAATAGGAGAAGGGATTCTGTAGGCATGAGACAGTGGGAAGGTCAGAACAGACACTGATAATCAAGGCACATTGAGTAAGAAATGCAATTCTTATACAAAAATACTGAACTGCTTAAATTGCTGCTATTCCCCCCTGTTGTTTTCTCGAAGATTCTCTGCCTGTTTTGAAAAAAAATGTAAAATCTGTGCATTAACAGTGAACACCCAGCATAATTAACATATTACAGATAGTTCAATGACCTCTGTGTAAAATAATTGGTGTCTATACAAATGATAATAAGTAGCTCCCTACACTGACCCCCCAGTTCTGATTAAAGTTAGGGGATGTATTATGTTTTCTACATAGGGCAAGATTGTGCATTAAAATGCACATACACTCTGCTTGTTTTTTATTTTGAAAATTATTTAGTATTCCATTCTTTTAGGAAGAAATGCATTTCAACAAAGCTAGTGTGGTCACAGCTAATACGCCTTATATACTGACTGAAGAGCAGTTTGAAATGCAAAGGTCATGTCAAGTAAGGAAAACAGAGTGTGTAACTTATTTTGGATCATAAAACGTTAAAATGCAAGTGCTATGCTAGAAAATCAATTATTTTCTCTGTGACCTGTTAGGCTAACCTTTTGACTGAAGAAGTCATAAGAACTAAACAGACTAAGGGCCTGGTAGCGCAAAGAAAAGGAAGTTCCTAAATTACAGGAACTAGAGTACAAAGTAATTTTGCACAATTGCATTATTTCCAACTGAGTGGATACCAAATTTTAAATTTTGTTTCATTTTTTTAACCACTCTTAACAGGAACAGGAGGCAGTAGCAGCAACCACCACCCCAGGTAGAACTGGATACTCCTTAAATTTATTAACTGAAATGAACTGGAAAATCTACACCCACACCTATCTAAGCATGGCTCCCTTGAGCTTACTGTCCTATGAAATATCTAGGCAGAAAGACAAGTCTCGTAGGCTCTGTGCTGCTGGGATAGTGGAATGGATGTGGGCAGAAACAGAAAAAGTCATTCATTAATTTATAAAATATCTACTGTGATCCTATTATTCACCAGACTCTATAAGATAGACACCAAGGAGACAAAGTAAATAAAATCAGACATGGACCATGCCCTCTTGGAGTTTATAGGCCAGTAGGAGTTATTAACCAAATAAATCACATTATGAGTATAAAATTACGAATCTTGACATGTGCTATGAAAGAGAGCAAGACCAATTCAGTTCAGAGTTTTACAAACAGTGGTAATTCAATTACTAGTTCAGTGGCCATGAAGGACATTGGCAAATTTCAGAATACATTTAGAGATCTTGGGAAGGGTATCTGCCCTACCTTTACTTACTTTTGAAAATATATATTTTTTATTGATTATGCTACTACAGTTGTCCCATCCCCCTTTTATTTCTGTCCTCCCTGCACCCCCCCAACCACAGTCCCTCCCTGCTTAGTTCATGTCCATGGTTGGTACATATAAGTTCTTTGGCTTCTACATTTCTCACACTATTCTTAACCTGCCCCTGTCTATTTTGTACCTACCATTTATGCTATTTACTCCCTGTACCTTTTCCCCCATTTTCCCCTTCCCCCTTCCCTGCTTATAACCTCCATGTGATCTCCATTTCTGTGATTCTGTTCCTGTTCTAGCTGTTTGCTTAGTTTGTTTTTGTTTTTGTTTTCAACTTTGGTTGTTGATAGTTGTGACTTTGTTGTCATTTTACTGTCCATATTTTTGATCTTCTTTTTCTTAGATAAGTCCCTTTCATCTTTTATATAATAAGGGCTTGGTGATGATGAACTCCTTTAACTTGACCTTATCTGGGAAGCACTTTGTCTGCCTTTCCATTCTAAATGATAACTTTGCTGGATAGAGTAATCTTGAATGTAGGTGCTTCCCTTTCATGACTTTGAATAGTTCTTTCCAGCCCCTTCTTGCCTGCCCAGTATCTTTTGAGAAATCAGCTGACAGTCTTATGGGAACTCCTTTGTAGGTAACTGTCTCCTTTTCTCTTGCTGCTTTTAAGATTCTCTCCTTATTTTTAATTTTGGCCGATGTAATGATGACTTGCCTTGGTGTGTATTTCCTTGGGTCCAACTTCTTTGAGACTCTCTGAGCCTCCTGGACTTCCTGGAAGTCTATTTCCTTTGCCAGATTGGAGAACTTCTCCATTATTTTTTCAAATAAGTTTTCAATTTCTGACTTTTTAAGCTCTGCACAATTCTCTAGAGATTCACTCAGGTTATTGTATCAATAGTTGGTTCCTTTTTATCACTAGGTATTCCTTGCATGGATGTACCACAGTTTGCTTATCCATTCACCCACTGAAGGGGCAGGTGAGCTGTTAACAGTTTTTGGTAATTATGAATAAGCTTCTAGCTCTAAAGGTTCATTCACAGGTCAGGGATAAATGCCCAGAAGCAATTGCTGAGTTACATGGTAATTGCATGTTTAATTTTTAAAGGAATTGCTGTTTACAGAGTAGCCGTAACATTTACAATCCCACCAACTGTTGGGTGATCCAGTTTTTCCATTTCCTTAGCAGCATTTGGGGTTGCTTTTTTTTTTTTTTTTTTTGTATTTTAGACATTCTGATAGGTATGTAGTGATACTTTTCATTTGCATTTCTGTAATAGCTTACGATTGAACATCTTTTCATGTACTTTTTTTGCCATCTGCACATCCTGGTTAGTGAAATGTCTTTAGCCCATTTTCCAATTGGATTGTTTTAAACAATTGCAATGTAAGGATTATTTATATATTCTAGATACTAGCCTTTTGTCAGATATATGTTTTGAAAATACTTTCTATCTGCCTCTAGCTTAATTTTTCATTCTTTTAATAGGGTCTTTCACAAAGTTTTTAATCTATTGAAATCTACTTGATCAAATTTTTTTATTTTATGAACAGTGATTTTGGTGTCATCTGAGAACTCTTTGACTAACCCTAGATTCCAAGATTTTCTCCTATATTTTTTTCTAAGTGTTTTATAGTTTTACATTTTAATTTGTTTGTAGTCTATTTTGAGTTAATTTTTATATAAGATATGAGACTTAGGTCAAGTTTGTTTGTTTGTGAAAAGCCTTTAGTTGAAAGAGCTTTATTTTTTTTATTGAGTTGTTTTTGCAACTTTGTCAAAGGACATTTGGGCATATTTGTCAATCTATTTTTGGGCTCCTTGTTCTTTTCCATTGATATACACTCATCTTTCTTCTAATATCATACAGTCTTTTTTCCCTTTATTTTTATCGTTGACACTGTTACAGATGTCCCCATTTCCCCCTCCTCTGTCAGTTCCGCATGGCCCCTGCCCCCCTTCCTTCTGGCCCTCACCACACCATTGTCCATGTCCATGGGTTAGGCATATATGTCCTTTGGCTCGTCTCTTCCTCTTCTTTCATTCAGTCCCCTGTGTCACATACTCCTCTGACAGCTGCCTGTCTGCTCCTTGTATCCATGAGCTTCTTAACTACTGTTGCTGTGTACATCTTGATACTGGGTAGAATGATCACATTCAGTTTATTCACCATTTTTAAAATTGTTTCAGCTATATCTAGTTACTTTTTCCTCCACATAAATTTTAGGATAAACTTGTCTATACCTAAAAAAATAATATTGCAGGACTCTTAATTTCCCTCCTGAATTTCAATGTAAAAACTGCAGTAAAATGTTAGCAAATAAAAGTCAGCAATATATTAGAGGAATTGTAAGCCATGATCAAGTGTGGTTTACTCTAGTTTAGTCCAATATTCAAAGAATTAATCAGTGTATTGATTGATATTAACAGACTCACTATATTAACAGACTAAAGAATAAAAATTATGTAATTAGATAAAAAAATTCAGAGAGTATATTTGACAAAATTTAATACTCATTTATGGCATGAATGTCTTTGGGCTTATCCTGTTTGGGTTTTAGTCAGATTCTTAAATATATAGGTTTCTGTCATTACCAAATTTAGAAAGTTTCCAAACATTATTTTTTTGTAGTACTTTTTCAGCTCTAGGCTTTCCCTGTCTTCTTTGGATACTAATTACATTAACGTTGAATTTTTGGTTGCTATCCTACAGATCCTTGATGCTCTGCTCATGTTTTCCGTTTATTTTCTTTCTTTTGTTCAAATATTACTGGGTGATTTCTATCGTTCAATCTTCCTGTTTTCTCTCCTGCCCCCTTCCTCCTGGCCTCTCCATTCTGCTATTGATCTAATTTATCCACTGTAGTGTCATTTTAAAGTTTGTATTTTTCAGTTCTAAAATATCTCTTTGGTTTTTCTTTTCTTTTCTATCATTTCATTGAGCTTATTGGTTAATAAGATTACATAGGTTGCAGGTACACAGTTCTGTAACACATCATCTGTGTGTTGCGCTGTGTGCTCACCACCCCAAGTCCGCTCTCCTTCCATCGCCGTTTATCCCCCTTTACACTGTTGCACCTCTCCCACCCCCCGCCCTCTGGCATTCACCACACCCTTGTCTGTGTCTGTGAGTCTTTCTTTCCTGTGCTTCTGTTTCCTTGTTGAAACTTTCTGTTTTTGTTTTCAGTATATTTATAATTTCTCATTGACACTTTTATCATGGCTCCTTTAAAATATTTCTCAGACTGTTATAACATCTCTGACATATCACTGTTGGCATTTTTTGATGGTCTTATTTCATTCACTTGAGATTGTCTTCATGTGATGGTGTTTTTTTTTTTTTTTTATTGAAACCTGGACCTTTTGGTATCATGTTATGAGACTCTGGATCTTATTTTAATCTTCTGTCTTCACTGGTTTTCTCTCTCATTGTTGAAGTATTGGGGGGTGTGGCGGGCATTGCCTGGTTATTACCAGGTGAAGGTAGGAATCTGGGTTCTTTACTCAGCCTCCATTGACACACACAGGTGGTTGGCGAGTCCTTGTTACTACTGGGATGGGTGAGTTTTGGCTTCCCAAAGGGTCACTGCTGACACTAGGCTGAGAGTGGTCTCATTATTACTGTGCCATGCTGAGTGTCCCAACTCTCTGCCAGGCCCCCTATGACACTGCCTGTCATGAGGGAAAGGGGTGCCTCATTGTGAGGGGATGAGAGGTGGAAGTTCAAGTTCCCTGTGTGGTCTCCACTGATACTGTGGGATGGAGGGGAGGATATTATTACCATTTGGGGTGGTAGGGAAATAAAAATTCTGGTTACCTATTTGGTCTGACAGGGGTTTTACAGTGCTTCCTATAGTTTCATGAATGTGGAAGTCTAGTCTTCTCAGACTGTGCTTGCATGTGTGGAAGTGGGGCCACAGTATTTTGACTGGAATTGAGCAGTTATTGCCCAAAAGTTTTCTTTTCATTAGGTTATCCCTTTCCAGGTCCTTTGGCTAGAGAGCACTGGCTTTTTTTTTTTCCAGTCTGCACTTTTTGGTTTTTGGTTGCTGTACTCTGTTGTGTCTTGGGACTCTAGATTCCTAGCTGGTCTGTTTCTCTACCTTTCAAGTTTTCACATGTTTACCTTATATACAGTACCCAGCAGTTTTAATTGTACTTAGTAGAGGAATAGGTAAAAGTTCGTCTACTCCATTTCCCTAGAAGCAGAGCCAGTCAATAAATGTTTTTGATTACTGTATTTTTATTCAACAAATGCTCTCTTCCTGAGTCCAGTAAATCATTTTAAACAACTCAGAAAGGAACATGGACCCACTCAAAATATACATCCAGATTGCAAACACTTTTCACCTTCATCACTGCTACTACTGTGATCCAAACTACCACTATCTCTCATCTGAATTATTGCAATAATATCGTGATTGCTTCCCGATTTGGTCCCTATCTATATTCAATACAGCAGCCAGAGAGACTCTAGTAAGACATTAGTCTGATTTTTTACTAAATATCTCTCAAGGGCCTCTCATCGCCAAAGCCAAAATTCCACAAAGGCCTCCCAGGCCCTACACATCTTGTACCCCTCTCACCTCTTGACCTCATTTCCCCCCATTCTCCCCTCACTCTCTCAGATGCAGCCATATTGACCTCAATGCTGTTCTTCTCGCAT
This sequence comes from Glossophaga mutica, assembly GCA_039655065.1. NCBI lineage: Eukaryota > Metazoa > Chordata > Mammalia > Chiroptera > Phyllostomidae > Glossophaga > Glossophaga mutica. Next base: position 134,661,245 of record CM077304.1, read on the forward strand.
TGGGCATATTTCCACTTGCTCCTTCCTTTGTTCGGAAGGTTTTTGACCCAGACATCCTCATGGTTAGCTCTCACGCCCTGTAGCTCTTTCCTCTAACGTTCTCTTTGCAGGCCTTCCATGACTATTATATTTAAAACTGCAATTCTCTATCACCCCCTCACATCACAGTCTCCCTTCTTGCTTTATTTTTTTCTATAGCAATTTCCATTCCCTCCTCATATACAATACAGTTTAATAATTTGTTTTGTTTATTTTCTACCTCCCCCATTAAAATATAAGCACTGTGGTGGACATGGTATCTTGTCTGCTATTTCACTGTTGTGTTGTCAACATGAAGAACAGTGTCTGGCATATACCAAATGCTCAATAAATACTTGTTAAATGAATAAATGACTTACGTATCCAGGCTTCATTGAGACAAATGTCTTCATGATACAGTAATAGTTCTGGTTGTCTGATAATAGCAGCTCTGTTGTCACAGATGAACTTTAGTAGATGTTCTTTCAGGGACATTTATACATGGATTCCTGTCCTAGTATTATGCTACTATATTTCTTACATATTCCTTCTCCCTCTGCTTCTTTCTGCCTTTCCCATTCTAGACCCACTACCAATTGCATATTTCTCTCAATAATTTCTAGCCTAAAAAAAAAAAAAAAACAAGATTGGTCCAGTGAACTCTCATCATGCCTTGGCTTGGCAAAAATCATACAACAAATCAATCGCATGACAGGGTAGCAGACATGAAGTACCATTGGGTCAGCCATAGGTCAGGCGGCACAGCATATGACCACCACTGCTGGACACACTGCCTGGGGCACTTTGCTCACAAGCAGCAAGTAAACAAGGTGGAGGTCCAGAGAGGAGTAGATGCTTCTCTAATATGGTGTGCAACTCTGTAGATTTGTGAGAATTTTCATACATTTAAAAATAAAATCCTCAAATCTTACTTTTGGCTGTTCATTCTATAAACAAGATACCCTGCCCATATTGTAGAAGAATGGAAACAAAATCATGACTCAGTTTTTATTCAGTTTTATTTAAAGGGATCCCTGACCTTTTTGACATTCTGCCCAGGAGAAGACTTAACATTTTGAGGACATTAAGAATCTATGCAATACATTGCAAAAAGTTTGATTCATCTCAAATTTTATTTTGAAAGGAAATGAAATTTCAGTACAGAATAGGCAGAAAAACTTTCTTCAGTATATACATTGTCAAAAAAGTGACAAACTCCTTTGCTTTGCAGCTGATTCTGGAAGGGCCTCATAAAACCTCTGAGAGTTCTTGAGGGTGGGAGGGGTCCGGTGTCTCTTCTGTGGTGGACCCTGTGGCTCCACTGGAGTGCTTTTCTGAGCTCTCTTGGGCGTGTTCCAAAACAAACGAGAAACGTCAGAACCAACTGCTTCACAGCATGACAGGTAGAGACAGCAGTTTGGAGTCAATGTAGATTTGGATTTGGGGTTTTGGGGAGGGAATTTTTTTGAGGGAACCTCACTCAGAGAAAAACTGTTTCCCATACATAGGGCATAATTAGGCTCATTGCATAATCTCTCACTTTTAATGTAACATGATAAATACATTATAAATATATTTTAAATACATTATAAAATATAACAAAAAGTGAGAAAAAATAATATTAACCATATTTTCTTCCCTAGGAAATGTCTGTCTCCTCTAATAGTTCTTTGGTCTTCTATTGTTTGGTGGGCTTCCCCTGCACCCATGCCCAGAAATAAAAAGATAAAGCTATTATCAATAAATCATGATAAAATTTTCAAACCTCACAGGACCAATGGAATGATTTAATATGAATATATTTAATTATGGAGAAATTGAACCAATTTTAAATTTCAACAGAGCCTTCTGTTTTCCCTTTTCTTCAGAATTATTCCCTTTTCCTTATTGAATACAAGTTATTGTTTATTAAGCAAACATTTATTTACTTTTCATTGAACACCTCCAAAAGTAGTGCCAGAGTTTGCCCTTTGTTGGTGACACAGAAACAGGTGCTATTAAGCAAAATGCACACAGAGATGGTTCAGCTTTTTTCCTGTTTTCCCACCTTGTGAAATTTTCCTTTATAACCAAGTAAGTTCTTGATTCCTCTGATTAGAATGCGACACTATCCAAATTGAAAGGAGGTAGATTAAATAGTAGCATGTCTGAGCTAGATGAATTTTCTGCTGATGAGCATAGAATGACAAGTGATTCCCATCCTTTTTTCATCTATAATTTGCCCAATTATCCTCACTTGCTTAATTATCCCCAATAGAGCATGAGGCCGATAAAATTTTCAAGGCAAAACGAACTTTGTATCATGTTAGTATAGCTTATATTGATAAACAGCAGCTAAATGAAATAATCAGGACACCACATTGTCAACATTGAAAAAGTCACATTTATTATATTGCTTTGTTCATGGTTAGTGCACTTACTGCCAGAGGCATCACTGAAGCAAAGGCAATCTGGGGCAACCGTTAAACATATGCTTGAAAGAGGCCATGCTCCACATTTTTGCCTTTCCCCCTTCCCTCTTGCTCTAACAACACTGCAAGGCTATAAATTCCTGAAAAATGAAACACCAAGTTGCCCAGCAGACAGAATGAAAGACTCCAGTTCTGCCAATTTCTGCTAATGAAGGACTCCAGGCTTCTTAGACGTAGATGGTACTTGGCTGCATCCAGAACTTCTGGAGGCTAGAGAATGTATGATTCGTCCCTCATCATAACTGTGCCTGCCAGATTGTAGGCAAACAAATTCTGGCAAAAGCACATGCACGTATGAATGAATTCTAGTTCTTGATTTACAGTATAATACGCAGTCTTTCCTTCTGTCATTTTTCCTCTATTAAAAAAGGCTTTATATCAATTCTCTAGTATAAAATAGGAGGGCCAGGAAATACAGCATTGGTAAGAAAGTGCATGAGAGGTGTTTCACATTTGAGTTGATGTTTTTCAGTAGATCAGGTGATCTAAATATGGGTGTTTGTAGGCCGCAACTGCTAACTACTGCATGACCCTGAATAAAATATGAACCTATCTCAATCTTAAGTTTCTTATCTGCATGCTCCAAAGGAGGGATGGTTTTTAAATTAGATCATGTAAAATCAATATCGTACAGAAGGTGTGCAATAGTTTCACAACACTCCTAGACAAAGAAATGGTACATTGATTTGTGTGTAAATCAAATTAATTCTGGCTTCACTGGTCAAGGTTGTGTGAATTTCAGTATGAGTGTTTTGGAGGTCCCTCCACCACTTCAGAGAGAGTAGTTATATTCATACAAATATATATGTTATTATTCCTCCACCTCTGATTTTCTTACACAAAAGGTCATATACATTACAAACTGTTACACATTGTGTCTTTAAAAAAAAATTTAACCTAGAGATTAAGACTATTGTAAGAAAGGAGAGAAATAAACTATAGTATAAATTCTAGTGACTTAATATAACCTGGCAATTCCACTGCTGGGATTATAACCTAAGAATCCTGAAACACCAATTCAAAAGAACTTATGCACCCCAATGTTCATAGCAACACAGTTTACAATAGCCAAGTGCTAGAAGCAACCTAAGTGCCCATCAGTAAATGAGTGCATCAAAAAACTGTACATTTACATGATGGAATACTACACAGCAGAAAGAAGGAGCTCCTACCCTTCATAACAGCATGGATGGAACTGGAGAGCGTTATGCTAAGCGAAATAAGCTAGGCAGTGAAAGACAAATATCATATGATCTCACCTATAAGTGGAACCTAATCAAACAAACAAACAAGCAAGCAAAATAGAACCAGAGACGTCGAAATTAAGAACAAAATGACAGTAACCAGAGGGGATGGGGAGAGGATAATAGGGGGAAAAGGGGAAGGGTTGTCAGGAACATGTATAAAGGACACATGGACAAAGCCAAAGGAGGGTAGGATCGAGGTAGGAGATGTGGATGGCTGGGATGGGTGGGAGTGGTGGGGGGAAAATGGAGATGACTATACTTGAATAATAATTAAAAAAACTGAAAAAAATTTTAACCAATCTCCTGAGTCCCTTCCACATCAATGTCATTTCTCTTTTTAGCCTTGTAGTATTCCATTTAATAGCTGTACCAGATGTATTGATCCAGATTCCTATCATTTACACACTTCTGCTATTGCAAACAATGTTGCAATATATTCTGTGTAGAGATTTCATTTCATACATTCTAATTTATCTACAGAATAAATTCTTAAAAATGGGACTGTTCTGTCAAACTGCAATTGAATTTGTAAATTTTATAAATGTCACCAAATTACCCAATATTGCCTCTTTACCAGCGATACAGGAGTGCCTGTCTTCAGTAGGAAGACTATAAACTATTGAGCCAGCTTTTTTTTAGCAGTTATAGAACCTTTTAGTTTTTCTGTTTTTTTCTTGAGTTAGTTCTGGTAATTTGCACCTCTAGGAATTTATACATTTTGTGTAAATGCCTACACATTTTTTCATATATTTGTTCTTTCTGTATTTAATCTCTTTCTGTGTTTTTTCAGATGTGACCCCCTTTTCATTCCTGATACTGTTTATTAAGGGCTTCTGTCAATTGTTAAGCCATATGTCTAGTTAGGGCTTCTCAACCTTGACATTTTTGGTCAGATGATCCTTTGTTGGCAGGGAGACTGTCCTGGGCCCTGTAGGATGTTTAGCAGCATCTTGGCCTCTGCCCGCTGCATGCCAGTATCACTCCCATCCCAGTTTGTATTTCCAATCACAATATGTCTCCAGATATTGCCAAATATCCCCTGGGAAAGGTTGGGGAGAGGGAAGGAGAATTGCTCTCAACTGAGAACAACTAATCTAGAAGTTTGGTAGTATCAGGCCTTTTTTGAACAATGAACTTTGGTTTTATTAATTCTATTTTTTTCTTTTTCTACTTAATTGCTGCTCTTATATTTCCTTTCTGTATTTAATCTTATTAATGTTTACTTTCCATCCTTTTATGATTGATATTTAATGCTTTAGCTTTCACCCTTTTTTTCTAACACAATTATTTAAGGCTATATATTTATTTCTAAGTATCACTTAACTACAATTCACAAGTGGGTAGAATTATAGTTTGGTTTTAACTTTCAGTTTTAACTTTAACTATTTATTTTATTAATGGGTTTCAATTTAAAAATATATTTTTATAACTTCTAAATTTATAAATTTTTGACTTAATTTTTTAAAAAAGTTTTCTAACTTCCTTTAATTGTCATGAAATATGTCTATGTAATTGTGATCCTTGATATATGTTGAGACTTACTTATGATTTAGAATATGGTCAATAATATTTATAAATGCTCCATGTATTTATTCTTAAAGCCTACCATGCTAACTATGATGTGTCTTTGTGTAGACCTTTTTGGGTTCACCTTGTTTTGGACTCTTTGTGTTTCCTATACTTGTGTGTCTCTTTCCATCACCAGGGTACGGGAGTTTTGGGTCATTATTTCTTCAAATAGGTTCTGGATCCCTTTTCACTCTCTTCTCCTTCTGGTATTCCCATGCTGCAGAAGTTGTTATGTTTCATGTTGTCCCAAGGTTTCTTAAACTCTCCTCATTTTTAAAATTCTTTTTTTTTCTTTTTTTGCTCTTCTGCTTGGGTGTTTTATTCTTTGTCTTCCAAATTGATGATTTGATCCTATGCTTCATTTAACCTGCTGTTTTTCCCACCAGTATATTATTTATTTCAGATATTGCATTCTTTACTCCTGACTGGTCCTTTTTTATTATTTCTATGTCTTTTTCACACTGTTGGGTATCCTTATAATCATTACTCTAAACTCTATAGCTGATGAATTGCTCACCTCCATTGTATTTAGTTCTCCTCTGGAGAATTCTCTTGTTCTTTCATTTGGGGGTTGTTTCTTTGTATTCTCATATTGCCTGACTCTCTGTGTTTGTTTCTATCCATTAGGTAGATCCAAAAAAAGTCTGGTGCAGATAGATATCAAGCACTGCCTGTGACTGGCCCTGGGCAACCTGTTTGGAGCTATCAGTGATCCACATCTTGTGGCTTCTTCTGCTGGGCCTAGATGTGTGTAGAAAGAACCAAGCTGTGCACCTATGCTGGTTTTTACCAGCACCAAGCCTGGGGGAGAGTCAGCTAAAGTCTCAGAACATCCAGAGATCTGCTTTAGCTGCTAGACTTAATCACTGAAAGAACCTCCAGCTGTACTCAGTAGCCTGGCTTAAGTTCTACAGTGTGGAGTATAAGGGATTCTTGTGGGTGGGGCTACTGCTTCCCCTCAGGCTGATGCCATTTGGCTCTACCCAAGAAAGATGCCTTCTGCAGTATGGGGAATGACTCAGCACAGGGATCCTGGTGGCTGACCCTTCAGTTCTCTACTCAGAACCACCAACCCCAGTCTGTCCTAAAAGGACATAAAATGTCTCTAGTCTACTCTGCTCTCCCTCTGCCGGAACCCAGAGTAAGTGGCTACTAATGAAATTTTGTGTATTGGCCCTTTAAGAGGCTCTCTGCATCTTTAGCCATCTCTCCCTGGTGGACAAAAACCACACTGGTTTTCATAGTCAGATGGTATTTGGGTTCCTTTCCTGGTTCTGGTGCTC